>JAUMJK010000203.1:0-1486399 GCA_033558105.1 Coccyzus lansbergi | reverse complement strand
CTTCGGTCAGGTGTTCAGGCTCGGATTCTGAAGGTGGACATAACATTTTCTTACTGATTTCCATTTGTAACTGTGCACCTCTAAAGCTCTGAGTTTCTATAGCACAATGGAGTCTCACAGAAAACAAAACAAACCTCACCTCTTCATCACAAATAAGTCAGCACTAATCTTCCCATCAACTGTGTATCAACTTACAAAGTCAGATATGAAATATTCTTGGTGTTTTTCCTGCCTGAAGAGGGATAGCCTATTACACCTATTTTTTATTACATATGCACCTATATGTATATGTATATACATATGTATTTATGTATATGTATATTACATATACACTTTTTATTTATACACACCTATTTTTTTATTTATTTCATGGGAATTTTGCTTTTTTTAGTATACAAATAAATACATATGCATGTATAAATATGTATAAATATATGTATATGCAGATACTCAAGCTCTTAGTATTGGTGTGCGCATCTTTTTTTTTTTTTTTTTTTGAATTGCAGTCATGCTAAACAAAATCCCTCCAGGGCTTTTCTTGCCACTCTTTTTTACATGTTTGACAGTTTCTCAGGGAATTAGTCTTAGTGCATTATTGGATGTGTGTTTTAAATAATTAAATTTGACAATTATGTGAGAGAAATCTCAGGCAAAAAGAACTGGAATCACTGAATGCTAAAAAAAAAACCAGTGGGAAGCTTCTTTTTCTTTCTTGCTAAGATACTTCATCCCTCCTTTTGTCTCTGTGTTCTATCTCATTAAATGCCATTGCTCATCACGATGATGTGTAGAATCTCATCTCAGCAGGTACATTTCATTTATTGAAACATTTGAGAACAACTTTATTAAAGATTCAAGATGCTAATCCAAGACAACACCGTGCACAGCAGCTTGTAACATGGAAAGCTTTACAGAATTAAACAACATTCAGTAGCAGGCAGGATTCAGTGTGAATTACAGGAAGGAGCACTGCTAAGCTGATCCATGGTGAATAAATTAAAAATATTCAGTCACATGGTCAGCAGTGAGACAGGCAGAGGCAGGAATGTGTAGACAAAAAGCAAGAAATTTTTTGGGGGAGAAGGTAGGGAGGGGCAGAGAAATTAAGGAAAAAATTTTTAGGTTACAGAGCATACAGATAAGACTATAGGAATCATAGAACAACCAGGTTGGAAGAGACATTAGTAAAGCCAAGCTGAAACTTTATTCCCATATAAGGTTTGGGGTTTTTATTAAATGCTCTTAAAAAAATAACAGACCCAAAAAAACAAAAACGGGGAAGTCCACAAGAACTATTTAATTGCCAATTAAGGATTCCTGAAGTTTTTGTTTACTGCAGGAAAACTTCCTTCAAAGGATGCTCAGCGGAAAAAAAACTGACTAATGTCACTTTCTGACCTTTTGAAAATAATCCCTGTGAAGTATTTTTGAGAAGCCTGTTAACTGAAAATAGAGAATTTAAAAAAATACTGAATAAAAATATTTCCTCATTCCTGCGGAAACAGGGAAACTTCCACATCCTGCTTGATATTGGCATTTGTGCTTTGAATTTCCAATATTCAAGACTCCGTTGTATCCCTCAAAATTCCTATGATGGACAATCACACTTCCCCTTATTTACTACACAAAGTTTAGTAAAGTAATAATAAAGTAATAATATAATAAAGTATATATATACACACATACTTTGTGTAGTAAATAAGGTTCTGGCATTCTCAAACTTCACCTCCCTTCATCCCAGCAAACCACTCCATAAATCCAAAAATTCCCCAGTACCATATGATCTTCCAGTTTGCCCTTCCAGTGTTTCTACCAAGAATTTCCAGTATAAATACAACTTTATCCTTTTGATTTTATTTCTTTTCCAGAACCACCACCTTTTGCAGACAGGGAAAGAACAGTAAATAAGGAAGAAAAAGCATAGGTTAAAGGGGAGGGAAGGAAGTGAGTGTGACCCAATGTGACTTTGTAAAGTTTAAACATCTGGATCATTCTCACAGTTTTTCTTGTGATCTTCCTCTGCTTGTTTTCACTTGTTCTTGTGTTTAGCCTGAAGATCTTTAAGCCAAACACTTTCCTTCAAGTCTTGCTCATGTCCTGCATAGTACAGCAGGTTCTGACATCCTTTAGAATCATAGAATCATAGAATCACCAGGTAGGAAGAGACCCATTAGATCGTTGGATCATCGAGTCCAACCATTCCTATCAAACACTAAACCATGTCCCTCAGCACCTCGTCCACCCGTCCCTTAAACACCTCCAGGGAAGGTGAGTCAACCACCTCCCTGGGCAGCCTGTTCCAGTGCCTAACGACCTTTTCAGTGAAGAATTTTTTCCTTATGTCAAGCCTGAACCTCCCCTGGCAGAACTTGAGGCCATTCCCTTTAGATGCATTCAATAGGGAAAACTATTATTAATAATGTTGGTACTTACTCAACAGATGTGCATGGAATGTGATGGTTGCTCTCTTCACCACAGAAAATTTCTGCTTAAAATATTTAAAATTATTTTCTTAGGAATATAAGTCCTAATGTAGGACATGGTCCTACAATGACAGGTCCTTATCCTGCTTTATAGTTCACTAATAAGCTGACATTGAACTTTATGATGCAAATACTGACCCTTAAGGTTCTGAACTGAGAACATGAAGAAACCACATGGTTGCTAACCAGTGAACCATGGCTATAGCCACATCGAGCATAGATGTCCATGGGAGGTGAAGGATTCCAGTCAGCCCTATAGTGCACCCTCAGCTCACAGCAAAGCAGAAATGAGCCACCTCAGATTCATATTTGAGATAGAGAATATAAATCATAGAATCATAGAATCACCAGGTTGGAAGAGACCCACCCGATCATCGAGACCAACCATTCCTATCAAACACTAAACCATGTGTCTCAGAACCCCGTCCACCCATCCCTTAAACACCTCCAGGGAAGGTGAATCAACCACCTCCCTGGGCAACCTGTTCGAATGCCCAATGACCCTTTCCGTGAAAATGATTAATCTTCAAGAAGGTTGGTTTTGAGGACAACAAGATGAACTCAAATAGAATCATAGAATCATAGAACAGCCAGGTTGGAAGAGACCCACCGGATCATCAAGTCCAAGCATTCTTATCAAAAGTTTTGTCCCAAGTTCATAATGAAATATCCCTCTTGATGGAAGATTTTAATAAACTTATGAGTATGTAAAAACTTCACTTTTTCTGTACTAATTAAACATCATTGTTAGATGCAAAGGTAACAAAATGACATGAGAGAACATGTTCTTCATGTATAAATGCTCATTAACAGAGACAAGAAAGCAAGAGAAGGCTTAAGAGAGAACTTTGCAATGATTTCCAATCTTTTTTTTTGAAACCTAAAGCAGGCTCTTCCACAAATAGGCTGTACTCAGACAAATCCATCTTTGTGTCTGGAAAGTTCCCAACCAGAAAAAAAAAAATTAAAAAAATAGTGAGAGATTTCTACATTGTACTCCTGTAGCTCTAGGACTGTGAAAATCCCAAAGTAGCAAATCCCGGTCACAGAATGATAGTTTTCTGTCTGCCCACAGGTAGCTTATTGGGGTGACTTTTCTGGAACATGAAAGTAGCTGGGGAGACATCTACTTCGTGGGTGCAAGGGAGAGAAAATTAGAAAAATTAACCTTTAGCAAGAGAGCAGGCAGCTGTCGGTAGGAAGCCCTCACAGCAAACTCCCAGATTGAACAAATCAACACTGAAAAAGCTCAGTGTCCCTTCAGTTCCTTTCTAGACTTGGACCCACCCCTGCGTTCCCAGCATAAAGAGTTGCTTTTCCGAGATAAAGGGAAAAGTTAATTACACAATTCCTCTTGTTCTCTTCTGGATAAGGCCAGTGCAGTCTAGACTTGCAATTTAGAAAGCTGTTCATAGGCAGCTGCTTGGCAAAGAGTAGAAATCTTTCTTGTAGTCCAGTACATTTAAATATTTCAAGGCCAGCTGCACAAAGCAATGTCCCACAACACTGACACTGGTGGCTCAAGCGCAGCCAGGGAAACATGAACTGGATTTTCTGCCACAATATGGGACTCTGCATGTCCTGTTTCCCTATATACCCTATATAGGTGTATATATACTATATATATAGATATACTATATATATACACACACATATATATATACACATATATATATACTATATATATACATATATATATACACTATATATATATTCGTGTATATATATATAGCTGTACTTTGCATCCTCTCCTGCATGAAAAGTTGCTATTTCCTTGGTTATGATGCATCCTTTTTTTTTTTCCTTTTATTTCCATCTTCTTTTGCTCTACTGAAGCACATTTATTTTCCATGGCAAGAAAACAACATTTCTGTCTTGCCCCCAAAACAGACACACAAAAGTGACAAAGCCTCTAGGATCCCCTTGGCTGAGACAGATGAGCTGTACTTACAGAATTAAAGCAAAACCTTTATTGCAGAGGAAAATGATGCTATAACCAAGCCATCTGCTTCATAGTCTTCTGAAAGGGAAAACATTCATGACGGTTTCCTACTTCTTGTTATTTGAGTGTTTTGCTCCTAACAAGCACAGGACCAATGACCACATTTGGTGCTCACTGGAGAAACAGGAACAAGCGAAATTTGGCAGAACTGTGCTGGATTTTTAACTGGTAATAAATAGCAGCGTCGCTTTATAGCACAGAAATAACTAGTACTGTGATTGTGCCCAGGGGATTTTCTCAGATCTTCACAATGACTGGTAGTTAACACACACACATAGAAAGGTAATTTGTTCATGGAGGCCAGTTGGCTGAGTATTAAGCACCGTTTCTTTCGTATGGGAGGGGATAGTTTTGAATAGGATTTCTCTCCATCACATGCTAAATACCTTAAGTAAATCCCATCTCTTGTACTTACTGGTGTGTGAAGATGGTCATACTAGAGCTGCCTGTCAACCTCTTTCCACTGTCAGCCTCTTTATATTGCAAAACAAGTCACTGTGATCACTTTAGGAGGTGATCTCCAAGGCTCAGCACAAAGGTAGGGGAACTTCCCTCCCACTGCAGTATAGGATGTTCCTAAGTGATTGGATCTCTGGACAAGCACATCTGAGGAAGATCACAGGCAGATCTGGCACTGCAGGGTGATCACCTCTTGGGCCATGCAACCACCATGCATGAACCTTCCTGCCCAAGTGCCCTGAAATGTATAGAATCATAGAATCATAGAATCATAGAAACATAGAATCATAGAATCACCGTCCCAAGTTGGAAAAGACCCAGCGGATCGAGTCCAACCATTCCCACCAATCACTAAATCATGTTCCTCAGCACCTCATCCACCCGTGCCTTAAACACCTCCAGGGAAGGTGACTCAACCCTCTCCCTGGGTAGCCTGTTCCAGTGCCAAATGAGCCTTTCCGTGATTTTTTTTTTCCTCATGTTTAGCCTAAACCTCCCCTGATGGAGTTTGAGGCCATTCGCTCTCGTCCTGTCCCCTGTCGCTTGGGAACAGAGGCCAGCACCTTCCTCTTCACAACCTCCTTATAGGTAGTTGTAGAGAGCAATGAGGAATGCTGTACATCAGAACTTCTAGAAGTAGCAAGTTCCTGCTAAGAGAGTGACTTTTTTTTATCTTTCATTTTTTCACTTTCGAGTCTCTCCTCTCTTTTTGCTGCTGGTAATCTCAGGACTCCTTGTCCTGCACTACTCCTTACATCTTCCATACTTCCCTTTCCACCCCATCCACAAATGTCATTGTAGCTGCTCCCAAGCAATCACAGGAAAAAGAAAATCATCAGTAAGACCATTGGAGGATGCCTAGCTCTGAAATTCTGGTAGCCACATCTCTCATACCTTCCTATACATTACCAAACACCACAGTGTGGATGAGCTGCTTCTTTTCTTGCCTTTGCTGCTTCATTCCTTTGTGTCCTTTATGTGTTCCTTTGCTCATCCTAATGGTAAAGTAGAAATGATCATATTCATGAAGGCAGTTTAACTGAGTTACAAGCCTTTGGAATCCCCTGACAAGCCTCTAAATTTCTCATAGCCTGTTACGAACAGTTACTGCTAAATTTCAGCTGCAGAAAGGTGACACAGTTTCTTTGACCAGTTGTGAGTCACTTAAAATGCTTTTGCAGACCAGCAGTAGTCTGTGAATCCTTGGTTAATTCAACTTACCCTTAATATAGAAAATAGAAGCCGCTGAATGAACCCAAATCTAATTTATTTTCTTCCTTATAGTTTTTATTTCTGCTTTTTCTACAGTTACACACTTGCACTTTTTCTCATTAAGTACAGGATCCTGCTCATTTTTCAAAAACACCGAAACAGTGAAAGAAAAGTTGTTCACATGTTCTTAAATTTCATTAAACCAACCTTCACCATATTTAAAAGTTGGAACTAAAACAAACCTTTTGTATCAAGTCCAGTCCTCTGTGACCTGAGGTTGCTGCCACATACGAGCTCATTATAAACTTGTCAAGGATGTTTTAGGTGAAGTAGATCTCTCACCTCATTAGTCCAGTTCAAAGATTGTCTAAAACCTTTGCTGATACAGGAATCTTCTCGTTTTTAAGTTAAAACGTTTTCATATCCCTGAGAAGAGGGAATTCATCTGCCATTCTTGGTGGAGCAGGAGAAAGTCTGAGGCTTTCCTTCATTTTGATAAACGTTGGTTTTACAAAAAGGCTAACGAAGTAGCATAAAGCTATTAGGTAGGCAATGAGTATAAGGGGTGAATGTGGAGTTTTGGTGCTGGGAGTGAATGCTGGTTAGAAATAATGAAAAATCCTCTCTGTACAGACCAGAAAAAACTCATCAGCAATTTCCATCAACATTTTTTTAAATTACTGTTCCATTCTCAAGTCTGCATGTGAATTAGCATAACACAAGAGTAAATGGAAAACACTTTCACTCTTATCTTCATAGAATCATAGAACAACCAGGTTGGAAGAAACCCACCGGATCATCGAGTCCAACCGTAAATCTTAAAACACAGCTTTTACCAATCATCTTCTTTCTATGGCCACCAAGGTTTTTAGGGCTGTAAAAGACGCCTGTGATGCCAAGGAGAGCTGGTTACCAGGCTTCCTTCTACTCTGCTCTTTGACTGCCTTTAATTTTTAAGTGTTTTTTAAAGAAAGTTTTTACTTTCTCATCCTTCTTAGACGGAAGTTGTTAATATTTTCTCACTGAAGGTTTTTTATGGAAATCCTGTGGCAAACATTTTGTGACTGTGCCTTGTCTGCTTCATTCACAGAGTCTGAAAACCAATGTACCTAGAAAGCAGTGCCCTGCTTAGAGGAACAGAAAATATTTAGTTCCAGTAGCTCAAGAAAGTCAGCAGCATCAGTACAGCAACACTGGTATGAAATTTAAGATTTCACAGAAATACTTAGAGGAAAAGATGTAATCCCTGTCTACTTCTCATATGAAGAGCCACCTCCCATTCCTCTTGTAGATTATAAATCCTGGTCATGGCTTTGCTGCTTATTGACAATCACGAGGGACAGGATGAGAGAAATCAATCTTTACTCAGCACTGGTGAGGTCGCTCCTTGAATCCTGTGTTCAGTTCTGGGCCTCTCACCACAAGAAGGATGTTGAGGCTCTGGAGTGAGTCCAGAGAAGAGCAACGAAGCTGGTGAAGGGGCTGGAGAACAGGCCCTATGAGGAACGGCTGAGAGAGCTGGAGGTGTTTAGCCTGGAGAAGAGGAGGCTGAGGGGAGACCTCATTGCTCTCTACAACTACCTGAAAGGAAGTTTTGGAGAGGAGGGAGCTGGCCTCTTCTCCCAAGTGACAGGACAAGAGGGAATGGTCTCAAGCTCCACCAGGGTAGATTTAGGCTGGACCTTAGGAAAAAATTTTCACAGAAAGGGTGGTTGGTCACTGGCAGAGGATACCCAGGGAAGTGGTTGATTCACCTTCCCTGGAGATGTTTAAAACACAGGTGGACAAGGTGCTGAGGGACATGGTTCAGTATTTGATAGGAATTTTTGGACTCGATGATCCGTTGGGTCTCTTCCAACCTGGTGATTCTATGGTTCTAAATCAGTGCAACCCATACCTGGAGAGCCATTAAAGTTGCCAAGCTTGTCCTCTGCCAGCTGTGTCCACCTGCACATGTTCAGACAGCTTCATACATCTAATGGTCTTGCTTCCTTCAGTCAAGAAATATCAGTGGTTCAGTCTGCTCTGAGATGCCCATGCAGGATCCAAAATGCTTTCAAAGAAGACATTTTCTTGTCTCTTTTCTTCCAACTTGTTCTTCTCCTCAGAATTTGTTTAGTCTCCTAGTAGTCCCTTTTCTGCACAGCCATTTCCAGGCTATTTGTCATTAATTATTGATTTGAGAAATTGTGGCTTAATGAAGATGAACAGTCCCGTGGCCTCTGAAATATAAAGCCATTTGCACAGCAGCAAATGATGGGTCAGGCTCATGAATCTGCATCCAGTTCAGAGCATCCAGCCAGATGTGTCTACGACGAGGACTGCTGACAGAGTTGACATTAATCAACACCCTCATTAGTAACTTCACTAAACCGAGGCCAAGGACCAACGGGCCACAGAAGGCAAATTTTCCTTGGAGATTATTTTTGCTAGCATCGTTTAAAAATTAATTTAGCAAGGGACAGGGTAATAAGTAGTTGCTTGCACTGTTCAGTGGGTAAAAAGATGGCATTTCTCCAGAACAGCCAGTGCTGGAGAACACATCAGTGGTTGTGCTTTCAGAAAGAAGTTGCTTTCAACATAGCAGAAAGCAAGTTGGGGAAAAGGTTTTCTTTCTTCCTTGTGACAGGCATGCTCTTCCTGAGCAAGTAGGATGTTGAGGCTCTGGAGCGAGTCCAGAGAGGAGCCACGAAGCTGGTGAAGGGGCTGGAGAACAGGCCCTATGAGGAGCGTCCGAGAGAGCTGGAGGTGTTTAGCCTAGAGAAGAGGAGGCTGAGAGGAGACCTCATTACTCTCTACAACTACCTGAAAGGAGGTTGCAAGGAGGAGGGAGCTGGGCTCTTCTCTCAAGTGACAGGGGACAGAATTAGAGAGAATGGACTCAAGCTCCACCAGGGGAGGTTTAGGCTAGAGATTAGGAGGAAGTTTTTCACACAGAGTTTCATTGGGCACTGGAATAGGCTGCCCAGGGAGGTGGTTGATACACCTTTCCTGGAGGTGTTTAAGGCACAGGTAGATGAGGTACTGAGGGACATGGTTTAGTGTTTGATAGGAATGGTTGGACTCGATGATCCGATGGGTCTCTTCCAACCTGGTTGTTCTATGATTCTATGATATGATTCTAAGTAGGTGCAGCCTTTGGAAGAAAATTTTCTTGATGTATCAAGATTGAAAGGAAAAATTAAACAAAGTACAAACGAGCCATAATCCCTTAGGAAATTCACAGAAGAATGATGGTGGAATTTTTTCTTTTAAATGTACATTTTTCAGGTAGTTGGAAAAGCTATGACAAAATTCACCACAAATATTTTATTTCCCTCTCTTATCTAAGTCCCATAAATAGTGTAACTGATTTGGATGTAATTTTAGGGTCTTAAAATTAATATCCACTGACAGAAGCATCAGTCAACATAACATAACATAACATTTTGATAGGAATGGTTGGACTAGATGATCCGATGGGTCTCTTCCAACCTGATTGTTCTGTGATAACAATTTCATCACAAAGTATTACAGAAACAATTGTAAGTAAGCTCATAAAGATGAAGTTTCAAGGAATCTTATCTCCAGACGGTCCTGCCAACTTAGTTTGTACATCCTCTTCTTCTCACATATTTCCGCTATTTTTTTTCTCTACATACCTCTTTTTTCTCTATTATTCTCTTTTTGAATAATACTGAAATAAGATATTTTCTTTTTTATTCTTCCTATCTCTTTCAAATAGACGCAAACTTATATTCAATGAAGTGTGAATCTAGTTTTCCAGTCAATGATGTCTGAGTGGATTTGATACTCAAAATATAACCATTTTTTGCATTCTGGCTACAAAGGCTGACAAGAATGGAACTTGTGCCTTCCCTGGGATAGCTGATCTTTTGTATAAAAGGTACAAATGGGAACTGGTAAAATTAAATATAGTATATCATTTAGAGATTGGTTTAGAGATTGGTGGGAATGGTTGGAGTCGATGATCCGGTGGGTCTCTTCCAACCTGGTGATTCTATGATTCTATATGTATGTCTCTGCATGACTTCCTGCACTTTCTCACATGCCAAAACACTAGTAGAATGGAGGGTTAGAGATGTGCATTGTTGTTCGAGGTAATTAAGAAAAGTACACAAGCGAATGTCATTAGTGGTTCATAACACAGCAATGAAAACATGATTGCAGCTTCTCCCGAACTGTTAGCTGTTAGAGCAGCAAGACAGCAAGACTGTGGGAAAATGCTGTATGACAAGAGGTTTGTAATGATTTACAGGGTTTTCTCTAATTGCACAATCAGTTGTTTGTTCCAGTTAATTGAGTTCCCCTTCCAGTAATTACTCTTTGCAGTTCTTTATGCCAACGTATCACCAGCTTAACTTTTCATACAGCCGCCTGTAACCCCCAGGACTTTTCTGCCTCATTCAGCTGAATTAGCATCACCTCTGGAGTTGATTCAAGAGGACTGACAGGTTTACTTCCTATAAAATTTCCTATATATCGTGCATGCCTCTTTGAATCATAGAATCATAGAATCATAGAACAACCAGGTAGGAAGGGACCCATCGGATCATCGAGTCCAACCATTCCTATCAAACACTAAACCATGTCCCTCAGGACCTCATCTACCCGTGCCTTAAACACCTCCAGGGAAGGTGAATCAACCCCCTCCCTGGGCAGTCTATTCCAATGCCCAATGACCCTCTGTGTGAAAAACTTCCTCCTAATCTCCAGCCTAAATCTCCCCTGGCGGATCTTGAGGCCATTCCCTCTTGTCCTGTCCCCTGTCACTTGGGAGAAGAGCCTCCTTTCAGGTAGTTGTAGAGAGTAATGAGGTCTCCTCTCAGCTTCCTCTTCTCCAGGCTTGAAGAGTCTGGAGGGCTGCAAAGGGGAATATAGCTGGTTTTTTTCTAGGTGGAACACATGTGGAGTCTTGATCTTTACTCCAGAAGTCACTGCTATGCCAACGGCCAGAAAACAGTTCAAACCATCATCTACCACATCCTTGTCATCTCAATACCTGTTTCTGTCACAGAGGAAAAAATCTGCCATATATAGTAGAATCAGAAACTACTGAGACACGTCTCTATTTATATATGTGACTATAAAACTAGTACAAGTAATATTTCATGAGAGTATGAAAATGAATACACAAGATGGAAATTGCTGTGATACCAGGATGAATCGTGGGGATAACAGCTCTGGAGTCTGTCTTGCCAACTAGAAATATTTGCAGGCAATCTCGTATTTCTTCCATTACATGTGAAATGTTAACTGTTCCTGGTTGTCTGCTACAGTTTGGGTTTGGGTTCTTTTAGCTGTTTCACTGTTGTTTTATGTTAACCAATATAGGTAAATAACTGTTTTAACTTACATGTTTATTAAAGTCTTCTCTGTACTATGGGAAGTTATGAACACCTCTTCGGTGTTCATTTGCACATAAACCAAGAAGTACCTGCTTAAAATTTCCATGATTTTTTAACACTGAAAAAAACCCCCCTATCTCTAGAAGTGATTGATCAAGTACTTTTCCTCCACCCCCTGGCTTCTTTGAAGGGTGGGGGTTTGGTTGTAGTTGAAAAGAGAAATTTGAATTTGAACAAATCATACTAAACATTGACTCTGCACCAGAATCCCTTCCAGTAAGTTTAATTTCCTAATTATTTGCAGGGTCGTTCCCAAGAGCTGCCAAGGTGTGACTCATTTTTATTAAGCACTGTTCCGTCCAACACTGTTCATCAATATCTTTCAACCATTCACTCCTCTCAGCTAGTGTCTCTTTTAAGCAGAACTCGGAGCACTGGATTCAATTGCTTTACCTCTAGTGAAAAGCAAACTCACATCAAATATGCTGAAAAGTATGTAACCTTTCTCACGGAGGTAGTTAATGAGCTAGGATGGAGTTCCTTGCTATAGAAGCAAGTGGTCCTGTTGAGCCTTGGAGGACAGTTTAACCTACAGATCCATGCACGGGGACACCTCTTTGGAGCCCATTACCTTTTAGAGAAACCTTTTAGAAAGGAATTTTTGATTCTTGTCATTAAATAGCTTGTGTCAATTTTTTTTTTTCAAGAACAAAAATTTGTATTAAATGTGTAGCCAAATGTGGTAACCCAGAATATTTTAAATATTAGTCTATTTTGATATGAATGGTTGGACTCGATGATCTGGTAGGTCTCTTCCAACCTGGTGATTCTATGATTCTATGATTCTATTCTTCTGTAGTAAGTGCTGCTCCAGAAGTTGGTCCTATTCCTATTACAGCTAATGTTTTCTGTGCTGAGGGCTTGAGAACTGGAGAGAGGGCTGTTAATCCTTTTTGTTAATTCTGAATAAAACGGAGTTTTCTAAATATAAAATGATTTATTGTTATTCTTTCCACAAAGGCAGTGGAAAGAGAAAGGGGAACTGAGCAATGGGTGGTTCAAGAATACTAAGACCGATTTGGCACCGTTCATTAAGGCTGTTGCATTACAAATGATCAAGCGACGCACTGTTTAGAATTCTAACTGCCCCAGTAAAAGCAGCACATTTATTTTTAGAGACTTGTTAGGAACAATTGCTTAGTTCTCCTTATAAACAGCAGAAGCCACAAGTAGGAATTAGCTCCAGAGTAAACACAGTTGGGAGGTATACATGTCAGTGTTAGAGCGAATGAGCTTTATTGCACAACAGATAAATATCAGCCAACAAACTATTTTATTCCACTGCTGTAACAAATTCTACAGGAAAAGCTCTGCTAGAGAGTGTGATCTGAGGACAGCCCTCAAGGACACGCTGCAGAAACCCTGAATGCTGAATCCGGCTTGCGGCTACCTTGAGGTTAGATTTTCACAGGGCATCAAAACCACGGTAACCACTAGAACCATTCTGCCTAGCAGCAGCACTTGGTGAAACAATCTTCAGATAATAAAGCCTAAGTCTCGAGACGTCATTTTGGTAGAGAACATCAGCCAGGACCTCTTTGAGAACACCTACTGCTGCTGATGTGGTGGGGAAATTCATAGAATCATAGAATCATAGAACAACCAGGTTGGAAGAGACCCATCGGATCATCGAGTCCAAACATTCCTATCAAACACTAAACCAAGTCCCTCAGGACCTCATCCACCCATCTCTTAAACACCTCCAGGGAAGGTGACTCAACCACCTCCCTGGGCAGCCTGTTCCAATGCCCAATGACACTTTCTGTGAAAAACCTCCTCTTAATCTCTAGTCTAAATCTCCCCTGGCAGAGCTTGAGGCCATTCCCTCTTGTCCTGTCCCCTGTCACTTGGGAGAAGAGCCCAGCTCCCTCCTCTCCACAACCTCCTTTCAGGTAGTTATAGAGAACAATGATTCAAGCTAATTCAAGCAGTTACATTGGAAAAGCTGCTCACTGAGTACCAAAAAGTAGTAAATTACATGCCCAAATTATGCAGACTTGAATTCATTTTGAAATATGATCATAGAGCCATAGAATCATAGAACAACCAGGTTGGAAGAGACCCACCAGATCATCGAGTCCAACCATTCCTATCAGTCACTAAACCATGTCCCTCAGTGCCTCATCCACCCATACCTTAAACCCCTCCAGAGAATTATGATTTCGTAATGGAAATCATAAAATATTCATTTGGATGTTGAATTAAAAAAAAAAAAGACTTGACTAAAATTAGCTTAATGTTTAAATACAAAGGCACTTGAAATTGAAACAGGTTTTTTTCTTCCTTTTATGAGTGACAAAGCAAAGTTTTGGATAACATTGGCCCAATTTTAGCTTAAAAATTCTTATAGAATAACTCTCTACAGTTTCAATAAAGCTGTACTTTAAAATGAAAAAATCTTTTGAGAAAAAATTCTTAGTTTCTCATGTCACCTCTTAGTAGTTCAGCAGTTTGAACAAAGATTCAAGCTCTGCCAGGGAAGGTTTAGGCTAGACATCACGAGGAGGTTTTTCACAGAAAGGGTCATTGGGCACTGGCAGAGGCTGCCCAGGGAGGTGGTTGATTCACCTTCCCTGGAGGTGTTTAAGGTGTGGGTAGATGAGGTCCTGAGGGACATGGGTTAGAGATTGGTGGGAATGGTTGGACTCAATGATCTGGTGGGTCTCTTCCAACCTGGTGATTCTATGATTCTATGATTTGATTGACCAAAGCCATGGAAAGTATCCCCAAGACAGGGAAGTGACTCATGACCATCAGAAATAGCTAGTCTGAAATATGACCTGAAGTATCATTTTGCCTTATAGGAACATTGTAAGTATAAACAACTTGGGGACATGTCCAGATGGCCTTTTAAGGTGGAAAAAAACAGAACAGCCAGATGCAGGTGTAATATTCTGTGGTCTATGGAATCTTTGGGAGGTACAACTATAGAATCATAGAATCACCAGGTTGGAAGAGACCCACCAGATCATTGAGTCCAACCATTCCCACCAGTCACTAAACCATGTCCTTCAGTACCTCATCCACCAGCACCTTAAACACCTCCAGGAAAGGTGAGTCAACCCTCCCCCTGGGCAGCCTGTTCCAGTGCCTAATGACCTTTTCCCTGAAAACTTTTTTCCTAATGTCCAGCCTATGTCTGAGCTCTTTAAGCACTTGAAGAAATGCCAGTTCATAAAGAATCATAGAATTGCTTGGTTGGAAAGCCCTCCAGGGCTTATTGAACCTCCTTCGATTGCTGACGCATGGACTGCTCTTTTCTTTTGTAAACAGAAATACCCTGTTCCACAGTGCTGCCAGTTAAGGGATTCCCCATGTGTTTTATTTTTCCAGTAGCTGACGATAAATTTTAATTACTTTGGAAACTTCACTACATTTTCCCTGCTGGAAGCATCTGAAGTGAACATCTCCTCCTCTCAATCCCTGGCTCCTTAGTGGGCTGAGATCCACACACATCACCAGCCAGGAAGGATGAAAGTGCCTCCCTCACCATGTGTTGTTTTTAGAGCTTTTGCCTGGCAGAATCCTTCTCTTCTGTGCCCTACTTTTTCAAGGAGATAACCCTAACTGAAAAAGTGTAGCTTGGCCACCTCTTGGATACCTGGAAGATAAGTGCTTCCTAAATCTCTCAAAGCGATCACGAGGCTGTGTTTCAATTTTAGAGCCACGCAGTTAGGGAGGGCTTCACTTTAACAAATTCCATTTGCTCATCCTGCAGCGCAACACACAATTCCTGTGATTAATAAAAAGCAGCATAAAACTGTAGCTTGCAGCCTGCCCAAATCTATTAACCCTCTATGAAGGTCTACTCCAGAGTCAAGGGCTCTCCATGAAAATTTCTGTTCTCCTGGCAGCTATATCTCTTCCCTCACTAAGATTATCCACATCTGCTTTTAATCAAGCCCTCTAGAGCTTCATAGGGAAGTTTAATTGCTGATTAGAGAGTGATGCTTGCCCAGATTCCTCTGCTTATTTTTCCTTAAAGGTTCACTTGGAGGCTGAATGTCTTTTTGTACAGTTTGCTGCTGCAGAGGGAGTTAGAAATTGTGAGTTTGAGTGTGTTCTTAGTTATGAAATTCCAACCTGTTTGCCATGGAGCAACAAACATGTACTGTTTTAGTCATGAGCATCAGAGGTGGCTACTATCCAGCTCATGGCTCAGGGGGAAGCCCTTTGCTATCTCCCAAGCCAGTAATTCTTGCTATAACTTGGGATATAGGGTCCACTGAAGGGCACGCTGTGTTTCTGCCAGAGGAAGGGAGTATCCAGCTTTTGGGAAGATGGTTTACAGAAGGTTTTGCCAGAAGGCCAGAGCTTAGTATGTAAGACATGGTTTAGTGTTTGACAGGAATGGTTGGACTCGATGATCTGATGAGTCTCTTCCAATCTGGTGATTCTATGATTCTAAGACCGAGCTGGAAGCTCTGAGCCTGATTGTTCATAATTTGCTGCTTCTCCTCTGTCCTTTCTCTGTGTGTGGTCAAAGAGAGTTTTCTGACTTTTCTCTGAAGAAGAACTGCTGCTTTATGCTTGGAGAAACTTGACGTTCCTGGTCCAACAAAGGAATATGAGCTGCTCTTTACCTGTCAGGGAAACTGTTGGTGAAGCATTGTCTGACTCCATTCATCTAAGAGGCATCAGCTGCAGCTACGTTGAGAAAAGCATCTACTGAGAGTTAAGAAAGTAAAAAAGCAAAGACAGTGAGTTTGTACAGAAGAAAAATGTCTTTCTGCTTTAAGTTTCTTGCACACTGAGTAGTAAAAGATATATTTATAAACCGCAGATTTTTTTCCCTACTTTGAAGAATTAATTTCTACCTACCAGGAAATTGCCAGCAGCTTCGAGCAGTAGCTGGCGAGGCTGCCTGTGTGTGCAACAACTTATCAGCAGCCCAGGCAATAATGCACAAATCATAACAGAAAAGCTGAGCAGCTGCCAAAGAAAACAGCCTGAGGGAAGGGGAGACACGCTGATGATCAGAACACCTGAATCGTGGGCTTGGAGAGCAAAACTGCTTTGAAGCTCTTTGTTTTCTGGTTTCAGGCACAGAATAAGGGAGGAAGCTGAAGTAGTTCTTAGCTCTACTGGTTCTACCATGTAAAGCGTATTTCTTCCTGCGTTACAGCTACATAGCAACAAGGTCTTAAATTCAGATCAAGACCTACTGTTTTTCACTATAGCCTTCTCCTTCTTCCTTCTACAGTCTTAGTCATTCACTAGCATCTTTCTTCTAGATTTTCCTTCTCTGCTGTTAGTGGATTTTTTTTGGTGGTGTGGAGACTTCGGGGGGTTTTTTTGTTTGTTTGGGTTTTTCTGGAGAAGACCATATGACAGGGGACAGGACAAGAGGGAATGTCCTCAAGCTCCGCCAGGGGAGATTTAGGCTAGAGATTAGGAGGAAGTTTTTCACAGAAAGGGTCACTGGGCATTGGAATAGGCTGCCCAGGGAGGTGGTTGATTCACCTTCCCTGGAGGTCTTTAAGGGACGGGTGGATGAGGTCTTGAGGAACTTGGTTTAGTGTTTGATAGGAATGGTTGGACTGGAAGATCTGATGGGTCCCTACCAACCTGGTTGTTCTATGATTCTATGATTCTATGATATTTCCGTTTCATTACAGTAATTCTCTTCCAATTGCCTTAACATCTCTTCCAATATTTTCACAAGACCTAGTCGTGTGTTGATGAGAGCATATATGTCTGTCAGTGCAATATCTTGAATTCAAAACTGGGTCATTAACAAAACAACATTTACGAAGAGTTCCTGCTTCTGCTATCAAATCTCAACTTATTTTTGTTAAGAAAGTAAAGCATCTTCAGGCAAACTCAGTCGTCTTTCAGGTGTGCTTCACTGCTATAGAAACTCCTGGAAACTGATGTTTGGTGGGTTTCTGAATCAATTTTTCCTGACTTGCTTCATCCACTAGAGGATGAAGAATGAATATGGTTTAGGCAATGTTGTGCTCTTATGTTATAGTTCACTGGGAAACTGATATTTCCAGTAAGGTAATTCAAAGGAATCACTGGAATACAGTATTAACATTTGTCATAATCTGTTAAAAAATGGATTTTTAATAGTTATTATAACTTCAGGAAAACTTGCCTCTCATTTCACCTCTATACTTCTCCTTAGCTTCATGTTTGCCATTTAATTTTTAAGTCTTTCTTTTAAGTGTGCCTTTGTATTTTTTATCCTTTTTTACAAACCAACAAGGAGAAAGTTTTCACAACAAAGTATGTCCAGGAGGACCGTGACACAAGGGGAGCTTTGATATATGAGCAGTCTTAAAATAAGCAGCCAAGTTCATAATCCGTTGTCGTTCTAACATAGCTAAAACTCAGGCTTTATCAGCACATAGACAAGGTTCTGATAAGGAATGAAATATTTAACCATGCTTCTTGCTATGGAGAATACGAATTTTACCCTTTACGACTAGTGCGGAAGATGACTGAGAAGGTTGATTTGGAGCAATCCAGAATCATAGATCAACCAGTTTGGAAGAGACCCACTAGATCATTGAGTCCAACCATTCCCATTAAACACTAAACCATGTCCCTCAGCACCTCGTCCACTTGTGCGTAAAAAACCTCCAGGAAAGGTGACTCAACCCTCTCCCTGGGCAGTCTGTTCCAATGCCAAATGACCCTTTCTGTGATTTTTTTTTTCCTAATGTCCAGCCTAAACCTCTCCTGGTGGAGCCTGAGGCCACTCCCTGTCCCTTAGGAGATGAGGCCAGCACCCTCCTCTCTACAACCTCGCCTCAGGTAGTTATAGAGAGCAAAGAGGTCTCCTCTCAGCCTCCTCTTCTCCAGGCTAAATAATAACAATAACTACTTGGAAAAAATGGAATGACTTCAGGAGTCTGAAGGTTTCTGTAGCTTCCAGGCATTGCACAGACCCCTTTCAGCCCACAGAGGGAATTCACGAAACACCACATGGACAAGAAAATTATTCCACTAGCATTTAGATCCATCTAAAGAATCCAGTTCATTTCCCGTGTAAGTAGATAGCACAAGTCTGGCCAAAGAAAATGTAGATTCCTTCCAATCACGGTGAGAATTGAGAAGGACATAAAAAGGCTACTAATTTGTTGACAAATCTGCTACCATCAGAGTATCAGTGATATCCTGAATATACAATACAGCTTTGGGAATCTCCTGTTAAGAGACCTTCACTGAGTGTAGTCCTGGACAGAGCTACACAGTGGAGGTGCTAAAAGAGGGTATTTTACCTTCTTTTCTATTGTGCCTCCTGCTCCAAAACATAAGCCTCTTTGTTTAACGTGGTTCTGACTGAGTTTGTGTTTCAGTCCTGCTTAAAGACTCACTTCTGGAGTAAATTATTTTATCCTCGGATCCTCCATTCTGTCTAAGAATTTGTATCATATCTATGTATAGTGCTTGAATGTGACATATTTCAGTTTAAAAATACAGCTGCACTCTTTTTCAACCTGTGGTTTTACTCATAAGGTTTCTTACTGTCATCGTTTGGACCTTTATTTTTGACCTTTTCCCACAAATCACTTTCACAGAATCATAGAATCATAGAACAATCAGGTTGGAAGAGACCCATCGGATCATCGAGTCCAACCATTCCTATCAAACACTAAACCACGTCCCTCAGCACCTCATCTACCTGTGCCTTAAACACCTCCAGGGAAGGTGAATCAACCACCTCTCTGGGCAGCCTATTCCAATGTCCAATGACCCTTTCTGTGAAAAACTTCCTCCTAATCTCTAGCCTAAATCTCCCCTGGCAGAGCTTGAGGCCATTCCCTCTTGTCCTGTCCCCTGTCCCTTGGGAGAAGAGTCCAGCTCCCTCCTCTCCACAACCTCCCTTCAGGTAGTTGTAGAGAGTAATGAGATCTCCTCTCAGCCTCCTCTTCTCTCTTCTTCTTTGATTCAGCACGACTTCTATATTGGTGTTACAAGCAAGTAAACAAAAAATCAGGTCTTTCCTTCACTAATAGTACAGCTCAAAGTTCCAAGGGACAGGTGCAGGTGCTGTTATAAATGTCTGTGAATACACAAAGGAATATTACTTACTTTGCTGTTATTTTTGAAACGATTGCCTCCTGTGTTAGAACAGTTAACAAGTCTACTGGAAGGTGTTAGTTTTGATTATAGTGCAATGTGACTGATTTATAGTGACAGCAGCTAAAACTAAATGCCCAATTAACCTCAAAAGTCAGTCTGTGACTCAACAGTATTTACTTTTGTTCCTACGCAGAGCTTTTCAACCTCTCTCTCACATCACAATGTGCTACAGTGGCTTCATCTTTGTAAAAGCTAATCCAGAATAACCTGACTGATACCAACAAAGTAATTTATCTCCACTAGGGCTGAGGCCTCCTTATCCATTCTTGCTCAAGCAGGGAGTACTGGTGTGTTCATGAACTTGAGGATTGTCCTGGATTTCATTGGCTTTTTTTGTCGACTACAACAAACCATCAGACTTTAACCTGGCTTGGTGAGGTCCACAGTGTTTGTCACCAGAAAAAGACACCAACTGGTTTAGTGAGTGTTTCAAAGAGTGCTGTGTCTCCAGATTATCCTAGAATCATAGAATCACCAGGTTGGAAGAGACCCACTGGATCATCGAGTCAAAAAACCTTGGTACTAGACTTCTTTTTGAACACATCTTAGATTCAAACTTCTGCCAGTACCAAAATCCAAGATGGACATTTTGACCCTGAATGTCAATCCTGGTTAAGTGCCTGTATGGCAGCTCTCTGCCGAGTTTCCATCCCAAGTTAATTAATCTCAGGTGAAATTCTAACTCCCAAATTATATCCTCTTAGTCAACAGAACCCTTGTCAAAGATTCATATCAAAAAGGGTTATCCTCTGTTAAAGGCAGAGGTTTTTAGAGGGGAAAGTGAGAATTTTTTTTTAATAAAGACGGCTTTTTCCACTACAGATTTTATTAAATTAATTACTACAGAGAATTGAGGGTTATATCATGTAACAGCTGTGGATACACCTTCTTTTCCACCTTGCATCATCAGTAGATTAATATGTCAGGGGAGATTTAGGCTAGATTTTAGGAAAACTTTTTTCACAGAAAGGGTCGTTGGACACTGGCAGAGGCTGACCAGGGAGGTGGTTGATTCACCTTCCCTGGAGGTGTTTTAGGCACGAGTGGACGAGGTGTTGAGGGACATGGTTTAGTGTTTGTTAGGAATGTTTGGACTCGATGATCCAGTGGGTCTCTTCCAACCTGGTGATTCTATGATTCTATGATTATAGATTATTTTTCATCTATGTCACCCAATAAAAATATGATATTTTATTATGATTCTTGCTGTCAGCACCACCCTGCTTAAGCAATTTCATCTATATTTGTTAAAGATCTTGATGCCTCACTACTGCCTCTCTTGAAGTACCATGGTTTCCTCTCTCTTTCAATGGTAGTTCTGACATTCAGAATAATTTCTCGTGCTTTCTGCCTTTAACAGCTGCTTCAAACCTTGCTCATATCTTTTTAGTCACTAAAGACACTTGTATCAGACAATGAGATCAGATGACCACAAGTGGAAAGGGCATATGTATCCTCCCATAGAAAGAGCCTAGATGGTTCCATCTACTTCTTAAACATTATTCTTTTTGAGTTTTGACATTCTGAGGAGTTCAAGTCTTTATACTCAGAGCCAGCAATGGGAATGTTCGCCTTATGCATAAACATTTCTTCATATATAAGAGATTAATACTTTACTGGTGGGAGAAGATGTGGTAATTCAGAACCAGACTTTCTTGAATTTCACGGCAAATGCTGCTGGTTTAAGAGTCATGATGCCATCATGTAAATCTTGTTGAAATCAATGTAACTTATTCCATCCGGTGCCATAAGGATCATCTCCATTCCCTACTGCGACGCTATGGACCTTCAGTACTGCAAAGCTAGATATTATCAGGCAGTCTAGGACAGCAAGAATGATCTTATATGTGAAGTTTCAAACACAGAAAACCCTTGAATCTGTAAGCCTATGGGTTAGACATTAAAAGACCTACACATGAAGCACAATCATTATTTTCTGTAAGTATTAGAGCTGCTAACGTTCTTTCAGTCATCCAGATCCTACCCTATAAATTTTATTGACTCACATAGCTCAGTCCTCCCAAGGTACACCTGCTGTATGACTACCTGAACTTCTTGCATGTTTAGCTTGAAAATTGTGTAAAGTCCTACAAAGATAAGAAGAGAAAAAGATAAGGGGGTTATTTTTGAGGAGGAATTTTTCTAGTGATTGTTCCTCGCTGTAAGAAATACAAGTTCTGTGCTCAAAAGTTAACACGGCCACACACATAAATATATATAAATAGTGTGACAAGAGTTAGAGAATTAGTCAGTAGTTTGAATGAAGGGGTTATGGGTGATTGTCTTCTCCTGAGACCCACTGTTCAAACAGGCAAATTTAGACCTGAATGTACAGCTCAGGATCATCTTGTATGAGTGTTTGACTCTGAATTCCTTGCATATATGTGTATGAAGTGAAGGGGCTGGAGAAGGGGCTGGAGAACAGGCCTTATGAGGAACGGCTGAGAGAGCTGAGGGTGTTTAGCCTAGAGAAGAGGAGGTTCAGAGGAGACCTAATTGCTCTCTACAACTACCGGAAAGGAGGTTGTGGAGAGGAGGGAGCTGGGCTCTTCTCCCAAGTGACAGGGGACAGGACAAGAGGGAATGGCCTCAAGCTCCACCAGGGGAGATTTAGGCTGGAGATTAGGAGGAAGTTTTTCACACAGAGGGTCATTGGGCATTGGAATAGGCTACCCAGGTAGGTGGTTGATTCACCTTCCCTGGAGGTGTTTAAGGCACGGGTGGACAAGGTGCTGAGGGACGTGGTTTAGTGTTTGTTAGGAATGGTTGGACTTGATGATCCGATGGGTCTCTTCCAACCTGGTTCTTCTATGATTCTATGAATATGTTTGTGTGTCTATGTGTATATCTATATCTATATATCTATATCTATATATCTATCTCACATGTAGAGGTGAGCTTGCACAAAGCTAAATGACTTCAGATGTCAATACCATCTTGCTCCTGTTGTGGAGTTATTTCTGCCACCTTAAAATTCTATTTCAGGAGAACCATAGTTGGAACAGGCTAGACATGCCCATCACTATGAGCAATATATGGCAGCTGTGTGGTAAATCTGTGTCTTGTTTTATTTTAAAATCTATATAATTCCCCTGCCTTTGGCAAAAACAAACAACTGCGCATAACTGGCTTGAAATTCCTGTAGTTTGTTCAGATGCTAAATTCAACAGCATTGGGAGACCCTGCTGGTACCCTCACTTCCAAACCAGCAGCAAATGTGAAAAATGGAGCTGGCTTCAAGCTTTATTTCATTTCATGTAATCGGGTACAACCCTTTCCTGGGTCCTCTGAAATTAAGCAGAAATCCAAATGAGGGAATGGGGAGAGGAGGGAGAGATCAGGATTCGTTGCGATGTTAAACTAGCAATTAATTCTTGATTATAATTTCTTACTTGCATAGGAAACATTGCTACTTTAAGACAAAAAAATTAATAAATTTGACAGCTCTTGTTCACTCTGCTGTGCAGGAGGTTGCTTAGCAACCCCGGGACGTGGGAGAGGGGAGGTTGCTGGAATCAGGTGCAGGAAGGGTCTGTCACTCCTCTTGAAAGCCAAACCACCACTGAGGACAGGAATCTGACTTCATTATGCATCTCACTGGTCATGGGGGATCCACGCAGCTCTGTATGGTCAGCATCAGACAAACCTATGATGTATACAGCTCCTTCAAAGATCCAGTAGGACAATTTGTCCTGCTCACTAATGTAATTAAGTACTTCTAACGGGAAAGTGCCTTAAGTGGTAGAAGCAGTGAGGTTTAATTCCCTGCTTAAAAGTTTAAAAGACTTCTTTCTGAAGAGGGAAAAAGAGAAGCAAAGGCAGCTGCTTCACTGAGAACGAGGGAAGTGTGTTGAAGGAGGGTGATGATATATTTTGCTTCTTGTTCATAGGGTAAAGAGATGCTATTTGGAAGTTTTAAGTCTAAGATGCTGTGCAAGGAAGCAAAAAAATTCCTCTATTACATATTACAGATCAAATTAACACCCAAAGGTAGGGATAAAATGCTGTAGTTCAGGTCAATCAGACCTTAAATTGGAGCAGAGCTTGACCAGTTTGATAGGAATGGTTGGACTCAATGATCCGATGGGTCCCTTCCAACCTGATTGTTCTATGATTCTATGATTCTATTCTATGAATCTCTTCCTTCTTCGCATTCATTGATCCTTCTCCAGAAACCCCTGCAGTGCACACCAAAGTCGCCTGTCCCCTCCCTGCTAGTGATGCATTAGGATTAATTGATTTTATTTGCCACAACCAACCACTTATCAGTGCCAAACCCAGTACTTTCTCCCGGAGAAAACAGGTCTTGCTCCTAGCAAGCTGAAGTGCTATAGATTTGTAAGAAAGATTTTCCTCAAAAGTCAGATCTGCTGCTCTCTGCCACGAGTTTCTCTGAGATCTTGTCCAGGCCAGTTAACATCCTTGTGCCTCATTATCAAAGTAGGGTACAAGTTCTTTCCCTGCAGGTTTAGATTAGTTCTTTGTTTGGCAGGAACTTCCCTTTCATGAACTGAACGGAAAACTGCCTTTTTCTCAGGTCTGAAGGAGGCCCTGATGCAATTGAGCATCGCTGCAATCTGAAGCCCTTGGATGCAACTGTCACAAAACCCACAGAGTTATTCTGAAACTCACTGTAATGAGGGAGAAGCTAAGAGAAGCTGAGGAAAAAGCAGATAATCCTTTATTGAGGTATAAGAGAAGGAATAAGGAAGCCCTCCCACATAGGGCCTGACTGCTGTTCTGGCTGCCAGCAGAGTTTTTCAAAAGAAGCAGATTTAAGTGTTCTCCTTACATTTTACCCTGTATATCATCAGATTGCATTGGCATTTTCTGTACTGATGACATTCATGGTCACTGCAGAAATCATTAACCCTGTAAGAACCATCCACAGATACTCTGCTAACTCAGGGTAAGACTCAATGAGAAACTTCTCCATCTGGGACACATCTGGGGCATTTCTCTAACCCTGAGAAATCTCTTTTGCTCTCTCCTGGTCTCTGGGACTGAGATATTTCCTGCAACTTCACTTTAGAACAAATTATGATCTCGCAGGATTTTTATTTAAATAAAATGTGAATCCAATCCTAATTAGCATCAATATCCATTTCTGTTTTTCGTGAGCAATGCACCAGCAGGATAACAGGAGATACTGCCAATGCATTTATGTATGGTCTTACAGGAAGAAATTAGAGGAGAGTTTGCCCTTGTTATCTGGCAGCCCAAGTTCAAGTATTTCTCAATTTTTCTGTTATTTCCCTTGCTGCATCTATGAGCTGTGTTGTATCTATGATCTTTCTTTCTTCAGGTCCTCCTAACATGATGTAGAAACACTGCATGTCACTACCCAGGTCAGGTCGCCTATCTCCAAGAAAGCTTTTTTCCAGCGTACTCCAAAGCCTTCTTTTCAATACTGTCACTACTGATTGTTTTAACATTAAAATTTACATTTAAAATTTACATTTAAATTTACATTTAACATTAAAATTAACATTGAGCCACGAAGCTGGTGAAGGGGCTGGAGAACAGGCCCTATGAGGAGCGTCTGAGAGAGCTGGGGGTGTTTAACCTAGAGAAGAGGAGGCTGAGAGGAGACCTTATTACTCTCTTCAACTACCTGAAAGGAGGTTGTGGAGAGGAGGGAGCTGGTCTCTTCTCCCAAGGAACAGGGGACAGGACAAGAGAGAATGTCCTCAAGCTCCACCAGGGGAGATTTAGGCTAGACATTAGGAGGAAGTTTTTCACAGAAAGGGTCATTGGGCACTGGAACAGGCTGCCCAGGGAGGTGGTTGTTTCACCTTCCCTTGGAGGTGTTTAAGACACAGGTAGATGAGGTTCTGAGGGACATGGTTTAGTGTTTGATAGGAGTGGTTGGACCGATCCAATGGGTCTCTTCCAACCTGGTTATTCTATGATTCTATGATTCTATGATTCTATGAAAAAAAAAACAAAAAAAAAAAAAAGGTACATGTAGCATAAATGCAATGTAGCCACAAGTCTATGTTCTTGTTTTCTGCTCTGAGATGTCATCAGGCACTTGACAAAGTTTTCAGAGGTTTTTTTTTTTTTTTTACAGAACTTCTGAACACGTTTCGGTATGTATACGGCGAGCAAGCTCCAGGAAACATGTGGCATGTTAACACAGCAATTTTGAAATTAATGCTTTTTGTGGAGAGAAATCAGAAGCTGCCAGAGAGCATTTAGTTCAGCCTGCAGTAGCCTGGAGTAAAACAGCTGCTGTAATCCATCCTGGATTACTTTGCAGTTTGAGGCGCTGGCCATGCACACATCATCAGTTACTGTGCATAAAGTGGAAGGGGAACCCAGCTGCTCGCTGGAGACCAGAGGTTTTCTTAAACACGCTGAGATGACCATGTCCCACATTGGAGATGCAAACCAAGTATTTCAGATTTAACATTTCTCCTTTCCCCCCTTAAAAAACAAAAAAACAAACTGCTTTTCAGGCTGATTCCTCTTTCCCCTCACCAAATCTTGGCTTTCTACTTGCAGTAATAAACCATTGAAATGATTCTCAGGTACTGCATGAAGGATGAGTCCCTCCATGCTGCTTCTGCAAGAGCAATGCATCACCTGTCTTAGCTGAGATAAACTAGATTATAACTTAAATATCCCTCTCCTCAGCACATATCTCTACTACTGCTGACAGCACTGCACCACATGCACCAGATAATGTCTAAACCACCTGTAGCAACATTCCTGTGTCCTTCACCTTTTGGAATCATATATAGAATTGTAGAATCGCCCGGTTGGAAGAGACCCACCAGATCATTGAGTCCAACCATTCCTATCAAAATTCCTATCTCACCCTTTGCATGACAAAACATCACATAAATGGGGCTAGTCTCATGTTCTGAAGTCCTTCCATCCACAGGAGCCATGGTGAGAGCAGAAACTGATGGACATCTCAGCCAGGACAATGTGAGGTACTAAATCACATGTAGGGTCAAAGCATCATAGAGTCATAGAACAACCAGGTTGGAAGAGACCCATCGGATCATCGAGTCCAACCATTCCTATCAAACACTAAAACATGTCCCTCAGGAGATCAGCCCATGCAGGCTGTTGATGCTTGCCTGATTTTAACAAGACAAATGCTTTGCCAAATGCTTCAACAGAACAGAGGAACTTAGCACCTTAGCAAAGAAAGCCAAAGAGAACAGGATGATGGCCAAAAGGTTGTGGAGAGGAGGGAGCTGGGCTCTTCTCCCCAGTGACAGAGGACAGGACAAGAGGGAATGGCCTCAAGCTCTGCCAGGGGAGATTTAGGCTTGAGATTAGGAGGAAGTTATTCACGGAAAGGGTCATTTGGCATTGGAATAGGCAGCCCAGGGAGGTGATTGATTCACCTTTCCTGGAGGTGTTTATGGGATGGGTAGACAAGGTCCTGAGGGACACGCTTTAGTGTTTGATAGGAATGTTTGGACTCGATGATCCTGTGGGTCTCTTCCAACCTGGTCATTCAATGATTCTATGATTCTATGATCTTCTTCTGCAGGACAATATCATCTTTTTGCTATAAATATTACCAGGTTCCTCCATTGTGTTCAGAGTGGGCTACCCCATAATAATGCATATGAGTAATAATTGCCAGAATATTAAAGATAATCATGATTAACTTTGGTGAACAGCATAAAGAGAACCATCTTATTACTGTGTTTGGTATAAGAACACTTATCTTGGAAAAGTAAGTAGTCATCTATCTAGTCTGTCTGGAAACAAAAAAAATTACTTCTTCCTGGCCAAAGCCCTGGAAAACTCTGCTGACTGCTGCTTGTGTCGGGAAGTAGAGGCCTGCGGTGTGGCAACTTCTGCTGAAAAACACAGAGATGACCCATTCCAGCAGCAGAAGTTGAATCCCCTGATTGCCTCTATCTTGCTGGCAGGAGCCGCAAACATTAATTAATTCAATTAAGCATGATTTTCTATGACTCTCTTGTTAGCTAGCTATCCTAGTTCTGTCTCTCGCATTTTATTTCCCTTTTCTGTAATAGTCTGGGGCCAGACTTTTAAGTGTCTTGGCAGCATAATTTAATGTTGTCTCCACTGCTGAGAAGCTTTTAACTGGCTCCATCCCCTACACAGTTCTGCATCTTCTACATTCTTATTGATCTAGGTTCGAAGTTTATCCTCTGTGGAGCAGAATATGAAGTCAGAGGGAGACTGTGTGACTTACCCTTGAAGATTTGATCAGTAAGATTGTAAACAGCGCAGGTTCTCTTCCTTCTGGCCTTCTCTATAAAGCTTTCTGAATCTGAAGACTGACAAGTCGTCATCAAATCCTTTTTTTTTTCTCTAGCTGAGCTCCACATAACAAAATTATTCAAAATCATCTTTTCTTTTTAAAAAAAAGATAAAATTTGTTCCCAAACATTTAACATCGAAGTGTTTAATCTCTTATGTAGCCTAGTCTATCCTATTAACAGACAGCTTTGTCTCCTTCTAGGAAACACTGGTAATGTGACTCGCAATTCCTCTCTTGGTTCTAGTGGATTTCTCATACTTAAAGATTTACAAAACCACTGTAGATATTACTCTTGCTTTTCATGGGCCTCTTGAAGCTTATTTCCAACATCTCACTGCAGAAACTTCTTTATAAAACAGCATAAGACTATTCTCAATGTCCTTCCCATCCCAGATCACTTCCTGAGATCAGTCGTTGCAGGAGTTCATTTCCACAGTCTCCAAATCCATCTTCTTTCCACATGCTTTTACCATTCAGTATTCTCAGCTGGTTCCCATACATGAAAAACCCATTTGTAGTAATTAGATAAAATTACTTACAGCTGCTCAGCAACGCACTGCATTTTGGTCTGCAATAAATGACATTTTCCCAAAAGACTGCATTTTAAATGAAAAAGGAATCTGAGATATTTTCCTCTCCTTGTCCTCTTCCCATTCCCTCTTAATTCCTATAAGTCCACTTACTGTTCATAGCCTTTTAACACTCACCTTGTAATTTTTTTAGTATTAAATCCAGGCAAGTTTAAGGCTGACAGGTCACCAGCTATTGTGTGAGTACGAGGATGTTAAGCTGAGTTTAATGGTGAGTGGGGGTGGCACCCACTATGGCATCAGGCATGGCACAAGTTCAGCTTTGCAGCTGCACACATAGCTGTGTCATTAAGTACTAACAGCATGTAGAATAATTCATGCTCAAACTTGGCAAACAGGATTACTCTACTGCATGGATAGGACACAATTCCTCGGCACTAATTTTATTTTTTTTTTTTTTGCTTGACTGTTAGAGCCCTAGAAGTTGAAGTGGGTTAAGTAATATAATATCTGAAGCTGCAAGTAGCAAAAAGTTAAAAATCAAACAGTAATAAACTGAGTTTCCCAGATAAGAGGAAATGGCCTCAAGCTCTACCAGGGGAGGTTTAGACTGAACATTAATAAAAAAAAATTCACAGAAAGAGTCATTGGGCCCTGGAACAGGGTGTCCAGGGAGGGGGTTGGTTCAACTTCCCTAGAGGTGTTTAAGGTGTTTATGGTTGGTCTCGATGATCCAATGGGTCTCTTCCAAACTGGTTGTTCTATGATTCTATGATTCTAAGGGACGGATGGACGAGGTGCTGAGGGACATGGTTTAGTGTTTGACAGGAATGGTTGGACTTGATGATCCGGTGGGTCTCTTCCAATGTGGTTATTCTACGTTTCTATGATTCTATGAAATCAAACCATACTAGCCCAGTAAGTGTTTACATCAATTTAATAACCACTAAATCTTCCACTGCAAGTCATCAGTTTCCATTACGTCCAGTAGCAGCTTCCTGAAGAATGAGGCTCATGGGGACCTTTTTGAAACAGTAGCTGAACATCTCATAATCTTTAATGTGTTTTATTTTTCCCCCACAATCACTACTAAGTAAGGAAGTACTTTTATGCCCATTTACTGAATGAAAAACTTTACAGAGCAATTTCTTCGTTTTGCATAAGGTCATATAAGTACCTGGATGCTAAAGCAGAAACTAAACATAGTTTTCTTATTTTTCAACCTCCTAACATAACCACTGGACTAGACAGTGGTTGATTTCAATCCCTTTTCAGCCACTCATTTTTAAACAAGGAAGACAGAATCTCTGAGTTATGTCTCTACTGGACTGTATATCATAAAACCTCCAGCATTTTCATAGAATCATAGAATCACCAGGTTGGAAAAGATCCATTGAGTCTTATCATTCCTATTTTGTGGAATAAATGTCTAGAACAATGTTTTCTGTCTCCTCCTTTACTTTCCCTGTAATCTGTCACACTCTTCATATTCTGAGCCAGGAGAATAGGCAGAGAAAAACTTCACATCACCAGTGCTGGGCAGAAAACAAGATGTTTTTCTGTCCACAACTCAACATTTCAGACTGTATCTGTATCATAACTGACTGCATCTTACATCAGATATGGCACCACTTTGTACCCAGGTTGTCAAAGAAAACACAAAAAAAATTCCCAAAGGGATTTTCCCTCTAGCCTCTCTCCAGTTTCATAGCTTTTCAATGTACCACAATCATACATATTCACATTACATCTTTCTTATTCACAGAAAGGGTCATTGGGCATTGGAACAGGCTGCCCAGGGAGGTGGTTGATTCACCTTCCCTGGAGGTGTTTAAGGCATGGGTAGACGAGGTCCTGAGGGACATGGTTTAGTGTTTGATAGGAATGGTTGGACTCGATGGTCCGGTGGGTCTCTTCCAACCTGGTGATTCTATGATTCTATGATTCTATGAAACTTGCAATCTTCCTTTCTAGGATAAAAAGATTTTTTTGTGTGTAGGGTGGGTATCAAGTCCGTTATTGAGATAGAGGTACATTACAGCTAAAATGTGTCTTATATGTATTTTAAAGCAAACAAACTAATAAACAAAACCCCAAGACAGTTTTCTTATTATAAGTAACAGAAAGATTTCAAGTTTGTGTGGTTTCAGATTACTCTTGAAAAACATAAACTTAATTTTGTCCCCATTTCCACTAGTGTAAATGTTTCTCTCTATTTCTTCTTTTACAGTTTGATCCACCTGTCTTCTGTGTTGTTATATGCAAATTAGCACACATCTACCGGCTAAGCTCCTCCAGAACACGATAACCCAGACACCTGAGCATCAAAGCAAATCATAGAATCATAGAATGACCAGGTCGGAAGAGACTCACCGGATCATCGAGTCCAACCATTCCTATCAAAATGCTCCTTTTGGAGCAGACGTAAGGCTATTCCAGGCTACATTGGAAAGCCACCTTTTTGACAAAGCTGATGATGATTTTCTCTCAAAACCAGATCAGCAAGACCTACAGAAATACTATTATTTTTTAGAATATTTAAAGGATCGATCTTCTGATATTAATTGGAATAATTTCAGGAATTTTCATAGGGCCTGTTTCATGTGTGTGGTAATGTGTGGGAAGTTGGTTGGATTCAATGATCTGGTGAGTCTCTTCCAACCTGGTGATTCTATGATTCTATCATTCTAAGTTGTTGTTGACTCTGGTGGAAATAATGCGCCTTTTTTATAGAAATCTGAGAAATCTACTCATAAATACCTTTTCCTTTCTTTTTCTTTGTGTTTCTTAAATGCATTTGGTGTTTTCCCACAGACCTGGTAGGTACTACAGAGATAAAGTACATACCAGAAACACTCAGTACAAAAAAAAAGAAATGCAAGTCTGCAACATAATCCACAATAAGGGTTTTAATTACTGTTATTAAGCCTTGCAGCCATAATAGATTTTCTTATATTTTCTGCATTCCCTTTAACAATTTCAGCATCTTCCTTTGGTATTTCTTTTTGTGTTATACCTAACGACAAATAATTGTGAAATTCTTCTTCTGGCTTTCAAAAAAAAAAATTTAAAATATCCTGAGATGCTATACCCAGAAACAGAGAAATGAAAGGAGCCTGCAAATTCATTTTCAAACCTTCCCTAGGCACAAACCTGACTCAGAAGGAGAAGTCAAGTTACTGAGGGGTGTTTGTGACTGTTGAATTTGATTTTATTTGTGCTTGAATTTGTTTATGTTGCTTTGGGGCTCTTTCACTTAATGCCTCTTGGAGCTGAACTCACATACTGTATATTTAAAAGAAATGCAATAAAAACAATTTAGCACCTTTCCCCTGTGTCTGCATTTGTTATTTCCCTCTCATAGAAAAGAATAAATTGTTAACATATATATTTATCTATTTACATTCATATATACATACATATATTTATTTATTTATTACGAATAGAATCAGGATTTCGTAAGCTAGAAGCAAAAAATTGTCTCTAAGAGGAGGAATTATTTTCTCAGAAACAGGTTTCACTAAAATAAGTTTGAGATGCCTCTATATTCATAAGACAGCAACTACTGTTGCTGTAATTCCTCTGAATTATCACAGGCTGGAATCTGTAAAATTGTACATTTATGTAAAAGAAAGTTGAGAGCTGTCTTGGGGAAGGGGGTCACCAGCACCAGAAATAGGAAAACAGACTCTGTGTTAAAAAAATCATACCTTATCTTATCTGTACTTGGTATTGATTTGTATCTTTAGTAGTCAAACAACAATAGAAGTTCCTCTCCTTCTTTCTCATAAGAGTAGAGCAATCATATGACATAATATTTCACTGGCAGGTCAGGACTTGCCCTGTTTCTACAATTTTAGCATAAAACATGATCAAAACAAGCTGTACAATATGTGGATCCTTAGTACAGATTTTTAAAATGAGCTGCACAATGTGCAAGAGTACAAGGCGGCTCTTCTAGTGAATTTGGTTTGTGGTTATGCCCTCAGCTACCTAGCAATGAATTCCTGGTGAAGCCCTCTCCATGGTTAGAACTCTCACAGCTCTCTCCTGCATCTATTTTCCAGTTTCTAATAAAATTCTAAATCTTATGGCAGCACTTCCTGAGCTGACTATATTTTCTGATCGATCACAACTTTGTTTCGTAATACTTGTAGTAATTTAATCTTCATGACCTCTACCATTTGACCTTTTCTCTCGTTTCATTGTAGTTGATGAATTAATAAAAATATTTATTAGGGACGATGGTTAGATAGCTGAACAATTCATCCCCGAAGAGTGAACAGATGAACTCTATTTCATTAGGCAACCAATATAAAAATCAATTTTGGTTCAGTGAAACAAAATTCATAGATTTATTCTTTTTACTACAAGACCTTAATTCACAACCCTGCTGTTGTTATCTGGTGAGCACTGCAGCTGAGAGCAGTTTATCATAGGTAGATATTGCAGAGACCTGATTTGGAAAAGCAAGAAGACAGTTAGTCCAGCAGTGTGATGCATTGAACAACTTTAAGTCGATATATCATGTGGCAAATAAAATATGAGCATTTTCACAGCATGTGTATAAACAGAGAAAGTTATGTTGGGGCTCTGTTTGGGATCTGAAAGGACAGAATTGTTAGCGTGAATAGAGAAAGAAACACAAAATATTATAGTGTAAATCACAGAATACTTTAGGTTGAAAGAGATTTCTGGAGGTCCGTAACCCAGTCCCTTATTCAAAGAGGTAACTGCAAAGTTAGATGTAGATGTTCTTATTCAGTTCAGTCTTTGCAACCACAGACAGAGAATCCATTGTCTCAGGGCAGTCTGATAAAACGGGCAAAACTGAAAGCTTAAAGAGGGAATACCAGTAAATAATAAATACCATTGTCCATAACTGGCTGGAGGCCAGTGACAAGTGGGGTTCCCCAGGGCTCAGTGCTGGGTCCAGCCCTGTTCAATGTCTTCATCAATGACCTGGATGAACAAACTAGAAGTACTTTTTATTATATCAAATAACTTAACCAGGCACAAGATATTTAGATACAATTTCTGACCTTTATATTAGCTCGTTGTACTAATCCAGAGAATTACTGCACCACCGTGTCTCAGGAAATAGAATCAAATCAAATAGAATCAAATATAGAATCACCAGGTTGGAAGAGACCCACCAGATCATTGACTCCAACCATTCCTATCAAACTCTAAACCATGTCCCCCAGGACCTCATCTACCCGTGTCTTAAACACCTCCAGGGAAGGTGAATCAACAACCTCCTATAATATATAATAGGGATATGGGGACTTGCTGTCTCAAACTGAGACAGAAGATCTGTTTATGTCTCAGTAAAATATCCAGTGGACTAGAAAACACTCATGCCTGTTTATATTGGTAATGATTGCACACAATACAATTAATTTTTTATGTTTTGCTCTCTCTAGCAGTGGCTGCAGCACCGTATTGATTGTTTCTGTTTCAAGCAACAGCAGCAGATCGCTGTGGCCAACCCCTGTGAACACAAATTAAACCAGCTCTTTATCTCCACTGATCTGAACACACAGCACTGCCAGTCAATCTTATTCAGACTCTGTCAGCTGAGATCATCATAGTGTGGTAATTACTGTAGAACCTGTTACTCAGTAAGAGTGTATTATAAAGAATTGCACTCCGGAAGTTAATAAATATCTTTTAGATTATATGAACATCAGTACACAGGACTGGTCAGGAAGACAGAAAAAAATGGTAAATATATTTAAAGAAAAAGGTCATAAAAAACCTCCTCAAACTAAATAGAATACAAACATCCCAAAACAGAACCCACAGATTTTTTGCTCCTCAATGTGGATAATCAAATAGTAATAAGATCAGATTTTCTAATTTCTGTATTTATTATACCTTAACACTTATGCACATTTAATTGAAAAATTCACATTTAAAAATAATTTTAAAACTTTTTAAATGTCATTACATTTTTTTTTATGTTGGACTCCATGATCCAGTGGGTCTCTTCCAACTTGGTGATATTACTATATTTATACAGCAAAGCCAGAGGCTGAAGAAACCAAACCAGTCTGGGGGTGAGCTGGGGGTGTTTATCCTGGAGAAGAGGAGACTGAGGGGAGACCTCATTGCTCTCTCCAGCTACCTGAAAGGAGGTTGTGGAGAGGAGGGAGCTGGGCTCTTCTCCCAAGTGACAGGGGACAGGACAAGAGGGAATGAATGGCCTCAAGCTCCACGAGGGGAGATTTAGGGTAGAGATTAGGAGGAAGATTTTCACCCAGGGAGGTGGTTGATTCACCTTTGCTGGAGGTGTTTAAGGCACAGGTGGATGAGGTGCTGAGGGACATGGTTTAGTGTTTGATAGGAATGGTTGGACTCAATGATCCAGTGGGTCTCTTCCAACCTGGTGATTCTATGATTCTATGATTCTATGAGCTCTTCCTTTATCATCTTTTAGTCACATATTAAAACTGAAAACACTCTCCTTTTGTTTGGGATAACATAGAGGAATGATTATTTTAATGTTTTGGGAAAAAATAAAGCCATTTGAAGTGCAGGGTGTTATTACCTTTCTTTGTGTTTCAGAAACCCTTACAAGTGAAGATATTTCTTAATAGACTGAATGATTGGTGCAGGGGTCACAAAGTAGTGGGCAGTGTGGTAATAAGGCAAATTCAGGATAATTTCTAAATGACATCTCCGTGTGATAGATTCATAAAGATTTCATAGAATCATAGAACAACCAGGTTGGAAGAGACCCACCGGGTCATCAAGTCCAACCATTCCTATCAAACACTAAACCAAGTCCCTCAGGACCTCGTCCACCCGTGCCTTAAACACCTCCAGGGAAAGTGAACCAACCACCTCCCTGGGCAGCCTATTCCAGTGCCCAGTGACCCTTCCCATGTTCTGTGTTCCGTTGTTTCAATCCTTTACCTAGTAAAATCTTCCAGATATTCTAGTATATCTGGGGTTTTTTTAAAAGAAAAAAAAAATTAATGATATTGTAGAAAGAGTGTAGTAAATTATTTCAGAGATGAATGAGATATCTGGTGAGCAGTCAGTGGGAACAGTCTATTTAGTCAGCGGAATGTACACTGGAGAGGTACCTTGTTTACAGCAAATGAAAAATTTTATGAGAAGAAAATAACAGATAATAGAAAGCTCTTTGTTCTGGTAGAGAACAAGAAAAATAGCTGAAAACATGTTTGTTGAGAATCAAGATCTAAATATCTTACACTGGTGGTGGTAAAATAGTGGAATAACTGTAAAAGAGTCAAGAGGTTTTCCATTTCTAGGTGGCTTCAGTAGTGTGGTTGCTGCTGCCATAGACTGGTTCTAACAGCCTGTCACAAGTTCTGGTAGCAAGGGTGGAATGTGTTAAAACTGCTGTGGCCATACTAGATTAGCTAAGGGTCCCTCCTGGCTTCAGAGCCTATCAACCTATTAATTAGCAGCTAATTAGCAGCTGGTAGCAATGATAGGCTATTATCTTCTAGCAAATCAACCGCTAGAAGAAACAGAAATACACACATTGGCACTTTATATGACTCAACAATACTCATTATTAATAGCCTTACTTCTGCTTTTTAGAATTAAGGGCTGCAGGTCCTCTGAGAGGTACAGATGAATAAATAGATTGAGCCACATAGCAGAGTTAGTCTGGGATTATGTTACCTCCTTCTTCACAGAAAGGATCATTGGGCACTGGAACAGGCTGCCCAGGGAGGTGGTTGACTCGCCTTCCCTGGAGGTGTTTAAGGGATGGGTGGATGAGTTGCTGAGGGACATGGTTTAGTGTTTCATAGGAATGATTGGACTCGATGATCCGGTGGGTCTCTTCCAACTTTATGATTCTATGATTCTATGATTCCTCTGCCTGCACTTTGTCCTCAAGTGATAACAGAGACATGAAGGAAAAAAAAAAAAAACCAAACTTGTAAAATCGTACACATTCTTTCCATTAGAAAGCTTTGGGACTCTTTTTTTTAATGAGAAATATGAATTCCATTTTAGTACTCTTAAATTAATGATTGACAAGACAGGATATGGAACATGCAAGATCTAAATCATAGAATCATAGAATAACCAGGTTGGAAGAGACCCACTGGATCACCAAGTCCCACCATTTCTATCAAACAATGTCCCTCAGCACCCTGAAGCATGTAAGTAAACATTTTAATGTTATGTGTTGGGGTTTGTAACCTAAAAAACTAGGTTGAAGTTTTGAGTTTCCAAGTTTCCCTTGGCAACATTAGCAAAAATACTTCTTTAAGTTTTCTTAAATGTTTTTGGGAAAGAAAACCATATTGTTCAGTCAAGTCTGATAACACTTTCTGTTTGCTTTCCTTAATTAAAGTTATCTTCTGATACAACCTGTCAATTGTCATCCTGGAAATCTAGGAATAGAGAGAGGAAAAATAAATCTTATCTTCGATTACTCCCCAAAACTCTTTCCTTTGTCAAAAGGAAGATAGAATCTCCAAAAAGAGTCACCCTGAAACCCCATGCTAGATTAATATCAGCCTTGTGAGAGTAGCCTTTATGAACGTCTATAATGAGAGTCACTTTTCTCATCTATAGAAAGCAGCACAAATAATTTCCTCACTGGCAGAAATAACTCCCTACTCATCAATAGACTTACAGGCGGATGTCCTCCAGCAACGTGAAAATAAAACCACAGTACTAATAAACGTTCATTAGCCTCCAGATTTTTTTTCTGATTCCACATTTGTCTAAATATTCCTACCACAAAAGCTCGGATTTGTGCACATTTTAGCTCTGATTTTTGTGCGTGGAGCAAGAAAGACAGATTGATACAGTTTCTTCGTCTGTTCTTTACACTAACCTTTATCTTTATGAAGAGGGAAAGAAGCTATGATGAGAAACAAAACACAAGTCATTTGTGAAAAGGGGAAGAAACTATGATGAGAAAAGAAACACAAGTCATTTGTGCTGGATCCTGGTGCTATTATTTTCTTATAGATATTACAGATAATGTACGTTTGCAATCGTCCTCTTAGTATGGAAAGGAAGGGTAAAGAAAAGAAAATCCTATCCATTACAGAGGTCACAGAGAGATTTATAAGGGTATTAAAACACAACAGGGAAAGCCCTCAGCAAAAGGAGGATTACTTCAGGTTATAGAAGTTCTCTGACCTAAAGCATTAGTAAAGTAGAGAGCAGCTGGCAAGAAAAACTCTTTGGTGGGAAGTGCTCCTGATCTCTAATATTAGTTATTAGTTAGAAGTCTCTTGTTTTGTTCCTTTTAGTTTTAAATAATTCAGACAAACAAAGGAATCAGCAAAAATTAATTCTTCATTGGGTTAATATTGTACATTATTAATGTGCTGCTCTACAGGATACTTTGTCTCTCCTCTGACTTCAACCTGTTCTGACTTCAAGATCAAGAAGGCTCCATCATCTCTGTGGTTAGATGGAAAATGTTTATACATTCTGGTAATTTCGTGGCTGCTTGGACATTTTTCTCATCTCCTTCCAGGTTCATTCAGGTGGACAAGAAGGCCAATGGCATCTTGACTTGGATCAGAAATGGTGTGACCAGCAGGTCCAGGGAGGTTCTTCTCCCTCTGGACTCAGCACTGGTGAAACCGCTCCTTGAATCCTGTGTTCAGTTCTGGGCCCCTCACCACAAGAAGGATGTTGAGGCTCTGGAGCGAGTCCAGAGAAGAGCAAGGAAGCTGGGGAAGGGACTAGAGAACAAGAGGAGCGTCTGAGGGAGCTGAGGGTGTTTATCCTGGAGAAGAGGAGGCTGAGGGGAGACCTCATTGGTCTCTCCAACTACCTGAAAGGAGGTTGAGAAGAGGAGGGAGCTGGGCTCTTCTCCCAAGTGACAGGGGACAGGACGAGAGGGAATGTCCTCAAGCTCCACCAAGGGAGAGTCAGGCTTGACATAGGGAAATAAATTTTCACGGAAAGGGTCATTGGGCATTGGAATAGGCTGCCCAGGGAGGGGGTTGACTCGCCTTCCCTGGAGGTTTTTAAGTCATAGGTGGATGAGGTGCTAAGGGATATGGTTTAGTGTTTGATAGGAATGGTTGGACCCGATGATCTGATGGGTCTCTTCCAACCTGGTTATTCTATGATTCTATGATTACACAGCAAAGAGAGTAGGTAGTTGCTTTAGTTACATGATCTGTCTGTCCAGTGTTTCACTGGATTTGTCTGCTAGACATATCGGTAATGAAGACTTTGATTCATTCTTTGTTGTCTGTAAAGAGAAAAAAAGCCTAACACAACTCATAATCTTTCCTTAATCGACATTCTGCTCAGATGCGGAAGTATGATTCTCATCAAAGGCTCTGGGCAATCCTCTTCGCCTCTGTATTAAGGCTTCTTAAAACCTGATAGTTTACATTTTATTGTTAGAGAGTAAAAGGTGAGATGTGGGAGGAAAATAAAGGAGAGTGTAGAATGAAGTGGTTTCTTTCTCCTAGGTAGGAACTGAATAAAGCAAAAAAGAATATTTCAAAGACAAAGGAGGTGGAAGAAGAGAAGATAAGAAGTAAACATGAAGTTACAGGAAATAAGTATTATTATTGCACACTCATTTTTAGCATGTGTGTCTATCTACCATTATCAGTTTGATTTAAGGAAGATAAAGAAGGATTTTTGGCTTAGAAAGATAGTCTTACACTGTGTTTAGTAGCAAGAGTTCAATTTCAGTTGTGCTGAAAAATGTTGTAAGGGGAATATGAAGAATGCAATTCTGAAAAATAACACCAGACATTACAGCCTCACAAAATTAATTGCTGCAGAGTATGAAAGTATTAGGCTAAAATATCTTGTAGACAGACTGGAGAGATACTGAATTTGTGAAAAACAATTACTCCAGGGTGAAAATGTCAGAGCCTATTGTACTAAAATAAAAGTTCTATTGGTTATGGAAAATATTCACTAATTTAATCAGAAATATTCTGTCTGTTATCCTACTGTATAAACATCACATTCATTCCATCATTCAAATATATAATCACTGCCCTTGTTTACATAGTTTGGATTGAATCATAGCATCATAGAATCACCAGGTTGGAAGAGACCCATAGGATCATCGAGTCCAACCATTCCTATCAAACACTAAACCATGTCCCTCAGCACCTCATCTACCCGTGCCGAACATGATTTTTTTTGTTGTTTTTGCCAAAATATAAAGCACTATAGTCTTATTAAATCCTAGCTATAAACTCTTTCTTGAAGAACAAAAACAAGCTACTTTGGAAGGCTGAAATGGCTGTTGGCTCACCCAAAGTTATTTGTAGGGAACATGCACAGAATGTGGTATTGCACGGAAAGCAGCACCTGTTTCCACAGCTGAGCCGAGGCTGGGTGGATGGAGGCTGTAGATCACACCAGAGTTAGGAGTGGGCAGGACCAGGCAGGCTCCTACTTCCTCTGAAAATTTAAGAGCACGTTCTCTGGTGAGCTTTCCCTCAGCCATGGCCTTACTATTTGTTTGTGAGTCAGTATTTTGCTGAAGGTCTGAATAACCATTTTTATTTGTGCTAAGGCTATTCCTCCTAGCAAATGCGTAATTTTGATTATTTATTGTTACAGCAGAGCCTAGTGGCTGGGAACTGAGGAGGCTGCTATTTCAAACCAGGTGAGCTTATACAGTGAAAGAGAAGGTATGTGCTATGGGGAGGTTCAGGCTCGACATAGATCAAAAATTCTTCACAGAAAGGGTCATTGGTCACTGGCAGAGGCTGCCCAGGGAGGGGATTGACTTCACAGAATCACAGAATCACAGAACAACCAGGTTGGAAGAAACCCACTGGATCATCGAGTCCAACCATTCCTATCTAACACTAAACCAAGTCCCTCAATACCTCATCCACCCGTCCCTTAAACACCGCCAGGGAAGGGGAATCAACCACCTCCCTGGGCAGCCTATTCCAATGCCCAATGACCCTCTGCGTGAAAAACCTCCTCCTAATCTCCAGCCTAAACCTACCCTGGCGGAGCTTGAGGCCATTCCCTCTCGTCCTGTCCCCTCTCACTTGGGAGAAGAGCCCAGCTCCCTCCTCTCCACAACCACCTTTTAGGTACTTGTAGAGAGTAATGAGGTCTCCTCTCAGCCTCCTCTTCTCCAGGCTGAACAACCCCAGCTCTCTCAACCGCTCCTCATAGGGTCTGTTCTCCAGCCCCTTCACCAGCCTCGTCGCTCTTCTCTGGACTTGCTCCAGAGCCTCTGGACTTGCCTTCCCTGAAGGGGTTTAAGGTGCAGGTGGATGAGGTGCTGAGGGACATGGTTTAGAGATTGGTGGGAATGGTTGGACTTGATGATCTGGTTGGTCTCTTCCAACCTGGTGATTCTATGATTCTATTTCTGCCTCTTCCTAAAAACCAAAGCAGAGTTCAGTTTGGATGTTATGACAGGGGTTAGGCCATTTTCTTGCTTTCAATCATGTTATGAGTTCATCTCTGAATATCTCCTCTTCTTGTAATAGATAAAATAGGAAAGGAAACAAAGTAGTTCCATTCCCAATGTAAAATTATAAATCTATGGCAGATTTTGGAATAGCAAGTAACCTCTGGCCTGTTGGTCTGTGCTCACAAAGCAAGATTGAGCAGGACGTTTGTATTCTTTCACTGTGAACTTCCTAGAATAGTCACTTTCCTACCAATACAGTGCTGTAGATCACAGAAAAGGGTCATTGGGCACTGGAATAGGCTGCCCAGGGAGGGGGTTGATTCCCCTTTCCTGGGTTTAAGGGGTTAAGGGGTTTAAGGCACAGGTGGATGAGGTGCTGAGGGACATGGTTTAGTGTTTGATAGGAATGGTTGGACTCAATGATCCGGTGGGTCTCTTCCAACCTGGTTGTTCTATGATTCTATGATAATGAAACTACCTTCTGTAGTTACTGTCAATTTTATCAATGCACATATTGATTACCATGACTGAGTAAACTCTGTCAGGAGTGGGGTGGCTGCTGTGTCTCTTGCATTAAGCTGCAAGCATCATCTTTTCCTCCGACTTCATGTTCTTTCTGTAGATTTTGCAATTAAAAGCATGGAATATAGAGCGTGGAAAATGAGATAATCTATCCAATTATCTTACATCCTAAAGTCACGGAGTCTTGTCGTTATATACAACATAAATAGAAATTGTTAATGTAACTTGACATTCAATTGGTTTGGCCTTAAGAATATCACGTATTAGCTTTGATCCTGGAATGTTATGCACTTTTCACATGGATGTTTGTATAAAAATAAATTCTGTAGTCTGGTGTGAAGGCCATGTAAAGCATAAAACTCCATGTCAAGGAATTTGGCAAAGCCACATTCCTTTAAGATTACTATCAAAGAATGAGAGGTGAGACATCCCCTTTTTAAGTCCTGGTCTGTCATTTATCTGCACTGATTACTTTAAGAATCCTGCTCTTATCTCGAAGAAGGGATAATAATGCAAGTGGATCAGGAAGCTTAATGAATCTAAAAGACCTTCAGAGCTTCTTGATGAGAGAAACCACAGAAATTCAAGGCATTATTATAAAATTTCCTAGCACCTGCTCCACTGGGAAGATGGTGTGAAAAACCTTTTTTTTTTCCTCCCCTCCTAATCCACTGTAGAGTGAGTGACTGAGGAAGAGCCTTCAAAGGGTGGAGTTAACAGGTGAAAGAACTAGAGAAGGTCTTTGCAGTCAGTATGAAGAAAGGGAAGTGCCCTACTAGCTCAGCAGCCTTTGCAGCCTCTTCAAAGAAGGGCAAGAGTCACCTCAGGCACACAGACAGGTCTCCCGTCAGCCTGACAGGTACAGTAGCATGAGAGCAACTCAAAAAGATGAGCCAGGGCCTTTGGAAGAGGCAAATAAGAGCAATGAATCGGGATTAGAGACTTGTGGGGGAAGCAAAGGTGTTAAGAAAGGGTTTGTAATGCTGTCAGCCACAGACTCTTTTTCTCCCCTGATGGGTTATCAGAGGAAGCAGAGGCAATGCCCTCTCTCAAAAGTCATGGGCACCCCAACATGAGCCTTTCAGTCACACTGAGGTTACCCAATTTACAATTTTACTCCACTAGGCTGACCACATTACATTGTGCATTTTTTCCTGAACAGAATACACCTCTCACTGCCTGAGGAAACATTTACATAGCAGGGCACATACCTTTCCCTTTCCCCTCTAGAAACAGTAGGGGCCATGAGTCTTCTGCCCTGGGTTCAAGAAGCAACTTGATTCCTATTGAGTGATCATAGAATCACCGGGTTGGAAGAGACCCACTGGATCATTGAGTCTAACCATTCCTATCAAACACTAAACCATGTCCCTCAGCACCTCGTCCACCCACACCTTAAACACCTCCAGGGAAGGGGAATCAACCACCTCCCTGGGCAGCCTCTGCCACTGACCAATGACCCTTTCTGTGAAAAACTTCCTCCTAATCTCTAGCCTAAATCTCCCCTGGTGGAGCTTGAGGCCATTCCCTCTTGTCCTGTCCCCTGGCACTTGGGAGAAGAACCCAGCTCCTTCCTCTCCACAACCTCCTTTCAGGTAGTTGTAGAGAATAATGAGGTCTACTCTCAGCTTCCTCTTCTCCAGGATAAACACCCTCAGCTCTCTCAGCCGTTCCTCATAAGGCCTGTTCCACAGCCCCTTCACCAGCTTCATTGCTCTTCTCTGGACTTGCTCCAGAGCCTCAACATCCTTCTTGTGGTGAGGGGCCCACAACTGAACACAGGATTCAAGGAGTGGTCTCACCAGTATGGAGTCCAGAGGGAGAATAACCTCCCTGGCCCTGCTGGTCACACCATTTCTGATCCAAGCCAGGATGCCATTGGCCTTTTTGGCCACCTGGGCGCACTGCTGGCTCATGGTCAGTCGGCTGTCGACCAACATCCCCAGGTCCCTCTCCTCCTGGCAGTTTTCCAGCCAGACTTCTCCCAGTCTGTAGCTCTGCATAGGGTTGCTGTGCCCCAAGTGCAGGACCCGGCATTTGGCTGTGTTAAACCTCATCCCACTGGACTCTGCCCAGCAGTCCAGCCTGTTCAGATCCCTTTGTAGAGAGTAATGAGCGTAGTCATGTCACTGCTTTAGGGACTCTCTCAGTTTTAAAGCCTCAAGGGCTGTTTTAGGCTTAAAAGTTGTTTTATGATGAATTGTGCACTGATCATTTACCATGCTGTGGTAGGCTTTTCAGAATCTTTATTAATAGATTCCTTGGGTCAGATATTATTTAAACATGTGTAAAACTCCACTAATTCACGAGAAAGCAATGACTATAAAGCACGCATTTTACAGCAAATTAGCTGCAATTAGAACCAAGGCTTGTCTCTTTGTTTGTTCACTGAAGGACACTTAAAGCATTGTGATCAGAGATAAACATTTCTAATGTACCGATAATGTTCTCCTTTTATTTTCCCCCAGAAGGTTAATACTTTTAACCCAAATGGATTTTAACCATCTCCAACAGATCATAGGATTGTGGAGTCCAAAAGTAGACTTTAGCTGAATTTGCAGGGGACATTGTGATCTGACAAAAGGCTCTTACTCAAATGTGCCCAGAGCCCTAGGAGAAGCATAGAAGGCCCTATTCTATGATTCTATGATAATTAAGGCAGGTAATTACTCACCTGAGTGATTGCTGGAGAAAGTACATGGAATGGGAAGCCACTTATTCATGTGATAGTCCAATCCATCATGGAGGTTTTTCCTAATGTACAGAGCACTGAATATAACATGTAAATACACATTCATTACTCATGAGCTTTACACAGAATTTGGTATAAAATCCCCACTGGAACAAGGACTTCTAAAATGTGAGAATGATGTTGCCTTTCTCTGACTTAAGGGACATCAATTTTGAACACAGCGACTCACATTCTACTCCATTATTTCAATAGTTCCATTATTTCAGTATTGTTGTACAAGTATGAAAATCTTCTCAAAAGAAAAAATAATTTTAGAACACAGGCTTGTCACAAGATACAAAATCTCACATCATTAAAGTCAGGCATGTATTGTAAAGCAATTTTAAGGTGAAGTACCTCTGTAGGATGATGCATTCTATTCTAAAATAAATGACTAAGTTGAGAGGAACTTACTCCCATTCACTGAAAAGGGAACCTTGACACTTAGCCTGTATTTTACAGTTGAGATTTAGGTAGATATGTTAACAAAGATCAATTTCACTGTAATATTAGTGAAGTGGTTGATGAAAAATTGAGTAAACCCACCAACCTGTTGTTCCTAAACAAACAATGAGAAATTCTTTGTCCTCTATATATTTCTAAGATTAAAGATGGTTGAGCTGCGTTCTTGTGCATTTACCCTTGATTACACCATTGATTTGATATTAGTTGCCAGTGAAGTTTGATAACGAATTCAAGTATTTATCACCAGAATTAGGTGAAACGAGTTTACCAGCTTTGATTCCAAACTTAGTTCATAATACACAGGTTCTCCTCATTGCAACTTACTGTATTTTCATTATTGGCTGTTCTCCCAGCAATACCCTATTAGGCTGAGAATTGCAAGTCAAGCATGTATTTGTTTTAGTATCACGCAGGCAATTATTCATTGCAAGGAAGGATTTGCTTTCTCGGTTTAGATATGACCGTGGTTTAAAGAGCCTTTAAAAAAAAATCTATTTCAAGTTGAACTCCTAAATTCACTACTAGGCAAAAAGTCAGAGCCAGAAGATAGGGGGTCGATTCGTGAATGCGAGCCAGAAATGGATGGTCTTATATAGAGCCTGTCAAATCTATTGATGCTTGTTAACACCATATAAAACTTAGTTAATAGGTTTTCTCATTCTTTTATTTATTTACTTTTTAAATTCTCCATGATAACCTGAAACCACCATCAGCATCTTTCTCCGACACCTGTAAGGATACAGGAAACAAATGTAAATTGAGATATTTACATTATGAGAAATGACCATAAATCATAGAATCATAGAATCACCAGATTGGAAGAGACCCACCAGATCTTCAAGTCCAACCATTCCTATTAAACACTAAACCATGGACCTCAGCACCTCATCTACTTGTGCCTTAAACCCTCCAAGGAAGGTGAATCAACCACCTCCCTTGGCAGCCTGTTCCAATGCCCAATTACCCCTTCTATGAAAAACTTTTTCCTAATCTCCAGCCTAAATCTCCCCTGGCAGAGCTTGAGGCCATTCCCTCTCATCCCGTCCCCTGTCACTTGGGAGAAGAGTCCATAGCCTCAACATTCAGGATGGGTTTGGATTGATAGTTTTTCATTTGTGGTCAAAAAGCAAGTTCCTAGGTCAAGGCGAGCATCTTCTAGTAAAATTCTAACAAGTCCATTTGTCTTTGCTACAGCAGAGAAAGAAAGTGCACTTGTTTTTCCACTGCTATAAGTTTTAAAGACCTAATTATTTCCTTGGTTTCAAGGTTTGAGGAATGGATTCTGGGGGCTGGGGGCGGGGACTTAGGTATTCCCTGATAGGTGTTACCTTCTCCCACATTATGTCTAATCATGGCTTTGAGTTATCAGACCTCTAGAATAACTGGTAGGATTTGTATCCCACATCCAGGGCTTGATCTGGAAAGCTGCCTTAAGATGTGTACTGACAAACAATTAAAGATTATAATTAACTAAATCGGAAATCCTAACATCCCTGTTCGTTTCTCTTTTATTCCCTCCCACACCCTCCCTTCTGTGTAAACACAGTATCACTTAATCAGGAACTGGTTTACCTTGGTTTCCTAATAGAGCAGCGTTACTGAACAAAGAAGAGGTAACAGATGAGTATACTAATTGGAAACGTCAGAGCATTGGGGATTTCATTAATGACTGAGAAATGGACCTGAGAAACATCAAACACTTCCTCTCTGCTCATCGCTCTCCTTATCTGTGGAAAATAAAAAGCTGGTTAAGCCCTTCTTTATTTTAGTAGAGATTAAAAGTTAGTACCAAAGGAGTCATCTTGTCAGATCAAGTCACACTGAGACTGAATTTATTTTGTCAAACAAAATATTAGAATAGAACAAAAAACAATCTGCGAGAGTGGGGTTTTTTCTAAGACTAAATTTTACTTAGCCAAAAATAACATAAATCTCTCCAGAGAAGACGTCAGCAGCTAAGCTGTCTACACAGGAATATATTTTAATGCTTTACAAACCTTTCAAAAGTTTCTTGGCCACCCACATAATGAAGGAATGGAGAGAGAAACATAGGATCTCATACAACGCTGCTGTAGTAGAGAACCAAGAGGGAGGACACCTGGGTTGGTCTGTGACCTCCACTGGGCCCCTCACCACAACAAGGATGTTGAGGCTCTGCAGCGAGTCCAGAGAAGAGCAACAAAGCTGGTGAAGGGGCTGGAGAAGAGGCCCTATGAGGAGCGGCTGAGAGAGCTGGGGGTGTTTAGTCTAGAGAAGAGGGGCTGAGAGGAGACCTCATTGCTCTCTGCAATTACCTTAAAGGAGGTTGTGGAGAGGAGGGAACTGAGCTCTTCTCCCAAGTGAGAGGGGACAGGAAAAGAGGGAATGGCCTCAAGCTCCACCAGGGGAGATTTAGAATAGACATTAGGAGGAAGTTTTTCATGGAAATGGTCATTGGGCATTGGAATAAGCTGCCCAGGGAGGTGGTTGATTCACCTTCCCTGGAGGTGTTTAAGGCACAGGTAGATGAGATGCTGAGGGACATGGTTTAGTGTTTGATAGGAATGGTTGGACTCGATGATCCGATGGGTCTCTTCCAAACTGGTTGTTCTATGATTCTATGATTCACTGCTGTCTGACCATCAGTAAAACATCGTCCTGGTCCTGAACAACCATTCATGCCTTTCTGATAACAAAGCATTGATTATGTTTGGATATTTCAAAAGGAAAAGCATTGCACAGACTGGGTTCTTCAAATCTTCTAGTTATAAATAAAATCTGATTCACTGGAGCCAATTGCTTTTGTCGAAATACTTCAGGTGGACTAAAGTCCCCTCAAGCCAGATGGAATGTCAGATAAGTGAGCAGAAAAGAAATCTCATTCATATTTTTTCTCTGCCAGGGCTCCTCACCTTCACCTGCATAAAAGATTGCAGGAGTTAGACTTGACAACCAGCTGGTTGAGACGCTCGGGCAGGTGCCCAGAATAAAGTTCCCCTTTGAATAAGGTCAGAAAGGGATGAATTCTTGCATCTCCCTATTACCAGCTGTGTACACAAAGTTCAGTGTCTTGGCATAGTTTGCTCTCAGTCTTCCCTTCTTTGTCAGAAGATGAGCTCTCACCAATTTTTATCTCAACTGTATAGTAAAGGGCATGGTTGAAAACATTTCTGGGTCTAGTTCTCTTTGAAGAACCTGCTGCTCTTCATACCAATTTACTGTTTCTATCCTTATTTCCTTTATTTTGTCTACTCTGGTATGTCTAAGAGGTTCTAAGAAGAAATATATCCCCTTTTCTAGCAGAAATTCTGAATCATAGAATCACCAGGTTGGAAGAGACCCACCGGATTATCGTGCACAACCATCCCACCAATCTCTAAACCATGTCCCTCAACACCTCGTCTACCCGTCCCTTAAACCCCTCCAGGGAAGGTGAATCAACCACCTCCCTGGGCAGCCTGTTCCAGTGCCCGATGACCCTTTCTGTGAAAAACTTCCTCCTAATGTCTAGGAGGAATGAGTGCCTGGCAGAGACTTACTGTGACATTTTGCCTGGAATGGAGCTTCTATGAAGTGATTGCAGAGTTTAGTTGAGGCGACTCTGGGTAGTGTTTCATTATTGTTGACATTTCTGTGGCATCAGTGTGAGCCAAGAATATTAATTCACTCTAAAATTCATTGGAAAGCAAGAATTTTTTTCATAAAGGTCCATCAAGTTCAGAAGATGTTTAGCGATCGGATTTTAATCTTCTGATGTTTTGTTTTGATCATCTCTAGTTGGAATTATTTTTGGATGCCCTTTCAACAAAGGGTGACGTTCCAAAGAACTGAGATGGAGAGACTCAACCAGCAAACAGATTGGTGTCCAGCTGTAGGATAAAATTAGATCTGTTTTCGAGAACTGACCATTCAAATTATCCTGGTTTCTAAGTCTCACCCTTCTTTCCAAAGAACTATTGATTTTTTTCCTTCAGTTGCAAACCCTTTCCCTTCCAAGGCAACATGACTGATTTTGCCTTAGAATTTTGCAGAGATTGTTCCCACAGCATTTCAATTTTTTTTTTTTTTTTCAAAGGGAAAGTGCAGAGATTGACCGATCAATTAATTTCTGCCACAAAATAATGAATTCTTTAAGAAGGAAATGCTTTTTGAACGAAAGTAAATTTCTCTGGGGAAAAATGTTAATTTCTAGCTTGAGATTTCCAGTGAAAGGTAGGAAATTGTAATAATACATTCTTTCCTTCAAAAATTAAAGAAAAACCACCTCTCCTTTAGAGAAAACTCCACTTTTTTGTTTTCATATAATTTTTTCAAAACAAGAGCTGTTTGCTAGTTGGTTTAATGAGAAAACAGTATATTTCCACTGAGGTTTTGTTACAGAAAACCCTGATTAAACAATATTGTTAAAAATAGTTAAAATTTCCTTGAATCTAAACTGGTTACTGCCTAATCCTGTCACTGTTGAATAATATCATTGCTTATAGTGAATTTTTTTTGCTACCCTTTTTTCTTACTTACAGTTCCAACTTTTATAGCAGGTTAATAATGACTCTGTTAAGATTTATTTGAAACATTAACAGGTATTTCGATGAGTCTTCCTCTGTGAATATATCTTTTTCTCCTAATAATAACCGAAATGTGTAAAATATCCAACTGAGATAAAGAGAGATGGGAAAAAAAAGGCCACACATCTTCAAGGAGATTATCACCATGGAAAATACAACAAAATGGACCATAATTATGGGAAATCAAATATAAGTGAGCCCATAAAGCTAAATTCTTTCTTCCAACATGCAGTCAGGAGAAGCAGAAAAAAAATACCAACCTAAAACCACATGGACTGAAAAAATACGCTAAGGTTGTAATTTGACAAAGATAAACTTTGTGAGGCACATGATTAAAGCTTTTTGGGGCTCTAAACAAAGCTATTTTTTTTCCATACTGAATAAATTTATGTAATAAAAATATTATAGAATCATAGAACAACCAGGTTGGAAGAGACCCATCGGATCATCGAGTCCAACCATTCCTATCAAACACTAAACCATGTCCCTCAGCACCTCATCCACCCATCCCTTAAACACCTCCAGGGCAGGTGACTCAACCACCATCCTGGGCAGCCTGTTCCAATGCCCAATGACCATTTGTGTGAAAAACTATAAAATAATAAAAGTCTAGTTTCGATACACTGGTGAGCCCACAAGTATATCTATCCATGTTCTTATATTAATAATCCAGGCTTCTTTCAGCTGAATAACATATTATGGTTTCAGATGAAAATGATTAGGCAAAGGAAAACATCATTGTAAGCTATGAAAATCAACAATTTCTAACGTAGATGACCTGCAGCCCTCTACACCTACATTTTTCAGGACTAATGTTTATGAGGACCATCTTTACAGTATGCAAATTCGGCCAGGCCAGATGTAGGATTTTGATACAAAAATGCAGCCCTCACCAATGTAGAGTTTATCTGCATCATATCAAGTGATACTATATCAGGGAGGTGGTTGATTCACCTTTCCTGGAGGTGTTTAAGACACTGGTGGACGAGGTGCTGAGGGACATGGGTTAGTGTTTGATAGGAATGGTTGGACTCGATGATCCAGTGGGTCTCATCCAACCTGGTAATTCTATGATTCTAAGTGTTAAAGCACTGAGTTTAGCTTTGTTTTCTGTGATTAATATATAAGCCAAGGAGAGAAAACATTCTGCTCCTCACTTCAGAAATAACTTCGTTTCACCTGTGAACTTCTTTTGTCCTCCTGTCTGAAGGGGTTTTCTTCAAGGGCGGTTTTCCCAGCTATCTATTCAAAGGGGACATTGTCAGCTGGCAAATTTATTTGAAATTTGTTGCTTTAATTCAGCTAGAAAACCTCCAGACTTCACAAATCTGGCAGCAGATGTGATGGAACAAATTTGTGTCTGTCAGCCCACTCTTCCCTATGAGATGCCTGTGAACATGCTGATTATACATATGCAACTAATCAGGACCATGGTTAGGAGAAGTTAACAGATTGATTTGCTTCCAGATCCAGTTAAGTGGCAACCTCGTGCACACGCAGATGATTTTGTGCTGCTACCTGAGTCTTGCCAGCTGATTTGATGAGTTTGGACTTCCCATCTCCTCGATCACAGATTGCCTCCTAGAAGCAGTGAAAGGAGAATGATGCTGCAACATGGAAGGAAGGGACATAGAGCTCTTTTAAGACAGGAAGGGATGTTTCTGAATGTAAAACCCATTTTACTGCTTTGTTTCTTTTTCATGAAGTGCTAAAGGCCCCTGGCACTGTTTTAATGGCCCATCTGGCTAAACATAAGCAGCAAACCTTTGGCAGAACGTGGAGCCAACTCTTCATTTGCGAAGCTGGTGTCTGTGGTGTCAACTGTCGCTCACACATAGTTATCCTTAACAGTCTAATGATGAGCCTGGATCCTGTAGTGTCATTGGGCACTGGAACAGGCTGCCCAGGGAGGTGGTTGATTCACCTTCCCTGGAGGTGTTTAGGGCACGGGTGGATGAGGTCTTGAGGGACTTGGTTTAATGTTTGATAGGAATGGTTGGACTAGATGATCTGATGGGTCCCTTCCAACCTGGTTGTTCTATGATTCTAAGTCCAAGCAAAGCAGAAACCTTTTTGTGAGGTGGCAAGGTTAGGATGGAGGAAAAATGATGAGCAAGGACAATTTGTCTAGTGCTTCTGGCATTTCTTGTTAAAGTCTGAAGTGGTGCTTGCCAAGCTGGGATGAGAGAAACATTCCCTGTATAGGACAGTAGTAGAAAGTAATAGTTCAGGCCAAAATACAACAACCTCCCTGGTTGAGATTCAGCAGTCTGCAAGTGTGGTCTTCACACACGAGGACTTGTAAAGGTTCCCCACAGTGAGACCCACATTAGAATCATAGAATCATAGAATAACCAGGTTGGAAGAGACCCATCGGATCATCGAGTCCAACCATTCCTATCAATCACTAAACCATGTCCCTCAGCACCACATCCACCCATCCCTTAAACACCTCCAGGGAAGGTGATTCAACCACCTCCCTGGGCAACCTGTTCCAGTGCCCGATGACCTTTTCTGTGAAAAATTTTTTCTAATGTCCAGCCTAAATCTCCCCTGGTGGAGCTTGAGGCCATTTCCTCTTGTTCTGCCCCCTGTCACTTGGGAATCAAATGTAATTTTGTGTGTATTGCACAATGAGCCAATGATTTTGTCTAATTTGGTGTCCAATATGGGTTTTTCAAGCGTTGCCTCATATAATCTCAGTTCCTTGTGCTTTGTCTGGGGAAGAGAAATGTTTGTGAATGATCCTCATTGCTGTGATTTCAGAAATCATGTTTGTTCTCCAATGAGCTAAGTCTTTCTGCAAATGAGTGGAAGCATTATCATACTATACAGGCTGTAGAACTGCATATGCTTTGTGTCCCAGGCATTGGGAGTTTCCAGTCAATGTTTTATCTGACCCGTGTGATGGGAATGGTTGGACTCGATGATCCGGTGGGTCTCTTACAACCTGGTGATTCTATGATTCTGTGAAAGCCTGACAAGGAGCAGCATTCTGGGTCCTTTGAAACTGGGTGCTTCCGAGCAAAGCATTTGTAAAGCTAAGGCATGAGAATAAAAACACAACCTCAGAATATGTGGTTTGCATTAAAAGCTTCACTAAATATCTACTGAAAACAATAAACCCACATTTTCCATCTTTATTATAGGACAGTCCTCATGTGTTCACTTAGTGGAAGCATTGTCCTGCACCATCCTACATGCTCTATTTATGGAGTTGTAAATGTGCTAAAAATTAGAATCATGGAATCATAGGATCAACAGGTTGGAAGAGACCCACCGGATCATCAAGTCCAACCATTCCTATCAAATTGTGTCAACATTTAAGAGTTGCACTGAAATATCGTGTATTAGTGACATATTTTAAAGGTTTTAAGCACTTAAAACATTACAGGTTGATGAGTAGACCAGTTTGCAGAGTGATTTAAAAACATCTTCATCAAGGAATTTCTTAACTGTAAACCTAAGATGCATCGTTAACGGCTTTATTCAACCAGGTCTTCTACAGAAGTACTTGCGTATCTTAAAGTGTATTAGGTGCAATGCCGAGTTAATTAAATTGTTTGTAGGCTTCACATTATAGTTGTGATAAAGGACATCACTGAATCAACGAGGTAATGGGCAAACAGTTAAACGAAGGAATCATGTGCATGGCTTAAGCCAGGAAGCAGGAGGCAAGAATCCAGAGCTTTTTTCACAGCTCTGCCTTTAGGTAAGTGAGATTAATCTCTATACTCTTAATAGATTTTGAGCTTCCCTTAATACTGTTGTACCTCAGGCATCCCATATATAATTAGAAATAGTAATCAAATGTCAGCCTCATGCTCATTGTGCTGAGCAATTGTGAGATTTAGTTAATTAGTAGGTTTCGTGTGCTCTGGGGTCCTTGGACGTTCAAGGTCATGTATCTACTTAGAGATGTTTAGAAAAATGTAGGTCATTATTATTCAAACGTACTTGAAATCTTATGAATTATAAGCCAGTTCTAAAGATATGAGGAGGATTGAGGATGTGATAACTACTCCAGCTGTTTGTGTAGCCACTAATTCTTAGAGGAGATGGGTTCAATGTTTCCACTATCAAAATTACAATAAATTAAAAAAAAAAACCACACAAGAGGGGAAAATGATTACATATTTAAAAGTTCTACTTAAGAGTTAGGACAAGCTGTGCTGTAGAGAGTGGAGGGAAGACAAACAGATTACTTGCAGCAGGTCCTGGACATTGATTCTTTGGTGCTTTGAGACTATTGACAAATCTCTTTTCTGGGATATACATAAAATTTATCTTTTGCGTTATCACTCTAGCTTCTAAAACATGAAGACCATCATTCCCATCTTTAAGGCATTGGGATACTGTGGAAGAATCTCTATCTTTATATGTTTTCTCATTTTAAGACTTCTTCAGATAACTCAGTCAAATGTCATTTTTCTTTTAATCCATCAGTGTTTCAAAACTCTTTGTCCTTTGAGTGGTCTTTTAGCTTTAAAGAAAGAAAGTCATATTCACTTCCTTTAGTTCCAAAATTTAGATTTTATGTTAAAACCAACAATGAAAATTGCAAAGAAGCTGGGGAGGAGCAGAAACATCTTTAACATTTGCTTTCCCAGCTAGGAAGCAACATTGGTCGCAAAGTCAAATAGTGGTAAAGCTCAGCAGAAAAAAAATGTAACCAGTCAGCACCTTTTCTCCTCCAGGACTTATATCTATAGCGACAATCAAGTATGTATGGGAATTCGTATGGGTCCAATCTTAATTTCAGCGAAAAGGGCAAGAATTGCAAGATGCAAAACAGGTGAAGGAATCAAATATTGATGGGCAGTCAGCAACAGATTCCACTCTTTGAATTTTCTCTAATTTTTGCTGCTTTGAGGCTCGGTCTGGAGAAGGTTTATGCATATTAGCAGTCTACCGAAGCTCATCGGCTTCTAGATTCTAGGATTTGAATGGCCCATTATTATCATCCAGTGTGACCTACAGAGCACACGCCGGAGAATTCCAGCCAATAACTTCTGCAGTTCAATAAGCTGCTTATTGATTTGATCCTTCAAAATGCTGAGCATCCTGCCCTTACTCGAGCAAAGTATTTGAAACTGAGCCACTTTAAGAGGGAGACGAGATGACTATCCACAGCTTAAAATTACCCAAAAAATGTGTCTTACTTGAATGGAATCCGAAGGAGTTTCCTAATAAAGGATTTAATCTTTCTTTGCAGTAAGAAGGAGATTTAGACCTGCAGTGCTGTACCCGAAGCCAAGGCAGTTGGGATTGTACACATATTGACTCAGTTTACACAGAGAAAGTCACTTGCAGGGCTGTTCAGACCACAAATTCAAAATTTGTTGTTCCTCAAACGTTACTTTGTTTGACTCAAAACAGGATTTAAAAATGTGCCTGTAAATGTCATTGTTGACAGAAACATTCCTTAAAACATGGAGAGGACACCTTGAATGATTCCAAGGGCCTTGAAGCTCACCCAAATCTCAGGCTTCTTACTTTGGAAAGGAGTATTTTAACAGAATTCCATTTCATTAAAGCTTTTAATTTTATTCTAATGCAGAAATAAAACAATGGTGAACTCTCTCAAGTCATAGAATCATAGAATCATAGAATCATAGAACAACCAGGTTGGAAGAGACCCATCGGAGCATCGAGTCCAACCATTCTTATCAAACATTAAACCATGTCCCTCAGCACCTCATCCATTCATGCCTTAAACCCCTTCAGGGAAGGTGAATCAATCACCTCCCTGGGCAGCCTGTTCCAATGCCCAATGACCCTTTCTGAGAAAATTTTTTTCCTAATGTTCAGCCTGAACCTCCCTTGGTGGAGCTTGAGGTCATTCCCTCTTGTCCTGTCCCCTGTCCCTTGGGAGAAGAGCCCAGCTCCCTCCTCTCCACAACCTCCTTTCAGGTAGTTGTAGAGAGCAATGAAGTCTCCCCTCAATCTCCTCTTCTCCAGGATAAACACCTCCAGTTCTCTCAGCCACTCCTCATAGGACCTGTTCTCCAACCCCTTCACCAGCTTCATTGCTCAAAGTCACTTTAGAAGGGACTTAACACACTCCTGAGAAAGCAGATTCCTTGTTTTGTTTCTTCTCTGCCCTTTTAAATAATTTGTTATGCTCACTTACTGCTCTCCGGGACTGTGCCTTTTGCTTTCTTTGAGCACTTTTACAAAAACAAGAAAGGGGGAAAAAAAAAAAAAAAACCTTGTCGTTTTTTAATCCTTGAGTGCAACAGACGATCCAGGATTCCAGTCTGAAATGTCAAACTGCTTATGTCCACCTGCAGAACAAAGTTAAATTTTCAAATCTTTTATTTACTTATCTCCTTGGCTGGGTTAAAATATATCCTAGTTCCTGTCATATTCCTGGTTAAAGCCTTTTGGTGAAAGGGCTTTGAAGCACGATTCATAAATCTCATTCTTAAATAGCATCCTTTTGAGGTTAAAAAACAAGACAAATAAAGCTCTTTATTTCTCATTGCTCATTAGATTTTCATATCTGGAATGAGCATGAGACCTTAAAAGGGAAAAAAAAAAGGGAAGCAGCAACTCCAGTTGCCTGCAATATGTCGAGCACTGTCCCTATATATGTATTCAGTTTCCATCCTAATATCATGCTCATGTGTTCAGTGTAAAAAAAAAAAACTGGATAATCTCTATTGCAGAGTCCAATGGGATGAGGTTTAACACAGCCAAATGCCAGGTCCTGCACTTGGGGCACAACAACCCTATGCAGAGCTACAGACTGGGAGAAGTCTGTCCAGAAAGCTGCCTGGAGGAGAGGGACCTGGGGGTGTTGGTTGATAGAGACTGACCATGAGCCAGCAGTGTGCCCAAGTGGCCAAGAAGGCCAATGGCATCCTGGCTGGGATCAGAAACAGTGTGACCAGCAGGTCCAGGGAGGTTCTTCTCCCTCTGGACTCAGCACTGGTGAGACCGCTCCTTGAATCCTGTGTTCAGTTCTGGACCTCTCACCACAAGAAGGATGTTAAGGCTCTGGAGCAAGTCCAGAGAAGAGCAACGAGGCTGGTGAGGGGTCTGGAGAACAGGCCTTATGAGGAATGGCTGAGAGAGCTGGGTGTGTTTATCCTGGAGAAGAGGAGTCTGAGGGGAGACCTCATTACTCTCTCCAACTACCTGAAAGGAGGTTGTGGAGAGGAGGGAGCTGGGCTCTTCTCCCAAGTGACAGGGGACAGGACAAGAGGGAATGGCATCAAGCTCCACCAGGGGAGATTTAGGTTTGAGATTAGGAGGAAGTTTTTCACAGAAAGGGTCATTGGTCAGTGGCAGAGGCTGCCCAGGGAGGTGGTTGATTCACCTTCCCTGGAGGTGTTTAAGGCACTGGTGGACGAGGTGCTAGGGGACATGGTTTAGTGTTTGATAGGAATGGTTGGACTCGATGATCCAGTGGGTCTCTTCCAACCTGGTTGTTCTATGATTCTATTAATTGGTTGTCAGTTTTGTCTGTGAGAAGTGTCATAATTTAAACATGTAATTAATGAATTCAGCTTCTTCACATGTATCACAGTTTAGCTTTGCTGACCAGGTCAGCAGCTCAGTGTGGGTTTTAGTCATCCAAATATCACCCTTCACCCCAGGGAAAGGGAAATTGTAGACTGGAAACTAAAACAGCTTTAATGAAACAACTGTAGTAATAAGGAAAATAATATTAATAAGAAAATGCTAAAATAATTGTGGATATATTTCAATGACCCCCTCCAATGGCTCTATGTCACCACTGATGCTGCAGAGCAGCTGTGGGGAATGGTCCCAGATTGGACTCAGTGGCAGATGAGAACTGGACTCAAAAACTGAATTCATGAATGCACAGATCTAATATCAGAGGCAAAAGAATAAGTGGTTAAAATCCGACCATCGAAGAAGGGAGCTTGACCCTCGTGATCCCCCGGTTTTATATTGAGTGTGATGTTTATGGGATGGAATACTCTGCTGGTCAGTTTTGGACCACGTGTTCAGTCTGCCTCTCCCTGCAGGTGTGACCCTTTTTTGCATCTTTGACTTACAACATTCCACAGACTTGAGTGTGACCTTGGTCTCCATAGGGATAAATTTCAGATTTCTGCATAGCAATGCCCTGTTACTTTGGCAATTGTCATAAATTTTAAGTGTTATCGCTTTCAGAGACAGACACTGTGAAAAAAACATGCAGTTAACTTTCAGAAAATGAAGTTACCTAGAAGAGGCTTAGCTGAAAATTTAGAAAATTAATTCTGCTTTAGCTCAAACCAGAACATGTTGATGTCCAAAGACCAGTAGCATTTCCCAGAAAGTCCCTGTATTGATGAATAACTGAGTGTCTCCAATTTGTTTGGCTTATAAAAAGGGCCATATTACCCCTTGGAGATTTGATCTGTGTTTTGGACAGAGGAAAGTCAAAGCCACACTCAGGATACGAAAGGTCAACAGAACTGGACTAGTGAGTTTATTCCTGCTTCCTCCGAAAAAACTCACAATCATAAAGACAAACAACATGATCCTGGAAATGAACTATTCTTTCTCCTTTTAACCTCACAATCACAAAAATAAACCAACAAGATCCTGAAAATGAACTGTTCTTTCTCCTCTTTCTCTGCTACTTTTTAAAGACTAATACTCAATTGTTGCAAAACGTAGATCCAGTTTACATTTGTGAATGCGAAACGTTTCCAATGATAAAATTTGCAGAAGTAAAAAGTCATTTCAAGATTCCTATTTTAAATAATACAAAGAATTTTCATCTTAAAAAGGTAAAACATCTCCTTTCTGTGGTCACAAACTGGTTTGTAACTATTATTTGATTCTTTAAGAATAATTCATTAATACAGAAGGTCAAAATTTGGAAGCTCAACATTATAAAAATTACTAGAATAAAAATTGATGAGAAATATCCATGTTTGAGTTTTTAATTTCATAGAATCATAGAATCACCAGGTTAGAAGAGATCCACCAGATCACTGAGTCCAACCATTCCCATCAAACACTAAACCATGTCCCTCAGCACCTCATCCACCTGTCCCTTAAACCCCTCCAGGGAAGGCGAGTCAACCACCTCCCTGGGTAACCTGTTCCAGTGCCCAATGACCCTTTCTGTGAAAAACTTCCTCCTAATGTACAGCCTAAACTTCCCCTGGCAGAGCTTGAGGCCATTCCCTCTCATCCTGTCCCCTGTCCCTTGGGAGAAGAGCCCAACTCCCTCCTCTCTACAACCTCCTTTCAGGTAGTTGTAGAGAGTAATGAGGTCTCCTCTTAGACTCCTCTTCTCCAGAGAAGAATTTTGAATTTTGAACAGAACAGCTAAAAAGAAATATTATTTTCAGGCCAGACTTTAAATGCTGTGGGTAGCACTGTTCAGATTTCAAAGACCTGCATAAAAATTGAAGCCTGTCATGTTAGCATCTGTGCAATCAGCAATCATCTCTTTATTTAGCCTCATAACAAGTCAGAGACAGGCTGATTTCCACAGTGGATGGAGAGTACAGCTACATTAAGCGAAACAGTGAGTTACCAGTGTCATAGCATAACAAGTTATGGCTCATTATTGAGTGTCAATAACTACGTGTAGTCTGTTTGTCTGTATGTGTTCGTAGCTCTTTGCAACTGGGATGAAATGCCTGCTTAGCAGATGGAAACCTGTCAGCTCCTTTTTGCTAAACTGCATTCTCATGTCATTGATCCTTCACGGCACTCCTTTTTTAAAAAAAAAATCTAACTGCTTAAATAAAATCTCAGGGTGAATCTGATAGGAACCATTTTTCAAAGTATTTGTTGACTCCTACTGTAAATGTCAATTGTTCCTGAGAGGATGGCCTCCTGGCCAGAAGTTCAGTGTCTCCTAATATCCTACTTAACTTGAATACCAGAAACAAAGAGGAAAATGTAAAAAGTCCAACCCCTGAGACTCCAGACCGCTGGGAGCTTAACATCATTAGTTTTACAGCACATTTATTTTACTTGTCCTGTAGGCTTGTATAACTGTGCAAGGGTCAAAAAACAACACAAAAGTTCCTCAGTTTTCTGCAGTTTTCAGGGCTGGTTCAGGTCTCCTCAGTCAGAGTAGGTTCTATATTCACTATTGTGCTGCTGAGCCAAGGGAGGCAAAGATGGAGATAACAAGAAGCTGGAGGGAAAGGGAAAGGGTCATTGGGCATTGGAATAGGCTGCCCAGGGAGGTGGTTGATCCACCTTCCCTGTAGGGGTTTAATGCACAGGTAGACGAGGTCCTGAGGGACATGGTTTAGTGTTTGATAGGAATGGTTGGACTCGATAGGTCTCTTCCAAAATGGTTGTTCAATGATTCTATGAACCAGCCAGTAATGTTATTTTGAGTCTGTTTTTTGCATTAGCTAAAGTATGGAGTAACCTTCTCCACATGTCTGCATGGAGACAGAAGCCATATCCAGGATGGTTTTAAGGTAAAACTGATAGCAAACCCAAGGAGTCCATGAACTTTCCCCAAACACTTGTGTGACTGCTAAGATTCCCTCTGGAATCAGCACTGGTGAGACCGCTCCTTGAATCCTGTGTTCAGTTGTGGGCCCCTCACCACAAGAAGGATGTTGAGGCTCTGGAGCGAGTCCAGAGAAGAGCAACAAAGCTGGTGAAGGGGCTGGAGAACAGGCCTTATGAGGAACGTCTGAGAGAGCTGAGGGTGTTTATCCTGGAGAAGAGGAGGCTGAGGGGAGACCTCATTGCTCTCTCCATAGCACAGGTGGGATGTGGAAAAGCTGTTTCTTGGACAGCAGATCCGACAGCAACTGCTTTTTATGTCGCGATGAGCTTCATCCAAACCTACACAAAGTACTGTTAGTGACAATGCCTTACAGGCATCCACTAAAACCATGAGTGTCAGTGAATCAGTTACAAAAATAATAATTTTGCATGCACAGTGAGACGTGATAAAACTGACTTTTCCCTGCTGGGAGTGTATGTGTGCTCATCTTCAGCTTGCTGAAAAAAAAATAAATAAATCTCATGCCACCAGCTTGCATGGGTAATAAATCCTGGGTTCAACAGTCTTGTTATCTGGTGGTGAGTCACCACTCACCTTACAATGAGTGGCATTAATTTGGTTTTGAAGGAACAGCATTTGCATGTTCTGTCTCACAGGGTTATACACAAAGAATGAATCTGGTATGTGCTGCACAGACAGCTCACGTGGGCAAATAAAGCAGATTTTATTCATGGAAGAAACCCCGGAGGGAGCTGGGAATTTGTGCTAAAATCATTTAATCTCAGGGTTCAGGGAATGGAAAAGAACAAGAGGAAATAGTTTAAGAACCTATCCCAGCTGACGGTAGAGTCTGTGCTTTGGGAGGATACATAAACACAAACTCATCCAGCCCCTGCCTGCACACAGACACACACCCAGACACATACCTGCCCCTCAGAGCTTCAGAAAACACAACAGCAATTCCTATGATTTCAGGAGTAATATCTGCTCACCTGAGTTTTTATCAGTCAGTCCTACTTTTGGGTATAGCATGTGTAGATGTGACACTTTCCTCCTCTTCTACCCTCATTGTCTTATCCATGTGAGAGCCTCCTCTCCTTCCTACTTTTCCTAGATTACAGACTTCTTTGCAAGAAAGTGATTTGTCTCAGTATTCTTCATGCACAGCAGCAGGAAAAGGTCAAGGAGAACAGCTAAGCATCTTTCACTCCCTGTTATCTTTCCTGCTTGCCTTTGCTAACATAGGTATGAGGGTTTAATCATAGAATCATAGAACAACCAGGTTCGGAGAGATCCATTGGATCACCAAGTCCAACCATTCCTATCAAACACTAAACCATGTCCCTCAGCACCTCATCCACCCTCACCTTAAACACCTCCAGGGAAGGTGAATCAACCCCCTCCCTGGGCAGCCTCTGCCACTGACCAATGACCCTCTGTGTGAAAAACTTCCTCCTAATGTCTACTCTAAATCTCCCCTGGTGGAACTTGAGGTCATTCCTTCTCATCTTGTCCCCTCTCACTTGGGAGAAGAGCCCAGCTCCTTCCTCTCTACAACCTCCTTTCAGGTAGTTATAGGGAGCAATGAGGTCTCCTCTCAGCCTCCTCTTCTCCAGGATAAACACTCCCAGCTCTCTCAGACACTTCTCTTGTTCTCCAGACCCTTTACAGCTTTGTTGCTCTTCTCTGGATTCGCTCCAGAGCCTCAACATCCTTCTTGTGGTGAGGGGCCCAGAACTGAACACAGGATTCGAGGAGCAGTCTCACCAGTGCTGAGTACAGAGGGAAAAGAACCTCCCTGGACCTGCTGGTCACACCATTTCTGATCCAAGCCAAGATGCCATTGGCCTTCTTGGCCACCTGGGCACACTGCTGCCTCATATTCAATCACTGTCAACGAACACCCCCAGGTCCCTCTCCTCCAGGCAGCTTTCTAGACAGACTTCTCCTAGTCTGTAATCTCTCATGGGACCCCAATCATGCACTTATGAATCAGGGTGAGAAACTGTCTCTGTGGTGCTGAGTGTGGGAAAGGACAGGTACCTGAGGGTCTCTAAAAAAATCCCAAGCTATTTGTGTCTCACTCTAAGGTCGGCATTGTCATACAGTCATATATAGCAGTTATGCACTCATGCATACAGAGAGTGAGCTTTTCTTTTTTATCTTCCTTTTTTATCTTCCTTTTTTTAAAAAAAGATCTTGCTTTCTGTCTTTAAGTTGAAAACAAACATAGAAATGAACACAGTCATTTAAAATTGAAATTTTTTTCTTCTACTGCCTCTCCATCACTTCTGTTCCGAGTAGTTGTTGAACATTACCCTGTCAACTCTTCAAGTATTTGACTACAAAATACTCTTCATAAATAATGTAGGCAGATTAACTAAATGGTACATAATTACTGCAAATTTTGAGTCCCGTTGTAGAATATATTTTTTTTCCATGATTACAGTGCTTACAGACTTTCCAAACACTCTCTTGTATATTTGACAGTGAGCAATGGGAAAATTTCAGCTGTCTATAACCACTTTTCAGAATCTATAATAACTTAGATTAACATCTTATTAAAGACTTTGATTTAGGAAACACCTAATATTTTTTTTTTTTTCTTTTCCCTGAAAGTTCTAAAAAAACCCCAAACCATGAGATTGGACTTGTAAAGTGGAAGTTTTCAAAGTTGATTGCAGGTTCACATCTCTGTAACAAGGTACTTTCACTCTGGCAGGGACTCAAATGAGGCAATTAACAGGAGCAATGAAGCAATTCAAAGAGAGAGTTGTGGGACTTTTTAATTGGTACTTCAGAAAGCCAAAGTTCCCTCTATACCTAGACAGGAGCCAGGGAGTAATTGCCGAGCCATTTCTGCAAAAAAAGGGCTTGAAATCTCAGTTAAATAAGATCTTGATCTTAGCACAAGAAGGTCATGATTTTCTGGAATTCTAAAGACATTCCTGCCCTGCAGTGGTCCATGAATGATTTGAAAGATTTTACACTGTTCATTACAAGACACTGAATGAAAGTCAAAATAAAAGCTAAAATGTAGAGGGACTTCAGTTCCTGTCATATATTAAGAGGAAATCTCCACTGACTGCAGCAGCAGTTGGGCCTGGCTCGATTGATAATGAAAAAATCATCTTATATCTGAGTACTTAGAGTCTTCACTGTGCTGACGCTCATAGCTGCATAGGAGTGTTGGTCAATAGCCAACTGAACATGAGCCAGCAGTGTGCCCAGGTGGCCAAGAAGGTCAATGACATCCTGGCTTAGATCAGAAATGGTGTGACCAGGAGGTCCAGGGAGGTTCTTCTCCCTCTGGACTCAGCACTGGTGAGACTGCTCCTTGAATCCTGTGTTCAGTTGTGGGTCCCTCACCACAAGAAGGATGTTGAGGCTCTGGAACAAGTCCAGAGAAGAGCAACGAAGGTGGTGAAGGGGCTGGAGAACAGGTAGTATGAGGAATGGCTGAGAGAACTGGGGGTGTTTATCCTGGAGAAGAGGAGGCTGAGGGGAGACCTCATTGCTCTCTACAACTACCAGAAAGGAGGTTATGGAGAGGAGGGAACTGGGCTCTTCTCCAAAATGACAGGGGACAGGACGAGAAGGAATGGCCTCAAGATCCACCAGGGGAAGTTCAGGCTCGACATAAGGGAAAAAGTCTTCACAGAAAGGGTCATTAGACACTGGAACAGGCTGCCCAGGGAGGTGGTTGATTCACCTTCCCTGGAGAGGTTTAAGGGACAGGTGGACGAGGCACTGAGAGGCATGGTTTAGAGGTTAGTGGGAATGGTTGGACTCAATGATCTGGTGGGTCTCTTCCAACCTGGTGATTCTATGATTCTAGATTATCTAACCAGGTTCCAACATTGTATTCCATCCTCACAAGCGTACCAATATAAAAGTTTCAGAAATGTAAGCACAATTCAATTTTGTTCTCAGTCTCAGGGCAGCTCAATGTGTGTGTCTTCTACATTCTTCCCATGCATTCTGAGAAAGCAGAGGCAGCCACAGGCAGATAATAATCAGTGAAGCCTTGAATGCTGTTTGGTGCCTTCAGCATACAAGTTGCTCCCATCCCAGTTTTGTTGCTCATTAGTTACTATCTGTTCTGCTTATGACTCAATATAGGCAAATTCTTTGGAAAGAAAAGCTGGCCTGAGTAAGGTTTAAGCCTGCAGCAAGTGACTTATAGAGCATTCCCATTCGGTCTTGAATTCAGTGGGATTTTGGGGTTTAAACTTCCCTTCGAACTGTGTGTTGACCTCACTGTTGTGCTCCACTGCCTTGGGTGTATGAATGATTGTGTGAACTCATGAGATATTCCCTTAGCGTTGGAGGTTACAGGAGTGAAGGAACTCACTGTCTCGTGATATTAAAGAGCATGTCACTGGGTTCAATGGAGTTGGGATCGATACTAACAAGAATAAAATTTCATCTCTTATTTGCTCTTAACCTTGAGATTCACGTAGCTAGAGCAACAGTAATGGAAAGACCAACTTCTGAGTATATTAATAGACATAAGGAAAGAAACTGGACCACCTCTGCCAAAAAGAAATTATTTCTAGGCAGTACACCTTTTAGGAAAAATCAGATTCTCAGAGAGATTCATTTGCATTGTGTTAGGAAAAAAATGCTCACACTGTTCCCAGGGCAACCTCTCTGGTGTTTCGCAGGGCGAGGACGTCAGAAGTGCCCAGGGTGAAAAAAAAAAAAAGGCAGTTTGAAATTTTGCCTTTATTCACTGAAACAGATAATGATAACCTCTCTCATAGTGAAGAAATTGCTCCTTATGTCTAGTCTAAATCTTCCCCTCTTCACTTTATGCTCATTACTCCTAGTCCTATCACCACAAGCCTTTGTAAACTGTCCCTCCCCAGCTTTCTTGTAGCCCCTTTCAGTACTGGAAGTTTGCTATAAGGTCTCCTCAGAGCCTTCTCCTCTGCAGATGTTGCGTTCATCCCAGATCTTCTCTAGATATTGTATTCAGTAAAGTGATTACTTTGATTTTGGCTTTTCCCTATTATTTTTATTTTTTAAAAAAATAAATTTTAATATATTCCATCTTACTATATTTTAATTATTTTTTTAAACTCACTCAAAACATCTTCTTTAAGAATTACCCAAATGTGATAGTTTTAGCATCCACAGTACTATTTTTCATTTTAACAGTAGTGAAATGATATAGGTTTAAAAATAAACTATCCATAAACCTTCTTTTCAGCGCAGAGGAGAGCTGCTGACACTTTCTGCTAAATTTGAAACAATTTCACTAATAATTGTGCTACTTTCTGGTTTCATCTTCTATCTTTCTCTTCAGTTTTTTTCTTCAACCTAACTCAATATACTCTCTGGAATAAGGAATAGATGGTCTCAATGGAATTATATTTAACTTAGCTAATTGCTTATATTTTCTAGGGAAAAAAGGAATGAGAACAGTGATATAAAGTAGGCAGATCTGCTTTAAACTCTGACAGTCCCGCATGCAACAGTGAATTTTGTAGTTCTGCTAATTAATCCCCGCTTTTATTAGCTGAAAATAAAAATGATTGTGTTAGGGTGGAGGAGAGAATTTGTAACTCATCCCAATCCAGTTTGTCTTTAACAATCTTTGTTTTATGTTCAAGAAAACCCTGGATTTCATCTGCAATCTGTAGCCTCTCAGTCTCTTCCAATCATTTTCTGTGCCATGATGCACTGATTCAAGTAGTTGCTACTTCAGACAAAGCTGAACTGAAATTTTGTTTTTTGCTCAACCAATTAGAATCATAGAATCAGGTCGGAAGAGACCCATTGGATCATTTTGTCCAACCATTCCCATCAATCACTAAACCAAGTCCCTCAGCACCTCATCCACACGTCTCAAACCCCTCCAGGGAAGGTGCCTCAGCCCCCTCCCTGGGCAGCCTGCTTATGGGCTCAACTTTAAAATTCCATGTTGCTTGCTTCATCCTTGCGTGATCGTTTAGATTATCAACCTGCTGCTGTGATTAAAGGACTCTAACTCTTACTTTCTAAAACAGTACCAGATCTGTAAGGAAACCACATCAGTTTCATCAGAGAGAGGTAGTAAAGGAGATGTCTCCCTTCTAGGATCTGTCCACCCAAAGAATCTCAGCTTTTCTGAGGGAAAAAGAATTTGGAAGTCAAGAAGATTGGGAGTTTGACAGGGAGAATGAGAGAAATAATGAAAGCTCAAGTCAGCTACTCCTTTTGAAAAGACTTCTTCTATCTACCAACAACCACTTGTTGAATAATCCCTCACTCTCCGAGTATAAACTATAATGTCTTCTACTTACCAATACAAATCACCATCTACTTCTGTGATATTGATGCAAAAATCAGAGCAACTTGTAGTTCTTTCCCCAAACTCAAAGAGACTATCAACACTGAAATCAATAGGAGAGCCCTTAGCTTAGCCATTAGAGTTCTCGTAGGTAATAATCTAACAATTAAAAATGAAGTATCCTTACTTCTTGTCTATCTCCCTACTGTCATCTTCGAGTTCTTGAAGGCCTAATGAGCATGATTTTATTTTTGGAAATAAAATGTAATTATACAGGAGAGTTTCACTCTACCCAGTCCTACAATTACATTGGATGTAGCTCTCATTATGAGTGAATGAACAGCAATGGCTGAGATTATTTCCCCCACTGAAGTGCCACTACTGGCATTTATGACTTCAGTAGGAAGAAGTAACTTTTCTTTCCACACTGTTAGGTAAACTAAAGCTTCAGCTTTCCTATGACAGCAATAGCTTTTGTCAGGAGAGATGATGTTCTGTCATGTTCTGCCTGTTAGTGTTTGATAGGAATGGTTGGACTTGATGATCCAGTGGGTCTTTTCCAACCTGATTTTTCTATGATTCTATGTTACAGTCAACTGCAAGCAGGGTTAAAAGCTGTGTTGAAGGTGGAAGTGTTGATGGGTGACAATCAATGATAAATGTCTGTGAATATTAGTTTGACTCTGTTCTGCCATGACTAATACTGGATATTTCTGGTTCTATCTATACAAACTATTCAAAATCTTGGTGATTGCCTTGGGACATAGACCTTTGGAAGGGGGAAATCTTTCACAGAATCATGGAACACCCAGATTGGAAGAGACCCATCGGATCATCGAGTCCAACTATTCCTATCAAACACTAAACCATGTCCCTCAGCACCTCGTCCACCTGTCCCTTATACACCTCCAGGGAAGGTGAATCAACCCCCTCCCTGGGCAGCCTCTGCCAATGCCCAATGACCCTTTCTGTGAAAAATTCCTTCTCAGGAGTCAGGATAGCTGGTTGAATTGATGTTTGTGAAGTCCCCTTTTATCTCCCATTAATAGTAGAGCTGAATATCTCAAAATTATTAAAGTATTTATCTTCATAATACACATGAGGTAGTGCTCCTTGTGTTTGAAGAAGGAGAGGAACTAAAGATCAGGACATCTGGTAAAAGTTGTGGATCTTTCAGACGTGTTATTTTCCAGCAGTCCTCCCTTCTCCCATATGGAGATTTCTGTATCGCAATTGTTATGGTTTCCTTTACTCTTTTCATAGAATCATGGAATCACCACCAGGTTGGAAGAGACCCATCGGATCATTGAGTCCAACCATTCCTATCAAACACTAAACCATGTCCCCTAGCACCTCGTCCACCAGTGCCTTAAACACCTCCGGGGAAGGTGAATCAACCACCTCCCTGGGCAGCCTGTTCCAGTGCCCAATGACCCTTTCTGTGAAAAACTTCCTCCTAATGTCCAGTCTAAATCTCCCCTGGTGGAGCTTGAGGCCATTCCCTCTTGTCCTGTCCCCTGTCCCTTGGGAGAAGAGTCCAACTCCCTCCTCTCTACAAACTCCTTTCAGGTAGCTGTAGAGAGCAATGAGGTCTCCTTTTGATGCAGCTCTCAGGCTGATGCATACACTAAAATACTGAACAGCCCACAAGAGAAAGCATACACTTCTTCATGTTGATATTATGACAGAGACCATAACTCCTGGCAAGGACCTGTTCATCCTCTGCTTCACTGAAATGGAAGAAGAATCCATGGAGATTTAAACAATGACTGACCTTAGTAACTCACCTAAAAATATGTGAAAGAGCTGGAATAAAATGACATTTTTTTAGTAGGGTCTGCAATATTCCAGGTAAATCCACAAGGCAAAATTTCACACCACAGAAGTGATGGCAGGAGCCACCTCGGTCCTTTCAGATCCCCCGAAACTCCATGCTGCTCACCTATAAGGTGACTTTTCATTGCCTCCAAGAGTATAACTGAATTTAAAATCATGTCTGTGTCTGAATACCAAAACCGTATCTATTTTACCAAACTTCTTTTCCTGTCCATGTTTACAGAAACACCTGTGTGTGAGTGCGCATATATACATATTTTAGCTTCACATTAAATCTAGACTTTTCCTTTTTTTCACTTAGCAGACAAGCAGATTTTTCTTTCTGCCTCTGTTCAACATTAAAGCAGGATTTGTTGTATTTTTTAAGCAAGACCTGGTTCTCTGTTTGTGAGTGAGAGAGAATGCCTGTGTCTGGAGGGGTTTAAACAGTTTAGGATTTATACACTTCAAGAAGTAGAGAGAAAAAGGAGCAGAATGGGATTTAACTGGAATCACTGGTGATTTGCATTTTAAAGGGTATCTGACAAGGGTAGCAGTGATCTGAACACAGCTAAATCTCACTAAAGTGTTCCTCCTTTCTTTGGCCAAAAGGACAAAAACCATCACAAAGATAGGTCTTTGGAGACATCACAGCTGAAGCTGTTATCAAAGGTACAAAACCCTTTAGAATGATAAGTATTCTTTCTCTCCTCACCTTTAAGACTCAATATACCAACCTAGTGTCACAAGCCATATTTAAGGTCAATGCACAGAAGCTTCTGCAAGACAAGAGGCTTGAAGAGACATCTGCCATGAATGTCACTGTTCTTTTTTTTTTGATTGTTTTGTACTGAATCTTTGTGTAGATTTCTTGTCTGCAGAAAACGTCCTGTTCTCATTGACACCAATCCACTGGCTGCAGGTTTTCCTTCCCTTTTGAAAATCTGCACTATTTCAGTCCTGGGTAGTGGGAGCAAGAGCCTACTCTCAATGAAATTTGATCTAACTGAAATATTTGCGTATGACATTTGACCAGAAAAATTCAGGTTTCAATGAAAGGCACACCAGGAGGAAATAAATCAAGCAAATCTCCATAAACCAGGGAAAGTTCCCTGTGCATAGCAGCTGGGAGTTCCAGGGATGAGAAGGAAGAACTTTAGTGTATCTTGAAAATTCTGCAGTGCTGGTCACAGGATGGGTGATGCAACATATGTATTTGTATACATATGCACGTAGAAGTATGTATGTATATAGGATAGGATGTAATGGGATAGGATAGGATAGGATATGGAAAGGGGTTTGGCCAGCACATCCGCCAGCTCCCTCAATACTCTAGGGTGAATCCCATCTCGGGGTGTTGGTTGACAGTGACTGAACATGAGCCAGCAGTGTGCGCAGGTGGCCAAGAAGGCCAATGGCATCCTGGCTTGGATCAGAAACGGTGTGACCAGCAGGTCCAGGGAGGTTCTTCTCAAGGAGAGATCACTCCTTGAAACCTGTGTTCAGTTCTGGGCCCCTTACCACAAGAAGGATGTTGAGGCTCTGGAGCGAGTCCAGAGAAGAGCAATGAAGTTGGAGAAGGGTCTGGAGAACAGGCCTTATGAGGCATGGCTGAGAGAGCCGGGGGTGTTCAGCCTGGAGAAGAGGAGGCTGAGGGGAGACCTCATTGCTCTCTCCAACTACCTGAAAGGAGGTTGTAGAGAGGAGGGAACTGGTCTCTTCTCCCAAGTGAAAGGGGACAGGACAAGAGGGAGTGGCCTCAAGCTCTGCCAGGGGAGATTTAGGCTGGACATTAGGAGGAAGTTTTTCATAGAAAGGGTGATTGGGCACTGGCAGAGGCTGCCCAGGGAGAGGGTTGATTCCCCTTCCCTGGAGGTGTTTAAGGGACGGGTGGATGAGGTGCTGAGGGACATGGTTTAGAGATTGGTGGGAATGGTTGGACTCGATGATCCGATGAGTCTCTTCCAACTTGGTTGTTCTATGATTCTATGATTCCATCAGAAGGGACCTACAACGATCATCTAGTCCAACTGCCTGAACACTTCAGGGCTGAGCAAAAGGCTTAGGGTATCAATCGCCTTTCTAGGAAGCCTACTCCAGGGTCTGACCACCCTCTCTGCAAAGAAATGATTCCTAGTGTCATGTCTGAACCTCCCCTGGCACAACTTTGAACCATTCCCATGTGTCCTATAACTGGGAGCATAGACTCAGTGCTTCCTTCTCCACATCCTCTCCTCAGTAACCTGCAGAAAGCAACGAGGTCACCCCTCAGCCTTCTTTTCTTCAAATTAGACCAACACAATGTCCTCAGCACATATATAGAAGCAACAAAACAAAGGAAAAAAAAAAGATGCACCAATATGATTCACTCATGGAAATTCTACTTCATATCCAGGACTGTTCAGCATATTCCACTTACAACCTTGTAGAGGTAAAAAGATAGACACCTCCAGAGGATAATTTAGTTCATTGCTCTCTTATAAAGAAATTAGACTTCATCAGATAAGGAGAAATCTTGCCCCTCAAGTTGCCAATAATCTTTAAATGGACACTTAGACTCCCTCAGCAACTTGAAATGTTCCTTCAGTTCCTATCCAGAATGTTTACATGTTGTCCCACACAACTTCCTGGCAGAATATTCTTGCCACTGTTTCTGGCAAAAAGAATCAGGCAAAAATAGCCTTCAGACTGTTAAATCGCTTTAGGCTTTTTTATGTTTTCTGGAGGGAAAAACTCATGCCAGTTCCTACAGTCAGAATTCTTATGAGTTTGGAAATATATTTTATTTTTAAACTTATTTAATCCACCTCAAGCTGAAAACACAGCAGGCTGCTCTGCCTAGAAAGATTTTATTTTGCATTCCTGACTTAAAACTAAAGCAAATATCACTTTAGAATGACCTCAGATTCAATAGATTCAATTCCAACCCATAAAGAAAGCAAAACATAGACATTTAAAGAAAAACAACCAATCTGTCTCCGCCGTTTCCATATAGTTTAAATGCCACATGTTCTTTTACCTGTTGTTTCTCTCTTTTTTTTTTTTTTCATTTAAATAGAAATCCCCTTCATCCACCTCCAAAGTGCTTCCAGGGTAAACTATGGTGTTCATAACCTGCTCTGCAGCAGAAGGAAATAAGTCTGCTCTGAAACAAGCAGAATACACGTGGGAAGCTGGAAACAGCTTGTCAATGATGTTCAAAGTACAGCATTTCTATTTTGAAAAAAAATCCCTCATTCCCACGTCTGGCATAGATTTACCTGGAAGATATTGAGTGAATTCCTGACCCTGCAGCAGCAGCAAGGAGTTAAGGATCTAATCTTCCTAGGTGCTCTTGAAAAATCTCTAGGCATCTACCTGCATCGTTACACAGCTAAATAACTCTAAAATTCTGGGCTGTGGAAGCTACTGAAGCAACCATGCAAGGTCCAGTGGTATTAGTTGTTCTTTGAGCAGTCACGACTGTAGGATTCAGCCTGCACATAACAATCAATTGCCTGTCACGTGCGTCATTGCAGAAGAGGATCCCAAAAGCAGAGAAATGCTGCTTCTCTTTTGACTACCACGACCTTCTCTTGCCAATTTGGTTGTGAAATAAGTGTTGAAATATTATTTTGTGCAAAACATATGTCTTCAGTGGCTATGAAGAGCAGATAATCTTTTAACCGAAAAGTTTTAAAGGCTAGCACCAGGTGAAGAAGCCATGGGACTGTGACATTACAACCATGGTTCCATTAAAAGAGAGTGAAACACATTACATTTTATAGGCTTACAAGTATTTGGACATTCATTGATTAACAAATGAACTGCAGCTGCACTTAGATGCCTATGGAGATAAGTGTAACATAAATGGGAATGAAAAGAGAGCTCCACACTGGATAAAGTGAGGCTCTTGCCTTGTTTCTTACTGCAGGTGCATGAGCCAATTGTTAGACATTAAGACTCAGAGATATATGATTTTATTTATCATAGAATCATAGAATCATAGAACAACCAGGTTGGAAGAGACCCATCGGATCATCGAGTCCAACCATTCCTATCGAACACTAAAATATGTCCATCAGCGCCTCGTCCACCCATCCCTTAAACAACTCCAGGGAAGGTGAATCAACCACCTCCCTGGGCAGCCTGTTCCAATGCCCAATGACCCTTTCTGTGAAAAACTTCCTCCTAATGTCCAGCCTAAATCTCCCCTGGTGGAGCTTGAGGCCATTCCCTCTTGTCCTGTCACCTGGGAGAAGAGCCCAGCTCCCTTCTCTCCACAACCTCCTTTCAGGTCATTGTAGAGAGTAATTTAGGTGGAAACTAAATTAAACAACTTTTCTGCAGAAGTGATGGCTACGAAATTTATCCATCATCTGATTTCCCTCTTCAAATGGCAATTACCATTGGAATAAAATCGGTGCTTCATTTAGTCGAATTACATTGAACCAAATGACAATTTTCTTTTACTTCCAAGCAGTCTGGTCATACCCAGAATGACGTTCTGAGCAGCAATTTGTCCTTGTCAGCTTGAGATCTCCTGTAATTCAGTAACACAGTAGTATTTCAGGTACGTGGCAGGCTCATAGATTACTCAATAGATTACTCAGTAAGTAGAGTCAATAGATTAGTCAATAGATTACTCAATACTGAGGTCAGATCTAAGACTTCCATCCCTGTATTTGTTGAATTTCTTGTTAGCAAAGGGATTAGATATTACTTTCTGTCCCCTGCATACACCAGCTCTGATCCTGTAAACAGGAAAACATTTGACTGTATAGCTCTGGTAGAAAACACACACTATCATTATCCTCTAGCAGGCACAATGAAGCATAATTTGAAAGTAATGGTCAGAAGCAACAAACCATCATCAAAAAACAACCACATGCTGCTCCCTAAGTAGCACAATCCTGTAAAATGAACAAAGAAATGCTTCTTAATGTTCTCTTTTCCTCTATTCACATAATAAAGATCAGCAAAAATGGTTATAAGAGTTGAAATTTAAATGACAGTTGAGGGTTTATAGTTTTAATTTATTTGTTCAGTTAAAAAACAAAACAAACAACAAACATCTTTGTCACTGTTCATCAGAACCATAATCTACATTGTGATATTTTTTACATGAGAAATAGATGAGAAATCATGAATGGACACGATTTTTCTTCCTGTGGATTTCATATTGTTGATTTGTGTCTGAGTGAGTTGATTCAGGAACACATTTTCTTTCTTTCAGGAGTTTTTCTATGGGTTTGTTAATAAAAAGAGACTAACTTCCTTGCTTAGTTGATTCAGAGCAAATGCACTTCTGTGGCAAAAAACGATACCTAGGGCACCTCAGAGGTTTGAAGGGGTTTTCTGGAGGCACATTCTGAACAAGTCACATAATCGTAACATCACTCAGTTGCTATATACATAGTAAAACCCTCAACTCTTTCTCAAAGCTCATATCTTCATTGCTGAAGACCTTTGTCTCTTCTCCACAGTCTGTATGAAAAAAAATATTTAAGAAAACCCAACAAAACTACTGTATACTCTGAAAAATGTCCTTGTGGCCTATCAACATAAATGGTTTTTACTGCTAAATTGGAAAGTGTGCTGGAAATATGACACCAGAGAAAGGGATTATGGAATAGTCCTGATCATGGAAGAGGGCCATGTGCTTTGAAGGAGTGAGATGCTGGGAGGAAACTAATACTTTTTTTAGTTTTCTTATAAAAATACTGACCAATACTGGAATTATGTAGTTTACACATGCAACGAAAATTGTTACTTCTGTGATCATGGATTTAGGCTGGACATTAGGAGGAAGTTTTTCACAGAAAGGGTCATTTGGCATTGGGACAGGCTGCCCAGGGAGGGGGTTGATTCACCTTCCCTGGAGGGGTTTAAGGCACAGGTAGATGAGATCCTGAGGGACATGGTTAAGTGTTTGATAGGAATGGTTGGAATCGATGACACGGTGGGTCTCTTCCAACCTGGTGATTCTGTGATTCTTTGATTCTAAGGAGCCTCCATTCTTCTGTTGACATCTTCTGTCTTCAGGATCCTGTGCTGTAATATGGAAGACTATCTGTCCGCATCATAATTGTATCTAGACCTACCCTTACTTTGAAATTTTAACAATTAAAGGAAGTGATAAGAAAAAAATGGGGAAAGCTGTGCCTTTGTCCCCATTTTACGGACAGAGAACTGAAAGAGAATAAATCCACCTCAGCAACAGTACTCAAGGACAATCTTGTAGTCAATGCTCAATTAGGCTTCAATCCTGAAGTGTATTAAAAGACTTTACTAAGGTCATAGAGAAAGTGCCTGGAAGACCTCAGTCTTCTACACCCTTTCATAGTGTTCTACACTCTTTCATAATGTTCCAGTGAAATAATATCCTTCCTTTCCCCTGCTAATATTGTTCACAGGGCTAAACCACATTCAGACAAGTCGTTGTGTTCTCTATGCCTCACCCGGACTTGTAAGCATGTGCTTACTCAGACCTATCTCACAGCAGTACAACAAGAACATTTAGTAGCTTTATCCACTTTCCACGTTGTTGATATGTCAGGGCAGCGATACAAATTCATTGCCGCTTGTCAGCTGTCTTGCATCTGCTGGCAATGTCTGCGGGAAAAGGCAGTGGTTGTATTTAAATATCTGTCAGTAAATATGACAAAAGACATGAATAGTTCTCTGGGATTTGCAGTGACCTTTTCATTTGCCTTGAAGAGTTGTCTTCATCTGATCAAGAAGCTAATTAGATTGCTGAAACTTACCGTACATCTCTATCACCACTCTGTGGAAATCCATTTCTCCATTTGACAGAGACTCTGCAGGATATCTCCATTCTTCCTAGAAGCCTGTGGCTACAAATAGTTACACTTTCTCCAGAGCTGAGGTCTACTCTTTATATGCCTCAATTTTAACATCACTCTATATTTCTCCTTTTACTTCTGTACTTTCCTTTACTTGGCAGATGGAAGGGAGGGAAGTGAAGAAATTCCAAAATATCCCCAGGAAATAAACATTTATTCTTTGAACCTGCAAGTCCTTCAAAAACATTTTTGGTATTATAATAATTTCTAACACACAGAAGCTCTTTACATTATCACCTATCAAACCACCTCATCATTTTCAGTAGTTATTGACTATTTTCCAGGACTGCTCAGATTTAGAAGTCTCCGGGCCATGAATTCCGTGAGTTGCAGGATGTTTTCATGACATTATGTACTGCGGAGCCCTCACATTTTCTGAGGTCATTACATTGTTTTTGTAAATACAAAACATAGTCGCTTTGGCATTCCTAAGCTGAACCTGCCCAATGGCCCAATCCTCTCACCGACCATGAACAGAACCAGCTGCTCCCAATAACAGAAGTGAAAACTCAGCTTCTGAAATAACCTGCCCAGAATGAATTCTCCTGCCTAGCCACCATTAGTTAGTTAATCTACTATAACAATTCTAAAAAGCACATAAAGAAGAATGGAACAAACGACTCTGAGAATGCCGCCTCACTAGAAAGTTCCATTTAGTCAGCTGCAGCTGAGCAATACAGGTGATCAGTGCAAGCATCACAGATGGATGAATCCACCATAAAATACAACATGGTAGTTAATTTCCTTTCCTGTAAATCGTTGCTGGATCACTTTGACAAGCAAAGTGTGTGTTAGACCAGAAAATGGCCATGGAATCATTGCCCAGAGTAGGAATGTCTATTTAGTTATGATCATATTCTAATAATTTTCCAATAGTCATAAAGCTGAGCATAGCAATGCCTGATTGATGGGTTTAATGGACTGACGCTGATCAGAGAGAGCAAGTTAGATATTAAGAGCGTGGGTCTAACTGATATTCATTAGAGGGTGCAATAGTCTGATGAGTTAGATGCTCCATCAAACAAGTCACTTAAAACCAGGCTGGAGAGAAGCACTGAACCATTCAAATGTTCTACTGGTGAGCGAATAGATACACAGGAATAGAGGGAAATATCTAGTGCTTTCAACACTTCATTTTCAGGCAAAAGGAAATCAGTATGGGAATCAACTTCAGATCAATATGTTTAAACAGACATATCTACACATTGGTACCTACCCTGGGATCAGGCATTTAAATAGCTGCTGGAGTCAGTGGAGGCTCAGGTCAAAGCAGATGGTGGTCGGTCAGCTGCATGAACAGCTCTTCAGCCACCATGGCAAATTCTCTATTAACCGTCCTGGCACATCAGACAACATCTCAGACCTGGATATGCAGAATAAAGTTCTTAGTCCTAAACTGAATTTCAGCTCTTTCCTAAGAGGAACTGTCTGGAAACATCATTGAACAACCAGTGAAGTGACAGACATACTCGTATAAAACTGCATTGTGAAAGACTTGTACTTTGCAAGGAGGGTAATGGTTCTCTTTAGTCTCAATGTATGCATGTAGAACCATTTGAGATGTCCTGGGTTGTCCAAGGCACTAACATAGATTTGGCAGATATAGAATCATAGAATCATAGAAGAATAGAATCACCAGGATCTAGAAAAAGACCCACCGGATCATTGAGTCCAACCATTCCTATCAAATATGAGACAGGACTCAAGGAAGAGCAGTGACATTCTAGAATGAGAGCTGGGGACCAGGCGTGATAGCCCAGGATATCTTAAGTGGCACCAAATTGCTACGCTTAGACAACAAAATTGAGCTCATGGTGTCTTTAAAACATCGTTTAGGTCCACTTATACCAACCCTTGTTCATTTGAAAATCAAAAAGGGAATGAGGAAAATCAAAAGGGAAGAAAAGTACATGTGCCTGGATCATCGATCACCTTGGTCTGCTTTCAGCTTTCTCAGTCAAAGATATATTAACGGTTACATTCTCTATTTTGTTAGACATATTGAAGTAAAATCCTTACTAATAGACAAAAACCCCACATCCTTTCATATCCAGAAAAAAAAAAAAAAAAAAAAAAGAGGAGTCTGTTTGTAAAGTCCAGGGAAGCCAGAAGAACATATGGTGCAGAATTCGACAAACAGATCTTCACCTAATCTTTTAGTTTAATTTCTCAATATGGGATACTGCTGTCTTTTGTTAGTGCTTAATTCATCTATTGATAAGGAATCATTCTTAATATTTCAAGTAAGGGAAATACAATAAATTTGATCTAGTCAGACTTCAGAACTGTGTTTGATGTTGTTCAGCATGGGAATATAGTAGTTACATTGCAGATAATGACTATTAGCAGAGTAGCTGCAAGGCAAAGCATGATTAGAGAAGAGATTACACCAGCCTTTGCTAAAATGAGAAATATTTGGCTGAAGGGAAGTTATTTGTGGATTTTCCTAGAACTGGCATCAGGATTATATTTCTTCAGAATTTTAACATAAATAGACTGTACTAATGAAATTTGCTATGACACCGAGTGAGAGGCACTAGACAAAATAAAACCTGAATATTGCATGGTAGAAATGAGATGATATTAAGGTCTGGATTAATTTAAATCAGATAACACACTGAATTTTAAGGACATATTCCTGGAAATTATAGTCAGTGTTCATTATAGGAAACAAGTGATATTTATACTTGAATCCTCATTAGGAAATGACAGAGGAAAAGTAATATTTAGGTAAATGAATCAAACATAGGATGACCAAGAGCCACTAAAGTGATAAGACCAAGAAGAAGGCAAATATTAAATTGAATATATTAAGTGAGATTCCTCCAGGAGAAACATAGGGAAGAAGTATACAATATCTCTGAAAAAGTCATTAGACAAGTTGCATAGCCTTATGTCAACTGGATCCCAGACATGACATTCTCACTGAACTACAAATACAGAAGGGAGGTGGGAATGAGCAGTGGAAAGTGGACAAGGAGGTTGTAAAGATAGTAGAGAGATTAAGCTGACTTTGCTTCTTCTGGTGGAACAAAGTCCAAGAGGAGATAAAATAATTCTTCTGAGATAAACATCTGGGAACAGTTGTAGACACTTATGTTGGACCAGGGAGACTAGGGATCAAAGCAAGATGACATAGTCAAATTTAAGGTGAATGGGAACGAATTACCTCTTGATTAAGTTATGGAACTGTCTTGGGTACTCTGATGTCTTCCCAGCTCTCTGTTACGCAGTCACAAGTTTCATCTCTGATTATCCTCACCTAATAGAACAAAAACTTTTCAAATGTCTGCAGCTTTCCCTTTAGGTGTTTGATAGGAATGGTTGGACTCGATGATCCGGTGGGTCTCTTCCAACCTGGTTGTTCTATGATTCTAACATAAAATAGTTTTATTGCAAATTATTGCTAACAATTATAACATAGTCCAAGTGCTTTCTGCTAGAAATCCCACCAACCAACTGGATCGTGTGTCTGCCAGGTTTACAGAGGAATATAAAGGCAAATCAGGATCAGAGGGCTGGACTGGATCACTGGGAAAGTAAATAGGTCCTTGGAATTCCTCATGAACTCTGTGTGGAGATACAGAATCACACAGAATCACTAGGTTGGAAAAGACCCACAAGATGTTGAGGCTCTGGAGCGAGTCCAGAGAAGGGCAACAAAGCTGGGGAAGGGGCTGGAGAACAGGCCCAATGAGGAATGGCTGAGAGAGCTGGGGGTGTTTAGCCTGGAGAAGAGGAGGCTGAGAGGAGACCTCATTACCCTCCACAACTCCCTGAAAGGAGGCTGTGGAGAGGAGGGAGCTGGGCTCTTCTCCCAAGTGACAGGGGACAGGACAAGAGGGAATGGCCTCAAGCTCCGCCAGGGGAGATTTAGGCTGGAGATTAGGAGGAAGTTTTTCACACAGAGGGTCATTGGGTATTGGAATAGGCTGCCCAGGGAGGTGGTTGATTCACCTTCCCTGGAGGTGTTTAAGGGACGAGTAGATGAGGTGCTGAGGGACATGGTTGAGTGTTTGATAGGAATGGTTGGACTCGATGATCCTATGAGTCTCTTCCAACCTGGTTGTTCTATGATTCTATGATTCTATGATCATCAAGTCCAACCATACGCACTCATTGTGAGGATAGATGGAGGAACTTAATTCTTTTTCAAGAATATTTTCAATAAAACCAAGAAGTTTCTTAATGCAAGTCATAAAATGCACACAGAATTCCTCTTACAGACAAAGATATGATTGTTTCTAGGAATGATTTTTTTTCATGGGTGACCTTGTAAAGTATTATTCAAGACAAGTTTGTTTCAGCACTGAAATAGGGTTGTAAACATGTCTGAGGTTTATAAATATACAGGTATTACAAAAAATAGTAATTCTGATGATGGCTTTGAATGGAAAGAAAATCGACTTTGATTACTCGCCAAATGCTGCTGGAGTATTATAAGCCGTGAAAGTTATTTCTTCAGAGCAAATTTCCTCATTTTATTGACTCTCGGGAAAGAAATTCATGGCTTTAGACACTCTGCTTTTTCTGCTTCTCTTTCTTCTCAGTCTTCTCTTTATCTCTGGCACTAAAACATTCCCTTTTCAGAGCCATTATTTTATTAATGCATGATTATGCATTTGCGACACTACTTTTCTCAGCTTCTGTCTGAATACCTTTATTCAGGTCTCTTCCTCATATTTTAAAATTACAATACAGAACTGAAATAGAGCAATTCTTGTATATTTCTCTTTCAAGAAATAAAAGAAATAAATAAATAGGTTAGACAACACAGTGTGCAGGTGTTTCTATAAGAAACAATTGATATTATTATATAAAAGGAAATGGAATGATGAGTTTTACTGAATCTCTTAGGGAAATCATTCAATATGCATTCTTATCAAAGTCTAATAATGGCCCGGCTGCTGCTTGTTTGCTTTGATGAAGCTGATAATAACAGAAATCTACATTTATTTGCATTTTTAGTCTAGAATTCACTGAGGCACCTCCAAAAGTACTTTTAAAGTATTAATCGAACACATGTAGTTTTTCAGATCACGTGCAGTGGAAAGATATCAGACACCATCTCTTGAGGTAAAGTTCTTCTGGGGCTGCATTTGACCCTCAAGGCTATTCATAGAATCATAGAATCACAAGGTTGGAAGAGACCTACCGGATCATCAAGTCAAAACCATTCCTATCAAACACTAAACCATATCCCTCAGTACATCGTCCACCCATCCCTTAAACCCTCCAGGGAAGGTGAATCAACCTCCTCCTTGGGCAGCCTCTGCCAGTGTCCAATGACCCTTTCTATGAAAAACTTTCTCCTAATGTCCAGCCTAAATCTCCCCTGGTGGAACTTGAGGCCATTCCCTCTCATCCTGTTCCCTGTCCCTTGGGAGAAGAGACCATTACTCTCCTCTCTACAACCTCCTTTCAGGTAGTTGTAGAGAGCAATGAGGTCTCCTCTCAACCTCCTTTTCTGCAGGATAAACACCCATTCATGTGTGTTCCTTCTGAAAGGCACCAAATATGAGTCTTCTCTAATATTCTGAAGTATCCAGTCAGGGATAATCAACGTGCCAAGTACACACCAAATATTGGGAAGAGGAATGAAGCTACTGAGGGTAGTGCTTCTGCAGCTTTATTGAGGCAAACTATGAAGATGCAGTAAACAGGCACAAAGATCTGCAATTTAATTAGGAATCTATCTTAACTCCCTTCTCCAGCACCAAGCTTCTCTCTAGAGGTACTGTTACTTTACCAATACCTAAAACTTAGAATCCAACTACGACCCCAGAACTTATATTTCATAAGGAAAAACATAGGAGGCAGAGGATCATATTAGGAACCAATTTCTGGTTCAAGGGCCATCATCAACGTACAACTGATGCGATCGCTGAAAAATATGAATGACTCAGAAGCAAATATATATGCCCTAATTTTTTCTACTTTGTATATTCCAGTTCACTGAAAAATAAGACTTTCTGGACAACGAAGAAAGCTGATTTCATTGTTGAAATGGGTGTGACAAAAATTAAGGAAAATTTCTATTTTGGGAAATCCATGATTTCAGCAGAGTAGCAAAGGATTTCATAGAATCACCAGGTTGGAAGAGATCCACTGGATCGTCGAGTCCAACCATTCCTATCAAACACTAAAACATGTCCCTCAGGACCTTGTCCACCTGTGCCTTAAACACCTCCGGGGAAGGTGAATCAATGGACACACTTCTTAGATTTTAAGATGTCTTCAAAGACAAAGGCTAGGCCTGGAGATGACACAGGAATGTCCTTCTTACCAAGAAATTTGCTAAGTATTTTTGACAATCTGCATCACCAGTACTTTCTTCCAATGCTTTAATTTACTAGAAATCTTCCCTTGTTATGCAGTTACTGGCTACAGCCAAATGACAGCTACTCATGCTGACTCAATGAGCCTTTTTCCATTACTCCAGTAAGGACTCTAGATTGACTCAATTCTCTTCCTCTCAACAGCCCCAGACAAACTTAGTGGCTTCCAAAAACTTCCCCAATCAATACTTCCCAAGATCCCTGAAGTGCTATAATCTGAATCGAGGTCTGTGAAGCAGAACTGAAAATGAGCTTAGCAGGGTTTAGCTGCAGCCTGTTATCTGTCACAGGAGGGTTTGTTTTTTTTCTGCATGTTGTTTTTGTTGGTCTTTGCTTCTTCAGTTTTTAACCTTCATTTCTCGAAATCTGAATTTCTGAATCTTTAAGCTGCAGTTAGGCACCGCTGAAACTTTGAGTTGAATAACGAGAAAGTTCTGATTGTCCCACTTGTCCCAGAAACAAAAAATGAATCCAGGCTGAACGGATCTCATTTTATTTGTTTAACTTGATTCTTCTCCTTTGTTGCAATATGAAGTGAGATTCAGGCTTGACATAAGGAAAAAATTATGCACTGGAAGGGTCTTCCCAGGGAGGTGGTTGACTCTCCTTCCCTGGAGGTGTTTAAGGTGCAGGTGGATGAGGTGCTGAGGGACATGGTTTAGAGACTGGTGGGAATGGTTGGACTCGATGACCTGGTGGGTCTCTCCCAACCTGGCGATTCTATGATTCTATGAAACAGTTGTTGGAACAGAGACATAGATGCTGGTGGAGTGAAGCAGCTTTCCAAGTTAAAGGCCAATTTCAAGTGATTTCTTCTGCATCCCTCTAGGAATGATTCGTTCATTTTAAGGCCTGATCATGTAGCTTACCATTAGCATTTTATTATTTCCATCCAATCCAATAGCCATGGCTGACAAAATCAATTAGTTACTAGCAAAGGCAATAAATTTTCCAATCAGAAAAGCCACTCTGCTGGTATACATTTTTATGAAAAAAAGTACAACTTGAGAATGTATTCACAATGTAGTGATTTTTTTTATTATTGTTATTTTTACATGCATAGTTAATAGAGGACCTCTGGGCTCAGGAACATTCACTCTCAATATTACTATTTGGTGAGATAAGCATATCTATATTTTGGCATTGATATGTTCCTTGGGAAATGCATTTTGGGTATTGCTGAATTGTCTCTGGAGCACAAAAAGAACCAGTGGGAGACTTTCCTCTATCATCTATAAAGTTTGCCTTTATTCCCTGGGTACATGTAAGTTATCTTGCACTATCAGCTGGGAGATCATAGAATCATATATCTTCCACCAGGTTGGAAGAGACCCATTGGATCATCGAGTTCAACCATTTCTATCAAACACTAAACCAGGTTCCTCGTCACCTCAGATGGTGGCATTCTGTTTTCTCTCTGTCCGATGCAGAATGAATAAGTTAAATTGTGAAGTCCACACATGCAGTTTTTCACAGATATAAACCAAGAAGAGATACTTTTTGCCCTGTGAATACAACAGGTAACCAAGACAGAGTATGAGGAGACACTCAATCCCTTTCAAATGTGGGTTCTGTGCTTTTAGAATCACAAAACTATAGAACAACCAGGTTGGAAGAGACCCACCGGATCATCGAGTCAAACCATTCCCATCAAACACTAATAGAATCATAAAACAGCCAAGTTAGAAGAGACCCACCAGATTTTAATAGGAAAGGAGTCATGGACATCCACCCAGAGCTCAACAAACAAGTTTCTGTTTCCTTTAATAGTCAGTCAATATTTCCTTTTCTTCAAAAATCTAAGTTCAGTGAAAAATGATTTTTTCAAAGGAAGAAGCCATTTAACGCTAGTCTTTCAAAGAGGTGTATGAAATTAGAACTTGCTATTTTTTCATTTCAGAAACAAGACTTTCTGGGGATTCTTCACTCAGAGGCTATTTTACTTGTAATTCCTTGCACTTTTGTAAATCAATAAGTTGGGAACAAAATTTCGAACTATGAAAAAATTAGAAATGACCTTTTTATTGTGCTAAATGTGGGGGGTTTAAGTGGTTTTTAAATAAATAAATAAATAAAAAGATGAAGACAACTCTCCTATTGTCTAGTCCACACTAGGTCAGAATAAAACCATGGTCAAGAGCAACAAGATGAATTATCTCCTGGCTCACATGAATTAGAAAGGTTTTTCTCTCTTCTACCATTGTCCTTTAGAAAGATGATGGGAAAAAAATAAACAATCTTGCAAAAATATTTCTTGGTACTAGTTACAACTTGTCCTTCATTCATTTGTTGTTTGGTGTGTTTTGGGTTTTTTTCGCTTGAACCATTTCTAAAGTGAGATTCTTTCTAGATTGTTTTTTTTTGAATCAGGGCTTAAAAATAATAATAATAAAAAAAACAACTTGACAAGAATTTATGAAGAGCAAGGAGTGTTTATAACAAGTGATACTTCTGCAGTCAGCAGGACTGAACCAAAACAATTACAGAGGAGGTGATAACACACAGAAGTAAGGAGTCAGATCTTCTGTTTTTCAACAATGAAATGACAAACTGTTATGCTGAGGGACACAGTTTAGTGTTTGATAGGAATGGTCGGACTCGATGATCCGGTGGGTCTCTTCCAACCTGGTTATTCTATGATTCTATGAAAACTGAGCTAAGGTGGTGATATTTCAGTAGTGGAGTCCTCCCATTTTTCTCTCCTATGAATAGCTTTACAGGGAAAAAATCGTGTTAAATCTGTACGTGCTTCTTTGTGTGGTGCCTGTATCTTGTACATCTGTACGTGTCACAGGGAAGAGCTAATTCATGTGCTCTCTGCCTGAAACCTACTGCAGCAAGTGTAAGTGTACTGAAACAAATGTTATGGCTGTAATAGAAATCCTGCTCAGTTGGTTTTAGATAGAAACAGAACAGGGAGGGTGCTGCCAGCTGCAAGCCCAGCTTCTGATAAAAACTTCAGTGGCTGAGTTTATTCGTAAAATCATAAATTAACCAAGTTGGAAGAGACCCACTGGATCATCGAGTCACATGTCACATTCTAAATTTCCTTCGGTTGCCGCTTTGATTTGTGTTGATTTCTGTTCTCTAAACCTGACACATACATTGTATATGGGTACACACAACTCGACAGCCTTTGTCTGACTTGGAAACAAATGTCTGATTGTTGCTCTAACAGTTTTTGGGACAGAAATTCAAGTGGAATACATCTGTTGAACTTCACAGGCTGCAAAAAAAAAAAATCAGTTCTGTAATACAAAATTTATATATTTGAATTTTGTAAAGTTGTACATCATGGACCTTGATCTTTTCTCTCTTTTCTTGGTCTTTTTTTAAGCAAAGCAAAAGAGTTCAGCATAGGCAGTTACTTTACTGAAAAACTGTTTATAAAGACACATTTGACAGAAGCAAATAACTTGGTCAAACTGAATCACTGACTGGAGCAGATAAGGCATACACAATTTTTAATTGTATTTCATAACAAATACAGCTCTTTTGCATTAAACACTATTGAAGCCCCATTTAACTATTCTCTGCTGATTGCTGGACAAGAGTAACCTCAAATTTAATTACAAGTGTGAGATGCAGCCAAGAATGTCTTAAGTAACAGCAATTCTGATGAAACTGAAAACCCGTAAGCAATAAACAGTGTGCAGTAAGATGTGCAGTACATGTATTTTTGCTTTGGGGACTGAGAGGTGGAAAGGCAAACACAATCTCCACAAACAGTTCCCAAGTTTGTCTGCATGGTGGCAACATGATTTTATAGAATCATAGAATCACCAGGCTGGAAGAAACCCATCGGATCATGGAGTGCAACCATGTCCCTCAGGACCTCGTCCACCCGCACCTTAAACACCTCCAGGGAAGGTGAATCAACCACCTCCCTGGGCAGCCAATGCCCGATGACCCTTTCCATGAAAAACTTCCTCCTAATCTCTAGCCTAAATCTTAAGACACTTTCTCTTAAAACTTCTGCCACATCATGAAGTGAAGTGCAATTTCTTTGGATAGCTGATAAAATACTAGGAATCTGACCTCACGTGACATGGTGACTCAGTGAACACTGCGTCCAAATCTTAAATTTCTGACACGCTACAGAAATATGAACAAAGAAGGTTTTTAGCTATTTAGCAGTTGTTAAATTTAGGCAGAACAGAAGGTGAAGAGCTTAGCAGAAAGAAAGATTGTAATAATTCGAGGAAGAATTGCCTTTCTAGAAAAAAAATATAAATAAATAAATACATAAAATCCCAGCAAGCATCATAAACCCAGTAATAATAGCAAGATGAAATAGTGATCTTAATCTTGGAGATAGTTCTGCCTCAGAGACACATGTGCCTGAACCTATTGTATAGAATCATAGAATCATAGCATAATAGAACAACCAGGTTGGAAGAAACCCACTGGATCATTGAGTCCAACCATTCCTATCAAACACTAAACCATGTCCCTCAGCACCTCATCTACCCATCCCTTAAACACCTCCAGGGAAGGTGAATCAACCACCTCCCTGGGCAGCCTATTCCAATGCCCAATCACGCTTTCCATGAAAAACTTCCTTCTAATCTCTAGCCTAAATCTCCCCTGGTGGAACTTGAGGCCATTGCCTCTTGTCCTGTCCCCTGTCCCTTGGGAGAAGAGCCCTCCTCTCCACAACCTCCTTTCAGGTAGTTGTAGAGAGCAATGAGGTTTCCCTTCAGCCTCCTCTTCTCCAGGATAAACACCCCCAGCTCTCTCAGACGTTCCTTATCAGACCTGTTCTTGAGACTCTTCACCAGCTTTGTTGCTCCTCTCTGGACTCGTTCTAGAGCCTCAGCATCCTTCTTGTGGTGAGGGGCCCAGAACTGAACACAGGATTCAAGGAGTGGTCTCACCAGTGCTGAGTCCAGAGGGAGAATAACCTCCCTGGACCTGCTGGTCACACCATTTCTGATAAAAGCCAGATGCCACCTAGGCCACTGCTGGCTCATGTTCAGTCCCTGTCAACCAACACCCCCAGATCCCTCTCCTCCTGGCAGTTTTCTAGACAGATTTCTAGTCTGTAGAGCTGTACACTTGCTTCCACTGGAGTGGGGGGTAACAAAAAGGAAAGATTGTCTGTGATTCAATATGCAGTTTCTAAATAAACACTAACACCACTGGCATTAGAGAATCCATCTGTTTCTTTACTTCTTTACCACCACAAAATCTATAATAAGTGATTGTAACAGATGTTTTGTGTCTACAAACGATGATATGCTGCATTATTAAACCATGAGGGTCATTAAACTGAGTTGTATGCATTTTTTAGTCTACAACTGCAAGATCATCAGCATATAACCTTAGGGTTATAGAAACCCCTTCTTACCTCTCTCACGATTTGTTGTGTCACTTACAAAGCAAATATTCAGCAAATATCATGAATATCTCCATTAAATCTTGGTTATGCCTGTAGGTACCTGTACAACTGTCAGACTTAACCTGTCGCAATGGCTCTTTGGCCAGAAGCACTTCTTAGGTTTAGCTGCAATGTGCAATGTCAAACGCTGGTGTCCTGCCTGGATAAGAACACCAATTCTCTATTGTTTTAGGTAATAATATTGGATTGATCTATTCTATAGAATCATAGAATCATGGAACAACCAGGTTGGAAGAGACCCATCAGATCATGGAGTCCAACCATTCCTATCAAACACTAAACCATGTCCCTCAGCACCTCATCTACTCATGCCTTAAATAACCTCCAGGGAAGGTGAATCAACCACCTCCCTGGGCAACCTGTTCCAATGCCCTATGACCCTTTCTGTGAAAAACTTCCTCCTAATCTCTAGCCTAAATCTCCCCTGGTGGAGCTTGAGGCCATTCCCTCTAGTCCTGTCCCTTGTCACTTGGGAGAAGAGCCCAGCTCCCTCCTCTCCACAACCTCCTTTCAGGTAGTTGTAGAGAGCAATGAGGTCTCCTCTCAGCCTCCTCTTCTCCAGGATAAACACCCCCAGCTCTCTCAGCCGTTCCTCATAGGGCCTCTTCTCCAGCCCCTTCATCAGCTTCATTGCTTTTCTCTGGACTCTCTCCAGAGCCTCAACATCCTTCTTGTGGTGAGGGGCCCAGAACTGGACACAGTATTCAAGGAGCGGCCTCACCAGTGCTGAGTACAGAGGGAGAATAACCTCCCTGGACCTGCTGGTCACACCATTTCTGATCCAAGCCAGGATTGGGAAAAAAAATGGCTTGAGTATTTCAGAGATCTATTTAAAGTCTCTAATTAAAATATATCTCCCTATTTAGCAGGATCCTTGGGATTCCTACTTACAAAATTTCATTGTAAGTTTTCAGAAATGCAGTGATATTATGGGAGTTGTCGGGAAGTCTAAGGAGAATGGAAAAATCACACGTAAGGACACTATATTTAGTCCAAACAAGTGGTGTTAAACTCATGTGGGAAGCCTGAACGCTCTGTGAATTAAAGATGGGTCCCAGTCAAATAACTGAATAAAATGTTCAGTTGTGATATTATGCCTGTGTGCACGTACTGGATGTGGTTAGAGAAGGAATAAATAACCTTTTGTCTTCAGCTACTCAAAACTATTCCTTCCATATTTAAATTCCTGAGGTCCTGAGGGACATGGGTTATGGTTTTTGATAGGAATGGTTGGACTCGATGATCCGATGGGTCTTTTCCAACCTGGTTGTTCTATGATTCTATGATTCTAAGGTAGATGCATTTTTTTAATATTCCAGCTAGTAAATATTCCTATTATGCTGTCTACCAGATATTACCATAGCTGACCACACTGGAGACATTTCTATTTATTTGGACTTTTAAAAAGAAGCTGTTTTGTTGGCTGATGAAAAACTTTGATTCAAAGTGTTTTTAGATGCAAAATCATGGGTGCTATTTCTCCCATGTCTGTTGGAAGAATTGAAATAAGAGGTTTCCATTTTCTTTACAATTGTCATGTTGTGATTTGCTTGTGAGTGAGTTTTTTTCTTCTTTTCTTATTGTTATTTTTCTTTTTGAAGTTGCTGTCTGCCTAAGCAGAGACTGTATTTAAGATCAATAGCATTGGACTAAATGAGCTCCTCTGCTTTGATATTGTAGCTAATCGGCTCTTGTTTGCCTTTCGAAACATTTCAGGAGTCTTCTCTGAAGCGTCGCAGTGACACACTCCTTCATATGAAACTTCAGATCTGTTAGAAATTGGATTTCCTAGGATTTCTGTAACTAACTGGAAAGTTTGTTTGTGTATTGCAACCAAACTTAGCTTCTATCCCTTCTCTACATATTCTGGCTACAGAAAACAATTAAATTTCAATTTCCAGTCATCTGTACGAACACTGCAAACTGACCAGGACAGAGATACTCAGGTGATGTGCCTTCCTTCTTACTCCAAGACCTTTCTTTTATTGCTCAGGTGCTTTAACTCCCCAGGTAGAGCCATAATCCCATAACAAAACCTACCTGTCATCTTACCCAGAGTGCAGAAAACTAGAGCACTGCATACCTCTGCATTTTTCAAACAGACAGGTGACTATATCCTGGTCACTCCACACTGTACAACATTTTTTTCTGTACGAATTCTCAGTCTGACTTCTCCAATGTAAAGCTATAAGTCTACAACAGAGCAAGGTACAGACCCCAAGAAATAGGAATGATAGGAATGGTTGGACTCGATGATCTGGTGGGTCTCTTCCAGCCTAGTGATTCTATGATTCTGAGTCTATGAAATCACACCGATGTTCTATCTTAACCTGTCTCCTTGTCTTTCCAGCCAGACTGCTCTTAAAGACCTCAAAAAATATTACGTATGCAAAAGGGTGACTGCTTTCCCCTTTTTTCATAAGCTTCCTTTCCCAAGACAGAAGCTTTTAAGGGTCCTAGGGTTTCCTTGGGTCCTCTCCAAAGTATTTATGGTTATCAGAAGCTTTCCCTGTGTTACCAGCGTAAAGCTCTTCATTTTTCACTTCTACCTATTGCTTCTCTCTGCAGATGTCTGTGGAATTGCAGGTCAGAAGGAAAACATCCTGTGGGGATTCTCATCCCATTTCCAAAATAGGAGGGGATCTGGGGTCAGTTTTCAGGTGGTGGAGATGTACCAAATCTGATTTATAGTCTATAAAAATGATTAACAATTCAGGTCTTGGTTTTTTTTTCAGTAGATAAAGGAAATAAGACTGGGCTGACTTTTGTTAAGAGAGAGTAATACAGTGATAATGTGCCTTTCTGGGGACTGCTAGGATTGCATCTTCATGAGCTTTACCTTTGCCCTCCACCCTCTATCCTGGAAAAAGTTTTGACTTTGCTAGCTAAGGCAAAAAAAATAGCGCAGAAAAGCAGCTGAGGAGAAATTGATTCTGCAGGCGAGAGTTGAACTATAGTGTCTGGGATTTATTCAAATATCAAGATCATATATTCCTTGGAGTCCCAGTTCTAGACCTGGAGCGGAAATGACTGAGCTGATGAAAAGTCAGACCTGTGCTTTTCATGTCTGCTTTTATTGAGCAAAGTTCTCCATTTTGTGGGTGAGAGCACAGTGTGGTGTTTCATTAGAGACCCTGAAATTTCAACCTGTCTCCATGTCACTACCAGCCAGACGTGGATAGAGGGGTTGCAGTTGAATTTGAGTCCCCTTTCCAAGAGGATGTTGATTTTCAATCAGTTTAGAGATTACTTTGCATGTAATTATAGAATCATAGAACAACCAGATAGGAAGAGACCCATCGGATAATCGAGCCCAACCATTCCTATCAAATTATGTGTTGGGGTTTGTCCAGTGCACCTTAAAGTTCAAAAAATGAGAAAAAAACCCCACAATAGTTTCTAAGATGTTACCGTTTTCTGGCATATAGTATAACCCAGTTGCTAGGAGTTAATCCATGAGAAAAAAATTGAGCTGTCTTTGACAAACACCATTTAATTCTTTCAAGGGTCATTCCTGAGGCTCTTTACTGCAGGATTTGTCTTTGCTTCTGAAATGTGAATGCCTGGATTCTTCTGCAATTGAGCTGCCACTCCAAAATACCTCTGCACTGCTGATCTGACACCAGAAACCTACCGACAGCAATGACCAAGTGTCAGGTGGTTCTGCCTGATGTGAAGAGCAGTTGATGTGTCCAGAATGAGCGGCAGGTAAACTACCACAAGCTCCTTTGTTGCCAGGATTGGCAAATGCTGCTTCACTCTGACTTTTGGTGCCAGGTGGAAGTAGAAGATTGAAGAGCCTGGGATCTCTCTCCTGCTTCATCTTTGAGAGCTGTATTGTGTTTAAAAAGTCACACTACTTCCCTGTGCTTTCACTACCGAATCAGTCTCACACTGTCAAGCCTCATGGACAATTTCTCTTTCAATAGTCAATCCAAGAGTCCTGAAGGTGGTTTTGGGGTCCCACCACCCCAATATCTTACCCATCAGATCAAGTCCAAACATTCTCATCTTTTTTGGATGGAAAAGCCATCAACCCAAGAGCCCTGAAGGTGGTTTTGGGGTCCCACCACCCCAATATTTCACTTGGTGATCTTAAAAGTAATGTGAATGATTCTGTGATTATTTACCATAACTCCCTGCTGGCTAGGCAGACTTCCTAGACGGACTTTTTTTGCTACAGTCTAGAGAAAACTCCTTATTTTGCAGGGTATTGGATAAGAGCACACTAAATATTGGAAGAGGATGTTTTGACCCTGATACACTGTATTGTCAGCCAATACATCATAACCTTCAGAAATATTCCCAGATTCACTCTCTACAGAGCCAAGGTTTGCAATGAAGGTATTTTTGAACAATGAAGCTGGTGAAGGGGTTGGAGATCAGGCCCCATGAGGAGCGGCTGAGAGAGTTGGGGGTGTTTAGCCTAGAGAAGAGGAGGCTGAGGGGACACCTCATTACTCTCTACAACTACCTGAAAGGAGGTTGGTAATGGCCTCAAGCTCCACCAGGGGAGATTTAGGCTGGACATTAGGAGGAAGTTTTTCACATAGAGGGTGATTGGGCATCGGAATAGACTGCCCAGGGAGGTGATTGATTCACTTTCCCTGGAGGTGTTTGAGGGATGGGTAGATGAGGTCCTGAGGGACATGGTTTAGTGTTTGATAGGAATGGTTGGACTCGATGATCTGATGGGTCTCTTCCAACCTGGTTGTTCTATGATTCTATGATTCTAATGCTGAATTTTTCATGCAATCAGAGCTGTTATGCTCACCAAGAATACAAAATATCACTGAACAGAAGGACCAGAAGGTATCTCTTGTGCTTCCCTTTATTGGGCTCCTGTCTAGAATGTTCAATACATAAAATTTCTAATAAAAATACCAAGATATTGGGTGATATTATGTCTACGGTCAAATTAACACCAATGCTTTCTGGTTTTGCTAGCTAACTGTCCAAGAGATTGATTTCATTGCTTTCCAAACTTTCAACAAACTCAGATGATCTGTCAGAGAGATATGCGAGCCATTAAAATCCACAATTACATTACCTCAAGCCATAATTAAAAAGTTGGGTCCCTGCTCCCATCCTCAGCCATTGATTTCTAAGAGAAGGACATTTCAGTGGTGATGTAAACCACAATGAATCACCGGACTTCAAGAAGGAAAAGAAAAAAAATTAGCTCCTCCAAAGCAATCCCATATAATGAAGGAGGGGTGAGCAGGAAGAAAGGCTAAAAGACTGTAAATTTGGATTGCATTTCCGTAAGCATTTAGGACTGGAGTCAAGACTAATTTGATATTTTATTGATACATCCAGTATTTAAAGTTGGTGAGTACTACATTAAATTTCACCAGGTCAATCTGATATGACAATAAAAACCCTCCTGTACTTTGCTCAGCGATTGTTGCAACATGATGCAAGTGCTCTGTACTCGGCACTGGTGAGACTGTTCCTTGAATCCTGTGTGCAGTTCTGGGCCCCTCACCACAAGAAGGATGTTGAGGCTCTGGAGGGAGTCCAGAGAAGAGCAAGGAAGCTGGTGAAGGGGCTGGAGAACAGGCCTTCTGAAGAACAGCTGAGAGAGCTGGGGATGTTTATCCTGGAGAAGAGGAGGCTGAGGGGAGACCTCATTGCTCTCTACAACTCCCTGAAAGGAGGTTGTGGAGAGGAGGGAGCTGGGCTCTTCTCCCAAGTGACAGGGGACAGGACGAGAGGGAATGGCTTCAAGCTCTGCCAGGGGAGGTTTAGGCTGGACATTAGGAAAAAAAATTTTCACAGAAACGGTCACTGGGCACTGTCAGAAGTTGCCCAGGGAGGTGGTTGATTCACCTTCCCTGGAGGTGTTTAAGGCACAGGTGGACAAGGTGCTGAGGGACATGGTTTAGTGTTTGATAGAAATGGTTGGACTCGATAATCCGGTGGGTCTCTTCCAATCTAGTGATTCTATGATTCTATGAAATGCTCTGCAAAAATTTGTCTACTTCTGTTAACTCGTTTTCCAAACTTTCTAAAGCTTTTTTTTATTTTCTTTTCAATTACCTGAACAAGTTTTGCTGCTTTCTTTTTCCAATTTCCTCTTCATTCCAGGAATTTTGTTAAAAATATCAGAGATGAAGCCAACCAATGCTCGTTGCTTATTTTGTTTCTCTCTTCAGTAGCTGTTGTGTTTATCCTGATGAAACTGAAATAGCAAGGCCCACCCTCCACTTCATATACTTTGTGGCTCTTCTCTGAGATAATCACAAGAGTGTCACCCTTGTTTGAGTACTACTTGTATTTTCCCATGTCTTTATCACATCTTAACTCTCCTGAACAAGTGGAACAATGAAGAGTACTATAGCCATGATCATGTGCTTGCTATTATTTCTATTTTACTTCAGTGCCATTCCTGCATGTGTTCATGATTTATTCTCAAGAAGAACCTCTCTGCTGCTCCTTATAACAGTGAAACAAAGTTACTAACAGGTTAAAAGAACAGAGCTTTGTTAAGAGAAGAGATTTGTCATCCACTGGATGAAAATAATTAATGAAAAACTTAAAAATGCATATAGTTGTGACAGTTCGGAGGTCTGTAGAGGTCCCTTCCAACTTAAACCGTTCTGTGATTCTATGATTCCATGAATACAAAACTGAACAGGTTAAAAGACTAAATACATGAAATGAATACATTTCATTGCTGATATCACATAAATTGGTGTTTCATAGAATCATAGAACAACCAGGTTGGAAGAGTCCCACCGGATCATGAAGTCCAACCATTCCTATCAAACACTAAACCATGTCCCTTCGCACCTTGTCCATCCATCCCTTAAACAACTCCAGGGAAGGTGAGTCAAATGAGGTTTAGTAAAGGCCACCTCTATCTTTAAGGAACTATTTATCTGTGTTACAGGTCTATTAAGAAAATAACATTTCCATACACCAGTGCAATCTGTTTAACGGTCTTCTACTGCATTGGAAAATCTTTTCTGCTGTTCATCACATTTGCTGAAGAGCTTCTAACAAAGGAATACTGCATGAGGGAAAGGCTATGGATGTATCTTCTTGGACTTCAGTAAAACCTTTGACAGAATTTCTCACAGCATTCTGTTTAGGAAACTCTCAGCCTCTGGAATGGATGGGTGGAAACTTGTTTGGACCCAGAAATGCAGCATTTCGAACACTCTGGAGATCCTTAAGGCACAGGTGGACAAGGCCCTGAGGGACATGATTTAGTGTTTGATAGGAGTGGTTGGACTCAATGATCCAGTGGGTCTCTGCCAACCTGGTGATTCTATGATTCATGGACAATGAGGATACTGCAGAAGTTACAAGAGGAAAAGTGGTTGTAAGAATTTGATTCTCAGTCAGCTCTGACTTAAAGGAGTTGTTGCAATGAAAGTTACTATGAAAAATGAGAGCTGGGGTTGTTTAGCCTAGAGAAGAGGAGGCTGAGAGGAGACCTCATTACTCTCTCCAACTACCTGAAAGGAGGTTGTGGAGAGGAGGGAGCTGGGCTCTTCTCCCAAGGGACAGGGGACAGGATGAGAGGGAATGACCTCAAGCTCTGCCAGGCGAGATTTAGGCTAGAGATTAGGAGGAAGTTTTTCACAGAAAGGGTCATTGGGCACTGAAACAGGCTGCCCAGGGAGGTGGTTGATTCACCTTCCCTGGAGGGGTTCAAGGCACAGGTAGATGAGGAGCTGAGGGACATGGTTTAGTGTTTGATAGGAATGGTTGGACTTGATGATCCCATGGGTCTCTTCCAACCTGGTTGTTCTATGATTCTATGATTCTATGTAATGAATTTCCATTTCTACAGAACTTACCTAACCCTTTTCACCCAAGTGTGAAAATAACAATGACTCTTCTGTATTTGGTTTTTTGGTTTGGGCTTTGGGGTTTTTTTTGAGTTTGGTTTTTTTTTTAAATAAATGCCTGGAGAGAAAATTTATAGCAGCTGAATATATAAAGAGAATGCAAATAAACATGCAAGTATCGGTCATGACCATAAAATAGTCCACTTAAATGAGCACAGTGATATATATGGTATAAATACAATGTGTACCCATTCCTCATTTTTATCTTCTTTTAACATCAACAGAGTTTTACCAGAAATGATGACATATTGTTGGACTTGGTGATTCAGTGGCTCTCTTCCAACCTGGTGGTTCTATGGTTCTATATGTGAAGGTAACCAAGTAGGAATTCTGAAGTTTATTTGTTCCTGAGATCTATCACCTCTGTTTAGTTCTCCTCCTACAGAGACTTACATGCACATTGCATGTTATTATTCAATTCACAGTCAGGCACTGAAATATTCAAATTATCTCTGGTAAGGTGGATTTACCTGATGGCAGGAGCTGACAGAACATCGTACGCTGACTGAGAAATTGATTTGGAGATGTTTTTCATTGTTAATAATAAAGTTATACAGAAAGGGTAAATTCAGACAGGGCACGAAGCAACCCTTCCCTAGGCGTTAAAAGGAAAGGATTTAGAGGCTGTAACACTTTTCATTACACAATTGTTGTCTATCTGACTTACGTTCAACAAATCAAGTCAAGCCCTACTGAGGCATACATAATGCTCCCAGCAACAGATGCTGACAAGTGCATTAATAAATCATGATCATCATTAGAATTCTTAAGCAATACTTTGCTGCCAGACATGCTGTTTATTGATTTTTTTTTAATTTTTGTTTAATTTATTCACTTATTTGGATTGTACTAATCTTTACATAAGATGTTAATTACTAGATAGGCTGTGGCAGGTTAGCTTACAAAGGTCACAACCAACAGAGTTAGGATCTGGAACCGACAGTTAATGCCTTGACATGCAAAATGAGACTCAGGACTCTGGAGACAGTAGGAATAAGAGTTAATTGTGAAATGTTGTGTGTTGGAAGTTGAGAGTTAAGTTCAGACAGACCTGGTTTCTTGATTGCAGCACTATTGTGTCTTGTGTGATAGAAATAGAACAAATAAACTTTGGTGTATTTGTATTTGAAAAAAAAGGCTCTTAGTGTGTTGCACTGTTTCTCTATCCTTAGTTAGAAATTTGTCCTTTCCTCTACATTAGATGATGGACAGAAGACCTCAGCATGGCTTCCCTCATAGATTTTTACTCAAAGCTGCTTACAGGAATTTTGCACTACTCAGTTGTCTAGTTAACGTTTTTACTCCTGGTGAGGTCATAGTGGGCCCTCAATTCTCATGCCACCTTCCTAGTGTCCTGAGTTAATACAGGTTTCTTCTCATTCCACCTTTCTACAGAATCACAGAATAAGCAGATTGGACGAGACCCACCGGATCATCGAGTCCAACCATTCCAATGATCCTAGTTACAGATCCTAGTTAACCAAGAAATTATACAAGCCGGAACCACCATCTCATAGGTAGCATTGTTGCCTGACATTAAGGAACAGCTTTGGCTTTATAAACACGAAAAGAGCTGCAACTGTGCATAGTCCACATTTTATACCAAATATCTATAGAAAAAGAAGAGACAAAATCCTATGTTTACTGTCCTGGACACTCGGCTGGTTTACTTTTGGGAATTGATCACTTTTTGCCACAAAAGTAGTGAATTTCATTTCAGCATCCACTATGAGGTTTTCTTAGAGAAGGTCCACAGTCACTTGTACCTCCTGTTATGTACCATCAATTTTCATGGAAAGGGTCATTGGGCATTGGAATAGGCTGCCCAGGGAGGTGGTTGATTCACCTTCCCTGGAGGGGTTTAAGGTATGGGTGAACGAGGTGCTGAGGGACATGGTTTAGTGTTTGATAGGAATGGTTGGACTCGATGATCCAATGGGTCTCTTCCAACCTAGTGATTCTATGATTCTATGATCAATGACCTGAGTCATTGGAGGAGCCAGCTATGTCCTCCAATTCTGATGTCCAGCTAAAGAGGAGACATGGATTGCAGAGCTGATGCATCTCAGAGCTCACAAGGGAAATGAGTACTAAATTGTGATTTTTTGTTCAAGTGTCTAAGCCACACATATTTTGTCTTTGTATATTTCTGTCCTGCAGAAGCATCCTCAGATAGTCGTATTGACATGTGCAGATCCCAGAGAAAATAGACCAATATCAGAGTGTTTTCTCTTTCTTCTCGTAAAACAAACAGGACATAATTCAAGTGGCTTGGATAGTGTCAGCTGCTGTGAAATGATGCTGACAGGATGGGTTCAGTCCTGAAAGCACCTACCCTCTTCTGCAGAAATCTTGCTTAAAATAAGTGAATCATAGAATCAAGTGCTAAGCTCAATGTCACTTGACTACCTTCTCAAGCATATGAAATAATTACAAGAAAGACACTAGTAATGAAAGGTTAGCATTTCCAAGCACAAAACCTATTAGAGATGCTTACTGATTACACAGATAGACATGCATGCACACACAAATGATCCTGTGATTCTCATATGATATTTTTAAACTCAAGATCAAGATTCTTCTACTTGATTTGAAGGTATCGCCTCGCTTCCACTATGGATGCAGAAAGCAATCCTTCCAATCTTTGCCTCTATCCTGGTTTTGATCAGGTGTTTCTACTGTGCATCTTAGGTTAAATATTAACTTATAAGAAGATCAGATACTGACTTCAGTTTACTCAGTTGTGTTTAAGTACTTCTGCTGATTGGGTCTCTGTGGCCTCCAGAATCATAGAATCATAGAATCATAGAACAACCAGGTTGGAAGGGACCCATAGGATCTTCTAGTCCAACCATTCCTATCAAACATTAAACCAAGTCCCTCAAGACCTCATCCACCTGTGCCTTAAACACCTCCAGGGAAGGTGAATCAACCACCTCCCTGGGCAGCCTATTCCAATGCCCAATGACCCTCTGTGTGAAAAACTTGCTCCTAATGTCCAGCCTAAATCCCCCCTGGTGGAGCTTGAGGCCATTCCCTCTTGTCCTGTCCCCTGTCCCTTGGGAGAAGAACCCAGCTCCCTCCTCTCTACAACCTCCCTTCAGGTAGTTGTAGAGAGTAATGAGGAAGTAATGAGAAGGAAAGAAAAAAAATAGACAACACAAGAGACAAGGCGGTTCATTCCATTTTAGTTTTATATATGAACAATAATGCTTTTTCATTTCTAATAATTATTTCAACATTTACCTAACTACTGATTTATGCATTAAAGCTGTAAGCACTCCAATGATCCAGTAAATATACAGCTAAGGATCGCTCAGTACAGCAGACATGATGGCTGTTATGGTCTATTAGACAAATGTGTATTTAGTCTAAAGTTGAAGCATGCATTATTTACTTGGTTGACGTTAGCAGCTTGATGAAGCTGCTCTGGGAGCTGTTACAAGACACCGATGCAATCCAGAGAAGTGGAAATGCTGGCAAACGAAGCCCTGACATAATGCCTCAGAGCAGCTGCGTAGTGGCAGCTCATGGCTTGGTTCAGAGATGAGCGTGGATGCGTGGGCAGAAAGCAGGTGCAGGTTTTCCTAGGAGAGCTCACAAGCCATTCTGCCATAGAGCATCCTTCCTTCCCTCCTGAAGACTATGTGAAGCTGCCACATGACTGGAAAGCTAAATAGCACCAGTAATGTAAGCTAGAAACAAATGGTGACTTGGGTGCAAAGGGAAGATCCTGCATGTGAGTTGTTATTAAGGGGTCTGGAGAACAGGTCTTATGAGGAATGACTGAGAGAGCTGGGGGTGTTTAGCCTGGAGAAGAGGAGGCTGAGAGGAGATCTCATTGCCCTCTACAACTACCTGAAAGGAGGTTGTAGAGAGGAGGGAGCTGGGCTCTACTCCCAAGTAGAGGACAAGAGGGACAAGAGGGAATGGCCTCAAGCTCTGCCAGTGGAGGTTTAGGCTAGAGATTAGGAGGAAGTTTTTCACAGAAAGGGTCACTGGGCACTGGCAGAGGCTGCCCAGGGAGGTGGTTGATTCACTTTCCCTGGAAGGGTTTAAGAGACGGGTAGATGAGGTCCTGAGGAACATGGTTTAGTGTTTGATAGGAATGGTTGGACTGGATCATCCTATGGGTCTTTTCCAACCTGGTGATTCTATGATTCTCCTAAAATGCCTTCATCTAAACACTTCTCTCTTCATTTTATCCTCAGATTAATTGATGAACAGTGAAAAGAAGCTAGCTGAAGGGGACTGCACTAAGGCTTGCACTCTTTTAAACTCATATTCCATTTCAGATGGACAGGTTGAATGTTACTGGCTGAATTCCTGCAGATCCTGCCCATAGACCAAGGCCACCCAGACATATGTGTCCTGAAGATATGCCTGAAACACAGAACAGAAGGGCCCCATAGCATGTCTGAACAAAATACGTGAGGATAAACAGATAGTTTCATACCATTTTTGTGATGGACATCTATGTGCTATAGGTGGACAGTGAATGTCCATCAACAAATGCACTCCAAAGACAGAAGTTTTTTGCACATCAGATGAGCTCCTCCATGGAAATTACTTGGATTTCAGCAATAAGATAGCACACGTGAGATGGAAAAAGATTAAGTTTCTGTGCATTTTCAGTGCTTAGATTCTTTAACACAAATGAAACCCTAAAGCTGAAAGTAATTATTTGCCTCTGTTGTTCCTTCTCTATTCTGCCCACATACTATGAAATGGTAAAGTATTTCCAGTATCCACAGAAACCTCAAGCGTGATAAGAAATGAGATTTCTATAAGGTGATATTTTCCCTCTGATTATGTAGTATATTAGCTCATGTACCCAGCTGAGAAAAAATATTAAGCCTAGTACACAGAAAAAAACAAATAGGAGGGTGATACTTAGCTTTAGGGCTGGAAGAGTTCTTAATTTCTTTCATTTCCTCAGCTCTTATTTATATCATAGTCAGTTATGTTGCACAGTCATGGTTGGCTTGGGAGACCTACAAGTGAGGTGAAGGGCAGCAAGGAAGAAATTAAGTTTTCAGCTGATGGAAGAAGTGTTTCCACGTACACAACATATTAAAAAAGACTATAATGAATAAAACAGTGGTTCTTTCTCACCTTGTGGTGGCATCTGTCACATTCAGAGAGAATGAGTATTTTTCCAATGTCTGTTATGAAATGAAGTGGAGTTCGAGGAGGAATTTATTTCCCTTTAAAACAGAAGTTTTCATCAAATCAGCTATGAGACTTTGCTTATCAAAATAAGAGAAAGGAAAAAAAATCATTTTTTGTTCTAGTGTTGAATCAGTTTGATATTCAGTTGCTGACAAAAAGAGGAACAAACTCGGTCAGAGAGGCACAAAGAAAAAAATTATTTCAGGTGAATTTTTTGATGGAGGCAAATCTACAGGAAAATTACAGTTTTCAGAGGATATGCATGAGGGCAAGCGATTCTCTTTTCCTCCTCCCATCCGGGTGATGAAGCAGAAGGTGGTGAAACCAAGACTCAACTTGAGAGGCACAATTGCCCTGTTATCCAGAGAGGGGAATGGTTGATCTTCTCATTATACTGTGACGTTTGGCAATAACCCTATGGAATTCCTCAGCCAGGGGATAGTGGATTGTAGCTAGAAGCCCAATTATTTTTAAACCATAAGGAAAGTGTTCCTTTTTTCTTCTGATTTAAATACTCTGTGTTTCATTGTCACTATGACTCCCATCAAGTCACAGAATCCTCAGACAGTCACAGATTCATAAGGTACTGGGAAAAAAATAAATTACCTTGAAATAAACTAATAATTCTTGTGATCAGATTCTGTGATCAGAAGGACAGTAGTGAACTATCAGCTCCATTCCTCCAGGAGAGGCTGGGCCAGCATGGAGCTTCTCAGGTTTACCACACATAAAATTAAATTGGTATAAAATACACAAGCCCGGATAAAAAGGCAGCCTAGCTTGCTCATAAGATTGGTAATTAAGGCTTACAGAGAGTGCAGCCAGTGCACAGATGTCTCTGGAAGGGTTTGACTCTCATGCTGCTGAGTTGTTCATGGCATGTGAGCTGTGTGGAAGGGATCTTTTTATTTCGTTTTGGTTTAATGTTGATAGGAGAATCATTTCTATTGAAAATAGACTCCTAATCAGGACAGCTGCCTGGGCTACACCTCATTTAGCGGCAATTGTCTCTGTAATGTTTATAACCCTCCCTCTGCCGTCCAATATTTAGTCATCATTTATCCTCTCATTTGCCTAACACAGTGTTCAAATGCCCTTCCAGTGCTTTGTTTTGCTTACTTTTCCATTCCCTTGCTGTCCTCGTGTCGGAGATGTTAAAACCTCTTTTGAACAACTAACATCTCTGTGTCCAAAATTAGTGACTGTAGCATGCTTTCTCCACTCTTTACCCTGAAGCCTCTCCCTCCTGTTTAATTACAAGCCTGGGAGTGTGAGGCATCATCTATCATTCCTTGTTCATTATATTTAATAGATGCACATTTTGGGCTCTTCGATAAACTGACCAGACATATGGAGCATGTTAATCTACTTGTGAAGTCTCTCTTGTCAAAATCAACAATGCCACTGACTCTGCAGCTGAAATCTCAGGAGGTGGGATGCAGACCTGGGAAGGGGAACACACAAACAATAACAAAAAATCATTAAAAAAAGCAGACCACCCAAATTACCATGCACCTAGTGCCATTCTTGGGGATCATCTGTGCAGTATTTTGCTACAATACAAACGAAGCCGTTCTGTTGTAAAAGGTTTTGCATACACTTAACAGAATCTCGTGTTTGCAACTTGCAAATTGCCCTGTGGTTTTTGATCCTGCTAAAAGATGGAGTAATTTCCAATAAAATTTAGCGAAGTCATAGTCATCAGGTTCCTAGGAAAGGACTTAAGTGCTGACATATTTTCATAGAATCATAGAACAACCAGGTTGGAAGAGACCCCCTGGATCATTGAGTCCAACCATTCCTATCAAACACTAAACCATGTCCCTCAGCACCTCATCTACCTGTCCCTTAAACCCTCCAGGGAAGGTGAATCAACCACCTCCCTGGGCAGACTCTGCCACTGCCCAATGACCCTTTCTGTGAAGAAATTTTTCCTTATATTGAGCACAAGCTTGTTTTTTGTTCTAGCCACAACTGGCGGTACTAGCCAACACATGGCGGTACTTTTCATACAGATAAGACAGAAAGCAAGAGATTTTCCTTTTTTTTGATTTTTGATAGGAACGGTTGGACTCAATGATCCGGTGGGTCTCTTCCAATCTGGTGATTCTATGATTCTATGATTCCTTTTATGCAGGTGGTTCAGGGACCCAAGTGAAAACTGGCCTGAATGAACAGGGCCCCAAGTATGTTTGATCTCATAGCAGGGAAATCTATTACAATAATGCTTCATCTGACTCTCATATCCACAATGCATCATAGATAACAGATAAGCCGTTAAGGAGAAGAAAAAGATTCCAGAGAACACTGCTGAAGTTCAGTAAATGCAGCTCATGTCAAATGATCCAGAACTAAACATTTCATTTCCATTTTTCCTGTTTCTTGACTTTCCTTGGAATGAAACAGTTACACAGTCAGGTCAGTGGTTTTTTTTGTTGGATGCTGGTCAAGTCTTAACAGCACATAAGAACAGCTGTAGTGAATCATATCAAAGGACCAGCTGACCCAGGAACCAATGAGTAACAAAGAAAATATGAGCTAGAAAACCAGGCGTAGTGTTCCCTTGATGAAACCTCCCTGCAGTGTGCAGCCTAGGGACACCCTGAACCAGTATCCCCTTCTCTGTGCTGAATAGCCCTCAAGAGACCTATCATCCTTTCCAAGTGCATCTAATTGCTTTCTGAACCCAGTTATGTTTTGCTCCTTGTCGTGTTCAAAAGCTTCATTTGTCACAGGCAAATGAGCTTAATAAACTGCAACTGTGTTTCTATTGAAAGGTTAGTGATTGCAAACGTTTAAGTAGTTAAATCAACTCCTTAACATCTCAACTGGGACTGGATTTATATAGGAAGGGGGAAAAAATTCCAACTCTTCTAGGAAGTTTTCTGAGGATTTTTGGAGGTGGTACAGGTCTCATGCCCTTCCTGATTGCTGTGTCTTAATTACCATTGAGATGTTCCAGATCACACTGTTCTTTAATTACAGCTTTAATTTTAATAACTTTAATTAACTAATCTTTAATAACAGCTTTAATTGCTGTTGTGTTGAGCTTAGTTTGTTTTAAAGTCCCAGACTGGAACCATTTGTTCTTTTCACAGGTTTTTTTTGTGTCTCAAAATACAGTTAGTTTTGCAGTTCTTTAACTTGTGTTGTTTAATATTATATAACTAATTTTATCTGCACGAATCTTGAGTTTCTGCTGCTATAATTTTGGTCAATCAGTCCATCCATCAACAATTCAACAGCTTTTTCTACTTCTTAAAGTGTATTGCATTGATGGCTTCTTCTGGCACAGTAGTTTCATCGCTACAAGTAAAACAAGTAAGAAGAGGAGGCTGAGAGGAGACCTTGTTGCTCCCTGCAACTACCTGAAAGGAGGTTGTGGAGAGGAGGGAGCTGAGCTCTTCTCCCAAGTGACAGGGGACAGGACGAGAGGGAATGGCCTCAAGCTCCACCAGGGGAGATTTAGGCTGGAGATTAGGAGGAAGTTTTTCAAGGGTCATTGGGCATTGGAGCAGGCTGCCCAGGGAGGTGGTTGATTCACCTTCCCTGGAGGTGTTTAAGGGTAGACAAGGTGCTGAGGAACATGGTTTAGTGTTTGATAGGAATGTTTGGACTCAATGATCCGGTGTGTCTCTTCCAACCTGGTGATTCTATGATTCTATGAAAACGGTTGTTTTATAATTGTAAAACACAGTTTTACATCGTGACACTTGAGAAAAAAAATATAAAAAGCTAGAACGAGGGACCTCTTATGTACTAGTTGTGTTTTTCTTCCCAGAAACATTGTTTTCATGCAGTGCCCAAGTGAATAGAAGACGAATATGAAGACAAATTGCAGTGAAACAGTTGCAGAGGTGGTTTCATCATATTGCACCGTTGGATATTCTGACTCTCCGTCTTTCCCTCTTGAACTGGGCAACAGTATCAGACAGATGAAGGAGTCTACAGTCTGTAAGTTGCAGTATAATTTTGTTAGTCATGTCGTTTTATTAACATAGACGTTTATATCCAGCTGACTGAAGGGATAGCCAATAAAGGACCACTTGGAAAGAACAGTGAACTCAACAGAGACTCCCATTGACTTAAATGGGCTCTAGAACAGACCTGAAATGAAGCATGGCTCAAATTGCCAGTTGACAGGGATCCAGGATGCAGATTTTATTTGAAAGAAGCTGTGAAACAGAGAAGTAAAATGGGCAGGAGCATAGCAGTGGCAAAATAAAGATAATAATTTAGGCTGGTAATTAGGAGAAAGCTGCTAACTAGCAGAAACGAGCTCTGGAGAAGCCTCTCAGAAGAACTAGCAAAGGGAAGAAACCTACTGTTTTCAGGAAGATTGTTGTTAACAGGATGGGACAGTTTCTATAGTTCTCCCACTTGCAACAGTAGGAACCAGACATCAGAAAGTCTATTATCATTTATTTTCTTCCACGTGGTTTCAGAGGTCTGGGATTTTTTCTTATGCAAACTAGCCCAGGGGAAAGAGGACAGCTGGCTTTTAAAAAAATGTCTTTTTTTTTTTTAGTCTTCTAAACACTGGAGAGGGAATTGTGCTTGAATCATTCTATGGGGTTTTGTTATGTTCAGCCCTTGTCTCTGATAACATCACTTTCCAATCAGCTTTTGTTGGTTTCAGGATGTGGAGGATGAGCAGGACCAGATAGAGCACACATTCTTGAGATCTGATAAGCACAGGCTCAATTCACAGCTCTGCTCTATTTTTTTTCACTATGACAGAGAATAAGTCAGAGAAATCTTGCCATATCTTAGCACCTACAATATGAAAAAAAAGAGTAGACACATTCCCCTGTCTGAGAATGGACCATGGGCACCTCCAGGGACATTCCGAGTGTCTATAGAAATTGAAATACTGACTTGAATCATGAGGGTGCATCTGCCTCTCATTTATTACTCATGTTGAGAGAACAGAATCACAGAATAACCAGGTTGGAAGAGACCCTCAGGATCATCGAGTCCAACCGTTCCTAAGAGACACTTTATGTAGATCAGTGTGAAAATTCGATTTGAAGTTTTAAGTTTCCTTATAGTGAAGGTGGGAAGGAAAAAAAAAGACTCCTCTCTATAAGTATAAATCTCTTTAAGCATTGACTTTATTAATATAGACATTCATAACTTTGTTGTTATAATTGTTCTTTTTAACAAGACTTATTACACCATGAAATAATCAAACCTTTAAGAATCCCCTACAAGATTAGAAATTTTTATTTGAAATAATATATGTCATTAGAAATAACAGCTTCTACAACTATGACTTGCTCACAATACAGTGCTCCACCCCAGAGGCATCTGGTTCAATTTTCACTCTTAACCAACCTGCAAGGCTGAGAGGTCTGATTCTGTTTCATTTGCATAACCAGAAGTTGTAGAACCCATGAAACCATAGTTGTAGAATCCACTACATGGAAGGGGAACCATTTCTTTGGGAAAACTGCGGAAGGATTTTGGCAAGGGAGAGGAGGTGGGCCCTAAAACCCAAACTCTTTTAAATAATGCAGCAAGGTGAGAGTCCTTACTTTCAAATCTAGATGAACAATCTAAGATGAAACAAATCTGGAAAACTGCCAAGAGGAGAGGGATCTGGAGGTGTTGGTTGACAGCCGACTGCCCATGAGCCAGCAGTGTGCCCAGGTGGCCAAGAAGGACAAGGGCATCCTGGCTTGGATCAGAAATGGTGTGACCAGCAGGTCCAGGGAGGTGATTCTCCCTCTGTACTCAGCACTGGTGAGGCCACTCCTTGAATCCTGTGTTCAGTTGTGGGCCCCTCAGCACAAGAAGGATGTTGAGACTCTGGAGTGAGTCCAGAGAAGAGCAACGAGGCTGGTGAAGGGGCTGGAGAACAGGTCCTATGAGGAATGGCTGAGAGAGCTGGTGGTGTTTATCCTGTAGAAGAGGAGTTGGAGAGGAAACCTCATTACTCTCTCCAACTACCTGAAAGGAGGTTGTAGAGAGGAGGGAGCTGGGTTCTTTTCCCAAGTGCCAGGGGACAGGACAAGAGGGAATGGCCTCAAGCTCCACCAGGGGATATTTAGTCTAGAGATTAGGAGGAAGTTTTTCACAGAAAGGGTCATTGGGCATTGGAACAGGCTACCCAGGGAGGTGGTTGATTCACCTTCCCTGGAGGTGTTTAAGGGATGGGTAGATGAGGTGCTGAGGGACATGGTTTAGTGTTTGATAGGAATGGTTGGACTTGATGATCCTATGAGTCTCTTCCAACCTGGTTGTTCTATGAGTCTATGATTCCATGAACACTGTCAAAACTTAATCATAGAGAAGAGAGAAGGCTAACTATTGCATTTAAGGCCATTAAAAATGGGAGGAAGGAAATGAAGGGAAAAAAAGAGGGATATTAGTCCTTAGAAGGATGTAGGAAAGGCTTAAAGGGGTAGCTCTTTTTCTCCTAGCTAAGAAACAGAGAGTAGGCTGTCTAATCCTGCGAAGCAGAAAAGGCTGAAATATCCTGAGAGGAAATACTGTCTCTGTAATGTACACAGTGAGCTGATAGCCAAAGGCAACAGAAGAGACAGTGAAAGGGAAGAGCAGAAAGCTGGGATTCAGTGTGAACGGATACCCCAAAGTTAGGGAGCCTGCGGGTATAAGGTTTAACCAGACCACTAAGGATTTTTCCATGCTAGAGCCTCAGATGCCAAATGAAATCCGCACACATAACATCAAGCTGTGGCCATTGTCTTCAGGCATTTATTTCGCTAACTGAAAATGCAAATTAAGATGACTGGTCTTAAGCCTTTTCTGCTGATGGCTAAGCTACATTAAAATGCAAATTTCTTTGTGTTTTCTGCCATCACCTGACTACCCATCACTGGAGCATGGCCGTGTGAACCATGAATCTCAGGCGTGTGATAGAGCCATCAGTCACAGAATCCCATAATCCCTCTACCACACACTCCAGTCCTGGAGGAGAGCCTGGTACAACGCGAGGCTTAGTGAATGGTCAGTGCTCCACCTCCTTGGATGAGATTCATGTGACTGCAGGTCCAATTGGCTGTGCCTAACTACAGAAAAAACATGACGAGGTTTCTCCCCGTTTCTCTGTGCGGGAAACTCGGATTCCAGCGGAACAGTCGCCGGTATTACTGGGAGCAAAAATAATTGACATGCACGTGGTTTGGCAAGATTTCCTCCTGTATAAATGAGTCTGGGATTTGATTTAGCACCTGCTGCTCTTTTTATGGTGCCAATTTATACCTCAGCAGGAATGTTTCCATGTAATGCAGTTGTTTAAGGAAATATTTTAATTTTGCAGTGCTTACCTATCTACCATTTATAACATGTAAACGTTTTAGATGTTACTCCACACAATCTGTACCATCCATTTAATTATTCTAATGCACAAGCATTTCATAATGTCATGTTTTTTTTTTCTTTTAAATACACCCTATTTCCACAGCATTATATAACGGTTATTATATATGGTCAAAAAATCAAAACAAAAAATAAAAAACCACCAAAAAACATTTTACTTCCACGTATGCTCCTGAGAGCTCTTTTTGCTGCTATAATCTTAAAAATTCATTACAATCATCATCCATTCAAGACTGTCCACAAGTCCAAAGTACAATCCTGCCTATCCAATAATCCCATTTCTAGGATGTTACTGTGACAGAAGGTGGAGAACTCCCTCTATTATGAAAATATTTTTATTGAAGGGCTATTTACATTCATTTCCAGTCTCCTGCTCCTAAAGCTTGCAGTACCGAGACTTCCAGTGAAAGGACTAAATAAATATGAATGAAGAATCATAGTAAATCAGGCATTACTTCCAGTCAGAACAACTAGAATATGGTAGTGTTATTTTGCTCAAGTGAGATTTCTTATCAGTTGCTCTTAGCTCCACCCTTATCATGTCATCACCGAGCAAACCTTGAAAATTGGAGGAAAAATAGGTCAGAGTAAAAACACAATTTACAGCACTTCCAGGAATATTGCATTTTTCCTTGTTCCCTGACATGACAGACCCTATCTCAGTATAGACACTCAAGGTCTTTCCTATCTACCTGTTGCATCTGCCAAGGAATTAAGTTCATGCAATGTTCTTTTTCACTCTGACTGCTTGAGGCACAAGCCATTCTGCACCTCTCTGGTGAAAAGCATTACACACAAGAAGTCCCTCATATCAAAGAGGCAGGAGTAAATTAAAAGCAACTTTCAGGCCCATAAATATCTTTTCCACAAAGAAATAAGCATGTAAATATCAAGCCAAGAGATCATACAGTCATTAACAACTGGACTCGATGATCCGGTGGGTCTCTTCCAACCTGGCTGTTCTATGATTCTATGATTATTAATGCTTGTTTTAAATTTGTTGGTTTTCTCCAGTTCACTCAGCACAGGAAGGATGTGGATCTTCTAAAACAAGTCCAGAGGAGGCCATAAAGATGATCAGAGTGCTGGAGCACCTCCCATGCAAGGACAGGCTGAGAGATGTGGGCTTGTATAGCCTAAAGAGAAGGCTCTGGGGAGACCTTAGAGCAGCTTCCAGTACTTAAAGGGGGAACATAGGAAAGCTGGGGAGGGCTCTTTATCAGGGAGCAGAGGATGAGGGGTAACAGTTTAAGCTAAAAGAAGGGAGATTTAGATTAAATATTAGGAAGAAACTTTACTGAGAGAGTGATGAGGCACCATCTCAGGCTGCCCAGGGGAGCTATGGATGCTTTGTCCCTAGAATTGTCCAAAGCTTTGAGTAACCTGATCCAGTGAGAAGTTCATAGAATCATAGCATCATAGAACAACCAGGTTGGAAGAGACTCACCAGATCATCGAGTCCAACCATTCCCATCAAACACTAAACCATGTCTCTCAGGACCTCGTCCACCCGTCCCTTAAACACCACCGGGGAAGGTGAATCAAACACCTCGAGGGAAGGTGAATCAAACACCTCCCTGGGCAGCACAATGATCCTTTCTTTGATTTTTTTTTCCTAAAGTCTAGCCTAAATCTCCCCTGGCGGAGCTTGAGGCCATTCCCTCTTGTCCTGTCCCCTGTCACTTGGGAGAAGAGCCCAGCTCCCTCCTCTCTACAACCTCCTTTCAGGTAGTTATACAGAGCAATGAGGTCTTCCCTCAGCCTCATCTTCTCCAGGCTAAACAACTCCAGTTCCTTCCAACTCAAACCATTCTATGATTATTTTTGCTTTTTTGGGTTAGTTGGGATTTTTTCCTGGGAAGAAAGAGGTCTGGCACTGAAAACTTGTAGGCACACTCACCTTTGCAATAACAAAGAAAAAAGCAAGAAGTCACCTATTGTTCCAGAGGAGTGTAGGGAGTATATTTGAAGACCTGTCATTTTGAGACAGTGAGAGCAAGACTACCCCTGCTCATCAGAAACACTTAAGTGAAAATTGCTGGCAAGTAATCTTTCTTTTTGAGTCCTCCATAAATTCCTGTTCACAGAAAATGCCTATGTGTGCCTGCAATACACTCTTCCAAACATGTTTGTTGATTTTCCTGTACCCTGTAGGTCTGTGCCCTGTAGAACTGAGGCATTTCTCAGGGAAACTGGAACTTACAGAGCTCCCAGATGACTCAACATAACTTTCTGGTTTGCTCAGCTTTAAAACATTAAATGCTTATCTAAATAGATGTCAAATTCCTGGACTAATGCTCTTCCTCCAAATCTCATCTCCCACTTCTTTTCCTCATTTTGCTGAAAGAAGTAGAGGACTAGTGCTTGGCCAGTTCAGAGCCTCACTGGAGCTGACCCGACTGTAATTCAGTCCCAGAATGAGCTTAGATAGCTCTGTACATCTGCACACTGCTACCTTCTTTCCTTTTTCATTTCCTTAAAAAAGCACCACGGTATATGTACCACAAAAAGGGCATCAGGCATTCCAGATGGCAGTTCAAAAAAAGCAAGTGTTTATAAACATCTGAGGAGAAAAAAGAAAGCCTATCAAGGGATATATGTTAATTTTTAATAAGAATGAACTTGTTCATAGTGGAAGAAGTACTTGTTTGGAGGCTTGAGGAGGGGAAAGGTTACATGTAAACATGTAAATAGGTACTTTGGGGCATCCTGGCTTGTATCAGAAGCAGTGTGACCAGCAGGTCCAGGGAGGTTATTCTCCCCTGTACTCAGCACTGGTGAGGCCGCTCCTTGAATCCTGTGTTGAGTTGTGGGCCCCTCACCACAAGAAGGATGTTGAGGCTCTGGAGCAAGTCCAGAGAAGAGCAATGAAGCTGGTGAAGGGGCTGGAGAAGAGGCCTTATGAGGAATGGCTGAGAGAGCTGGGGGTGTTTATCCTGGAGAAGAGGAGGTTGAGAGGAGACATCATTGCTCTCTACAACTCCCTGAAAGGAGGTTGTGGAGAGGAGGGAGCTGGTCTCTTCTCCCAAGTGACAGGGGACAGGACAAGAGGAAAAGGCTTCAAGCTCCACTAAGGGAGATTTAGGCTAGATATCAGGAGGAAGTTTTTCATAGAAAGGGTGATTGGGCACTGGCAGAGGCTGTTCAGGGAGGTGGTTGATTCACCTTCCCTGGAGGGGTTTAAGGGATGGGTAGACAAGGTGCTGAGGGACATGGTTTAGTGTTTGATAGGAATGGTTGGAGTCGATGATCCGGTGGGTCTCTTCCAACCTGGTAGTGATTCTATGATTTTTTCTATTTGTCATTTCTGGCTTAAATTCTTAACTCTATGCTTTTCTGCTGTCCCCTCTTTGGGTCTCCACATTAATTACTTCCCTTATAGGCTCTTATGTTTAGAATTTCCCAAGCCGTGTACTTGGATCTCACATTTTCACCACAGTAACACCGGTTCCCCACTTAATTAAAAAGGAATCAGCTGTCTCATCTTCTGGGTTGTTTCTACATAAGCCAAAATACATTATGTTGAGTCAGTCTCATAAATGAATCAAGATCATAACCATAGATGTAACATCCTTTGGGTTTACAATTGGTAGCAGAGACTATGAGGAAAACATGTGAGAGACAGCTGAATGTTGCTGTCTGCAGGAGCAAAATCTAAGTGGATTCTGTGCAGGTGAATGGTTGTGCAATCAGTAGTCCCTAAGATAGAATCATAGAACAACTATCCGGATCGTTGGGTCGAACCATTCCTGTCAAACACTAACCCATGTCCCTCAGCACCTCATCCATCCGGCTCTTAAACACCTCCAGGGAAGGTGAATCAACCACCTCCCTGGGCAGCCTATTCCAGTGCCCAATGAGCCTTTCTGTGAAAAATCTTTTCCTAATGTCCAGCCTAGATCTCTCCTGGTGGAGCTTGAGGCCATTCCCTCTTGTCGTGTCCCCTGTCACTTGGGAGAAGAGCCCAGCTCCCTCCTCTCTACAACCTCCTTTCAGGTAGTTGTAGGGAGCAATGAGGTCTCCCCTCATCCTCCTCTTTTCCAGGCTAAACACCCCCAGCTCTCTCAGCCATTCCTCTCAGGACCTGTTCTCCAGCCCCTTCACCAGCTTCGTTGCTCAAGATGCTTCAGGGAAGGTGGCACATCATTGTGAATCTTTCTTGATTTGCCAGGACTAAGGGCATTTTGTTAGAAATCCAATGCAAAAGGCAAACAGAAAAACTGAACATTTTATTTATTTTGCATTTATAGAAAACAGAGACCTAGGAAACATTATAACAAATTATTCTATTATAACAAATAGAATTCCTGTGGTTTGTGTGGTTCCTTGTGGTTTGGCAACAGTGTTCCCCGAAGCTATCCTTTTATCATCGAGATATAATTTAGAAAGTGTTCTTATCTAGCCTATGATACACAACGTTTTTCACTTTTCCTCCTACATCCAGAATATGTGGTACGTGTTGGGTTAGCCACACACACATATCTTCCCTTATCACCTGCTTCAAATCCCACTTGCCTCTCCAAATGAATCCTGGCCTCAAAAATTACTGAACTCACTATATGGAACATTCAGTCACTCATTTATTCTAAAATGATTCCATCCAAGTGAAGGGTTTGAAACATGTGATGCTCTCCTCCACCAGATGTTGGGCTGGTTTAAATGCAAATAAACACCCAAAGGGGAAAGAAGACAATGGAATATAATACACTGCTGAGATATGGGCTAAATTCATATCGAAAGAAACTTTCTTGTGGTTTCAAAGTTTTTTTCAATATTCTTTCTAGCACAATTTCATTCTTACCCCCTCGTGGTGGTGTGTCCTGCTGAGTTGCAATATTCTTTCAACGTCCCTGTTTTCCCCTTCACTTGCTCATATATATCCTCAGAGTAACAAGGATATATATTTGTCTACAAATTTTTACCTTCCCTGCTGGAAGTGTTTATGCTCCCTGAGCAGAGCAGAGCAGCAGCTCTTTACTGCCACTGGGTCTGCAGAAGGCAGGGCGAAGAGATGAAGGCAGTAGATTTTCTGCTGTCTACCATCGTTACTACCATTCAGGGTGAATCTCCAAATTTTTCCCCGATATCTCTTTTCAGATGGCTGTCAAAAGCCCTGCCTAAGATTGATCAGTCTTAAAGGACTAAAAATAGAATTGAAAATTGGGTGAATATCTGGAGACCCTTTACATGGCCTTAGCAGACATGAGGGGAGAAGCCAAATGAGTCTTTCACAGCAATTTTTGGTTTTCATGCAACAGAAAGGGAAGAACAGGAAAAGAGGAGTTTTCCCTTTATATCTCTTTGTTCCTTCCTCAGAAATATTCCCCCCCCCCATCTCCATAATCTTAAAATTTTATAAATGCCCTTTACCTCTTCTGACTTTTGTGCACTTTCTGGTCCTTTACTCATTCTCTCTCCCTCTACTCCCAATTATGTACTTATTTAAAGTCTTGTTCTTCAGCTTTCCCTTCCTCCTCCTCATTTAGTCTTTCCCCAGACTTCCACTTATCCTATCCTAGGTTCACTTTTCTAGTCTTAGACCCTCCATCTGCAAAATCAATATCCCTTCCATTGACTAAATATCTATCAGTAGCATTAAAATTGGATTTGCAGCCATTTGTGGCAGATGAATTGCTGTCAAGAGAATTCACAGAATCATAGGAAAACCAGGTTGGAAGAGACCCACTGGATCATTGAGTCCAACCATTGCTATCAAACACTAAACCACGTCCCTCAGCACCTAGTCCACGCGTCCCTTAAACACCTCCAGGAAAGGTGACTCAACCCCCTCCCTGGGCACAGAAAGACATTGGTCAGGGGAACTCAGCTGCGATCATTTCACTCATTTTTAATGATGGAAAGAAGTTTTAGGAGGTACAAAGTAGGGGGTGGTTGCCAACAGAAAGAAATTCTTAACACGGCTTCTAATGCTGGATTTCTGAAGTGAGCTCCAGATAAACCCAACAAGATATAAAAAGATTTACTTGAGGAAAAAAAGAAACTTTGCAAAGGTTTCTAACCATGCCTAATGAGGGAACAGTGCAAAAGCATTTCAGCTTTATGATACTTATTGGATTTGCACTTAAAAGACTTCTATCACTCAGATGATTTCAGTCACCTATGGAACATTATTCTATCGGGAAGGGAATTAATGCAGAGGTACACCCCCCATCTTCTGGTATAAAAGAAAGTCCTAAATTCCTGCTGTGACATTCAGCTGACTTGTCTCAGTTACAGAAACAATATCGTGGTGAAAGGACAGGCTCCTTCTCAACGCCTTCTTAAGGAGTACGTGAAACAAATAGAAAGCAGGAGAAAAATAATGTGGTTTATTTTGTTTTGATAACTAGTATGAAATGGTATAGAGAACAATGTTTTCCAAAGGTTTTAGATGGTCTTACACTAAGGATTGTATTTTAAGAATCCCACAAAGGCTTAAACAAATAGACAGAATTATTAAATAAACAGATATGCACAGATTTTTTAAATCCAACTATTCCTATCAGACACTAAACCCATGTCCCTCAACACCTTGTACACCCATCCCTTGAACACCTCCAGGGAAGGTGACTCAATCCCTTCCCTGGGTAGACAGTTCCAGTGCCCAATCACCCTTTCTGTGATTTTTTTTTTTCCTAATGTCCAGCCTGAACTTCCCCTGGAGGAGCTTGAGGCCATTCCCTCTTGTCCTGTCCCCTGTAACTTGGGAGAAGAGACCAGCTCCCTCCTCTACACAACCTCCTTTCAAGTAGTTGTAGAGAGTAATGAGGTCTCCTCTCAGCCTCCTCTTCTCCAGGATAAACAACCCCAGCTTTCTCAGACGTTCCTTATAAGGCCTGTTCTCCAGCCCCTTCACCAGCTTCGTGGCTCTTCTCTGGACTCACTCCAGAGCCTCAACATCCTTCTTGTGCTGAGGGGCCCACAACTGAACACAGGATTCAAGGAGTGGCCTCACCAGTGCTGAGTACAGAGGGAGAATCACCTCCCTGGACCTGCTGGTCATGCCATTTCTGATCCAGGCCAGGATGCCATTGACCTTCTTGGCCACCTGGGCACACTGCTGGCTCATGTTCCGTCACTGTCAACCAACACCCCCAGGTCCCTCTCCTCCAGACAGCTTTCCAACCAGACTTCTCCTAGTCTGTAGCCATACACAGGGTTGTTGTGCCCCAAACGTAGGACCCAGCATTTAGCCTTGTTAAACCTCATGCTGTTAGATTCTTGTCTTGTTCATCCAGAAAGGGTAATATATCTGTGAAGAAGAGAAGTGGTACTAGTGGGTGTATTTCTGTCAGAATTAAATTGCATCGAGACTAAAACTGTTTCTGTGAGAAATCTCTCAGTGCTTTCCTCTTGGGTAGCAAACAAGCAAAGTGACAGGCTGTGAAACACAAGGTACTGTTTGCTTTCATTAGGGTTTATTTCCCATTACACCTTAGTCGAGAACAACTTGCTAATTCAAGATGGCATGAGCAGAGCTGTAGAGTGTTTCCTCATACATCTAAAATAAGATTTGGGGTTTTCGTTTGCCTTACTCTTCCTCACAAATTTTGTACCTGTTAAATAGAGATTCACAAGGCATCGTTACTGCTTTGCTCTTCAGGCATCTATGAATCCTTCAGCTGCTCCACTAGCTGTTCCTTATCTCTATTCCAGTTAATCTAAGCTGCACCGACAAGCCACACCAATCAAACTGTGCTCTTACGCTGAGTTGATTCCAGACACATGGTAAAGGTGAAGTATCACCATCATCCTACAGTGATCAAGCCTCCTTGCTAAGACACAGAGGATAAAACCAAAGCCTTTCTGTTTCTTTTCTTGCAAATCAATATTTGCTTTTTCAGTTTGCCCACAGCCCAGGCCCTGCTATCAGTTGAACTAACCATGGATCCTGATCATTTAAACTACCTGGCACGTGGCACTGGCAGTTTTATCTGGCAGTTTTCCAGCCAGACTTCTCCTAGTCTGTAGCTCTGCTCACGGTTGTTGTGCCCCAAGTGCAGGACCCGGCATTTGGCCGTGTTAAACCTCATGCCATTGGACACTACCCAGCAGTCCAGCCTCTTTAGGTCCCTTTGCAGAGCCTCCCTACCCTCCAGCAGATCGACACTTCCACACAGCTTTGTGTCATCTGCAAACTTGCTAAGGGAGCACTCGATGCCTTCATCCAGGTCATTGATGAAGACATTGAACAGGGCTGGACCTAGCACTGAGCCCTGGGGAACCCCACTTGTCACTGGCCTCCAGCTGGATTTAACACCATTTCCCACCACTCTCTGGGCCCGGCCATCCAACCAGTTTTCTACCCAGGAGAGTGTGCGTCTGTCCAGGCCAGAGGCTGACAGTTTCCGCAGCAGAATGCTGTGAGAAACTCTGTCAAAGGCTTTACTGAAGTCCAGAAAGACCACATCCACAGTCTTTCCCTCATCCAGCAGCCAAGTCACTTTGTCATAGAAGGTGATCAGGTTGGTTTGGCAGGACCTGCCTTTTGTGAACCCATGTTGACTGGGCCTGATCACTCGATTCTCTTGCAAGTGCTTCATGATAGCACTCAAGATCACATGTTCCATGACTTTCCCTGGCACTGAGGTCAGACTGAAATCATAACCTGTGGAAGTTTCGATAGAAGGTCTTTCTGCCAGTCATTCAAAATTGTTTGGAAGTAATTACCAATAATACTTCTCGAGGGTTTGCTTCAGACCCTATCACTGGGTTTGGTGGTGACTGTAACAGCTGCAATATGCACCTACCAGGGAGGGGGTTGAGCCACCTTCCCTGCAGGTCTTTAAGGCAGAGGTGGACGAGGTGCTGAGAGACATGGTTTAGTGTTTGATAGGAATGGTTAGACTCGATGATCCGGGGGGTCTCTTCCAACCTGGTGATTCTATGATTGTATTAGCAGGTGTCCTAGTGATGTTGTAAGTCGGCAAGTATTCATGAAGAGTTTTAGAATTGGCCGTGGCCAGTCCCATATTTTGTTGGAAACTGTAAAACTATAAAAAAATATCTGGTTGCAAACTTGATTTTACTGAAAAGAAGCTATAATCAACAGAAATCAAAACTGTTTTGATGAAAAAATGCCGAGTTTATGTTAGAAAATTAAATGCTTGCTTTTCTGCATTTCCATCCAATTTCAAATGGAAATGTCTATTTAATCATGAAAATGTTTGGAGAAAAAATTCTCAGCTATATGTATTTAAGTCTCCTTGATGACAGGTTTTTTTCTTTCCGGCAGAGCTCATCTCAACATCAACTTGTGCTGTAATAAGTTACTCAGCCACTTGTTTCTGCCTAGCACCATGTATGAATATTCTTAGTGAGAGCACTAGATGTTTCTGCACGGATTTTGTGATAACTACACAATCATAAAATCATAGAATCATAGAACAACCAGGTTGGAAGAGACCCGTAGGATCATCGAGTCCAATCATTCCTATCAAACACTAAACCATGTCCCTCAGAACCTTGTCCACCTCTGCCTTAAACATCTCCAGGGAAGGTGAATCAACCACCTCCCTGGGCAGCCTGTTCCAATGCCCAATGACCCTTTCTGTGAAAAACTTCCTCCTAATCTCCAGCCTAAATCTCCCCTGGCAGAGCTTGAGGCCATTCCCTCTTGCCCTGTCCCCTGTCACTTGGGAGAAGAGCCCAACTCCCTCCTCTCTCCTTCTCCTTGACCTGAGAAAGCAGAGTTACCTTCTGCTCCTATCCTACATGCCCATGAGACAGAGATTTAGAGAGCATTTCAGGCACTTGACTGTGTGGGGTCCTGTAGAAGGGCTCCCTCCTAGGTCTCCCTTCTGTCTTAGAAAGGGAGATGCACTGCTCTGTGCCATCCTTTCCCTTTCCTACACTATTCCCCACGGCCTCATCCATTTGTAAAAGCAGTTGCAGTGTAAGCAAGGACAGCCTGAGGTGACTCCTGCTGTGACAGCAAAGGTGACGGTGTTCTCAGCCATATCTCTAGCACAAAAATGGGTCTCTCTGATAAGATCTACATTTCTAATTGCCCTGGGAGAAGGATGGGACTGGAAGCCTCATGCTGTCATCTGCTCCATGATGCATCAGATACGTTCAGGCTACCTAATGGTTGATTTCCACCTGCTGCTGCCTCCGCAGAGGCCATGCAGGTACTAATTAAGCACGTGCTCTGCTAAGTCACCCCAGTGCTACGACTAGGGGTCCCAACTGCTTCAAGGATGCTCTCCAGACCTGTCCAGGACTGATCTTCAAGCAGTACCTGGACATGCAGGAAAATGGGTTTTTAGGGCACATTCTCACATACTTCAGAAATGCAGAGGGAGCTGTCTCTCTTCATCTAATCCCTTGCATCACCACTTGAATCTTCCACAGAATCGCTTGCTTAGACAAGTCAGGATCTGAAAGAGAAACATCTTACATTATTTATTTCATTGTCATTAGATGTTGACAGAGCATCCTGCTGTTTTAACATTCAAACCTATCACCTGTGCTTTCACAGAATCACAGAACAACCAGGCTGGAAGGGACCCATCGGATCATCTAGTCCAACCATTCCTATCAAAAAATTTATTCCTTTAAACCTATCCCTCTCCCTCCTCTAAAATAACGTTGTGCACACAGTGAAGGTCCTAAAACACAGAGTCTTTCCAATGAGGTCAGTAAATACACTGTATAATTAAGATGGGTAAAACAAAGATCTACGTGTCTGGCCATCTGTTTTGAGTTGTCTAGCTAGGAAAGTGCCCCACAACAAGCCTATGTTTAATGCTTGGATGTTGTCTCTGCTTTGCGGATGCTCATGTCAGTCTGTTTGGAGGGCACTGTGCCTGTTACACGTTGCTGGGGCACTTGGCACAGCTTTGGGCACAGAGAGGCTTGTGCAGGCAGTTCACACAGGCTTGCTGGGTTGCATCTGTTCTTCTGTGTCTCCCACTGATGTGTTTTCTGGCTCTGCCAGCACAGCTGCCACATGTCTAGTGTTTGCCTCACGCCTGCTGAAATGCCCGTGCCAAGGAAAACCAACAAGGAGGAGGGAGAGACTTGGAAAACAAGACGGGAGCTTCTGGCAACTGGGTTTCTTGGATCAGGCTACAGTGAGCTCAGCTGAGCAAGTTAAACTCAGAAGCACCCTACCCAAACCAGCTTTGATAGAGGGGCTGGGAGTTGGGAAAGAAGACAGCAGAACCTTCACAGCTGCCACCTCAGAGAGAACTTTGTCACTGTAGCAAAGATCCACATAGTCACAGAATCATAGAATCATAGAATAATCAGGTTGGAAAAGACCCACTGGATCATCGAGTCCAACAATTCCCATCAAAACCCCAAAAAATAGTCAGTAGTAGTATGTCCCAGAAAACCTACAGAGCTTAAGAAAGTATGTGACAAGCACTTTTCCACACATCCAACCTCTGCTTTAAGGAAACTTACTATGGGATCAATTTTGAGCTCCTGGATACCACCTAAGCTAGTGCTGGTGTAATTGAAAATCTAAAAATGACCATAAGAGATGAGAAAACAGGGCCATCAAGGCCAATATCTTCTCTTTATCCCCATACCTGGGTGTTGATATGAATAGCAAGGTCAGGCTATTGTTGGCCAGAAAGTGACCAGCAGCGCAGGCACTCCCTGAGCCAGAAGCATTATTTTCATATTTCATAGCTCTCAAGGGATTTCTACACATGAATTCATATATTTGCTTTTGAACTCGAGTCAGTCTGAAGAACAAGTTTTCCTTGACAGAGTCCCATTGATGAAGTACACAATGCCTGAAGAATGACTACAGTCTTCCTATATTCAAGAAATAATATCTATTTATTTGCTTTGTACCTCAGCATCCTTAGTGTCCAAACTAAATATTCATGTCCCAGAGTGCTGGGACCTTGGCAAATACCACAACCTCAGTCTACAGAGGATATTGCACTTCATTGACCTGCTCCTTGTTTGGCTACACAGTGAAGCAGCTTCAGAGGGAAGAAGAGCAAAGCTACTTCCTTCATTCCTTCCTCTACATCTATTAAATCAGCAATCAAGCGCAGGTTAGGAATAATATGAGTTCAAGTCCCGTCAGGCTGAAGAAGGCTCAAAACTTGCAACTCTTGAGCAGGTCCCTAAGCTGTTTGTCAGGAAAATTTGGACTTTTCTTACTGCTTTCTCCAGAAAGAAAGAGAGGGGGAAAAAAAGGTGCTTTATTCTACAGTTACCATCAGAGTCTGAAGCATAACATTATCGGCAACCTAGTTAGCTGAAGAATTCTCTCTCTGTGCCATAATTAAAATAATAATATCAGTGATTGATTATTTGTAAGTCAGTGCTGCTTTGCAACCCCAGCTCTGCACCCAGTGAGACAAGAACTTGCAAGCACAGAATGAGAAGGCAAAGAACACTTTTCCAAGTCTATAATCCCTTCTGGTTTTGTTCCAGAAGCACTTCAAGTTTCCATTTGATGCTACGAGCTGTTCTCCTGAAGGTTGTATATGCCTTTCCTTGTGCTTGCACCCCATGTAAATAAGAGTTGAAGTATTTGCAGAGGGAAATTCTATTTGCATAAAGGCTTATGCCAGACTCAGAAATTCACCCCAGGCACAGTAATACTAGAGTGAATACTGGTATTACTGTGTCTACTTGTGCAAGAATAATCTGCATTTGGTAGAAAAAATACTTTAGGTGTGGGGTTTGTCATTGTTGATAAAGAAAATTCAGAGAAAGCAAGAAAGAAGTCTATTTAGATATGAGATGATATTAGGCACCTTGTACATTACAACTTGCTCTCTACAACTACCTGAAGGGAGGTTGTGGAGAGGAGGGTGCTGGGCTCTTCTCCCAAGGGACAGGGGACAGGACGAGAGGGAATGGCCTCAAGCTCCACCACGGGAGGTTCAGGCTCGACATAAGGAAGAAATTCTTCACAGAAGGGGTTGTTAGGCACTGGAAGTGTCTGCCCAGGAAGGTGGTTGTGTCACCTTCCCTGGAGGTGTTTAAGGCACATGTGTATGTGGTACTGAGGAACATGGTTTAGAGATTGGTGGGAATGGTTGGACTCGATGATCCGGTGGGTCTCTTCCAACCTGGTTGTTCTGTGATTCTATGATTCTATTCACAACCAATCTAGGCCAGAGAGGATGTAATGCATGCATACAAAAGGGAGAATTTTATTACAGAATCATGGAATGAAAGGGACCTCTGTAGACCATCTACCAACCTCCCTGCTAAAGTAAGATGACCTTGAGCAGGTTGCACAAGAGGGCGTCCAAGCCAATCAGTTTTGACAGCTCAGTTACGACATTTCTCCAAGCAACAACATTGACTTCATTGAAGGTCTTTATGATTCAAACATCTGGCATAGCTGTAGCACACACTTTGGGATTGGCTCCAAAACTGGGGTAACACCACAAAACTAAACTTTGATAACGGCGGTAGGATTTGAAGAATCATAGAATCATAGAACAACCAGGTAGGAAGGGACCCATCAGATCCTCCAGTCCAACCATTCCTATCAAACACTAGACCAAGTCCCTCAAGACCTCATCCACCCGTGCCTTAAACACCTCCAGGGAAGGTGACTCAACCACCTCCCTGGGCAGCCTATTCCAATGCCCAATGACCCTTTCTGTGAAGAAGAGGTGAAGAAGAGGTGAAGAAGAGGTACTGTGGCCACAAGAATGATAAATAAGGGTGAATTTACTGAAGAGCTGTCACATCTGACTAATTTTTAATTGTCTCCTTTGAAAGGTTGCTGAGCTGGGTTGCAGTCTCAATGCTGTTTGCCATCCCAAGACCTTGCACTAAGGGCAGTCAGACCCCAAGGGTCATGTCCCATCTGTCAAATCAGGTCCATGGGACCTCTCTTCTGCACGGTTTGTTTTTCCCGTCATAAAATGTTAGAAAAACATTTGATTTTTTGAGTGATGCATTTCCTCTGCAAATATACTGAGTCTTCCATCCTCTGCTTCATTTGCTGCTCACACCAAATTCTGAATGAAGAGGTGAGATAAAATGGGTTTACACAGGAATCAAGACAAAAATGACCTCACCATTGATCCTGTTCCATGTCCTTGCTCTGGGCTGTGGAAACAGGTAAGGATGGAAGTGTCATGCTGCTCACAGCCATTTCTTCTGTTTCTTCAGCTTGACAGCAGCGTTTTGATATCTGGCCCTTGGTTTTATCCAAGCAGCGTTGGAGTGAGTGCAGCAGAAAGACAGGGAGGAGGGATTTCAGAGATGGTACTGCACAACTCTCATGAAACATCTGATCTCCACATTTCCTCTTTTATTATCAGTATTATTTCTCCTGAATGGACTAATGACAGGATAAATTAAAAAGAATGAGGTGCTTTGAGAGCAGAGTCATTATCAAAATCAAATTCTGCTTGTTTAAAATACTGTGTAACAACCGTGAAGGTTTCCCCCTACCCTTGTTTACATCCAGGATAGATTTATTGGCAGTTCTCTTTTCCTTGTTGAAGCTATATTCAATTTCACCAACGAAAATGTATTGTGATTGGAGTGAATTGAATTTTCTTTTCCATTCAAAAGTGATTAGTTGTGCAATGTAGAACTGAATAATAAGCACCCGACCACAAATGTTTTGCCTATGGTTATACAGCATCATATGCTTTTGTCACTGGTGTATAGAGTAGATATCATGCCAAATGGTCACTTTTGCTTAGTTATGTCAGATACTATATGAACATCATATGGTTGGACTCGATGATCTGGTGGGTCTCTTCCAACCTGGTGATTCTATGATTCTATGATCATAATCTTCAAGTAGAATTCTTATTTAGACCCCAATTATGGAGTCTCCTAAGAGTAAGAAAACTTCTGAGAGATAAACAACATTAACGTCAGTGAAGTCTGGAAAGGAAACGAAGATGCTCATTTTACTACTCTTGATTATTAGCGAATTATTCCCCTAACATTTACTTTCCCTTCATTTATTTAACAGTGATCACGCACAAATAGCAGTCAAAAACAACAGGTTTTTAATAATAGCTTTATTTACCATTGTAATTGCTTTTGTAGCATCTCTGAAGCCTGAAACACACCCCTCCTGACACAAAATCAAATTAGCAGTCTTTCATCTTTCTTTCTTTCAAGTGCACTCTCCAAAGTAGCATAAACTAAGATGAAGGAGTTTCTTATTTACTCATATGGTATAGTCCAAGCTCAAAAACTGTATTTCCATATAGAATCATAGAATCATAGAACAACCAGGTTGGATGAGACCCACTGGATCATTAAGTGCAACCATTCCCATCAAACACTAAACCATGTCCCTCAGCACGTCGTCCACCCGTCCCTTAAACACCTCCAGGGAAGGTGAATCAACCAGCTCTCTGGGCAGCCTGTTCCAGTGCCCAATGACCCTTTCTGTGAAAAATTTGGGGTGAAAACTGAAGTTCCATTTATTTAGCCTCCCAAAGTACAGCTCCCATGAAGCAACAGTAGAAATAGTGTCGTAAAATTATCACTTGTTGTTCATCATTAAATATTCTGTGAACCTCCTTATTTCCAATTTGCCTCTAATGTGAATATTATCAAATAATCCCACACCGAACCCCATAGAGCTTTATTTTCAGTTCCAGGTGGTGGTTTCCATCCTCCTATAAAGTCCGTGTCTGGGACAAAGACTGAGAGTCTGTTTCAAAAGGGCAGATGGAGCATCTGTTCTCAGAACATATTCTTTGCACTTGGTATTATTGTGTCCTTGTCTTTTTTTTTACTTTTCTTTCATAATTACCATTTATGTCGATCTCTTCTACATCTGAGGGCTAATTCAGACAGAATTATTTAGAATAGATGTACTTTTCCAGAACTCCTGTATATCCAGGAAGAGTTCCCAGGGTATCTACCAGAATAAATTCACTTTATTTCTTTTCAGCTTTGGTGGGAGCTCCAATAGCATCATCTCAAAGTGAACATGACCTTCTGGTGAAAGAACTCGAGCAACCTTTATCCACTGGGATTAGAGCATGGTTTATGCCTCATTACTGTGAATAAATTTTCTATGTGGGTTTCCGCATGCATATTTGGGCAATTTAACAATATATGTCGATATAAATAAACAATTGCTTCCTTTAAGCAGAAACACAATGTTGGAGAGTGGGAGGGAGGAAAGTATGGGGCTTGCTGCATTCTTAGTAAGAGATGTTCAGAAATAGGCCTTTCTCAGCAAACCTGTAGGTCTCTGAGGAGTTACAAGAATTAGATTTGTTAAAATCAGAATTGCCAATTTTGCACAGTTGCTTTTGGAGCACCACCACATTCTTAAACAAACTTTATTAGAATTCATATCCAGCTATGGAGCTGTGCAGGGCTCCCTTAACAAGCATAGTCTAGCTGGAGGCAATAAATCTGTCTTTGTCACTAATGATGTTTGTATTATTTTAACACTGTTGATACTGTGGATTTGCAGGGGTGGGGGGGGGTTGGGGGGCTGCAAACAATCATCATTCAAACACAGCTCACCTACCCTGCATCCTGAATAGAAAAATGTTCCTCTCTGTGGATGTCAGGTTGTAGAGAGGAGGGTGTTGGCCTCTTCTCACACGAGAGGGAATGGCCTCAAGCTCCACCAGGGGAGATTTAGGATGGACATTAGGAAAAAAAAATTCACAGAAAGGGTCATTGGGCACTGGTAGAGGCTGCCCAGGGAGGAGGTTGATTCCCCTTCCCTGGAGGTGTTTAAGGGATGGGTGGATGAGGTGTTGAGGGACATGGTTTACTGATTGATAGGAATGGTTGGACTTGATGATCCAGTGGGTCTCTTCCAGCCTGGTTGTTCTATGATTCTATGATTCTTCCTAATGTCTAGCCTAAATCTCCCCTGGTGGAGCTTGAGGCCATTCCCTCCTGTCCTGTCCCCTGGCACTTGGGAGAAGAGCCCAGCTCCCTCCTCTCTACAACCTCCCTTCAGGCAGTTGTAGAGAGCAATGAGTTCTCCTCTCAGCCTCCTCTTCTCCACCCCCAGCTCTCTCAGCCTCTCCTGTTGTTCCCCAGCCCCTTCTCCAGCTTCGTTGCTCTTCTCTGGACTCACTCCAGAGCCTCAACATCCTTCTTGTGGTGAGGGGCCCACAACTGAACACAGGATTTAAGGAGCAGTCTCACCAGTGTCGAGTCCAGAGGGAGAATCACCTCCCTGGCCCTGCTGGTCACACCATTTCTGATCCAAGCCAAGATGCCGTTGGCCTTTTTGGCCACCTGGGCACAATTCTGGTTCACGTTCAGTCTACTGTCAACCAACACCCCCAGGTCCTGCTCCTCCAGGCAACTTTCTAGTCAGACCTCTCTAGTCTGTCGCTGCTCAGGGTTGTTGTGCCCCAAGTATAGGACCCAACATTTTGGCTGTGTTAAACCTCATGCCATTGGACAATATGTATATACAATATATATATATATGTATAAATTGCACATGTTATAATAGTGTATAACTGTACTTATATATGAGTATATTATCCCTTTAAGTAGTTTGGGAATGCTCAGGAACTGGATTGGACCCATTTATGTTGCTCAGAAACCTGACCAATCTGCTGACTGAGGACAGGTGAGATGTGTTTGTAGCAGCCCCTGTAGCCAAGCAAGCGCAGTGCAGGCACCTATAAAGGTGGTTGACTTGGCTGCTTGTAAAGTGAATTCAGCTGAGGATCTGCAGTGTAAGCATTTTGTATTCCCTTGTTTCACTGTTTTCCGTGAAAAGCATTTAGCCTAATGTAATGTGAAGCTAAGAAAACTAGTGTGATATTTTTCACAGAGAGGGTAGGTCTGTTTTCCCTGTGCTCTCTTCTAATGTTTTCTTTACACCAATTTTTGATGTTGCTTTGCTCTGTTCCTAGTCAGCAAGACTTTTTTTTCTCCTAGGTAAAACATTTCCCTTAGGAAAATGTGATATTTTTAGCAACTGTTGTGCAAACAAATATGGTAGGCACCTCAATATTAGTAAAGTTGGTAAGGATTCTGAGTTAATATCTGGTAAAGAAAGGCTATAAATTGATAGTGCCTCCAGGCCCTATGCTCCCTAGTAGCACCGTCTTCCTACCCCCTCATAGGAGTAGAGGGTTGGGTAACAGTGCATGCAGGAAGGTAACAGGACTTCCCAGCTCAACCCTCCCCTGTCAATGAAGAGCAGGGTAAGACACAACAGATCAGCAAGAGAGATGAGTAATATTCTAGGATGAAGAAAGGAAACCTTTTCCTGTGGGTATTTAGAGGAGATTTGGTGATAAGTAGTGCTATATGCTTATCTTTTCTTTGTATCTTTTGATGCTGCTGTGTCTGTGTGTTCAATGTGCTCTGCTAAACAGAGGCTAGCAATATCCTTTTGCTTCTAGGTATGAAAGGGAGACAACCATATCTGTGCCTGCCCTTTGGTAGATTTGTCTCTTGCACAGTTTTCTTTTGATTTGCTTCCTTTGCTTTGAAACTGTGGTATTAAATACAAGGCAAGGATAGGATTGTGGTTTGGAAAGGGGCTGCCCGGAGAGGTGGTTGAGTCACCTTCCCTGGAAGGGTTTAAGGGATGGATGGATGAGGTGCCGAGGGACATGGTTTAGTGTTTGGTAGGAATGGTTGGTCCTGATGATCCGGTGGGTCTCTTCCAACCTGATTATTCTATGATACTTGCCCTTGTTTGTGGGGGAGGTAAACTGAGGGAGGAGCTGGCTGAGTGAGTCGGGAGAGTGATTCAAGAGTCTTTTCTAGAAGATAGAGGAGGATGACATGGGAGAGTTGCTGCATCTGTTTCTTCTCTGTGATGCTTTTTCTGAATCTGGGAAAGAAATTAGTAACTCTGAAGGCAGTATCCCTTTGAACAGACCTGGCCAGGCAACTCTGCACAAGTCATTGCCAGATGGAAAATGTAGTGGAGGGACTACCCAGGTGCTATCGACCTGACCTCAAACCCCTGATTCTTATGTGACTGAGAATAATCTTCTCTCTAAATCATAGCCCCAGCTAAATAATTCCATTTGTCTTTGTTAAGACAACATTTCATCCCCCAAAAGGGTCAAACTCTTGTCATGAAGAGCTGACTCTTGAATCCTCTTCTCAAGCTGCTCACGATACTTCAGTTCTTGTGGTTCCTGCAACTTGGAGCCGGTAACTGGAAGAAGCAAAAATTTTGGGTTTGGTTTTTCCTTTTTTTTTTTCAGGCAGGAAGTTTTCATTCACTTTAATAGTGATATTTTGACTTTAGGATAATCTCAAAAACTAATCACCAAGTTTCTGTATTAAAGTTTTGGAGACGTTAGTGCTTAAAAATACTAAGAGGGAGGTAAAACTGATTTATAATAGGTGGGAGGGGAGGGGATTATTTGGGTCTTATATTTTATCAACAGACTTAACCTTTTGAGCAATAATTTTTATGTGTGGTTATGGTGTGCCCTTTTTGTATGAAGAAAGTGATTATCTAAGATTGTTTTTAAGAATTACCTGACAGATATAATGATGATCTAACGATGACATTTAAAAATTACACGGTCATGTAAAATATCTTATTTTATGATTTTTGGCATAAAATCCAAGATTTCTTTAAGAGTCCTAGCAATCCAAAGCTCCTGATGACTGACTTTGTGGAATTTCAAGCTAGGCACACACTTTTGATGGAAAATCACCCATGAAACCTTAAGCCATGGTGGATGAACCTTCTAAAATTTTTAACTTGACAACAACCTTTATGCCTGTGTAACTCCACCAATCTGGAGAGTTTTGCTGCTGATTTCATAAGGGTTAGTCACTGGAATAAACTTATGAACTATCTATATTCATGACAAGTTTCCTGATAAATAAAGATTTCTGTTTCTTGAAGAGCAGGATTACACCCATCCTTCTCTGACCAGCAGGTCCAGGGAGGTTATTCTTCCTCTGGACTCGGCACTGGTGAGGCCGCTCCTTGAATCCTGTGTTCAGTTGTGGGCCACTCAGCACAAGAAGGATGTGGAGGCTCTGGAGCGAGTCCAGAGAAGAGCAACAAAGCTGGTGAAGGGGCTAGAGAACAGGCCCTGTGAGGAAAGGCTGAGAGGGCTGGGGGTGTTTTATCCTGGAGAAGAGGAGGCTGAGGGGAGACCTCATTGCTCTCTACAACTCCCTGAAGGGAAGTTGTGGAGAGGAGGGATCTGGTCTCTTCTCCCAAGTGCCAGGGGACAGGACAAGAGGGAATGGCCTCAAGCTTTGCCAGGGGAGATTTAGACTAGAGATTAAGAGGAGGTTTTTAACGGAAAGGTTCATTGGTCGTTGGAATAGGCTGTTCAGGGAGGTGGTTGATTCACCTTCCCTGGAGGTGTTTAAGATATGGGTGGACAAGGTGTTGAGGAACATGGTTTAATGTTGGATGGGAATGGTTGGACTCGATGATCCGATGGGTCTCTTCCAACTGGGTGATTCTATGATTCTCACATGTAAAAATATTATCTTTGCTACTATTTCATGTGACTTAAATGCTAGGGTGTCTTGTATAGTTACATGCAAGACAGGAAGAACTCCTTCAGTGAATGGATGTTTCCCCAGACAGTTGCAGTGACTTCAATGCTAGTGTTTAGATGAAGTGAAGTGCATCAACCACGTGTCATCTCAGACCAGTGATGACCAACCCAACAGGTGTATGTGGCTCAGGCTTCAAGATGAGTCATGAAACAGGAGCACTGTCGCTTTTACTAGTTACCTTATTGCTGGCTACGTCCAGCACAGTAGCTGCAAAATATCTTAGAGCTAAGAGACACGATGAGACAGAAGCATCATCCAATGTTGTAGTTACATCTGAAAAGCAAATGAACAACACTTTTCACCCAGTGCTTAGTTTCTCAGCCAGATCCTCTGCTTTTTTTTCCCATGCTCTCAAAAAATAGACTCTTTAATTATGCCAACCTTTAAAGCTGAAGCCTGAGGGCAGCTCTCTCACTAGTTTTTCCCAATGAATTAAGCTTGCTTCATTGCTGTTTTCCTTAAGCAAAGATAATTTTTAAAGTAATAAACATCAGTTGGTATGTGAGCTTCAAGAGTGCATGCTAGTATCGTTCTCATAATTTTCTCCTGTAGGGCAGAAAAAACTCACTCTCTTTTAAGCTAGAAACTGAGATTTATTTATTTTTGAAGCAAGCAGATAGCACTTGTACTGAAACCTCCGAGAGGATGGGACTGACTGCAGTCAACCATGGGTTGTACATCTGTTCTTTCTGCCGATGGGATCTGGTGATTCTAGTTCTCCCCTTTTTTTTTTTGCAGATCATTAGAAAATGTTGCCTTTTTCTGTCTCCCAAGCTTTTTTCCTTAACAAAGCTGAATTGGAAAGTGTTGGCAGACACAGAATTCTTGCAAAAGATGCTCACCTTAACTGAGCCCAAGTCTACAGTTTCTGCTGAGCTATTCTCTAATAAGAGGAGCATCCTTGAGTCCCTCTGATTACTTCTGATACTGTATACAGCTCTCCATCTCACTACCAGGCTTAGACCTTACATGTGAGATTTAGCTAAGGTCACAGGCAGGTAATATCAGTAACCAAAACTGCCAAGTCAAGGATGGATGAATAAACTAGATATCTCCTATCCGGGGACTTTCAGAGTTGTCACTGTTGATTAAGCATTGTGCAGATTAAGTAGTGTGCAGCAGAGTTGCATAATCCATATCAAATCTCTGCGACATTTTATAGAATAATAGAACAACCAGGTTGGAAGAGACCCATCGGATCATTGAGTCCAACCATTCCTATCAAACACTAAAGCATGTCCCTCAGCACCTCATCTACCTGGCCCTTAAACACCTCCAGGCAAGGGGAATCAACCACCTCCCTGGGCAGCCTATTCCAATGCCCAATGACCCATTCTGTGAAAAACTTCCTCCTAATCTCTAGCCTAAATCTCCCCTGGTGGAGCTTGAGGCCACTCCTTCTTGTCCTGTCCCCTGTCACTTGGGAGAAGAGCCCAGCTCCCTCCTCTCTACAACCTCCTTTCAGGTAGTTGTAGATAGTAATGACGTCTCTCCTTTCAACCTCCTCTTCTCTAGGCTAAACACCCCCATCTCTCTCAGCCGCTCCTCATAGGGCCTGTTCTCCAGCCCCTTCACCAGCTTCATTTACCTGCTCTCTTTCACCATCCCAGCTCTCTCTCCTATATTGACCAGAAGTGCAAGCAAAAATCAGTTTATGTACCATGTTGGATTGAGTTATGGCAGTAGACATCCAAACCTGTCATAGGGGTAGGGTTAGTAGCCGAATACTGATGACATAAAGCATTTTTTTCCTAGTCTTTGAAATTCTTTGACTTCTTCAGGGACAAGCTCAAGACCTTCCTCTGCCTAATTTAGGTTGTGAGACCTAAAACAAAATTTAAGGTCTTCTCCTATACTCCAGCCCTAAAGATATAAGCACTGTGACCTGAGTGAGCAGAGATCTGTTCACAACCCTCCATAGAAAGCAGGAGAGGGTTGGTATAATTCAGTTTTTAATACGGTCATAAAAGCTGCTTTTTTGATAAGCAGATAAGACATTTTGTTGGAAATGTTTCTCAGCTGACACAAGCCTACCAGGTTCAGAGAGTGACTTTGATGCCTACGTGCACTTGATGCCCTAAAGAGTGAGAGGGCTGCATCCTACCTGCTGCTGTCCGGGTTTGGATCCCAAGAACCATGAGAAATGATGCACAAGAAAAACATACTGGGATGGAAATGAGGGAAGAAGAAAAGGAGTGGAGTGAATGAGACAAGAAAATGGTTATTTTTTTTTTTTTCATAGAATTGCCGGATTGGAAGAGACCCACCGGATCATTGAGTCCAACCACTCCTACCAATCTCTTATGTTGCATATCTGATCCTGATGACCAAACTGCCAGTCCTAAGAAAATATTCTTTCACAGAATAATTTACTCTGTAAATTTAATGGTATTGCCCAGGAATGGATCAAGCATTGGAGAGAAAACTCCACAGTTTTGGAATATGTGAGAAAGGAGAACCCAAAACTCCTGGAAGTAACTGTCTACTTATTTGTGTCTGTAGAAATTACTTGAATTGATCTTAATTTTTTTTCATGGCTCATCTGTGAGCCCTTCATCATCGTCACCTCTCCATGGAACAAATACTCAGATAACCATTTAAGGATATGAGTCCCAAGCTGATGTGGTCAGTTCAGCCAAGTGAATGGAGAGAATTTTTGATTGATGGGAACCCAAACTGCCATCCAGTGTGCTGGTTGTGTGCCAGCGAACAGGAGGGTAGCATCCGCTATTGTGCTGAGAACATGATAGGAATGGTTGGACTTGGTGATCCAGTGGGTCTCTTTCAACCTGGTTATTCTATGATTCTATGTCCTTGCCAAATGACTTGCTTGGATGGAATAAAGACAGGTTAATTGAAATGTTATCCTTTGAGGTGAATATAGCAGCAGCTTTTTTTTTTTTTTTTTGTAAGTAGTAGAGGAGTTTCGGTAAGATCAGACCTGGCTTAAGTACAAAGAAAATCCCATAAAAAAAGTCTTAGAGAGCAAATCCTTTCTTGCTGATTTCTTTGAACAGTACAAACTATATTTTTCCTTCCCCTATCAAGCCAGAGAGAATCAAAGACTCGAGGATCTGATTTCTCTCTCTCTCTCTCTCCTATAATGACTAAATTTGTCCCAAATAGAACTACAAGGCCCTGCATGACTCATATGAGCCAATACACTTCCTAATGAAATCATCCACAGACCAGATGGCAAATCCAACTTCCAAGAGACCCATGGACTGAAATTCACTTATCCTTAATGTTATTTTGAATAATATCAAAGAATTTTTTCAAAGTGCTACCACACTGCGTGCTCTCCAGATGTGTCAAATGACAAAGTAGTCGTTCACTTTAGAACTTCAAAGAAAGAATCGCCACTTTTATGCAAAGACAGAGGAGGGCAATATAGATGAGTGTTTTGTACAGGTTTTATAAACTTTGGGATGAAACCTATTCTTATGGTTCCTCATGGGGCTTCAATTAACAGTATTAATTAAGCGGCTTGTGATGGTAAATCTGCTTGAAATAGCTTGTGATATCAACTGGCTTGGTTTAACAACATAACAGAATTTTCTATAGACAATAGATAATTTCTTTTCTGTTTTGATTTTTTTATTCTAAAAATAAATTTTTAGATTTTTAAAATGCATGTACAGCTCCCCCCACCTCTTAATAGCTGTAACTCAGAACAGAACAATTGATTTGAAATGAGAATAAAAACATGCAGGTAGTTATTTTTCTTTTAACAGACACTAATTTGAAAAACATGAATACATGTAGTTATTTGTCTCTCAAAAAAAAAAAAGTTAAAATTGCTCTAGGGAGTTTAGGTTTTAATTACTTTACCAATTTTTTAATGAGGCTTTCAGCTGATAGTTTCTTAGTATAACCAGTAAGGAGGCTGCAACAATCTTGTGATCCAAAGGGCAAACCAAACAGCAAGAAAAGGTATTACTGACAATGAAACTTGCCTATCCAACCAGAGCTTGCTAGAAAGATCCAGACCATAGTTTTTAAGTAGTGCCTTCCAAGAGTCACATTCCTGGCCTGTGCCTATATTCCCCTCACCACAAGAAGGATGTTGAGGCTCTGGAGTGAGTCCAGAGAAGAGCAACAAAGCTGGTGAAGGGTCTGGAGAACAGGTCTTATGAGGAATGGCTGAGAGAGCTGGGGGTGTTTATCCTGGAGAAGAGGAGACTGAGGGGAGACCTCATTGCTCTCTATAACTACCTGAAAGGAGGTTGTGGAGAGGAGGGAGGGTTTTCCCTGCTGGTTCTTGCCCCTGTAACATCATTACAGGTTTCATGTCAAAGGATAGTCACAGTTGCCAAGCAACTCCATTGTCTCATAGAATCATAGAATTACCAGGTTGGAAGAGACCCATTGGATCATCGAGTCCAACTAAAAGGGTACATTTGTGTCTATTCTAAGCTGTAAGGAAGGATCAGGGTCCTGCTGCATCTTTTCTCCAGCCTAGCCATGTCTGCAGCCAAGCTGGATTTCAGTGAACTCAGAGAAATTAAGACTTACAACTAGTGATAGGGCCACAGTCTCTAACTCCAGCCAGAGAATTAAGAAAAGGCTCTTCAAGGCAGGTACTTACACACAGACGGGATTGATATTAACAAATCAATACCATATGGCAAATGTTTAACACACTGTCTTTAGAACAGGGTCTCAAGATTGTGGGTGAGATGTCCACAACTCTAATGTTTCAAATAGGAGAAAAGTAGAGGCTGCTGCAAACCTGATATCGAAAATGAAATACATTCAGCAGCCTTGCAGCTTATCTAATGTGGAAATGCATCCACACTGCAGGAAACTCATTGCTGTAGTACAAATACAGCCAGAATCAGACAATAATCCTGTTAAAGTAACAATCTCAGCTCATGCTGCTATCACCCATATCACACTGAAAATGCATTCAGTGAGATTAAAAATTAAATAACTTCTCTTTACCAGTTCATTTTTTCCTCACCTCTCTTCAGTTTGGTAAGGAAAGACATTGCTTTTCTCATCAAAGTTGTCTGGGAGCTGTTTTCTAGTAGCTCTGATTTTGCTTGCTCTCTGAGTAGATGTTGTTGTCCTGAGCATCTTTAGTATGTCCATATCTATCCCAGAAAATTTCCTTCTGACATATTAAAAAAATTAGGATGGACTATGTTGCTGGGATCCAGGGCTTTGGCTCCCTTCCTTGATTACACAACACAACAGAATGTGGAATTACCTTCTTAAGTACCTTGTAGGAACTGGATAGTTATGACATTAGGGATCCTAGAAAGGATCCATAAGCACAGAATTTCCTTACTATAACTTCACTGTCTCTGCTACCATTTCACAAGGGGCACAAAAGGTGACATTAATATAGCTAATGTTTCTAAGCTGCCCTCAGCTTTCTTAGAATCATAGAACAACCAGCTTGGAAGACACCCACCAGATCAAGTCCAACCATTCCTATCAAACACTAAACCATGTCCCTCAGCACCTCATCTACCTGTCCCTTAAACACCTCCAGGGAAGGTGAATCAACCACCTCCCTGGGCAGCCTGTTCCAGTGCCCAATGACCCTCTGTGTGAAAAACTTCCTCCTAATCTCCAGCCTTAAATCTCCCCTGGTGGAGCTTGAGGCCATTCCCTCTTGTCCTGTCGGCTGTCACTTGGGAGAAGAGCCCAGCTTCCTCCTCTCTACAACCTCCTTTAAGGTAGTTGTAGAGAGTAATGAGGTCTCCTTCTTGATGGTCAGGGGAGAGAAACATGCACTTCAAAGGTGTGATTCATCCAAGAATTATTTGTTGTGACCTATTTTTCCTTCTATAATGCACTTGGAAGACTAAGGTAGCTACATCAAATACAAGCATCCAGAGTTACATGTAATCAATTCCAAAAAAAACCAGTGAATAAGCTCCTCAGGAGTAATATTGATACTTGGATGGCATCCAAGAGATGCAAGCCCATAGCATCCTGGCTTGTTTCAGAAACAGTGTTACCAGCAGGTCCAGGGAGGTTATTCTCTCTCTGGACTCAGCACCGGGGAGACCGCTCCTTGAATCCTGTGTTCAGTTGTGGGCCTCTCGCCACAAGAAGGATGCTGAGGCTCTGGAGTGAGTCCAGAGAACAGCAACAAAGCTGGGAAAGGGTCTGGAGAACAGGCCTTCTGAGGAACAGCTGAGAGAGCTGGGGGTGTTTATCCTGGAGAAGGAGGCTGAGGGGAGACCTCATTGCTCTCTACAACTACCTGAGAGGAGTGTAATGGCCTCTTCTCCCAAGTGACAGGGGACAGGATGAGAGGGAATGGCCTCAAGCTCCACCAGGGGAGGTTTAGGCTGGATATTAGGAAGAAATTTTTCACAGAAAGGATCACTGGGCATTGGAATAGGTTGCCCAGGGAGGTGGTTGATTCACCTTCACTGGAGGTGTTTACGGGCTGAATGGATGAGGTTCTGAGGGACATGGTTTAGTGTTTGATAGGAATGGTTGGACTTGATGATCTGGTGGGTCTCTTCCAACTTGGTTATTCTATGATTATACTACAAAGTATTCTGTGCTTCCTCAGGGTGCAGGAAGGTTTCATCTGATGTGAGCACAGTGCCAAAATGAATAGTCTTATCTTTGGCAGTGCAGTCTCTCCCACTCCCTTGTGCTAAAGAGAAGCGTTGATGTGGCAAATTGCACAAACTGCTGTGGCTGAAAACAATGAACATGTAAGCTTCATATGGCGATAAATCTACCATATCCTTAGTGAAATTGTTCAGTTATTTGGTTCAGTGTTGCAAGACAGACCATGCTTTATTTGTTGAAATCCATGTCACTGATTCCTCACCAGCCTTTTCTTACTAGATTTTAACAGTATCTGTTTTTAGCCATTTCTCTTTATACATTGTGAAAATTCAAAGCCAACACCATCATGGTGAGACACTATCTTTTAACAAACTGAAAGAGAATAGCCAGTGCTGCTTTAACATTTGATGCTCTGTAGTGATTCTTCTTTGATTTCTGATTAACCAACATTTTGCTTAACTTAGGTTTGGAGATCTAAAAGGATCAGTCTATAAAATACCACATTACGTATCATTCGACAAGTACCTGTTGCTCTGTAAATTCTTTTCAAACTGACCCTGGAGAACATTCAAACACACTAACACACTTGAAGGCAGATGGGTTTTGTAGTTTTTTTTTTTTTTAAAGAAAAACATTATTAAGTGGACAGTAATTGCAATTACTCACCATGTGTTGTGACTTGCAAATGAGGCTTGCAAAGTCCATTCAGGAATAAGTTGTCCATAAATACACAGATTAAGAAAGCTAATGATGTGTGCCTTGCTTTAGAATATTTTGCCCTTTTTTTTAGCAAGAATTCTACAGCGGTATGAATCTTGATAAATTATCCTTGTCTCTGCCATATGGGGACAAAAGTAGCATTGTTCCATATGTAGTGGCAGTACAGGGGCTGCAGAAGACCTGGACTTACGCCAGGGGTTGCGTCTTGCCCAAACCACAAAGCCAGTATCTGCTGCTGCTCTTCTGGCACTTCAGAGCCTTGGAGTCCAGTCACTTGATACTGACACTCATGTGAGGCTATGAACTATTGGAGGATGTAGTATCATAGAATAACCAGATTGGAAGAGACTCACCAGATCATCAAGTCCAACCATTTCCATCAATCGCTAACCCATGTCCCTCAGCACCTCATCCACCCGTCCCTTAAACCCTTCCAGGGAAGGGGAATCAACCCTCTCCCTGGGAAACCTGTTCCAGTGTCCAATCACCCTTTCTGGGAAAATTTTTTTACTAATGTCCAACCTGAACCTCCCCTGGTGGAGCTTGAGGCCATTCCCTCTCGTCCTGTCTCCTGTCACTTGGGAGAAGAGCCCAGCTCCCTCCTCTCTACAACCTCCTTTCAGGCAGTTATAGAGAGCAATGAGGTCTCCCCTCAGCCTCCTCTTCTCCAGGCTCTCTCTCAGCCGTTCCTCATAAGGCCTGTTCTCCAGCCCCTTCTCCACCTTCGTTGCTCTTCATTGTATGGGTAGGTGGAGGTTTGTTCTAGAAATGAGGGTTTCCGTTGACTGAAAAAGACAGAAAACTACATCAAGAACTAGATGGCAAAGAGCTGCAAGGGTGTTGATGCTCCTTTCACAGCCTTGAGGTTGAATGAATCCTGAGCTTTCCTGTCAGTTTGCGTGATATCCTCGACCTCACTACTACCCTCTAGTCACAGCAGAGTCACCTTACACTTGTTATTGACATTGAGGTGCTTAGAGACAAACCTCAGCACTGGCTGACAGCGTTCCAGGAGGTGAGAGGTGCAGTTCTGTATGTAGCAGATTGATTTGTTACCACCCCAGTCTGAGAAGGAAAGCAGATCTTGGAGCCAGGGTAGGTTTAGGCTGGACATTAAGAAAAAAATTTTCACAGAAAGGGTCACTGGGCACTGGAACAGGCTGCCCTGGGAGGTGGTTGATTCACCTTCCCTGGAGGTGTTTAAGGGACAAGTGGACAAGGTGCTAAGGGGCATGGTTGATGATTGATGGAAATGGTTGGACTTGATGATCTGGTGGGTCGCTTCCAACCTGGTTATTCTATGATTCTATGAGCCTTTACATGAGCCAGTTGCTCGAGGAGTGTGGATCTCACAGGGTAAAACAGAGACTTGGCCATCAAGTGTCCAGGGGAGCTGATACCGAATACCTACAAGATTTTTCATAAATTTGCCTCTTCTTTTTTTTGCAATCACTTTCCTCTTCTAATAAAACTTACATTTCTACTCCTTAACACACTGTCCATAGGGTTGCTCAGTGGCTTTTCCGGGAAGTTCTCGGAGACCCACCAACACAAGCGACAAAAGTACAATTCAAAACTGAAATGGTTAAAAATGCTCTTCCAATGTCAGGCTGCCTCCGGGAAGCAAGAGTTCACCATAGCTCCATTTAGAGTGATGTTGGGTAGAGGGAATTTCATTCTTTCAAATGTATGTGCATTTATAATGCATAAAAATGTGGTTAAATGCAGGCTGCTGTGTGACTGAAGAGCGAATATTAAGCATAAACGGGTTGCTTCACATCTGGAAGGAAAGAAAATGAGCATTACTTCACCGCAGGGTGAAACTGAAATGTGAGCCTTGCAACGCTGTTAGTGGGCCAGGGAGGAATATAATATGGAGTTGAGAATCAGTATGAGGTAAAATATACCATTAGAATATCGGATAAAATGGGGACAGATGATGAGAAATGTGGGTACAGAAGGAGAAAGAAGAGCAATTGTCTTTTGGAGAGGATTGGGGGAGTCTGTGTGATGACCTAACGTGTACTTTTAGGAGCCGGTATGTCTCAGTGAATAAAACACTAATTTGGGAGGAGGTTTGTATGACCTTCAACAATCTGTACTTCCTCCTTCATCTGTTTTCACTGATAGGTTTTATTTGTGTGCTTTGTTACTTTAGACGAGGAATTTTCAGAGGTAAGCAAAGGTTTTCCCACAAACTGGCATGGCAGGACCCTAATCCAGCCCAGGATATCAAGTTAGTTAGGGAAACGTAGCTTCCTTCCATGAAGAGCATTAAGGCTTCAGAACCAGGTAGGAAATTCTCAGTTCCGATGCTTTTGTTAACAGAAATTAAATGAGCTAGAAAGAGCTGTCACTGTTCTGGTGTGGGCTCTGGGAAACTTCTCCTGCCACCCCAGCACTTGGCAGTACCAGTACATTGAACAAGGCTGAAGAACATTTCCTAAGGTCCTCCAAAATTATTTCTAATTTCTGCTGAGATCATAGAATCGCCAGGTTGAAAGAGACCCACCGGATCATTGAGTTCAACCATTCCTACCAATCTCTAAATCGTGACCCTCAGCACCTCATCCACCCGCACCTTAAACACCTCCAGGGAAGGAGGGAAGGTGAGTCAACCACCTCCTTGGGCAGCCTCTGACACAATGACCCTTTCTGTGAAGAATTTTTTCATTATGTTGAGCCTGAACCTCCCCTGGTGGAGCTTGAGGCCATTCCCTCTTGTCCTGTTCCCTGTCACTTGGGAGAAGAGACCAGATCCCTCCTCTCCACAACCTCCCTTCAGGTAGTTGGAGAGAGCAATGAAGTCTCCCCTCAGCCTCCTCTTCTCCAGGATAAACACCTCCAGCTCTCTCAGCCTCTCCTCTTGTTCTCCAGCCCCTTCACCAGCTTCGTTACTCTTCTCTGGACTCGCTCCAGAGCCTCAACATCCTTCTTGTGGTGAGGGGCCCACAACTGAACACAGGATTCAAGGAGCAGCCTCACCAGTGCTGAGTCCAGAGGGAGAATAACCTCCCTGGACCTGAACACAGTCATCCTATTTCTTCAGGGCAAGAGAGTTTAGTAATTTTCCTAACAATGTTGTTTAACGCTGTCTATAATTTAATATTGATATTGCACTTCTGTCTACTCCTTTTGTTTTTCATGCTGTGAATGAGACGGTAAAGCATGTTCTTTATTCTGTTCATTATGTTACCCAGCACGCCAGAACTTCTTGCCGTTCAGTTCTTCCTCTTTTCCATCCATCTAATTTACAGATTTGAACCTCTGCTTTGTGATTGGTCTCTCTTTCAAGACAGTCAAGAAAACACTCAAATGTGATAGTTCTGTGTCTTCTATGCTAGCAAAATTTAAGTTCAGCCCCAGTGCAATCTGAAATAATCAATCATGCTGTATCATAGAATCATAGAATCACCAGGTTGGAAGAGACCAACCGGATCACTGAGTGCAACCATTCCCATCAAACACTAACCCATGTCCCTCAGCACCTCGTCCACCTGTCCCTTAAACCCCTCCAGGGAAGGTGAATCAGTCACCTCCCTGGGCAGCCTCTGCCAGTGCCCAATGACCCTTTCTGTGAAAAAATGACCCTTTCTGTATCCAAACTACTGACTCGATCCACTGAAACCAGTGCAGAAACTGTGAGCTATTCTCCTGCTTTTGATTAGAAATTGGAATAAGAAGAATATATTCAGGTGGAGAATACCATCTATAGTTACCAGTACATTATGATTTTGGTCACTGTGCACTTCTGATGAAAAGTTCCCTCTCCGATAATCAGATTTTTAAATGTATCTAGTACTTCAGTCACCTTTTCTTTTTGCATTTGAACGATCTGCATTTCCTCCTCGTGCTTGCAGTGGGCAATTTCTTAGGCACTGCTCATCATTTCTAGATCAGCTAATAACACTCCTTTTTATTCCCTACCTAAATGCTCTGCATTAGGGGACTGTTGAGTTGGAAAATGTTAGCTTAATTCAGTTATTGTGAAGTTTCGCTGAGAAAGGAGGTGACTAGTTCATACACTGGGTCCATTTTCAGCAGCAAAATGTATTTAATTGGGCTATTTTTGCTGTAAGTTCACACTGTTTCTCCAGCACAGCCACCAATTAAGCAACTGAATTTGATGTGAAGTAATTGAGACTGACCCAGCTGTCTTGTAGTGCAGCAATGAGTTGCTGGGGATAGTGACAGAGATGAAAGTTCCCCCTGAAGCTTATTCACACCACATAAAATAGAAGATGTATATGCTGGGATCTGTCTAGAAGTTCCTTGAGAGTTTGAATCAGTTAACTGATTCAAGGCAAGTAATGTGAATGTCTTCCGCTATTAATATCAATGTTTGTGAGATGAAGAACACTTTGAGTGCTTTTTTAAGTCAACAATTCGATGGTAAGTTATCTCCATTTCTGGTTTGAACCCACCTGTTTCTCTCCAGAGTTCCTAGAAGGACCTTCCCTCTACAGCTAATACCAATGGAACATGTAAACTGATGCCTCACAGGATCAGACCCAGGGCTGTGCTAGCAACAAACACACATCTGGAACACAATTCATATAATTTCTTCTAAATGTCTATTTTACATGGAGATAAATTGTGCAGGGGTGTTTAGCCTGGAGAAGAGGAGGCTGAGAGGAGACCTCATTGCTTTCTATAACTACCTGAAAGGAGGTTATGGAGAGGAGGGAGCTGGGTTTTTCTCCCAAGGGACAGGGGACAGGACAAGAGGGAATGGCCTCAAGTTCCACCAGGGGAGATTTAGGCTAGAGATTAGGAGGAAGTTTTTCCCAGAAAGGGTGATCGGGCACTGGAACAGGCTGCCCAGGGAGGTGGTTGATTCACCTTCCCTGGAGGTGTTTAAGGGACAGATGGATGAGGTCCTGAGGGACATGGTTTAGAGATTGGTGGGAATGGTTGGACTCGATGATCCAATGGGTCTCTTCAAACCTGGTGATTCTATGATAAACTGTACAACAGCCTGTACCCAGATGTGGACTGTAGTTTTTTTCCTAATGGTGGCCAACCTGAAAAAACAAAAATATCAGTCTTTAGAGTTCTTCTAGCAATAGTCACTGACAGAACATTTCTTTTGAATTTTAAATCGCTTTCCTCCCATCTAGTCAACTTTTCTTTCTAGCTTAATCCGATAATGATTATAATTTCATAATCTTATAATGCAGACATAAAATATTCATGCTGTGTGGCAATAGACAAGAATGATCACAGCCTTCTCAAGAGCTAGCACAGAGCATTTAACCTCTGGGCAAAAGCTCAGGGTGTGACAGCTCTTCTCAGTGAAGTTTGCTACCTTCAGGAGCAACTGCATCTACATCCATCAACAACCTATTCCCTCAGTAGTCCCATGTTTGCCAGTGGTGCCTTATTATCTACTCTTCAGGGTGCAATAAGGTGAGAGAATTGATCTTGATGACACCAAGAGATGACAGAGCTGTTCTGTGGTCTCTCTGCTTACCTGCACAGGCTTTGATGCTTGCCTTATCTTTGGTGGGTTGATCCTGCTCAACAGGCAATTAGAAAAGCCACAAGCAGCTGAAATTAAGGTGCTTTCTGCCTGCCTTCACAGCTCAATCAGTTCAGCAGGGCTCATATGAGGAGAGGAAGAATCAGAAGGAGGAGTAGGAAGATTGGCCCCTTCCAAAGGAGTAAACGCGTTGTTAAATCAGCTCAATGCATTTTTCATAGAATCATAGACCAACCAGGTTGGAAGAGACCCATTGGATCATCGAGTCCAACCATTCCTATGAAACACTAAACCATGTCCTTTAGTTTAGGAGTTCCTGCAATAAAAAAGGGAGCACCAAGTATTCCTAGTGACTTCAGAGGGAGATAGGTTCATATATCAGAGAGTGTGAAGAGTCACCACAGGATCTATTTCTACTCTTCAGTCCTAAGAAATGCCTTTTCTATTTTTCGCCCAACACTTCTTCATAGAATCATAGAACAATCAGGTTGGAAGTGACCCATCGGATCATCGAGTCCAACCATTCCTATCAAACACTAAACCATGTCCCTCAGGACTTCATCTACCTGTGCCTTAAACACCTCCAGGGAAGGTGAAACACCTCCAGGGAAGGTGGGGATTGCAGATCCTCCAAAACCATATCTACAACACACAAAAAAATTGAGCTAGATACCAACACAACTAAACAGCTTTTCCCATTCCCCCAGTGGCTCATCTCAACTAAACCACTCACTGCATCCCTAGCCTTTCTGTCTGCCAGGTAGCTGTGGACTGTTCTTTTGCACAGACCCAGCTGAAATGTCCCAGATGTCTCCAGTAAAGAGAAAAAGCGACACTACTGTATATAAACACAGAGACACACATACACGTCTGTTATTCATGCTAGTCTGGCATCTGGACCTGCACAATGACAGCTCTTGCATGGTGATAATCCAGTTAGCATTTTACGAGACGTTTAAATGTTGATAAGAGAAATACTCCTGCTTCTTTTAGCTACTTATGTCAGCAGATACTGAACACCTTGTTAGACATGCGATTACCACTAAGAAACATGTAATTCCACTGCTTTTAAAAATCCCCACAAAGTACATTATGCAACAAGGATGTGGGGGGTTTATGTCTTTTTTTTTTTTTTCTTTCTAATTCCCTTTCCCTACTTTCCCTTTTCTCCCTGCTTTGCAAATGCTGAGGCAATTTTATTGCACACAAAAACTCCCTCTCCTTTCATTCGCAGTGATTTCTTAAGTTCTAATACGTCTTCCCACATGTGCACATTTATTCAAAGAAGTAGTCATCTTCTGTCCTCTAGTAGAAGGAAGAAAACAAGTGGATCTTGCTCTCTAGGAGTTTGTTATCAAAATAGCCACTACAGAATCATAGAATCACCAGGTTGGAAGAGACCCATTGGATCATTGAGTCCAACATGCAGCATTCCAGGCACAGATTTTTAAGACTCATTTAAAAAAGTGTCTTGAAACCTGTGAGCAGAACCCTTAATACTGAAAGCTGTTTCTGGTTCTGCTCCAAAAATCCAGCAATATGCATCCACATCCTATAGGTCACTTTCAAAATGAGTGGCCTTAGAACCTTATATTTCAATTGTTTCCTGAGCCTAAGATTTGGTGATTTCATGAGACTGTTCATCCACCTCAGCTAAGAGACTCATAAATTTCTGCTCCAAAAATATAAGAAAGAATGAAACAACTCCGTCTGCAGTAGCAATGTAATGGAGAGGGAAACAGTGCATAACTAATGTGAAAAAGGTGATATGTTCCCCTGTACCATATGAGGAGTAACAGCTGAGCTCTGAATTTTAAACAGCTTCTCCCTTAGTCAATTCATAGAATCATAGAACAACCAGGTTGGAAAATACCCACCGGATCAAGTCCAACCATTCCTATCAAACACTAAACCATGTCCCTCAGCAGTTTGTTCACCTGCACCTTAAACACTTCCAGGGAAGGTAAATCAACCACCTCCCTGGGCAGCCTCTGCCAGTGCTCAATCACCCTTTCTGGGAAATTTTTTTTCCTAATGTCCAGCCTAAACCTCCCCTGGTGGAGCTTGAGGCCATTCCCTCTCGTCCTGTCCCCTGTCCCTTGGGAGAAGAGCCCAGCTCCCTCCTCTCCACAACCTCCTTTCAGGTAGTTGTAGAGAGCAATGAGGTCTCCCCTCAGCCTCCTCTTCTCCAGGATAAACACCACCAGCTCTCTCAGCCATTCCTTCTGCGTATCCAAGTATGGATAGCAACCTGTAAAGAAAACTCATTACTTGTTAGTTTGGTTGATCAGTCTTACATGTAGCCAAACCTAATATCCAGTAATAATCAGCAACTTGCATTGCTGCGTATGTGAGCAAAATTCTGCACATGTCAAATAAAGTTTAAGTATAACCAGGCTAAGCCATAACTCCAGACTGCACCTCAAATCCTGTGTTCAGTTCTGGGCCCCTCATCACAAGAAGGATATTGAGGCTCTGGAGCGATTCCAGAGAAGAGCAATGAAGCTGGTGAAGGGGCTGGAGAACAGGCCCTATGAGGAGCGGCTGAGAGAGCTGGGGGTGTTTATCCTGGAGAAGAGGAGGCTGAGGGGAGACCTCATTGCTCTCTACAACTACCTGAAAGGAGGTTGTGGAGAGGAGGGAGTTGGGCTCTTCTCTCAAGTGACAGGGGACAGGACAAGAGGGAATGACCTCAAGCTCCTCCAGGGAAGGTTCAGGCTGGACATTAGGAAAAAATTCATCAGAGAAAGGGTCATTGGGCACTGGAACATGCTGCCCAGGGAGGTGGTTGACTTGCCTTCCCTGGAGTGTTTAAGGGACGGGTGGATGAGGTGCTGAGGGACATGGTTTAGTGTTTGATAGGAATGGTTGGACTCTATGATCCGATGGGTCTCTTCCAACCTGGTGATTCTATGATTCTATAACTGCAGGCAATCAACAGCTGCACAGTCCAAGGCAATATATTGATAGGCAATGATGATAACACTTCAGTTTCATGAACAGTGTATCCTAAAAAAGGTGAAGGACTATTTTTTTATATCCTTTGTGAGGGTACACTGAGTGTTCTCCAGTGCCAGTGAGCTCTGAGGTTAAGGTATAGAATCAGTAGGTTGGAAAGGACCTCCTGGATCATTAAGTCCAACCATTCCCATCATAGTATCAGAACAGCTCCCCACACATGGTAGCGACATGCTGCAGGCATCACTGTTCGTATTTATAAAATAACAGAACATTTCAATAAGGAATGAATGCACCAGACCAGCGAATATTGAAAGAATCTATAGCAGATCTCTCTGAAGTCCTTCACCAGACTCTAAGGAGGGTTCCTCTAGGCATCTGTGCTGTGCAGTCTGGCTAGTAATAAACAGCACAAAAAAATGAAGGTCAAATGTTGTATATGTAAGACAATCTTTTCCCTGTTTTATTCTGTAAAAGAGGCTAGCATAGCACTCAAGCAAAAATGAGTGAAGTTAAAGCATAAAAAGTTAAACAGTTTGCAAATTAAAATGCAAGCCTCCCTTCTACTCACTTCCTTGCCCAGTCACACTTCCTGGTTGAAAACAAGTAGGACTGACTAAAACCAATTTTTTTACATATTTAAGGAATATTGCATTGCATGCTCTGAGGAAAAGGAAAGGCTGTGCTCATGCATACATCTCCATTTGCTCCAGTCATTCTGAATATGCATCACACCTGCTACTTATGGCAATGTTCCAGCTCTTCTCTCCGCTCTTTGCCTTTTTTGGGGGGTTCAGCTGGGATGAGCATAGACCTCTCTGAATTGTCCCTCTCTTGATTTCCCTTTTCTGCCCATTGTCCAAGAAAAACGCGTCTGCATCCCACCCTCACAGGAGAAGAAGCTCATGAGCAGAAGGAGCTCCCAGGGAAGGGCAAAAACACAGGAACAGAGCAACTGAGTCCAGGAACCAAACTTGGGAAATAAGGCATTTGATTAACTCTGCCACAATCCATTGCTGAGCTTTTTCCCTAACAAGGAACGTGACCCCTGACGTTAAATGAGCCCTTGAGTTTCATAAGACCAAGTAGCTACAGAGGCAGCATCAGGCGACCACCCAGTCAGGTGTAACCAGCTGTCCTGCTATCTGAAGCAAAAGCTCTAGGAGACTTGTATGCACAAGAAGAAGCAAAAGGAAGTGTTAAAAAACCAGAAGCATGTCTGCTCACTTTGGAAACAGAAGGAATTTTTAATGGGCATACGGCTGTGGGTAATAGTTCACCTTCTGTATCTTTATGTAAGACCTTTCAGAGAATCACACTAGAGATATTTTCTCACATGGACAGATCAAGGCTGCTTTTTATGATGAAAATATTTAGGTATTCCACTATAGATCACCACATGCTACACAAATGCATGGAAAAGCAGAAATCAAAAAATCTAATAAAAAACACAGAAAGAAAGAGCAGGATCTTGCAAAGTGACTTCTGTAGCTTGGCACATCACAGTAGTTGACAGATCAGAAAAAGGGGATCCAATTCCTGAATTTGAAACTGACATCTTGTCTAGTGGCTTGAACTCCTACTACCTGCCTCTCATAATTCTGTTGCCATTGTAAATACTCACTCCAAATGTGATCCATAAAATGTTAAATTTTTCCTTTTTCCTGTCTATTTTTGTCTTGGTGTTTATTTTTGGTTTTTGTTTTTTTTTTTTCCTGAGTAAGCATGATTACCTTGTATTTTGTGTAGGGCCATGTCTTTAAAGGTGCACTGCCATGTTTATACTCCCAGGGCTGCTCCATCAGAAGTTCGTGGTTGATGTCAACTGATCATCAAGACCACCTCTGACTTGGCGTAATGCTGGCATGTCCTAGGTTGTACCACAATCATAGAATCATAGAACAACCAGGTTGGAAGAGACCCATCAGATCATCGAGTCCAACCATTCCCATCAAACACTAAACCATGTCCCTCAGGACCTCATCTACCTGTGCCTTAAACACTTCCAGGGAAGGTGAATCTACCACCTCCCTGGGCAGCCTATTCCAATGCCCAATGACCTTTTCTGTGAAAAACTTTTTCCTAATCTCTAGTCTAAACCTCCCCTGGCAGAGCTTGAGGCCATTCCCTCTCGTCCTGTCCCCTGTCGCTTGGGAGAAGAGACCAGCTCCCTCCTCTCCACAACCTCCTTTCAGGGAGTTGGAGAGAGTAACGAGGTCTTCCCTCAGCCTCCTCTTCTCTAAGCTTAACACCCCCAGCTCTCTCAGCCGCTCCTCATAAGGCCTGTTCTCCAGCCCCTTCCCCAGCTTCATTACTCTTCTCTGGACTCACTCCAGAGCCTCAACATCCTTCTTGTGCTGAGGGGCCCAGAACTGAACACAGGATTCAAGGAGTGGCCTCACCAGTGCTCCTCAGGAGGCACAAGCCAGAGCTACTGTCCTGACAGCCACACAGCACCTCTACTTTCCTCATTTATCATTTGTGACTTTTCTGAGGTCTCTCTGCTCTTCCAGAGCGGATCTAATGCCAACTCGAACAGGGGCCCAGCCTTCTTTTGCTGGGAATGAGTGACCCATGCAGTGAAGTTAACATGTTCTGCAGCCGAGCAACCCTGCATTCAGGGCCATGCATAAACACTTTACTGCTGCCCATTAAATTTTATTGCTCTCTCTAATATGCCTTGAGATAACTAAACTCGTGCCTGAAAGAGGTATTTAAACTGTTTTAACAGTATCTGCTTCTCATAATCTCCTTTATGGTAGCGTCTTATGGTTTTACCCATTTAAAATGTGTTTTGTTGTTGTTTTTTTAAGCAAGGGATTTGTACTCTGACCTTTGAGCAGCAGCAGCCCCTGTCAGAAGACAGCTGGCAATGCAGTGTGTGCAATGCAATCTATAGAGATTAAATTCATTTCACTCTCTCTTAAGACAGATGACTGGGAGGCTGGTAGGCCCACTGGGATTTTGATAGATTGAATTCATTTCTGTTTCAAAGGGAAAGCTAAAACTGAGAAATAATAGACATATTTTTGCTCAGTGGATTAAGCCCTGCCCTGAAACACTTGGCTGGCCTGGAAAAGGGAAGACACACTGGTATTCTTGCACTTTGCCTCTGGGCTGAGTCCAATGGCATGAGGTTTAACACGGCCAAATGCTGGGTCCTGTACTTGGGGTAAAACAACCCTGTGCAGAGCTACAGACTAGGAGAAGTCTGGTTGGAAAACTGCCTGGAGGAGAAGGACCTGGGGGTGTTGGTTGACAGCAACTGAACATGAGCCAGCAGTGTGCCCAGGTGGCCAAGAAGGCCAATGGCATCCTGGCTTGTATCAGAAAGGGTGTGACCAGCAGGTCCAGGGAGGTGATTCTCCCTCTATACTCAGCACTGGTGAGGCCGCTCCTTGAATACTGTGTTCAGTTGTGGGTCTCTTACCACAAGAAGGATGTTGAGGCTCTGGAGCGAATTCAGAGAAGAGTAAGAAAGCTGGGGAAGGGGCTGGAGAACAGGTCTTACGAGGAGCGGCTGAGAGAGCTGGGGTTGTTTAGCCTAGAGAAGAGGAGGTTCAGAGGAGACCTCTTTGCTCTCTACAACTACCTGAAAGGAGGTTGTAGAGAGGAGGGAGCTGGGCTCTTCTCCCAAGTGACAGAGGACAGGGCAAGAGGGAATGGCCTCAAGCTCCACCAGGGGAGATTTAGGCTAGAGATTAGGAAGAAGTTTTTCACGGAAAGGGTCATTGGGCATTGGAATAGGCTACCCAGGGAGGTGGTTGATTCCCCTTCCCTGGAGGTGTTTAAGGGACGAGTAGATGAGGTGCTGAGGGACATGGTTTAGTGTTTGATAGGGATGGTTGGACATGATGATCAGATAGGTCTCTTCCAACCTGGTTGTTCTATGATTCTATGATTCTATAACATGTTCCATCACTCAATGGACTCAGCAGTCCACTGAGCCCAGTGGACTATGTGTGCTGGAGACATCTGCTGTACAGGGGTTTGAGCAAACAGATCAAATAGATAATCTGAGTATCTAAAAACTCATCCCTGTACACACCTTCCGGTTAATTAAGTTAACCTTGTAGAAACATCACTGGGCTGACTTTGAAGGAAATTAGGCAATGACATCATCAGCAAAGGCATATCCACAGGTTGCATTAAAGAGTCTTTGTAACTCAAGAGGTTCAGGATCATTTCTCCAGCTTACACTCATGCCTGAAGCTTCCTTGCATGCTCCACATGACAGGAATGTGGTATGGCCATTCTGAAAGCATTTGTCAAATATCCCAAAGGAAAATCCCAGAGGATTTTCTTTCACTGGAACACTATGAAAGAGTGTAGAGGACTGAGGTCTTCCAGGCACTTTCTTAAAAGACTTTACCTTAGTAAAGTCTTTTAATACACTTCAGGATTGAAGCCTAATTGAGCATTGACTACAAGATTATACTTGAGTACTGTTGTTGAGGTTGATTTACTCTCTTTCAGTTCTCTGTCCATAAAATGGGGAAGAAGGCACAGTTTTCCCCATTTTTTTCTTATCATTTCTTTTAATTGTAAAAGATTCAAGGTAAGAGTAGGTCTAGATACAATTATGATGCGAATAGATAGTCTTCCATATTACAGCACAGGATCCTGAAGACAGAAGATGTCAACAGAAGATGTCAACAGAAGAATGGAGGCTCCTTAGAATCAAAGAATCATAGAATCACCAGATTAGAAAAGACCCACCGGATCATCGAGTCCAACCACTCCATTTGCCAAAGCCATATAACTTAATGAGCACAAACAGAAAAGTTCCCACACACAGAATAAAAAGTTTTCCTACTTGCCAAGATGAGAAACATGATGACTGCAAGTTGGAGAGCAGGGTGGCTGCACTATGGGGTTTTTAGTTGTAATTATAATTGGCCTTTCCTTTTCGGGGGTCGCTATGCTAAATTAAAAACCAACAAGAAAGCATTTAATTTTAGTTAATGAATGTTTGAACATTAAATGGGTTAAGGTAGTTTTTTTTTTCTTTCGAAGAGGAATGAACCCCTTCACTTTTTCACTAGATGAAGGAATCCATGGCATTGTATTTTTCATTTACAAGTCTATGAATCGTGCGCTTCGTGTTCTGACTTTATTTTTTACCTAGTTTGAGATTTAAAACTGGAATTATATAATTCCTTTCTTTCTCTGTTCATTTCTAGCCCATTAACTTTACCCTTCAGCTTTGCAGGTTCTACAAGTGGAACAGGAAACCTGCTTCATGCATAGGGGATTTCAGAATGATACCCTGACCTCTTAGGGCAGAGGATGCTGGGAGAGTATTATTTGGAATCACAACATTCGGGGCTATACTTTTGTACAAAACGAGGAGGAAAATGTCTTTTCAGCAGAGCTGTTTTAGAATTCGCATTTGAACTGTTTGGTGGATGGTTAGTTTCCACAGTGTGAAAAATATGCAATGGGAAAGTGTTCCTACTGCTTAAAATCAGAATCATATCTTTTTCATAAAGGAAATTCTTTGTTCCGTCTCAAAAAGCAAAAAGTACTACCCTCATCCTCTGAGGAACCACGTTTTAAATTTTAAATTTTTGGGGAAGGGTAAGTCTTCACTGCAACAAAACAGAAAAAAAAAATGTTTAAAATTATATTTAACTCACTGCCCCTTCACAGCGCATCACCAAGCGGGCTTGTCAGCTTGACATGGCAGAATTTCAGAAGGATAGTATCTCACATCTCAGACACGGGAATGTGGGAACTCTTGTCTTGCTTTAAGCTGAATAATTTTTATTAGTGTTTGATAGGAATGGTTGGACTCAATGATCCAGTGGGTTTCTTCCGACCTGGATATTCTATGATTTCTATTAAAAGAATTTGATATCTTCAGGATCATTTTTTCTGAAGATATCTCCATATCACAAAAATCATCACCACACAGAGATATTAAGTGATTCTCATCATGGTTAGGCTTGATAGAGGGACAAGGACCGAAAGGACCAAAATAACTGAACAAGCCTGGAAATAAGAAGTAGTAGAAACACTTGTAATGAAGGTCTTTTCAGGTGGATATTGTGATATAAGACTGAGGTGGGTTTAACTCAGTGTTCTTTAAATTCTTTCTGCTGCATCATAGAATCATAGTATCATAGAACAACCAGGTTGGAAGAGACCCATCGGATCATCGAGTCTAACCACTCCCATCAAACACTATCCTTCAAAGCCAAACTCACTGGGCACTTTGACAATTCTGTTGACTTCTCACAAAAAAAAAAAAAAAAAAAAAACAAAAAAAAGCACCTTTTAATGAGCTATTCTACTTGGTTCATGGTATTAATGATCATTTGAAGGTCTTCCTGTCCATCTACGTTTGGCTTCCCATGACCAGGCTGCAGAGTAAGATTTCTTGCTCAAATGTCAGATCAATTTTGTACTGAAACGCAAAGAGCAGAAAAGGTATTCTTTTCTTTCCCAGTTTTATTTAATTGGTCACCATTTGCATTTACAAGACAAAGGGTTTCCAGTATCAAAGATGATTTTTTTTCTCAGTATCACATCTAAACAGCGGGAAAGCAGTAAGAAAACTTCATTGTCTTCTATGCTGTTTTCTCACTATTAGGTTTCTCACTATTAAGTACATTCCTTCTCCACCCTTCCCCTCCTCTGCCCTTCTGTATAACAGCTGAATTTTACATTTCACCAATACTTAAACTAACCTGAAAAGTGAATCTTGCTTTTAGGATCTTGTCTACTAAATAAATTTTAAGGGATGTCTTTGAACATGAATCTCTTTTGCCTAACTCTAAATCTGTTACGGAAATGTCCTCTATTCAGAGCTTACCATGAGATAAATTTGAAATATGTGTCAGTAATCAGGCTGGGAATCAGTCAGTCTTCATTACTAATTATCATCCTGCAGAGAGGGAAAAAATGATCTCCACCCTGGTTGTCTTAGAATATTCAAAGTCCCTGCTGCAAGGAATGACGTTAATTCATACTAAACCCAGCTGAGCATACAGCTTACCTTTTTTTCCCATTTTTATTATTTTTAAAAAGTAATCTAAAATGAAAAAAAAAAATAAAGCCAGCTTTAAAACCTGGAATGGTTCTCCTGAAAATACTCAGCAGCACGTACCTTCTTACTGAATTGGCATAAAATGAAAGCCGCAGAGGAGACAATGCTACCCAAAAGGTCTTAGGTTTTGATTTGCTTTTGATTTGACAGTGTGGACCATCCTACATAACAGAGCAACAGAACATTGCTAAGCAAGGATTTTATTCAAAAGCTGGAACGTTTTCCTAGTTTTTCATTAGTGATTTTTGTCTATGTTTTTATTATATATAGAAATCTAAACCACTGAAGAAAGGCTGTGGGGTTTTCTTAGAAGTAAAATACACAGTTCTACAAAGTTTTGGAGAGAGGAGGATTTTTGCCTGCAGTGCTATCAACTAATAAGCATAATCTCCACTGTATGAATTTAATCCAGCTGAAGGCACAGTCCACTGCCACAAAAAAAAAAACCCAAAGAATTTTTCTTGTTACAGATTTTCTTGTTTGCCAAGATGTTCCTTAGTCTTTTTTTTTTTTTTTTTTTTTTTTTAAATGCACGCTAGGCAAATGAAACCAGGGTCAGGAAATCTCCTGTTATGAAATAGTCTAGTAGGAAGAGTATTTGGAGGAAATAAAAAAAAAAATCACTTGTCTCATTCTTGCTCTTTCCTAGGCACCAGCTGACGGCTACTGCTTGAAATAAAACTCCAAGAGCCTTTGATCTGAGCAGGTACAGTCATTCCCATGTTTCCATCATGCTATTAATATTAAAGATTGGCAAGAAGAGATTAACAGTCCCTTCCAGGGTTCTGGAAAGGATGAATGCAGTGATGTGCAACAAATAATTTGCTGTCAACGTGTCTACTGATGTTGCATTCATAGAATCATAGAATCACCAGGTTGGAAGAGACCCACTGGATCATTGAGTCCAACCATTCCCATCGAACACTAAACCATGTCCCTCAGCACCACACCTGCACCTTAAACCCCACTAGGGAAGATGAATCAACCCCCTCCCTGGGTAGCCTGTTCTAGTGTTCAATGACCCTTTCTGTGAAAAAGAAATATATTCACTTCAATATATAAAGGAAACAAATTTCAGGGTGAGATTTATAAGTCTTCCTGCTTGTGGTAGGAAGAGAAACATGGACCAATTGCAGGGTTGAGACCTTGAGACCTATTTCTAGCGTGATAGTTTCTATTTCCGATGAAAACCTGCAGCCTTTCTTGATGGCCTTGTTTGGAACCTCCAGATGACTTGCATACAAATATCCACTTACTGAAGTCATATCAGACTCAGAGCTAATCTGAGAATTGCCTTGTATCGTGCAGCAAAATCAGGAGTGAAGGCTGAGGGGGACACGGGACATTTTCACATTGAGGGAACTTGTCTGGTAAACCATATCTATATCATATAATTTTCATAGAATCATAGAATCATAGAACAACCAGGTTGGAAGAGACCCATCGGATGATCGAGTCCAACCATTCCTATCAAACACTAAACCATGTCCCTCAGCACCTCATCTACCCACACCTTAAACCCCTCCAGGGAAGGCGAATCAACCACCTCTCTGGGCAGCCTGTTCCATTGCCTAATGACCCTTTCTATGAAGAATTTTTCCTTATGTCGAGCCTGAACCTCCCCTGGTGGAGCTTGAGGCCATTCCCTCTTGTCCTGTCCCCTGTCACTTGGGAGAAGAGCCCAGCTCCCTCCACTCCACAACCTCCTTTCAGGTAGTTGGAGAGAGTAATGAGGTCTCCCCTCAGCCTCCTCTTCTCCAGGATAAACACCCCCAGCTCTCTCAGCAGCTCCTGATAGGACCTGTTCTCCAGCCCCTTCACCAGCTTCGTGGCTCTTCTCTGGACTCACTCCAGAGCCTGAGAGTAGGTCCTCTAGATCATTGCTAGGAAATTAGCTTTCAGCTTTTAATATATTCCTTATGTCTCATTACCTATTATGTTGAAATCTAAAGCATACAGCTCAGGAGTAGAGAAGCCTGGTATCCTTAAAATTAATCTGTTAGAAATAATTTTCTTCGTGGTGTCACTTGACCTCTCTTATTAGCATCTACTATATTCTCCCCACCTTTTCTTGCCTCTAGCCTCCAGACCTACAGAAGATAACAGGGAATGGAAAGACTGCAGCTATTTATAATAATAATCTACTCCAGGCTCCACGGTGGTAGTTTTAATCGTCAACTGTTGTCAGGCATCAAGATCAAAAAGATCTGAGATTTGATTTGTTTGGGTTATAAAGAAGCTCTGAATGCCGAAGTGCTGTCGCTGAAATTGCAAAGCACAGCCCCTGCGTGAAGTAGAATGAACTAGTATTGCCCCCTCTGATCTGATTTGTAGCCATCACAGCTCTTTAAAGTTATTTGATTTGACATCAATTAGCTAGTTTTCACTAGGGAAAAGTCTCATTTTGCATTTAGTACAATATCGATGTCATTTTCCTCCTAAAATGTGACAAGGAGCAGACTGCTTCAGCATACTTTGTGACTGACTTGAAGGATAGGAGGAGAAGAAAGGCTTCACAAAACAAGATAAAAACAACAAAAAATATACCAAGAGGGATGAGAAGACCAAGAAAATATTTTATCTCTGTTTTATCCATCTGCTGCCATCACTGTAAGGTTGCAGAATATTTCAGGCCTGTATGTTCTTGGAAGACAACAAATCTGGTAGCAAGAGAAAAGCATTTGTGGAGTTCAATCCCAGCTTTTTTTTTTTTCACCTTTCTATATTCTGCTTAGGACTTTGCAAAAGATCTGAGATACATGGAGTTACTATAATGACTCATGGAGCCACAAGAGTTTTTACAGGTTGAATCATAGAATCACCAGGTTGGAAGAGACCCATTGGATGATCGAGTCCAACCATTCCTATCAAACACTAAAGCATGTCCCTCAGGACCTCATCTACCCATCCCTTAAACACCTCCAGGGAAGGTGAAAAGGAAGGATACGATGTGACCATTTCACACAAATGGCCTCTTCCAATCCAAAAAACATGAGAGCCAACTTTAATTAATGCACAGACCATTTAGTAATGCTCAGTAAATACATTAGATTGCATTCTTCAGTGATGGAAGTGCAGATACATCATACAAATCTTCCTGGTATCATACGCTTCCATGCCTGTATTTCTAAAAAGAAATAGAATTTTATTAATCATAAATGAGCTGCAACACAGCAGTACATGAGATTCACATCATTATAGAATCATGGAATCACCACCAGGTTGGAAGAGACCCACCGGATCATCGAGTCCAACCGTTCCTATCAAACACTAAACCATGTCCCTCAGCACTTCATCCACCCTTCCCTTAAACACCTCCAGGGAAGGTGAATCAACCACCTCCCTGGGCAGCCTCTGCCACTGCCCAATCACCATTTCTGTGAAAATTTTTTTCCTAATGTCCAGCCTAAATCTCCCCTGGCGGAGCTTGAGGTCATTCCCTCTCGTCCTGTCCCCTGTCACTTGGGACATGACTCTATGAAGCAGAGCCTTTTGCCAGAGCTCCCACTTCTGTGTCATCCACCTGGGACAAGGACACTTTCCATTTTCCATTTTTTTTCTTTTTTTTTTATGCCTACTTATTTAGTTATCAGATCCAATTATAAACTCAAATTACCAACACGAATTTTTACTAACAGTTATTCAGACATGAATAACAATTAAACTCAAGCAGCAGAAGGGTCAGGGAAGGCTGGATAACCCAGCAGGAGCTGAATCAATACTTGATAAATACTTCATCTAATAGCCCATACTAAGCCTTATCTTACATTGACAAACCGACACAATAAGCAGCACATTGAAGTCAGTGGAGTCTGAAGGGAGCTGCAATCACAGCTCTGACTTCAGGCCATCGTTACAGAGCATTTAATTCAGTGACAACTCCAACTCCATTTTTCCAGCGCCACCTCTCCACTTACTGCTGAAACCCCATTTAAGTAAAACACCAGTTCAGCTGCGTCGATGTAACCGTTTGGTGAATGGTGTTGGTCTCCGATCAGTCACTCGAGGAACTGATCCAGATTAAAAATAAACTTTAAAAAGGGGGAGAGAGAAAGAATGGTTATTTTTAACCAGCTCAACTTCGTGATCTAGATTATAGCCCCTTAAAGGATGAAGTGTGAGCAGAGATGCTTGGCCAAGGGTAGGAATGACCTGATAAGCTTAGGGGACTAGTTGCTTAGGAGAAGAACAGAGAATCATAGAATCATAGAACAACCAGGCTGGAAGAGACCCTTCAGATCATCAAGTCCAACCATTCCTATCAAACACTAAACCATGTCCCTCAGGACCTCTTCTACCCATCCCTTAAACACCTCCAGGGAAGGTGAATCAACCACCTCCCTGGGCAGCCTGTTCCAATGCCCAATGACCCTTTCCGTGAAAAACTTCCTCCTAATCTGTAGCCTAAATCTCCCCTGGCAGAGCTAGAGGCCATTCCCTCTTGCCCAGTCCCCAAGAGAAAGACTTTTGTACTCACTACCTCTGGAGAGGGCTAGTCCCACAGACGAGATGTTACAGCCCTTCAAACAACACAGGCATTGCAGAAAAGACTGATTTTCCTTTTAAACACTTACACCACTGATTGAGTGAACAAAAAAAAATCAGTCAATTTAGGGATGATAAAAGGATTTCAGTGTTTCTAACAGCAATTCCCTTACTAAAGAACAATTCATAGTTTATCATAGTAATAATGATTTCTTAGATCAATTAGCAAAAGATGTGTAATTACTATTTCCAAAAAAAAGAAATGGAACCTCTGCAAAGCTCTGAATCAGAACAGCAGGGCTCTTCTCAAGTCATTTTCCCTTTTTACTTTTTTGATAGGATTGATTCACCCAAAACACTCTGAATTTCTGAATTGATTCAGTCTCTAGCTGCTCATCTGAAAATGTTTCTCACAGCTCAGGACATAACATACTGATGGACTGCGAATAAGCGTCACTTAGAGTGAGAAATGGAACACGGAGTATAAAACCCAACGAATCATCACATCACAGCTACGTACAAAGGAATAAAATGTGAACGAAAAGCAGATATCCTAGAAGATGAAATTCTTATCCTTGATTAATCCCAGGGTAAATTTTTCATTGCAGCAGAGAGCTAAACTAGTTAAAGCCTGTATCTTGTGTTTGCAGGCTTTAGATTTTTGGTTTTTAATGAATATATCTTGTCTTGCACTGAGTTAATCCACTTGCAGATCCACAACCTATGCCACTGCTCAAGCCTGTGTAGGAGGTCAGTGGGACTATCGGTCGTCAAATCCCGATCTAGAGTCTCATTTCCATGTGTAGATACTGCAAGACTACCCTTCTTTGCAAGTCACCTGGTTATTTTAATAAGCCTTTAAAAACGGAAAACAACAACAAGAAGATTCAAGAGGAAATTGTAAACCTTGCTGGTACGACAGCAATAGCATTAGCATCATACAGCTTAACACGGCAAAAAAATACCATCCCATAATCAGGATGAATAACTGAGACTTGAGCTTCATTTTTCTCAGTCAAGAACAACTTTAGTAGCATCTTGCCATAAAAAGAAGCTACGGACCCATTCTGACTTTTATTTTCCTTTTTTTTTTCATTTATTTTGGGCTAATATAGTCATATCACTCAATAAATTCTTGTTTCATAGAATCATAGAATCATAGAACAACCAGGTTGGAAGAGACCCATCGGGTCATCGAGTGCAACCATTCCTATCAAACACTAAACCAAGTCCCTCAGGTTTATTACAGTGTTAATTTGTAATATTCCTTGCTGCTTGATAATGTACATAGTTAGCCACATCCATCAAAAGGCAGAGCTGCTAAGTAAAGTAAATCCAGGCTTGACTTCTTCACAACTTCATGAAACTCTATCTTTTTGTCATTCTTTGTCAAATGGTGTTATGAGAGAATGGGAATCAATTGTGTTGTCTTGGTTTTTTTAATGTGATACCAGAATATATCCTTTCCATTGGGTGTCTGTTTGATAGGATGAGGAACTTTCTGAGTTTTGAGGTTCAATAGGATGAGAAATGGCTGAGAGAGCTGGGGTTGTTTAGCTTAGAGAAGAGGAGGCTGAGAGGAGACCTCATTACTTTCTACAACTACCTGAAAGGAGGTTGTAGAGAGGAGGGAGCTGGGCTCTTCTCCCAAGTGACAGGGGACAGGACAAGAGGGAATGGCCTCAAGCTCCACCAGAGTAGGAGGAAGTTTTTCACGGAAAGTGTCATTGGGCATTGGAATAGGCTGCCCAGGGAGGTGGTTGATACACCTTCCCTGGAGGGGTTTAAGGCACAGATGGACAAGGTGCTGAGGGACATGGTTTAATGCTTGATAGGAGTGGTTGGACTCGATGATCCGATGGGTCTCTTCCAACCTGGTGATTCTATGATAACTTCAACATATATCAACTCATTCGAGTCTTGGTCTGGATCTGTAGCCTACAAGGGTTTTTCCTCTGATTCCAACCCAGACTTTGCAAAGGAGAGAAAGGCAGAGTTCACCAGTTTCCACCTCCACTGAGGCAAAGAAGAACTCTGTGTGACTTTTTCCTGACTACACTGGGAAGAAACTGGATGCCAGAAAACCTCATTCCCTCCCTCCCAACCTGAGCTCTTCAAGTCTTTCTCACTCCATTGAAGTGAGAAGAGGCTTCCTGGGGATGCAGATGGGAGAAGGGCTGTGAGCTTAGCAGTCAGTTCAAGGTATGATTAAGAAGTTTCTGGGCTCTGTCTGGGGTGACTGCTGTTCGTTGGATGTTAGCTCACAAAAAAATAACATACACTTCAGTCTTATCCCTGCCCTACCCCATCTTATTTGAACAGCAATCGGAGGCTAATGAGGAAAAGTCTTATTAGACTTTGGTTCTTACATGTAACCCGTGTCCAGGAAATAATATTGGAGATTGTGAGATACTGAGGTGTTCTCTCAATATTTGCATTTTATAATTGTTTCTTTAAAGAACTGGGCAGGTGGGATTTCGCTGATGGGGCTGTGGTCATCTACTCTATGACTAGGGAGAAATGACAGAATATTAATCAGTTTCATCCCAGCTCCCTCAGCATATCATTTACTCTCTCACTCTTCATTGCTCATTTACAAATAAACACTCAGAATGAGTGACTGAAGGGAGCTGGTAGCCAAGGGGAAAGGTAGGGAACTTTACACACCAGCACCGCAAGCTCTCTGAAAACATGCGTCTGTTTGCAAATGTATTAGACTTGTCTCTCAAAGCCAGAGGACCCCAGCTTTATATCACTGCAATGAAATATAGGTGCCAGCTGTAATCCTCTGTAATTCAGTCTGAGATATGCAACCTTCAGGAGCTGAGGAACGGGAGGAAAAGAGCTGATAGATGCCCTTTTATTTTACCCCAGATTCAGTTTTAGTAGTTAACCTGGAGAGGTATTACCTGATTTAATTAATGGGAGAAGTATTGCTCTGTCCTACTTCACAGGACAAAGATGCCTGCTGAGGTCACGTGGGGTGGGGGCGTATCACGTGCTAGGGGAGTTATTTCCGCGTACTCAGTGGGAATGCATGGGAACGGGCAGTGTCACGTGGCTTTAGGCCGCGCCCCCTTATTGGGGTTTGAATGGGAGAACAGCCTCTGGGGTCACGTGCCTAGGAATGGAGGCTTTATGGCCACATGGGCATGGGCACAGTGTGTGCAAAGGAGGCCTTGAAGGGCTGTGAGTGTGCAACAAGTGTGCAAGGAGCCCTACTGGGACCTTTAATGGTTGGACTAGATGATCCGATGGGTCCCTTCCAGCCTGGTTGTTCTATGATTCTATGTAAAACACAGAGAAGCTCTGGAGGGCACAGAGAATTTTCTGGGAATTCTACTGTGTAGAAATTGGAGACAGTCACTGCTTGAATCTGCATACGACAGAGATAATCTCATTTCTCTCAGGAGCTCTGCTGGTCCCTATTAAGCAAGAGGTTTAGTCCATGTAGCAGAGACACATTGCACAGGTTAGAAATGGCAAGAGTTCAATGCTTAACCAGAGCATCCTCTACACCTGCGAGTGACCTTTCAAAGAGATGGCATATGCCTTAGTTACATAAATGTAAAGCCTTAATTTTTGCAGCAGTGCAAAGCATCCCTGCTAACAGTAATGTGGGAGGACCACCATAACTCAAATGAAATACATTCCCCATTGAAAGTGATTTCAGAGACAGGCTCTTGTAACTGGGAAGAAAATGTTAAGCTTGAGCGACAAAGCTGGTGAAGGGGCTGGAGAACAGGCCTTATGAGGAACGGCTGAGAGAGCTGGAGGTGTTTAGCCTGGAGAGGAGGAGGCTGAGAGGAGACCTCATTACTCTCTACAACTACCTGAAAGGAGGTTGTGGAGAGGAGGGAGCTGGGCTCTTCTCCCAAGTGACAGGGGACAGGATGAGAGGGAATGTCCTCAAGTTCCACCAGGGGAGAGTTAGGCTGGACATCAGGAGGAAGTTTTTCATGGAAAGGGTCATTGGGCATTGGAATAGGCGGCCAAGGGAGGTGGTTGATTCACCTTCCCTGGAGGTGTTTAAGGGATGGGTAGACGAGGTCCTGAGTGACTCAGTTTAGTGTTTGATAGGAATGGTTGGACTCGATGATCCGATGGGTCTCTTCCAACCTGGTTGTTCTATGATTCTATGATTCTATGATAAGCCTCAGCTTTATGCCTCTTATCTATCTCTCTGTCTTTCCATCTTTCCTCTGCTACTTGCTTATAAAATTACTTTAAAATGTAGATACTTTAAAATAATAATTTATTAAACAGGTTCTCCTAAAGGCATGATAGCTGAGAGAAGCAGCTATGAATGTCAGTCACATCAAAGCAGCATTCATTTGATCCCACGGGGACTTCTTTGGTGTATGTAAGAGTGATGTCTACTGGAGGGGAGAGGCCCAAGGAGCCCTGAGTTCAAGGATTCACGTTGCTCCATAGGAATAATTCCCACAACTGAAGCTGACCCAGATGGTGGATTATTAAATGCTGAAAAGAGCAGGTTTGAGGATGATGCAGGTTAAATACACCACCTGGATGGATGCATGAATGAAAGGGCACCTGGGATTTGCTTGTAGAGACCATGCTATGCACACACTGAAAAAGGGACCAGGAGTAGTTCTGCAGCTTATGGCATTGTTTGCCTTTGGGATGTGGATTTTAATCGATTCTTTGGATCTGCTCTGAGAACTCAGACACAGCTGGAAGCCGCAAACACTTCAATATGTTTGCCCAGATTTTTAATTCTGGGGAGCTGAGCATTGTAACCACTAGAGAAGCCGTGTCTGTCTGCCTCCTGCAACCACTCCATGAAAGCCACACACACCAAGTGTGTTCACTCTCTCTCCAACAACATGGGGTAAAATGACTCAGCATTAATAGACCATCAAAGCACTGCTCTGCTCTCTGATTCATTACACTGTGAACTGTTTGCTCCTGTACAGCTTTAAGCACATGAGCCTGTCTGCAAGAAACCACCAGATTTTCTGCATAATTGTGTGATCCTGAAAGGAGTTCTGCACTCATCGATGGATGTCTGCTTCTCTGCTCATACTTACGGTGACAGGGGACATGACAAGAGGGAATGACCTCAAGTTCCACCAGGGAAGGTTCAGGCTCGACATAAGGAAACAACCTGGTTGTTCTATGATTCTATGAATAAAACCAGGGAAAAAAAATATGAGGAGAGGAGTAAGCAGTAGCTAAGACTGATAGAGACTGGTGAAGCAAGGAGAAGCCAGTCAAGAATAAACCAGGCAACAGATCAGATCAGATCAGTGGAAATCAGATATTGCTACCCAGAAAAACTTTAAATTATAAGCTATGGTTCAAGGTTACTTTAATAGGGTAGAAGAAGCAGCCTAGCAGTCATCTGCACAAAGGAAGGACAGTTAATTGTTGTTGATATATATAAAATTTAGGAGTTAGTTACAACTAATCTATCTTCTTAGCTAGATTTATTTTTCTTTTGCTTCCTTTTAGAGTTACAGTTTGTTTAGTCATTCATACCACGTATTTCCAACTAATTAAATTACCTAACTGTGTATCAAAAGGCTCAGCATAACTTTCACAGGCTTCAAAGTAGGTTCATCTAGAGAAAGTAGCCCAGGACCATGTCCAGTCAGGTTCTTAACATTTCCAGGGATGGAGCTACTAGAACTTGTTTCAGCATTTCATAGAATCATAGAACAACCAGGTTGGAAGAGACCCATCGGATCATCGAGTCCAACCATTCCTATGAAATACCACTCTCACAGTCTTCATGCCAATCTTACATATATAAATATATTATAGTAGAAGAATTTAAGAGCACCCATCGCTTGATTTCTCTGGTCAGCAATTATTTTAATTATTACCAAGGCCAAGGCATGATAGTGTCTACCCATCCACAAATGCTCCCTCTACCCTGTGGCACAGTTCACACAAATGAAATTCTTGCTACTTAGAATATCTCATCATCCATCTTTTCTTATTCCTTTCCACTTAATTGATTTCATGAAAATTCCTTGGTTCCTTTCTTTTGGTTGGACTAATTATCAACAGTACATAACCGTCATTATGTCAAATTACTTCACTTTTTATCACTTAGTTCCTTGTTAAAAGTGTTCTTATAGTTACTGTATAAAAAAAAAAAAGTTATCTCTGTATTTACAGGCCACACCATATGTTTGAGGGGGTAATAGTCACTCGTTAAGAAACCAAGACCTTGGCTAGATAATAACATTGAGATCATCAAGGATTTTACTTACGTTCCTGAAATAATATGGGAGCGATTGTTTGGCTCCAGTTTTTTGCAGAACAAAACATTTCCTTTGTATCTCACATAAAACCCATTCATGGAATCGTGTTATGACAGCAAAAGAACGAGACTGTGACCCAGCTCCTGTGTTGAAGAAAATGATTCATTGCATTTATCACATGGCCTAGAAAGTACTCTCCCTCTTTTAATTTTTATCTGTAAAACTGGTCACCCTGGAAGTGTGACTGTGTTCTTCAATGAAACAAAGGGCAACAGCTCCTCAGTAGTTTTATCTACAGATCACACAGTAGGGTCAATGCTAACCTCAAGTTTTACAAGTGCACTGCAGGAGTTCAGGGAGACTAGAAGAAGCGCAGTTCCTCTCTTTATGTGTTAGACCTGGAATCGGGACATGCAAGAAAATCATGCCTAAAAATGTGTTTCTTGGGATGGTAAACTTCATCACTGACATCTATGCCTGTGTCATCCCTCAAAGATACCTCAATCAGAAGAAATAAACTAGCTTTAGTTCTTATAATCTCACATCCAAGCTGCTGATAACACACTTGCAAGGTGCACATGGCCCCTTCTGAAATGTGGATCAGATTCCAAGTCACCGTTTCATAGAACCATAGAACAACCAGGTTGGAAGAGACCCACTGGATCATCGAGTCCAACCATTCCTATCAAACACTAAACCATGTACTTCAGCACCTCATCTACCCATCCCTTAAACACCTCCAGGGAAGGTGAATCAACCACCTCCCTGGGCAGCGTCTGCCAGTGACCAATGACCCTTTCTGGGAAAATTTTTTTCCTTATGTTGAGCCTGAACCTCCCCTGGTGGAGCTTGAGGCCATTCCCTCTTGTCCTGACCCCTGTCCCTTGGGAGAAGAGCCCAGCTCCCTCCTCTACACAACCTCCTTTCAGGGAGTTATAGAGAGCAATGAGGTCTCCTCTCAGCCTCCTCTTCTCCAGGCTAAACACCCCAGCTCTCTCAGCTGTTCCTCATAAGACCTGTTCTCCAACCCATTCTCCAGCTTCGTTGCTCTTCTCTGGACTCTCTCCAGAGCCTGAACATCCTTCTTGTGGTGAGGGGCCCAGAGCTGAACACAGGATTTGAGGAGCAGTCTCACCAGTGCCGAGTACAGAGGGAGAATAATCTCCCTGGACCTGCTAGTCCATAGGAATTTACAGGAATTTACAGGAGAATGTTATTGTGAAGTAGCAGTAAAGTAATAGACCTAAGGCTGAAATATACATGACATGATGGAATCAAGAACTTCAAAAGAAAAAAAATGATAATAACTAACACATTTCTACTGACTGCCTGTAAAGACCTTCAGGTGACTGCAAAGCCAAAAGGACCCTAAATTAGCTGCTCCAATTGGGGTGCTTTCCTAGTTCAGCGAGTTCCAAATAGGGAAAGTTATTTCAGGATCCTCGGTGGTTCTTGGCCTATTCCTGTATATTCTGAAGGCTGAATGAACTCAGTCCCACACTAATGCAGCCACTTTGCTGCCTTGTCACAGTCAGATAAAACACCTGCACCCAGCACAGCCCTCTGCAGAGCAGCAAATGTCCTTGGAATTAGTTTACACTCAAAGAGAAAGTCGAAACACTCAAACATACCTAAAGCTTCCTGGTCCCAAACAGGAAAGATCCTTTAGACCATCTCAGCATCGTTACTGAGACTAGGCCCAGCTCTTCCCAGTAGACTGGAGTTCAGACTGGGCAGAAGAGTTAGTTGTGTCTGCTGCAAAAACTGCATCACCAGCAGGTATTTTTTGTAGAATAAACAAATCCTTCCTTCTCTTCAACAGCAGGACCACTAACCTTTCTGTACTGTCTGTTTGCTCCTTCCACAAAGCAGGTACTGCCTCCTTCTGCATCCCTGACCTTTCCTCAACGTCTCTCTATTTGTTGCTTCTGTCCTTTTTAAAAAGCCTCTTATTGATGTTTTTAAACTGATGGGGGAACATAAACAAGTAATAAAGAAAGGTTAACAATACTAAATCGATACTGTGGAGAGAGGCGTCAGGGAGATGGAATTGAGGAGGTTGACTGTGAAGGAAAGCAAAAGGCCAAATTTAATCACTGGTGCTATTGGTAATTAAATTTCATTCTGGGTTGTTGTATTTTGTTGTGTTTTGTTTTGTTGTGTTGTGTTTGGGGCGGGGGGGGGTTGTCTTGGTTTGAAAAAGATAACTAAAGAATGCACAGACTGGCATTAGTATTGCAGAAAAAGCAAAATATTTAGGTAGAAACACCTTACCTGGAGGTGTTTAAGGCACGGGTAGATGAGGTGCTGAGGGACATGGTTGAGTGTTTGATAGGAATGGTTGGACTCGATGATCCGATGGGTCTCTTCCAACCTGGTGATTCTATGATTCTATGATTCTATAATTCTATGATTCTATGAAATTCTGACCAATGGCTTTTCTGTATCCCTGTTATGAGTGGGATGAGCTATTCCAGATTACTGTTGTTTTCTGCTGCTGCTAAGGAAAAGAAGATGAATTTGATGTTAAACGAGGGGAGTTTGAATCTATGGGCTTAGATCTGCTGCCAGATCACAGAAATGTGTACAACGTGTATGCTCCCAGGATAGCTGCTGGTAATCCTCATCTATTTCCAACACTGTATAAAGAAAAGGTAGATCCCACTTCTGGGTGAGATAGTTCCCTTTTAAAAGTTTCAGCATATCATTGGAAATTGCCTGATGTTACCATTCAGTGACTAATTTTGCGTCCCAGTGCTCTGTGTGTTGCAATGACACACATTTAGAACAACCATAGAACAACCAGGTTGGAAGAGACCCATCGGATCATCACGTCCAACCACTCCTATCAAACACTAAACCATGTCCCTCAGGACCTCATCTACCCGTCCCTTAAACCCCTCCAGGGAAGGTGAATCAACATTTAACTTTAACTTAACTTAATTTCTTTAACTAGTTTTCACTCTCAGCAGGACATTTGCAATTTATTATTGCCTTTGCCACCAAAACATGATCATGTTCAGCAGCTATTTGTTGGTAAATGGACACACAACACAGAACAGGAACAAGTCAACAGTGGGATATTTCCTCCAGTAAAGCTTCAAACCTTCTTTTATCTTCACGTATCATACCCTAGATTTATTAATCTTCAAGGAACAGGACAGCGGCTATTTTCTTCTTTCTTTCTCAGACTTTCAGCAGAATGATGGTTTTTGAGGAGAGATTTCTGGGATGCAAGAAGCCAAGTACACATCTAGCTTTGTGTTGCAATTGAAACTTATAAGCAAAATGCTTTGATGATAGATTGGGTGGTTATGGCCATTTATATGAACCTGGAGGAAAAATAATATGTATATTCAGTAAAGTCTCTCGGTTGATCAGCCCTCACGAATCAAGTCAAATTGACGTCATCTTTTGGGACTGTTATTTCCTCCCCCCCTGCTCCCTATTATCCTAACAAGGTGTGAAATTCACATCCAACTTATTCTTTCAGACAAGTGCACTTCTTGCCTTGATTTTCAGGGCTAGAGAGGTGACACAATTCAGATAACAAAGCTGGTAGTGGTGAGACTGCCACATCTGTTCATCCAGAGCATCTCCATGTACAAGATACCAAATGGAAAAAACCCAAACTCATGGTTTGCTTGCGAGTGGGGCTGTTTTTTTTTTTTTATTATTATTTGCAAGGTTTAGTATTTTCTTTTTCCTTCTTGCTAATGATCTCCTCAGCAAAGCATTCAAAGGCTCAGATGCTAATGAGAAGGTCTCTCTCACTGTGACAGGCAAAGATGCATAATGGGAGGAAAAAGAGAAGTAGTCAGCATTAAATGAGGGAAGTATACTGGGATTAGGAGGGCGAGGACTGGTTGTTTTTGTCCAAACTGACTTTGTGGCAATCCTCAAGTGTCTCTGAATGACAGGTTGCCCAGTTTAGTTTTGTGCTCCCTGTGGTTTCCACATTTCACATTTAAAAAGAATAAGAGATCCATAAGCCAATGCCTGTTAGGCTCTGTTGTAGGAAAATGCTACCTGCTTACTTTTTAGCAGCTACCATTTACTTGCCTTGCCCTGGTCTTCCTTAGCTCACCCTCTTTCCATTCAAATTATGAGATTGCTCCTCTGCTTAGTATCAGCATAACCCTCTGTGTGAAAGGCAAGGACATTTAATTGGTTCCCTTCCCTCAACTAGTTGAGTTCCCTCAACTAGTCTGTTGCAGAGCTACAGACTGGGAGAAGTCTGTCTAGAAAACTGCCTGGAGGAGAGGGACCTGGGGGTGTTGGTTGACAGTGACAGAACATGAGGCAGCAGTGTGCCCAGGTGGCCAAGAAGGCCAATGGCATCCTGGTTTGGATCAGAAATGGTGTGACCAGCAGGGCCAGGGAGATTATTCTCCCTCTGTACTCAGCACTGGTGAGACTGCTCCTTGAATCCTGTGTTCAGTTCTGGGCCCCTCACCACAAGGAGGATGTGGAGGCTCTGGAGTGAGTCCAGAGAAGAGCAACGAAGCTGGTGAAGGGGCTGGAGAACAGGCCTTATGAGGAGCGTCTGAGAGAGCTGGGGGTGTTTATCCTGGAGAAGAGGAGGCTGAGAGGAGACCTCTTTGCTCTCTCCAACTACCTGAAAGGAGGTTGTAGAGAGAAGGGAGCTGGGCTCTTCTCCCAAGTGACAGGGGACAGAACAAGAGGGAATGGCCTCAAGCTCCACCAGGGGAGATTTAGGCTGGAGATTAGGAGGAAGTTTTTCACACAGAGTGTCATTGGGCATTGGAATAGGCTGCCCAGGGAGGTGGTTGATTCACCTTCCCTGGAGGTGTTTAAGGCACAGGTAGATGAGGTGCTGAGGGACATGGTTTAGTGTTTGATAGGAATGGTTGGACTCAATGATCCGATGGGTCTCTTCCAACCTGGTTGTTCTATGATTCTATGAAAGAACACACTAGCCCAAGGACTGGTAGAGACTCACAGCTAGTGACATACCTCCCAACTCTCCTTCTATCCCTTTTTGACTTAGCAGTTAAAAAAAATGGCATTCATTATTAAAAATATAAATAAAACATCATTTCTTTCATGAGATTTAAAACATAGAGGCTATTAAGCCTCCTATTTTGACACCTGAGAAAGTAAAAATTAAAGCTGTGACTCCTGTCCAGCTGTAAAATTGAATCATAGAATCATAGAACAACCGGGTTGGAAGAGACCTACTGGATCATCGTGTCCAACCGTTCTTATCATATTGTTATGCAGGATGGGTAACTACAGCTCTGTCTATAATAACTTTAAGGGATTAGGACTTGAGAGAAATAAATGACAGCATCTGTTGGCACCACTGAGATGTCCAAGGATCAAGCAGCCCCTGCTGCTCTAGGAGTATCCCAGGTCAGAATTTCCTAATAGCACCATGAGCTGTGTGTGACATTAGTCTTCAAAACAACAACCCTGGGGCCGACTTCCCATCTAGGTGAAACACCTGAAGGCTGATCAGACACATGCTGACAGGCTCAGACCGATCGTGTTCCTGTAACTGTTTGTCTCAGCTAGAACCAGCAGAGAAAAGCTGTTGCTTTTTCGACTTTTACACAATATCCTCCTGAGCTCTCCATTGGAGAGAGAGCTTGTCCTGATTTCTACCACGGGAAAAAAATCAATGCAACAGGCATGCAAAGATCACCAAGAAAATGACACTGCTGAGTCTGATGCTGCTTTATGGCAGAAATGCTCAGCTATTGCATTGAATGGAAGTACAGTCTGTTCTGCAGAATTTGTGCTGTGGAAAGGTAGAGGGGGACAGACTGACGTTTCATCAGCCTCAAAAAGAAAAAAAGTTACTTTTCCAAATCTCGCAGCATCCTTCCTGAACTCTTGCTTCTGATACAGGGCAGATTTATGCAATTCCTTTAAATATTTACCACCATAACCCAAGCCACAAAGATGCATTATTACTTTTTAACAAACATTAAAGTTTAAAACAAGAATAAAAGCCTTGCCGCCTACCAGAAAAAATTGTCCTTCAGAAAAACAGGATGTAGACTGCATCATGTGTCTACAAACATAAAGAAAATCTTAAAAATCCATTCTTTTTATTGTTTTTTTAAAAAAGTAAATTAAAAATATAAATGCACTTCCTGGGGCATTAGCTTTAATTTCAGCAATGCCAGGAGTTTTTTTGGGGGATGTTATTTTTCTTAGAATTACATATTTTTAGTATTACATATTTTGATGGGAATGGGTTGACTCAATGATCCGGTGGGTCTCTTCCAACCTGGTCATTCTATGATTCTATTATTCTTCCCAAATAATCTATATCACAAGCACATTCCCCAGTTACCACATGCCTTCCAGTCTTAAAAGGTTTGTCAGCTTTGTGAGATATTCTCTGCACCCTGTGACAGAGAGGAAAGGAACACGAAAGAAAAAAATTTGCTGAAAACACCACTTCTCATCAAATACTTTTTCTCCTCTTTTCAAAAGCAACTTATAAGAAAATTGAGCCAACATTTCTAAACTTGGGGAGAGTGTTATACATTTGTCTTGGGGCTGATAATGTTTCAAATTTCAGAATAGATTGTTCTGCTGAGTTTCTCTGCTTTTGAAATTGTGCTTTTTTTCTGCCATTGCTGAACAAAGTATTCCTAGGAGAAATGTCACCCAACTATAGTAGAGATCATAACTCCCAGGAGAGACCTATACAGTAATTTCCATTGGGATCAATGCTGCCCTGAACAGTTGCCTGCTGTTGATGTAACATTGTCAAATGTCTCTTGGGTACTTTATAAATGGCAAGACATGTAGCTACTTACCAAAGCAAGAAAAGTGATTCATAGAATCATAGACTCACCAGGTTGGAAGAGACCCACTGGGTCATTGAGTCCAACCATTCCCACCAATCTCTAAACCATCTCCCTCAGTAGCTGAAAGTACTTTCAGCAGTGGATTCTCTTCATGGAGAACTAGAAACAAAAAATTCAGGTGACTCTTTCTTTGGCAACATGGATTAAGCAGTCTGTATCATAGAATCACAGAATCACCAGGTTGGATGAGACCCATAAGATCATCGAGTACAACTAATCCCCCAAACACTAAACCATGTCCCTCAACACCTCATCTACCTGTCCCTTAAACACCTCCAGGGAAGGTGAATCAACCACCTCCCTGGGCAGCCTCTGCCCAACAACACTTTCTGTGAAAAATTTCCTCCTAACCTCTAGCCTAAATCTCCCCTGGTGGAGCTTGAGGCCATTCCCTCTTGTCCTGTCCCCTGTCACTTGGGAGAAGGGCCCAGCTCCCTCCTCTCCACAACCTCCTTTCAGGTAGTTGGAGAGAGCAATGAGGTCTCCTCTCAGCCTCCTCTTCTCTAGGCTAAACACCCCCAGCTCTCTCAGCCATTCCTCATAAGGCCTGTTCTCCAGCCCCTTCACCAGCTTCGTTGCTCTTCTCTGGACTTACTCCAGAACCTCAACATCCTTCTTGTGGTGAGTGGCCCAGAACTGAACACAATCTCTTCACAATATCACTGCCTGGAGCAAAGGCAGCAGCTGAAAACTAGGATGTTTACTTTCTACATGTCACTGGCCTAAGGCCAGCTTGATTGCTGCCTTCAGTTCACACCACCGAAGTGTTTTGCTCTTCACATTAAAATTTGAAGCCTACATTTTCCCTAGCATTAAAAATATAAAATCCAAGGAGGTGCACTTGGGTCCCCAGGGACAGCGTAATTCTACTCTAGTTTACAATGTGCTAATGCATTGGGGTCATTAATGTTTCATGGTGGTTCCATTTCCGCATGCACACAAAGGCTCTCACACCACCCTGGCTTTAATGAACTCCTCCTAGTTCCCAGGAGGCCTTTGGAAGCAGAGATGGTTTCCCCTAATGAGATGGCCCAGGGTCTTTGTTTTGCAGTTGTTTACATAGCTAATAACCCCTTAAGGGGAAAAAGCAAAATAGAAGCCAGTGTGTAAAGAGCAGCTCCCCAGATAGCCTATACAATTCATACGATTCACTTGGTAAAATCATTGGGTTCCCAAGATTCTGGGTATGAGTTTGGGGCTTTGACTTTTTTTTCCCCCCCCAACTAAATGTTCATCTCTGCAAAGATAAACTGCCCAGAGGGATTGGGAAGGAGCGAGAAGAGACTGGGAGATATACTGTCCATCCTTCAGACCATGTTTCATAAGAGAAACTTCTAAAAACAGATCATTTATCTTTGCTCCAAGTTCTTGACTGACCATAATTTAGGATGATAATCCTGGTTTAGATATTCCAAGGGAGCACTGATTCCAGTGTTTATGGTCGGAACATCCCTCCTCATCACTTCTCTGTGGGAGAAAACTTAGCATATCAGCTATTATATTGCCATTAAATTATCATAGAATTATAGAATAACCAGGTTGGAAGAGACCCACTGGATCATCAAGTCCAACCATTCCTATCAAACACTAAACCATGTCCCTCAGGATCTCATCTACCCATCCCTTAAACACCTCCAGGGAAGGTGAATCAGCCACCTCCCTGGGCAGCCTGTTCCAATGCCTAACAACCCTTTCTGTGAAGAATTTTTTCCTTATGTTGAGCCTGAACCTCCCCTGGCAGAGCTTGAGGCCATTCCCTCTTGTCCTGTCCCCTGTCCCTTGGGAGAAGAGCCCAGCTCCCTCCTCTCCACAACATCCCTTCAGGTAGTTGTAGAGAGCAATGAGCAATTACGTTACTTCAAAAGCAAGTGTCAGTAAATTAAATTGAAAGAGAACTTTCTGGCTACTCCAGGCAGTGGTGGCCCTGGCCTTTATCCTCTCTACCCCCTTTTTATCTGCATCTAACTCATGAAGCCAATTTACATGATAGATTCAGAAAGAGTTCACATAGTGAAGGAAGGTGGCTAACATCATATAACTGCAGTTCTGATAGTTACCATGATGTTTGTTAAACTTAGAAAATAAATGAACAACCTATTATTTCAGAGACTCAAGCTCATAAAAAGAAAAACAAAACAATACCACATAGAGACACAAACCCCGAAGAGGCGTTCTACATGTCATGTGCATAACTCACATGACAGAATCTTGATATTATAATTGCACAATGAAAGACGCTTAGAGCAAAATGATCCGAATTGCCAGTGTCACAAAGCTGATAGTAAAACGTCTAGAAAAAAAAAAAAGCTGGCTTCTGGTGAACAGCTGGATATTTGCATTTTTAAAGGAGAAGTAGCAGAGCAGAAGAGGAGTGGGACCAAGGAGGAGGAGACCTCATTGTTCTCTACAACTACCTGAAAGGAGGTTGTGGAGAGGAGGGAGCTGGGCTCTTCTCCCAAGTAACAAGGGGACAGGACAAGAGGGAATGGCCTCAAGATCCACCAGGGGAGATTTAGGCTGGATGTTAGGAGGAAGTTTTTCCCAGAAAGGGTCATTGGGCACTGTCAGAGGCTGCCCAGGGAGGTGGTTGATTCACCTTCCCTGGAGGTGTTTAAGGCACAGGTGGACGAGGTGCTGAGGGACATGGTTTAGTGTTTGATAGGAATGGTTGGACTAGATGATCTGATGGGTCTCTTCCAACCTGATGATTCTATAATCAAACACTTCTATGATCTATGATCAAGCTGCCTACACAGAGAACGGTGTCTTGTCAGAGCACAAGAGGAAATGGGAGGGTAGGAATGAAGACAGTGAGACATAGAATTAGTGAGGAGGTGGGTTGTTTATCAAGATATCTAAGCTCTCACTTACCAGGCTGGTAAAATATTTTAATCAATCCTGTGTAGGCTCTCCCTGGTGCTGCATGGGTTCATTTGAAAGTCTCAGAGGATGTGGCAGAGATTTCCTGAATATCTCAGACAGCTGGAGGCCAAAAGACCAAGACGCCTTTTACAAGGGACCTCGAGATCCCCTGCAGAGAGCTGCAAATAGATTTCAAAAGTAAGAAATTCTCATCTTTATTCAAAAGTATGACTTTTCTTTTGGCAAGCAGAGTGGGGAAAAAGTAAAGCAAGTATAACAGCAAATAGATGAGATGCTTTTTGCTTCAGCCCATTTGGTCACAGGAGGCTAGGGGTTCCTCAAATGCACTGCACGTGCCCGAGCATATCAATCATTGGAGATGAAGCTCAGGTTTCTGATTTGGAGTTTTCTTTTCTGCTTGTCATGTGATCTGCCTGTTAAGACAGTTTTAAATGGTGTGTACAACTTGCTTGTCTTACCTGGGAATGAACTGGAACAACTGCAAAGCTCTTGGATTCGGCTGGTGCTTCCCAGATGGTTTTCTGGGCAGGTGGGTGAGGCACGTGATGCTGAGCCATGCGATTTTAAACCCTTTTATATGTTAGCTTTGAACCAAACTAGCAGGAAGGGGTACTTCTGCCTGACATGAGAGGTATGGATGGCATTTTCTCAACCTTGGCATCACTTTCTGCCTGACTGGCAATGAATCATACCAAAAGAATGGAGAAGGGCTTCTGTTTCACGATTCTCAGCTCAAGCTGCCACTTCTTAACATATATTTGCCCCACCTCCTCTTAACCAAAATATTGATTGCTTTGATTGTAGGTTAAGAAATATAGAATCATAGAATCACCAGGTTGGAAGAGACCCATCAAGTCCAACCATTCCTATCAAACACTAAACCATGTCCCTCAGCACCTCGTCCACCCGACCCTTAAACACCTCCAGGGAAGGTGAATCAAACACCTCCCTGGGCAGCCTCTGCCACTGTCCAGTCACCCTTTCTGTGAAAAACTTCCTCCTAATCTCTAGCCTAAATCTCCCCTGGTGGAGCTTGAGGCCATTCCCTCTTGTCCTGTCCCCTGTCCCTTGGGAGAAGAGGCCAGCTTCCTCCTCTCCACACTCTCCTTTCAGGTAGTTGGAGAGAGCAAAGAGTTTTCCCCTCAGCCTCCTCTTCTCCAGGATAAACACCCCCAGCTCTCTCAGATGCTCCTCTTGTTCTCCAGACCCTTCCCCAGCTTTGTTGCTCTTCTCTGGACTCACTCCAGAGCCTCAACATCCTTCCTGTGGTGAGGGACCCACAACTGAACACAGGATTCAAGGAGTGGCCTCACCAGTGCTGAGTACAGAGGGAGAATAACCTCCCTGGACCTGCTGATCACACCATTTCTGATCCAAGCCAAGATACCATTGGCCTTCTTGGCCACCTGGGCACACTGCTGGCTCATGTTCAGTCACTGTCAACCAACACCCCCAGGTCCCTCTCCTCCAGGCAGCTTTCTAGGCAGACTTCTCCCAGTCTGTAGCTCTGCATAGGGTTGTTGTGCCCCAAGTGCAGGACCCGGTATTTGGCCATGTTAAACCTCCTCCCATTTGACTCTGTCCTAAACAAACCAAGGGTACCGTCTCCCCATTTATGCTTTTTATTAGCCCATGCAGAGATCATATTTCTCTAGCACCTTCACTGTAAACAAGAAGAGGAGAGGGAAGGAAAAGGGAAAAATATTAATGCAAACAGTATTTTTAATAATGCCTACTTAGCTCTCCATTTTTTTTTTTAATTTTCCACAGTTCTAAACAGAACACAAGCAAATGAATCTGGTATATTTCTTTTTCAGGGCGTTTTGTAAGATTTGTATTGCTCACAAAAAAAAAAAAGAGAAATATCCTAGATTGTGGTTGCTGAATTGCAAAGGGTATTGTGCACAGGTACTATCTAATTAGCACTAATTGAACAATAGGAAGGACTGCCACATTTTAATTAGAAACCAAGACTTAAGAGCCGAAAGCTTTTAATTATGGGGAAAGCTCTTAAGTCATGGTTTGCAGGCTACACCCACACACATTAAGTAAGTAAAGAGCACAGCCTATTCTGTCAAGCAATGATCCATATTTTTTATTCCGCCCGGGGAAGGAAAAAAAAAATAAAAGATCAGCTTCTAAAGTATGCAATGAGCATCTACTGAACAAAAAAAAGAAGGAATAAGTCTTCCATTCACACACCAGATGTTCCCATTAAATAATCGTTTTCAAGAAAGCTCAGCTCATGCGGAAAGCAAGAGCTCCAGAGTTCAGCAAGGGGAAACAAATTAAAAAGTTAAGTTATAGAATAAGGGGAGCTGCTGAAGAGATCGTTCCTAGCCTTGGCCTCGCACGTGTCAATCCAGCACTGCAAGGGGTCAAAGGCAGGGCTAGAATAAATCAGTGTAGTTCTCTGAAAGTCAGCGTGAGTGACTGGCGGCAGAGCAGAGCACTGATTTACGCCACCCTCCCAGTCCCACGGCTTCAGTAGCTGATGGACTGTGACCTTCTTCTTTAGAACCTCAGGGACCTGCTACCACCAGCACATTTTCTGGCAGCAGAAGTAGCACCAAAGTGAGATCCTTTGGTATTTTTCTCGCATGTATTTCAGCAGCCTCCTGAGGCTGTTGCACAGGTTTTGGAAATTAAGAGATTTAAGAGCTCAAAACAAAGCAGGAAAAACTCTAAACCCCTCATAGTCTTCATCCTGTTGCTAAAAATAACACTTACTAGCACAGGCATAACAGACACAGACATCAATACCAAAGGCACAGGTAGGACAGCTGGATTAACTTCAGCCTCATTTAATTTTGGGCACAGGCCGAATAACCCTTCATTTCATTTGCAGCAGCAGCCTGGATCTAAAGAGTTTGCTCCTGTGTTATTTTCCTTCACTAATTGATCACCTGCCTGCTTCAGCCCTGCTGCTCAACCAGCTACGGAGTCAACCACACATCCTTGGATAACTTAAGCCCAGCATAGCTTCATAATTTAAGCAGAATGAAGGGTATTCAAATCACAGAAATTGTGATTTCCCATCGGGTCTCTCACAGTCTGTGTCTTGCAAATAGGTAAGTAAAGAGACTCATGAACTAAGCTTAAAACTCAAACCTTCTTTTCAGGATTTTAAAGTAGCAAGATGGGGCAAATTTGGATGAGGGCATCCTTAGCAAATTTGCAGATGACACAAAGCTGTGTGGAAGTGTTGATCTGCTGGAGGGTAGGGAGGCTTTGCAAAGGGACCTAAACAGGCTGGACCGCTGGGTAGTGTCCAATGGGATGAGGTTTAACACGGCCAAATGCTGGGTCATGCACTTGGGGCACAACAACCCTATGCAGAGATACAGACTGGGAGAAGTCTGTCTAGAAAACTGCCAGGAGGAGAGGGACCTGGGGGTGTTGGTCGACAGCCGACTGAACATGAGCCAACAGTGTGTCCAGGTGGCCAAGAAGGCCAATGGCATCCTGGCTTGTATCAGAAAGGGTGTGACCAGCAGGTCCAGGGAGGTTCTTCTCCCTCTGGACTCAGCACTGGTGAGGCCGCTCCTTGAATCCTGTGTTCAGTTGTGGGCCCCTCAGCACAAGAAGGATGTGGAGGCTCTGGAGTGAGTCCAGAGAAGAGCAATGAGGCTGGTGAGGGGTCTGGAGAACAGGCCTTATGAGGAACGGCTGAGAGAGCTGGGGGTGTTTATCCTGGAGAAGAGGAGGCTGAGAGGAGACCTCATTGCTCTCTCCAACTACCTGAAAGGAGTTTGTGGAGGGGAGGGATCTGGTCTCTTCTCCCAAGTGACAGGGGACAGGACAAGAGGGAATGGCCTCAAGCTCCACCAGGGGAGATTTAGGCTAGAGATTAGGAGGAAGTTTTTCATGGAAAGGGTCATTGGGCATTGGAATAGGCTGCCCGGGGAGGTGTTTGATTCACTTTCCCTGGAGGTGTCTAAGGCACAGGTAGATGTGCTGAGAGACATGGTTTAGTGTTTGATAGGAATGGTTGGACTCGATGATCTGATGGGTCCCTTCTAACCTGGTTGTTCTATGGTTCTATGATTCTATGAAATTTGTAAGTAGGATGGTTTGTGGAAGGAAGATGAGTGAGGAGCAAATAAAAAAAACAGCACTTGTTAAATTGCCACAGACAAGAAAGAGATATATTAAGGTCCTTTATGTTCTCTAAAAATACATTTGTTGCCTTCAGGAGGCTAAACTGGATCCATTTAATCTGAAATGACAATGTCCATGTCTCTATTTTATTCCTGGGCCAGTTTGTCATTATGTTATCTGGTTTTCGCAAACATCAGTGGGGGCTTTAATTTCAGTTTTCCCTTCCCTAGCTCCCTTCGGTTCAAGTTATCTCCACATGCCCTTGGCAAGTCAGAGCTGAGCCCAGCTCAGATTGCAGCAGTCAGTTTTCCCAACGAAGGCTTGTTGTTGCAGAATGATGTACAGCTCAGCGTGGATCATTTAACACTGTCCTTGTTATGGAGCAAAATAAGTATTGGTGGGTGCTCAACCACCTGCACAAGCGGAAAAAATGCGTTTGGTCACTGCAAGAGAATTTGGCTGAGGAGAGCTCTGTGTGTTTGTGTAAAACACACCAATTCTGCAGCGAAATGGCTGATGACAGCCTTAGGTATGAATTGTTATCAAAACAAAGAGCTGATGTCAGATAATATTATTGCATTGCTGTTGTTGTTGCTGTTATTTGATACTGCGTAGAATCATAGAACAAACAGGTTGGAAGAGACCCACTGGATCATTGAGTCCAATCATTCCTATCAAACACTAAACCATGTCCCTCAGCACCTCATCCACCCGTCCCTTAAACACCTCCAGGGAAGGTGAATCAACCACCTCCCTGGGCAGCCTATTCCAATGCCCAGTGATCCTTTCTGTGAAAAACATCCTCCTAATGACCAGCCTAAATCTCCCCTGGCAGAGCTTGAGGCCATTCCCTCTTGTCCTGTCCCCTGTCACTTGGGAGAAAAACCCAGCTCCCTCCTTTCCACAACCTCCTTTTAGGTTGTTGATCTAGTGACTGATCCAGACCCTTGTGCAGGACATAAAACCCTCTCCATCTATTTTCTGTTACACAGACAGGAGGGGAATAAAGCCTCCAGACATCTCTGTCTCAAGCCAGCACGTGGTGCATCCTGCGAAGGAACTGGCTCAGCTGTTCAGAGTAGATGCACCAAACTCACTTTAAGTGATGTTTCTTTTTGTCCCAAATACTACTGTGGCAGAAAAGACCTTCTTAGTGCCTGTAGAATCAAATCAGGCAGGGTGGGCAGGCATCATGCACTGAGCACTGCAGCAAACTCATTTTGAGGCTGGGGACCCCGGATGAGCCAACATGTTGGGAAGTCATAGAATCATAGAACCACCAGGTTGGAAGAGACCCACCAGATCATCGAGTCCAACCATTCCTATCAAACACTAAACCACGTCCCTCAGCACCTCATCTACCTGTGCCTTTAAACACCTTCAGGGAAGGTGAAGTCATGAGCCAGTGTAGAATTGTGGCATGAAACAAGAGTGACCATCCCTCTGAACAAGCTCTAGGAACCAGAGCAAAAAAATGTTACCCTGGTACTCATGGGGCCACATAATACTCAGGGAAGATTTTACGGATCACATCTCAGCTCCTTCTTTTCTCTTATTCAAGTTACTCGACAATGGCAGCAGAGAACATACTGCTTTAAAAAAAATATATATCTGCTAGAGCTTTTGCTGTCAAGTAGGTCTCTTAAGCCCCATGGGTAATGTTCTCAAATGACAAAGCTGCTCTGCTTTTTGGCAAAGGTCTTTTATCAAGCGATACAGCAGCACATTTTCAATCATCTCCGTATCACAATGAAGAGACAAACCCTGTTAGCGTTGTTCTCCGAAAATCATAAAATGCACTGGCTCAGTACACCTAGGGACTAGGCTGGGCTTTGAGCTTCCATGAATCTTAGCAGCAGCGGGAGAAGTGTAATTCAATCTTTTTAACTTGGTGATATATATTCATGTCAGTGGCTTTAAGATAAGGAAAAGACTTTAGTTGAAGAATGAAACTTTTGATGAATAACCGAGGGTGCGATGAATAATGTACAAATATTTCTTCCCTCTCCGTCAAAATGATTCCAGACCCTTTTTCATTTTAATCCCTGTCGTTTTCATCATTTAAAAAAAAAAAACTTAAAGAAATGAAAAGGGAAGAAAAAAAACCCCTATATTTTTAAAGGGCATTGGAGCTCTAAAAGAAGAGCTTTTAAAAGAAACCTTACTGATGGCACTCAAAGATATTTCCATGGTTTCTAACTGCTAGAAAACAAAAGATTGTTTGGTCACTGTCACTAATAACAGAATTAATGACGAGTTACCACAGAAAACCTCAGCCTACCTGATAGTGTTCTGCAGAAAATGTGGAATTTATCCAAGAAGAATATCTCCTTTCACCTGGGAGGTCTTTCCCATCAAATGAAAAAATGAAGCTGTTACATTTTCCTCCCTTGCAATTTCCTTCTTAATCCCATCCCTGCTTAAAAAACTATGAGAAAAACATATATAATGGTAGCATATTTTCTAAAGAAAGCAAATGAAAGCAACAAGAGTAAATACTAATTTTTTTTCCTATAGTATGGGAGGAAACAAGGTAAATTGAATATTAACTGAGTCCTGTCCTTTTTGCTACAGTTTGCATCAAATCCTGGTTTGAGAAAGACACTTTCAGCACAAGGTTGTCACCAACCTGCAGGTAGATGCAGCAAGTTTTGGTTTATTTTAGAGAAGAGCCACAAAGCTGGTGAAGGGGCTGGAGAACAGGCCCTGTGAGGAGCGGCTGAGAGAGCTGGGAGTGTTTAGACTGGAGAAGAGGAGGCTGAGGGGAGACCTCACTGCTCTCTACAACTACCTGAAAGGAGGTTGTGGAGAGGAGGGAGCTGGGCTTTTCTCCCAAGTGACAGGGGACAGGACAAGAAGGAATGGCCTCAAACTCCGCCAGGGAAGATTTAGGCTAGACATTAGGAGGAAGTTTTTCAGAGAAAGGATCATTGGGCATTGGAATAGGCTGCCCAGGGAGGTGTTTGATTCACCTTCCCTGGAGGTGTTTAAGGCACAGGTAGATGAGGTCCTGAAGGACACGGTTTAGTGTTTGATGGGAATGGTTGGACTCAATGATCTGATGGGTCTCTTCCTACCTGGTTGTTCTATGATTCTGTATCCCCCAGTAGGAGGGAGCTGAAATATTACTTGGACCTTTTTTTTTAATTCAAATTGTGTGATAGTCATGAAAACATGCAAAAGAGGGTAATTATGTACACCCAAGTGTCTTCTCTTCTGTACCTTTGTTTTAACAAGGGGGAATTTCACCTCCCTGCCAAACTGGCAGTCTAGGTGGGAATTTCTAAGCAGGGATATGTCATTTGAAAAGCAAAGAAGGTAGAGAAATGGGTGGTGGTGCTGGAGATGAAAGGAAGCAGTTAACCAAAAATATCTCAAAGCACAATAGAGTCATTGGAAAGTATCTGATTATAAAAAAATTGGGAAACTCAATAGGTGATGTTAATTCCTACCATGGAGCTAACAGCAGGAGCAGTAGACCTGTTTACTCGCTCCAGAGCCTCAACATCCTTCTTGTGCTGAGGGGCCCAGAACTGACCCCAGGATTCGAGGAGCTGTCTCACCAGTGCCAAGTACAGAGGGAGAATTAAGTCCTAATAAGTCCACACAGAGAAAATAACATTTAATTGCAGTTCCTAAGGGGTGACCATTTTGTCCATGCCTGACATAAATTCCACTGCACAGAGCTCAGAGCAAAGTCAAGACTGACCTTCAGAACTTTCTGGAGCAAATTCATTCCTGTCATGTCCAGGTCTCTCTCTCTTCTGATTTATCTGGTTTATGGAGGGGATGAGATATTGTGAGATACAGTACATGATATTGATAGAAGGAAAAATTAAGACGAAAAAAAATAATTTGCTGAAGCCAATGAGAATACAAAAAAGCCCTTATTTAATGAATTTTTTCCTCTATAAACAATCTCTCGTTTGAAGTCTGTCTCTGGAGGGGCGAAAGTCTGTCAACAAAGTATTTTTTATGAAATGAAGATGAGGGCAACACATTTTCAAATACCACACATGGGACTCAAGCCCTCTTCTTCCAGGCATGCTGAGGATGAACTGGGTCACTGTGTGCTTTGATTCACTGACTCATGCATCCTCTTATCAATTAACTTATGAGCACAGTAAATGCAGAGATACCAGTCCAGCTGCTGGGGATGCTTGTCCCAGGATGCTGGCAATGGGTAGTTCTTGCTGTACATTAGAAAGACGGAAAGATTTGCACACAGAATTTCTTGAAATCTAATAGGGGATGTCAACTTTGCAAGCTCAGACCCATAACCATTGAATATTGAGCTTAGCAAACAATAATCATAGAATCATAGAATCACCAGGTTGGAAGAGACCCACCAGGTCATTGAGTCCAACCATTCCTATCAAAATAAAAGCTTAATATTCAGTTCGCTCCCCAAACTTTTCAGCAGTACTTTGTTTCAAACTTTGTAAACTGTATTAAGAAGGTCTAGGGTATTGATTTATTATCATTAATTCATTTTATTTTTCCTTGTCACAGCTTTCACAGATTTATGAGGTTAAGGAGCATGAAGCTAATTAAACAAGCTGACTGGTTGAACATCTGTTGAAACATAATAATAACTTCTGAAGTCAAAATTCCCGACTAGCTATTAATTCTGATTTTGAAAAAAAATACAGGCAGGGTTTTACCACAAAAAAACAACCAAAAAAAAAAAGAAACCAAGAAACCAAAACTTAAAAGCTCAAGAAAAAGCCTAGCACAATTCTGGACTCAGAGTGAATCTTCAGCCTCCATCTGGAGTATTTTCCACCTTCAGCGCTTTCCAGACCACTAATTCATTTTCCTGAGGGACATGGTTTAGTGTTTGATAGGAATGGTTGGACTCAATGATCCGATGGGTCTCTCCCAACCTGGCTGTTCTGTGATTCTATGTGCCTTTTAGGCTTCATCACAGGCAGAGGTCTTAATGTAAGCCAGATTCAGACCAGTTTGTAGGTTGTTAACGTGCAGCAACCTCAATCAGAAACTCAGACTCAAACATGATGGAACTTAACTGCATGTAGAGATCAACCTCAGCCCAAACCAGAATGTAATGCATGACCTTACATTAGTGATTAAGTCCAAATAGCAATTAAGTGAGAAACCAAGCATCTTCTTCAGTTCCACCCCATGGACCATTTAAATGGCACTTAAGAAACAGCCTTGGACTGACTCTGGAGTTCCTAAGCCCAGAAACATCCACTGGACTTGATTCTCAGCCTGGCATAGTCTATGTTAATTTATCTATGCCTTGCATTATCTTCACAACTTATTTTCAAAATTTCAAATTATTCACAATTGTTCACGTTGCACATTGTTCATAGTCCCAAAGTACAACGGATGAGCGAGGGGTGAAGCTTGTGCTGAGACTTTGCTGCATAACCTAAAAAGGGAAGAGGAGCTTTATTCAAAAACCAAAGAGCAAAAAAGTCCCTCAGCATCTCGCAACTGCTTTCAGATCTCGAGCAGCCTGTAGAGTGGAACCGACAGGAACATTCCAAGGTTAAAAGAAAAGATTAAAAACACGGTCTCACAGGTATTGCTAGCAAAATCTTAGATTATTCCAAGTATAGGTGATATTATTAGACAGTAAGATCCCAAGCTGCAAATGGATTTAGGCTCCCAAATTGCCTACAATAAGCTTTAGACACTTAGGGGGATATATGCTTGTTGTGGAGCAGAGCTCCTGAAGTCACAGAAACAATTCTTCTGCTGGTACCAGGGTCTTTTCTTGGGCACCTCAGTGGCAAAGAATCATAGAATAACCAACTTGGAAGAGACCCATTGGATCATTGAGTCCAACCATTCCTGTCAAACACTAAACCATGTCCCTCAGCACCTCGTCCACCCGTCCCTTAAACACCTCCAGCGAAGGTGACTCAACCACCTCCCTGGGCAGCCTCTGCCGGTGCCCAATGACCCTTTCTGTGAAAAATTGTATGGAGTTCAGTTCTTCACCATGCTGTGAACTGTCAGGAGACCCAGAATCTCTCTGAAATCACAGAATCATAGAATTTCCCGAGCTGGAAGGGATCCACAAGGATTATCAAGTCCAACTCCTCTGTCCGCACAGGACAACCCAAATATTCACCCTGTGTGTCTGAGGGTGTTGTCCAAATGCTTCTTGCTCTTCACATGCGTAAATACTGCATGAACCCCCAAATCCAGCCAAGGCTGCTGTGTAACTGAAACCACCCTCAGCATCTTTAACCCAATCAGTTTGCTGAGCCCTGTCCAACCTGACACTGAATGTTTCCAGGGATGGGGCATCAACCTCTACTCTGGACAATCTGTGCTACTGTTTCAGCATCCTCACCATAAAAAATACCTTCCTTGTGTCTAGTCTGAATCTTTTCTCTTTTAAACCATCACCTTTGGCCTGTTGCAACAGGCTCTGGTAAGAAGCCTGTCCCCATCTTTCTTGTAGGCTCCCTTTAGGTACTGGAAGGCTGCTACAAGTTCTCCCTGGAGCCCTCTCCTCTCCAGGCTCAACAATCCCAGCTCTCTCAGTCTTTCTTCATATATATATGAAATATATATGAATATATCTTCATATATATATGAAATAGCAGGGAGAAGGAGAAAGAGTTTGCATGAATGTGTGCATGTGTGATCTAATGCTTGCAGAGTAAGTCTCAGAAGCCGTAAACACAGCCAAACATGTCCAGGTCTGGTCACAAGAGATGCTGCTCTGTTTGACTCTGCTCCTACCTAAAATCTTCTGATCTCCCCGTTTCCTCCAAGGCTCTCTTCAGCAATAGTACATTGCATGTAGCTACATATATTGTCTTAGCCTGGACAATTGCCTTAGAGAGTTCGTGATGGTCCATTGAATAGGAATGATTGGACTTGATAGGAAGGGTTGGACTCGATGATCTGATGGGTGTCTTCCAACCTGGTTGTTCTATGGTTCTATGGAAATATCTCCTTGTAAAATCTTATCCTTACCTCCTATGCCAGGAATTTACTTTAACACATACCTTCACTGAGCACACACTCCGATTAATATCAAGGAAAGAGGAGAGAGTCCCATGAACTGACAACGATTGCACAGCATTTCAGATTCCAGTCTTCCTGCCCTTTCCTCACTAACCTCTGTGGGACTCTTTTCCCTGCATCCCACATCAGGAACCACCTCTGTATCACAACATCTATCCCTCCCTCCGTCCATCCGTCCGTCCATCCATCCATCCATCCATCCATCCACCCATCCATCCCTCCCTCCTTCTCTCCCTCCCTTCCTTCCTCCTCCCTCCCTTCAAATACAATTAAATACAACCCTGAGCTGAGCTCTGAAAATGGCTTTCGAATCTTGCCTGATCGATTACCCACCCACCACTGCTCTAGAAGGAACCTCCGTGCTTACCACTAGGCCTTCAGCAGGAAAACAGTCGCTTAAAACTTGAATCTCAAGGCTGAGCTCCAGGACAAGGGAGTAGAGATGATCCCATCTTGTAAGTACTGGATGGGCTGCTTATTAGGAGGAGGTTTTTCATGGAAAGGGTCATTGGGCACTGGCAGAGGCTGCCCAGGGAGGTGTTTAAGGCACAGGTAGATGAGGTCCTGAGGGACATGATTTAGTGTCTGATAGGAATGGTTGGACTTGATGTTCTGATGGGTCTTTTCCAACCTATGGATTCTATGATTCAGTTGGTGATTGAGTCTGAGACTTTAGATATTTCCCATGGTAAAACTATTAAATGATTAAACAACCGCATCCTTCTCACTGCACATGCTGGTCAGACACAGGCTCTCAGCCTGCTTGACTTACCTCTGTTCCATCTTCTCTCTTTCACATCTATTTTCCAGTTTTTCTTTCCTTTTTTGCCTTCCAGCTTCACATAACCAATGCAAGATTTTTTTAAAAGCACATTTCATCATAATATTTCTGTTTCATTTAACAAACACTCTCCTTCTTCCTCCCCACTATGTCCCTGTATATGGTTTTTTAGTAGTACTAGTAGTAGTACAACGTCCCCTAAATTTTGGCCTGGAAACTATTTGACATGCACAACAAGGCATTAAAAAAGATTTATTCTGTCCTTGAAGAAGGCGTGTAACTCCTCTTAATGTGAGAGCTCACACCGGTGTAAATCAAGATTAAATTTACTCACGTCAGTGGGTCTGCATAGGTAGAACCAGCATAAAGCAATCCTTTCGTATCGATCACGGGTAAAATCCCAACAACAAACATCACCATTACCTTCTGTCCTGTCTCTATGTGCACAACTGCATTAAAAATATAGCTGACACCTACTCATAATAAATTATCGGAAATCCAGGAAGAAACCTTTTGTTGTATAAATCTTTCTCTTCTGCTCACACATGCTAGTCTCAGGAAACCGTTCACCGTGGGTGATCGTTACCTTCTCCATGACTCAAAATAACCTCATCTCTATTGGTTCATATGGAAACGTCGGCAGCCTTGTTTAATTAATGTTTCAGGGTCAAGGAAAAATGTATAGATAAACATATTTAAAGGCTTTGAAAGCTTTGTGGCCGCAGTCCAGCTCTGCTTTCATTGCCTTAGCCTGCTATCTTAGAGGAAAATAAACCCAAACACAGCCCATAAAGCTTGGAAGAGTGATCTGTCTCTGGGTCTGGGGTTCCTGTCACCTGTCAGTCCTCTGATGTAGCACCATGACATACGACAGCGGATCAGCACTTAGGTGATGTATTACAATAATATGTCAGTAATGCAATGGCGTTTTGATAGTGCTTAATAACTAGAGTACTTCGCTGGGGAGAGGGCCAAGGAAAAATGAAGACCTAGGCAGAAGGTAAATCCAGCCAAGCACTGTCAAACACCAGTTTAAGTGCACAGGGCCATGAGCTCTGGAAGGGAGCTGCCAGAATGAGGACTAGAAGTCAGGCAGCAGCATTCACAGGGAGTTACCTGGAGCACAAGGTCTCCTCTCTTGGGTTAATTCTCTAGGGGATGAGAATTTGTATTTCTTGGTTGCAGCTATGCCTGGACTGAACCAGGGGAAAAAGGCTTTATGCTATCTCAGTAAGTCTGGACACAATCCTGGCAAGCAGGAGGAGAAAGCATAAGCCTCTTCAGGCTGATGGTTTTAGGATACTCATCTCCAGAAAAAAACAAAAGGTCCACCAGGTGCCTCTCAGGTTTTGCCTTACAGTAGGACAGTCCAACCCAAAAGTCCAAAAAAGTACAAAGACAAAGCCTCAGGTGGTTCAGGCATGCACCTTATAGAATCATAGAATCATAGAATCACAGAATCACCAGGTTGGAAGAGACCCATCAGATCATAGAGTCCAACCATTCCTATCAAATACTAAACCATGTCCCTCAGCAGCTCATCCACCCGACCGTTAAACACCTTCAGGGAAGGTGAATCAACCCCCTCCCTGGGGAGACCATTCCAGTGCCCAATGACCCTTTCCGTGAAAATTTTTTCCTAATGTTCAGCCTGAATCTCCCCTGGTGGAGTTTGAGTCCATTCCCCCTTGTCCTGTCCCCTCTCACTTGGGAGAAGAGGCCAGCAACCCCCTCTCCACAACCTCCTTTCAGGTAGTTACAGAAGGTAATGATGTCTCCTCTCAGCCTCCTCCTCTCCAGGCCCAAACAACCCCAGATCTCTCAGCCTCTCCTCATAACCTTCCTCCACCTCTAGTCTATGCTGCAGCATGTGGGTGAGAATGCGGTGAGCCTTGGTCAAACCCCATTGCATTTGCACTCCCCATCACTGCAACATCGTTTATTGAGCTGCAGGCACAAGAGGGATGTGTTCACAGCCAGGCCCTCTAGGTGCTCCCATTATACAAGTAATGAAAAGTTCTCCCTGTCCAAGGAACACAAGAGCATTAATCAGCAAGCCCAAACCAAGCCAAACTTTTCAGCATCGACACCTGGAGAAAATATCCTTGGCAGTAGTTTTATCTACAGGTGTTCCACACACACCATTGCAGTCGTGGGTCATAAGTGTGCTGTTGAGCACCCTGAGGAGGAGCAAAACAAGACAGCCACGAGCTGACTCCAGGAGTAGTAATGATTCACTTTTCCTAGGCAGCATCACATCCCCTGATAGAGAGGTATTTGGTCCAACCTCAAAAATATAATGTAGCAAACAGTGCTTACTCTGCCTTTACTAAAGGGAAAAATAAGTCCACCTATCATAGAAAAGCAGCTGGATTCAGGCATAGAAGGAGTTATTCCCCGTGTTTCCAGACTGTGATGAAGGCTAAGTGCCTGGTTTTGCTTCACAAATGCATTTAGTTGGATTTAGAATAATAGAATCATAGAATCATCAGGTTGGAAGGGACCCATCGGATCATCGAGTCCAACCATTCCTATCAAACATTAAACCATGTCCCTCAGGATCTCATCCACCCATCCCTTAAACCCCTCCAGGGAAGGTGAATCAACCACCTCCCTGGGCAGCCTATTCCAATGCCCAATGACCCTTTTGGTGAAAAACTTCCTCCTAATCTCTAGCCTAAATCTCCCCTGGCGGAGCTTGAGGCCATTCCTTCTTGTCCTGTCCCCTGTCCCTTGGGAGAAGAGGCCCAGATCCCTCCTCTCTACAACCTCATTTCAGGTAGTTATAGAGAGCAATGAGGTCTCCTCTCAGCCTCCTCTTCTCCAGGCTAAACACCCCCAGCTCTCTCAGTCATTCCTCATAAGGTCTGTTCTCCAGACCCCTCACCAGCCTCGTTGCTCTTCTCTGGACTCACTCCAGAGCCTCAACATCCTCCTTGTGCTGAGGGGGCCAGAACTGAACACAGGATTCAAGGAGCAGCCTCACCAGTGTTGAGTACAGAGGGAGAATAACCTCCCTGGCCCTGCTGGTCACACCATTTCTGATACAAGCCAGGATGCCATTTCTGCACATGGTCGATTACTGAGTCTCAGTGTCAGCTCATTAAGCCACCTCAATTTCACCACTTGTACAGTTCTGCTCCTAACTTCTGCTCCAGGATACCATGAACAGAAGCACGATGCTGACATTGCTGTAAAGATGACAGGACCCAAACATTTTGAAAGCTGACAGGTGTTCTGTGATGCTGGAGTTCTCCCATCCATCACTTTCAGAGATGACCAAACTAGTCCTTGGTTGCCTGACCTTTTCAGCTCACTGACATAAAACAAAAATAGAAACAACTGATCATTGATATTAAAGGGGAGAGAAGAGTTGCATTTTTAAGTAATGTGTACATAAAAGATTAGCTGCATCAGGTCAGAGAAAAGACTTGACCCATTAGAATCACAGAATCATAGTACAACCAGGTTGGAAGAGACCCATCGGATCATCGAGTCCAACCATTCCTATCAGACACTAAACCATGTCCCTCAAGACCTCATCCACCCATCCCTTAAACACCTCCAGGGAAGGTGAATCAACCACCTCCCTGGGCAGCCTAGTCCAATGCCCAGTCATCCTCTCTGTGAAAAACTTCCTCCTAACCTCTAGCCTAAATCTCCCCTGGTGGAGCTTGAGGTCACTCCCTCTTGTCCTGTCCTCTCTCACTTGGTAGGACAGCCCAGCTCCCTCCTCTCCACAACCTCCTTTCAGGTAGTTGTAGAGAGTAATGAGGTCTCCTCTCAGCCTCCTCTTCTCCAGGATAAACACCCCCAGCTCTCTCAGCTGTTCCTCATAAGGCCTGTTCTCCAGCCCCTTCACCAGCTTTGTTGCTCTTCTCTGGACTTGCTCCAGAGCCTCAACATCCTTCTTGTGGTGAGTCACACTTCCACAAGCCTGTTAGAAGGGAGCATGGGATTCACAGGACCTTGTCTGCATGAACAGGTAGGATTCCCCTCCTGTTCATATCAGGGACTTCAAAGAGAATCAGCCTGTGGAACGGAAAGGCAAGGAGACAATTATTTTGGGGGTAAGAAGGAAGGAGAGGTAGTTTTTGTATATTTTATCTTAAACTATCTGCCTTATAACTTTTCTGTGCTCACCCTCATTGTGCTTTGCATGACCCCGAGTGACAGGTAGGGTTCAAGGACTAGACAGGGCAAGGGAAATTCAGTGAAGACAGCAGAATTCACCCAGAGGAAAGCTGAGAAGAACAAGGACTGAAAGAGCAGTCAGGGTAACTCTGATGTACAAAAATACATTTATTTTCAACAATTTCAAAACCACTGCCTTTTTTTTTTACAGTAGAAATATTCAAATGGAACAATAAAACCAAGAACAGTATATATATGTATATATATGACTCATGCATTTGTATTACTGTGTTCAATACAGGTATTGCAATTGTCTGCCTCATTCAATCCTTTAAAATCATGATGGTGGTTTGGGTTTAATGCACTGTCCGACACCATCAGAAGGGACATGAAGGTTCTGGGTTTGTTGTTCAGAGCTGGAACATGTGTGGGAACAGAAAGGGAGAAGAACAGGACAACTTCACACATCCCTGAAAACAAAGCTTAGTCCAGAAAAAAAAAAAAAAAAATAAAAATCACATTCTCCTGTACATGCTCTTATTGATGGCAACTGTAATTAAAAGACTCAGTGGTTCTCAGTCATTCTAGCCTCATCTCCAATCTTTCAAGGCTTAGTGTGGGGGTTCTCAAGCACAAGTTAAACTAAGTGGAGGATCCATTGGGTATTTACATAGGATTTACAGCCATAAAGAGCCAAAAGCTGCATCTAGTCTCCAGGTCTCATGCACTAGTCCTAAATTATAGCTAATACAACAAAATTCATCATGAGGGAAAGGCTGGCAGTGATAGGGGCACTGACCCAGTCTCTTGCTCACTCTCTTTTTTTCTTTTCCTCTTTATACACAACTAGAGTGTGGGAGCTATTTGCATTCTACTCATTGCAGTGGCTCTGTCCCTCCTTACTGAGGTAAATAATCATCTAAAGCTTCAAGGATTTCATAGAATCACAGAATCACCAGGTTGGAAGAGACCGACCGGACCATCGAGTCCAACCATTCCTATCAAACACTAAACCATGTCCCTCAGCACCTTGTCCACCTGTGTTTTAAACACCTCCAGGGAAAGTGAATCAACCATCTCCCTGGGCAGCCTGTTCTAATGCCCAATGACCCTTTCTGTGAAAAACTTCCTCCTAATCTCTAGCCTAAATCTCCCCTGGTGGAGCTTAAGGCCATTCCCTCTTGTCCTGTCCCCTGTCACTTGGGAGAAGAGGCCAGCTTCTTCCTCTCCACACCCTCCTTTCAGGTAGTTGGAGAGAGCAATGAGGTCTCCCCTCAGCCTCCTCTTCTCCAGGCTAAACAACCCCAGCTCTCTCCATTACATTTTTCTCAGGGGTAAAAGTTGGAGGGGAAAAGACCCTAATGACATGCCCAGCTCATTATTTCCCAGCATGAGATACACAAATAAAAGTGCCCAATGCTCCTGTCTATGCCAATGCTGCAGCTCAATACCTTCTCAAAATTACAGCCCTGGGTGTTGCCACTGAGACACAAGCTTTTTTTAGCTGCCATCAACCACACTTGTGCCAAAATACATTATGTGCAATCTGGCAGATGTGGTCCTATGTACATCCTAGCAAGATCTTTCTCGTTGTGCCTGGAGTACACCCTAGTTCAGACAAGAGCTTCACAAACTCCTCCAACAGGTAGCGATACTCCCAAATCTCAACGAAGATCAAGTATGAGCCAACTCAAGAATCATGCAGGTTTTCTGACATTTAATTTTTGGCTCCATGAGTTTTGTTTGTTTGCTTTCTAGTGCCTTTAGGATAATTCTGGATTGCAAATGGCTTTCTGGACAGATATTTCTCCAAAAATGCTTTAATGTTCAGAAACTGTAATGTTTCTGTGATATTCAGAAACTCCTCAGTATTCATTGACATGAAGTTCCTTTTTGAGAAATGAAAATATTTCCATTCTTTTAGCAACTTCCTCCCAAATTTTACTCCTTGTTTCCTTCCATCTGTTACGAGATACTCAACAAACTTTTAGGAGTGTAAAGGGAAAACCATAAAACAATTGTAAAAAGCTGTGAAAAATTGTGAAAATCAACACTAGATCAATCTGTAACAGAAAATTCTAAATGACAATGAATGTTTCACCTTGTCTTCTGGTTTATAAAAGTTAATATGGAAAATAATGAGTATTTATCATCCAGGTCTCTGTAGCAGCTCAAAAAATCAGTCAGTCCCTCAAATCTTAATGATCAGAAAAGACGGAGCTCAGTCCACAGTTTTGCTCAAGGCCCATGAGATCATTGTTTATGTACTTTCCTCCCATCTATAGTGAAATGGGAATCTATGGCCTTGTGCTAACGGTGTTGTCACCAGACTGGGCCATTACTGTAAACAACTTGGCTCTTTTAGTAGGACAGAGATAGTAATGCAACAGTTTATGCTCATGTGATGGATGGAAACTCAATGTTAGATAGAAAAACACAGCTACCACCCTCCAGCTTATATTACAACCTAGAGCAGAAAGGTGAGGCAGAAATAGAAAAGAATTATTTTTAAATCAACAGAAAATTCTGGCCCACGAGCCTGACTGAAATGGAGGAGCAGCAGAATTGAGGATGTTTAACTTTAGTGCTTCATAAAACCCAGTACTGGATAAAAATAACTTGCCACTAAGTCAACCTCCTGCCTCAAAACTCCACCACTCCTAGGGGCTGCCCTCAACTCAGTATGCTAGAAGATTCCCAAAGAGCTTTTTTACTGCTTTTTCTTCCTTAACTTCCCTGTTCTAATCAGAATGGACTAAGTCACCATGTAAAAATTGCTCTGATGGCAATTCCATCCAAAATTGGAAGCAGCCATTCCACAGAACTCGTAAGAAAGACTCCCTAGCTCAGTTATCCCTAACTGCAGGCACCATGTCCAGCTAAAATTTACTACTCCTACACATCCTGAACAGCAATATACTCCAGCAGGTTAACTGCTGAAATCATGGCTTCTCACTGGGAACAGAACTACCTGGCCCAGCCTTGAGTTGAGTTTGTTCTGAGTAGTGCAAGAACACTGATATTTGCCAGCACTGAGGTGGTGATAATTCATTTTTCCTCATTTCATAGAATCATAGAATCATTGAACAACCAGGTTGGAAGGGACCCATCGGATCTTCTAGTCCAACCATTCCTATCAAACACTAAACCAAGTCCCTCAAGACCTCATCCACCCGTGTCTTAAACACCTCCAGGGAAGGTGAATCAACCACTTCCCTGGGCAGCCTAATTCCTCCTAATCTCCAGCCTAAATCTCTCTCTATTTTCACTAATAGATGTCACCAGAATCCTTCTCAGAAGTGGACAACACTGACAGAGGTGAACAGAAGATGAACATAATTAAAATATTAATAAGCAATTCATAATCTGTCCTGTTTATAAATTTTCTTTCTCCATCACAGGAAATGATAATACATATATTTAAATTAAGTCTTGTAGCTATATAGAGATAAATAAAATACGTTTTTTATGTGCAGCAGTGTCAGATTGAAATACGACAGACAACTGGAACACGCTTGGAACCAAAGCGCGATTCGAGTGCTCACCACAGTCCCTGGGTGGCTAGTGTGTACGAGTGTGTGCACGTGTGTGAGTGCACGAGTGTTTGTCTGCGTGCATGTGTGCATGTGGTCCAGGTTTTGTTTTAAACATATCTTCTTTTTACTAAACATTAAATTATTTCCCGAGAAATAAAAAGCTATGTACATTGTAATTATCTACAATAGGCCTTCGGCATCCTCGCTATTCACATGCACGGGGTCGGGGCTGCGTTCATAAATTCAGACACGCTCCTTCGTTTCTTGTGGTGTTGTCCCCTCCAGCCAATCCTCAGTCCAAGGAACGCTGATGTGTGTGTTTGCTCTGATTTTCTTTTCCTTTCTCGGCAGCCGACACTGCCGGAGGGTGACTGAAATTAAAAGCAATTAGAAGAGGCAACATCCTGCAAAAAAGCTGAGACATGCTTGTCATTGGAAAGCAAGTGCTGCTGGCACATCGCAGAGCCTGGTCCAACAAGCCAGCCTGAGCCCTCTGGCAGGAAGAAGCAGCTGATTCATGACTTATTTTGAAAATGGCTAAAAAGGGACAATTTACCTACAACATATTGCCTAAGGTACTCCACCTGCATCTTTGATTTGAATACTTAACTCTCATTCAGTATTTAACAGGAGGCTGGCATTCAAATCCCATCGTGCATTTAACTCACTCATTGCTTCTTCTGTCTAATCTGATGAGCATCCCTACTATGAAGAGCCCCTGTTGTTTATGAACGCAGCCCTCTTAGTAAACAGAAAAACCCCACCCCATCCCCTCCCAAATTATAATAATGACATATAGCTCTTTCTTTGTTTTTTCATAATAATAACAATAATAATTACAAATAAAAAGTCAGAAATGTTGTAGACCAAGTGGATTCTCAGTATTAAACACTAGTGCAGTTGGGGATTTCCTTTGTGCTTTCACTGTTGGCAATTGTTGAGATGCTTCCTGTGGGGAGAAAATGGAGAAGAGAGTCAGTGATGTAGTTTTATCACAGAATCATAGAACAACCAGGTTGGAAGAGACCCATCGGATCATCGAGTCCAACCATTCCTATCAAACACTAAACCATGTCCCTCAGCACCTCATCTACCCGTGTCTTAAACACCTCCAGGGAAGATGAATCAACCACCTCCCTGGGCAGCCTATTCCAATGCCCAATGACCCTTTCCGTGAAAATCCTCCTCCTAATCTCTAGCCTAAATCTCCCCTGGTGGAGCTTGAGGCCATTCCCTCTTGTCCTGTCCCCTGTCACTTGGGAGAAGAGGTCAGGTCCCTCCTCTCCACAACCTCCTTTCATGTATTTGTAAAGAGTAATGAGGTCTCCTCTCAGCCTCCTCTTCTCCAGGATAAACAACCCCAGCTCTCTCAGACGCTCTTCATAGGGCCTATTCTCCAGCCCCTTCCCCAGCTTCCTTGCTCTTCTCTGGACTCGCTCCAGAGCCTCAACATCCTTCTTGTGGTGAGGGGCCCAGAACCACACACAGGATTCAAGGAGCGGCCTCACCAGTGCTGAATACAGAGGGAGAATCACCTCCCTGGACCTGCTGGTCACACCATTTGTGATCCAAGCCAAGATGCCATTGGTTTTCTTGGCCACCTGGGCACACTGCTGCCTCATGTTCAGTCACTGTCAACCAACACCCCCAGGTCCCTCTCCTCCAGGCAGTTTTCCAGCCAGACTTCTCCCAGTCTGTACCTCTGCACAGGGTTGTTGTGCCCTAAGTGCAGGACCAAGCATTTGGTCATGTTAAACCTCATGCCATTGGACTCTGCCCAGATTTAGCTTTATCAGTTCAGTCTATACTGATTCTCACTCCTTTAGGATGTGCTTGTGTAAGCGTAAAGACAGAAAAGTGGCTTAAAAGTAACATATCCTCTTTTGTCTTTGCAATAATCCTGGAGCACGGAGAAAACCTGCTACTACTACAGCTCAGTTGAGCAGCAGCAAACTCATTAAGTTATTAGGGACTTATTAACTTGTGATGATAGCAGGCCAACTGGGTAAGCTTGGCTCAGCTGACTCTTCTGAGGCTTCAGGGAATTTGGGATGGCTCCATATGAATGACTGGCTCATGAGCAGTTACAGATGTGAGCAACATCCACTACTAACTCCTGTATACTTGTTGCTCTTTCCAGTTCCTACTCTAGTCATGTAACACAATGAGAAAAGCTGAAAAAATGTAAAAAAACCCCAATCCTCCCTGCTGTTGCAGAGAAGAATTGCTCCCTATCTCGGTGTTTCAGCCTTTGCTTGTACCTGGTGTCACAGTCACTACCTCTCCTAATACCCCAATGATCAATATCTCCACCCAGACTGTGAAACAAGCCCCAGCTGAGGATTGTCTCTCACCCATCACTCGTGTGTCCAGCTCTTTGTCCAGCAGCTCCTCAGGGTCTGTGAACTCACTCAGAGTGATTTTGGGGGCATTTTCGCTTTGGCTGACGGAGCCAATCATTTCCTGCTCCTTGTCGTGCTGAACTTGGGCATAGATATTAATCCAAGGGATTTTCCTGCACAGGAAAGGAAAATGAGAAGTTTTGTTTTATCACACAGGGACCATGTAATTGATTAATCAGGCCAACTGAACTGAGAACAATCCCAGAAATGCCTCATTGGCAGTGATGTAAAGTACGAGCTCTCAGAATGGTGAAAGAACCACAGTCCTACCTCAAATCTCAGACTACTCCCTTCCTATCCTGTGCCCAAAGGGTCCTCCTGTTCTAAACCTCAATGTTCTGATCCTGCCCTTTCTTATGGGTTGTGCACTCAGGGCACACTGCACCCAGCCGAGAGAGCAGCAATCGATTAGCAATCGATTAAGAACAATCAGCCGCAACTGTCAACTCTCTCGGTACTCATTACACAATCAGTGCTGCATTGGAAGCCAAAAGTGAAAAATAAATCTGAGCACTACTATCAACTAAGGAAAAAATCGCTAGGTTTGTTTCCACTGATAGGCTCACACTGAAGCAGGAGGATTTGCCACATCAGGAAGAGCTATAAAGAACTGGTCCTGCCTCAGAGGACAGAAAGGATTTGGACCTCATAATATTGATCCAAAGACTATTGAACCATAGAATCATAGAATCACAGAACAACCAGGTTGGAAGAGACCCATCGGATCATCAAGTCCAACCATTCTTGTCAAACATTAAACCATGTCCCTCAGGACCTCATCTACCCGTGCCTTAAACCCCTCCAGGGAAGGTGAATCAACCACCTCCCTGGGCAGCCTCTGCCAATGCCCAATGACCCTTTCTGTGAAAAACTTCCTCCTCATGTCTAGCCTAAATCTCCCCTGGTGGAGCTTGAGGCCATTCCTTCTTGTCCTGTCCCCTGTCCCTTGGGAGAAGAGTCCAGCTCCCTCCTCTCCACAACCTCCTCACTGCAAAAGCAGTTTGCCAAGCTACAGAGCACATAAGTTTGCAGGGACTTCTTTCCCTTTGCATCTCAGGAAGACAATAAAGGGAAGGGATTATTTCTTCTTCCCTCTTCCTAGGGAAGTTAACTTGGACTCCTAGGACAATATCCTGGAAAGTCAGTTAATTAGATAATGAAATCAATCTAGATGGATAGTTACATGCTAAACCCAGTACAACTGTAAGTTTAAAATGAGAGAACTGAAAAGTAATGTGTTAAGCATAATGGGAGTCGCTAGAATTATCTGTGTGTAGTTGCCTCTTGGCAGGTGACTGATTGTTTTTTCCTAATATCCTTAAAGGCCTCTGTGCCATGCACAGTGCTAAAATAAAGAAAATTCAAGAGAACTTTTTCAGTTCCTTAAAGCACACAGGAGAGAGAAAGAAGATGTGTTCAAAAGAAGTTACATAAAATGCCATCTTTTTATGCTAGTCTGTCTGCTGTTGGATACGTCAGAGATTGAAAGCAGTGAAAATCGTGTCAGCTCTCACAAATCAATAGTTCTGTGTTCATTTTACTCCAGTGAAGTTCTGACCTCAAACAATTTACACCGTTGGCTTGATGTGGCATCCTGTTCCTAACCAGAAGCAAATCAGCACTGGTGAGATCGCTCCTTGAATGTTGTGTTCAGTTGTGGGCCCCTCAGCACAAGAAGGATGTTGAGGCTCTGGAGAGAGTCCAGAGAAGAGCGACAAAGCTGGTGAAGGGGCTGGAGAACAGGCCTTATGAGGAATGGCTGAGAGAGCTGGGGGTGTTTAGCCTGGAGAAGAGGAAGCTGAGAGGAGACCTCATTACTCTCTCCAACTACCTGAAAGGAGGTTGTAGAGAGGAGGGAGCTGGGCTCTTCTCCCAAGTGACAGGGGGACAGGACAAGAGGGAATGGCCTCAAGCTCTGCCAGGGGAGATTTAGGCTGGACAACAGGAGGAAGTTTTTCACAGAAAGGGTGATTGGGCATTGGAACAGGCTGCCCAGGGAGGGGGTTGAGTCACCTTCCCTGGAGGTGTTTAAGGCGCAGGTGGATGAGGTCCTGAGGGACATGGTTTAGTGTTTGGTGGGAATGGTTGGACTTGATGATCTCGTGGGTCTCTTCCAACCTGGTGATTCTATGATTCTATGAGGACAAACACATTCCCACAGGATATGAGTGCCCAGAATACATCTGGAGGTGTGTAGATGCATGGGCAACCTGGGCTGGTGGGAGGTGTCCTTGCCCATGGCAGGGGAATTGGAACTGGATGATCTCTAAGGTCCCTTCCAACCCAAACTATTCTATTCTATGATAAGAACATGCCTGGAGATACTGGAAAACTTCATTTTGCTTCCAAACGATGCAACGATAGAGAACTGATTGTATTTTGAGCTTTGGTCCATACACATGGACTGCCCCATTGCCCCACTATTACTCTCCACCCATACAAATACAATACTGAACTGCTATATCCTCAGTCATCTAGAAAAGCAACAACTCTTTTACAGATTATTTCCTCATTCCTTCCATTTTCCACCCCAACCTTCTCAACAAACATCTCTGACAGCAGTGTTTAACATGCCTGCTGAGTCTATAAAATGATGGATTCGTAATGAGTCTGTGTGCAAACCAGCAAAGCACCAATTCTATTAATACAAAGTTGCAAAATTAAAGATTCATGTAGCCCTGTGCTCCCCCCACAACCTTTTTTCTGTAAGCAAAAGTTCTGTATTCAGGCTGGGATCACCATTAATCAGAAAAGTACATACAGCTAATGGGCCTCTGCATCAATGAGAGCTAAGAGAAAGCTTTTGGGTTTACCTCCTTTTTCCATTAAGAAACATTGCATGCTCTCACTTGTAATCTTTGAGCCAGAGGTTTTAGAGCCAAAAAGGTGCTTTCTGTTCTGAAAAATCAAGCTAAGGACACTCAGGTATCTGAAACTTTGTCAGTTTGACATAGGTTTGTCTCTCTTGGGACAGAGCAGATAAGAGGGGACATAGAATCATAGAATCACCAGGTTGGAAGAGACCCACCGGATCATCGAGTTCAACCATGGAATCATAGAACAACAAGTTGATGAGCTTTGGGCTAAATAAAACCAGTACTTTAACCACCTTCCCCTTCACTCCCAATGTGTAATACATTTAATTTTCAGACATTCCAACAAGGAAGGGTCTTCCTAGCCCTAAGGCACAGCACAAGGCTCAGGATGCTTAAGAAGTACAAGAGTCAGTTTTATGAGCCATAGTAGCATAAAATAACATGGAGGCAACCAAGCAAAGCAGATTGCCAAGCTCCTCACTCCTCTCTGGCAGCCAGAATATAGAGATCCTTCTTCCCGATAACTCATTGCTGACCACAGAGCCAAAGACAAACCTAAGAAGCCATCTCATGAAGATATAAGGGAAAGTGCCTACATCTTGATGCATCTCCCAGAGAGATGTTTTCTCCCTCCTCATTCTACATCTGGGGTGAGAGAAATCATCAGTTGCCTACCCTGTACACTAATAAATCAATGCCTTAAACAAGTCCCATGTCCCATTCACCTCAGAAGTATTCCTCATACAAAGCAAAGAGAGGATTTCAGACTACAAAAAGCAAGTCAAGCTGAAGGACTGAAAAGCTGCACTTGAGCATAGTTACACACAGGGGTTCTCTGCAAATTGTCCTGGGCCACAGAAGTCGGTGGGAGCCTGGTAACAGATCTTGATGTGCACAGCATCAAGCATCTGAAGAAGTGCCCCCCCCCACTGATTTTGACAATGGTTAGTGCAAGAGGTTAGAAATGAGGGCATCTTCAAACCTGGGCACTACAATACATGCCAGTCTAATCATTCCATTTTTAGTATTGTTTTTACCCCATCAACATCAGTAGAGAGTATTAGTCTTCTCCTGGGCTGCAGAAAAGCCGGAGAGAGAAACACATACCTGGAATCTGGACAGGAAAAGCTCTCCAGCTTCCCAATTTGGAGAAACTACTCATGTCCAGATTTAATTTTTTTTTTTTTTTTTTAAAGACAGACTAAGACTTATGCTTCTAATACAATAATTTGCTACTGGGCATGATCTGGGTACACAGGCCATTTAACACAGCAAGTACTATACTGAATGCAAAGTTCCTCCTAAGGAGCTCCATCTGCCTAAGATATATTCTCATAAGACAACCCTCCAGCAAACAGGACATCTTTATCCCATATTTTGCTTTGCAGCTTGCAGCAGCAAAGTGCCATGGGCCAACGCAGGTCCTGCCTGATGCCTGGAAGCAAGAAGTTTATATTAACAGCTGGCAAAGAAAAATCTCAGCACAGATTCCCAAAGGCATTTTGATGCTTAACACAAATTTTTTTGGCTTTGAGTCTCCCACTCTTAACATAATCACATCTGTTCCTCTGGAATAATAAACCATTCACTTTGCAAGACACAAATGAGATGCTGCTGCACCAAGGCAGTTGGCCAGATGGATATAGACTGTATGAAGACATCCACCGTGTGCTTTTTGGACTAATTATAGAATCATAGAATCACCAGGTTGGAAGAGACCCACTGGATCACTGAGTCCAACCATTCCTATCAAACACTAAACCACGTCCCTTAGCACCTCGTCCACCTGTGCCTTAAACACCTCCAGGAGCTTCCCACACCAAAACCCTTTAGTTTTTAATTTATCTTCAGAAAACAAGACTAAGTCTGTGTTGTATAGCTCAGTACTCAGTGAGCACACAAGGTTCCCATTTCTAGTCTGCGGTTCAAACACTCTACTGAAGCAGGTCAAAGCCTGATATATGATTTCTTGGTGAGCTCTCTGAGCACCAAGTTTGTGGTGAAAGAGATGGTCTTCCCACTGTATATGGCAGAGAACTATAATGGTCTAAGCCTTAGGTCAACATAACTTGTTCTACACTTTCTGAAAACCAGGCACTGCTCTGCCTAGATTTTCTATAAACCACACAGCGTCTTCTCCTCCCATCCCTCAAAGTTTCTCAACTTACCTTTTGAATTTGTAGATTAAAAAAACAGCCAAGCCTACAAAGACCACAGACAATAACATTAGCATCGCCGAACTACTATGACCCGTACTGGAATCAACAAGAGGTGCTGCAAGAGAAAAGGCAGAGAGAGTATTACATTTGCAGGAGATTATTAGGGAACACACAACTACCAGCCAGCTGAGCTCAACTCTGTCTTTGCCACATGTGCTTTATCCCCACTGCATGGTGCATGCTGCTTTTGGCAAGACCGATCACTGTGAAGCAAATTGATGCTCTTGTCATTTGAAAGCCAAGCTCTTAGAATCATAGAATCACCAGGTTGGAAGAGACTCATTGGATCATCGAGTCCAACCTGCGAGTCTTGTTTCAAGACAGTGCAGTCTAACATCTTCTTGTGAAAAGGCACAGCAAGCAATGCTCAGCTGAATAGACAACTCTTTTGCTAACACTCTGGGCTATTTCTATTCAGGCTTTTCCAGGGCATGAAGTGGAAATTAGATTTATGACCCGTGGCTTAACACATGTCTATTCCCCTTTGGAGAAGCTACATCAGAGCATCCGTCAACAGTATATTTTCCATCTTCCAAGGACATGTCTGTCTCACATGTGACAGGGATCCAGTCTTGTAAGAAACTTCAAGGTTCATCCTTGTATGATTCTACAGACTTTTTAATTGAGTCAGTTTTGATAACGTGGAGGACCCCAAAGCAATAATCCTGGACCCAAACACACACTACATTATAATAGTTTGGAGATTTGATCCATCTATTCTTGACATTTTGGGTGGGCTAAATTAAGTGTGTTACCATGCCTTGTTTATGCAGCTGTTCCCACAGCTCATCTGAACAGACCATCTTAATGGCCTGAGCACTGTGCTGAGAATCAAGAGCCTGATGAGAAGTCTCTAATGATGCACAAATGATTATAAGTAGCAGTTGAGTGTTTCTCACTCTGCATAAACATTTGGGTTTGTTTTTTTTTTTACTCTTCTCTATTCTTCTGCCACCCAGAAGATCGGGATGTAGTCTATGCAAATATAATCCCCTCTGGTTCCATTGCCAAAATTTTACACCTAGGAGTCTGATCCTGCCAGTATTCTGCTTCTGCTACTTTATATGGACTCTTTAATGGAAAACAACTGCCTGTCATTTCACCTGAGTTAAAATACTACAGGAACAGTCATGGAACCAATGCAGCATCTGGAGGGAGTGAGGGTGGGTGAGAACTATTGAGCTCTGCAAGCTAAACCCACGCTTTGCAGGATCTTACTAGAACAAACCCAGATTCTGAATCTGGAGACTGTAGATATTTGGATCTCATTCTCAGTTTTGCAAATAAATGAATTGCAGCCAACTCCTGTAACCTCTGACTCTCATCCTCATAAAAGAGTCAGAAAGTGAAGGCAAAAAGGCATTACCTGTAGCACAGGTCACAAGACTTAATTTAGCATCACAGCATCATAGAACAACCAGGTTGGAAGAGACCCACTGGATCATCAAGTTCAACCATAATTTAACCCAGCCTCATGTAAAAAGAAACTGAAGTTTACTACCATGGAACCCAAATCCCATCTTTCATAGAGGCTATCAGCAATGTCACATGAGCAAGATCCCATATTCCAGATAATTGCAAGGCCAGTCATAAAAAGCAAGAACATAAATAAATCCATCATCTCCTCTGTAGTCATCACTGTTCCAGCAACAGCTGAGAGCATCACACTAGGGTGGTTTAAAGCAAAGGGGGTGATGAAGCTTAAAGTGACTATTCATTACTCTGTGAGAAAATGGAGAGAGGTAGCAAGGAAATATAAATAAATTCTAATTTGTGGAAGTCAATATTCAAGCGTGTATTCCCTGTAAGAGGCCCAGATCTTGTTTTCGTGAGTACTTTTCCCCTATAAAACTTTTTGGGTAGTCATAATATTAACAAGCCCTTTGCAATAAGGATTTGATCCAATAACCATGAAAGTTAGTAATACTCCCACTGAATTCCACAGGTGCCCAATGAGGGCTTAATAGAAAACCATTTGCCTGATTTTTCTAAACCACTTGAAGAAGAGAAATGCAGTAGTTAATTAAGCCATAGAGAACTCTTAAAAGGTGCTTTTAGTGCTTGTACAAACTGGTGCATGAAGAAGTCATTGCTGGACCCCGTTTTTAACACCTCCTGCTTTTACCGCAGACAATGTCTCAGTACGATCAGTTCCATGTATCCACATAACACACACCAAACTGCAAGTGCTCTGATGTAGACTCCTTCTCCAGGAGTTGCCTTAAGAGAGTCATGAATGTGCGTTTGACTCCACACTTACCTAACGTTAACTGAGTAACATACACGATGACTTCAACACCAGGCTTCAGTTCAAACTGGACCAGGTTCTGGTTGAGAGCATTAAAAATGATTTCTACCACCTGATGAAACAGTAAGAGATAAGACAATTTACAATCTAGAAGACAACAAGCTCTAGAGAATATTCAGGAATCCACATGGCCTATGAATGGTGACTAACATCTCTTACAAACTATGGGAAGAGAAGGGAAGGGAGAGACTGAGGAAGAGGAGAGAATTATAGAATCATAGAACAACAATTTTGGCTTTTTTTTCTCTTTTTTGGGGATATAGAGAAGAAGGCAAAAGAACAAAGGATCATTTCACCCTCCACAATGTCCTATGAGTTTCACAGAATCATAGAACAACCAGGTGGGAAGAGACCCACCCGATCATCGAGCCCAACCGTTCCTATCAAACACTTGTTTGGTCTAATGCACATGGAAATCACTGTGACATGTTGGCTTTTCACTGGCTGATGACAAAACGAAGTCAGGTAGTCCAACCTAGTAACACTAGTATTCACTCCATTCAGGACAATCCTAGTAATGTAGTTTCTGTTTAAATATGCTGCTGGGGATGAGACAATTCAGTTTTGAATCATAGAATCATAGAATAATCAGGTTGGAAGAGACCCACAGGATCATCAAGTCCAACCATTTCTATCAAACACTAAACCATGTCACTTAGCACCTCGTCCACTCATGCCTTAAACACCTCCAGGGAAGGTGAATCAACCACCTCCCTGGGCAGCCTCTTCCAGAGCCCAATCACCCTTTCTGTGAAATTTTTTTTACTAATGTCCAACCTAAATCTCCCCTGGCGGAGCTTGAGGCCATTCCCTCTTGTCCTGTCCCCTGTCACTTGGGAGAAGCGCCCAGCTCCCTCCTCTCTGCAACGTCCCCTCAGGTAGTTATAGAGAGCAATGAGGTCTCCTCTCAGCCTCCTCTTCTCCAGGCTAAACACCACCAGCTCTCTCAGACGCTCCTCTTCTTCTCCAGCCCCTTCACTAGCTTCGTTGCTCTTCTCTGGACTCGCTCCAGAGCCTCAACATCCTTCTTGTGGTGAGGGGCCCAGAACTGGCATTAAGTACCTCAGCCTTTTCCTGGTTGCCTCAGAGAACATATTTGGCATGTCACACTGGAGACTGAGTTTGTTAGTGTCTGGTCTCCGCAAAGCAGTTCTGAAGGTCAGGGCACACCTACTGTAGCTGATGCCCTACTCCCTAGGGAAAAGCTCCTCAAACAGAAGCCACAACAGTTTCCAAAGCACAACTGAGTAGACTATAAAATAGAAGTAGAGTACTAGAGCTCCAGGTCTCATGGTCACCTAGTCAAAAACCTAATTTGAGATGTCTAAAACCTAATACTGATGTATGAAATATTGACACAACAGCTTGTCCAGAGGGATTTTTACTATGGGTAGAACCTACTGAGGAGGATGGAAATTACTCCAAGAAACCTCCTACAAAACACCTTCCAAAACTTTTCATAAATGTAAGTGAGCAGCTTTGGTAGCTTCCTAGAACAAATTTACTACTCCGAGGGGACTGTCTTTGCTCACTGGGTGACAAGAGCTTCCAGAGAATTCAGAAGTCCTCTGAATTATTTAAACTCTGATCCCAGAAGAGTTACTCCTCCAAGAGTTACCTGAAGATGGGCTCGAGCACACCTTGCACGCAGTAAAAATATTGCATACAAGAACATTAACTAGAGCTAAGCCTTTCCAGTAGTACTTCACTCCTTTGCCTTTATACAGCCGATTTAATCACTCCGTAACTCTTGCATGAAAGCTTCAGCAGACTAGTGCTGTTGTTCCTAGCTCTTCCCTTGCCTGCATATCGCTGTTGCTATTCATCACTGTAATTACCTATTTATCTAAATGGATGGATATTGTAACTTCCAAATATAGTTCGCACATGCCATTCACTGCTGCAGAAAAAAAAGAGGACTTGTTCCACTGATATATGAGCTGAGAAGTCTGATTTATTCTTAGTAAAACTCTATATTATCTTGCTGCTTTGGCCTCTGTCTATTAGCATTCCTCCAGTTAGCAGAGAGAGTACATACTCAAGGTTCCTTTGGCCATAACTACTGTAATAAGGACACACCACTGCTCTAAGAAGAACAACTGCTGGCAGACTGTGAGATAGCTCAGTGAGCTATGAGAAAAGCCTGGTTTTCCTCTGAAAATAATTTTCTTTAATGCCATAAAACTATACTGCCACAGTCCCAGATGCACCCAATTCCATCATACTTATTATGAGTCATTTCCAATGCTGCACAAGTCAAGAGGCCCCATCTGCAAATGCTACAATAGGAATGAATGTCCCATGAATCTTTCTTTCCTTACTTGCTCCAGATCAGCCTCGCTGCTTTTCCTCCTGTCTGTGGTGTTTTTGCGGGGCAGTATGAAGAGTTCAGCAGAAGTCGGCAGCCCAGGAAAGACAGCTACCAAGATTTGTTCGTCAGGGATACCAGTCACCTAGAAGAAAAATAAAGAATCTCTTGCTGCCATTCTGTTACGGATGTTTCCATTCACTTATGGAAATTTTTCTCCCATCAAACTGTTATTTGCCAGTTCCACCGTAGTCGTCCTAATGAACCGTTCTGACCACTTAGGGGGTCAGAAATAGAGGTCCTGCTAATGACTCACTCCATTTCTAGAAGTAAATGGCTAGACAACACCCTTGGACCCAAAGATCTCAATCAAAAGTCCAAACCTACCATGTCTCCAGATCTGAATTTTCCATATATTCCTTCTCACTAAAAAAGGAATAACCCAAAGTCAGATCCAGAGAGTCTGGCTTGGAATGTCCACTGCTAAGTGTGCAATTAAGAGGGGCATATGGAGAAAATTCCCTTCTAATATCAGGTTATGGGGATCCACATTGGCCATACCATCAATAACTTCAAGTCTCCAGTGGGAGACTTTTTATTACTAGGGCTGATTGGGAGGGCTGTGCTAGGTACTGGTCAGTTTGCTGAACCAGCTCTACACCCACCTCTCACAACTGTGTTCAGCATGACTGGTCCACTGAGGCTACTGCCCTCTCTCTCCAAATCCAAGCTGCACATCCTCATTAGCGCAGGAAGCCTCTCCTCCCTCAGAAACTCTCTGCTCTATGAGGCTAATCCCATTAGCTCTCTAGTCCTACCCCACCCCAAGCTCCTTGACCTTTTCCTGAACTGAAATATATCAATGGGACAGCTCGTTCCCGGTGATCCACCCTATAAGCATAGACCACAGGCTGCAACCAGTCACAAAAGGATACACAATCAAGCACTTCTGCATGATTTCTACTGTTGTCTGTAAACATTCATAGTTAGAACCTGATTTTTTTTTTCTGCAAGCCTGACTCTCAATCATAGAATCATAGAATCACCAGGCTGGAAGAGACCCATTCGATCATTGAGTCCAACCACTCCTATCAAACATTAAGCATGTCCCTCAGCACCTCATCCACTTGTCCCTTAAAACTCCTCCAGGGAAGGTGAATCAACCCCCTCCCTGGGCAGCCTATTCCAATGCCCAATGACCCTTTCTGTGAAAAACTTCCTCCTAATCTCTACCCTAAATCTCCCCTGGTGGAGCTTGAGGCCATTCCTTTTTGTCCTGTCCCCTCTCACTTGGAAGAAGAGCCCAGCTCCCTCCTCTCCACAACCTGCTTTCAGGTAGCTGGAGAGAGCAATGAGGTGTCCCCTCAACCTCCTCTTCTCCAGGATAAACAACCCCAGCTCTCTCAGCTGTTCCTCATAAGGCCTGTTCTCCAGACCCCTCACCAGCTTTCACAGAATCACAGAACAACCAGGTTGGAAGGGACCCATCGGATCTTCTAGTCCAACCATTCCTATCTAACACTAAACCAAGTCCCTCAAGACCTCAGCCACCCGTCCCTTAAACACCTCCAGGGAAGGTGACTCAACCACCTCCCTGGGCAGCCTATTCCAATGCCCAATGACCCTCTGCGTGAAAAACCTCCTCCTAATCTCCAGCCTAAATCTACCCTGGCGGAGCTTGAGGCCATTCCCTCTCGTTCTGTCCCCTGTCACTTGGGAGAAGAGCCCAGCTCCCCCCTCTCCACAACCACCTTTCAGGTACTTGTAGAGAGTAATGAGGTCTCCTCTTAGCCTCCTCTTCTCCAGGCTAAACACCCCCAGCTCTCTCAGACGCTCCTCATAGGGCCTGTTCTCCAGCCCCTTCCTCAGCTTCATTGCTCTTCTCTGGACTCGCTCCAGAGCCTCCACATCCTTCTTGTGGTGAGGCCCACAACTGCACACAGTATTCAAGGACCAGCCTCACCAGTGTGGAGTACAGAGGGAGTACAGTAAAAGTGAACAACAGTTTAAACAAATGAACTTAGTGTTTTCTCAAGATGGGGAAATCATCAAGGAAACTCTTATAAACTGTGAATTTTGAGTGGGTTGAAGATGAGAAAAGCTAAGCAGGAATGTGCTTTCCCAGTAAAAATAATCAGCCACCGTTTCTAAGAACAGCTGTAGCTAAAGCAAAAAAAAAAAAAAAAAAAAAAGCAAGATATATTCCTGGCAGAATGTAAAAAACCACAAAAGCTTGCCTACATCTATCTCCTGATTTCACAGAAAACCGAAGTCTCTGGCTATTCAGTGTCTTAAATTACTCTGTCCCCTTTCCTGTAAGCATATGAGTGCTAATTTACATACTCTAATTAATCCCAGAGGAAGATTCTGTATCTTCCATCCACATAGGTCTCTCTTAGTCCTGTATTGTAAAAGTTTATTTTTCCTCTGAATCCTCAACTTTTGCCCCAGCTGGAAAAAGAGTGGAGCTTCGTAACATTCACCACTTGGCTGCATGAGGAACTGCTGACTGACTGAGAGGTAAGAAGATCTTCCTCATACATCCAAAAAGCTACAATGTCTGTATTCTGGGATGAAGAGGATCAGCTATTTAACAACACATTGATACTACCCAAATGTTTGGAGTAGAAAACATTAGATACTGTAATATCAATTTGGCAAAATAACTATAATGATACCAGTACAGACAGAATTTGTAAAGTTCTGAGAGATGTTAAAAGCTAAAGAGCACAGCAGAAACATTAATAAAAGTAATTATAGCATTTCCACAAAACTCCTGATATAACTTTACTCTATAAGTGTATTAAGATGCTTCTTATTGATTTAAAATGACAGGTTCATTACTGCAGTTCTTTCCCGTTCTTTGAAGCTAGTACCCTAAAAAGTGAATGTTTTAATAACCTAGACAATATTAGTACAGGCAAGGAAACAAATCCTCACCTGTGCTAGAGCTCTCTTGATGACTTTGCCAATGTCTTGTCTCCATTCAGGGATGTCAGGGTTGTGGTAGTCCAAGTTGGGAGAAAATGATAGCAGCTGAGATTGGAAATACTCTGGAAAAGAAAAATAGCACATGCGAGAAGATTAAATGGGCAGTGTCCAGGATACAGCCAAGGGTGCAGAAGACAATAGGGAGACTTTATCCAAATTATCTTAAAGTTAGAGGGAGAGAGGAAAGGCTGAAGGAACTAAAAGGACTGGCTAACACCAAGCAGGACAGAAAGCTTGCAAGGAAAGAATTCTTCCGACAGTTCATAGAATCATAGAACAACCAGGTTGGAAGAGACCCATGGGATCATCGAGTTCAACCATTCCTATCAAACACTAAACCATGTCCCTCAGCACCTCATCCACTTGCACCTTAAACCCCTCCAGGGAAGGGGAATCAACCACCTCCCTGGGCAGCCTGTTCTTACAGAGGGCATTTTTCCCTTATGCCAACCTGTGACTTTTCCCAGAAGAAACGGAAGCAAAAACAAGAGAGGTCAGAGGATGCCTGCCCTGGTTTTGCCACTGGGCTTTGTAATTTTGCCGTTCAACTTCACCACATTCAGCTTACAAGGAAGTCGACCAGTAAATAAGGCAACATCTAGCTGAGATTTAGAAGGTCTGTGCAGTTGCATGCATTGTGCTCTGCAGAGCCCTTACTGTAAGCAATGTTTTCAAAAGCAGGTATTACCTGCTTGCTCTCTTGGAGGGAAGCCATGAGGGTTTAATACCTCAACAAATCAGAACCCAGTGGTGCTAATGACTGGCTAATCAAGCAGTGGCTATACATGAAACATTTTAAAATGACTTCCTAATTGACGGATTGCTGGGAAGAAGATAAACTTCCTAGACTTCAAATACAGAACAATTTAATTTTTTTCTCCAGTTCCAACTCTCCCCTCTGACGTCACCATAGACCAAGCCTGGAATCCTAGTAACAACTGTGCATAATATGTTTGGCCAGCAGAAATCATACACCCAGGATGGGAATAAGACTCAGACATAATTTCATAGAATCATAGAACCACCAGGTTGGAAGAGACCTGTCGGATCATCAAGTCCAACCATTCCTATCAAACACTAATCCAAGTCCCTCACCATCTCATCCACCCATCCCTTAAACCCCTCCAGGGAAGGTGACTCAACCTCCTCCCTGGGCAGCCTGTTCCAGTGCCCTATGACCCCTTCTGTGATTTTTTTTTTCCTCAGAGTTGAAGACTCTCCTTTCTGTTTTGTGGATGTGCTGTGCCTTTCCTTGAAGCACCTCATCTCCAGGCACTTCAAATAAGCACCATTAATCATTTGTAAGAAGGTACCAGTTTTAGATCAAGATAAAGAAGCAAGAGCGTAAATGAGAGAATCCATAGAATAGCAGGAATGTGCTAGCACAGCATTCATGTGGCTTCTTTTGCAAGATCTGTTCTTTCTTTTATAGATGATGCAGTATCTTTTTAAGTACAACAAGCATCAAAGAAAGCAGGGCAACTCTCTCAACTTCTGAAGGCTTAACCCAGAGCCTGATACCTAAGGCCTTTGATTTTTGAACTTGCAGCACCACGACCAATTTATTTGCTGAGTAAATTCTTGACTGTTAATCACTCTGAGAAAATCCTAGAATAAATCTTCGCCATTGCTAACACCAGAAAGCCACACTTTCCTACCTAGAGCCATAATAACTTAATATAGGACATAAATCAGGATATAAATTTAGCAGAACACTTATATAGCAAAGGTGTCACTCATTTATGTAACTCAGACTTGAACTGATGACCACACTAGGGGCCTGGAAGGACTACTTGGACATTGCAACGAGATCTATTTCTCTTTGCAATAAAGTCCTAAGCTTTGGACCTTTTGAACAGAAAACTGTCTTATAAGGTGTTTAAAAACAGAGACTGAACAGAGACCGACTGGACATTTGGGTCCTACAGGGGACAAATATTGAGATCACCTGTGGGAACCCCTTTCTGATAGGCTTGATTGAATCACAGAATCATAGAATCACCAGGTTGGAAGAGACCCATCGGATCATCGTGTCCAACCATTCCAATCGAACACTGAACCATGTCCCTCAGCACCTCATCCATCCATCCTTTAAATCCCTCCAGAGAAGGTGAATCAACCACCTCCCTTTGAATAAATTGAGGTTTATTCCAGATACTAATAGAAAGATGCACATTTCCTTCTTCATTTTACAATGCCCAAAATGATCAGGCAGAGGGTTAATTACATTCCCTAATAGCAAGTTTGGGTATTACTAAATCATATTAACAAATTATTAAAAGCCATTTCACAGCCAGGCAATCAATAAATATCTATTTAGCCAGTTGTTAAATCTGAGCGTAGAGCTTTCCAGTCACCAGCAGGATATTTATTTATATTTAATTACTGAAACAAGACACACATAGTTCAACTACACAGGGCTTCAGATAACTACTCAAGCTATGTGAAGCCCAAGTTTGTCTCTCAATAAAATTTGCTATCCAATGTGAAGCTTGCCCTCAAATGCCAGATGACACTAAATGGATAAGGAAAATGAAGATTAGCCCAGGATACAAATTATTCCCTAAAATCTGAAAGTCCTAGACAAGACTGCAAAGAGAGTCCTTCTATATCCAGTGGATACACTCCGGCCTCCAGCTCTGGCATGGAAAATGTGCAGAGATACCGATGACAGAGTTATTTCTGCCCTGTTTTCCAGATCCCTGTCATTTATACAGTCGTCGTATAAAGAGAAACACCAGCTGTAGTCAGGCCACCTTAATGATCATAGAATCATAGGATCACCAGATTGGAAGAGACCCATTGGATCATCGAGTCCAACCATTCCCATCAAACACTAACCCATGTCCCTCAGCACCTTGTCCACCTGTGCCTTAAACACCTCCAGGGAAGGTGAATCAACCCCCTCCCTGGGCAGCCTCTGCCACTGCTCAATGACCCTTTCTGTGAAATTTTTTTTCCTGATGTCCACCCTTAACCACCCCTGGTAGAGCTTAAGGTAATTCCCTCTTGTCCTGTCCACTGTCCCCTGGGAGAAAAGCCCAGCTCCCTCCTCTCTATAACCTCCTTTCAGGTAGTTGGAGAGAGCAATGAAGTGCTATGACTACTTGTTTCCACAGCGAGGAAGCAGAGGGAAGGCAGCAGGGCTACAATTCTTCAGTGTTTTTTTTAGTATTGGGAGTTCCCAGTCAGGGTGCACAGACAGAGCAATAGGCAAGGAGACACCAGCCACTTTACCACAGTTCTTATTTCACAAATTTGGCTAGTTGCTCCATCCAATTCATTTCTGTATTTTGTGATCATGACACATCAGATGCACTTTGATTACAGTTTGTCTTCAGAGGTTTCTCCAGGCACTAGAGAGTTCTGAGTTCATTTTTGTTCAGCAGCAACTGCCTGTTGTTCACCTCTAGGTACCTCCCTGAGACTTGATTGTAAAAGGCTGAGTGTACCGTGCACTGCGATCTCCTTGGTGTCTTGGATGAGGGTGTTCCCCGCGGCAACTTGCACAGTGACAGTGTTCATCCCCTCCACGGTGAAGACGTATGAGATGCTGCTCTCCAGGGTGATGAGGGGCTGCAGGAGTAAATAGAAATGGCATTACCAAAATCAGGACGAGATTAACTCCTGATCAAAACATGCACTTCATAGAATCATAGAATCATAGAACAACCAGGTTGGAAGAGACCCATTGGATCATCGAGTCCAACCATTCCTATCAAACATTAAGCCATGTCCCTCAGGATGTCATCTACCCATGCCTTAAACACCTCCAGGGAAGGTGAATCAACCACCTCCCCGGGCAGCCTATTCCAATGCCCAGCTTGACTAACCCACCAGGCCAGGACACCCTTCCTCCCAGATACAGGCATGATGCTCCAACCTTGTATGTCCTGCTAAGACCTAAGTGTGCCCCAAACATGACCAAGTGAGAACTCTCCCATCAGTAAAAGTTTCTCTCACTTCAGTCAATGTTTCCTGAAATATTTTTCCACTGAATTGCAACCCATTCTGCTAGGAATAGCTCAGTAAAGCAGAGTCAGCAAGAGCAGAATTAGTGCTGCAGAATGCAGTGTTGTACACACTCAGCACAGTCACTATATCAGCTGTATAAAACACACAGTCCAGTTAAAACCAGCCCTGAACATAAACCAAAGATGCATATGCTTCTTCAAACAATCCATATCAGTCAGACTCAGAACCAGGTCTGGCTTGTTGCAAGCACAGATCAATCTATCTATCTCAAAGCAGCTCTGCTCATGTCAGAGTGAGGGCATCCTGCTTTGAGCCTATAAACTAACTCCAACCATAAGCCAGCAAACCATGCAAACAAGAGTGAGCACATCGCAAAATACCTGCTGACAATGCTGTGTGAAAGTGGCTGAATGGTTTCCAGAGTAAAGTTGACCTGAATTTAGCCAGCTCGGAGCCCTGTCAGAGAAGGCTGCCTTTATCTGTACTTTCTCAAACAAAAAAATCATAGAATCATAGAACAACCAGGTTGGAAGAGACCCATCGGATCATAGAGTCCAACCACTCCTATCAAACACTACACCAGCTACAAAGCCATGTTTCACCATGCAGAGTGAGCATCTGCTTACAGAAGTGGCACTGAAGGCAAGTCCTGCATCCAGCTCACCCGCCCCGGGGGCAGTAAACTGAGCCTGGAGCCAAGGTAGCTCCCAGGAAACAACCCCAAACCCTGCAGCAGCATTAGAAGAGACAAATAAGCTGATCTAGAAAGGAAGGGGGGAGCTCAAAGTAACTTACTGAATTTACTAGAGAATGTGCTGATGAATTTTGTGTATGAAGTCACTCATTTTGTGTGTGATTTTTATTATTTTTTTTTGTGTGTAAGCCACCCACAGAAAAGTTCTGCAAAAGTTTTTTCCACAAGACCAACAGGGATAACACTGCCAAAACACCCAGGGAGTGAGCTTGGAGCCACAGCAGCGACGAGAACCGTGGGCTACACATCAGATCCAGCTCAAAATGTCTTTGATAGCACTAAAACTCTCCTGTTTGCACACGAAACTCTCACACAGATACACATCTAGATGAGAGTAGTGCACTCTGTTTGGGAAAAGAGATTTGTATATTGACAATCAAAAGTGTAGTCCTTGCAATGCCATCGATTTCACAGTTGGTCTATAGGCAAAACTCTTTGTTTCTACTAAGCCATTAAAATAGATATAGTGATAATAACCTCCGCTGCAAAAGCACAGAGAGGTCCAAGAGCACAGATAAAGTCATTGAACCATTGCTATTGTCCCTTCACTACACTGTTGGTTTTTTTTTTTTTCAGAAGAAAATGCCTGAACATTCATGTTGCAGCTCTTATGCTTCATCCTACCATACTATCAACTTCCTTGTATTTCGCAACAGTGACAATTTCATAGAATCATAGAATCATAGAACAACCAGGTTGGAAGGGACCCATCAGATCATCGAGTCCAACCATTCCTATCAAACACTAAATCAAGTCCCTCAGGAGCTCACCCACCCGTGCCTTAAACACCTCCAGGGAAGGTGAATCAACCACCTCCCTGGGTAGCCTATTCCAATGCCCAATGACCCTTTCCGTGAAAAACTTCCTCTTAATCTCCAGTCTAAATTTCCTCTGGCAGAGCTTGAGTCCATTCCCTCTCGTACTGTCCCCTGTCCCTTGGGAGAAGAGCCCAGCTCCCTCCTCTCCACAACCTCCTTTCAGGTAGTTTTAGAGAGTAATGAGGTCTCCCCTCAACCTCCTCTTCTCCAGGATAAACATCCCCAGCTCTCTCAGACGCTCCTCATAAGGCCCTTATCTTTTCCAGCCCCTTCACCAGCTTCATTGCTCTTCTCTGGACTCACTCCAGAGCCTCAACATCCTTCTTGTGCTGAGGGGCCCACAACTGAACACAGGATTCGAGGAGCAGCCTCACCAGTGCTGAGTACAGAGGGAGAATCACCTCCCTGGACCTGCTGGTCACACCATTTCTGATCCAAGCCAGGATGCCATTGGTCTTCTTTTGACCCCCTTTTTGACCTTTCTTGGACCCCCTAACCCATGAGCGTAAAAAACAGTTGAAAAAAAATCTGTTTGATCACATGGGACTTGCAGACCAAGTCAGCAAGGGTTCCAGCTTCTGCTAGCCCTGGATGCCTCACTAATACATACTCAGATTTACACACATTCTGGACAAGCAGAATGGGCCTCCCCCAAACTGCAGTGATATTAGCTATCTTCCTCGAGGTTACAGGTTGTGATTCTGTGCAAAGGCAGATAAGAGGAACCAATCTGGCATTTAAAATTACTTTTTTTTTTGCTTTTGTATGTGTGCATGCTGGACATTCCATTATCACGGATGATTTCACCTCCATCATGGAATTTTAACATCCAGCCAACTCCTCAATTTTAATTCAAGCACCAAGACCTGGAAACTAACTCTAAATTAAATCAATTAGTTTAAGGTTCATTTGCTCAAACCTATTAGACAGCTGGACACATTTATTAAACCGGACCTGTGTTAATCCAAGCAAATTGGCCTCTGGGCATACTGCAAAAATGAGCACAGTAGAAATTCAGCACAATGGTTCCAGCAGGGTGGGTAGGGCAGCAGAAACGCCTCAGCCAGGTCGTTTGAGTCTACGACAAGATCCGCCTGGGCAACAGCACAGAGAGTACAATGAGGCTGCACAGTGACATGAGAGACATTTATTTCTGCCTGGGATGCCCAGGGGCTGAACAGCAAAACCAGTTGCCATCCCTCATTGTGGAAATAGAATTTATCACTCAACGACACCACCTGCAATGCACAACATTACACACCTTAATCTTTAATTCACACACAGTGTCTCTGACTTTCACTTAGAGACCACAGTTTGCCCATGAGCAGGCACAGAGGAGGATACGATATGTACAGTAAACATCCCAGAAGGAATTTTGATGTCATAGAATCATAGAATCATGGAATCATAGAACAACCAGGTTGGAAGAGACCCATCGGATCATCGAGCCCAACCATTCCTATCAAACACTAAACCATGTCCCTCAGCACCTCATCTACCCGTGCCTTAAACACCTCAAGAGAAGGTGAATCAACCACCATGTAGACCTGCTGAAAAATAAAAATTTGGCTGTTGCTGTTGTGTCTATATGCTTTGCTATCCTTCTGCTAGGGTCGGAGCTGAAGTAGATTCATGAGGCAGCTGGAGATAACGCTTTGCAAAGAATGAAAGGTGCTCTAGACCTCTGAGTTGGCCACAGGTGAGCAGCACTATCTTTACTAATCTGCACCTCAATAAATTTCAGTAACAGGTACAGTCATCCCAAGGGAACACATGGTTTGGATACCCAATGTGCATCTATATCCAAAGCATCCATCCTATAAACAGCCATAGCTGCTTGTACCCTGTTTCCTATGACTCTGAAACTTCAGCTAGAAGATAAAATATATTTAGGCAACCCGGATGCAAGCACCATGGGTGCTGCATGGAAACCTTAAGCAAATAGAATCACAGAATCATAGAATCACCAGGTTGGATGAGACCCACCAGATCATCGAGTCCAACCACTCCTATCAAACATAGCACTGCTTTGCTCTACCTTTTTCTCAATTACTCTTCTATTTCAAAAAAATCCTGTTAAGGCCCTATTCAGTACCAACTTCTATATTAAGGACAAAAATAATATCAGGAAAACTCTGACACCTGGACACTCTGGAGGGCTTAAGCAGATGATCAGGTTACCAGTACCTAAATTGTTTCAGATGTATTTTAACAGCTGTCCAGCTGCTAGCCCTGAGCCAAAAATATCCAAACTGAAATGTGATTTTGCATCCCTCTCTTTGAGAACAGTATAAACTAGGTGGAATTACCCAGAACTTGTCGTGGACTAGACGTGTGTATGTGGGAGGCTACCAGTGCTCAGCTAGGTAGTGTTTTTCTTCCAGAGCTCTTCCAGTGCCACAATTACGCTTCCACAAAAATAACTGAGTTCTTAATAAGCTTCCTAAATTGATGTAAAATCACAGTAGATGCAGCATTTGTTATTTTTTTCCCTTTTGCTACTGTTGGTAAGCAAACAGCTTCGTCAAAGAGAAAATAAAATATTTGTGTGCCTGCTATTTTTTTATCTCAAGTTCTGTATTTCATGTAAAATTCACATTTTTTTCTACTTTGATCTCAATTTACAATGCGATTTCACTTGCATGCTAATAATAATGTAGACAATTATGTGACTTAAACTGCTTTTGTAAATAACAGCACATACTGCATTGCAAAATTATCGGCTGTACGTTTCACAATTGTAATAATGGAGAATTGTGTCTGTGTCTCAACTGTCTCACTGACAGTTTTAATACATTAAAAACTGTAGCTATGAAGCAATCCTGCTTTCTTCGTTTGAAAGCATGACCACCACTTGAAGGTTCACTTGTTTTAATTATGGATAAAAAAGCTCTTTATCCTACATTTCATAGAATCATAGAACAATCAGGTTGGAAGAGATCCACTGGATCATCGAGTCCAACTGTTCCTATCAAACACTAAACCATATCCCTCAGCACCTCATCCACCCACACCTTAAACACCTCCAGGGAAGGTGAATCAAACACCTCCCTGGGCAGCCTCTGCCACTGCCCAGTCACCCTTTGTGTGAAAAATATTTTCCTCATGTCCAGCCTAAATATTCCCTGGTGGAACTTGAGGCCATTCCCTCTTGTCCTGTCCCCTGTCACTTGGGAGAAGAGCCCAGCTCCCTCCTCTCCACAACCTCCTTTCAGGGAGTTGGAGAGAGCAATGAGGTCTCCCCTCAGCCTCCTCTTCTCCAGGCTAAACACGCCCAGCTCTCTTAGCCGCTACTCTTGTTCTCCAGCCCCTTCCCCAGCTCCGTTGCTCTTCTCCGAACTCTCTCCAGAGCCTCAACATCCTTCTTGATTTTTGCCAGTCCTCTGAAAATTCACTACAAAAAAGTCTCATTTCCCTCTCTAATATATCCAAAAGTGGGAACAACATTCACAGGCAGACACAAACAATTCAGCGAGAGACTAGCTTGAAACTCCTGATACAACTAGTTATTTGAACACCAACAGCTTTAAAGTATTGTGTTGGAATCCAGCATTATATACTGCATATTGGTACATAATGGAAATCTCCACAGATATTGAACACCAGCAGTTTTTAAACACTATGTTGAAAGCCAGTATTATGCCATATATAGTGGTATATAATTCAGTTAAGCTGCAAGTGAACACTGGTAATAATAGTGGTCTCCGAAGCTCAGTAGGGCTGATAACAACCAGATGTAAAAAAAAAAAGTAATGACTATGAAGAACAACAGAAAACAGGAGGAAATAAACTCGCAAAGGTTGAAGTTCAGATAATAACAACCCTTTTTAGATAAGGAAAATAAAATAAAACACAAAGCAAGCAAAGGCGAGAAGCTTTTATTAGGGCTGACTGAGTCTCCTCTCTGATGCAATGTGATTAGGAAGTAAAAATGAACCGAGGGGCGGCTGTACCTTGGTGCTGTTCCCAAACCACCAGAAGAAAGTAAGAGTTCCCGCCTGGCTGGGCCAAACCGCTGCAGTAATGTTGACGTCTTTATTTCTGATGGCGACAAAGGGGACGCTCAGATGGACGTGCTCCACTGGACCTGGGGGAAGACAGACTTCATTATTAAAGACTTTGGGTTGAACCCTCCTAGGACTGAGTCTCTGTTATAACAAAAGAATTACAGAGGTCAATAAACAAAAGAAAATTGTATCAGAATGATAAATATAAAACCAAGGGGTTTTTTTTTTCTCGTTCATAAATCTAGGGGAGCAAGAAATGCAGTTTCCACAGTGCTAATCTCAGACAGGGTCAACACTGTGCACTTAGAAGGATTTTTTAAATGCACTTTGAAGGAGGACAATGAACTGGTTTTGCACTGGATAGAGTAAGCTGCTATTGAAGGCTTGAGGGATAGGACACAGGAGAGAAAGTAAGTGTTTTCTTGGAAATATATCCACTGAGCTACTGAGATTTGTAGGAAAATCAATTCCGCCAAGGTGGCTAAAATCTGATTAAACATGAGGCATCTAGGACTTGATTAAATACACCTTGACAGGTTTTTTTAGGTCTCCAAAAGAAAGTTTCATGATTTTAGAAATCCTTGTTATCTTTTTGACTTTAGCCTGACCTTGAGAAGTCTTTGGGGAGTCAGTTATCACTAGCAAAAAGTCGGGAACTACTTGAGAGATGTGTGTGTTGGCATATCAAAGCATTCAGCTGTCGGAATAACTCGTTTCTGGAAGACTTAAAAAATAATTACGTATCAATGTAAAGTTTTGTCTAAAAAATACTAATGTCCAGAATGAGTCTTGCGCGTTACTTTCAAAATTAAGAAGTCAATTCCTCTCTAGATAAAAAAACACGTGAAAAAAAAAATTGAGGTATTGTTTACTGGATTTCTTAAAGCTTTTCGCATTATCATTCGTTTCCTTCTCGTTCAATTTCTTGTTTTCACTGGTACTGAATTTCAGCTGATAAATGCTGCACATCAGACAGTGTTACTGATTCTGGATGGTACCTTTTGAAACACAGTGAACTGATAGAATATCACTGTGAGAAGGAAAGGATGAAATAAGAAAGAAGTGAGGCTTTTTTGTTTCTTATAGGATATTAATTCTGGGAAGCAGGGAACTTGCTGATTTTTACCGAGACAATCTTCTTGTGTTACTTCTCAGCTCTTTAGGCATGAAACGGGGACAGTAATCACTTCACCACCTCCTTAGATTACAAGGATTTTGGAGAGCAAGAGCTTTTCTTTCACCACTGGAATACGTAGCTCTCAGCACAATGAGACACTATTCTTGCTTTTGGCTTCTCAAAACTTGTTCTTGTTTTTATGGCCTTTCCCAACGAGTCTCTACCAGCAAGTCACTCCTGAACTCTGCCCATAGCAAGTACTTCGGGTTCCCAAGAACAGCAGGTTCCCCCAGAATTTCGTGACAGTGCATGTCAGAGGAAAACCAAAAATATCTTTGCTTGCTTTAAATGAAGAGATGAGCAGCTTGACAGCACATTCCAGAAAGGTGAAAAGTTGACTGAACGCTGATAAAGCCGCAGGGTAGAAAAGTACTGCTGCTTGAGGCCAAATCGCTTCTTTCTCCTCTTCTTTCAGTACCTGATTCCAGCACCAGGCAGACAATATAATAAAGGTGATTTATATAGCAAGCGCTTTTTTTTTTTTTTATTCCGTACGTTTTAGCTTCAAGGTCAAACCTCCTCTATTGACAAGTACATTCAAATATATTAAAAGTCGAATACTGAGGTATCATCTTATTTCAGTGTTAGCATGAATGTAAATGCTTGTAAAATATTTCCCCAGAGATAAGGATAATAAGTTGGCCACCTAAGAACACTATAAAAGTCAAAAGAGATCTGAGAGGCTGAGGGAAAAAGGGTAGAGTAGGACAATCAGGACAAGCGACTGCCCCTCGTTGCATTCTGCTCTAAAATCCTCACCATGAAAAAGCAATTCCTATGAGAAAAATCAGATAATCCATATAAAGCTGGTTGTTATTACCAGGTAACCATCACTTTTGTCAGCTAATGGCCCAAGGTGAAGGAAAAAACAGTTAATGCTCTAATAACAGGTTGTTAAATTCAGCCATGATTGACTTTGAGGGAATTATGAGCATAATAAAAGCTTCAAGGAACATTTATTCCTTCACACGGGGAGCCTGAAATTAAAAAGAAGAAAAAAAGAGTTCTTGAGGTTGGGAAATTTCTGACTTGCTTCCTTCCAGCAGAAAACCTCAAGTAAAGACAGACGGGTTAGAAGACACCCTGACAGGCTAAAGGGCAAGACAGAGATGGCTCTGAACACAATTAGGGTAAAAACAATGAGGCACATCATGGGAGCTCTCTGCCCAGGAGATGTAGTTGTACAAGAGCCAGAGAAGGAAATGGGATCTTCCTGCTCTCATTCTGCATTCCACCCCATTTGCTCTCTCCTGTGACTTTGACAAAGCCACCTGGGGGTTCCATAGTTGAGTCTGCTCATGTGCAAAGCAGAAAGAAATTGCATTGATCTACCAAACAGGAGAGAAAAGTCAGGGATGCATGTCAAACACGTGAACTATGAAGAGTAGCACATTCGCCCTCAGTGTGTTCATATTGCAGGAAGTAAGCTCAGCATAATGCTTTGCTTTTTATTAATAAGCACCGTAAACTCCCAGATCCTGAATAACTGACTCAAAATTTAGTAGGTTAATCTAAACCTCTTGGTACAAGAAGCAAATTAAAAACATACATCTGGGTTTTGTTTCATATACTGTTTAATCTCAGATCTATTCAGAAAGCATGAGAAACATTTTCAGACTTTTCTGTGCACCTGCGAGGACTCCAAATATACTCATGTTAAAAGAAACTTCTCTTCCTCTGCATTCAATGAGAAGCCCAAGCACTCAGAAGGGTGATGTAGAATCATAGAATCACCAGGTTGGAAGAGACACCTTGGTAGGTCTCTTCCAACCTGGTGATTCTATGATCATTGAGTCCAACCATTCCCATCAATCACTAAACCATGTCCCTCAGCACCTTGTCCACCCGTCCCTTAAACACCTCCAGGGAAGGTGACTCAACCCCCTCCTTAGGCAGCCTTTTCCAGTGCCCAATGATCCTTTCTGCGATTTTTTTTTTCCTAACTTGCATATGTAGGTGGGTTTGCACATATTCTCAGTCCCCACTGACCTTACAAGCATTTTCAGTGAGGTCAGGTTTTCACACTAGGACATTAGCAGCTGGAAGTACTTACAGACCACATGCAGGAAAAGGACAGCAGTGTCAGAGCCCAGGCTGTTCTCTGCGTATGCCGTCACCTGAAAGATCCCAGCACTCTTATAGACATGCCGGATGCCATCCTCAACAGGGCTGAAATTAGCATAGGACACTGCGACTCCATCTCCAAAATCAAGCTGAATGTTTGTCCTTTGGAGATCACCCTGCAACAGAGAAGGCTGGATTACAAAATTGGGCTGATAAAAAATATCTATTACCTTCCATCCCACTTCTCAGCTCCAGTCCATTTGCACGGTCGCAAACTTGTAACTTCTCCAAAATAGCCTAGTTTTGTTCTCTCAGCTCCCAGAGTGTCCAGGCTCAAATCAACACCAGGTAATTATACCGAAGCAATGCTTGGCATATTTTCACCTGCAAAGAGAAATTATTTCCCCATCTTGGGGTTAGAGATTCTGGGAGGGCAGAGTTCAAAATATGCATATTAGAATAATCGAATGGTTGAAGATGACATGTCAGTGAAGTGGCCAGGGCTTTGCACAGCCTTTCATTGAAAAAGTGGTGCCCAACAACTACCTCTGTCAGAGGCAGTGAGATGGGACAGTAGGGTAGATGTTAACTGGAGAGCACATGGGAGCACCAGGAACACCCTGGAGATGGAACAATGGTTAAAGTCACTCTTCAATATGTTCCAAAGAATCAACCTCATCACTGAGATGATGTAAGTCAGTTTTCAGGCCTCCTGAAGAGTCATAGAATCATAGAATCATAGAACAACCAGGTTGGATGAGATCCATCGGATCATCGAGTCCAACCATTCCTGTTAAACCAAGTCAGTGAAAGAGAGAGAGTCAGTGAAAGAGAGAGAAAGATAAAGACAGGAAGAGACCAACACATCCCACCTTATTATAACTGCAACATGCGATACGAATCATCTGGAAATATCGATCCCTGTATTCTGATAACAGAGAGTCTAGACAGCTAGTTTCAACTAGACATGTAACTCCAGGATGGCTGAATTTATATAAGTTTAGTTCCACACTAAGGACTGACAGTTTTTGTCTAATGTCAGTCAACACAGAGATAGGGCCTGGAGACACAGGAGAATGAAGTAGGTGACGAGAAAATCCCTTCTAGGATTACTGTCAATGACAGCTATTAAATGAAGGCTGGAACAACAGTGCAACATTGCAGGTGTTGGGCTGAGGCAGCAGCTGCACTGTTTTAATTTAAATCACACTTTAAACCACTGTAGCTGAACTGTAAAAAGAGTCTGTTATTTCAGTTTCTTGGAGCCTTACTTTATACTTGTCCCCAGCTGACTAAAAGCAACACAAAACAAGGTTAATTCAAATGGAGCTAAGGCCCACTAGAGCGATTTCACTAAACTGAAATAAAACTACATCTCAGACTAAATCTCTGTAGCTTTCTGCAGTTATCTAAAATGTGTTGGCCCAAGCCTTTTCTTGTCATGAAAGGTGTTCACTGTATTCACTATGGGTGAAAGAGATACCACTAAATTTTAGAGAAGCTCCTAGCCCAGAGCTGAAACCAATCCGTAAGCAATTTTCCATATGGTCCAAACGCATTCATAGACTCATAGAATCATAGAACCACCAGGTTGGAAGAGACCCATCGGATCATCGAGTCCAACCATTCATACATAGCACAGACCCATCTTGGATCATGACTTCTTATCCCCAGGATATTTAGGATAAAAGAAGAACATTGACTGGATCATGGAATAAAAGAAATTCTTAAATTATGATTAAATAGCTCACAGACCATTCTAACCCAAAGGATCAGCAACTGAGACCAAAGGTGCACAATAAAGGGTATCTGTGTCTATTGGCTTGATCAGGTCACCATTTTCACTTCTGTCCTACTAGGACATTGAAAATACAGTATAAACACAAATGAAAACATAGAGGCCTAGAGCAGTTGTGACAATCGAACCTATCTATAACGCTGAGCAGCCAATAACATCTTTTGAAAGAGAGTTTTTTAAGTCAATCCAAAAAAAATTCTCTAGCAGGGACAAAATTACACTCTTAGGATATTCAGTTATTTGATAGAAAAGCTCCCACAGCTTGTTAAACCTTTCGAAACCACTTCTCAGGGGAATATACTAAGACCACAAGTTCATCTCATATGGAAGACACTGAACAGAGGATAAAAATTTGATCTGGGCTGGCTTCATCACCGGTGACCTCAGGCTACAATCTCTTGCATCCATCACGGCAGCTTCTTTCTCATGCCTTACAATTCCCTTTTCTATTTCCTTCTTGCTTCTCCAATATGATTCAATCTGAAATGAGAGAGTTTGAAGTGGAGAAACCGGAACAGATTTTTTTTTGTGACTGAGCAGCACCAGATGATCTTTCCACCCAGTTATGACAGGGGGGTCTTCAATGCAAAGCCTGATCATCATACTAATTGTGTTTTCTTTCTCCTTTCCACACCTCTGTATCCAGTATATAAAATAACCAAGTGTATTAGCCCCCTCCTCAGTGTCAGATATTCTGGAGTTTATGAATATAAATTAAAATAGAAATGAAACAGAGGCATTTTAAATGGGAAAAAAAATGTTCTTTCTATATTTTGAGACATTTTGAGACTCTACCTGGAGAAGGTACATCATGGTCATGAACAGGAGAAGAACTAAACCAGGACAGACTAGATGCCTGTTTTCAAGTATCCTGTTATGACAACAAGCAACATTAGATGTCTGGGAAAAGCATATTAGAAACAGTGCAGGACCATTGTCCTTTCCCTTTCCAGTCTCAGGAGTAGCCTCCCTTGGCAACTTAGACCTTTGAGAATACAAGAAGCTGTTGTCAATCTGAGCATCGTGCCACGAAGAAGCTTTTTCTCATGATACCTTCGTATTTTTTTTTAAACACACAAGCTTCTAATAATTTAAATTCTTGCACAGTAACTAAATGTTTCATTGGGACCACACTAATCTGACAGAGCCTCTTTACATGCTTTCTCGGAGGTTCATGCATGCCCTGCTTTTACACAAAGGGGATTTCTTGTCTACCTGGTTGATTCTTTTATATTCTGCAGACTTGACATGGTGAGACTATTTGTATAGACACTGTGAGTGAGAGTTCAGAAAAGAACAGACATAATCTAAAAATTAGGAATCTAGTAGTAATTTATTAAGGAACTCAAGCAGAACTGCTGCATATAAGGAATGATAAACAGATGGGGAATAAGGCAGCAGTCAAGGTAGCTGAAGAGTGGAATATTTGCAAGGCTTTACAGCTTGAAGAGCCAGCTGAATAAATAGATGAGGGAGTATTCATTCTGTGCCCTTTGTTGAAAAACAACAATAGCTAGAAAAACATATCATTGAAACATTTTTTTTTTCTAAGGTGAGAGGATTTTCAATCTTTGTGGATAAAGGGCTTATTCCACAGAATGTTGTGTGTTGAGTTTGTGTCTTAAAAAATAGACATTTTAGGAGAAAAGCAACTGATGTTTTGGGCAAAAGCATTCCAGTCTTTCATTGCAAACCTGAGACAAATGAGTTGTCGTCAAAGTCTTCCTGGTTAGTTGGAAGAAATAATTTCTGTAGAAGTCTTATTACATACCCTCCTGTCATAGAGATTCGTTACTGGCTTCCTCCACCTTTTCTGGTCAATCTGTTCCCTGGAAGGTTGTTTTGGACCTATTTCTAAAATCACTTTCTGAGACTAACAAACACCAGTCTAACAAGACACATACACACAGAGACATATCTGAGACCTGGTGAGACCTAGTGGCACTGATGACACCGCCCCTTGAATCCTGTGTGCAGTTCTGGGCCCCTCACCACAAAAAGGATATTGAGGTTCTGGAGCGAGTCCAGAGAAGACCAACGAAGCTGGTGAAGGGTCTGGAGAACAGACCTTATGAGGAACGCCTGAGAGAGCTGGGGGTGTTTAACCTGGAGAAGAGGAGGCTGAGAGGAGACCTCATTGCTCTCTCCAACTACCTGAAAGGAGGTTGTAGAGAGGAGGGAGTTGGGCTCTTCTCCCAAGGGACAGGACAAGAGGGAATGGCCTCAAGTTCCACCAGGGGAGATTTAGGCTGGAGATTAGGAGGAAGTTTTTCACACAAAGGGTGACTGGGCATTGGAATAGGCTGCCCAGGGAGGTGGTTGATTCACCTTCCCTGGAGGTGTTTAAGGGACGGGTGGACAAAGTGCTGAGGGACATGGTTTAGTGTTTGATCGGAATGGTTGGACTCGATGATCCGGGGGGTCTTTTCCAACCTGGTGATTCTATGATTCTGTGATTCCAGTGCCACCTCACTCACTGGCTGCCCCCCCACCCGAGACACCCAAAGACGTGAGAATTGAGGTTGTGAGCTGCGTAACCAGAAAACAGATGTAGCACAAGCCACTGTGGGAAAATCACTGTTGGACCTTCAATGATCCCTTCCACGTGCAGTCATAAGCCAGCAGGAGAATGCAGGAAGCTATAAGCACAGCAGAGCTTGTTGTGGTGCAGTCACATATATCCTTGCAAACCCTATCACAGACCTGAAGAGGCATAAGAGCATTTGAGAAATCCTCCCATCAGCCTGGAAACACACCAGGTACTCCCCTCAGCTACCCGGCACTCCACTGAGCCACAAGTGTTGGTGAAATAGGCTGCACCATACGTGTTTCCCAAACCAGAGAGATCACCAGGACTGCCTTAATATTTTGATGCACCAGCTTACCCTGGTATCAGTTACACTACTGTTGGCTACAGCAGGAATTATATCAATAAATAAATAATACAGATATGGGCTGAGGAGCTCATAGGTGGTTTGAGGAGGCTCAGTTCCTACTGCAAAACAATAATATCCCTCACTGCTTCTCAAGAGTCTGAAAATAATCCCCACCGTTCTTAACCTTTCCCAGCAAAGCTCCATCTAAATCTCTTCATCCCAGAAACAGAACTATTAAGCGTATATACACCACTTCTGCTTCATAAAATCCATTAACTGCAGTTCATTGGAGTCATCAAGAAGCTCATGTTGAAATATGCTTTTTGCCAGTTCTCTCTTTCTTCAGTTTTGGCTTCCTCATGACTCATAGACAAGTTAACCAGCCAAATACTCCTTTGGCTGACCCAGTGTGATTTGTTTTAATGTCTCGTGTACAGCTCTCTTTCATTAATTCTCCTAAATCTAAAGAGTGTTCACCATTTCATGATTCGACCTGATTGCTATTTTCCTCTCAGCAGCCTAACAGGTGAAGAAAAAGAATGCCAGTCTTGCCACACAGTGAAAAGTTTACTGAGAGCACTACCGCACCTCTTCCATGAGGATAATGAAGGTGGCATTGTGTCCCTGCTCTGTGACCAACTTTCCATCAGAAGTCAGGATGTGCAGTCCCCGAGGTGCTTTTCCAGGGCACTTCTCCACTTTGGCCGTGTACTTCTCTCGCAAGCCATCTGTGCAGTTGTTAGACACAATCCTTCGGTACCTGGGGAGCAGCAACAAAAGGAGATTGGGCGGATCAGGCAGTGGGCGGCAAAGTTTTTGTGTTTTGTTCCATTTCTCCATATTAATCCTTGTGTTTTATCAAAGGCTAACTGCCTGCGTGCTTCCCTCACTAAAAGGAAAAATCAAAGAAACTGAACATTTGATTAAATTGGAGAAAGCCATCAAATCACCATCACGCTTCTCCAGAGATTCTCAGCAGCGTCACTGAGAACAGGTACAAATTGTGGAGATGAATTACTACTCCGTGATGCTAAAAGACAGAGATTCCCTCCAATTCCCTGTGCCTGCAGGCTTGCACCCTGCATCTCAGCTTGCTAATTATGCTTTTTATTACATTTGTCTGCCTCTACAGGGTTTACTTTTGGAAATGACTGCAAGGGTTAGCAGGAGTCAACCACGACCTTGACTCATGAGGATTTGTTGAACTAGTGCCCTCTACTCCACTAGAAGGCACGTGGAGTCATCTGCCAAGAGTTTTGCCCAGTCCAATTTAAAAATTATTCAAGGAATGAGTTTTCTCGTGGCTCTAGCTAGCAAGAGGTTAGCTAACTAGCAAGACACTTAGCCATTCCCATTGTTCCTGAGGCAGATTAACCCTTTCTAATAATTTCACAGTAAGAACATGGGATTGGTTATAAGACACAGACTCCCAAATATTTCCTTCTTGCTCCCTGTCAAGAAGGCTACAAGCAGTCATACTGGTCAGGACTCCTATAATTATATTCCATCTTTATAGCAACCTTTCAGCTGAAGGGGAGTCTCATAAGTCAAATGATTCCTCACTTTGTTCAGCACCCCACATCGACCACCCAGGACCAACCCTGTCAGAACAACTGAATATAGGACCCAGGACTCAGCAACAAGCCTGCAAGGTCTTCAGTGCCTCCACTTCTTGAGAAGAAACACTGCTATTTTGCACCAGCCAGTGCAACCAGAAAAGTATTTAATCATTTGCAGAGCAATATTACCATAATAAACCAACACTTGCCATCTGTTCTGGGTAAAACCAAGAGAAACTAGCACATGTATCTTGTTTTAAAACTCAAGGCAGAGTGTACACAAAGTGAAAATGGTAAAGGAAAAAAGAGGCTAAAACCTGCTCATTAGAGCCTTGCCAGAAGCTGTTATACACAGGAGCATTAACATAGGAAGAGGTTCAATGAAAAATGATATAAAATACCTCAAACTTGCTCTTTTAAGTGTTCAGCTGTCTCTCAGATAGACCTCCTTGATTCGTGTTTTAATTTTGCAGCAAAAGGGGAGCTCCAAGTCTAGGCTCCAGGGATCATACATCATTTGATAGCAATACAATATCTACATGTCACTTATGTTAATGTGCTTCTCTCTGTCTCTGAGGAATGAGGCAATGTTCCATACAGATGCTGCGGCAAACACTACCTCACAAATAAGACTGGAAAAATTTCAGACAGGATGCAGAATAAAAAGGACCATACAGGTTCTCTTGTCTCCTGCAGGGCCACCGAACCCAGAGAGACTGTAAAATCAACTTACCCAGTGCTGTTCAGGTAGCTCTGACCAATGCTGCAATCCTTGGACAGGGAGGATGGGCTGAACCAGAAGGCTGGGACACACTGGTTGTTGCTGTACCTCTCATACCCGTAGTCACTACGGAGATAAGTCATGAGTGCATCACTGTACCCATTCACTACATTTAGCTTGGTTTTACATGATATTTTCGTTCCCCAAAGCATGCGAGTTGGCTCTCTGCTGCACGGCACAACATCACAGATTGGGCTTATCCAGAGGAAAAGTGCTTGATTAGTTTGAGAAGCAGGAGCAGAGTTCACCTGAAGACACCAGAACTACCAACCTCACAGAGCATTGGAGGACTTGTGTTTCATTTGGTAAAAAAAAACCAAACATGGTTAGAGATTCAGAAATAAAATTTTATTATTTAATTTTATATATAAAATATATTTATATATTACTTATTTTTTATTATTTATTACTTGTTTTATTTGTTAATATTTATTACTTATTTTTATATATAAAAATACATTTATATATTACTTATTTTTACTTACTTTAATACTTATCTTTTCCTATTCTCTAATAATTTAACTTGTTGAATTCAATTCTTTGCTTTCAGAAAAGACCAGACCAATTTCAGACTCTAACTTCACCTTTTTTTCCCAATGAAGAAGTTAGGAAGATAAGACACTAGGAGTAATTCCTGAATATCTAGCCAAGGTATGTGTATTTACGCATGTTAATCTCCTCCCTGCACTTTGGCTAAGCTATGACTGGTCTGAAAGCAAAATATAGCTTATGGTTTTTTTCCAACATTGAGCTAAAACAACACAGCCAACTTGTTAGTCTAAGGATTACACAGTACTGTGTTGCATTAGTGTTTGATAGGAATGGTTGGACTCGATGATCCGATGGGTCTCTTCCAACCTGGTTGTTCTGTGATTCTGTGATTGGGAAGGTAACCAGGGTTTGATGTTTCCTTGGACCACCAAAGAGCGGAATTGTACACAAACCCATCCAAGACTTGCTTGTAAGCTACCTTTGCATGCCAATACAAAGGTGAAGCAATAGGATTAATCCAAAGCCTTCCAGAAATTTTAATAGGCTCCGAATCAGGTTTCTATGCAAAGCTTTTATTGGCGTGCTGGATTCAAGGGACAAGCGAAAAGAGATTCTGGATTTTTGCCTGAAGCAGGTTAACAAATGCCAACAACCTAAACCTCCATGAAGACACAGACACTCCAGAAGCTACTACCTTGAAAGATCTCTGTGCCCTTCAGGACAACTGAGTTTTATCCTTCCCGTACTCAGAGTCTGAATTGCCAAAAGAAAGTCACTAGGAATCACAGAATCATAGAACAACCAGGTTGGAAGAGACCCATCAGATCATCGAGTCCAACCACTCCTACCAAACACTAAACCATGTCCCTCAGGACCTCATCTACCCGTCCCTTAAACACCTCCAGGGAAGGGGAATCAAACACCTCCCTGGGCAGCCTGTTCCAGTGCCCAATGACCATTTCCATGAAAAACCTCCTCCTAATCTCTAGCCTAAATCTCCCCTGGTGGAGCTTGAGGCCATTCCCTCTCGTCCTGTCCCTTGGGAGAAGAGCCCAGCTCCCTCCTCTACACAACCTCCTTTCAGGTAGTTGGAGAGAGTAATGAGGTCTCCTCTCAGCCTCCTCTTCTCCAGGATAAACAACCCCAGTTCTCTCAGATGCCCCTCATAAGGCCCTTATGTTTTCCAGCCCCTTCACCAGCTTCATTGCTCTTCTCCGGACTCACTCCAGAGCCTCAACATCCTTCTTGTGCTGAGGGGCCCACAACTGAACACAGGATTCAAGGAGCAGTCTCACCAGTGCCGAGTACAGAGGGAGAAGAACCTCCCTGGACCTGCTGGTCACACCATTTCTGATCCAAGCCAGGATGCCATTGGCCTTCTTGGCCACCTGGGCACACTGTTGGCACATGTTCAGTCGGCTGTCGACCAACACCCCCAGGTCCCTCTCCTCCTGGCAGTTTTCCAGCCAGACTTCTCCCAGTCTGTAGCTCTGCATAGAGTTGTTGTGCCCCAAGTGCAGGACCCAGTATTTGGCCATGTTAAACCTCATGCCATTGGTGCTTGTCACAGTATTTCTGATACAAACTCTGGTGAGACAAAATTGTATTATATCCCCAGTGACCTAGGCTGCTACTGTTCCTTTTTTTGGAGGGCAAAAATTCTGCAAGCTACTTTAAAAGGTTTGGAGATTCCCTAATGTTTCTTCTTTCAACATTCAATTTAATCATTCTCAGTGGGTCCGACCTGCACCGTCAAAAATGCCTGGCGGTGACTTGGTAATTAAAAATATGCAGGAGGAGCTGTTCTTTGCCCCAAAGAAGAAAAGAGCTGCATAAATATTTAATAAAATTAAAGACAACATTGCTGTATGCCCTCAAGGTTCGGTGCTTGTTCATTAACTTCTGGTAAATGTATATTAAAACCTTGCATGCTGCCCACCTTCCTTCGTATAAGCCCCAGGGTTTGCATAAGTTAAGGAAATAATCAAGTCCAGCTGCTACACTGTCTTTCTCAACAAAGCCATCTTGACAGGGTAAATAAAGAAGCAGGAGGAGGGAAAAGAAAGATCGGTGAGATTTTTAATAACACTTCTGAGCTCCTTTTCATAGAATCATAGAATCATAGAACAACCAGGTTGGAAGAGACCCATCAGATCATCGAGTCCAACCATTCCTATCAAACACTAAACCGTGTCCCTCAGCACCTCATCTACTCGTCCCTTAAACACCTCCAGGGAAGGTGAATCAACCAAATCCCTGGGCAGCCTATTCCAGCGCCCAATGACCCTTTCCATGAAAAACTTCCTCCTAATCTCCAGCCTAAATCTCCCCTGGCAGAGCTTGAGGCCATTCCCTCTTGTCCTGTCCCCTGTCCCTTGGGAGAAGAGCCCAGTTCCCTCCTCTCTACACCCTCCCTTCAGGTAGTTGTAGAGAGCAATGAGGTCTCCTCTCAGCCTCCTCTTCTCTAGACTGAACACCCCCAGCTCTCTCAGCTGCTCCTCATAGGGTCTGTTCTCCAGACCCTTCACCAGCTTCGTGGCTCTTCTCTGGACTCACTCCAGAGCCTCAACATCCTTCTTGTGGTGAGGGGCCCACAAATGAACACAGGATTCAAGGAGCGGCCTCACCAGTGATGAGTACAGAGGGAGAAGAACCTCCCTGGACCTGCTGGTCACACTGTTTCTGATACAAGCCAGGATGCCATTGGCCTTCTTGGCCACCTGGGCGCACTGCTGGCTCATGTTCAGTCGCTGTCGACCAACACCCCCAGGTCCCTCTCCTCCTGGCAGTTTTCCAGCCAGACTTCTCCCAGTCTGTAGCTCTGCATCGGGTTGTTGTGCCCCAAGTGCAGGACCTGCCATTTGGCCGTGTTAAACCTCATCCCATTGGACTCTACCCAGCGATCCAGCCTGTTTAGGTCCCTTTACAGAGCCTCCCTGCCCTCCAGCAGATCGATACTTCTACACAGCTTTGTGTCATCTGCAAACTTGCTAAGGGTACCCTCAATGCCTTCATCCAGCTTGTTGATGAAGACATTGAACAGGGCTAGACCCAGCCACTCCCAGGGTTTACTTTTGGAAATGACTGCGAGGGTTAGCAGGAGTCAACCACGATCTTGACTCATGAGGGTTTGTTGAACTAGCGCCCTCGATTACGATTTATGCCCCTGAAATTCAGATCAGCCCTATATCCAACAGCAGGAAACAGAAAGCACTGTGACGTGAGGCAGATAGGGGCAAGGGCACAGTGACCAAACAGGATGGAGCACAAACATCACAATCTGTGCTGTCAGGCTCCTGCAGTCATTTGTCCTGCCTGCACAGCTCTTGAAGTCAGGTGCCATCACACTTGATAATGTCCTGTGATCAGAACCAGCCTCCAAACCTATTTAATGGGGAAGCAGAGGGCTTGTCTGTGGGATCTGCTGGTTATTTTACTCACCAAACCCTACCTGCTGATCCTCCTCCTTTCCCTGACAGTCTACCAGACCTGCTGAGTTCACACAGAAGAGACAGGTTAGTGCTCCTAAGAACAACAGGCAGTTGTGAACTCAGACAGAAAAGGCTGAGTGGACACCTTCCCTTTAAAAAAGCATCAAGTCAAGAGTAGAAGTTGTCCTTCCAGCTGTAGATACCTACAGCAGGGGTGTATCTCCATAAGCTCCCTGCCTAGAGCTGCCTTCTAATCAGCAGAGAGAAAAGGCACTTCTCAGCACCTCTCCTTCTCATATTGACATCCAAAAGAAGGCAGATGAATCATATTTTAGAACAAAATAGAATCATAGAATCATAGTATCGCAGCATGGTTGGACTCGATGATCAGATGGGTCTCTTCCAAGCTGGTGATTCTATGATTCTATGATTCTATAGAACAACCAGCTTGGAAGAGACCCACCGGATCATTGAGTCCAACCATTCCTATCAAACACTAAACCATGTCCCTGAGCACCTTGTCCACTCATGCCTTAAACACCTCCAGGGAAGGTGAATCAATCACCCCCTTGGGCAGCCTCTGCCAGTTGTCAATGACCATTTCTCTGAATTTTTTTTTTCCCTAATGTCCAGCCTAAACCTCCCCTGGCGGAGCTTGAGGCCATTCCCTCTCATCCTGCCATGTATCTTTCCAGCGACTAAATAACTGAAGTTACAAGTCAGAGCAGCTGAGTCACAGAGGCTGAAACAAAAGCCAATTTTTTGCTTTCTGTCGCCTAACTGCATTCCCTCTTCAGGACTGACAAGGTTAACAGCCACATTCTCTCATCTTAGTGGGAAAGTTAAGCAGAAATGATACCAAATATATGCAAGGAACATGTCAATTGATAGAAAAGGTGCATTCTGATGCAGACCCTTTTCAAGGCAGAACAGCACTTAAGGACAATTTAGTTACCAGGGTTTTCCACTTACAGCTTAGAAAAGACAAGCTTCACTGTGAAAAGAAAGCTGGTGAAGCACAAAGCATTAAAAATAAAAAAAAAGAGCAAATTCTCTCCAGAGATTGGTGGTGCTTCTTGGTTTAGCATATGCCAACACCAAGGACAGATAATGCAGGGCAAGATAGTTTGTTCATCCTGCAAGTTCCCCTGATGAGAACAAAGGGGAAAGATCTCCAGGGTAAAGCTAAGGAGTCTCAGATGTAATTTTGGCATTAGGAACAAATTAAACACCCATCCTGATAAGATGAATATCTCTGTTCTATATCCCTGATCCTCTCTTAGAGCCAAACTACTCCAATATTCAAGGAAACATTTTGGTCTCCATTTTTTATTTATTTTTTCTTCCATTTAAATGTGTCCATGTTTTAAAAAGAACTCTAAGTCTCAACTGCCCTCATCCAAATAAATGTGCAGACCTTATGCCTCACACCTCTTCATGATGAATTCAAAGGTACATGAAGACTTTGGGTATCACACCAACTCCGAATCAGACACTGATCCTGCTAATCTGCTATTAAAATCAAAATGTTTTCTCACCTGATCTGCTTTCAGGACGTTCTGAACTCCATTTAAATGACATTTTGATCATTCAAGCTCAAATATCACAGTTATTGACAGTCTTAAATCTTTCAAATATTGCCTATTACAAGTTCTCTTGTAGGAATTCCTCGTGCAGAGATCCTGACTCATGTACTCTCCCCAATCTCCTATCCCTGATTGTCATGCAATATCAAGCAGCATTTTTTTTTCCTATTTTATTTTTAAGCTCTTATCAAAATGACCTTAAAGCAGTTTGGAAATGATGACCCCATTAAGTTAGAAACACTAACATTTATGCAAAACAAGTAGCTCCATCTGACAAGGGTGGGCTAGACAGTCATGTCACGTAAGTCCTTTAGGAAATTTCTCAGTAAAATGTTGCTAAAAAGCAAGAAATATTTCCATTAATTCAAAGGCATAATGATAAAAATGTGCCAGTTTCACTAGCTTGCTCCCTGTGTAGCCAATTACTTTAGAAGTGAGGACAGAGAAATTCCCTCTTTCTCCTGTGAGGGACATTCTTTGGACCAGAGAAGAGTCCTAGCTGTCTCTCTTCTAGCATAATGAACTAAAAAAAATGTTAATTAGTACTAGCAATTTTCTGCTTTTTGATTCCAGGCTTGGATTTCTCATGGAGATTAAGAAATCTTCCCTGCAGATGAAAGGGACAACAAGTATGGGGAGTCACAACGATGCTTTACGCTACGATCATTGTCACAAAACCACACGAGACCCAGTTTCTCTACAACGTTTTCTGTCTGGGCTGTAGCTTGGCCACTGCCAGTGCTACAAGAACTGTTCCTGCAGAAGTTCTCAGAGCCACATACTCACCACTCAAAGTCACTTTGACCACAGACACATGGTTCAGACACCACAGTTCGGGAATAGTCTCGACTGAGGTAACACTGGGCTCCAGGCTTGCGTTTCTTATAGATCTTCCTCTCTCCCATGACGCAAGGCTCCCCCTTCAACAGCCAAGGAACAAGAGGGGAGAGAAAAACAGAGAGTTGTAAGGGCTGCTGTGCCCAAATGGAGCATTTTCATAGAATCATATAATTACCAGGTTGGTAAAGATCCACCAGGTCATCAAGTCCAATCATTCCCACCAATCTCTAAACCATGTCCCTCAGTGCCTCATCCACCTGCACCTTAAACACCTCCAGGGAAGACAAGTCAACCACCACCCTGGGCAGCCTTTTCCAGTGCCTAATGACACTTTCTGTGAAGAATTTTTTCCTTATGTTGAGCCTGACCCTACCCTGGTGGAGTTTGAGTCCATTCCCTCTTGTCCTGTCCCCTGTCCCTTGGGAGTAAACACAAAAGGCAATGAAAGCAAACAATTGCCACTGGGAGAGTTTAGAACTAACAGTCTAGTTCCACTATTTTTTGGGCTTTACAAACTCTAAAGCCTCCTCGGGAGGACCCATGAGTACAGTGAGTTCAGCATTGAGTTGGGATGCTAACGATGTGCCCAAAATGCCTCGGTGCCCAAGCTATCAGATCCACTTATGCCATATTTCAGAAGGCATCCACCAATGTATCCAGCCCTACGAATTATCCTGAAAAGACTATGTGGATGTACTCCAAGGTTTCTTCCATATGTCGGAAAAAATCTACTACATGAGGAAGTGTCCAAGCCTGAAACTCAGGGCAGGAGTGGAACCCAGGACTCCTGCCTCCCCTCCTCTGACTTGATAAACGTGGCTTTGTTATAATTTTGGTATTTTATGTGTTTTATACTGGAGTCTTTGAACAGAAAGGTTTCTAAAAGCAATACTAGGAGTAGCTAACCTAACAGAAACATTTGACATTTCATAGAATCATAGAACAACCAGGTTGGAAGAGACCCATCGGATCATCGAGTCCAACCATTCCTATCAAATTCCTGTTTAGGTGAGTTGCTATAGACAGATCTTTCTCCGACAGAGAATTAATTTCTCTGCGTAGAAATAAGAGAAAAACCTGATTGAAATATTTCTTTTTCCCATTATCAGTGATTCCCAAGAATGCATTACAGATGTGTTCCCTATTCTTTTGTATATATTATTTTCATTTATTCAATTCTGTGGCTCCGGTTATTTGTTACATCCTTACCAAATTAACCTTCATTTCTAATTCATGGATTTCATTCACGGATATCACAGTGCCAGTAGTTCTGGCTCTGGTTATGTTGTCCTGCAGGGACTGAGACATCATACCTGTGGCCAGTTAACCCATTAAGCAATCTTCAGAGGCTATAGCGCAATCTCAGTTCTAGTGGCTTCAGGACCTAAATATATCCACCATAAACCACAGCTAGATTGTGTGAAAAGCAATGCACATATCCTTGAATAAAATGAAATAATTTGGTCTTCTCTGGTGTATTTTATTCAAGGGCTCCCTGGAGTTTCAGAGACACCTGCAGGACCTACAGGATGAATAAATTTGGGGGGGGGGGGGTTTGAGTGGGAAAAATAGAAGCAAAAAAGAAAATTATTTTCATGAGTCACTGGCAGAGCTACAAAGAGTTCAAAATCTCCTACAATTCAATCAGAAGGCAAGGTTTTACATTGCCCTGAGCAAGGAGGGTAAGAAGATCCAGATGGTGTAATGGAATATTGTCATACAAAGAGAAGTTAACTCCCCAACTTGCCTGGAGAAGACTGGCCCTGTGTTTATTCATGCATATGATTCAGGGGAAGTAAAATATTAACAGCTTAGGCGTGTGACTCAATGGATGCAAAAAAAAAAATCAAATGCTTTGCTGAAAAGAACACAAAGAATGGGAACAGAAACCCTCATCGTCCCCTCCCTAAAGAGCTGGAGTACCTGATTGTGCAGGTGCCAGGTTTGGTAGTCATCTTTATTGCATCTTCGGCTGAAGATAGACTTGTAATCCACCTTCACCAGCTGCCACTCAGAGCGGAGACTGAAGTGCCCAAAAACTCTAAGCACAGGAGAGGAAAAAAAGAAAGAACAAGAGTCAGACAGAGATATGAGTCCATTAAGCAAATCATTTCTCATGTATCTCAGCTGCAGAAACCAATACATCATCTTGGAACTTGATGCCAGAAAATGTTATTCAATTATGAATAACATTTTCCTGTTCCTAGAACATCCCAGGATTGTTTAGCCTTTTCCTGGCCCGTTGTACAGCTTGAATCATAGAATCATAGAACAACCAGGTTGGAAGAGACCGATCGGATCTTCTAGTCCAACCATTCCTATCAAACACTAAACCATGTCCCTCAAGACTTAATCCACCTGTGCCTTAAACACCTCCAGGGAAGGTGACTCAACCACCTCCCTGGGCAGCCTATTCCAATGCCGAATGACCCTTTCCGTGAAAAACTTCCTCCTAATCTCCAGCTTAAATCTCCCCTGGCGGAGTTTGAGGCCATTCCCTCTTGTCCTGTCCCTTGTCACTTGGGAGAAGAGGCCAGTTCCCTCCTCTCTACAACCTCCCTTCAGGTAGCTGTAGAGAGTAATGAGGTCTCCTCTCAGCTTCCTCTTCTCCAGCTTGTGTTGAAATGTTTTCCATGCCTCTAAAACTTACCATATAAGGCCTCAGGTCTCATTCAAGAACAATAAACAACTACCTAGAAAGTCATCTGTGTAATACCAAGAGTTATTCTGATGAATATATGGGTTTGGCTGTCTCTAAATCAAGCTTTTCGTAGCTGACTCAGTTTCTTTACTGCTGAACGTCTGTGCTCCATAAACTTTTTACTTAATGGAGTGTTAAAGAAACACCTGAAATTTTCTGGATATGGACTGTAGGCAAGCGACCTGCGGAGATGCCAGGTCCCTTCCACCTGGAGAATGCTGACTGCAGCTAGCAGGAGTGGAATTATAAATTATCATCACCGCAAGGACATTAGTAGCTTTTTCTTAATCCTTTTGAGCAGGTCACTCAGCAGCAGCAGTCACTGCTGCTGATCACACTTTGCAGCTCATCTAGCTAAGTAATAATAAGTGATTTTTCAGGATGAAAATGACATTTTCCCACACAACTCCAGGGCAACACAAGGATCATTCTGAGTAAGGTAGCATGCAGGAGCAGTTGAAGCTGAAGGGTCAGCACTCAGAAAACAGTGGAAGTCTTCAGACTGTGATTTAAAACTAAGACACGGTTCTTTTACACCTGGGATACTGAAATAGATCATATAATACTGAACAGCACCAGAGGCTCCTGCACAAGCTTGCACCAGAACGACAGTAGTAGCGCTGGTTGTTGAACACAGGACTCTCAAAATGCCATTCCAACCATAGAATCATAGAATCATAGAACAACCAGGTTGGAAGGGACCCATAAGATCTTCTACTCCAACCATTCCTATCAAACACTAAACCCTCAAGACCTCATCCACCCATCCCTTAAACCCCTCCAGGGAAGGTGAATCAACCACCTCCCTGGGCAGCCTATTCCAATGCCCAATGACCCTTTTGGTGAAAAACTTCCTCCTAATCTCTAGCCTAAATCTCCCCTGGCGGAGCTTGAGGCCATTTCCTCTTGTCCTGTCCCCTGTCACTTGGGAGAAGAGCCCAGCTCCCTCCTCTCTACAACCTCCTTTCAGGTAGTTGGAGAGAGCAATGAGGTCTCCCCTCAGCCTCCTCTTCTCTAGGCTAAACATCCCCAGCTCTCTCAGCCATTTCTCATAAGGCCTGTTCTCCAGCCCCTTCACCAGCTTCATAGCTCTTCTCTGGACTCACTCCAGAAGAACTGACATTATACATCATCAAATTACCACCACCACAAATACACATGGAGTCTACATGCTTGAACCTCACATCTTCATTGAAGAAAGCAAAATCTTAGCAGAAACACGGTTTAAGTAATGTTATAATAAGTGACAAATCACCAGACTTTAAAAGCCATGAACAAAACTTTAGCTTCTCATTGGCAGGGGGGAACATCTCAGTGCACATAAAAAATCCCTCCAGAATGACAATGATCATTGGTCATTATGACAAATTCTTGGCTGTCTAAAATACATAAAAGAACCTAAAAAAACTTCCTTTAAAATAAAAGTTCCAGGTTTTAAAAATTCTCTATGTACTGAAACCAAGAACTTTTCCAATATTCAAGAAACGTCAATTGTATCACCTTTATTGTGAGATTTAGAGAACAGAGGAAGAATGGGGTTTTTTTTTAATTATACCAAATCTTTCACTAACCTACATTTTTATTCAAGCCACTTATGAGATTAAAGATGTCACTGTTTTAATTATTCCAGACTAAAAAAATATAGTGGGAGAGAGATAGATGATTTATAAATTTCCCTGTGAAAACAAAAGAGAAACAGAAAAGAAAAATTCTATTGAGTTTCCAAGCACTGACTGCAATCCAGATCCTGCTGTGTCCCCAGTGTGCTGCATTTCTTTACTCTATTTCATCTTAATTTACACGGTAACTACACTGGGTGACTTAACTCTCTCCTCACTGCCCAAACTACTCATCCTGTAATCTGTAGCCTGTATCAAAATTCCTCTGCATTTTGCTGGTTTGGGTGAAATAGAGACCACCCAGGAATCGGTCATGTCCTCTCATTTAGATCCGTCTCAGCATGTGGGTATCAGGGAGAGAAAGTGGGAAGGGGGAGATCTGAGAACATGAAGTTGTGGGTTTGCTGTGGACATATTTCTGTATCCAAGTTCTGCCTCACAGAGAGAGAATCATAGAATCACCAGGTTGGAAGAGATCCACTGGATCATCAAGTCCAACCATTCCTATCAAACACTAAACCATGTCCTCAGCACCTTGTCCACCCATCCGTTAAACACCTCCAGTGAATGTGTTTCAACCCCCACCCTGGGCATCCTCTGCCAGTGCCCAATGACCCTTTCTGTGAAATTTTTTTTACTAATGTCCAGCCTAAACCTCCCCTGGTGGAGCTTGAGGCCATTTCCTCTCATCCTGTCCCCTGTCACCTGGGAGAAGAGCCCAGCTCCCTCCTCTCCACAATCTCCTTTCAGGGAGTTGGAGAGAGCAATGAGGTCTCCTCTCAGCCTCCTCTTCTCCACACTAAACACCCCCAGCTCTCTCAGACGTTCCTCAGAAGGCCTGTTCTCCAGCCCCTTCACCAGCTTCGTTGCTCTTCTCTGGACTCGCTCCAGAGCCTCAACATCCTTCTTGTGCTGAGGGACCCACAACTGAACACAGGGTTCAAGGAGCGGCCTCACCAGTGATGAGTACAGAGGGAGAAGAACCAGAATGGTCACACCATTTCTGATCCAAGCCAGGATGCCATTGGCCCTCTTGGCTACCTGGGCACACTGCTGGCTCATGTTCAGTCACTGTCAACCAACACTCCAGCATCCCTCTCCTCCTGGCAGCTTTCTAGACAGACTTCTCCCAGTCTGTAGCTCTGCATAGGGTTGTTGTGCCCCAAGTGCAGGACCCAGCATTTGGCCGTGTTAAACTTCATCCCATTGGACTCTGCCCATGGATCCAGTCTGTTCAGATCCCTTTGGAGCCTCCCAACCCTCCAGCAGTTCCACACTTCCACCCAGCTTAATGTCCTCTGCAAACTTGCTAAGGGAGCTCTCGATGCCTTCATCCAGGTCAAGAAGTTGAGCTCCAAGAAGTTGACAAGAAGTTGACAGAACAGAAGAAGAGTCTGCGACAAATGTGTTCACAGGTTAGAAATAAGTAGGAGAGGAATGACTTGAGTGGTAGAATGGATTTGTTAAGTAAATTGTCGCTGGCTCTTCAATAACATTTCTTAGTGTAGTCCAAATTGTGTGGTATTAGCGATAGGAAACGTCATCACATTCAGAGAGAGCAACAAAGGAAACAGTAGTTCCTGTTCTCAATGGATCAAGGTCAACCCATGGAATCTACAGGAGGAGGAGGAGAGGGAGGAGGAGGAAGAGGAGGAAGAGCAAGAGGAGGAGGAGGAGAAGAGAAAGAGGATAAGGAGGAGTAGAGGAGGAGGAAGGAGAAGGGAGGAATGGCCAATTGCACAGAGGGGTGATGCAGAAGGGCTCAAAAACTCTACTCAAGTAGGAGCACTAACTACATGCTCCCCTCCCCACCTTCCCTTGGTAGGGGATAAATCCCACCAGCATTTATGCTGCAGCTCCTTTCAGCACATACACTTATAGAGTGTGCGGCTGATGCTGCTGCACAGCTGGGTTGCTCTCCCGTGAATCTTCTTTGCCCTGGATGCGATGCATGACTGAAGTGTCATTCCTGCAAAACAGCAACTCAGCAGGCAGAAATCATTTGGTACAGCAGATTTATACCAGCTCGGGACTGACCTGAGTGTCTGTCACACAGAAAACACAGCAAGAGTAGGGGAGAACATAATCAAACACAAATACTTCCCCGACCACAGAAGGTAGCAGGTCTGGAGAAATTCAGCGCTTCGGCAGCCAACGCATCTCAAGGAAAACACTATTCCTCAGACTGATCCGTAGATAACTGTCCATCAAGACAGCAAAAGGCTTCTTTGTGCTTTACAAAACTTATCTTAACCGTTTCTTTTTAAATGTATTCAAACGAGCTAAAAAACCCTTCTGCCATTGAAATTCTTTTTATGATAATTAATGGGAAAAAACCCAAAGTTTCCTAAGTGGAAGGCAATATATTAGCATTCCAAAAGCACAGAGCATTAGCTACTCTTTAATTAAATGATTTCAAAGAAGATCTTTGTATATAATTGCTATAATTTAGATGGAAACAATACTACACTAAATGTAATTAGAGGAGCAAGAACAGAGAGGGATGTTTTCTTCTGTGCTGCAGAGATGGTTCTGGGTCCTCTAATTCCTGAAGTGGTAACTTGCCCCCACCCCTTGCTAATAAAAAGCTTCTCAAGCCTGGTCAACCATTGCAGTGCAGCCTTCAGAGATAAGAACTGCTCATATGCAGATCAGCTAACAAGTAACCGCACCCTGTGAGCTCTGTTCACCGATAATAAATGCAACTCAGACACCTACAGCACTTTTTCATTGACCAGCCAACACGATGAAGGTTATAACATGTTTTAAGATGACTTTGTTCTGCATTTGAAACTTATAATTATGAGAGTGAGCAAAAATAAAGAATGGAAAAGAATGTTATCTGTGGGTTCCCACTCTTTTGAACAGCTTTCCTTGGGAAGTGAAGAAACCCCTCAACTTTTGTGGTATTAAAAATGGGCTGAACGAACCATCACAGGGAACAAACCCAGCTCAGCAAAACCAGCTGCTGCAGCTGAAGCCTGATTTCATCAGTTTATGAACTACATGACTAGGTGACTGTCAAGTAGTTTATAGTGACTAAAGTGCATACATATAGAATCATAGAATCACCAGGATGGAAAAGACCCCTTGGATCATCAAGTCCAACCATTCCCATCAAACACTAAACCATGTCCCTGAGCACCTCACCTCTTTTAAACGTCTCCAGGAATGATGATCCACACTGGGCAGCCTTTTCCAGTGCCCCATATGACCTCTGCCAATAGAGACAATTGGGCAGAAAGCGAAGAGCTGCAATGTTTTAAAAGTGCAAACATTCAGCTATTAAACAGAACTTAGAATTAAGTGCTAAAATATGCACATCTGGATTTCTGCATCCAGTATGGCTGCAAGAAACAGGTCCCAAGGAAAGAGAAGGAAAAAAAAAAGACTGCCGGGAATCTATTTTTCAGCTGGCGAATTCTCTCGTTGCTTTGAAGATATCACCATTTTATCTTATCCCATTCACACGCACCTTTGTTTCTCATTTACGCTGCTCACTAAAGGCTCACTAAAGGCTCACTAAAGGGGAAGGCGTACAGCTCGTTAGCCAGTTGCTACATTTATTAAGCAGCACGTTAAAATCATCACGACCAATCCGTGCAGGGCAAACCACTCTGCAGATGTTCTGCCCCCTGCTCTTTAGCCGTGTTTTCCTATAGAATGTTTTCCTTCGACCACGTACGTTTTATATTTTACTGTGGTCAGCAGCAGGTTTGGGTCTGTTTTGAGGCTTGTTGTTCGTTTCCACAGAATCAGATGTAGTTTGTGTTGTTTCTCATGCATCCTGCATACTTTCTTAGGAGGAAGTTTTTCACAGAAAGGGTCATTGGGCATTGGAATAGGCTGCCCAGGGAGGTGGTTGATTCACCTTCCCTGGAGGTGTTTAAGGGATGGGTGGATGAGGTCTTGAGGGACATGGTTTAATGTTTGATAGGAATGGTTGGACTCGATGATCAGATGGGACTCTTCCAACCTGGTGATTCTATGATTCTAAATTAGGAAGATAGATTTTTTACTAAATATAGCTAAATTGTCAAGAAGATACGGGGGGGGGGGGGGGGGGAAGTGGATATAAAGTACCACGAATTTTGCCCCAGTGACTTTGTCTACCGTGGTCTAACTGAAAGCTCTTAATTGCTTTCTGCAAGGACAGAAGACAAAAGAAGAGAGCTGGGTTTTCAAAGTCCATCTCTGGGAAGCCAATGCAAAAAGTATGTTTTCATGTTTTCCATCTAAGCAGTCTGATCTAGAAGTCCTTGAGAGGCAATAAATACAAGAGCCCAGACAGCAGTTAGACACAATCAGTTTTTCGACTAAGCTCAATTTAACAAATGTTCTCCAACCTAAGCCATGGAATGGTAATTTACAGGCTTGAGATGGGATAGATTTTGTTCTGTCCCTCAGAGTGAGTAGTTAAAACTCCACATAAAATCTTAGCTAATAGGACAGCATGTTCTCTACTGGGTCTATGCACAACTCACGGTGAAAATACAGCTAGGAAATCAGAAAACGCTGCCCAAGCCCTTCTTTGGAGAAACAAGGCTTTTATTGTCAGGGCTGGATGCTACTAATTTGCAGGAAAATATTAGGAACCTGGAAATCAATTCTGAAATGTTTACAGATCCATTATGGAGTCTTTTTGGGAAAAGCCACAGGTAATCCTGCTATAATTATATATCTCATTAATTTTTAAAAAATACAGTAATTAAAAAAGTGGGATATACTGACTGGGTTGCCTTGCACAGAAACTATTTAAAGAGGGTTTTATATTTATACAACATTCTCTTGTCAAATTGCATTATTTTTGCCTTATCATCCCCTGCATTGTTGATGGTTGTGCCTTTTATGTAATTCAGTATTGCTCCTTCCCGACAGGTCAACAGAATGAGTTAAGGATCATGAGATAACAACTTATCCAACTCTGCTCCATGGATTCAATCCCCGTCGAAGGTGTAAGAAATAGATCTTCTCAAGTGATAGCTCCTACATTGCTCACAGGAAAGGCTCCAGCTGTATCCATCCGGATCTATCCCTGATGGCAGGGATTCAGACAAGCTGCCCAAGCATGGAATTGCCTTCTCACTCCTAAATCAAGACCCTTTTTATAATTTCTGAAGTACACTGCCAGAACATTATATGGAGTAAGCATACATTGAAGCTGTCTGCACTTGGCTAGTTTGGATATAGTCAGAGGACCACACCTCAAATCCTGTGTTCAGTTGTGGGCCCCTCACCACAAGAAGGAAGTTGAGGCTCTGGAGCGAGTCTAGAGAAGAGCAACGAAGCTGTTGAAGGGGCTGGAGAACAGGCCTTATGAGGAACGGCTGAGAGAGCTGGGGGTGTTTATCCTGGAGAAGAGGAGACTGAGAGGAGACCTCACTACTCTCTACAACTACCTGAAAGGAGGTTGTGGAGAGGAAGGTGTTGGCCTCATCTCCCAAGTGACAAGGGACAGGACAAGATGGAATGGCCTCAAGCTCCAGCTGGGAAGGTTCAAGATTGATATCAGGAAAAATTTTCATGGAAAGAGTCATTGGGCACTGGAACAGGCTGCCCAGGGTGCTAGTTGAGGAACGTTCCCTGGAGATGTTTAAAGGACAGGTGGCTGAGGTGCTGAGGGACATGGTTTAGTGTCTGATAGGAATGATTGGACTCAATGATCTGGTGGGTCTTCTCCAACCTAGTGATTCTGTGATTCTGTGACTTTTATCTTCACTAGTCAGCCTAGATCCTTTGCACAAAATGGGAGATAATCACTGGACATCGACAGGGCGAGAAAGAATAAAAGGTACCTCATTTTGCTTCACACAAAGTACCCTGAGCACTCTGAAGTCACGCCCTACAGTATAGGCTGCTTAAGTTTCAAACTTTTTGCATATCTAAAATAAAATAAAAGCAGAAAATATAATATCCTGAAAGACAGCAGCTTTTGAGATTAACTACACAAGCAGATAGATAGATGAATCAACAGAAAACTAGATAGAAAGAGAGCCAAATATATACTTTAATTGATAATACTGAAAGAAAAGCTAATTGCAGTGTCATCAGAAAGAGATTGTTTAATTTAGGGAAGTCTGAATCCAACCTTGCTCCCCCACCTTACTGTGAATAAAAAAATGCTTGCAGAGGAATTGTCTCAGCAGGCAGTAAAATTCCCAATAGTAAAATCGCCCAAATCAGTAAATGCTTAGCTGACCTCGATCTGGACTTTCATTGTGGGAACGTAGAAAAGGATTTCTATCTGATGTCAGTTAATATCCCTCTTTATTTACATCTGTGCCTCTAACAGGTACTGCCAGAACAAGTTATTTAAACTGTAAACCCAAGAAGTGCTATGAAGTACAATCTGGAAGAACCATCTTCTGGTAGAAAAACAAATGTGCATTGTTTTTTTTTTTTTTCTTTTCCTTTCTTCTAGTCTCTTGGCGGGGATGACGATTCCTCAGCAAAACCAGGGGGAGCCTCATGTCTGAGCAATCACAGCTACAGGAGCACTGAGAGGTTAATCCACCACAACTGAAGGTCCTCATTCACTCTCCAATGTCCAGCAAATAGAAGCATAAATTGCTACTGCTACAAATTTAACTGCTTACATGGTACTCAAGATGAACCTCTCTTGCCAGCAAGTACCAACAATGAGGTTTCACGGGCTGAGCATTATCAATACAACCCTCAATATAGTAGCACATCACAGATCAGAGGGTTCCTGTCTGCAAACAGCTTGGGTAGGTACCAGATGGGCTGACTAATAGTCTCCAGGGTAGGTCCATGCAGCATAGAAACACAGAATCATAGAATCACCAGGTTAGAAGAGACCCATCAGATCATCGAGTCCAACCATTCCTATCAAACACTAAACCATGTCCCTCAGGACCTCATCTACCCGTTCCTTAAACACCTCCAGGGAAGGTGATTCAACCCCCTCCCTGGGCAACCTGTTCCAATGCCCAGTGACCCTTTCTGTGAAAAACTTCCTCCTAATCTCTAGCCTAAATCTCCCCTGGCAGAGCTTGAGGCCATTCCCTCTTGTCCTGTCCCCTGTCCCTTGGGAGAAGAGCCCAGTCATTGAGTCCAATCATTCCCACCAAACACTAAACCATGTCCCTTAGGACCTCATCCACCCACACCTTAAACACCTCCAGGGAAGGTGAGTCAACCACCTCCCTGGGCAGCCTTTTCAAGTGCCTAATGAACCTTTCTGTGAAGAAATTTTTTGCTTATGTCGAGCCTGAACCTCCCCTTGGCAGAGCTTGAGGCCATTCCCTCTCGTCCTGTCCCCTGTCACTTGGGAGAAGAGCCCAGCTCCCTCCTCTCCACAACCTCCCTTCAGGTCAGCTCTCTTCAGCATCAAAGGGTCAACCTCCCTTCAGTATCAGCTTGAACCCAGTAGTATAAATACCAAGGACCAGAGCTATTAAAAATTTGGCTGCTCTGCTCTAGTGAACAATAAAACCATTTGACTTTGGGGCATTCTGTATAACTGTGGACCTGAGCAGTTGCCAGGTAAAGCTTGCATATGTCTAAACTCTGCATTTCCCCTCCTGTGGCTCTTGGCAAACTTGAAGAATAAAGCTCCTCTGCAAGACCCATTCTGGCAACCAGTCAGCACTGAGATGGAGCTAAGAAACCTACCCAGATCAGAGCTGAGGTTTGATGTTGCCTGTTGTACTTTATACTCCAGGGCTCCACATTGCAGAACTGATCAGTTCAGCATCAACATGGCATGAATAAAGGGAGGCAATACAAACTGGTCACTGCTGCCTCCTCTGATCCAGAGTTCTGGGTAACACAGACCAGACATGAGGGAATGACCTAGCAGGGAGAGTCAAGATCCAGCCAAATATATTAGCTCTAGCTGAGAATTGACTGTGTCTTTGTACAAGGTTCTCTCACTTCCTTAATTGCCTTGATTTGTGGAGCGACAAGGGAGATGGCCTCTTCTCCCTAGTGACAGGGGACAGGACGAGAGGGAATGGCCTCAAGCTCCACCAGGGGAGGTTCAGGCTGGACATCAGGAAAAAAAAAAATATGAAAAAGGTTATTGGGCACTGGCAGAGGCTGCCCAGGGAGACGGTTGATTCACCTTCCCTGGAGGTGTTTAAGGGATGGGTGGATGAGGTGCTGAGGGACATGGTTTAGTGTTTGATGTGAATGATTGGACTCGATGATCTGGTGGGTCTCTTCCAACCTGGTGATTCTATGATACTATGATTTCAGTTTGATTTTTCACTCTACTAGCCAGGGTGCCCTGATCCTACATTAAACTGGGAAACCGGTGAGCCTGTCCTAGAGACCCTGGCTCAGTGCATCACTTAACAGAAGGACAAGGTATACATTTATGTACCTTCAACACTTAACATTTATAGCCTTTGAGACAATAAAAGAAAATGCTGACAATTTTTTCCTGTTATGAAATCTGGATCTGAAGGCATCTGGGTGTAAGAAAACAGCATTAAAGCAAGACTAGGTAGATGAGGGGCTAAGGGGCATGGTTTAGTGTTTGATAGGAATGGTTGAACTCGATGATCCGGTGGGTCTCTTGCAACCTGGTTATTCTATGATTCTCTGACTCTATGTGCTCAGTTGCCACGGCCAAAACACACAAGCAACAATGGAGTAGTTGGTTGCTGTGCTGGCAGGGTTAAGCTTTGCAAATGGAGAGTAAGACATGAGTTATTTCCTCATGAATTAAATGTAAATTATGACTTTAGAGAAAACCAAAAGGGCTGTGTAAACTCCCGATTGTTTTTTATTAGGGTTTAGATGGAATTAGCATTAAAGAGGGTCACTAGTTACATGGAAATTGGATGGTAAGGGATTGAGACAAGGAAGTAGAACCTAATTGTGAGACACAGATCATCAATTAGGGAGAGTGGAGGAAGGAGAGTGAGAATTATGCTGTCTCATGAGTAGCAAGACAATAACGACAGCAAGAGGCCAGAAACAAAGGAAACATAAAAGATGAAATATGAAACTGGAAAAGCATCCAATTGCCAAGAAAAGAACACCATTTAATTTTTTTTTTCCCAAACAATAAATATGGTCATTAAGAGCTGCTTTGTAGGTTTTAATTTAGTTGCTTTTGGCTGACCTGTTAACTAGAAGCGGTAGCCTGAGGGCAACAGTGTGATGATTCAGAGCTGCTGTATTTCTGTCTATGAGTAGAGAAAGAAAAACAGAAGTATTTTTCTAGAAACAAGAGGTATGTTTTCTTCCAAATAATATATACTATCCATTTAGATCAATATTTTCAGCTGGTGTAGATTAGTATAATTCCCACAGACCATTTCAGATGTAAGGCCTTGTTCTACTGTTACTCTTCAGAGGGAGAGAAAATAACAGCAGTGAAACCACCAAGAAACTACCAACAGCAGTCTGCATGGTGACAAATTCGTTCAAGAAAATCTTGGTCTGTGTTCCGATTCCCAAGGACAAAGGTCAAACAAGAATTCCACAGAATTTCTCAGGCAGATGAAATCCGAAGGAAGCTGTTTATTCCCACTTCCAAGGGATTCTGAATGTCATGACACAGAGATTTTCCACAGAAAAGAAATTCAGAGTTTTGGCCAGATTCACTGACTAGCAATCCACGTGGAACTAGCCATGGGAAGCTGTATCACCACCAGATTCTAGGTCAGGAGGGAGAGTGGAGATGGGGCAGGGGAAGACTTTCTGTGAATACAGGGGAAATAAAACCAAAATCTTGAAATAAAAATCATGACAGAACCTTTTCTCCCAGCTTTGCAAATCAGTCTTGGGATTATTCAGCGGCTCAATGGGCCCTTCCTCTAAAGTGCCAGCAGAAGAGGAGAACCACTGCAAATGAAATGGTACAGCACGATCCTTTAGTTAGCAAGTAATGCCAAGTGCTATTAGTAAGTAATCTGCAGAACATATAATTTAGAAGCAGCCCTGCAGTTTGGCCTTGATTTCTCCATTAGCTGCACAAACACTGCACAAGGCAAACGGGGAGACCAGGAGGTTTTTTCTTTTTTTAAAAAAATATAATAATACGAAGTGCTACCAAAATAAGAACTTACTTAATGACTAACCAAACCTTTAGAGATCTGGCCTCTAAAAAATTTATTGCCAGTGCTCCCAAACCACTTTACATGACAATTGCTTCAAAAGAAATCCCAGCAACATGAAAGGGAGCATGAGGCACCTGGGAAGGGGAGGATGGGAAAGCACATTATTTTTTAATGTTGTTTTTCAGAAGTGTTCTCTGTCTTCTTCGAAGTAGTCATGAAAGACAACCAGTTTCTGACAGCTTTGAAACCTGAAGATGTTGCCTCCCTCTTCTAGAGAACTTACCAGCAGGTATCAGCAACCTGAGTGTTCCCCCTAATAACAGGTCTGACAGTAGAGACAGATGCTGCCCCTTTGCCAGAAGCTGAGTAAAGCTGCATGCTCAGTCATAAAATCATAGAATCATAGAACTACCAGGTTGGAAGGGACCCACTGGATCATTGAGTCCAAACATTCCTATCAAACACTAAACCATGTCCCTCAGCACCTCGTCCACCTGTGCCTTAAACACCTCCAGGGAAGGTGAATCAACCACCTCCCTGGGCAGCCTATTCCAATGCCCAATGACCCTTTCCGTGAAAAACTTCCTCCTAATCTCTAGCCTAAATCTCCCCTGGCAGAGCTTGAGGCCATTCCCTCTTGTCCTGTCCCCTGTCACTTGGGAGAAGAACCTAGCTCCTTCCTCTCTACAAACTCCTTTCAGGTAGTTGTAGAAAGTAATGAGGTCTCCTCTTAGCCTCCTCTTCTCTAGGCTAAACACCCCCAGCTCTCTCAGCCGCTCCTCATAGGGTCTGTTCTCCAGCCCCTTCACCAGCTTCGTTGCTTTCTTCTTCCTAAGTCCCATTAAACGACACCGTGTTCTTTGAGAAAGGTTACTCTAAGCAGATGCACTCATTACCTGATTTGTCTGTTCAGGTGCCACAGAAATAGCTCAGCTCGTACTGCAAGTATCAGCAGCCCAATCGATATCGTGCCTCTGAGGACTGTTCAGGGGAATTCATGCAGCAATCCAAAAGCTAACGAATAGACTGCTCCTCTGGCAGGAAGGGAGACGGGAGGGTGAAGTGACACTGATTAATCCATGACAGTTAATAATGTTTTTAACACTTCCAAATGAAAATAATGATATGGGTAATCAACTGTCTTACTCCAGGGTATAAACCGATCATCTACTGGGATAAAATGGGAATTCCTATAACACACATTTTCTTGTCCATTGTAAAATCACTTGATGGCATTAGCAGATTGATTGTTTTCTCACAAAGTCCCAGCTATTCATTACTTCCAGAAGGTTTTTAAATTAGATCAGATGACACAAGAATGCAGCTCAGTATAGCAAATGTCAATATCTTCTCAATCAATTTGGTTTCCTAACTTAATGATTATAGTTGCGATTTTTGTTCGCTGATCACGTTCTAAATTTCATTTTTTCTTTCTGTGTGCAGCCATTGTTTTCACACATTTTAATTTCATGGATCCTATTTTGAAGAGCCCTTATGCAGGTTTACGCACTGCAGCTTGCACGGCCCCAGGAGTGAGAACAGTGCAATGAACTCACAAGGACACATCAGAGCCCTGCAGTAAAATGCAGAACCAATAATAAAGCCCATCATACTGCAAGCAGACATGGTAATAAACATAAAAAAGAAAAAGAAAAGAAAACTGAAATGCAAGATAAAACCACAATGGGGACGACAAATAAAACCTACCAATCCTTTCTAGGTATCTAGTAGTACCTACGCAACTTGGATAAACCAACTTTTAAAAACTGCCTTCCAATTTCTAAAAAGAATGCCTGAGAGTAGGTACATGCTGACTGGTCAGCACTGGTTCCCAAGAGAAGCGAAGATAAATAACAACAGAGGTCAGAATCCTTCACCACAACCACCCCCATACATGATCCCTTCTCTTGTTTTCTGCATTGGAAGCTGCAAGCTGGGTTTAGCTCTCTATGGAACTCAGGTGAAATCTTTCATCCACGTTCCTTTTTTAACAAATCCCCTGTTGAGCTCAGCAGCAGCAGTTGCAGAAGGGAAAAATGTCTTTTTTTTTTTTTTTTTTTTAAGGCAGCTTCTTTCTCTTTTTTTTCAGGCAGAACGAAGTGAAAAGAGACCAGATTTATGGCAGGAGAGTTTGAAGGCTTCTGTTGGGCCACAGGAACTGAAGAATTCTGTGTCTGTATTTTTTCTTTATGCGCGTTGGACAAGAGCCTCGGTTACTTCTAGGAAAAACAATCTCTTCAGCTCCTGCCATCCACTCACCTCTTCTCTCATGTGCTGAGATTGCTTGCAGGGCGACCAGCTATGGAGCAAAAGCTGCCCCAGCAGCATCAAGGTCACCTCCCCAACCACAACCCAGGAAAGGCATCGTTTACTATCACCTCTCTGTTTTCGCTTTTCACAACACTTGGCACTGGTGAGGCCACTCCTTGAATCCTGTGTTCAGTTCTGGCCCCCTCACCACAGGAAGGATGTTGAGGCTCTGGAGCGAGTCCAGAGAAAAGCAATGAAGCTGGGGAAGGGGCTGGAGAATAAGAGGAGTGGCTGAGAGAGTTGGGGGTGTTTATCCTGGAGAAGAGGAGGCTGAGGGTAGACCTCATTGCTCTCTCCAACTACCTGAAAGGAGGTTGTGGAGAGGAGGGAGCTCGGCTCTTCTCCCAAGTGACAGGGGACAGGACGAGAGGGAATGACCTCAAATTCCACCAGGGGAGGTTGGGCACTGGTAGAGGCTACCCAGCGAGGGGGTCGACTCACCTTCCCTGGAGGTATTTAAGGGACGAGTGGACAAGATGCTGAGGGACATGATTTAGTGTTTGATAGGAATGGTTGGACTCGATGATCCAGTGGGTCTCTTCCAACCCGGTTTAATTATGATTCTATGATTCTAACACAACCACCCAGGTGGTAGATCTGTAGCTCCCTACCCCTAAGCAAAGGAACAGAATCTTTCAAGGACATTGTGTCAGCTTGTGATTTTCTTTCCTTTTTCAGCTTTAAAATGTGACAGCAAGACTCGAGCAGAAGTCAGTGAATGTTGCCTTGCTTAAAGAGGAAAGATGATAATCACCTTATCGGAAAGTGACAGGAAAATTACTGTTAGGTCCCACATAATTTTGAACTCAGTGGGAGCCTGGACGTGGGAGATGTTGCCCCTCTCCCAAACTCAATCTGTTGAATCTCCACTGAGTGCTAATCGGAATTTGTCCACGTTGCCTTCATACCTGTACATACTTTGCTGATGTCTTCCACAATTCAACTGGTTCTTCAGAATAAAAGTTAACTCATGGAACTCCTGGCTACACAATAATATGGCTGTTAAATTTGTAAAGGGATTTAGGGGGAAAAATGTAAAAAAGAGAAAAAATCATTAATGTCTTAGAATATAGAGAATATTATATTTGGCCAAGGAAGATTGTTATTTTAAAATTTCTGTAAATAAAAAGTGTAAATGGGTATTGGAATTTTTTTTAAATTATAGAGTCCAGAGAAGAGCAACGAAGCTGGGGAAGGGGCTGGAGAATAGGCCTTATGAGGAACGGCTGAGAGAACTGGGGGTGTTTAGCCTGGAGAAGAGGAGACTGAGAGGAGACCTCATTGCTCTCTGCAACTACCTGAAAGGAGGTTGTGGAGAGGAGAGAGCTGGGCTCTTCTCCCAAGTGACAGGGGACAGGATGAGAGGGAATGGCCTCAAGCTCCACCAGGGGAGATTTAGGCTGGACTTTAGGAGGAAGTTTTTCCCAGAAAGGGTCATTGGGCACTGGTAGAGGCTGCTCAGGGAGGTGGTTGACTCACCTTCCCTGGAGGTGTTTAAGGTGTGGGTGGATGAGGGGCTGAGGGACATGATTTAGCGATTGGTGGGAATGGTTGGACTAGATGATCCGGTGCGTCTCTTCCAACCTGGTTCCAACCTGGCGATTCTATGTTTCTGTGATATATTTTTAGCATCCCCTACTTGTTACTGTTTGATCAATGAACTGAGCTAGATGAACCTCTGGTCTGATTCAGTATGATTCTCGTTCTCACCTCAAATCTCTCCTGGCATCCATCTCACCTTTTCCAACGTTCCTCAATTACTTATTCATTCTGCCTCACTCTTGTGCCACCCAGTGACAGATTGCAGGTAATTTTACTCCTCTCTTGGGAAAAAGAAAAAAAAAAAGAAAAAAAAAAAAGCCCCAACTCATCTCTGGTAAAGCCGCATGGCCCTGTAAACAAGTAGGTGTTAGAAAGGGCCAGAACTCATAATCTATTAATTTACAACCAGGAACGTCTTCTAACACACACACAGCCAAGGGTAGCAGTCACAGCAATGTTAGCAGGATAACCTGTATTAAATCCTCTCGACGAAAACATTAATGCTCAATGATGCATTCACAGATGTATATGGATCATTAAGTATACACTCGCAGAAACACATATATATTTATATACACACACGTGGCTGTGTCTACGTAAATATGTATTTATCGGCTCAGACAAACTTAATGATCCCATCTATAAATGAGTGTCTGCACACACACGTACGAGTCTACTGAAATTATAGCAAAGCTTTGCAGGGCTGTGAAGCAAAAAGGTTATTTCTCTTTATGTAGGTTTGGAGAGGTGCTTAGCACAGGAGATGAAGTGGCAGTGGGAAGAAGTATGAATCAGAGTTGGAACAATGTAAAGTCCTTCTCTGGACCCACAAAAAACATTGTTGCTGATTTGAATGGTACAGACTAGCAACTCTCTTGAGCAAATGCTGCTTCTGTTTGGAAACACCATAATAAACTAGACGGGGAATACAGTCTGATTCGTTTCCCCCAGTGGACAAACTCAGGCAAGGAACACGTTGTGCCTACAGCTTGTCAACACAGAAATGTTAGATTTGACCCATTAGAACGTGAAATCGCTACAAGATATGCTAATCACCAGTGAGAGCTACAGCACAGAAGCTAAAAAATTGTAAAATGACTAGTTCTTTCTTGGCATTCATTAGGTCACCTAAGAACATGACTAATCCATCGTCCTTATGCATTTGAGTTATTTTCCTAAATCATAGAATCATAGAATCACCAGGTTAGAAGAGACCCACTGGATCATTGAGTCCAACCATTCCTATCAAACACTAAACCATGTCCCACAGCACCTCGTCTACCCATCCCTTAAACACCTCCAGGGAAGGTGAATCAACCACCTCCCTCGGCAGCCTCTGCCAGTGCCCAATGACCCTTTCTGTGAAAAACTTCTTCATAATCTCTAGCCTAAATTTCCCCTGGTGGAGCTTGAGGCCATTCCCTCTTGTCCTGTCCCCTGCCCCTTGGGAGAAGAGCCCAGCTCCCTCCCCTCTACAACCTCCTTTCAAGGAGTTGTAGAGAACAATGAGGTCTTTATTTTCTATAGCTGCTTTACTCACACCTGCACCAAACACCGCAAGGTGCTCTGGTTCTAAGGAACTGAATGTCTTGTCTGATGAGTGTCAAAACACCAGCTAAAAGGACTGCAGGGGGACATGATCAGCCAGAAATGGAGAAAGGGAGAGTGAATCCAGCTTGGTCAGGCAGTCGCTCTGAGTTTGACCAGCTCACACAGTCTTGTGGTACTTCCCTCAGAGCCCACTCAGCTATGCTTGTAAGGAAATAATTCATTCCTAGAGGCTCATAGCCATATGAAATAATAAAATCATAGAATAATTTAGGTTGTAACAGACCTCTGCAAGACATCTTGTCCAATTCCACTCTAAAGCAGCTCTCAATTCAAAATACACTAAGATATTAAGCAGCATGTAGTGCCCCTACATGCAAGTCTAGAGATCTCACCACACTGCCAAGTTCTTTAGAACTGCCTTAAGAAACGTAGACACAGCACAAAGCACAGAAGATCCAAAAAGCCTGGTAGTCTCATAAAATACTGACAGATAGAGCAACTGCTCACATAACAGCCATGAAACGGTATGAAATTCTGCTCTAAAACTCTTCCTGCTTCCTACAGCCCAGAGAGCCTCTTACAGGATGTTGCACAAAATCATGTTTGGTCTAGAATAGAAGACTATTACTATTATTGGTAGTAATAGTCTTCTACTGATATACTGATTTTAATAAGATAATATTATAAAAATATTGTTAATAATGCAATACGTTAATAACAGTTGGAGGATAATGACTATTTAGTACAAATTCCCTTCACAATATTAATTTTTTGGAAGCAGCTGAACACAAACCACTTTGATGCAAATCAATGGAAGACATTTTCCCTAACAGCCGTCAGCTGAGACCACTAGACAAAATATTTTGCATTTTCCAGGATGAAAGACAAATCTCTGAAAGCCACTAACCAATCCCAGTTGGTGGTTCATAAATATGACCTCAGTCTTGATGTCTCTGCCTCAGCCCTGCTTCTACTCTAAGTTCTCCCACTGGTCCCATCATCAGCTGGGGGATACTAATCCCTAACTGCTGCCCTTTTTCTCATCAGCTTCTTGAAATCATTGGAATTCCTACCTGCAAACACAGATTCCATGTACCTCCAACCACCATGTGTGATCTCGGATCAGAGGCTGGCCAGTAGCAATAGAAAAGCATTTTTTTCTCTTCTCAGCCAAAGCCTCCACAAGCTCAGCATGATCCTGCGCTGCCTTTATAGTTTAGTTCACCAAAATTGTCATTGTGAGAAACATCTAAGTGATCTGCATAGAAATGGTTTGCGTATCAGCTTATAAATGGGCTCTTTCCTTCTCAGTTCCTTTAACACTGTGGATAGGAATTTCTCTAAACATCCATGGCAAATATTATGTGACATTTCTATATGTGGCTTTTACAGACTATTAAGAATAGCTTTAAAAATTGCTAATGATGACAGTATTAATAAAAACAATACCACCAACAACAGCAATAATAATAATATGCCTGCAAAGATTTCAAAAGAAAAAACCAGCTCTCGACAAAGCTGAGACAGAAGATTCAGCAGGATAACTCACTTCCCACCTTCTCTATCAGAAGACTACAGAGATATAACTAACAATAACCTTAGATTTAAAATGCATCTTTCATCTCCAAAGAAAACTACATTGATTTATAAAGTAAATGGGCCAAATCCACAGCTCGTTGAAACTGATTAGCTCCATTGATTTCGATGAAGGTGCTGAAGTACAGATTTATTTGAGCCCAGATCTGTCTCTCTGCGTGTGTGTGGTTGGAAAGCAACATGCGTTGCGCATTGCACAAAGACTTTCTCAGAAAAACACCATATTAACCAACACGGAAAGCGACACATTATCGCTGCATTTGGAGAAAAAAATGCAGAGCATGAACAGAATGCAGACTCTAATCTTTTGCTGGGGATTGGTATATCCCCACCAGGATGCTCACAGCAGTCTCGTGAAAAGGCTCACAGGTAGAGCATATGCTGTTACATTTTGTTCTTTGCAAAATCAGGGGAAATATTTGCAGACAGCAAGGTAGCAGATGCACAAATATATTCTTCTACACAGACATATACTCCACTTTTATGAAGAAAAGCCCAAGTATGGCTACAGAGTAAAGGAAAAACTAGCAACCTAATCAGCACTTCGTCTCTAATAAAATCTCAACAGCTGCCGGTGACAGACATGAAAGATGCCTCATTGGAGACCTAAACAGGCTGGAGCGCTGGGCAGAGTCCAATGGCATGAGGTTTAACACAGCCAAATGCCGGGTCCTGCACTTGGAGCACAACAACCCTATGCAGAGCTATAGACTAGGAGAAGTCTGTCTAGAAAGCTGCCAGGAGGAGAGGGACCTGGGGGTGTTGGTCAACAGACGACTGACCATGAGCCAGCAGTGTGCCCAGGTGGCCAAGAAGGCCAATGGCATCCTGGCTTGGATCAGAAATGGTGTGACCAGCAGGTCCAGGGAGGTGATTCTCCCTCTGTACTCAGCACTGGTGAGGCCGCTCCTTGAATCCTGTGTTCAGTTGTAGGCCCCTCACCACAAGAAGGATGTTGAGACTCTGGAGGATCCGATGGATCTCTTCCAACCTGGTGATTCTATGATTCTATGATTCATTCTGCCCCAGCACTGCTTGGGAAAAACCTAAGCTTACTGCCCCTATGCTTTATGGCATAAGGATAATGATAATTACTCAGCCCAGCCTTCCTAAGGCACTTTAGCACAGGAGATAAAGATGAACCATACAGCAGTTGGCTACATCTTCCAGATCCTCCTAAAGACTATATCACCAATACACTTCAGTCATGGCATGGATGACAAAGAAGCCAGCTCAAATCATAGAATCACCCAGATCATCGAGTCCAACCATTCCTATCAAACACTAAACCATGTCCCTCAGGACCTCGTCTACCCATGCCTTAAACACCTCCAGGGAAGGTGAATGACCCTTTGACAGAAAACAATTTACCCCCCCAGCCCTTTTCTGGCAGCTAAGGTGAGCTCAGCTCCAAGCACAGACCCCTCCTCACCACATAGTCGCTTCTGTTTCTGTATGGCTGATGTAGGTCTGGTTTTTGAGAGGCATAAGAACACAGCCAGGCTAGAATAAATACAAATGACTAGCAGAAATGCCCAATGTCTGTCACGCTACGTGACACCTGCAATGACATCCACCTACGTATTTCTGCCACATAAGGTGGCACACAACTGAAGCCTAGAAAATGGCTTGGATCTCTCTTCTCTTGCAAGTAGTGAAGTTCTGCGTGAACTTCAGGTATAGAAAGCAGGAAAAGCAAACTTACTGCAAAGTAAAATTTATTATATATCTCCTGCCCCTGAGCTGGAATTCTGCATCTGATGAGATTAAACAAAGGCACTCCTTCAAGTCACTTGCAGATATACTCTGCAGGCAAGCCTCAGCCTAAGGCATCTTAGATACCTTGCTTTCTGATCCTTTGCAGAAAGCTGTTCCAGCCAGCTCAGAGAAGATATGGGTAAGAAGGCATCTCTGCAAGCACCGAAGGCGTCTAGCACTTGCTTTGTTCAGAATCCCCAAGCAGAGAGCTTTGCACAACCTGTCAGATGAGTCTTTGAGGGTACATTTGATCTTAAAAAGTTCCCTCACTCCCCTGGTTGTTAAATTCAGATCCTGGTTTGATCTTGGGCCAACATTACTCCACCAATTCCACCAGTGTTACCCAAAGTTTCAGCACTCTTGGGAGGAGGAAGGTCCAAGCACCCTCAGTGTCAGCCCAGGCTCTTCCTTCCATGGTACGAGTGAAACATAGCACACAGCAGCCCAGACCAGGAATGCTATTCTGACCTCACCTCAGCTCAGCATATGCACACTGACAACACCATCATCTTGAGATAAAAGCAGATGTACAGCCCGTAATGAAGACAGTAAGCAATGAGGTTTGGGGATATTCATACCCAGCAACAGTCTCGAAACACAGACAAACTGCACAACTGGAGCAAGCACTGAATTGACATTAAATGCAACCATACAGATCTCTGGCCTCTGAAGAGCTCCGCAGGCCCTGGGCCATAAAATCCAAGGAATACAATCTCTGCAGTATTTATGAGCAGGGACCTCTGGATGTCACTACTCCAAGCTCTTACTCCAAAACAGACTGGCACCACTACAGAACATGTGGCTTCTTCTAGCAAAGGCTTCAAAACTTGCAGGCATGGTGATACCACAACTTCACTGCAACATGACCAGAGCTAAACCACTCCCCAGAGAAGCAGATTTATTACTGTCCTATGTGAAATTCCAAATTACAGCTTGCGACCATCTCTCCTTGTGATATCTCCTACCATTGCTGTGAACATTCTGCCTCCGTTATGTGTTTGCCACAAGATTCATGGCCACTCCACCTGGATTCGTGACCATCAGCAAAATCCACAAAAAAAAATCACTGTGTCTTCATGCACCACTACATGTGTAGCTACACAATGCTGCACTGCACACCACAAGGCTCACCACACACTTGGGGATCTCCATGCACCGCTTCTGCCATCGCATTTTAAAAAAAGTTAAGAGCTGCTATACTTACGTCATTATCTGGGTCTCTATGCCAGGGTCTACAAGGGATCCGTCCACAAAAAGTGGTGTTGATGTGAAACTGTATTTAGTCCAGGATCTTCCCTCATCAAAACTCACCCTGGGATAGAAGCAGACAAGATTTATACACATAAGAAGACTTACTCTAGAGCAACTGCAGCAATTAAATGTTTGCTAAGGTCTGCAAGCTCCAGCAGCTTAGATTGATAGACAAGCACCAAGTTTTGCCATCTCCCAGCCCACTAATTCATGCTCTTGGTGTACTTCAAAAGATCAAAGCCTTAGAAAGTACAAACACTGCAAATAAGGACGTGGATATACTTGACCCAGTTGTACATCAGACCTCAAGGGACATTGTCAAGTCCTGTTTCTGGATCTGCAATAGCACCGCATGCGAGGGATCACTCACAGCATAAGCCATCCTTGCTTAATAAATGAAAATTCCTGTCAGGACTATGGGACATTTCCACTCATGCATGTTATCAATGCCATAATAGCATTACTTACAATCTCTCCAGCCCTATTCATACTTCTTCGCATGCCACCTCAGAGGTGGTCACCATTTTAAAGAGAGGTGGAGGAAGGAGATCAAACTGAGCCACAGATGGGTTAATTTGGGTGCTCTTTGACTGTTAGAGTTGTAAAGCAAAGTTGTATGCTGGTTAAAATTAAAGCCTGGCACACTTCCTAGAGGCTGAGAGTGTTCCTGCTGTCAGTGACAAGCCAGGGTAATTCAGTGGCTTTCAATCATTTGTCCCTACCCACAACCGCTGTGAGCCTTACTTTCTCTTTTTATCAAAGAGCTTGTGTATCCTAACCCAGATGACAGAGTCTTGGTTGAAGCAGAGTTACTATAACAGGCTTTTATATTAGCAGGAGAGGGTTAGCAAACCCTGCTCTCAGCTACACCCAGTAACCTCTCTCTCTCTGACAACTGCAATGAAGTAAGTGAATAGACATTCTTACCACACCAGCAGAGAGACTGTGTCAGGGCTCTGGTGGCCTCTTGTCTTTGTGTTCCCCTTCCCAGCCTCCATCATTGCCTTCCCCCACCCCATCTGTGTCCCAGGAGCCCCACAGAAACCACAGGAGCACCAGTTCTGCCACAGCCCTGCCTGGCCATGGGCTGGACACACAGTCCCAGTCCTCCTTGTCACCAGTGAGATGCCTGATCACAGAATCACAGAATCACCAGATTGGAAGAGACCCACAGGATCATCGAGTCCAACCATTCCTATCAAACACTAAACCATGTGCCTCAGCACTTCATCCACCTGTGTCTCAAACACCTCCAGGGAAGGTGAATCAACCACCTCCCTGGGCAGCCTATTCCAATGCCCAATGACCCTTTCCATGAAAAACTTCCTCCTAATCTCTAGCCTAAATCTCCCCTGGTGGAGATTGAGGCCATTCCCTCTTGTCCCGTCCCTTGGGAGAAGAGCCCAGCTGCCTCCTCTCTACAACCTCTTTTCAGGTAGTTGGAGAGACCAATGAGGTCTCCTCTCAGCCTCCTCTTTTCCAGGCTAAACACCCCCAGCTCTCTCAGCTGCTCCTCATAAGGCCTGTTCTCCAGCCCCCTCACCAGCCTTGTTGCTCTTCTCTGGACTCACTCCAGAGCCTTGACACCCTTCTTGTGGTGAGGGGCCCACAACTGAACACAGGATTCAAGGAGCTCAGGGCTGGAGCTGCTCTGCTCCTAACTGGGTAGTGGGGTGGGTCCTGGCTGCCAGATGTGGCACTTCTGTCCCAGCAACCTCAATCAGATCCTGTCTTCCCAGCCCCCAGGGAGCTGCCAGCCCAAACATCAGCCTGTGCCCACAATTGAGCTGGAAAGCACCAGGCAACCTGCAGGCTGCCAGCATCCAGCTCCCAGAGCTGCTGCTCACAAACAGTTCTGAAAGCAATTAAGCTTCTCTCTGCCTCCAGCTTCTCCGCACAACTGCTCCTGTGTGACTTTTGCCCAGATTTTCAGCTCCATGTTATACCAGCAAAGGAAGAAGAGAGAAGCTAACTGGTTTATTGGTTGTAAAATTATCCGATCCTCTCCCAACAGAGTCATTATAGAGTTCTCTGTAATTCTGTGAGGTACCTGGGCTGTGAAAGCTGACACATTACTCTCAATGGACATTAGCAAAGAAACAATCATGGCACAAACTCCTTTAAACAGCAGAAACACTTCTCCTTTTAAAGTGAGCTTAAAAAAGAAGTTTGCCTTAATGTACAGTTGAGGGCAGTTTGGGGGAGATTATTGCATGTGTGTTTGCACATGCATCTGAGCACCTGGATTTGTGTGACAAGGTCTTGGTGGGAACTGCATCTTCCTCATTCCAAGCAGGTAGCATCCAGAACACTGAGATGCAACTGGAGGCCAGTTACAAGTGGGGGTCCCCAAGGCCCAATGCTGGGTCCAGCCCTGTTCAATGTCTTCATCAATGACGTGGATGAAGGCATTGAGGGTACCCTTAGCAAGTTTGCAGATGACACTAAGCTGGGTGGAAGTGTTGATCTGCTGGAGGGTAGGGAGGCTCTGCAAAGGGACCTAAACAGTCTGGATCCATGGGCTGAGTCTAATGGCATGAGGTTTAACACGGCCAAATGCTTGGTCCTGCACTTGGGGCACAACAACCCTGAGCAGAGCTACAGACTGGGAGAAGTCTGTCTAGAAAGCTGCCAGGAGGAGAGGGACCTGGGGGTGTTGGTCGATAGCGACTGAACATGAGCCAGCAGTGTGCCCAGGTGGCCAAGAAGGCCAATGGCATCTTAGCTTGGATCAGAAATGGTGTGACTAGCAGGTCCAGGGAGGTGATTCTCCCTCTGTACTCAGCACTGGTGAGACCACTCCTTGAGTCCTGTGTTCAGTTGTGGGCCCCTCAGCACAAGAAGGATGTTGAGGCTCTGGAGCGAGTCCAGAGAAGAGCTACAAAGCTGGTGAAGGGGCTGGAGAACAGGCCTTCTGAGGAACGGCTGAGAGAGCTGGGAGTGTTTAGCCAAGAGAAGAGGAGGCTGAGGGGAGACCTCATTGCTCTCTCCAACTACCTGAAAGGAGTTTGTAGAGAGGAGGGAGCTGGGCTCTTCTCCCACGTGACAGGGGACAGGATGAGAGGAAATGGCCTCAAGCTCCACCAGGGGAGATTTAGGCTGGAGATTAGGAGGAAGTTTTTCACACAGAGGGTCATTGGGCATTGGAATAGGCTGCCCAGGGAGGTGGTTGATTCACCTTCCCTGGAGGTGTTTAAGGCACAGGTGGATGAGGTATTGAGGGACATGGTTTAGTGTTTGATAGGAATGGTTGCACTCAGTGATCTGGTGGGTCTCTTCCAACCTGGTGATTCTATGATTCTATGCCACCAAAGGACCAGGGTCCAGTGTAATACGTATTACAAACAATGGGTTACACCAGCCTCTGATCTCCAGTGTGGAAAGCCAAGGCTCACAATCACCATTCCCTCAGTATCTGCCTCTCACACCACCTAGTAAAACAATTTCACGCAACTCACCATGTACGTCTGCTAGAACAGGAAGATGATTATAGGCCAGAGACACAAAGCTGGCAGTACAACAGCTTACCTAAAGCTTATCTGCCCCAAATCTATTTATTTAAATGTATGTATCTTCCCATACACCTGTGCATTTGTATGCTGTTCTGCTTGCGTGCTTATCTATCTAAATAGTATTTCAATTGCTGAGGAACAGCATGCTTCATTAACTGAGCTAAAGTTCTCTCGGCTTTTCAATTACCTGCCCCTCTTTTCCCTAGGATGCAACTTATTGTACAATGTCTCAGCCTGAGAGCTAATAGATATATATGTACTCTTAAAACTATTCCGCGCCTGCCCATAAAACAGGTGCCTATTGAGGTAATGTGAAACAAATTCCAAAGTCCCTAAGGGTACAATTTTGGAGGAAATCTGGTGGAGCTTATTAATAACAGCTTTAAATCACTACTCGTTTAACAGAGTGGGTAGAGCACTTACAGTACTGCACGTGTCATTTCATGAGACTTCATGGAGAGGGAGAACATCCAAAAGGAATCTTTGCAAAGCAGGCAAACGTGAACTAGGTTCTCAGCTCCTACGTAAAGTCAAGCTTTGACAAGACTTTCCCAACATCTAAATCCAGGCACTTGTATCTAATGTGGCTTTAATGTCTGAAGAGCCTTCACAAGGTGAGACACAATTAAAACTCTTGCACCTGGTTGAAGACTACAGTTATAAACTGTTAATACATGACACTCGGCTCCTTCAGTAAGTGATTCACCTTTCACTCTTCCAGAGTTCAATTTGCCAGAGCCTGATGTACCTACTGCTGGTGACACTTACCCCTTGACTAAGCACACTTCTTCTGCCTTGCCTTATACTTCATAGAATCATAGAATGTCCTGAGTTGGAAGGGACCAGCAAAGGTCATTGAGGATGTTGAGGCTCTGAAGCGAGTCCAGAGAAGAGCAACGAAGCTGGGGAAGGGGCTGGGGAACAGGCCTTATGAGGAACGGCTGAGAGAGCTGGGGGTGTTTAGCTTGTAGAAGAGGAGGCTGAGGGGAGACCTCATTGCTCTCTATAACTACCTGAAAGGAGGTTGTGGAGAGGAGGGAGCTGGGCTCTTCTCCCAAGTGACAGGGGACAGGATGAGAGGGAATGGCCTCCAGCTCCGACAGGGGAGATTTAGGCTAGCGATTAGGAGGAAGTTTTTCATGGAAAGGGTCATTGGGCACTGGAACAGGCTGCCCAGGGAGGTGGTTGATTCACCTTCCCTGGAGGTGTTTAAGGCATGGGTAGACGAGATCCTGAGGGACATGGTTTAGTGTTTGATAGGAATGGTTGGACTCAATCCGGTGGGTCTCTTCCAACCTGGTGATTCTATGATTCTATGAGTCCAGCTCCTGTTCCTGCATAGGACAACCCCAATATTCACACCATGTGTATGAGGGCACTGCCCAAATGCTTCTTGAATATTGTCAGGTTTGGCACCATGACTGCTTCATGGGAGAACCTGCTCCACCTCCCTCTGAGTGAAGAACCTTTTCCTACAATCCAACTTAAAGCATCCCTGGCACATCTTCCTACCATTCCCTTGGGTCCTACCATTGGTCACCGAAGAGAACAGATCAGTGCCTACTCCTTCTCCTCCCCTTGTGAGGATGCAGTAAACAGCAACAAGGTCTCCCCTCACTCTCTTCTTCTCCAGGCAAGAGAACAGACCAAGCAATGTCTTCCCTTGTAAACCCTTCACCAACTTTGTGGAGCACCTCTGGACACTATCCAGGAGCTTTATATCCTTTTTAAAGTGTAGCACCCAAAATGGCAAACCGTACTCAAGGCTGGGCTGCACCGGTGTTGATTACTGTGGAGTAATTACCTCCCTCAACTGACTAGCAAATGCCACGCTTGATGCACTCCAGGACTACTTGGACATGGTCTTGGAGTCCTCTTTCCATACAACACTTGAGGTATAGGCGTAACTACTGAGTTACCCATCCAAGGCAAATGTTTCTAGTTCCACAACACATTCTAAACACAGACAGTAAGCTGGAGTCTGCTGGAAGCATCATTATAGACCAGCCTTGTTAATAAAATCCTCTATATGTGCAGTTATGGAGCTTGTTGCCGAGAGGATGCAGGGTCTAGACTAGACCCTTGGCTCTGACTCAGTACAGAGACATATATCATGATGTGAATGCAACAAGTCTGTTTATGATAAAACAAATCCTATTTGCTGAATATGGGAGAGCAACAGAAAAATAATAACCCTCATTTAGGATATAATGAGTTGCTGTAATCCCACATGGAGGCACAGACGTCTTAGAGAACTATTCTTCTCCCCTTCTCAAGAAAATCCTAGAAAAATTACAAAACCTTAGGAACATGAGCCAATAGATTATATGGCTAATAATCCACTATCACACCTAAACTAAAGCAGTCATTTCTTTAGTTAAGGCAGTAAAGAAATCCGCTCAAACAGCAACATATTTCAACGTTAATAGAAATCTATGTTGCACTCATCCCAGAGTTCCCTATCAGCTCAGGAATATAAAGTCCAGAAGCTATTCATAGCGAAAGTCTTCGGGTCTCCAGCTTCTGAATGACAGTAATTTAACTGAAGGATTTTGTATGATAATGACTGAGGTAAAGGAGACATTAACACCTCTTAACTGCTGCCAAACACTATTGCTTTCTTTTTCTATTTGACTTAAGGCCATGTTCCCCATTCTGCATAAAGAGCATGAGATAAATACCTGCTTAGAACCATCAAGCTGAGAGATGATTGAAGCTTGCACACAGGAGGGTAAAACTTGTCTCTGAAGACTATTTCTAATTCACTTCTAAATAACATTACCATTTGGGTGGTCAGTCCATTAGCCCCTCTTTCTCTCAAGGCTAGAGACTATAGGTGATGCCAATACACACATTTTCTGTAAAGAAGGTAAATTCTATGCTTCAAAATGCCTCTCCACTGCTTAGCTGGTGCATGAGTGATAGCAGCAAAGGCTAAGAAGGAGAGGATAGTTTTGATCATTATCTTTAGCACACAGATAGTTATAACCCATTCAGAGCAAAATAGTATCTTCAACTGAGAAATCATTTTTGCTCTATTCCACCTCCAGCTTTTCAGTTACCACCACTGTATCTCTGGAAATTAATAGCGGAATACTATGGAGACAGTGATATTAATATATCCCTATGGTTCTTCTCAACACCTACTGCCCTCTCCATCCTCTCCCTTTATCTGTCTTATAAGTTTAATACCAAATTCTACAAAAAAAAAAAAAAAAAAAGCAGAAGGAGGGAGGAACACACACAATCTCAGAAACACCTGAGAGTCCTTACTCAGTATATATTATCTGCAGGAATGAAATCCCACACAAAGCAATAAAGTACATGACTAGTGAAAAGAGTAATTCATATGTGTGTGTTGTTATGTATTGACACTCTATAAAATGGTATGATAATCATTACATTAATCAACAAAACCAAAGTGATAGTAAAATGCAAATAAGAATTATCTCATTTTGTAGACGCTAGCAGATGTTGACCGGGAGACACAAGAGAAATCAGCACTGTTTTCAGCTTTTACCTATCACGAACTCTCAAAGTAACAAGTTTCCTTACCACAAGTGCCTGATGGGCACTGACGTGTGTTTCATGGCCACTAGTGCCCCTCCCCAGTCCAGAAACCACACATTGTATTCCTCCTCGAAGATCTGCAAACAAATCAGGTATCGCATGAGTGCTCCACAGGGAATGGAAGACTCGGAAGAACCATAATAGCAAAGGGCTCCATGCTTTCCTTTGCTCTGCAAAACATACCTGCCTCCAGGAATTTCCACCATCAGAGGAGATGAACACACCAACATCATTGTAGGAAAGCTCAGAGCCAATATTGCCTGCAAGACAAGCACCAGATAATCTACCTTCATCATGCATCTGTCACACACTAAAGTAATACAAAGAAAAGCTTTAACATGAACCTCAACCATATATAGTTGTAGTTTCCATGGAAGGAAGGGACAACAAATAATTTTTTTCCTTCAAAAACAGCAAAGGGAGAGGTTTCACTCTTCTACATCAACAGCATCAACAAGAGTATAATAAAAAAACAATAATGAAAATGTTAATTGACTTTCTGACATTTAATACTGAAAAATGATGAATTACCATCCAGATGTGGGTTGACACATTCCTATCACCGTCATGGGATCCAACTAGCCACATTGTTGTGACAACACTGTTTCAAAAAATAAAAATTCTGGCTCAAGGAGGCAGGACAATTCCAGAAATGGTTTTCCTCAAGATGTAGGAAATGTCACACTGTCCATCTACCTCATCTTCTTCTCTGACAACAGTGAGTGACCAACTACTTTAGATTAAGGTACCAGAAATACCTGATGTGGGCAACCCCCTAAGACAGTCTATAGGAACATCCAGGTTCATAAGGATAAATGTACTGGGTCAGTCCAAAGGTCTTTTTGGGCCAGTGAGTAATCATGAGTTGAAGTCTTCAAGAATTAGAAACTGACATAAAAGCAGAAGTTTCACATCATCATATTTTAAATAACAAATCTGGAAATCCAACTTTCTAAACAGGGATTTCCAGCTTGTGGTAAGGCAAGAGAATACAAAGATGAGACTCGGTTGCTATCACTTCTATCTGTCTGTTTTTTCTGTGTAAAACTGTTCCATTCTTTTCTTCATTCTCCCCATCTAGTTTCTTTCAGCTGCTGGATCCAAATCCCACCAAACGTAATGAACTCCCAAACAAGCAAAGAGGATTTGGCATCTGTAAAGTTAGATGCTAAAACATCATTTCTCCCTTCGCAAGGACCTTATCTCTGCCCACACATCAAGGATTCAGGTTTCCCATCTCTGCTAGAAATGTAACACTGTAAATCAAAGAGTAAGACACACAGTTTAAGCAGACAATGCTGATGACAATAAGTTGCAAAGCTTATCCTGGAACACAATCACCAACACGGTGAGATATTCCTGTTGTAAAATCAGTTAGTGGAAACAGATGCGTATATTCCCAAGAGGTTAAGTTTTTTATTGTACAAAGCAGTAAGGCAGAAATTCTATTCCGCCGTTTAAAGGTTAATTGTTAGAGTGGGAAAGTATTCACCCCATGCAGTGGCAGCTTGGAAGAACCTCATTTACAAACAATTTAGATCAGTGCTGAGAACCTCACTGTCCTGCTGCCTCTGTTTGCTTTCTAAAAGGTTAAAGAATAAAGGCTCTGCAACTGAAGCGTCATGACTAGGGCTTGTTCCTAAGCATCCATCTAGTAAGAATGATCTGCCAGGAGTGGTGACTTCACTTGGATAAGCAGAGGAAGATCTGAAGCTTTAAACCAAATTATCTCACCCCTTTGGCCTGAATCAGTGAGCTGGAAATCATATGGTGTTTCCCTTCTTGAGATAAAAATGTCATGAAGGGAACCTGTCTCTCAGGCTCTGGCTTAGGCTGAGAGACACATGGAAGCACAGAAGGATATGATGATGGAAATAGCTGGAAGAAACAGTGTAAATTCATACATGGCACTTACAAGCCAGTGCTAGGCTGAACAAGATAAAGGAGACAACAGAGCTCTGGGAGTTCTGGGTGTGGTTGGTAGATCTATCCATCCTGATCAGGTTGCATGCTGTGAGCACACAGAGCCCGTAAGGGTTGTGAGATTAATTACAGTGGGTCAGCCATTGCCACCACGAAGCATTTTATTAGGTCACCATAAAAACAACACAACCTGTCAAAACACTATTTTTCAGAACCGCACTAACAATAACCCATAGAGTGTTGATGAAGTGCTGCTAGTCTTGGAGCAATGCAGCGTTGAAAGTAGGTGCCGTGCACAAGACAGGTACTCGTGAAGTCCAGGCTTCACCCAAGAGGCTTTGTGACCACTCTGTGCTTGCTGCTCAAAAGGTGAAATGTGTTGATGCCTCTCAGGAGCATAACTGTGTTCTTATTCATGGTAACTGCAGCAAATACGTGGACACCTACCTTTAGTTGATGTAATGATGTCAAGTTGATGTAATGATGTCAAGGCATTGAGGGTACCCTTAGCAAGTTTGCAGATGACACAAAGCTGGGTGGAAGTGTTGATCTGCTGGAGGGTAGGGAGGCTCTGCAAAGGGATCTGAACAGGCTGGACCACTGCGCAGAGTCCAGTGGGATGAGGTTTAACACGGCCAAATGCCGGGTCCTGCACTTGGGGCACAACAACACTATGCAGAGCTACAGACTGGGAGAAGTCTGGTTGGAAAAGTGCCAGGAGGAGAGGGACCCAGGGGTGTTGGTCGACAGCCGACTGAACATGAGCCAGCAGTGTGCCCAGCTGGCCAAGAAGGCCAATGGCATCCTGGTTTGTATCAGAAATGGTGTGACCAGCAGGTCCAGGGAGGTTATTCTCCCTCTGGACTCAGCACTGGTGAGGCCGCTCCTTGAATCCTGTGTTCAGTTCTGTTCAGTTCACCACAAGAAGGATGTTGAGGCTCTGGAGTGAGTCCAGAGAAGAGCAACAAAGCTGGTGAAGGGGCTGGAGAACAGGTCCTATGAGGAGCATCTGAGAGAGCTGGGGGTGTTTATCCTGGAGAAGAGGAGGCTGAGGGGAGACCTCATTACTCTCTACAACTACCTGAAAGGAGGTTGTGGAGAGGAGGGAGCTGGGCTCTTCTCCCAAGGGATAGGGGACAGGACAAGAGGGAATGGCCTCAAGCTCTGCCAGGGGAGATTTAGGCTAGAGATTAGGAGGAAGTTTTTCACGGAAAGGGTCATTGGGCACTGGAAAAGGCTGCCCAGGGAGGTGGTTGATTCACCTTCCCTGGAGGTGTTTAAGGGACGGGTAGATGAGGTGCTGAGGGACATGGTTTAATGTTTGATAGAAATGGTTGGACTCGATGATCCGATGGGTCTCTTCCAACCTGGTTGTTCTATGATTCTAAGTGAGAAGAGCTACTAATGCCAGTCGGCAATGATTCCTTGCAGGTTTGCCTTTAGACCTGCATATGGATTATTGCAGAGCAACAGATATTTCACAGGCATTATCATTTCTGAAGTACAGGCGCCACATGCCTTCTCCTAGCCCATAGCAAATGGGAGTCAATGTGAATTAGCTCAGCACTTGCTGAAACAAAGCAAAAGCTTTTACACCAACAGAAAGCATTTCTTACACTGTCAGGACCCCAATGAGGCATGAGTGAAAGGTGAGAAGCACTTTTGCTCTTACCTGTTGCCACCAGCAGCCCAGGAGCTGTCTCTTTGCTGGAAATGCTTCCTGAAGTATATGGATTCTCTGAGAGTTGCAGATGTAAGTGTAATGAGCAAAAGGGCTGTTGAAAGGAAGCAAACAAAAGGCAAAAGCTTTAATACGCAACAAGTTAAATCTCATAGGAACCCTTCACAACTGCACACAGATCACAGAATGGTTTGGGTTGGAAGGGACCTTAAAGATCATTTAAAATGGCCTCTCTGTTCTTAGCACTGTGGCAAATAGCAGAGGATGTTCATTTGTGAATAAGCACCACAAAAGTATCTAAGAGCAAGAAATTTAGGAACATGGCATTATAAGCAAGCACATCTGCATTTCTTTTTATCGACAACCTGATTTACTTTTCCTAGAAGGTCTCTAATTTTGACTTAAGTTCCGCAAAAGAGGTAAAGAAAGACAGTGCTTGAGCTCAATTAGTTTTGTAACTAACTCAGTTGCTATAAGTAACTTCACTCTCTGAAAATAAACTGCATGGTTTTTGACACAGTGTTCCTCTCTAAAAGTGGTAACACAGGGCATTGATATGCAAAAAGGCCAATCCTGTTCCTGAATCCAGCTCTTGAGTCTAGTCCATTCCTAGCCGTGGATCCATTCCCTTGTGTCTGCTCTGCAGCATTTGTGGTGGCATATAGATATGAAGGGACGGGGTGGGGGAGTGATCTCATATATTTGAATCATAGAATCATAGAATAACCAGGTTGGAAGAGACCCACCAGATCATCCATTCCTATCAAACACTAAACCATGTCCCTCAGTGCCTTGTCCACCCGTCCCTTAAACCCCTCCAGGGAAGGTGAATCAACCACCTCCCTGGGCAGCCTGTTCCATTGCCCAATGATCCTTTCTGTTAAAAAACTTCCTCCTAATGTCCAGCCTAAATCTCCCCTGGTGGAGCTTGAGGCCATTCCCTCTCGTCTTCTCCCCTATCCCTTGGGAGAAGAACTCAGCTCCCTCCTCTCCACAACCTCCTTTCAGATAGTTATAGAGAGCAATGAGGTCTCCTCTCAGCCTCCTCTTCTCCAGGTTAAACACACCCAGCTCTCTCAGCCATTCCTCATAAGGCCTGTGATATATTTGTATATATTTTATTACTTTCTATTTTTTCCAATATTACTACTGCTGTTCTCATTTAATTAAGCTGTAGTTTTAGTTTCTAACATGCAACTCTTTTCCCTCTGCTCTCCCTCTCCTCTCCCTCTCCCCTTTTCCTGCAGAGTGTGTGATGGGGAAGGGATTTTGGAGGTTCAGCTGCACAGTTTGAGCTGCTGAAATGTAGCTGGGTGGGGTTAAACCGTGACAGATGGTCAGAATTTTCCCTTAAACTCTATGAACCTACACAAAAAGAAATCTACTTAACTTGTTTAGCACTCAGCATGTCAAGAGGAAAAAATACAGGGAGAGTTATTAACCAGTGAAACTCCAGATAGATACTATTTCTTTGAAACGGAAGGGCTACAGCTGACTGAAACCCACGCTTGACATTCATGTCTGTAAACTGTGCCCTATTTGATAGGAATGGTTGGACTCGATGATCCGGTGGGTCTCTTCCAACCTGGTTGTTCTATGATTCTATGATTCGCTTTTGGAGCAGCCAGACCCTGCAGTTCTCTGACTGGCAAGAATCCCTCCGACTCAGCTTCACTGGAAGTTCTTTTAACCCAGTGACTTAAATAAGCAGCTCTGAGTAACAAGAGTCAGTTGTGCTTTGTAAAAGGTCAACCACTCACCAGCTGGCAAACTACAGGTTCCCCTCTTAAATTGGTGGCTGGTGCCTCCAGTAAACGCCAGTCTCTGCCCTTGTTGAAGGTAATGAAAGTCTTGATTTGGTCGTCTATCTTCTTGTTCGCCAGGAATATGCCTTTGATCCCTGCTACCTAGGAAAAATGGAGAGAGATGAAAAATACATTGGAAGAACAGGCCAAGAGCAAGGCCCATTTGAGCAAAGATCTCTGGAAAAGCAATAGAGTCATGTCAATCTAGCCTTCAAAGAATGTGAATGCATTACAGGTACATCTTGATGATGCCTGCACAGATTAATGGCCTCGTGCCTTCTTCTCTCTGAAATTAAAAACCAAAGGCGTTCCCAGAATAAATATCTGGGAAACAGTCCACTTTTGGATTTCCTTGAGTGCTTGCAGACAGGCTTGAAGATGGACTTGAAGATACAGCATGCAAAAAGTCACACAATACATCTGTAAACCTCAGGATATGGTCTGCGCCACTCCCTCCCTAGACTGCCATAACGTGGAAGACAGCAGGTCACATCGAAAGCAGCATGAGATATTTTCTTTTTGGTCTTCTTTTCAGTTTTACAAAAAAAGATGAAAATCCTGCGCTGAAACACGGATGTTTTGCAAACTTGGTTTCTTCACTTTCCTTCCACTCCCAGATTCTGGCAAAATCAACCCAGTTGTTCCAACTGTTTTGATTTTTTGACAGCAAAACCCATTCCAGTAGAATATGGTTCTGTCCGGAAGTCCACAGGAGGATTTTGTGCTGAGTCTCGTCTCTGTTGCACGACTGTGAAAGGGAGACTGGAAAAAGGAACTTACCGCAAATCCAAAACTTCCTGGCAAAAGCTAGGACGCGACTCCTAATACCAAAGTCCCTGAGTGATACTGCCCTTTGAAGGACTGTGAAAATCTTTATCAACATTTATCAGTAAAGGGTCTGATACAGGGTTGGGGAATACAGAGTTTGCCAAGGAATGGGAGACAATGCCTGTTTATTTAAGTTGGTTCATCACAATAAAGAAATAAATCTTTTTTTAGAGGAGTAAAATATATTTAAATAAGTGAAAATAAAATGTAAAACCCACCCTTTCTACTGATCCATGCATTATTTTTGAGTTTTCTCTCTTTGCCTTAAGCCACCTGGATTTTTATAACAAATTGTTAAATGGGCGTTATTCTGGCTGAAATAAATAAATAAATAATCCTAGTTTCTATGTGTAACTGCAAAGACATTTCTCCACATAACAACAGATATTTCCCAAATCAGTCTGTAGTTATTTAGTATTTATAAATTACTAGTTAATATTAATTAATCTGTATAAGTATTACCAATTAGTTGTTTGTTGCTGGCAAAGCACTGAGCCCTGATCCTCAGCAGATATTCCATCCAACGAGTTAAGATACACCCGAACTAGAGTGCTCTGAAATAAACTAGGAATTTAAACTGCTCTGAATGATCTGTTGTTGGCCAAGGTTGAGAGGCCTGGCAGAAGAATGAAAATTCAAGATGAAAGCTATCCAGATGTTACCTCTGAGCTCATGGCCCCTAAAAACTTTTGCTTGTCATTCATAAACTGTTCAGTGCTCACAAAGGTTGAATCCACAACTGCTGGTGAGCAGTTGCCTCTAGATGTTCAAGGGGAAAAGTGGTATTTTGAGTCCTTCCCTAGACACCTGCATTTGGATGAGAAATATAATGACTTTCCCTTTTAGAAATGCCACATAGCTCATCAGTCACTGACTTGAAAGTAATCAGTTGTCTCATCTATAACAGAATGCAGAGCACCTATTCCCACAAGAGTTTTCTCTGAACCAAATATAGTAAACATCTCTGGGCTGATGCCAAAACAAATGAAGATACTGAAAGGGTGGTAAGAGATTCACTCTCGCTTGAAGTAGCAAGCAGTGGCTGTTCTTTGTAGGGTAACCTTTACTACATACCTCATAAAGGTCAATGATGACATTCCCCTCCAGACCTCGGCTGCTTTTCACGTTTTCTAAGGCCAGGGTGAAGTACACCCCGCGGGTGTCCGAGATGTACAGGTTATACGTATCGTTCTGGTTCCACTCTTGAACAGCCGCAAACACCTGATTCTCGTCTGTGCTGATAATATGCATGTCCTGTTTAAAGAAGACAAAAGGCCTATTACTGAGGATCTCTGTATTTCATTGCCCTTTGGGACATGTAGTAATTACCGCGACTTATGAAAGAATGGAGAAGGAGCATGAATTATAGGTATGTTAAACAATTTTCTGTTAGAGCAAGCCAATAAATTACCGCCATTGTGACTTTTGTGCATTTCATTTTTTTTAATGATCACCAGCTGGGTAAAGGGGTTTTGCTTTCTCCGTTTTTGGTAGCTTCAAGGAGTTTCATCCAGATTCATTTTTTATTTATAAAGTTGAAAGTCAGTTTCATCACTCACGGAAGATTCACAGCCTTAGAGCTTGGAGTCCTCCCAGTCACTAAGCATGATGTAGCACCAGGATAAAAGCAGTGGTAATTTCCATCCACATGCTGAACTACTGGGCTCTTGCTTCCAGCTGGTAAAGAACCAGTGTAAAACTGGAGGAGCGGCTGAGAAAGCTGGGGTAGTTTAGCCTGGAGAAGAGAAGGTTGAGAGGAGACCTCATTGCTCTCTACCACTACCTGAAAGGAAGTTGTAGAGAGGAGGGAGCTGGTCTCTTCTCCCAAGGGAGAAGGGACAGGACAGGAGGGAATGGCCTCAAGCTTTTCACAGAAAGGGTCATTGGGCATTGGAATAGGTTGCCCAGGTCGGTGGCTGATTTACCTTCCCTGGAGGTGTTTAAGGCACTGGTAGATGAGGTGCTGAGGGACATGGTTTAGTGTTTGATAGGAATGGTTGGACTCGATGATCCGATGGGTCCCTTCCAGCCTGGTTGTTCTATGATTCTATGATTCTAAACGAAATGAGATTTTGTATTTATCTGAAGCTGAGGTAGAGGCATCAGTTTGAGCTAAAGCTGGTAGTGATTTTTAATAACATATTTTTCTATTGAAAGTTTGTCTGAGATCTATTATCCCACCATATACAGTCTATCAAATAATCCACCCACTAACTTTTGTTGGATTCCTGCTGCTGACCAAGATATGAAGGTCCAGCAAGGGTTTCCCCTTTCAGTTTTAACATCAAAGAGATCTGACAGCATGTTTTCTCAGTACTCTTTTAAAGCAGATTCATGGAAATGATTTCCAGGGTGGTGATGAATACCTCACCCTTGCCACCACTGTTGAACAAACTAGCGCTGGTCCAACTAGAAGCGAAATCTCTGTGGTTACGTGGGACTATTAATCTATTTGTATCTATTTAAAATTTCCCCGGGGTGCCCAGAAGCCTTGATTAATTCCTTGCAGTGTTTCTGCATTAAGAAATCATAATTCTGGGAGTCTCCCTAAGGATGGAATGACCTGATTTTGTGGAAGAAAATCTGGGGGAAGATCAGCTTAATATCCCTGTACTGCCTAGGAGGTGACTTAATCTTCTGTGTGAGGTACCTAGATGAAAAGTTGGGATTGATTAGATGGGGCTATTTCTAATAGACTGAGCATCACGATCAGCATGGGATGAGGAGATTAACATTTGAGAGCCTAATTCTGTCCCAGGGAGTGCAATCAGTGGGAGGTGTGCTATTTCCCAACAATGAGGGAAGACTACATCAGTGAGTTTGTTCTTGCTCAACAGCTCAAAAATCACATACATACCAAGTCTATCCCAGTAGTCCCAAAATAAAGCAAAACTCCCAATGACTTCAGTCTGTTTTGACAAGTTGCAGTGGAAATATTACATGGTTTAATGTTTGATAAGAATGGTTGGACTCAATGATCCAGTGGGTCTCTTCCAACCTGGTGATTCTATGATTCTATGAAACATTATCCTGTTGCCAGCCTCACATACGTACAACTCTGGTGGAGTTAATTAATCTACAGCCAACAGAACAGCTATTATTGTAAAGCAAAATTGTTCTAGTGAGTAAGGGCAGCATAAATAAGCCTCCTTTACATGGCTAGAAGACTCTGCTAGGACACTTAGCTTAAAAGTAATTTCAATTTTAAATGGAAAAAAACATCCCTGGTATTGCACTATGCACCAATTCCAAACCGAGGCCACTGACAAATCTGTCTTATAACAGACCAGCAATCTGTGACAGCATCAGTCAATAAAGCAGTACAATCATAGAGCAGTCATTCTCTCCGTCCACTTGTCTTTTTAACGAGGGGCAGCTTTCAAGGCCAATCCATAAGGCTGGAGCATAAATAATGTTTTTGTCCTGAAAAACGGTAGCAGGGTTCCTACAGTTTGGTGTGTGGTCAGACATTCTGAATCTCAGACCACCACCAGGGAATAAAAAACCCAAAATAACTCTTTCTGTGCAGGTGTCAATACATTGTGAACTGTGATCAATCCAAATGGGAGAAATAGAAGTGCAACACTGGGAGCATGAGATTCAAATTTCTCATCATTAATAAGCTTTGAGGTACAAGTTAAAGGAAATGTGCCATATCTGCTAGGCTGCAGGTATCCCATAGACAATCAGAAGGGTAGATCCAGCCCAGAAGGGAAATCTTGCCACTGTTACAATTATTACACCACAATTTTCACTTGTGGAAGGAAGAGGAAGGTGATTACTGTTGATTATCAGTGCTCTGTGCGGTAGCCTCAACAGCCATTCTGAGGTCCCGAAGAGCAACGGTGGCTCAGCTGACCATTAAGCTACCCAGAAACTTCTATCTAGCCATGGTAATGGAAAGGTTGCTCCTTCCCATTCTACATAAACCCAAACAATGACTAAAGTATGGAATTTAAGTATAATCCCAGGTAGATATTCTCCTTGCTGAGGACTTCAGTGTTTAATCTGGTAGAAAACCAAAGCCTAAGAAAGCAAAACCAGGCACAGTTGTCCTAATTTTCTTTTCTTCCAGCTTTATCAGTCGGTATTAAACTTCTGCCATCTCAGCCATCTCCTGAGTAGCATCACATGGTTGTTCTGTGTGTCCAAAGCACCAACAAGACACAACTTTTAGAAGCCAACTCTACCTCCATCACTTCTCGGTGGTGCCCATCCAGTATGGGTTCAGTGGAGCTACTATACTCTGTGTTTCTCTCACCGTGTGGAGTCTGTAGCAATACTCAACGTTGTAACCGGTCTCCAGCACCTTCAGTATCACAGACAAGTGAGTGGCCTCTTCTCCCAAGTGACAGGGGACAGGACAAGAGGGAATGGCCTCAAGCTCTGCCAGGGGAGATTTAGGCTGGACATTAGGAGCAAGTTTTTCATGGAAAGGGTCACTGGGCATTGGAATAGGCTGCCCGGGGAGGTGGTTGATTCACCTTCCCTGGAGGTGTTTAAGGGACGGGTTGACAAGGTCCTGAGGGACATGGTTTAGTGTTTGATAAGGATGGTTGGACTTGACGATCCGATGAGTTTCTTCCAACCTGGTGATTCTATGATTCTATGATTCAAGCTCACAGAGAAATCATTAACAGACACCAGAGCAGGACTGGGGAAAGATGTTCATAGAAGGCTGATCAAGAAGTTGGTTTGAGCTCCATTTTCTGAGGTATGAACCTGTTCATTCCCATTTGTTCTTTATGGAGGGGAGAAAAAATACCCTGTTTTTCATTGAATACTCACTAATCAAAGGAAGGGATGGGCAAAGATCCCAAATCTGTATTTGAGAAAGATCATTCAAGTGGCAGAACAAATGGAGCTCCCCAGAAAGGAACTTCGCTGAGGTGCTTCAGCACTGAGGAGGCTGTGCTATTCAAGATATGACACGTCTTTGTTTGTGAATGGTGCACTCACCTTAGGAAGAGAGTATTTGGGCAATTTAATCTGTGCAAAAGGCTCCCGTCTGTATGACACGTAGTAATTTGCTCTTCCTCCAGCTGTCACCTGTGGAAACACCAAAGAAAGTGAAAGATGACCCCTCCGAGACAACCCATGCTGACACCTCTAAGAAGGTTTGACAACCTTTCTTTCACGTATCTTTTCTGTGACCTGCACACCTGCCCCTGAAAGCCTCTGTATAACTCCAAAGGAATTCCAGACTTGTGAGGGCTGGAGCGTTATTTATTTAAGCTCTTGAACTTTTCATTTTGCCTCTCATGCTTCAAATCCAGGAACACCTCAGGAAAAAGGGAAAAGTGAATATAAATTTTAAGGTCTTGAGTGGAACAAAGACGATGATCTGGTTTCATCACATGAATCCAGCATAACTACATGGGCAGGTCATTTAAAGTCTCTGTGTTTCTGCTCCTCTGCTTTAAGAAGGAGATGATACCTCTTTTTTATTGCTGCTTCTCAGGCTTGGTTGATAGCACCATAAGTCCCTTGAGGTCTGGGTTGGCTTTCAACAACCTTTTACAGTAACTAACAGTGGAGAACCACAGTTGCACCTTTAATGCAAACAGCAAATGCAATGAAGGTGCTTTTGGAAAGCTGGAGCTAAGCTCTTAGATGTTCTTTGTCACTAAAATATGGTTTCTCTGAAATCATGCTGTTCCTGGAATCATTCTGTCTCTGATCATGGATGTGAGGGAAACTGACAGAATCCCAATCTGTGACTTTATGGACTTGAATGAGCTTTAACAGCAACACATATATTTTATGCATCAGTGAGATTTATTTGCAAAATATGGTCCAGTCACTAAGTCACTTACTCTTGCTGTGTGACACTATTTCTGGTCTGGCTACAAGGCTTACATCAGTGAATTTCCTATATTCTATTGTTTTGGCAGTCTTGCAGTTTTTAAAATAAAACAATACACAAAGCACTTCTCTGTTATACGGAGCGTCATTTGTTAGCTTCTTAAGTTTCCAATAAAGCTAAAAGAAAGCTCCTCGATTCCCTCCTAGATATACTTCCTTTTATCTGACTGATATTTCAGAATAAGCTTACATGGAATATTGCTGTAGCATCAATTATATCCTCAGTAATGACATCACCTCTAGATAGTGGCTTTCTTCCCTAGAGAAGCTGTCATTTGAAGGACACAATATTACTGGTCATGAAATGTGATATCTAATCAACTCAAGATAAGGCTTTTCTATTGACAGTTTGAAGAACTGGAAAGAAAGGAAGGTTTAGAAATAAGACACGCTTCTACCCTAAGTTTTCCCCTTGCTTGTTTGTCATTTTTACGTGCAAAGTTATCACAGCTGTATTTAGTCCTCCCAGAAGGAAAAGAACAATTATTCATTACACTACACACCGTACAAAAAGGCAGAAAAATTACACATATAACAGCAAACTCTATACAGACAACGTATAGCTAAAGTCAAGAGAAAACACAGACAAGAAAATTTAAAGCACTTTGCCTACGTTCTCCAAACAAGGCAGTGGCAGAGACGTATCATAAGTGACTTGCATCGCACATCATGTAAAGTGCACTTTGGATTGGCACAGAAGCACTTTGGGGATCCTGCTCTCCAGCTGTGAGGGTAGTGAAAGGCCTCTGAGTTTTATTTCCAAAGGGTATATTTCTCATTCATATAAAAATCAAGTTTTCTCACGAGAGAACAGACTATGCAGTTGACTCATGCTCACTCCAACTCAAATACAAAAATTCATGTTTGTAATATCATAGAAACATAGAATAGTTTAGGTTGGGAGGGATCTTTAAAAACCATCCAGTCTAACCTCACCTGAAGTTAGCAGGGACATCTTCAACTAGATCAGGTTGCTGAGAGCTCCATCCATCCTGATCTTGAATGTTTCCAGGGATGGGGCATCAACCAGTTCGCTGGGCCGTGCTTCATCAGCAGTACTTGTATCCCTTTGGTTGACAGCCGACTGAACATGAGCCAGCAGTGTGCCCAGGTGGCCAAGAAGGCCAATGGCATCCTGGCTTGTATCAGAAATGGTGTGACCAGTAGGTCCAGGGAGGTGATTCTCCCTCTGTACTCAGCACTGGTGAGGTTGCTCCTTGAATAATGTGTGCAGTTCTGGGCCCCTCAACACAAAAATGATATTGAGGCTCTGGAGCAAGTCCAGAGAAGAGCAATGAGGCTGGTGAGGGGGTTGGAGAACAGGCCTTCTGAGGAACGGCTGAGAGAGCTGGGGGTGTTTATCCTGGAGAAGAGGAGGCTGAGAGGAGACCTCATTGCTCTCTCCAACTACCTGAAAGGAGGTTGTGGAGAGGAGGGAGCTGGACTCTTCTCCCAGGTGACAGGGGACAGGACAAGAGGGAATGGTCTCAAGCTCGGTCAGGGGAGATTTAGGCTAGAGATTAGGAGGAAGTTTTACACAGAAAGGGTCATTGGGCATTGGAACAGGCTGCCCAGGGAGGTGGTTGAGTCACCTTCCCTGGAGGTGTTTAAGGGACGGGTGGATGAGGTGCTGAGGGACATGGTTTAGTATTTGATAGGAATGTTTGGACTCGATGATCCGATGGGTCTCTTCCAACCTGATGATTCTATGATTCTGTGATTCTTTTTCAGCTGATTAAATACCACCCAAAGGATCCCACACTTTTAGGTCATATTATTTAAATAGCACAGGGAATATGTAAATATCCCCTTATCTCTTGGTGATATTTCTGATCTCTAGTGAAAAATTCAGATTCTCAAACGACACCACTCTGCCATATGAAGTCATTTTACACTACGCATGATTTCAGCACCAGCTGATTGTAGAAGAGTTCAGACAAGAGTAAATGTGTCAACTGACTACTTATAAAGGACCCTGGATTCAATATCCACATCTTCTGATGGGCTGAGACATGGTCGTCAACTTGTCTTTAAGATGTAGACATGAATATTTTCATACTTTGTAAATGTTGTGATGACTAATTAACATTGGGAACAGTTCACAGTATTCAAGTTAATCACAGGAACATAGAGAAGTAGAAATATCAAGCAGTGATCAAATTCCCACTCTGAGCCAAGACAGGATCTATTCCAATTCTGCCACATTCAAAAGATTTTACACAGTTTTTTTGGTTTTATGGCACTGCAAACTAGTACCTGGGCCTTCTTTTAATTTGATTTTTTGTTTGTTAAAGGCAGAGGGGAAGGATTCAAACACTGTTCAATGTCACTATGTATTAGCTTAACTCCCTTCCAGTTCTCTACCTGGACTAGGTCACCCTGATAAAGGTTTAGGAAGAGAAATCTTCGTGGTCTGTGGTCTTTCTGAGGCAGTTAATATGAAACCACCCACAATCCTGCTGGCAGGATTTCTGTAAAGCTTTCCCCAGCCAGGACCTCATCTTTGCATGATTTACTTTCCCGGTTATAACAGTTCCAAAAACTGATCAAGCCTTCAATAAAGTTTTGGCAAGCGCAGTGGTAGAGAATGAATTTTAGAAGACCCAACTTAATTTATTTTGATGAACTTTTCTTTTTCCTATAAGCCAACTCTCCAACACTGTAAATCCCAGAGATTATGATAGTGTTTTGCCCTCTAACGCCTCCTTTTAGTTCACATTTGATGAATGCCACCCAATTATTTGCTGTGAGCTCATCTTTCATGCTTAGTACAGAATTAGCTGGGTTTGACTTTTTCTTCCTCTTTGCTAATGACCGGTTCATTAATCTGGCTTTCTGGATTTCTATTTTATGTGTTTAATTGGGCTTCTGGCCAGTGGAAATTATTCCTTTGAACAAATGTGTTTGTCATTAAACGCATCTATCTTCCCTAACCTGTGTTCTTTCTTCCTCCCTCCATCCATGATCTACCACTTTTCTTTAATACTTCTACGTTTTGTTTCAAGACAAAAGTCTGGTCTCGCTTCCATCAGTTAATATGTAAGAACAAAAACTCTTTAAAAACCCTCAAAGTTTCAGCATGATGGCTCATTCCCTTCCTGACCTGCACTGGGATGCAGCACACTAAACACAGCAGAAAACAAATATGTTCACAAGGCTGCAGAGTCTTAGAAAATCTGCAATGGAATTCATTCATCTCCGTAATTTTGTGGCATATCTAGAAACACACTAAATAGTTCCCACGTCAATGATTGACTATGATTCTTGAAGGGTAGGGGGGGTTTCCACATTTTTTATTTTCTTAGAGAGATCTAAGAAAAATAGAACAAACAGGTTGGAAGAGACCAACCAGGTCACCAAGTCCAAACACTCCCATCAAACACTAAACCACGTCCCACAGCACATCGTCCATCCGTCCCTTAAACCCCTCCAGGGAAGGTGAATCAACCACCTCCCTGGGCAGCCTGTTCCAGTGCCAAATAACACTTTCTGTGAAGTACTTCTTCCTAATGTCCAGCCTAAATCTCCCCTGGAGGATCTTGAGGCCATTTCCTCTTGTCCTGTCCCCTGTCCCTTGGGAGAAGAGCCCAGCTCCCTCCCCTCTACAACCTCCTTTCAGGTGGTTGTACAGAGCAATGAGGTCTCCTCTCAACCTCCTCTTCTCTAGGCTAAACACCCCCAGCTCAATCAGTCGTTCTTCATCAGGCCTGTTCTCCAGCCCCTTCCCCAGCTTCAGTGCTCTTCTCTAGACTCGCTCCAGAGCCTCAACATCCTTCTTGTGCTGAGGGGCCCACAACTGAACACAGGATTCAAGGAGCAGCCTCAACAGTGCTGAGTACAGAGGGAGAATCACCTCCCTGGCCCTGCTGGTCACACCATTTCTGATACAAGCCAGGATACCATTGGCCTTCTTGGCCGCCTGGGCACACTGCTGGCTCATGGTCAGTCACTGTCAACCAACACCCCCGGGTCCCTCTCCTCCTGGCTGCTTTCTAGACAGACTTCTCCCAGTCTGTAGCTCTGCATAGGGTTGTTGTGCCCCAAGTGCAGGACCCACCATTTGGTCATGTTAAACCTCATGCCATTGGACTCATCCCAGCAGTCCAGCCTGTTCAGATGCCTTTGGAGCCTCCCTACCCTCCAGCAGATCCACACTTCCACCCAGCTTAGTGTCATCTGCAAACTTGCTAAGGATTCCTGACAGACCACAGTGTGCCAGGCTTCACTCTCATCTTCCTGACTAGCCGATGCTGAGACCTGTAATTTCCAGTGTAAGGTAGGTACTGATGTAATAAACGTGGAACTACTAAATCTCTGAAATTACTCTGGGTTGCACAAGACCCCACCTGCCTCTTGCGGCTCACAGACCTTGCAAAAAAGCCTAAAGGAACATGCATTAATGCTGACAATGAAACATCATATATCAGAAGCGTAGCCTTGGTGGAGAAAGAGTGACAGTGTGCAGATAAAAGATGGTCCCCAAGCTAAAGGCTAAAAGAGAACAGAGGCTTCTTTTCGATATAGTTCATCAGCCATAGTGGTTTACAATGATAACAATCATTTTCCTTGCACAGCTAATGGAACTGGTCAGCTACTTCTTACACTGTTGATAATGTTTAAAGCAAAAGGGAATTGATAATAACACAGATCAAAACACAATGACCAGACGCGTCCAGACATTTGTGACTCCTGTAATTTACCTGCCACTTCAAGCATAGTAAATGGTGACTCAGTCAATTACAGAACCAAACTTCAAATTTCCTTATTGATAGCAAGTCTTTTGATATTATCTTCAATAAACCCCTCACTTTTTTTCCTGGGATGACTCCCTTTGTTTGTAGAGTTCTCTACTTCCCAGTGATATAAAATGACTTGGTAGAAGTCAAAAGTTTAGAAATAGTGTGTGAGCATAGTAAAGTCATCCTGGATCTGTTTTCTCCACCACCACAGGGTTCCTTGGCATCCTTCCTTGCTGCTTTAACCTTAGTTAACCTTTGTCCTTCTTGCGGTCATAAAACACCCTCAATCAAATGTGGGATTAAAGCATGTAGAAGTAATGATAAGTTAAGCAGTCAGGTTGCTATGTTCACACCTTCAGTGAGGGAATTCAGTGCTCTTCAGAACCAGCTACTGTCTGGGTCTTGCACAGGTTTGCCAGCATGAGGATTGGAAGCTTGTGTCTCCTCTCCCAAACCTAACGACAACGCCAGTCGCAAGAGACTCAGGAGATGAGGAAAAGTATGTCTGCACGAGGCTAGTGTGATGTTACTCTTTCTTCATTATCCATCATGGCCTGGACAAACCATCTTCCAGATATTTTGTGGTACTGAGGTTCTCCACTGCCTCAGCATCACAGAACGGTTTAAGCTCAAAAAGACCTTTAAGATCATGGAGTCCAGCCCTTAACCTCACACTGACAACTCCGCCCCTAAACTATGTCCCTAAACACCATATCTACACTTTCTTAAACACTTCCAGAGACGGTGACTCAACCACTTCCCTGGGCAGCCTGTTCTGATGCTTGGCAACCATGTCCTTGAAGGAGAATTTCCTACTCCAAAGTCTAAACCTCCCCTGGTGCAACTTGAGGATATTTCCTCTTATCCTATTGTTTGTTACCTGGGAGAAGAGACCAACCCCACCTTGCTATAACCTCTTTTCAGGTAGCTGTAGAGAACGATGAGGTTCCCCCCTCAGCACCCTTTTCTCCAGACTAAACAACTCCAGTTCCCTCAGTATCTCCTCATCAGACTTGTGCTCCAGACCCTTTGCCGGCTTAGTTGCTCTTCTCTGGACACCCTCCACCAGCTTGATGTCTTTCTTACACTGAGGGTCTCAAAACTGAACACAATATTTGAGGTGCAGCCTCACCACTGCCCAGTACCAGGGGACAATTTCTATCCTATTCCTACTGGCCACACTATATCTGATCCAAGGCAGGATGCTATTGGCTATCTTGGTTACCTGCGCACACTGCTGGCTCATATTCAGTTGGTAGCACCTAGTCTCCCTGTGGTTTTCATTAATATCATACCTTCTGCACAGCTACTAAAGCAACATGCAATTCCCTGAGCACCAGGAGATACATCTCTCTACTCCGCAGAGACATATGGATTAATGTCACTGTGCACAAAGCACCCTCAACCTGCCTGGTAAATGCAGGAGCACCAAAAATTTGTTAAGACAAAGAACGAACACAATTCTATGTATATAAATTTTTCTGAAATCACTGATCTGCAGAATCACTCTGGGGACAAATCCCGAGTCTTCTCCAGTGCTGAATAAAGTGTACCTGTCTTAATGGTTAAATTGAACTACTATAAGCATAAGTTTCTTCATTTCAGATTTGGCGACTTAGAAACATAGAATCATAGAATCACCAGGTTGGAAGAGACTCATCGGATCATCGAGTCCAACCATTCCTATCAAACACTAAAGCGTGTCCCTCAGCACCTCATCCACCCGTCCCTTAAACCCCTCCAGGGAAGGTGAATCAACCACCTCCCTGGGCAGCCTCTGCCACTGCCCAATAACATTTTGTGTGAAAACCTTCCTCCTCAGGAAGGACTCATTGACTGCAGGACTCATTGAGGACAAGATTCTCTTGGGTACCCACAGGTATTTCTCTGCAGATACTCTTTTGTTTAGCCTGGAGAAGAGGAGGTTGAGGAGAGACCTCATTGCTCTCTCCAACTACCTGAAAGGAGGTTGTGGAGAGGAGGGAGATGAGCTCTTCTCCCAAGGGACAGGACAAGAGGGAATGGCCTCAAGCTCCACCAGAGGAGGTTCAGGCTTGACATTAGAAAAAAAAAATTCTTGGAAAGAGTCATTAGGGAATGGAACAGGCTGCCCAGAGAGGTGGTTGACTCACCTTCCCTGGAGGTGTTTATGGTGTGGGTGGATGAGGTGCTGAGGGACATGGGTTAGAGATTGGTGGGAATGGTTGGACTCGATGATCCAGTGGGTCTCTTCCAACCTGGTGATTCTATGATTCTACGATACTATGAACTGTTTATTATATTGGTTTAGTCCCCGTTCACTTCCCTCTCCCCTCAGTGTTAGGATGGCAGAGCTACACCACAGAGTAATCTTGAGAGAAAATACTGGATTTGTTTTGAGAGCAGCTTTTGCAGAACATGTGGATGGTTACACCAAAACACGAGCCACATTAGAGCTGCAAACGCACGTTGCCCACACAGAAACCAGCTTAAGAGAAGAAACATAATTGAACACATTATATCTCCTTGTGAAGGATTTCAGAGAAAACATATGAGTCTGCCAAGTAATCCTCGACAACTTCAGCTGCAGATAGTGCCGATAAACAAGACAACATGAGGGGAAGAGAGAGAGGGGGATAAAAGAAAGTGCAGCATACAAAGTCCTAGAAACAAAATAAATGTAAATAAATAAAGGAAATTATCCATAATTTTTTATCAGCAGATAAAAGCCCTGAGGGACATGGTTTAGTGTTTGATAGGAATGGTTGGACTCAATGATCTGATGGGTCTCTTCCAACCTGGTTGTTCTATGATTCTATGATATATCGGTTCAAGTTCCAAATCTGATATTTGGCACAGAAAATAAACGAAACATTGCTAGAAACGGATGAGAAGCACCCGGCAGTGAATAGGAAAGTATCTAACCACTTATTACCTGTCTTGCTTTAACAAAAGCTTTTAACTAGCACCTGGGATGCACTTCATTTCATCTGCATGGATTCATTTCCCCCATTGAAGTGCCATCCAGCATTTCAAATAGGGGCAAGGGAGATCAGCTGTAGCAGGCATTATTCACCAGTGAAACAGGTATAATCGTGTTCATCATTTAAACGTCTTCATCCTATTAGTTTCATAATAAGCTTTTAATGATTTCTTCAATAAAAGACTCAAAGACCAAACTCTACAAGTTGGAGAGCGCTCCATTGTCCCGCCAAGCCGTTTTCTCTACCATCGATCGCAAAGATAAAAATCAATTTTAGCTAAGCAGGGTGAAGTTAAAAATAAATTGCATGGATTGATTTCTGTTAGGACCTTTGGCTCCCAGTTAAAAAATAGAGGAAAGAAATTTATATTTGAACATTTAGCTTCTATGAAAATAAAGAGAAGGCTCTGGATCAGGAAATCAAAATTTAATTTCTCCTTCTCCCCGCCTATCTTTTTCACTGCTGAGAAGTTTCACATCTGAAGAAAAATTAAAAAAAAAAAAGTTTTTTTTTTTCTTTTCTTTGTTCCTGGGGAAATTTACTACTTATTTAAGTTATTAAATGGTCATCTTGAGATCCAAGATCTGGAATCTCTATGATGCTGTCTGAAGTCTGCTCACCTGATAACTGACTTCAGTTCAGCAAATATGTTCATTTAGCCTAGTCTTAAACACCCAATAAACTTGAAACTTGCATTCGTGTCCTACTAAATTTAAGCACTTACGAGTTTTCCTAAACAACTGCAGTTCAAGCCAGTAATAGCAATAATACTTCTCTGACTTAAGCTTAAACATATTTAACTTATACATCATGAACCCCTCTATCTAAAGCCTTGAAGAGAAATGTCCTTGCCCTCCAGTTCTAAGGTTATAAATAATAAATATTTTTTTTCTTAATGAGTCTGAAAAAAGTTCTCATAAACATATGTACTTTGGTTTAGTGTTAGATAGGAATGGTTGGACTAGAAGATCCGACGGGTCCCTTCCAACCTGGTTGTTCTATGATTCTATGATTTGATAAAAGCAGAACTTGATTCAGATTAAAAACAAATGGCATTACCTAAAAAATATATTTTTCCATCAAATTGCTCCAGATGAATTTTTAGACACTCTGATGAGACTCCAGTCACCCAAAACCCAATATTTTCCATAGGTTCTGTAAGAAGCTATCAGTTAATATGGTGAATAGTGATATCTGTGTATGTTTTAAGACTGAATTAGTTAAACAGCTTTTGGCAGAAGTGTTTGCATCTCTGAGACAGAGAAATTATTCAGACGTGTATTGTAAGAGTCCCACTTAGCTGCAGCACACAACATCTGGAGAACTTCTGGGTTTGCTCATTCTCACTCATGCTTCTGAGTAGACTGAATCATAGAATCATAGAACAACCAGGTTGGAAGAGACCCATCGGATCATCGAGTCCAACCATTCCTATCAATCACTAAACCATGTCGCTCAGCACCTCGTCCACCCGTCCCTTAAACCCCTCCAGGGAAGGTGACACAACCATCTCCCTGGGCAGCCTCTGCCAGTTCCCAGTGACCCTTTCTGTGAAAATTTTTTTCCTAATGTCCAGCCTAAACCTCCCATGGAAGAGCTTGAGGCCATTCCCTCTCGTCCTGTCCCCTGTCCCTTGGGAGAAGAGCCCAGCTCCCTCCTCTCCACAACCTCCTTTCAGGGAGTTGGAGAGAGCAATGAGGTCTCCCCTCAGCCTCCTCTAAACCACGTCCCTCAGCACCTTGTCCATCTGTGCCTTAAACACCTACAGGGAAGGTGAATCAAACTTCAAAATCTTTCAAAAGAAGTACTCATAATATTATTTTACTTAGAGAAAAATAACATTTTTTTCTCCAAACAATGCCTTCTCACTCACACCAGAATTTCCTAAAAAAAAATCCCCATTTTCATTAAAACGTATTGCATTTTAGATTATTTTCAGTGACCTGAGCAGTTACATTAGAAATCTTAATCAGAGACTAGCTTGAAAAACATTTTCACCTGAATGGTCCTGTGGTTGATTTTTATCATATAAATTCTCAAATAAAATATCAATATACTAGAATCATATATAAAACAAATTAACAGGCTGCCCAGGGAGGTAGTTGGTTCACCTTCCCTGGAGGTGTTTAAGACAAAGGTGGACAAGGTGCTGAGGGACATGGTTTAGTGTTTGATAGGAATGGTTGGACTCGATGATCCAGTGGGTCTCTTCCAACTTGGTTATTCCATGATTCTACGAAATGACTGTCCCTGACCACTGTGTTTTATAACGTAAGCTCTGCGTGTGAGAATACTACAGCAGTTCAGACAAATGTCAGGAAGTCAGATCTTACAGCCAGTCCCAGGTTTTCTCTGCATCTAAGCCTAGAAAGCGACACTACCTCAGTTGAACACAACTGACACTGAGCTTAATGGTTGAAGCTGCTCAACAAATTAGCTCCGTTTTGGTACAGTAAATAAATTCAGATATATTCCAAGGTTTTCTCACTAAGAAATTACCTGCAAGCTGTATGAATTTTAAATATTAGCTGTGAAAAATGATGATGATGGCGCTGGCTCCTGGCTACATCAGAGGAATCCTGTGAACTGAATAAAAACTTATACATAGAACAGCATTTTCTCTTAATGTATCCACTTTTTTTCAGAATTATCCAATCTTAGTGATATGCTAGGCAGCCTTAAATAACTATTGATCACTCCAATAGCGAATCAATAAATTCAGAGAGACCATCTGCTGTTTTATTCATAAGAATTCTTCCTTAGAAGCTATTTCTCCCTTCCTTCTTCATTACCTTTTACATATTTCATCACGCGCTATGTTTTTTATCTCCCTTGCCTGGTAAGAAGTCCCAGTCTTTTAAGCTCTCCTCATGAGCAAGTTTTGTTCAAACACAGGGTCATTCTCATTTTCTTTATTTGCACGGCAGTTCGGCAAGATCCTCTCAGAAGTGCCGCGAACCACCATTCCGCATGATAAGGAATCATTGATTTATAATGGCACTAAGACATTTTTCGCATTCTTCTTTCCCTTATGCATTATACCCCATAGTATCATGTTTGCTTTGAGTGCACTCTTACACAGGTTAATGCTTCCCAAGACTTTTAGACCACAGGTCTGGTCATCAACCTGATTAGAATGGATATGCACTAGTAAATAACTGTATGTAGTTAATCTAAAACATTGATATCAATAAGTGGGATTCATCTCCTCTAATTTTAGCTGTCAAAAAGTTAGAGATCCACTCTAAGCTGTACTTAGGTTCTTTCTACTATTAAAGAAAAGGCATATTATGAAAGAGACCTTTCTCGTCCTGCAGTAAGATAAATTTCCCCTGAAGGTTTTGATCTCTCCACTCGCGTCAGAGGAACACAGAGTAGTGGTTTAGACTAAAAATCTACTGTCTTCATGAGGAACATTAAAAGCAATGAGTTCCTCTCTCTACTCTACAACATTATTCACAATTATTCCATCATTGAAGATTGATTCACCTTCCCTGGAGAAGTTTAAGGGACGGGTGGACAAGGTGGTGAGGGACATGGTTTAGTCTTTGATAGGAATGGTTGGACTTGATGGGTCTCTTCCAACCTGGTTGTTCTATGATTCTATGATTACCTCTGATTTGTTCCAGCACAGAGAGATCAGAACTCATGCACCTGTCCTTTATGCACCTATTAAACCTCACCCGGTTCTTAAGGTTTAATTCGGTATTTATTTATTCATCTCTGTGTAATATTTGAAATTCAAAAGCTCTGGCTCCGGTATTTCTGTCCAGGATTATCCAGACGTAATGATATGCATGAGAAATTGCACACACAGTCAATCTGACACATCCCATAACAGGCAGCTACATCACGTGGCTTGTGACACTAATACATCCAGTGCGTATCAGTACTTGTACATATGTACCGAGCAAACACTCTGCACAGTCCATAGAACATCTGCCAGACACGGTGGATTTAACACACCTTCAGCTTAGAGAGGTGTGTGCTGTGAATCTGAAGTGTCTGAGTGTTACTTGACTGCTAACTTCAAACACCCATTAAGCTATAACGAAACATCGCTAAGGAGAGTCAAGGCGCTTAAGTATTACATATACACACATGCACTTATATACACACAAACACACAGTCTTTTTTTAACGTGAAGCAATTAGCAGCTATTAGCTTGAGCTGCTCACTGTTAATTTGAGGCAGAGGAACGCACACACAAGACATACGTCCTCTCTGCAAGCACAAGTTTCTAAAAAGAGCAGCCTTGTAGGAGCTGTGGAATGAGAAATGTCTGGAAGCCCTCGTGCTAGCCATAAAGAACTGGGTGTTCCACAATACCCTCACAGCCACAGACATAAACCAACAGATTAAGAGAGTCTCTCTAAAATACTCCTTGGAGAGTAAAACATTTACCGATTGGAAAGCCATTGCCTCTAGTCAAATCATGACTCACTAAGTTGCAAAAGCGACGTACTCGGTGTTTTCTAGCAGCAGGTCTCCCCATGATGCTAAGGGAAGTGGCAGTAGGTTGTGTTTCACAGGGAAATGAGGGGAGCCCTGGCTCCCATAGCAATTGGACATCTCCAGGGCAGCAAAGACTCCCCTGCTCACAGAAGTAGTCTGGGGATGTTTAGCCTGGAGAAGAGGAGGCTGAGGAGAGACCTCATTGCTCTCTACAACTACCTGAAGGGAGGTTGTGGAGAGGAGGGAGCTGGGCTCTTCTCCCAAGTGACAGGGGACAGGACAAGAGGGAATGGCCTCAAGCTCCACCAGGGGAGGTTCAGGCTCAACATAAGGAAAAAATTCTTCACTGAAGGGTCATTAGGCACTGGAACAGGCTGCCCAGGGAGGTGGTTGAGTCACCTTCCTTAGAGATTTTTAAGATGAGGGTGGATAAGGTGCTGAGGGACATGGGTTAGTGTTTGATAGGAATGGTTGGACTCGATGATCCAGTGGGTCTCTTCCAGCCTGGTGATTCTATGATTCTATGCCTATATTACCCAAGTGCATGGAGTTTAAACATTGCATTCCTCCCAGGTCAAATAGATCCAGTTCTCCATCCAATTTTTTTCACAGAAAGGGTCATTGGGCATTGGAACAGGCTGCCCAGGAAGGTGGTTGATTCACCTTCCCTGGAGGTGTTTAAGGGACAGCTGAAGAAGGTGCTGAGGGACATGGTTTAGTGTTTGATAGGAATGGGTCGACTCAATGATCAGGGTGGAGGTGTCTTTCAATCTGGTTGTTCTGTGATTCTATGATAATCCAGCAACAAATTAGCAGCCTTTCCACTTTAAGTCCCATTTCTACAAACAATTCCACAATAAACAGAACTTTCTTCTAATTTGGATACATTTTCATGCAGGAAAATGTTCCACCAAGAAAGTAAAATAGGAGCTTAACGTAACCTAGTCTTGCTCAAAAAAGGAAGTATATGTCTTTTCTGTATCACCTGGATCCAAGCTCCATCTCTTCTCATTCCCCCTCTTCAGCTTTAGTGATAAGCAGTTAAGATCATCATGTGTGTAATCTCCATGTCTCTTGATTTTTCTACAACCTGGAAGCACTGCAGCCTCACTCCCAGTTTTCACCTAAATGTCACATCTCTAGGAAATCTGTTTTCAGATTGCACCAGACATTCTCAGGAGCAGGTTGCCCAGGGAAGTTGTGGATGCCCAGACCCTCAAGATGTCCAAGGCCAAGCTGGATGAGGCCTTGGGCAGCCTGATCTAGTGGGATGTGTCTGTGCCCATGGAAAGGGGGTTGAAACTAGATGATTTTTAAGGTTTCTTCCTACCCAAACTACTCTATGATTCTACGATTCTCACAGTTTCACAGGTATGGGGAGAGATGGCTTTGTTCCATCCAGCCCACACATCCTCAAAAAATCACAAAAACAAGTAGTTTCTCATTCAGTTTCTGTCACTTGCTCCTCAACTCCAAACCCATCATCGACTAGCTGACAAATTTACAGCCATCTTCCACTCTGAAGTTGCCTTATAACATCTTTTTTTTCCAATCTCTCTGCTATCTTACCTCCCACTGCAAATTTTTGTTCGCCCCATTAGCATTACCAGATTGCCAAACCAGCATAAGGCTTTCCATTTGTTAAAGTGATCGCTCAGATCTTTCCTTCGTCCTTCCTCTCCAATTCATATTCAGCTTCTTTGTGTTTTCCAGGTAGCCACAACAGTAAGTTAGAACTTCTGTGAAACACGTGGCCCCTTATGACTACTGATGAATAAACTTTTAAAGTGTATCAGACTTATCAAGGAGAAGAGCAGAGAGAGCAACTATTTAATCCCAGACTGCACAGTCAGTCTATAGCACACAGGTATAGACTCCCAGCTCTTCTGACTTGTGGTCCAGTGCACTTCTTCTAAGAATATTCCTCCTTTCTTGCACAGAACAAATACTTCAGACAAGCAGAATGCACATCACACTCATATCAAGCCAACATACCTGGATGAAGATATATTCATCCTGAACAACAAGGGAGCTGACATCAATGGAGCGTGAAAACGGTCCCATCCTTTTGGTCTCCGAGCAGTCCTGAATCCGACAGGTCAAGTAGTGGGTGTCTGTAATGGGAGAATATGTACACATGAGAAATGCCCATGTAGGAGCCTGTCACCTGAAAACAACCACAGCAGCTTAAAAGAAGGTCTCTGAAAGGAAGTCAACCTTATTTCCCACTACACAGACGTTATTGCATGATATACCTCTGGCCTTCAAAACCGTAACTGCTCTCTGGAGTCAGGAATTCATCACACTCCCACATTCACCTTTCCCTTCTGCATTGTGTAGACATGCCCCAAGAGAGAGGAGTTCAAGCCATAAATCGAGGATACAGATCATAGATGCATCAGAAAACTGATGATGGGACCATATGGAGCAGAAGACTTCAAAAGATAGACAGGAGGAATTTATTGACTCCACTATCCTGCTGGGAATTATATCTCCATCCTCCCCTTGAAATATCCTGGTCTTGACGATTGGTTTTAATTGTGGTAATAACACATGAGGGAGCAGAACTATTAAATTTAACTTATTTTGCTGTGAAAATCATAGAATCATAGAATCACCAGGTTGGAAGAGACCCCTCGGATCATTGAGTCCAACCATTCCTATCAAACACTAAACCATGTCCCTCAGCACCTTGTCCACCCGTCTCTTAAACGCCTCCAGGGAAGGTCAATCAACCACCTCCCTGGGCAGCCTCTGTCAGTGCCCAATGACCCTTTCTGTGAAAATTTTTTTCCTAATGTCCACCCTAAACCTCCCCTGGTGGAGCTTGAGGCCATTCCCTCTTGTCCTGTCCCCTCTCACTTGGGAGAAGAGGCAAAATGACTAGCAACTCCCAAAATTAAGCTCAGGCATGAACGGGTCTGATATTAAAAGGCACAACTAGCTGAAGAGTCCCAGCAGTAGTTACACACACTGCAAGAGTCATTGAATGCTTCTGTCTAGACAGAAGATGAGAAGATCATCACACTAATGGAAAGCCTTGTCAGCCTTTGGTATTTCTTGAGTGAAGGAATACAACTGTGAGAAAAACATGAAGAAAACATGAGGCTCTGGAGTGATTCCAGAGAAGAGTAATGAAGCTCATTAAGGGGTTGGAGAACAGGCCTTCTGAGGAACGGCTGAGAGAGCTGGGGGTGTTTATCCTGGAGAAGAGGAGGCTGAGGGGAGACCTCATTGCTCTCTCCAACTACCTGACAGGAGGTTGTGGAGAGGAGGGAGCTGGGCTCTTCTCCCAAGTGACAGCTGACAGGATGAGAAGGAATGGCCTCAAGCTCCTCCAGGGGAGATTTAGAGTAGACATTAGGAAAAAATTTTCACAGAAAGGGTGATTGGGCTCTGGAACAGGCTGCCCAGGGAGGTGGTTGAGTCACCTTCCCTGGAGGTGTTTAAGGCACAGGTGGACAAGGTACTTAGGGACATGGTTTAGTGTTTGATAAGAATGGTTGGACTCAATGATCCGTTGGGTCTCCTCCAACTTGGTTGTTCTATGATTCCATGATTCTAAAGCAAAGGCAAGCAGAAAGAAGTTGCTCCAAATAGCAAGAAGAGGCACACTCACCCCCAGCAAGTCAGCAAGGGCTATAGGGGATTAATCACTATTTCACTCAGGCTAAGAAAGGCTTTCATGAAACAGAAGAACCAAAGCACTATGTCTCTGGATGTGTGCAATCTAATTATGCCATCTCTGCCTTTCAACTGCTCTTCTGAAAACTGCAAATTAGGGAGAAAAAGAACATACAACTAAGAGGACATCTGCAGTGATAAAAGGGTCATATCTTATACACTGCAGCATTTCCACAGGCTTCTTAGAATCATAGAACAACCATGTTGGGAGGGACCCAACGGATCATCGAGTCCAACCCTTCATAGAATCATAGAAAAATCCTTCTTGGATTCATACACTTGTTTATGTCTCTACAAAGGGTGAGGATTGACCATCAAGGAAGAAAACAGCGAGTTCATAGGGGCTGTGGTGAGCCTACAGCAGTGATTTGTAGTTCACAATTGTACCTTTTAACAAGGATCTTGTCAGATTGAGCCCAAAGGAATAAAAGGAAAGTTTTATAGGACAGTAAGTAGCCTAGCAAAGCTGCTTACAAGATTCCCCATCCCATAAAACCTACTGTTGTTCTTTGTGTCTTTCCAGTAGCAGCAAAAAGTGGCTTAGTGGAAAGCACTGGAGGGAATGTTTGAAATCCTATGTCACTCAGCTAACGGTCTTCCCCGATTCAAAGACAAAAATCACAAACTGGCAGTTTCCTCTTCCATGGCTTTGTCTCACCAACAGAATCTTAAGAATGCAAAAAGAATGCAAGTCACAGGCAACAATAACAAGAATAACAATTTTTTTTAAAATACACTGTCTAAAAAATAAAACCAGAAACTACAACAAAGCTTTAATCTAATAGATGTTCATGCCCATCGTATCACAGAATCCTAGAATCACCAGGTAGGAAGAGACCCACCGGATCATCAAGTCCAACCATTCCTATGATTGAAGGCCCATACTTAGAGGCTGTAGACATGGTTCTGGGTCAAGCACTGGAAATTCAAGGGTTATCAAGGGCTACAGAGCTGATCCAGAGCAGTTGCATACATGTGGTGCAGCAATGAAAATGTTGTTTCACTGATGATGCTAAAGCACTAGAAACTTGTTGTTGCCTGCTTAGAGTACCTGGAGGTAATTAAGCAGTATGGTGATAAAATATCTGACCCAAAGACAGCTCCAAATAACTGTTCTGCTTTCTCCCAGCAGAAAATACCATCAGCAGCAGAGAAGACAGACTCTCTGCTGGGATAAGCTAAGGTTCTACATCAAGTGACACATACACACTTGGTCCAGAGCTCTTATTTATCTCCTCAACGCGGCATCTAAGACATCTTGGCAGTATATTAAAGCAAACTCTCAGAAAACAAGTAGGTCTTATAAACTGCTCAGCAGCCTTAAATTGTTCTTTGAGGTTGCACTAAAACTAGGCAGAACAAGGAAGAGAGGCCAGGAGCCATATTTTTAGAAGCTCATTCCTTCCAGTACGTTCTCCCGCACAGTCGCCTGGATATTCTTATCCCTCCAAAAAGGGGATGATTCGCTGCTGCTGAGTGACAGAATGGGAAAAAAAAAGAATAAAAACCTGTCACAAATAAACGCAAATAAATTACAAGTGCTGACATGACAACTAGCTTCCTGCCTGTTGGGAAAGGTGTCATTTTTAGCGTGTTACACCAGCAATCAAATATACTCAAAGAATGGCACCTGATTAATATTCACAGGAAGTCTGTGGTAGAAAAATGGGAAAGCTTACTACACATTTCCCCTTTAATCTCTTGATTATTTATTTTCACATGCTTTACAACATAGAGCCTATGAAAGAAAACATAGACAAAAAAAATATCATCTTCAAACCTGTCTGCCTATGGACACAAAAATAAGTTCAAGTCTTGCCTTGCTTCCTGCTGCCCCACAAAAAAAGGAAAAAATAATTCCCTTTAAAGGTTAGTATTTGGCCCCTGGGAGTAGGGGTAGGAGGTAGAATCATAGAATCATAGAATCACCAGGTTGGAAGAGACTTATTGGATCATCGAGTCCAACCATTCCTATCAAACACTAAACCATGTCTCTCAGTACCTCATCCACCTGCCCCTTAAACTCCTCCAGGGAAGGTGAATCAACCACCTCCCTGGGCAGACTATTCCAATGCCCAATTACCCTTTCTGTGAAGAATTTTTTCCTTATGTTGAGCCTGAACCTCCCCTGGTGGAGCTTGAGGCCATTCCTTCTTGTCCTGTCCCCTGGCACTTGGGAGAAGAGCCCAGCTCCCTCCTCTCTATAACCTCCTTTCAGGTAGTTGTAGAGAGCAATGAGGTCTCCCCTCAGCCTCCTCTTCTCCAGGATAAACACCCCCAGCTCTCTCAGCCATTCCATATGAGGCCTGTTCTCCAGCCCCTTCACCAGCTTCATGGCTCTTCTCTGGACTTGCTCCAGAGCCTCAACATCCTTCTTGTGCTGAGGGAACCAGAACTGAACACAGGATTCGAGGAGTGGCCTCACCACTGCTGAGTACAGAGGGAGAATAACCTCCCTGGCCCTGCTGGTCACACCATTTCTGATCCAAGCCAGGATGCCATTGGCCTTCTTGGCCACCTGGGCACACTGCTGCCTCATGTTCAGTTGCTGTCGACCAACACTCCCAGGTCCCTCTCCTCCTGGCAGCTTTCTAGACAGACTTCTCCCAGTCTGCAGCTCTGCATAGGGTTGTTGTGCCTCAAGTGCAGGACCCAGCATTTAGCCATGTTAAACTTCATGCTGTTGGACTCAGCCCAGTGGTCCAGCCTGTACCTACATGCCAGTTGTCACTGAGAGTTTCATGCCATAGGGGAGGGTGGCTTCTGGGAATATTTTCAATTCATATTAGAACCCCAGAACAAGGGGGGGGTGGGCTCTTTTTACATTCCACCGCAAAAGTTGAGAAGAGTTCCCTATTTCCTAGATAGCTTCAAAAACTTTTCATGCTTATAACTCATCATTTACCTACTTTCTCAGCCCATCTGTGAACAAGGCAATATGTACATCGACCAGCTTGGATGGTTTGCCGCAGCTGAAATCCCAGCATCCATACTCTCCTCACCAACTTATATTACTCAACTTATCTCACTCAACTTATCTCACTTTGGATTAGGAAATGGGTTTCTCAGATGTACAGTCATTTTCCAGTTGAGGAGTTTTAAACACCTCCCAATTAACACAGTCTCCCATCTTGAGAATTTGGAGCGTATTTTAATCCTTCTTAGAAGTGATAAAACCGAAGCAATTTCTTGAAATTTCTAGTATATGCCGGTGAAATAAGCTAAGCTACGAAGTCTCTTCTTTGTCTTCCAGTCCTGACAGCTTTGGCTGGAAGCAGGAGCACAAAAGGCTCTCTCTGCTGCGTAACACCCAAAAATGCAGATCCCTGAAGGGAGACATTAAGACTCAAACCTGTCACCATGTTGAAGGCTGCAAAGGGTAGTGACCATGACTTACAGAGAGACAGGACAGCAAAGTCTGCAGCACTAACAAGCAGCTGATGGAAACAAGTCGTACTGGCAGATTAGCTCAGTTAAACGAGGTCCCTATGCTCAGAAAGACTTAAATCATAAGCTGTCGGTGAAGGTTACCATAAGAGGGGTAAAAAACTAGCTGGAATGGACGATTTCTTCCCTCAAAGGAAAAGAGGATCTAGGAACATCAACAGGACCATAAATTGTCCCCCTGGAAATACTCTCTTTTATCTTTCATAGAATCATGGAACAACCAGGTTGGAAAAGATCCACCAGATCATCGAGTCCAACCATTCCCATCAATCACTAAACCATGTCCCTTAGCGCCTTGTCCACCCGTCCCTTTAACACTGACATGGAAGGTGAATCAACCTCCTCCCTGGGCAGCCTCTTCCAGTGCCCAATCACCATTTTCATAATTTTTTTTTTCCCTAATGTCCAGCCTGAACCTCCCCTGGTGGAGCTTGAGGCCATTCCCTCTCATCCTGTCCCCTGTCCCTTGGGAGAAAAGCTCTTCTCCCTCCTCTCCACAACCTCCGTTCAGGTAGTTGTAGAGAACAATGAGGTCACCCCTCAACCTCCTTTCCCCTCCTTTTCTCTTTAATTAAAATACTATTTATTGTATCGCATCTGTGAGTGGGGAGAAGATGATCTCACTGAGCACCAGAAAGCTGAATATATCTTCCCCGGGAGGGCTGGTGGGTGCTTGTGTCAGTGGGTTTGTAATAGTTCCCTTGCATCTAACTCTGTCCGTGCTGCTATTACACCCAGGCAGAAGGCACGTCGCCCAAGGCTCCTACATTTTTTATAATCTAAAAAATCCAGGCCTAGATTATTATCTTGCTACAGCAGCTCTGCCAAGATGTCAAAAAATGTGAAAAACTTCATCTGCTACCAAAGACAAGAACAGTGTGAGATCAGTTAGGCGCTGGAATTAGCAGCATCTTGCAAATATTAAAGGAGACTAGACACTAAGGAAGAATTTTTTGGTTTTTTTCAGAGACTCTACCGTTCCTAATGACCAGAGAGACGGAACTCGTGGGGTAGCATGTTCCAGAGGACAGACAGAGCAGTGAACAGGACTTCTGCTTCCAGCTCTGTGAGCTTATTTATAATCGTTAGTCATTCATGGATGAATGAGACTCTAGCATGTCCCACCACCTGTTCCCAGCCACAGAGTATATTTTATGCTCTAACACCTAGAATCATACAATCATAGAACAACCAGGTTGGAAGAGACCCAACGGATCATTGAGTCCAACCATTCCTATCAAACACTAAATCATGTCCCTCAGCACCTCATCAACCCGTCCCTTAAACACCTCCAGGGAAGGTGAATTAACCACCTCCCTGGGCAGCCTATTCCAATGCCCAATGACCCTTTCCGTGAAAAATTTCCTCCTAATCTCTAGCCTAAATCTCCCCTGGTGGAGCTTGAGGCCATTCCCTCTTGCCCTGTCCCCTGTCACTTGGGAGAAGAGCCCAGCTCCCTCCTCTCTACAACCTCCTTTCAGGTAGTTGGAAAGAGTAATGAGGTCTCCTCTCAGCCTCCTCTTGTCCAGGCTATACACCCCCAGCTCTCTCAGCCACTCCTCATAGGGCCTGTTCTCCAGCCCCTTCACCAGCCTCGTTGCTCTTCTCTGGACTTGCTCCAGAGCCTCAACATCCTTCTTGTGGTGAGGGGCCCACAACTGAACACAGGATTCAAATTGTTCAAATTCTAATACCTGAATCGGTATTAGACAGCTTCTTGAGTTCCATTATTGTAAAAAGAAAAAAAAAAAAGAAAAAAAATTCACCAGGTTCAGGAGTTTAATCTTAAACACCATTTTTCACACACAATTTTTTTTTTTTAAATAAAAAGCAAGGAGGTAAACAGAAGACGAAAGAAAAATAACTCCTCTTGAAGAATCATGTACTTTTAACGTGTCCAGGGATATTGAAGGCAGAGATTCCTGTCCCTGAATTGAACGGAGCGATGGGAATACTCCATCTATGTCTGTTAATGCATCAGATAAGTGACTGAGCTACCAGGCTGACCTAGAGGCATTACAAAAAATCACCTTTTCCTTCTCCCCACTCCTGAGGGAAATGTTCATCAAAAACTTTCTGATCAAGAGGAAATAACTGCAGGGACCCATTTCTCCAAGAGCTGTAAGTGTCCAAGTCACTTCACCAAGAGCACAGAGGCCCATTTTGGTTATGAAACCAAATAGGAGAAAAGTTAAGCCTCCAATTCCTAAGCACAATGAGCTGTACCATTTCATAGACACATAGAATCATAGAACAACCAGGTTGGAAGAGACCTACCAGATCATCGAGTCCAACCATTCCCATCAAAACCCATCAACCACTCCCATCAACCATTCCCACTTCACGCCAGGTGAGGCTATAGCTCGGAGGCAGCTGATTACTTTGTAATACAAATTAAATCAGTTTAAGCCTTACAGATTCTAATTGGAGCAACAGAGTTCTTCAGTGCTGTGCTTGGTTAGGAGAGGCTGTTCTGCTGACATTCCTGGTTTGAGCTTGATTTTCAGCGAAACCCTCAATATCATCAACTGCCGGTTTCAAAACGCTGAATTTATACATTGAAACAAGAACAAGCAGCAAAACGTCCGAGCAAACAAGAGCTGAAGGAAGAGAGTTGTCTGCAAACTGGGGAGACATCTTTCCAACAAAGCATCCACGTCCCTGACACATCCAATAACCAAATAGCTGGGTGAGCATGTTTAAACTTAGTTTGAAAATAAATTCCATCAGCAGTAAGTTTGCTTACTTGCTTGGGTTTTTTTTCCCTTCTTACTTGCTTTTGGCCATTTCTCCCATCATCCCTGAAGCAGCACACACAGGAGCAAAGGCACTGAAGAAGCCTCCCTACCTTGCCCACCCACCTGCTGTCCCGTTTTGCTCTTTCCACAGATTCAACGAACAGCTGTCACCCTTGAGCTTTTATTTCCTGGTTATTTATTCAGCTGCCATCGCTAAATAGCAGTGGGAGGCCAATCAGTGATTTTAGAAGATCCACAGCCTGAGAGAAGCCACCCTGATAGACAGGAGCTTATTCACGCAGCATCTGGCCTACGCAACACTTGACTAAAACGGAGAAAAGTTGGCATCCAGCAGAAATGAGGACTTTTCCTCCCAGAAATCCGCTAAAAACTCAGTCACATGCTGCTTTCCATACCGTCCCTGTAGTGCAAAAGGGATACATGTCCCACTGCTGCGTAGCATGGAGATGGAGTAAAACTGGCTGCACCTCAGGAGCAGACACACTATCGTGCTTGAATACTGTGTTCAATTCTGGGCCCCTCAGCACAAGAAGGATGTTGAGGCTCTGGAGCGAGTCCAGAGAAGAGCAGTGAAGGTGGTGAAGGGGTTGGAGAAGAAGAGGAGCGGCTGAGAGGGGGTGTTTATCCTGGAGAAGAGGAGGCCAAGAGGAGACCTCATTGCTCTCTATAACTACCTGAAAGGAGGTTGTAGAGAGGAGGGAACTGGGCTCATCTCCCAAGGGACAGGGGACAGGACAAGAGGGAATGGCCCCCACCAGGGGAGGTTCAGGCTGGACATTAGGAAAAAAATTTCATGGAAAGGGTGACTGGGCACTGGCAGAGGCTGCCCAGGGAGAGGGCTGAACTCACCTTCCCTGGAGGTGTTTAAGGGATGGGTGGACAAGGTGCTGAGGGACATGGTTTAGTGTTTGATAGGAACGGTTGGACTCGATGATCCAGTGGGTCTTTTCCAACCTGGTTATTCTATGATTCTATGCTGTGGCTCCTGTGAGAAATACCTGAAACACTTTGGAGAGAGTGGTGATAAAAACTGACCTACTTCTAATGCTTACTTGTCATCGATGGTGGTGAATTATACAGGAATCCATTCTACTGCAAATGTGGCTAGATTCTTTTCAGTGAGGGGTTAAGAATTTTTTTTTTTTATTATTATTACTTCAGATCCAGACATCTTTTCAAGGCTTGCAAAGTTTTGGCACGAAGCTGCTATTCATACATCACAAGCAAAACTGAAAAATCCTTTCAACATGAGACAAAGGGGATGAAGGGTATAGGGATGTTCAGGCCAGAGAAGAAATCTGACTGCAGGTGATTTCTCAAATTCCCAGGTACAAACTAGCTGTTCTGAACACCTCTGGAAGCACTCTAGGTCTGTACTGCACAGTGCTGGTAGCCCAGCTCTGTATGATTGATAGACTCATAGAAGCATAGGATTCATGTAAAATACATGATACTGAAACAGCTAAATAATGACCAGGATAGACAGCTCCTTAGCCCAATATATTGTGCTTTTCTTCTGCTTCTTCACAGACACAAGCCCTACAAGCCTCCAAGTTTTTCCCCAGGGACTAAGGATAAGATTGTGCCTCACATCAAACCGTATGACCCACATAATTCCTATCAATTAAAACGTAAATGTGGAGACAAAATGAGTAAAGTGAATTTCTATTCCCACTCCATTCTCGACTCCAAGCCCACTTTTTCAGCATTGGCTGCAGGCACTCACATCCATCAGCTGTCCGAGCTTCCATGTGCACAAGGTCAGGTTCTTTATCCAAACCGGTCACTGACCTGTAGGAGGAGAAGAAGACAGAGAAGGCGCTGGTTAGGTAAAAGGCTGCAACCAGACAGAGAAAGAGTGAAGAAAGCAAAACCAGTTCAAGTCTATTATGTGACACTTGGCATGCAGATCACTACCTTCTACCACCTCGTCTCCCTTGGGTTTCCACACAGCCCACTCCATGGGTCACATACTCACCTTTAAGTCAGACACTTTTCCAGGTGCTAGTGAGTGAATCTGCTTCTTTACAAGAAATATGATCATTATACAAGACTACAATGATCATTTCTGATCGCAAAGCCGCATGCTAATAGACAGTAAATTAAAAAAAAGGTTTTACTTAGCTAAATAGAGATGGGGCACACTGAGTTTCCTGCTCTGCTCCTGTTTACATCAGTTTCCCATCTTTAAAAGAAAAGCAATGATGCATATGCAGATATGCAGAAAATATGTCTATGCAGAGCTACAGACTGGGAGAAGTCTGTCTAGAAAGCCGCCAGGAGGAGAGGGACCTGAGGGTGTTGGTCGACAGCCGACTGAACATGAGCCAGTAGTGTGCCCAGGTAGCCAAGAAGGCCAATGGCATCTTGGCTTGGATCAGAAACAGTGTTACCAGCAGGTCCAGGGAGGTTATTCTCCCTCTGGACTCAGCACTGGTGAGGCCGTTCCTTGAATCCTGTGTTCAGTTGTGGGTCCCTCAGCACAAGAAGGATGTTGAGGCTCTGGAGAGAGTCCAGAGAAGAGCAATGAGACTGGTGAAGGGGCTGGAGAACAGACCTTATGAGGAATGGCTGAGAGAGCTGGGGGTGTTTAGCCAAGAGAAGAGGAGGCTGAGGCGAGACCTCCTTGCTCTCTACAACTACCTGAAAGGAGATTGTAGAGAGGAGGGTGATGGCCTCTTCTGCCAAGTGACAGGGGACAGGACGAGAGGGAATGGCCTCAAGCTCCGCCAGGGGAGATTTAGGCTGGAGATTAGGAGGAGGTTTTTCTCAGAAAGGGTCATTGGGCATTGGAACAGGCTGCTCAGGGAGGTGGTTGAGTCACATTCCCTGGAGGGGTTTAAGGGACGGGTGGATGAGGTCCTGAGGGACACGCTTTAGTGTTTGATAGGAATGGTTGGACTCGATGATCCGATGGGTCTCTTCCAACCTGGTTGTTCTATGATTCTATGATTCTATGATATGTGTCAGGTGAAAATCTAATTAAAAAAATGCAAGAAGTATTCACTATTCGTCCCATGTTCCTTGATAACCATGAAACAAGGTATAATTAATCTCTTTAACCTCACTGGTTGAAATCCAAACATCTCAAGACAAATTTTCACATGCGTTGTTATTTTACTCCCTAAAATTACTTTGCAAGGTACATTACAAAGAAAGTTTTCCTCCTGGCAGAGAGAAAGTCAAGCCTAGAGCATAAATGTTATTGTTAGTGTCCTGGCTGATAAGAATCGCTGGGAAATGAACATTTAGTCTTAGCAGTGGCTGGCAGGGGGAAAAAAAAAATCCATAGGTGTCCACGTGATTTATGGAGCTGCTTCTCCTGAGTTAACCAGGGGTTAGATTAAAAAGGGACAATGACAAAAATCAGTTTCTAATTTCGTGGAAGCGGAATTTGATACAGTACATTGTAAATAATAGATTCCCTCTGAGCCAGCCAACATTCACAATTCCCTAATGTTCTGAAACACTTTTATCACAATCTTTTGCTGCTTTCATCCTTGGGGCATCAACAACTGAAACAGAAAAAAAAATGAGAAGAAGAAGAAAAAAAAGAACAAACAAACTGTAGACTCTCTGACATATTTTTGTGGATCTCACAAAAAACAAAGCAATTGGAGCAATGACAAACGTATGTATGTGCTGGAGTTCAGCAGAGATCAGCCAGTGCTGCAACTGCCAAAACAACTACATCATGACCCACTGCTTAGGTAACTGAAACTGGCACCGCTTGTTAACTAGAGCACAGCATCAATAACCAGCCCATTCACAACACACTGTGAATTGTGGCCAAAAAACCCACAACACAACAAAACAAAGCTGTGCAGGCAGAGCTTTCATCATTCTACTCCCAGTGAGAAATGGCCTGCTCCTTAATCACTACCATCGGTTTGAGGGCGATCCCACAAGGAAGAAAGCGCTGTTTGTTATGGATAAGGATGCCAGAATGGGCCTGCATCCCTGTGACTGTGCAATTACCCAGGTCAAACTTTCCAAATATACGGACACAGTTAAAAGTGACAGTAGGACAAATACAGATTCCTTAAAACGTCGGTGAAAAACATAATGGTATGTAGCAACACTATTTCCCAATATATATATCACAGAATCATAGACTAACCAGGTTGGAAGAGACCCACCGGATCATCAAGTCCAATCATTCCCACCAGTCTCTGAACCATGTCCCTCAGCACCTTATCCACCCACACCTTAAACCCCTCCAGGGAAGGTGACTCAACCACCTCCCCGGGCAGCCTGTTCTATTGCCTAATGACCCTTTCAGTGAAGAATCTTTTTCCTTATGTTGAGCCTGAACCTCCCCTGGTAGAGCTTGAGGCCATTCCTTCTTGTCCTGTCCCCTGTCACTTGGGAGAAGAGCCCAGTTCCCTCCTCTCCACAACCTCCCTTCAAGTAGTTATAGAGAGCAATGAGGTCTCCCCTCAGCCTCCTCTTCTCCAGGATAAACACCCCCAACTCTCTCAGCCGTTCCTGCCCTATGAAGGGCATACATCTTACTAGTTCATAGTAGACTTTTTCTGTGTTTTTCCTCTAAGTAGCCCTAATTGCTGTAATTTCAGCTGTTCAGTAGTCACAACCCTTGCCTGAAACATGCCAACAGGGTAGAGATATGTGCTTACAAACATATCCATCACAACCTTATCAAAGGGAGTGGTAACTTCATCACTTTTACATACAGGCTAGGAACAGCTGAGAGACTTATCCCCCAGTCCTTTCCAACAGGCTTCCTACTTAAATCCAGCCCTCATCCAGCAGTTTTCAAGCTTTCCTGGAAGCCAGCCACCCCTTCTACCCAGAGATGTTTGCTGCATCCCAACACCACAATCCCAAGCTGCCCCATCTGCAGTCCACGATCCCTCCTGGGTCCCTCCCCTCCAGGTGGAGAGGGCACTCTACCTCCCACCTTGCAATGGAGCGAACCTAATCCTGGCCCAGGTACTAAGAAATCTCACTCTGCCACAGCATTATTCATTTCAAAATCAACTGTAATTAGAAGAAACTAAGTATTTCAAAGCAAAACCCAAAATACTCATTATCATTGTGTGTTTGCATACATAAGCTCTGTGGATCTACTCAAGATGCCTATTATGTGAGCATCAGGGGGATGACAGGAGTCTCCTGAAACATGTCATTTTAGCTTCACATTCCTTCCCAGTGCCATCTACTTGTTTATTTAACTAGTTTTGTCAATGATGATGAAAAAGAGACCAGCATGAAGCACCCATCTAGTACTACTCTGCTTGCCGAATGCCATACTTCAAGTGGAAAAGCTCACAAAGCAACCTCCTGTAACCCTAAAGCAAGACAAGCTTTTGTTATCTACAGGCAGATAAAATCATAGAATCATAGAACAACCAGGTTGGAAGAGACCCATCGGATCATTGAGTCCAACCACTCCTATCAAACACTAAACCATGTCCCTCAGCACCTCATCTACCCGTCCCTTAAACCCCTCCAGGGAAGGTGAATCAACCACCTCCCTGGGCAGCCTCTTCCAATTCCCAATGACCCTTTCCGTGAAAAACTTCCTCCTAATGTCTAGTCTAAATCTCCCCTGGCGGAGCTTGAGGCCATTCCCTCTTGTCCTGTCCCCTGTCACTTGGTATAAAGCTGTAAAACAAAGCATTGGTCACCCTTCCTTCTCCCAAACCTACTTGCTCATAGATATCAAAGACCCTGATTGCAAAACAATCCCAAGCGAATGCCGTTTCTTCATGTTTCACTTCACATCTTTTCCCAGGGGCAAAGACCACAGCTTTGCTTTGCAGTGCTCTGACTTCTGAATACAGATATTTTCAGTAAATCGTCTCTTATGGTTGGTATAGAGAAGTTTCAAATGAAGCTTGCAAAAAAGTCAGCCAGCAGAAAGAGCAAAATGCAAATGCAGGTTCTGCAGCAAAGGGGCAAAAATCCAAACACCAATTGAAAATCTATTTTTTTATCCCATGTAGAAGGAAGGAAGGAAGGAAGGAAGGAAGGAAGGAAGGAAGGAAGGAAGGAAGGAAGGAAGGAAGGAAGGAAGGAAGGAAGGAAGGAAGGAAGGAAGGAAGGAAATAGACTGAGTTACCTGCCTAATGCACACCTCAACTCACGGTTTCTCCCATCTCCACTGCCTTTCCGTGGAATAAACCATCTTTTAATTGTTTTTCTACCCATTTTCCAAACATCAGGCATTTAACAATGAAAGACAGCACTGAGATTTAGCTGCTCTAGCATCTTAGATCAAGAACACTGAGAAATTCTGACTGCCTGCTGTTGATCCTTGCTCCTCAAACCATCAAGAGAGAATAAGAAATGCTCTATTCCTCCATCTCCTGGACTCATTATCTTAGGGGGTGAAGGTGGGTACCACTGAACATCAGAAAAATTTGTTTCAAGGATTTACAACAACATAAAAAAATCAGGTCACAAAGATAAGCCTTTCAAACTGGGTCTGGAATGTGCGGGATTGAGTTTTTTTCCAAGGATTTGCTTGGTTTCTGTCTGGTCGAGGTAGCATTCACCAGCTCTGGCTTTGAAAACAGAATCAAAACTTTTATAACGGATTAAGACTTTCCCGAGATGCCAACTTAGAAACTCATTTTTGAAGGTTGGGATGTCAGACTGAAGGCAATTGTCACTGCTCATGTAAAAAGACGGAGGAAACAGATGGGGACTACTTAGCAGGATGCTGTGCAGTAGATAAGGGTTAGAAATGGGAAGGAACAAGACACATTTATTGTGCCTTAATATGTAAAGGGGGAAAAAAGACATCCTCTTGCTGCAGGCAACTGCAGTCAAATTAGTGGATGTTGCCAATTAGTCTGCTGCAATTTTAATTGTATCCTGCCCTAGAAGTGAATAAAAACTCCTGTGTGGTACCCAGCAAGCAGCGCACAGGACTAAATCATCCAAGCAAGAAGACTATGTCTATATGGGTAGACAGGAGCAGAAATGGATCTATACAATTCTTGCTTAAGCAAAGAGGATCTTTTCACAAAATACCTAGTTAAATGTACCTTTTTGACATGGGTTAACAGCCAACAGGCTACCTTCTCCATCTCATATGGCATCGTATTTGCCTGTATATCGATAACTGAAGTTACCTTCGGCTGGTCAGAGGGATTCTGGGTGTTAATCTGCAATTTACTGCAGTCAAGTCAAAAACTAGATCTACCAGGCATTAACTCTGCGTATCCAATAGTGTGCGCACAAGCTGCACATACCCCAGGTTGACAACAAACTATAAACTGTCCTAGTTAAGAACAGATACAAATCATAGAAACATAGAACAACCAGGTTGGAAGAGACCCACCGGATCATCGAGTCCAACCATTCCTATCAAACACTAAACCATGTCCCTCAGCACCTCATCTACCCGTGTTTAAGACACCTCCAGGGAAGGTGAATCAACCCCCTCCCTGGGCAGTCTATTCCAATGTCCAATGACCCTCTGTGTGAAGAACTTCCTCCTAATCTCCAGCCTAAATCTCCCCTGGTGGAGCTTGAGGCCATTCCCTCTTGTCCTGTCCCCTGTCACTTGGGAGAAGAGCCCAGCTCCCTCCTCTCCACAACCTCTTTTCAGGTAGTTGTAGAGAGTAATGAGGTCTCCTCTCAGCCTCTTCTTCTCCAGGCTAAACACCCCCAGCTCTCTCAGTTGTTCCTCATAAGGCCTGTTCTCCAGCCCCTTCACCAGCTTCGTGGCTCTTCTCAGGACTCCCTCCAGAGCCTCAACATCCTTCTTGTGGTGAGGAGCCCAGAATTGAACACAGGATTCAAGGATGAATGAACCGTTGAATGTTGAACTGTTGGGGGAAGGAATGTCTTTATTAAACACATAAATACAGGACCATTCTCTGTGGCTGAACAGGGGGAAAGGCTGCTGGAGGGGGTAGGATATGATGAGGTCTCTGAAGAGTTATGGACAAAATTTCCTTGCACAGCATATTTCAACTGAAACTTGGAACGAAAGCTGGGCAGGAAGACACTGTAAGAAAGTATCTTAGACAGGTCCTTGGAGCTTTCTGCTTCTTTCCCAGGGCTAATTTCCATGATGCTACAATTCTGGACATCAGCAGAAGTAATTGTTGTGTGACTTAGCTTGCAAGATAAGGCAAAAAAATTGCCAAGTGTTTATTCTCAGCTAATTTCTTTTGAGCAAAGCCAAACATTTTTAAAAGGCCTCGATGGATTTTAAGGAAGTGTTCAGGTAGGTATCCCAAAGAAAACAAAACTTAAGGTGTTCACAGCCTCTGCATATGTTTTGACATGATCCAGTGGGTCTTTTCCATCCTGGTGATTCAGTGATTCCATGTGTCCACTTATTTGCATCTCATCCCACTACCTGCTGAATGTCTAAACTATTTACCTGCAAACTCAGAGGATTACAGGTCCCAGAGCTTCAGAACCACTACATACACTTGTTTCATGGATATAGTAGGCCAGGAAGAGGAAAGAGGATTAAATCAATCCTTTCCATGAAGGAAACGCTCACATTTAGGCCCAGCCATGTCACCAATCGCTAGAGAATCCACATCATATAACAGGTTCTGCTGCTCACACCAACATGTGTATCACACCAACATTGTATCAGAAATGGTGTGACCAGCAGGTCCAGGGAGGTTATTCTCCCTCTGGACTCAGCACTGGTGAGGCCGCTCCTTGAATCCTGTGTTCAGTTGTGGGCCCCTCAGCACAAGAAGGATGTTGAGGCTCTGGAGCGAGTCCAGAGGAGAGCAATGAAGCTGGTGAAGGGGCTGGAGAACAGGCCCTATGAGGAGCGTCTGAGAGAGCTGAGGGTGTTTAGCCTGGAGAAGAGGAGGCTGAGAGGAGACCTCATTACTCTCTACAAGTACCTGAAAGGAGGTTGTGGAGAGGAGGGAGCTGGGCTAGTCTCCTAAGTGACAGGGGACAGGACAAGAGGGAATGGCCTCAAGCTCCTCCAGGGGGATTTAGGCTGGAGATTAGGAGGAAGTTTTTCACGGAAAGGGTCATTGGGCATTGGAACAGGCTGCCCAGGGAGGTGGTTGATTCACCTTCCCTGGAGGTGTTTAATGGACGGGTAGATGAGGTGCTGAGGGACATGGTTTAGTGTTTGATAGGAATGGTTGGACTCGATGATCCAATGGGTCTCTTCCAACCTGGTTGTTCTAGGATTCTAGGATTCTATGATTTTTTATTTCTTCCCAGTGCATAAAAGAATGTGACTCTATCTCACCAAAATTAACAGCAATGGGAAAGAAATGTCACTGAAGCTTAGAACACCTTTAAAGGATATTTATCAACAGAAGACACCTGCTGTTGATTCATGTTTACTCTTTTCCCTCTATGCTAATACCAAAACCCAAGTACAAATAATTATGTGTCTAGTTCTCATCCAGCGAAGAGGTCTTAGTCATTTAAAGCCCTCTGGCACTTCCTCTCCAACCTATACTATAAATTCCAAGAAAGATAATGATATTTTTGTGAAATACACTCAAAAAAAGTGTGTGGGTAGGATGGTGAAGATCCTTACTCATAGCACTGTCAAGGTTTGAAAGGGCTAGCAGCACAGGGTATGCGATGGAGGTGGCATCTTAATTTCCCAGCCTGAAATAACTTCTCAGAGTGACTGAGACTCATGCAGAGAGCAGACCTGTCAGCTACATCAAGCCAGGACGCCCAGAGGATGAGTTCTCAGGTGCAGTCACAGTCCTGCTGCTTACTTACAAACTACACAAGTTATACGCAGCCTGCTGCTCCTGACTCATCAGGGTGCAGCTCATACAGACTATTTAAAAGCAGTCCTGGGGGCTTATCTTAATTGAATAAGAAGCCTTTCTTTTTTTTGCCAGGTCCTAGCAGCACCAACATGGGGATATGGTGGAAGTAATGAAGCATCAGCTCCTCAAGTTAAGATGTTATTGTCTTGAAGGCGTCTCAAACCTTCAGTGCATGAAATACATCAGCTCTCCATACCTCACGCACACAACATAGAATCATAGAATAACCAAGTTCGAACAGACCCACCGGATCATTGAGTCCAACCATTCCCATCAGTCTCTAAACCATGTCCCTCAGCACCTCATCCACCCACACCTTAAACACCTCCAGGGAAGGTGAATCAACCACCTCCCTGGGCAGCCTGTTCCAGTTTCCAGTGACCCTTTCTGTGAAGAATTTTTTCCTAATGTCCAGCCTGAACCTCCCCTGGCGGAGCTTGAGGCCATTCCCTCTTGTCCTGCCCCCTGTCACTCAGGAGAAGAGCCCAGCTCCCTCTTCTCCACAACCTCCTTTCAGGTACTTATAGAGAGCAATGAGGTCTCCTCTCAGTCTCCTCTTCTCCAGGATAAACACCCCCAGCTCTCTCAGACGTTCCTCATAAGGCCTGTTCTCCTCATTCCTCTGAGTTTACCTTCTAGCAAAACTATCTTAAATGTGACCTGTTCAAGACATGCTTTACACCAAAATAAGGATCCTCAGATCCTGTGTTTAATTACTCCCATTTATATGAACATCATCTGACTACAAATATGATGTGCCTTAAACACTAAAGCTCAAGTAATTCAGCTGTTAACTGAGTCCTAGGCAGAATATAGCACCTTTGAAATGCTTTAGAGTAAGAACATCATTTAATAAATGAATGCAGCAGTAGATGAATAAAAATAAAACTTATATTGTCCAAGGAGGAGATGCCAGTATGAAACTTGGCATAGGCACAATGTTTAGGATGTGCTGATGAGCCCTATATGCCTATGGGCATTGTTCATTGTATTAATTAAGGAAGGAAGGATGAGTCTCCACATTCTCTTTACAAAATATTGTGAAAAATCACCCTGGGATATCTTCTAACGTTCTGGAAATAAATTTCTGCTTCAGTTTATGCATGTCGGGGAAAGGAAACGTGAAGAACACGATTTCCATCACAAACCTTTTGTGATAGTTGTTTCTCTGCATTTAAGATGCTAAGCGGAAGAGAACAAATGACTTATATCTTTCTGCAACTTTTAACCATCAGCCAGGAAAGAAAGAGACGGAGAGAAAAGAAGAAGAGAAGGAAAGAGGAGGAGAAAGAGGAGAATCAACTACTCTGTTATGGACCAGTAAGCATGAGTGCACTGATATGCCTCCTTGTCCACCCCCTAAAAAAATAAATCACACTCAATTAGATGCTGAGAGTGAGACGCTCATTTGTCACAACATCCACAAGAGGAAAAGACAAGCAGGGGAAAAAAAAAAGTATGCCAGCAGCAGATAGATATGCAAAAAAAGGCTCTGGCTATGGAAACAACCAGCTTGTGTGGCTGTGTTGGGTAAAAGCAATGGTGACAGAAGGTCTACATATCATTGTGTGTCTCATGACAAGACAAGTTTACACTCAAAACAGAAGCATCCTCACAGGTAGAACGGAGAGATGAATCAAATGGCCACAGCTCCTTGCAGGTCTCTCCAACACTGGGAGAATGAAAATGTTGCAGAGAGAAACCTTTTTTATGGCTTTCTTTGCTTCAAGTTAGATGGATGAACCAACAATAAGGAGATGAGGTTGCCCAGGGGCTGAGCAAGCACTAGACACACTCCTAATTCGTCATGATGGCAAAGTCCCAAAGCACTCCCATCCCCAAAGATTTACCCTTTTCAAGTAAGATTGCTCAGAGAATCATAGAATCACCAGGTTGGAAGAGACCCACCAGATCATCGAGTCCAACCATAAGAATGCTGCAACAGGAGTCTGTGCTACCCAGACTTCGAGAAGTAAAGATGCATGATCAAGCTGTAGGTAAAGCTAGAGCTTCTCTTTCTTGGGTTCTTAATCTGTTGTTATAGATGAGAAATAGAAGGGAAGGGAAGAAAAGTACAAGGCCAAATGAAAAGCAACACTCTGCTGTTTTCTAGCCTTGAGGCAAATTCCAAAATGTCAACGGACTGTTCAAATCTAATGATTTGTAGAAAGAAAAAGAAAAAAAAAAAAAGAAGAAGGTAAGTTTCTGCAGATCCAGAAATAGCTGTAGGGAATCACTATTACAGATTGTCCTTAAAGTCGATATTATAATAGAACATGTCTCATTCCCTTAAAGATTTTCAATCAAAATGTGAAAACCAAAAATATCGTTAGCAGAACCTACGAATCTTTCTGTACTCCTTGGCCAAAGACCTGGCAGCACTTTCAGTTTGTTTTTTCTTTATTTTTTCCCAATAAAAAGCAGGATTTTCTCCTGTGGGGGACAACCCAGATCTAGTGAAATCAGCTCTGAAGTCTACAATTATTATTTATATTTTCTCAGTCCTTGCTGAGGAAAGTCACTGGTCAGTATATTTCTCTCTTTAACTAAGCTGTGGAACTTCTGATATTTCACTAAATGTCTCTATATCCTATTTTCATTGCCTTCTGCCCAAAGGAGGATGATTATCTGTGAGATAATTACAGAGCTTTGATAACCATTGCTATCTCCCATTCCAATTAGCTCACTACAAATATGGAAGTGAAACAGCCTCACTCACCAGCTCCTCGTCCTTGTTCTGTATATGACCAGCAAGAGACAAGTTACTGAATCAACATTATTTAAAAGAACCTGTAGTGCAGCTAATAGGATCCTCCTTCCCCCTCTTACATTCTGATGTAGCCTTGTGTTCACGATGCTTAACAATACAACAATAAAACTCATCTCATTCTACAGAGGAGACTCAGGGGAACGCCAGGAAACGAAGGGATGGGACTTCCAATTTCTTGTCTTGCCGAGAATGATTTCTGCCTCATCTAACTGCTGATGAATTGTCATTTTAAGAGAGTTTGTTAATTTCCAACAGGCAAAAGGCATAAAGAGGGACCTCTTTATCTTTAATGGTTGTTATTGAGCAACACAAATGGCTCACGTTTAAATAAATGAAGAAACATCTTGTCTGTTTTGCCATGATAAGACAGTTCTTTCCGCACAGCTCCTTCTGTTAAATAAAACAACTGGGTCTGTTTGACTTTATGGCAGGCAAGCTTCAAAAGGTTCAGAGTCTGAAGTAAGTTCAGAGAAATTCACTGGATTTTACCTGGATCCTTCCTGATTCTTCTCGAGAAAATCTACCTGAAGTGCTTTGAGGAACGACTGAAAATCTAGTTTCAAGGAAAAATGATTTCTAATAGTATTGATAGACTTACTGAGGATAAATTCTCCATTACACTGCAATTTTCTCAATGCAAAAATGCTTCCATCCCCAGCTGCTGTAAAGAAACAAGAGCTGTAAGAATCCTTACAGAGGTGCATCTCTGGAAATCTGAGTGGGCCACGTGGGATGAGGTCCAGGGCAGAGGGGAGGCTGAGTCCAAAAAGGCTGCTCAGCTCCCTGATGTCAGCAGGTGTTTTGCCATTGAATAAAATGGTTGGAAGAATTATAGAATCATAGAACAACCAGGTTGGAAGAGACGCACCAGACCATCGAGTCCAAACATTCCCACCAATCTCTAAACCATGCCCCTCAATACCTCATCCACCTGCACCTTAAACACCTCCAGGGAAGACAAGTCAACCCCCTCCCTGGGCAGCCTGTTCCAGTTCCCAATGACCCTTTCTGTGAAGAATTTTTTCCTTATGTTGAGCCTGAACCTCCCCTGGTGGAGCTTGAGGCCATTCCCTCTCATCCTGTCCCATCTCACTTGGGAGAAGAGCCCAGTTCCCTCCTCTCCACAACCTCCTCTCAGGTGGTTATAGAGAGCAATGAGGTCTCCCCTCAGCCTCCTCTTCTCCAGGATAAACACTCCCAGCTCTCTCAGACACTCCTGTTCTTCTCCAGTCCCTTTCCCAGCTTTGTTGCTCTTCTCTGGACTCGCTCCAGAGCCTCAACATCCTTCTTGTGGTGAGGGGCCCACAACTGAACACAGGATTATGTCTGCAATTCAGAGTATATGAGAAGATCACTCCTCAGCTTCTCAGAACAGGGGTGATTTTTAAAACAACTCCCAAGGATCTGTCTGCGAGTCACCTAAAAGCAAGAGGGGTTCTCTCCCACAATGAAAAAGAGATTAGTGCAGTATAGAACAAAGGCCAAAATCTAAGCCAAAACCCCTCAAAACAACAAACAAGAAAAAAGAAGTGGGAGAATTGTCCTTGTTAGCCAGAGAGCATAAAATATCATACTACCATCAGCCTGGCAGCCTAGTATTTGATTAGCTTTGCCAAGTTATGACAGTATGGGCGATCCCCATATGCCTGAGGGAGATGCATTATTCAATATATTAATTAAAGGGCTGGCTTTCATCACTGCTTCCTACAAAGTATGGCAAAGAATTACTCTGGGACCGTTACTGACAGGCTGAAATTAATTTGTGTTTGAGTTCACATGCATCAGGGAGAGGCAGAATGAAGTCAGCCCAGGCAGGCTGCATGAGTCTGCACTACAGCACTGAAGCTTCCAACACCGGCCTGTGAAACACAGCAATGAGGTTGGACATCTTATCCCAGTGGGATGAGAACAACTGGCCTGGACAGGCACAGTCTCCTGGGTAGAAAACTGGCTGGATGGCCAGACCTAGAGAGAGGTAGTAAATGGTGTTAAATCCAGCTGGAGGCCAGTGACAAGTGGGGTTCCCCAGGGCTCAGTGCTAGGTCCAGTCCTGTTCAATGTCTTCATCAATGACCTGGATTAGGGCATTGAGGGTACCCTTAGCAAGTTTGCAGACGACACTAAACTGGGTGGAAGTGTCAATCTGCTGGGGGGTAGGGAGGCTCTGCAAAGGGACCTAAACAGGCTGGACTGCTGGGCAGAGTCCAATGGGATGAGGTTTAACACGGCCAAATGCCGGGTCCTGCACTTGGGGCACAACAACCCTATGCAGAACTACAGACTGGGAGAAGTCTGTCTAGAAAGCTGCCAGGAGGAGAGGGACCTGGGGGTGTTGGTCGACAGCCGACTGACCATGACCCAGCAGTGTGCCCAGGTGGCCAAGAAGGCCAATGGCATCCTGGCTTGGATCAGAAATGGTGTGACCAGCAGGTCGAGGGAGGTTCTTCTCCCTCTGTACTCAGCACTGGTGAGGCCGCTCCTTGAATCCTGTGTTCAGTTGTGGGCCCCTCAGCACAAGAAGGATGTTGAGGCTCTGGAGTGAGTCCAGAGAAGAGCAAGGAAGCTGGTGAAGGGGCTGGAGAACAAGAGGAGCAGCTGAGAGAGCTGGGGGTGTTTATCCTGGAGAAGAGGAGGCTGAGGGGAAACCTCCTTGCTCTCTCCAACTACCTGAAAGGAGGTTGTGGAGAGGAGAGAGCTGGGTTCTTCTGCCAAGTGACAGGGGACAGGACAAGGGGGAATGGCCTCAAGCTTCACCAGGGGAGGTTCAGGCTCAACATAAGGAATAAAAATCTTCTCTGAAAGGGTTGTTAGGCAATGGAACAGTCTACCCATGGAGGTGGTTGACTTGCCTTCCCTGGAGGTGTTTAAGGTGCAGGTGGATAAGGTACTGAGGGACATGATTTAGAGATTGGTGAGAATGGTTTGACTCGATGATCCAGTGGGTCCCTTCCAACCTGGGGATTCTATGATTCTATGAAAATAGAGCTTTCCACCATGGACCATCCAGATAGACATGGCATTGCGATCCAGTCCAGGAATCCATCTCAAACTGGGAGAAATATTCAAAAAATTTCTTCTTAGATCTTTCTTACTAACTGTTTATGTGGTTTTGTCCAGCCTCACTTAGTCACAACAGAGCGAGGGGATTACAAAGCAATCCAAGATTAGCGGGGGGGGAAATAATAGACAAGACTGGTCCCTGGAATGTAAATAAATTTGACAGATGTGAGATCAAAGCAAAAGGCTTTTTGATGGCTGAAAGCCCTAACTGCAGCACAATATGTGACATTTAGTGGTAATCATTACATTTCAAACCAATGAACAAAAATATTTCAGCCATTACTTTTCTGGAAAAAAAAATCAAACCCCAAAAATCACTGCCAGTCACGGTACATTAAAGCCATAAATATGCCTAACATCACAAATTGTACTAAAATCACAACAAATTCTAAAAGCCACATAGTATTTATGTAAGGACACCCACAGTTACATTAGTGGAGAAGGAGTAATTCCTCCTTCTGCAAGATACGTTGTGTTTCTTAAGCAAAACTAGGTTGGAAAGAAAAGTTCCTCAAAGGCAACTTGAGAAACCACCTGCTGAAAGAACTCTGTGATAACAGCCAGAATATCAGAGGCAATATATGAATTGTGAGTTTGCTATCTTGTGGTTCTTCTCTTGTGGTTCATTTCTTATGTAGTTCATGGGTTTTAGAGGAGAGTTTAAAGTATTTTAAATCATTTCCCTTCATAGAATCATAGAACAACCAGGTTGGAAGAGACCCACTGGATCATCAAGTCCAACCATTTCCATCAAACACTAACCCATGTCCCTCAGCACCTCGTCCACCCGTCCCTTAAACCCCTCCGGGAAAGGTGAATCAACCCCCTCCCTGGGCAGCCTCTGCCAGTGCCCAATGACCCTTTCTGTGAAAGTTTTTTTCCTAATGTCCAGCCTAAATCTCCCCTGGTGGAGCTTGAGGTCATTCAGGCACTGAGGCATCCAATGTTATACCCAGGTTCCATTTCTGCATCTGCCACTGAGTTATTTCATAATCATAGGCTAGTCAGCTACAACCTAATAGTGGGGAAATATTAAACATCTATAGTGCCAACTGCACTAATTTTATGCACACAAAATTAAAAGAAAATCCCTAAATTCACAGTTCCCCACTTGTTCATCTTTTACTTGAAAGGTAAAATAAAATCGGTCTTGTTATCACCATTGCATTGTGATCTTTAATTAACTAATGTGACCTTGCAAGGAAATCCCTCAATATATGCCAAGACCTTTTAAGAAGTTCTCATCTCCTCTGAACTCTTATTACAGAGCTTGAGGTTAGAGTTTGAAGAATTTATCCTTAGCCTAGTTAACGGCCACGGGAGCTTGAATAACACATCACAGATGCACGTTAGCATTACCTTCTAGGTGAAAAACCTTTCCCAGGTGTTCTCACCAACAGAGCATGGCAAATGAGTCAGTCCACAGGAGTCTTCAGTAATAGATCTCTGTTCAGGGTCTATGTGAACAGCCAGTGCGTTTATACCTTAATGACGCTATAGGTGGTGTTATCCATAGCTGCCAAACTGTAATCATTCCTTTTATCCATAGCTCCAAGCACAGTGTGGTTTTAATTCTGGGAAAAAAAACCTCTAATGCAGGATTACTTAATAGTCAATTTATCATTTACAAGACTGTGTTTTCTTAACACTAAACTTGGCCGTAAAAAAATCAAGCGTTGTTTCCCCAGCACTAGGCGATGACACCATCTGGTAGATAATGATTAGTGGGATTTACAGGACAGACAGGCACATATCAGCCTCTCCATTTCATTGCTGGCAAACTAGTCAGGGAAGGTAATCTCAGCTCTATTCAAAGGTCACTTCTGGAACTGCTGCTTAAAGTATGTGCAGACAAAATTTGGCACTGGAATTTGGAAAAATCAAGTGCTACCAGAGAGATGAGGGAATAAAAACAAACACAAACCTCTGCCCAATTGCAGATCCAAACTCAGATCATAACCTTTTGAAATTCTGAGGTAAATCCCTTATCTTCTGCTACATTACTCCAAACCAGCCCCTGCTATAGTCTTCTTCATGAAATTCAAGCTGCAAATAAACTGAAGCACACTGGCTAAATTTTATCACTGTTCCTATCCCAAATGATGACGAAAAGGATTGAAAACCTTGCCCCTCAAGAGATAAAATTTTCTGGCTCATGCCTCAAACAACTGTGATAGAAAAGCTGCAAATTCAAAGGCATAGCCTAAATGGATGGATGCTCAGCCTCTTCCTTTCTCTGGATTTTTAATCTCTGGAGTTCAAAATGATTGTAGCTGGCATTCACGGACAACAAAATAATCAGAAATCTGGTTGGTTACCACAGAAAGAGAAAAAATTAAATGCTGGGAAGGCTTGATGAAGGAATCAGCAGTGTATTCGAGAACTGGTTGTTATACCACATTTTTTCTATTTGCCAATACTAACACTGCTTCTTGAAGCCAGATTATTACACTTCCTATTTTCCTCCTCCTGATGTGCTCTCCCCTCCTGTTTTATTGGTGTTTTCTGTCCAGCTTTTATCACTACTGAGCATTTCAGTGCCTTTCACTGACTAGGTTCACCCTGGGCACCGACTTCAGTGTTCCAAATATTCCCATAACCATAAGAATCACTGTGCAGGTTTCTCATTCTCGCACACAAATGGGTCTTCCCCCCTGTTCCTGCTCCTGGGCCTTGACAGAATCATGTGTTTGAAAAAAATAAATGATAAAAGGATAAAATGTCTGGATGTAACAGACAAAAAATGGAAAATGGTCCCACATCCACTGCTTCATATTCCCCAGTGATGACAGGAGGTAGGAAACATGAATAGGTTCTCCAGCAAAGACCAGCCTGGGAAGAACCTAAGAGAGATTTGGGTGTCTCAAGGAGCACAGCTCTATCCTCTGCACAGAATGGCAATTTCTGTGTCTGTTCAACAAACATAAACAGGGTGTCCAAAGACAGATGGACAGGGGATGATATTCACAGCCATTTAGCAGATTAGCAGAAAACATAAGGCAGCTTATGGAACTCCATATTTTAAAGAGTCATTCTGTAAGATTACAAAAGCACTTCATATGTCGCTAAAGCATCGTTTAAGTCTCTAGAGTCCTTCAATGCTCTTAATCCACTGCTGTAGCACCCGTTATCACAATATTTTAGCACTTTACCTGCTACATTCAAGAAGCAAAACAACTACCTCAGTTTTACCTAGGGAGGTAACAAGGTAGAGTCAGCTTGAGTCACTCAACATGGAAAAGCTGTGGTCCAGCAAAGTGACAAACAAGGCCTGGTGATTGCTCTACTAATCAAACATTTAGCCTAGAGAAGAGGAGGCTGAGAGGAGACCTCATTACTGTCTACAACTACCTGAAAAGAGGTTGTAGAGAGGAGGGAGCTGGGCTCTTCTCCCAAGTGACAAGGGACAGGACAAGAGGGAATGGCCTCAAGCTCCCTCAGGGGAGATTTAGACTAAAGATTAGGAGGAAGTTTTTCACACAGAGAGTCATTGGGTATTGGAATAGTCTGCCCAGGGAGGGGGTTGATTCACCTTCCCTGGAGGTGTTTAAGGGATGGGTGGATGAGGTGCTGAGGGACATGGTTTAGTGTTTGATAGGAATGGTTGGACTCGATGATACGGTGGGTCTCTTCCAACCTGGTTGTTCTATGATTCTAAACTGTCTTGCCCACATGACTACTGCCCTTGTCCCACCGCAGGAAAAGGTAGAGGTAGTAAAGTAATTTAAGGACAATTCAAGTTTGTGAGTTCTTATCTTCACAGAGGCAGTAGTTAGTCAGCACAGAACAAACACGTTTTACAGAGAAGGAAACTTCCCCAATCTTTCCACAGTGTAAAATATGGGCTATATTTATTATAACCCTCCACATGACAGCACAGGTGCCTATATTATAGTGACAGAAAATGAACAGGGCCCAAAGCGAGCTGCAGAAATGTGTTTTGAAAGAAGAGAACATTGAATAAGTCTTTAACATACTTTGCACCCATCCTGGTTTCAGTAATCTTGAGTAATTTAAGTGATGAGTGATCTGGGAATTTCTGTATCACATTAGCACAAGCTGCTATTTCCAGTCTTACAGGATCCTAAGTTATTAAAATCTCTGAGGCCAAGGTACGTAGGAGCCAAATTTGGATGCCTGCACTCACATCAAGTAACACATTCCCCTCGCGCTCTGCCACCAGCATCAGTGGGTGTAACTCACAAATGAATCACTACTACAGAAGTAAGGATCTCGAATCCTACTTTTTATAACTCTGAGCATCCCAAGGATGAATCTCAGCTCATGCACAAACTTTAAGCCTATCGCAGAAACTGACGACAGATGTCCCATAAACTGTGGGACATGTGACATCCATATGGGACAAGAACACAGAACTACAACTCAGAGATGAGCACTAACATGCAGGAATGAGGAAAGAAGTTGAAGTTAAGTGCCAGGATACAACATCACCAACAGGGATTGGAGCTTAGGACTTTATTTTTGTCCAGTGAGGAGACATCACAGATGCTGCCTGTCAGATCTACAGCAAAACGCAGAGTGACCTGACCCGCATGTCCATGGCTACTAGGCAGGTGAGTAAAAATTCACACCACGACCTCACGACATCTGATGCAATCATCATTTTCTCCAGTTCTTAGTGTCTCTGTATCCGAGCTCTCTCAGGGAAGGTGTAATTATTTTGAAAAGGTCTCAGAGATAAAAATAAGACCTCTCCCTGTCAGGATGACTGATCCCATGAACTAGGTGAAGATTACAGTCTTCACAAGCCTATTTTTCTCATGGCAGCCTGAGAGATGAAAGTCATCATTTGAAGGCAAAATCACTAGACAAAGGTTGTCCCAGATAAGACCAGTAGCACTCAAACCAGATGAAGACTGTCTCATTTGATAAAGGATGCTTACCCGAGTCCCTACTAATAAAAAACCACAGAGCAGCACAAACAAACATCTCCCTTTCCTTATTATTTCACCTTCCCTGGAAGTTTTAATTAAGAAGCTAAATATTGTAGTATTTGATAAGCTGATCAACTCTACAGAGTAGTGGCTCGTGTCCCTCTGAAACTTACAACTATACACATTTTTCTAGCTCTTTCATAGCCTAATAAAAAGAAATTGTCAAATTCCCAAGGCTAAAATGTTGTCCTTGCATTTCTTTTTCTGTGCACCTCTTACAAGCCAGAGCTTGTAAGACATCACAGTCTGCAGCTTTAAAAAGAAAGAAATAAAAAAAAACTTAAAAAAAGAAAGAAATCAGACAGCTAAGGGGAGTTATTATGTTCCAAAATTCCAGCATCTCTGACCCCTGCACTACAAATTGATTCAAATCTCTCTCACTCGGGGAAAAACCTAATTCAGTCTTTTGGAAAGTTTATTATCACTGGGATTCTACTGTTTCGGAGTGGAATAAAGATTTTTAGGTCTATGCCATGTGAGCTTTAACTAGAGAAGACCTCTACATTTTCTAAGAGAAAGAGACGGTTAAAACAGAGGCTTTATAGAATGCACTGTTAAAAAGCAGCATTCAAACTGTGCAGCCACAAAGCTGAATGAAACATGAGGTATGTTGCAGAAAACAACCTACAGGCCTGGGTGTCAAAGGAGCAGAGACAAACAGGCAATTTCCACTAAACTTCATTACGTAAAAGTAGAAAATAAACCACAACAATATAACCTCTGCTTCAGAGATTCTGCTTTGTTCCCAAGTCAGCTCAGCCCTTGCGCTTCATTCTTCAGGGAAGTTTCTCCCCTAAGCTCAAATGTGCTATCTGAAGGGTAGAGCACAATTATACTACAGAACCCAGTATTCTACTACACAGAAGGACAGACCTGGAGAGGATCAACACCTTTGCCGTGTGCACCTAGCATGAAATCCAAGGATTTTGGATAGTTAGCTCAATCAGCCACCCATCACCATAATCAGAACATAATCACCTTTCCTTCATTATGGAAATATGAAACAGTGACACAGTCAGACCAGGTTCTAGAGCTTTGATACATTTTGCAGGTCTATGTGAATTAGGAGCCTTACAGCTTCCTTGCCTAGATGTTCAAAAACCTTCTTACACTGCCCAAACTCCACAGGCTTACTCAGGGAATTATCCAGACTTGTTGCCAAAGAATCACATTTTAAATGTGGGAGTCTAAAGCTGTTTAGGAGAGACTTGCAGAAGGACCTAAGCAACCTGAAAATCCTATGACGCATCTAGACATAAGGAAGAATTCTAGACATAAAGAAGAATTTCTTCACTGTGAGAGTGCTGAGACACTGAAACAGGTTGCCCAGGGAAGCTGTGGATGCCCCATCCCTGGAAGTATCCAAGGCCAGGCTGGATGGGCTTGGGCAGCCTGATCTAGTGGGATTCCTGTGGCAGAGGGGTTGGAACTGGATGATCTTTAAAGTCCATTCCAATCCAAACTATTCTATGATTCTATATACTGTCTTCACATCAAGGTCTAGAAATACAGCGAATCTAATCTACAGATATTTTTGGCCTGGATTACAGATATTTTTAATGACACACAAGTATTTCTATGAGAACTTGACTCTTAAGATATATACATCATGATTTGCAATTGGGCGTCAATTCTTAAGCCATCCAAGTAATTTTTGTTTTTCACTCAGCAAAATATGAGACCCTGGTTTCTTAATATTACAATCTCTTTTTGGCTTTAATGACCAGGCACTTCTTCGACTATTCATAGGTTTTCTTAAATCATCCCTTCTGCATGTTCATATACATGTCATCATCTGGCATGTAGTATAGGGTTAAGAACTTGATTCAAGCCCCAAATCCTAGATTCAACCACAGAAGACTTCTGCTGGGCTTTCTCTTTCTCTCTGAATTCAGTTCTTGGGCTTTCACATGGACAGAAGTTTGGAAAAACAGCCTCTGAAATGGAAGACCTTGGAGATAGGAACTAAATTTATTTGATCATCTGCTTTTAAGATGGTTTTAGACGCTGATGCTTGGGAAACGGAAAGGAAGATAGTCACAAAGCAGATTCTTAGCAAACTGTTTGCATATCCTGGGCTTCTCACCAGTCTGTAGAAAGAAACTGGCTCCTCAAAGTGATTCAAAACAGAGTCTGAATCATCCTTTCTTGCTGTAGTTGCATAAGGAGACTGGTCAGAGTGGCTGGCTTTGCACAGAAAAAAAATTTGTTAAAGAAAACCATCTCTTGGAGCTAGATGCCCTTCTTCCCTCCATGACCTCTCCAAAACAAGTAAAGCCGAGGGCATAACTCACCAGTAAAACCTGTTTGGAGTGACCCGTTCATGCATGAGATGCCATTTTCTTCCAAAGTCCATGGAGCAGTAAAGCTGAAACACAGAGAGAGAGAGAAGTATAAACTTTGAGGAAGAGAAGAAAGACTAACACTACCACAAAGGATTACAATCAGCTCAGATTAAAGAAGAGGAGTGGATTGTCCTGCACAGTTATTGAGCAGTCTCGCTGCCAGGGGAGGGCAATAAGGCACCCATCTCTTCACATTTAACACTCAATATCAGGTTGGCTCTTCCAAAACTTTTTCAAACATTTTCGTGCTTCCTGATTTCAGTTGTCAACACATTCACTTTGACAATACTGCCATATGACAAAACTGGCAGTCCCCCTGCTTTTTTAGCCCAATGGGAAGCAGGTGATTGATGACATGCAAACTCCTGACATTTCCCAAGTGACAAGGGGACAGGGCAAGAGGGAATGGCCTCAAGCTCCTCCAGGGGAGGTTCAGGCTCCACATCAGGAAAAAATATTTCATGGAAAGGGTCATTGGGCACTGGAACAGGCTGCCCAGGATGGTGGTTGAGTCACCTTCCCTGGAGGGGTTTAAAAGACATGTGGATGAGGTGCTGAGGGGCATAGTTTAGGGATTGATGGGAATGGTTGGACTTGATGATTGGGTGGGTCCTTTCCAACCTGGTGATTCTGTGATTCTATGATTAAACAGAATGAAAGACAAAGAAGGAGTAAAGATGACTATGATGTGGTAGGTAGTGACTATATCCAAGGTCACACTGCAAGTAATTTTTATGGTGTGGATTAAATCTCCCTCCCATGTGGGAAAGGAAATGGAAATTGCCTTAATTTACCACTTCTATGTTCAGAGCAAGGTCTAAATTCTGAAGTAAGTTAGAAAGCAATCTGCTCATTAACTGAACATTAAAGACAGTGAAGTGGTTCTTCTGGAAAGCAAAGTTTTCAATCTAACGATCCTTTTATGTCTTTCTGGCTAACAAACGGTATAGCTGTAACGTAACCAAGTTTCCATGCAACTCCACAATAAGTCTCAGGTACAGGTTGGCTTCATCCATACTTGGCTTAATATCACAAATACAATTCCCCATTTAATTAATTACCCACAATCTACTCACTCATAATCAAAGCAATACATAAGCTCCGTTTCTCCAACTTCGAGCAAGTTTGGTTCTTCAGAAAAAAAATGCACTTTGAGAAATAACTACTTTCCTTTACAACTAGATCACAGAGAAATACAGAGCAGGCAGTATTTTGAACAAGATTTCAAATAAATTTCAGCTGAAGTAAATTCCGGCTTAATAAAATAGGGGTTGATTGCAGCCTAAGGAGGTAGATAACTGAGTTGAGAAACTTAAATGCTTGTAATATCCAAATTTAGGTCTTTAATGGGAAAAAAATATAATCTGAGTAAAGGTTCTGCATTTGATTTGATTCTGAGTAACTAGATTTACAAATCAGAGACAGGCTCATGTTCAGATTAGAAGGGTTCACAGCCTCGTGATGTGTACTATGGCAGAGCTATGATGGATGGCGAAGTGTGACTGGGAAGATAAACTCTATATGCTCGCACTGAATATTAAAGCTCCTGGAACAGGCAGTATCACTGACCACAGAGATCCAGCAGCCACATCAGCACTGAACCACAGAACAATTTACAAAGGTGATTAGAAAGGGCTGTTTGAGCAGCATCCAAAGCCTGAGGCAGCTGATTAATTCTTACTGTGTCTGTACTCAGCTACACAACCAAACTGCTGTGTAGGTAGCTAAAAGAAGCTCCAAAACTGAAATTTAGACCCCATCATGTCTAACACAACTGGTATAGGTAAAGACAAAAGAATCAATCTTTTGCATTTATGTCAATGGGAAGTCCGGTTTCAGCCAATGACAGCTCAAGCTGCCAGTGAATCGTAGAATCATAGAATCACCAGGTTGGAAGAGACCCATCGGATCATCAAGTCCAACCATTCCTATCAAACACTAAACCATGTCCCTCAGCACCTCATCTACCTCTCCCTTAAACACCTCCAGGGGAAGGTGGATCAACCACCTCCCTGGGCAGCCTATTCAAGTGCCCAATGACCCTCTGTGTGAAAAACTTCCTCCTAATCTCAAGCCTAAAGCCATCCCCTGGGGGAAGAGCTGGAGGCCATCCCTCCAGTCTTCCATCTCTTTCCCCCCTCATCTGCTTTATTCTTTATTATTTATTTTTCACGGAAAGGGTCATTGGGCACTGGAATAGGCAGCCCAGGGAGGTGGTTGATCCACCCCTTCCCTGGAGGAGCTTGAGGCCATTCCCTCTTGTCCTAGTCCCCCAGCACTTGGGAGAAGAGCCCAGCTCCCTCCTCTCCACAACCACCCACATTATCCAGGCTTCCTCTGTTTCTCTGGTCAACCAATCACAGTCAGAGTCTAAAAAAAAACACAGCAGAGAATCCTCTGCCCCAAAAGGAATTATCTGTCAACAGAAAAATAAAGCATTGCTTATCTCCTCTAACTAATGACAACAGAAAAATAAAACTTCTCCAAATGCAAGGATAGGCTTATGAAGTCAATATCAAGGTTATACATCAAGAAGGTAAACAGCAAATATTTATGCAAACAGCATCACGTCCTTTCTTCTAAAGGAACATCTGGATTCTCAGAAACAATAACTGACAATCCACGCTCCACGCGCCAAATCTCAATAGTGCTCCAACTCCGCCTTGATGGTGGCTGCCAGCAATATTCCTTAAGGCCATTCACGTGGTTTTACACATACAAGGACCTCCACGCACAGACTGAATTGCAACAGACAACTTGGCTTTCCCTTCCACATCCTGACTGCAGGCACAACATAGAGATCAAGTCACAAATCACGGGCTTCGGGCAGCTCAGACTAAGTTAACTCCCATTCTCAACCAGGTGTAAAAGGGACTAGCATCCCTATTGTATTCTGCAACAGATTAACCAGTCTTATCATAGGAGAAAAGGATTAGCAAAATACATCAATTTCCTTAGAATCTCCTTTATCTTTTGCCCCTAGTGTTTCCTTTTCTTTTGCGGCTGCATAACAGCAGTAGCTACAGAGAGCTTAGTGGCACAAAGCACAATCTCTTTCGCACTACTTGTCTCTCCCACAGTGTCTTATTCAGGAAGCACCTTTCTATATAAAGTTAAAAATGAGAGACTGGCCACTGAGTACATTTTTCCTGCTTTCTTTCTATTAAACCTCTGACTGACTGATAGTAGGAGGACTAAATTGAACTTGTAGCCTTTAGGTGATTTCATAGACTCATAGAATCATAGAATAACCAGATTGGAAGACACTCACTGGATCATCGAGTCCAACCATTCCTATCAAAAACTAAACAATGTCCCTCAGTACCTCATCCACCTGCACCTTAAACACCTCTAGGGAAGGGGAATCAACCACCTCCCTGGGCTGCTTGTTCCAATGCCCAGTGACCCTTTCTGTGAAAATCTTTTTCATGTGTCCCACCTGAACCTCCCCTGGTGGAGCCTGAGGCCATTCCCTCTTGTCCTGTCCCCTGTCCCTTGGGAGAAGAGCCCAGCTCCCTCCTCTCCACAACCTCCTTTCAGGTAGTTGTAGAGAGCAATGAGGTGTCCCCTCAGCCTCCTCTTCTCCAGCCTAAACCCTCGTGCAGGTACCCTTGTGGGCACCCAGTCATGGAACTAAAAAGGGTTTATAAAGAACCAGCTAAGCTCAATAAAATGTCTTCAATCCGTCAGACTGAAGTCCATGTGATCAATCCCCTCAAACATTTCTGTAGGAAATCGGATTGCATGCAAGCAGTTTGCAAAAAGTAACCCAGAAAAGCAAGAGTGTTGCAGGGTCTTAAATTTTCTCTACAGAGGAAAAATCAACACAATCACTGGAAAAATATTAGAGGCTTAGAAACTGAAGAAAAAGTTGTAAAACACTCAGAAAACTGTAAAGTGTGTTTCCTCTAGGCTTCTGTGTTACAGAATATATTACAAAAGGAGAAGGTGATGCCATCATTAATACGACAGAAAACTCGTTTGTAGAAGGAAAATGAATTGGAGGAAAAACTCACTATACTTTTCAGCCTTAAGTGTACAGAACAGAGAAGTCACGTCTAACAGTTTCCAGAGGTGACCCATCACGTGGAACAAGAGAGCCACATGCAACAAATTCAAACTACAGGGAAAATATTTAATCAGATGATAACATCAACATTTTTTCTAAAGACGCACTGAGCAACTGAGTACTGCAGGAGAAATGTTTTGCAAGGTCTTGGGATAATATTCTGCATAGAATAAATGGTTGGTCGTCACTTCCCTGGAGGTGTTTAAGGGATGGGTGGATGAGGTCCTGAGGGACATGGTTTAGTGTTTGATAGGAATGGTTGGACTCGATGATCTGGTGGGTTTCTTCCAACCTGGTGATTCTATGATTCTATGACTTCACCTCCTACAAAGATCTTTTTTTTTTCCATATGTGAAATTCAACATGGGAAGGATTTAATAAGGTTGCCCCTACTTAGCAAAGCCAAAATAAATAAATAAATAAATGGAACAAGGGAATCTACACCATGGAAGATAACTGCTCCAGCAAGTAAAAAGATATGAGTGATCATTGCATTTCACCCTGTTATCTTATATATCTCTGAAAGAACACCTACACATACTCAAACACTGAAATGCTACTTCTGCTGGTCAAATCCATTAGGAGACACAGAGGTTAATGTCACCTTCAAGCTGATGACCAGCTCAGGAACAAAGTTATCATCTCTGCTTGTTCCTTCCACTATCTCCCAGGGAAATACTTGTCCTTGTGACCTTGCTTTGCTGTGGCTTCAGAGAAACCAAGATCTGAAGCTTGGAAATGCACCTCGATCTTTAGAGAAGGGAAAGAACATCACAGAATCATAGAATCACCAGGTTGGAAGAGACCCACCGGATCATCAAGTCCAACCATTCCTATCAAACACTAAACCATGCCTCTCAGTACCTCATCCACCCATCTTGCTCTCTCTTCTTACCACAAGCTGCTGGAAGTTACAATTCATTTAAGGTATCCTTGACAGCTCTACACTAAAGAAACTAAAAATAAATCCTGCTTCTCGAGCCAAAAGATTTGTGCAGCAGCTGGTGAAGCTAAGCTTAGGAGAAGGAAGTCTACCAGCACCATATTTATGGGCTTTGTTTACACAGAGTGTTAAAAACTAGTAATTGTAATGAAAACAAATGGACCAGTTTACATCTCTGCTTTGATTTCCTTTCCAGGTGATTAAAGGCTGCACCAAGAGACCTCATTACAGCTGAAGGTTATTTAGCATGGTACAGCGAAATCATAGAATCATAGAATCACCAGTTTGGAAGAGACCTACCGGATCATGGAGTCAAACCATTCCTATCAAATTATCTCAGACATGGGAAGGGCACGTGTCCACAGGCTGCTGCATGTCCGAGACCCACCAGGGCTATTGGTTTCCCTACAGATATTCAAGAGGCACTTGAAACCAACCATTTTGATGGGAAACTGGTATAGATAGAATTTAAATACTAATCTGTCCCATACAGAGTATGGGGAAGTATTAGAAGGTTGGAAGTTCTCTTTGTAAATTAAAATCTAATATTGAAGTATTTCTTGAGCTGCCTGGCAGAAGTAGACCTTCACATGAAAGAAATTAAGACTCAACTAAACTGTTATAAGAAACTGCTCAGGAATCTGCACAAAGCCCAAACACTTTGGAAATCATAGAATCATAGAACAATCAGGTTGGAAGAGACCCATCGGATCATCGAGGCCAATCATTCCTATCAGACACTAAAGCATGTCCCTCAGCACCTCATCCACCCGTCCCTTAAACACCTCCAGGGAATGTGAATCAACCACCTCCTGGGCAGCCTATTCCAATGCCCAATGACCCTCTGTGTGAAGAACTTCCTCCTAATCTCCAGCCTAAATCTCCCCTGGTGGAGCTTGAGGCCATTCCCTCTCATCCTGTCCCCTGGCACTTGGGAGAAGAGCCCAGCTCCCTCCTCAACACTACCTCCCCTCAGGGAGTTGTAGAGAGTAATGAGGTCTCCTTTCAGTCTCCTCTTCTCTAGGCTAAACATCCCCAGCTCTCTCAGCCATTCCTCATAAGGTCTGCTCTCCAGAACCCTCACCAGCCTCATTGCTCAAGTTAGCCAGAACCCATTTCTAAATAATTTAGATTTAGCAACTTGCAAAAAGTACTATAAATGGAAATACAAGTTTGAGGTAACGTGAACTTTTTTTATTATTTGTTTATTACTTTCTTCTTGAAATTTTAGCTACTTCAAAATCACTCTAGAGTGAGGATGGGCTAAAGTTGAGCAACATGTTGTCGCTGACCCTCTTCTGATGGATGTTTTAACAAGCCTTATTGAAAACTAAGGGGCAAAAACCCAAAACCAAAAATAATTCTACTTTTAGAGCTTAAGAACAGATTGAGACATAACAGACAAGGCGTGCAATGTGCCATGCAGGGGACCAGTTTCCCACATCAATGGTGCAGAGCAGAGAGTGAGACCAGACGCAGAAAGAGGAAAGGCTGCAGAACCAGGAAGGGATATTGGGACTGTGAAAAGATCTGAACAGGATGGAGGTAGCCGATCTACCACCTCCTACCAGGGTGTACAAAGTACACCAGGTCATATCTTTACTAATATTTCTTCCCTTCAGGCAGAGGTAGAGGGTTGCAAGCTGCTCCTGTTGTCCTCAGCTGCTGCTTCAATCCCTTTTTCCCTAGGATCAGCTCTTTAACCGTCACAAAAGACTGAATCGGCTCTAACGGCTGCTGACTTTGCTCCCTCCATGCCAGGTTGGTTCCTTTGCCCAGCTTCTTCTCAGCTTTAAAATGATTAGACAGTTGCTGTTTTTTTTTTTTCCTAGCCTGGAGAAGTGGAGGCTGAGAGACCTCATTGCTCTCTATAACTACTAAGGAGGTTGTGGAGAGGAGGGTGATGGTCTCTTCTCCCAAGTGACAGGGGACAGGACAAGAGGGAATGGCCTCAAGCTCCACCAGGGGAGATTTAGGCTAGACATTAGTTAAAAATTTTTCACAGAAAGGGTCATTGGGCACTGGAACAGGTTGAACAGGGAGGGGGTTGAGTCACCTTCCCTGGAGGTGTTGAAGGGATGGATGGACAAGGTGCTGAGGGACATGGTTTAGAGACTGGTGGGAGTAGTTGGACTCAATGATCCAGTGGGTCAGTTCCAACCTGGTTGTTCTATGATTCTATATTTTTTTTTCTGAGGCCTGGTCTAACTGGATCCACAAGCTGTGTGGATATAGCCACTGGTGTTGTGTAGGTCAGCCTAACCACAGAGCCCTGTGCCCTTCCAGGTCAAGAGGGAAATCTTGTTTGCTCCCGGGGACTCCAAACTGGAGCCCTTTAGAAGCCCCTCCTTATGCTCCATTAATGCTTATAATCTAAAAGTTTAACAATAAGGGATAATAAATGGCTACCACATGTCTAATGGGAAGATTTTTCATTCAAATGTGCTTTATTGTGTGATATATGCTTTTAATTACACTACAAGCATATGGGAGCATTCGTTGCTATTACAGACCAATCTTTCATGTTTATTGAGCATAAGACTACAATGGGAAAAGCAGGAGAGTCTGAGACATTAGCCAGAGTGGGAAATAAAGCTACAATCACATCCTTGGTTCTTCCTCTCCTCTTTCCTCTCTAAAGCCAGTGGTATTATCTGTAAGGTAACCTCAATATTACACAAAACAGGATTTAATAGAAAATGGTTTTTTTCCGACCAGGGAAAGAAAAAGATTTCACATCATCAAAACACCTTCCAAACTCATATAAGATTTTGCTGAGTTATTTCCTTATGTGGAAAACCAACATTTCTGGAAGCGGATACATGGCCATTAATGGAAAGGTGTTGAAACGGGATTCAGAACAGAATTTTAATCTGAGATGTAATTGTTGCTCACGCAAAAAATTTCACATGGCTTGAAAGAAATATATGTTAGTTTAGAACGTGTCATTTGGGCAAAATTAAAGCAATGTATTTTGCTACAGATTCAATAACATACGTCATTTAACATAAAGACACCCCAGCCACCCAATTCAACTTCAGTTTTCCATTCATCGGCATTTTCATAGGTAAGGGAGGTTACTTAAGAAAGTTCCCAAGTTCTGTGACCCATCACCCTGCAGACACTGAGCGGCCACACACTGGAACCTGATCCAGTTCCCATAGAATCATAGAATCATAGAACAACCAGGTTGGAAGAGACCCATCGAATCATCGAGTCCAACCATAATATGCTGCACAGCAAAGATGCTCCCACTTGGGGCCAACCCTGGCAGTGGGTACATGTCCACCCTCATACAGTTCTCAACTCATCAGCTGAAGACCAGAAAACTTAAAAAACCTGCACCCTGCTTCTCCATAGCATGGTGCAACTCTATTTCTGGACAAAGTCATAGAATCATAGAATCACCAGGTTGGAAGAGACCCATCGGATCATCGAGTCCAACCATTCCTATCTAACACTAAACCATGTCCCTCAGTACCTCGTCTACCTGTGCCTCAAACACCTCCAAGGAAGGTGAATCAACCACCTCCATGGGCAGCCTCTGCCAGTGCCCAGTGACCCTTTCCATGAAAACCTTCCTCCTAATCTCTAGCCTAAATCTCCCCTGGCCGAGCTTGAGGCCATTCCCTCTTGTCCTGTCCCCTGGCATTGGGAGAAGAGGCCAGATCCCTCCTCTCTACAACCTCCTTTCAGGGAGTTGGAGAGAGTAATGAGGTCTCCTCTCAGCCTCCTCTTCTCCAGGATAAATAACCCCAGATCTCTCAGCCATTCCTCATAAGGCCTCTTCTCCAACCCCTTCACCAGCCTCATTGCTCTTCTCTGGACTCGCTCCAGAGCCTCAACATCCTTCTTGTGCTGAAGGGTCCACAACTGAACACAGGATTCGAGTTGTGGTCTCGCCAGTGCAGAGTACAGAAGGAAAATAACTTCCCTGGACCTGCTGGTAACACCATTTCTGATACAAGCCCGGATGCCATTGGCCTTCTTGGCCACCTGAGCACACTGCTGGCTCATGTTCAGTCGGCTGTCGACCAACACCCCCAGGTCCCTCTCCTCCTGGCAGCTTTCTAGACAGACTTCTCCCAGTCTGTAGCTCTGCACAGGGCCTGTCCATGCCAGAGGCTGACAGTTTCCGTAGCACAATGCTGTGAGAAACTGTGTCAAAGGCTTTACTGAAGTCCAGGAAGACCACATCCACAGCCTTTCCCTCGTCCAGCAGCTCAGTCACTTTGTCGTAGAAGGCGATCAGGTTAGTTTGGCAAGACCTGCCTTTTGTGAACCTGAGTCAGAGCAATCTCATAAAATGTGCACATTCTCCTGCCCCGTTCACCCTACAAGGCCACTGTGCCCCCTCAGGCTGGAGCCATGGGCTCTATCAGGGATTTACGATGCAAAGAAGGGATCACTGCAAAATGTTTCGGTGTTTAAATCACACCTTTCCTAAGAAAGGAACTCAGCTGGCATCTTACCAGGTTTCAAAACTGACAAGTAGCTCTTGTCACCCTCAGGAAAAGTGAGAAGAAAACAGCATTGCACTGGCCAAGCACATTCCCTGCAAGCACCCGAACCCAGAGTGAGCAAATGTTGAGCTATACAAATGATAGACTTTCTGATGATTGAGGACGCTTGTGGCTGTGCACTGAATAAATACAGGCTGCTCCAATTAATCCTGCTCTAATCCCACCCCTCTCTGCTGCCAAAGACCACTGCAGCCTCTCTGCATGCATACACAATAACAAAGCTGTGAAGCTGGAGGGGTTTGCTCTGCTCAGTGACATTAACACATCAGCCCAGCAGGCTCAGGAGCCAGCGCTGTGCATTCAGAGCAGCTAAACGCTTTGCTTTCCACAGCAAAAAAATCCCAGTGCATCTGAGGCAAAGATGCCTACACCAAGAAATGCATCACAGGCACAGGTACTAGATAACTCAGAGGAAAAGTCAGGAACAGGTAATAAAAAAAAGGGACCCAAGGAGAGAGATTTCAAAAATTGAACATGCAGAATTCCTCCACAGATTGTAAAAAGGAAAGGTAGAACTATCTACCTGTATGTAAATGGCATAATACCAAGGAAATGGCAAGCTTTGAAGGTTGGTGTGGGTGAGACAGCAGACAGACACTTCTAATCCTTAAAGACTCTTCCTAAGTACGCTTCCCAAGGCAGCTCAATACAAGCTTTGCAGATAGTAATTTTTAATAATTTCCTTTCCATTTCACTGGTGTATGCTAATTCCTATGGCAATGTCATCTGCAGAGGGGTGGAAGTGCTATATTCACAGCCTGTTAAGAGACTTGTAAGTCAGGAACGATGGCACAGCTGGAATTTTACTGGGTTTACTCAACAACACTTCTTCCAAATCTTTTGTTCATGGATACACATTCTCTGGACATTTCTGGTCCCAATACTTATGCTCTAGACTGCTTGGGATCAAGGCCAGATACCAGATCAAACCAGCCCAGAGAATTGCCCATCATAGTTAATGGGAGTCTTGCATCCCCCAAAAGAGAACATAGTTACTACCTATAGGACAACTCTGACTGTGAAATAAATCCCGTGAGAAAAAAAAATATTATATATATAAAAAAAAGATAGATTTCATCTTCTGATATTGAAGATGCAGATTTAGCAAAAATTATCTCCCACTGGAACACTCAAGCCCCTGTACCTTCTTCTACAATTCATTCTTTTAGGCCATCTTCATTATTGCCTGCCTGTCATATCTTGTCCTATAATAAATCAAAAGAATGAGAAATTAAGATTAAATGACCCGTACGTCCTGATTCATTGGATGCCTCAAGTACCAAAGCAAACTTATTTCCATGAGCTTGAATATATAATATAATAAAGAAACTCACAGCTCCCTTCAGCCCTATTCTCTTGCTCCCCAGTCAGCTCTGGTCTCTGCTAGCAGCTCCACTAGCTTGAAGATGTTCTCCAGTACTACTTTTATAATACTTTTAAAATTCTGTGGGGTAATTCAGTCCAGCCTCAGCTAACCAGATTTCCCCTTAGCTATATTCCCTGGTAAACCTTACATTGACAACACACAATTGCTGAAGGGAAAGCAGAGCCTGCTCTACACACACACAAAGATAAGATGAAGTTGCATGTAGGAAGGGGTTTTAAATCTGGGAAGATCCAGGGGAATATCCTTTCCTTCAGACTGAACAGTAAGTGGTCTCATGGATGATGAGAGATGATGTCCTCCCTGCTGCTCTTCACTGTGGTTCAGTTCATCCTGATCCAAATGCAGAGGGTAGATTGACAATACCAGTCATGCCCTGGCATGAAAGGCAGCATACGGATATTTACAGGAGGAACCCAAAAGAACAGCAGCATTGCAAATGCCAGTCACCATCAGGAACAATTTAGCCTGACAGTTGTAGCAGAAACTGTCACTGCACTGAGGCATCACTGCCAAAAAAAATCACCAAATGAGAAACTCGCATATTTGAGGGATCCCCTAAGGCTGCCGGGCATACACCATCTACACTGTCATCTCTGATTCATCCACCACCCAGTTCCTGCAATCAAACTGTGGAAAACTGTACCTTTGGAATAAATGAATGTGCAATTGCAGAAGGAAGCTCTTATCTGACTCCTTTCAGCAACTTTCTAGATTTATATATATTCTGTGGTGTCTATATTTGCTAAGGGACATGGCTTAGTGTTTGATAGGAATGGTTGGACTTGACTGTCTGGTGGGTCTCTTCCAACCTGGTTGTTTCTATGATTCTATGAAATTATTGATCCCATCTAATTCAAACTCTAGGTAGCTACAATCCACTTCATGAAGTGGGGTGAAGAAAAAAAAAAAGCCTCCAGAAAAACACAACAATAAGCAAACTAGATCCAAAGCAACAACTAGAGTCCATGACAAATCATAGAATCATAGAACAACCAGGTTGGAAGAGACCCATTGGATCATCAAGTCCAACCATTCCTATCAAACACTAAACCATATCCCTCAGGACCTCATCTACCTGTGTCTTAAACACCTCCAGGGAAGGTGAATCAACCACCTCCATGGGCAGCCTATTCCAATGCCCAATGACCCTTTCCATGAAAAACTTCCTCCTAATCTCCAGCCTAAATCTCCCTTGGCGGAGCTTGAGGCCATTCCATCTTGTCCTGTCCCTTGGCACTTGGGAGAAGAGGCCAGTTCCCTCATCAAACTCAGTATAATGTAAATTTAACTCCTGAAGTTAACCAACCTCTACAGTGAGGGTACAGCATAACTCAGAAGTTAAAGGAGGGTTGTGAAGGAAAAATAAAGCAGCCCTGTCCATGATGTTGCTAGAGAAAAAACACATCCCATCCAGCTAGGGAACATCACACTAAATTTTGCAGCAGAATGTTCAGGTATCATAGAATCATCATAGAACAATCAGGTTGGAAGGGACTCATCGGATCATCGAGTCCAACCATGTCACATTCGTGCTGTTGGGTATGTGTGCATAACTCTTGTGAACTTGCACCGAGGAAATCAACTGGTCTGAAGCAACGGCTCTGTTAGTCAGAGGACAAACCCAGAGTCCTGTTTCGGCAGCAAAACTTTTGATGACTTTATTGTTCTTTTACTATTTGGCAGGAAAGCCCCCATGGGTACAGTATATTGTGCTGGCATGTTATTTGTGCATGCTGTTATCTATTGAACACCGCAAGTATAAACTGCTCCCGAACCTACATTCAGATGGTTTATGATCACTGAGCCTCTGGTAGAAATTAGATGCTCAAGTTAGGAAGGATCAGATTTTCCTCCTTTTGCACTGCAGAATCCCAAGGGTTTTCTATAAACCTTTACGTTTTCTTTGTATGTTTTATCAGTTGTCCTACTCTCAAAACTATTACTCTGCGTTTTGGTGCCTCAGCCCCTCCTTTCATTTTATCATGTCCATAATACTCTGAATGTAGCAAAATTTTACTGCATCAGACCCTAACTTTCATTTTACAGCCACCCATGGCCCTGTAAAAATCAATTGAAGACAAATCTAAAGAATTATATCACACTGGAAGAACTTCTTGTAACTGCCACAAAACTGTTGTGGGGCTTCTACTACAAAACCTCAAACACTCACACAAGTGTCTCCATGCACAAGCCACCACACCTCTCCCAGACAACCTATATAGAAGACTGATTTCAAATATGCACCAAAATACAACTGAAAACATGCTGCATTTGAAAATCTCAGCTTGTTTGCCACAAGAAGGATGCTGAGGCTCTGGAGCAAGTCCAGAGAAGAGCAACAAAGCTGGTAAAGGAGTTGGAGAACAAGAGGAGCGGCTGAGAGAGCTGGGGGTGTTTATCCTGGAGAAGAGGAGGCTGAGGGGAGACCTCATTGCTCTCTATAACTACCTGAAAGGAGGTTGTGGAGAGGAGGGTGATGGCTTCTTCTCCCAAGAGACAGGGGACAGGACGAGAGGGAATGGCCTCAAGCTCCACCAGGGGAGGTTTAGGCTAGACATTAGTTAAAAATTTTTCACAGAAAGGGTCACTGGGCACTGGAACAGGCTGCCCAGGGAGGTGGTTGACTCAACGTCCCTGGAGGTGTTTAAGGTGTGGGTGGATGAGGTGCTAAGGGACATGGTTTAGTGTTTGATAGGAATGGTTGGACTCAATGACCTGGTGGGTCTCTTCCAACCTGGTTGTTCTATAATTCTATGATTCATTTGTTGTTATTTAAAGATAATGCTTCTAGGTTTTATTAACTGTGAGGAAATATTTGAAAAATATGATTCTCAAGATTTCCCCTGTCACAGAAGCATCAAAAGGAATATAACACAGGACAAATGAAATTATTCAAGCACCTTCCCCTTTCTGGTTTTGCCTCTGCCAAATTCATGACTTCCATTCCTTTCAGAGGAATGATTCATGGCTTCTAAAATCTTGGGATGCTAGTTCTGAGGTGCTAGGTCAGAAAATCCAGGCATTGGCCTCCTCTTTCCCTTTCACCACTGAAGCAAGGACCATGAAAAGCTTAAACACGCACTGGATTACCACTGAGTGTGTGGAGAATTTGAATAATTCGTGCCTGCTGTGGGGACAAAGGATGTACAGCTGTTCCTCTGGCATCTTTATTCCCCAGAATCATGTTGATTACATGAAGCTTCTACCAGAAATAAAAAAAAAAAAAAAAAAAAAAAAGGAGGGGGAAAAAATAGCAAAAAAGGGGAGAAAAAAACAAAAAAGAAGTGAATTTTCATGTGTCAAGGTTGAGCAATGGAAACAAGCAGTTGCCTTAATATAAGCCATTGCTTGCACACAGGCAAATGATCCTAGGGATTTTGCATCTCTCAGCAGGAAGATTTTAGGGAAAATAGCCCTGGATGCTGGACGAAGTAAACTACATCTATCTTGTTTTCTGCAGCAACAGAACTCTGCACGTTTTCAGGCTAGATCCTCCAATGATGTAAATCAGTACTTCCCTGCCAAAATCTGTAGACCTATACTGAATTTCAGTTGCTACATGTGTGACTGCACACATCATTTGTAAACCAGCTCAGGTGTGCTATTAGAATCATAGAATCATAGAATAACCAGGTTGGAAGAGACCCACCAGATCATCGAGTCCAACCATTCCTATCAAACACTAAACCAAATCCCTCAGGACCTCATGTACCCGTTCCTTAAACACCTCCAGGGAAGGTGATTCAACCCCCTCCCTGGGCAACCTGTTCCAGTGCCCAGTGACCCTTTCTGTGAAAAACTTCCTCCTAATCTCTAGCCTAAATCTCCCCTGGCAGAGCTTGAGGCCATTCCCTCTTGTCCTGTCCCCTGTCACTTGGGAGAAGAGACCAGATCCCTCCTCTCCACAACCTCCTTTTAGGGAGTTGGAGAGAGCAATGAGGTCTCCACTCAGCCTCCTCTTCTCCAGGATAAACACCCCCAGCTCTCTCAGACACTTCTCATAAGGCCTGTTCTCCAGCCCCTTCACCAGCTTCATTGCGCTTCTCTGGACTCACTCCAGAGCCTCAAAATCCTTCTTGTGGTGAGGGGTCCACAACTGAACACAGAATTCAAGGAGCGGCCTCACCGGTGTGAAGCAGAGGGAGAAGAACCTCTCTGGCCCTGCTGGTCACACCATTTCTGATACAAGCCAGGATGCCATTGGCCTTCTTAGCCACCTGGGCACACTGCTGCTTCATATTCAGTCAGCTGTCAACCAACACCCCCAGGTCCCTCTCCTCCAGGCAGCTTTCTAGACAGACTTCTCCCAGTCTGTAGCTCTGCATAGTGTTGTTGTGCCCCAAGTGCAGGACCCAGCATTTGGCCGTGTTAAACCTCATGCCATTAGACTCAGCCCAGCATTAGATCAGAACGTGGTCCATTTCCCCACTAAAACCAAGCACTGGAGGCAGGAATGGTGTGTAATGGGTCAAAAAGGGGATGCGAGAGAGACAGAGAGACCTGTCAGCAATCGGAAACAAAACTGGGGCCACATACCAGCTTAGAATATTACAGAAATCTGTTCCATGCAGTAGCCACTGAACTATTCCAAATTAAATGTGTGAGCTTTTTAGCAGACTGCTGTGCTACAGCAGGCGCTCTCCGCCCTGTGGCACATTTAAAACTACAGCACCTGCTGACATCAAATCCCCAGGTGGGGTCCCCGCCCCAACCATCCTGAAATCTCATTTAGGGTAACATTGTGGCTCTGTCAATCAAGCTGTGATTTCTGAGGCATTTCAATCCCCCTTGCATGGCAGTGCTAGGTAACACAACATGGACAAGACTGTTGTATCACTGGCACTGCTGGGAAACCAGGTGATTCCTCCTGGTGGTGGCACAAAGGGACCTACTAAGAAAACAGCTCATTTTTCAGCCACTTGTAGCATCTGGAAACAGTTCTCTCTCACTATGTAATATTCTCATTGCTCTCTATAACTACCTGAAAGGAGGTTGTAGATAGGAGGGTGATGGCCTCTTCTCCCAAGTGACAGGGGACAGGACAAGAGAGAATGGCCTCAAGTTCTGCCAGGGGAGATTTAGGCTGGACATTAGGAAAAAGGTTTTCACGGAAAAGGTCATTGGGTCCTGGAACAGGCTGCCCAGGGAGGTGGTTGATTCACCTTCCCTGGAGGTATTTAAGACACGGGTGGATGAGGTGCTGAGGGACATGGTTTAGTGTTTGACAGGAACGGTTGGACTCAATGATCCAGTGGGTCTCTTCCAACCTGGTTGTTCTATGATTCTACGATTCTGTGATCCATCCAGCAGGCTCCCTCAAGGACACTGGACTATCCCATTCCAGTTATCCATCTTTGAGGACGTCAAAGATGAAAGTATAGTCTTAAGCAGCCTACTGCCAGCCTAATGTTCAATACTTCCAAACAGTGAAATCTCACGTTGTCAAAGCAATGTACAAATACTAATTAATGCCACCGTTGTCCAGACAGAAAGAACAGACCATGTCAGGCAGCCTTCCAACAGCACTCAGTCGCCTGAATTACTGACAGTAATGGGAGCTGCTGGGTCCCAAACCCTTCCGGATACAGCATGACCCTTCTTGATTAACAAAACATAACAGCTTCTTAATCACCACCTTCCAGAAAGCACTCTTGGTCCAAGGGAATTAAATAGTGTCTCTCTGTATTGAATTCTACAGACCATAGTCATTATTTCATAGAATCATAGAATCATAGAATCACCAGGTTGGAAGAGACCCACCAGATCATCGAGTCCAACCGTTCCTATCAAACACTAAACCATGTCCCTCGGGATCTTGTCCACCTGTGCCTTAAACAACACAGAACAAGACAGTTTCCACAGCCAGTTCCTAATTACACTTACGTTGCCAAAGGTGGTCTTTGTATACACTAATTCTATTATCACTTATAGCTGCAAATTTAATAAATCCTCAATGCAGAAGATTTCACAGAGAAAAAGGAGTCATATTTATATATTATTTCAGGTGCTTGCTGACCCATCTTCCCTGAACTATGGTTTTAACATCCTAAAACATTAAAGAAGGCGAGAGGACAGCAAAATCCAAAAGAGAGAAAGAAAACTACCTAAAATCCCAACAATAAAAGGCCATATGTGAATGGTATATCTTTGCAGGCCTTTTCAATAGTGAAAGTCTGTCTATATAAACACTTCACACCCTAATGCGTGAAGTCTTACATACTTATAGGCCTTAATCCACGAAAGCATTCATGCAAAACCTTAAAATTAGGCCCAGGATAAACCATTTGGCTGCTCTGAGTTCAATAATTGCCTTTTTTTTTTTTTCTATTGAGTTCTGCATTTTGTATGTAGTGTTATTGAAAATGATTTTTTATGTTCATCGTCATATGCTCCTCTCTGTTACTCTAGTTGTGATATTTTGGGGTAAAATTAATCCTCTTGTTTTTCAGCCTGGAAGAGTCACCTTTCTAAGCTCAAGGACCACACAGAGCCAGTTCAGCGATAGGGGAAATGACACCAAACTGACGTTTTCTGTGGTCACCATCAACAGAAATCTAAGTGGAGTCAACAGCTGAATTAGAATCATAGAATCATTGAATCACCAGGTTGGAAGAGACCCACCGGATCATCGAGTCCAACCATTCCGATCAAACACTAAACCATGTCCCTCAGCACCTCGTCTTCCTTCAGTTAAAAGTGGTATAACCTATAAATATGCTCAACAGATATTAGGGAAGATTTAATGGTGCCATCAGATCAGGAAAATATTGAGAAAGAGCTCTGAAAAGTAGTATGAAAGGCAAAGAAAAAGGCAAAGAAGGACAAAGAGAGACAAAGATAGAGAGGAAGAAAGAAAAGGGAGGGAAGGACAAGGAAACTCCTCTGGGTTCACCTCATTTCACTGAAGTAGCCTGGTAGGTAAACCACATCTAAGCAAATGAATCCTGATAAAGACGAACAAAAGATTGGGAATTCCATCTTTGCTTGCACATCGTGTTTGCTCACTCCTCTAAAGAACCAGCTCATTAAAACCTGTACACACCATAGCAGAAAATGGAAAACTTAATGCTTTTCATTGCTTTGTTCACATTGGAATAATGTCCCATGTAATCTATTTTTTATACATCCAGACAGGAGGGTTGGTTTCAAGTCTCCAAATCTTAGGTAATATAGCAAATACATAGATCTCAGTAAACAACTTTCATGCAGTCAATGGACGCCTAGTCAATACAAATGACTCCACAGTACAATTTACCTTATCCAAAAAAAGTCATCTACATTTGTTTCCAGAAATCAATCCACACTGTTCAGTAGATCACCACCAACTCCTATGTGCAGCCTTGGCACCTGATATAAGTATATATATCGTGGCATTTCAGATCTTACCAGTCAGGCAAAATAAATCATGCCCCTGATATTCTTATGCTTCAATTTTCTTCATTGCTTCATGTTTATTACCATCTGTTATATTTATAACCACCCCTCACCCCACTTAGGCTCCAGATAAAATCAATATACAACCATGATTTAGTGTAGCCCAGGAATAAACCATAGAATCCTAGCTCTGTTACACAATAAACTAGGTTTCTTCAGCAGCAGAGCACATTCAAGCATTGAACGTGTCTCATTCCATTTATCTCTACATTTTCCTTCTCAATGCAAAATCTATTCAAGAAGTATCTATAACATAAATTAAAAAAACAATAGGAATGTCTCTTCTAGCTAAGCAAAGTTTCACAAGATGTTACTTTGCTTTTGCCACCACAAATCATCAAAAGCCTTAAGTTCACTATTTTCATAGAATCATAGAACCACCAGGTTGGAAGAGACCCACCAGATCAGCAAGTCCAACTATTCCTATCAAAACATCATTCCTATTTTGCCAGGACAAAATTCATTGGGCATTTCTGAGGTAGAGACAGGGCTGACTAATTTAATATGTGATCTCCTATTAAAACTCCCAGGCTCCCCATAACTGGAATGATAAACACACAGTCATATGTCTTCCTCCTGACAGTAATGACCATCAATCCTTTAAACACAAACAATCGCGACATTTGGCTTTATAAAAATGATCTCGTGCACCAATGCCACTTAATTAAATCATTTAAAAACTGCTTTTGTGACGTTTAATGAAAGATATATTATACTGCAATGAAACATGCAGCAATACAAATACTTCACAATGCTAACAATTAAGGCTCACTTCACTTATGGCAATTGACAACACAAGTGCTCCTCACTCCATTCAGTTTGTGCATTGCAAATGAACCGGTTAGCGAAAAGGGTGCTTCTTTGCTAATGAGTTTTGTAATCAAGGCATCTATTTTAATTTCAAATTGGCTAGATTGGGGGAAATTGCTGAACTAAATGACTGGTTCTAATTAGGATTATAAAAATATACATCATGCAGCAGAATTAGCGCGAGGTCTTGATTTCCCTGCATTTGCATATAGCTTTGGTTTAAAAGTGGAAAAAAAAACCTCCTGATAAATTGTTTTCCTTTTAATGAATTGAACAAACACTATATCTGTTTTAGTCGTCCTTTCATTTAAAGGCACTGATACATATTCATGATTTGTAAATGAAGTTAAGTGATTTCAATTCCTCAGTTCATTACCATATTGAAGAAGAGACTTCTGCAAATTGCCTTTAAATATTCCCAATCTCAAGGGTTTGGTAGGATTTTTTGTTTGTTTGTTTGTTTGGTTTTTTTAACTTTCCTAACCTTTCAGTTTATCTGTTTGATGGAGCCCTGCCTGCCTGCGAGAACCACTGGCAGGTGGCTTGTCCAGCAAAGGACACACGATACGTTTGTAGAACCTGATGTTCTCAGAAGAGCATTCAAAAGGCAAAGAGATGAAAGGCTTAATTGTGGTTAATTCATGGGAATAGGACTCTATCTGGGTTCAGTTTCTGACTTTGTTGTAATCCTCAGCGGTAGTTAGGCAATGAAACACTTTAATGACCTGTGCCTGAATACTCTATGGATACTTTGGGGACAACGCTTTTTCTGTCGGCTTCACATTTAATTGCGAGCTCTCTGGGGCACCGATTGCTCCTTAATATGGATGTGTGATACAATGGACCAGTCAGCATGGCAGGGATTTCTAAGAACTGTTACTGTAATACAGCTCGTATTAAACATTAAACACTAAGTCTTTAGAACTTGGCAAAATACTATATTTCCTGACTCAGTATGACAGGCCTGTAGAAGTCATTGTTATTATGGCAGCTCTCTCAATTTCTTTCCCCCTTGGGTGAAGAAAAGAATGCAGAAAGCTGTACCTCCAGTTTCACTCCGCAGGGTGGTCAAACGCCGAGTGACTCGTACAAGATAAATTTGAAAGTAGAGTATTGTATCTGTAGGACTGGAACTACAGTCATCTTGTGCTTCAGGTATCAATGAGCTGTGATGAGAAATTAGCCCCAGTGCATTCTCCCGCATCGTACAATGAAATTGTGAATCTACTGTGAGGATGCACATGGGAGCAGAAAGAACTTATTTTCCTTGTTAAATATAATGTTCACATCTTGCTAAGAAAAGCTGAGTTTTACCCGAGAGGTACAGTCTTGAGGTGTTACTGATAAAAGGAGAAGTTGCTCACACTTCTAACAACTACAGTTACATCTGAATTCCAGGACCACGAGTGCTGCTGAGGACTAGGCAACTGCACCAGGAGCCTGATGATTTCATAGAATCATAGAATCGTAGAATCACCAGGTTGGAAGAGACCCATCATTTGTACCAGAATGAAATGTGAGGCGGTTACCAATGTTACTCTCCTCATCAGCCTCATACCTCAGTTAGATAGGAATGGTTGGACTAGAAGATCCGATGGGTCCCTTCCAACCTGGTTGTTCTGTGTTCTGTGATTCAGTTCCTAAGGAAAAGAAGCCTAAAGGTCTGGGCTGAAAAAAACTGAGATTAAGGACTGAGACACTTGCTGGGAATGAAGAAAACTACAACTCCCTATTCTCTGTGCTAGTGTAGCTGAGCAGTGTAGACAGAGTGGGAGCCAAGCCTGACATTCCGTAGCACCAGCACTCCCTGAGGCTCAGGAACCAAGAATCCTTCAGGGCACTGAGGGCTCTTTCAATGTCCCAGTTCAGTGGCCTATTTCAACAGGAAAAGAGGAGATAAAGAGTTGTCTTTTCCTCTGTGTGTGTGCGTGCGCATATCTATAGAGGTCTGACTTTATTTCATAGAATCATAGAATCATAGAACAACCAGGTTGGAAGAGACCCATCGGATCATTGAGTCCAACCATTCCTATCAAACACTAAACCAAGTCCCTCAAGACCTCATCCACCCGTGCCTTAAACACCTCCAGGGAAGGGGAATCAACCCCCTCCCTGGGCAGCCTATTCCAATGCCCAATGACCCTGTGTTAAAAACTTCCTCCTAATGTCCAGCCTAAATCTCCCCTGGTGGAGCTTGAGGCCATTCCCTCTTGTCCTGTCCCCTGTCACTTGGGAGAAGAGGCCAGTTCCCGCCTCTCTACAACCTCCTTTCAGGTAGTTGTAGAGAGTAATGAGGTCTCCTCTCAGCCCCCTCTTCTCCAGGCTAAACAATGAAGTTCCCATCACTTTGAAGAAAGGACAACAGGCAACCAAATCTAGACTCCCTTTCCCACAAAAGGTTGGACCAGATGATCTATTCAGATTCCTTCCAACCTGGGCTTTTCTAAAAATCTATAATGTCTCATTCCAGAGAAACTCAGACAAAGAGGGATGACTGCCTGGATAAGGGGCCTACATTTTGAATCCAGTCTTGCCCTCCTCTCAGTAAGTCCACTGGATCTCTTTTGCAGAAACCTACCCAATCAGGTACTGACTAAAAAAAAAAAAAAAAAAAAAATAAAAAAATAAAAATCACACCCTTCACCATCTAACTGCCCCACACAATCCTGGGAACCTCGGACCAAATTCCAGGGGTGAAATTTGCCTGTCAGCAGACAGGAGTTGCATTTGTGGCCCTGGTTCTGTGTGCCTAGACTATTAAAAGAAAGCTTTCCCACACGGTCCTGGTGTTATCTGTGATTCTTTTCGATAAATTCAGCAGCGTCTAGCCGAGATAATCAGGCCTCTTACATGCACTGCATTCAATTTTCAGATCATAACTTGCCACATCTCCAGCGCTGAAGGAATCTCCTCAGCCAGACCTGATTCTGTCTGCCAGGTGCTACCTGGTGATACAGCAGAATGTTATCTTGTACATTTTATTTATCACCTCATTCAAACAGATATTAAGACACCCACTTTCCTTTGTTCATTTCCTCCTGAAGATTAAGCCCTGTGGAGGGAGAAACCACTGATTGCCAAACTTCTTGTTTTTCTAGTGTTCTCTAATGCACAATAGTGTGACTGGGGAATTTAAATTGGTCTGTTACTGAATTATTCCATCTCTCACCTATTCTCGGTGGGTTCCCTGTAAGGAACAGGTGGAACTGTATCGCTTCATATAGTTTTTTTTTCTTAACAATGGGAATTTGAAATATTTTAAATACCTCCCTTCTTATTTCCCTAACATTTTCATAGAATCATAGAACAACCAGGTTGGAAGAGACCCACTGGATCATCGAGTCCAACCATTCCTATCAAACACTAAACCATGTCCCTCAGGACCTCATCTACCCATCCCTTAAACACCTCCAGGGAAGGGGAATCAACCACCTCCCTGGGCAGCCTGTTCCAATGCCCAATGACCCCTTCCGTGAAAAACTTCCTCCTAATCTCTAGCCTAAATCTCCCCTGGGGGAGCTTGAGGCCATTCCCTCCTTTCCTATGCCCTGTCCCTTGGGAGAAGAGCCAACCTCCCTCCTCTCCACAACCTCCTTTCAGGTAGTTGTAGAGAGCAATGAGGTCTCCTCTCAGCCTCCTCTTCTCCAGGCTAAACACCCCCAGCTCTCTCAGACACTCCTCACAGGGCCTGTTCTCCACCCCCTTCACCAGCTTTGTTGCTCATTTTCTCTCTTTTTCTTTAAATTACCTATTAAAAAAATATTCATGTAAGAAGTTTGAGCATGTTGCTCTGAAAGAAGTTTCAGTGTCATTCGGAGAGCAATTCCATGAAGCTGGAAACCCTCCCTCTGCTTCCACCTCCAGACTGATCCATTCCTCAGAGTGGTATTGAGGTGTGGGAAAGTTGAGCTTATTAAGAACTAGATGGCTCCTTGGATAAATGAGACAAATAACAAGGCACCTGAAATACTGGTATCAGAAATTCAAGGCTAATTAGAGATCTTCACGCACAGCCTCTACAAACAGCAGCAATGAAAACCAAACCTCATGTATATGTCCTGAGAGACTGAGCTTTCAGAACACTCCATAAAGCAGTTTCCAATCCTTTCCAACAGTGAATATCACCCCTTTTTCATATACTTGCCTTCCCATCACTCTTTGATACAAGGGTCACTTAAAAAGGTTTCACAGAATCATAGAATCATGAGGTTGGAAGAGACCCACCGGATCAGTGAGTCAAACCATTCCTATCAAACACTAAACCATGTCCCTCAGTATCTCATCCAACCATTTAGAGCAGTTCAGGTGGAGTTCCCTGTCCAATGGATCTTGACACATGTCTAGCACAGTTGTTAGATAGCAATTCACCATCAAAAACATGCACTGAATTAACTCATAGAATCATAGAATCACCAGATTGGAATAGACCTATCGGATCATTGAGTCCAACCATTCCTATCAAACACTAAACCATGTCCCTCAGCACCTCGTCTACCCATCCCTTAAACACCCCCGGGGAAGGTGACTCAACCACCTCCCTGGGCAGCCTCTTCCTATGTATTTTCTGCAAAAAACTGTGAAAAGCAGAAGATGAAGCCCCTTTTTTCCTCGCTATTGGCTCATACATCAAGTGCCAATACACATTTCACTAGTGAGACCCACACAGACTCGCAGCAAAATTACCTTTAGCGTTTACATCGTGTCCACGTTCTGTCAAAGGCTGCAGGGGGCCATTAACAGAATCAACATGTGCACACATCAGATTGCACAATTTTATCAATAAAGCAGACATACACAGAGCTGCTGGGAAAAGATCCAAGATTTCCAGCTCACAAGATGCAACTAATCTCCCGGAGCCTGGTAATTGCACAATGCCACATGGTTGCTCAGGGGGGAGCAGTACACCCACCCAATGCTTGCTTAAAGCCCTGCAAAAATTTCTCCTGTTTATGTTTTATATGTTGTGGGAAGACATTAGGGTCTACGAACTTGCTACACATTCATTCCCACACAAACAGATTTTTTGGCTCTGTCATGTTGCATTTATTTGATAATACAGAGAGTGAGCAAGGCAGAAGAGGGTCATAATTGGCTAAAAAAATAAGAACAAGAACGATATGCTGTGTCGATTCATCCTGGGGAAGTATCTTTAATAACTCTTTGGAAATTCCGAAGGTAAAATAAACAGTGGTGGCTGTGATTTGCCCTTAAATGAAAAAGGTAACAAGTAGCCACACAGCAAATCATAGAATCATAGAATCATGAGGTTGGAAGAGACACACCAGATCATCAAGTCCAACCATTCCCATCAATCTCTAAACCATGTCCCTCAGCACCTCATCCACCTGCACCTTAAACACTTCCAGGGAAGGTGACTCAACCACCAACCTGGGCAGCCTCTGCCAGTGCCCAATCACCCTTTCTGGGAAAAATTTTTTCCTTATGTCTAGTCTGAACCTCCCCTGCTGGAGCTTGAGGCCATTCCCTCTCGTCCTGTCCTCTGTCATTTGGGAGAAGAGCCCAGCTCCCTCCTCTCTACAACCTCCTTTCAGGTAGTTGGAGAGAGCAATGAGGTCTCCTCTCAGCCTCCTCTTCTCCAGGATAAACACCCCCAGCTCTCTCAGACGCTCCTCATACAGCCTGTTCTCCAGCCCCTTCACCAGCTTCCTTGCTCTTCTCTGGACTCACTCCAGAGCCTCAACATCCTTCTTGTGGTGAGGGGCCCAGAACTGAACACAGGATTTGAGGTGCAGTCTCACCAGTGCTGAGTACAGAGGGAGAATATATGACCCCATGGTCACAGGTAGTGGAGAGGCCGGGGCATAGCAGTGTGGGAAGGTGTAAGATCCAAATCTGACTTCTAGAGAACAACCACAGCAATCTTACAGAGATACACAAGACCCGATGGAGCTACTTAAGGATTTGTGTTTTTTACCATCAAGGACACTTTCTACTTGTCATTGGCCTAAACTCCATCCAACAGAAGGCTGACCTCTGGTTCTCCCTCAGTTGTGGCAGCACTCCTGCTTCCAGACAGGCAGGAATGTATTACACTGGCCTCTCTGAAGACTGCATCTGGGAACTTCACATAGCATCTCTGTCACAGTCTATATCCATTATCTCAATATCACCTGCAACTGCAGTGAAGCTGCATGATCCTCAGCCAGAGTGACAACCCTTTTACAGCTCTTACTAAGCCAAGACATGGCTGAGAACAATCAATATCTGTACTATACGGTGCCAGCGCTTCAGCTGGAAAAAGCATTGCCTCCACAGTTCCACTCAAAAGTCAGCACTCAACCAGTTCTTGAGATCATCTTCCTGAACACTGAAGAAAAGCGCGATGAGTGGCCTTGAATGCTAAGGCGGACATAGAGGCAAAGCCTGAACTTTGTGTTGTTCCATTTCCTTAGCCAACAAGATGCTGAGCACCTCATCTCTGCTCTTAGACTGTGGACAAACTTGTTCAGTTCCTGGGATAAAATGCAAGCAGCCTCAGGGTGTTTCCAACTCTCAGTTCATTTTCCTTAGCTCTTTTCTCAGCAGAACAGCTGAGGTGGGCACTCGGACACATTAGTTTGAAGGGACAGAAGCAAACATTGCTGCACTGGAACAGGAGAGCATAATAACAACCTCACAGTCAAGTGCATGCACATACTTCATATTTTTCCCAAGTGACAGAGAAGAGGACAAGAGGGAATGGTCTCAAGCTCCACCAGGGGAGATTTAGGCTAGAGATTAGGAGGAAGTTTTTCACACAAAGGGTCATTGGGCATTGGAATAGGCTGCCCAGGGAGGTGGTTGATTCACCTTCCCTGGAGGTGTTTAAGGGACGGGTAGACGAGGTCCTGTGGGATGTTGTTTAATGCCTGATAAGAATGGTTGGACTCAATGATCCGATGGGTCTCTTCCAACCTGGTGATTCTATGATTCATTTCTCCTTCCAGTGGCTAACATGTCATAAAAAGGACACAAAGCATGGAAATTACAAGTACAATATTTCAATCCAGGAGCAGTCAAATCGCTTTGCAAATGCATATTCAGCATGACATATCTGGCTTTTCACATCCATGAGCACCTCATCACGCATCAATTTCTTGCAGGGCTATCTTTGTACGAACACCAGTACCACTTCGACTTTTTACCTCTACAAGTATCATCAAACCATTCCATGACACGGAATAAATAGATTGGTCTTTCTAGCCTACTTCAAACTCCCTGTTAGGCTGAACATATGAGTGCAAAAAAAACTGTATTTGACATTTGACTAACTCCTTCATACAGTAAGGACTTGATATTATGAAAGGCATATATTTACAATAGCTTTGTGCTTGCAAATGTCACTCAAGTAGCAGCAGCAGTGCAGCAGCAAATCACCTGGTGCCTCCCATAGCACTCTGTTAACAAGTGGATGGAAAGCTTACATTGGGAAGTCTGGTATTAGTAGATTATTTGATTATACTCTTAGTAACTACTCCTGTAAAGTTCCAAACTAGCCTTTCAAAGGAATCATAGAATCATAGAACAACCAGGTTGGAAGAGACCCATTGGATCATCGAGTCCAACCATTCCTATCAAACACTAAACCATGTCCCTCAGCACCTCATCTACCCGTCCCTTAAACACCTCCAGGGAAGGTGAATCAACCACCTCCCTGGGCAGCCTATTCCAATGCCCAATGACCCTCTGTGTGAAAAACTTCCTCCTAATGTCCAGCCTAAATCTCCCCTGGTGGAGCTTGAGGCCATTCCCTCTCATCCTGTTCCCTGTCACTTGGGAGAAGAGCCCAGCTCCCTCCTCTCTACAACTTCCTTTCAGGTAGTTGTAGAGAGTAATGAGGTCTCCTCTCAGCCTCCTCTTCTACAGGATAAACACCCCCAGCTCTCTCAGCCGCTCCTCATAGGGCCTGTTCTCCAGCCCCTTCACCAGCTTCGTTGCTCTTCTCTGGACTCAGAAATTCTATCAAATACCAGAGGAACAATATATTAGGTGTATCATCCCTATAGCTGGGATGGGAGAATAACTCATTTAGAACATTTAAAAAATAACTGCAGGAATTTAAAAAATCCCTCCTAGAACACACAAATACAATTGATAGATTCATGCCAAGACCGTGAAGTGGCTATTCAATGTTTTCACTTTCCAGAGTGTATCTATGAGAGAAATGGAACAGAGGAAAGATAAAAGCTTGGTAAGTTTTAAGCTTAAAATTTGTAACTTGATCATCTGGTCTATGTCTCAGCTTTGGGCTGTAGTGGGGCTGCTGTTCCCTAACTGAAGCACACACCCTATAGCCACAGCACTCCACAAGTCACATTGCACATGTGTCACTCAGCATCTTTCAAGACAGATGAGTGCTATGTGAGAAAAGGCTTGCTAGGGACAAAGTAACAGACATAAGAGTTGTTCCACCAATAGAAGCCACTGCAAAATGACTTAAAATGTGGCACAGAGGAGTTTGCTGTCTATCTCACTGGTTTCCAGATAACTGAGTGCAGTCTGCAAGCAGAAAGAACATGCCATCATGAACAACAGATCAGCTCAGCCCAAGCCCTCGATCCTCAGACAGCTCAACAATCACCAAAGCCTATAAACCAACAGATTTGTAGAACAGCTCCATGTGTCATGCCAAATCTCAGATGTTTTTCCACTAGTACTAACCATCACCACTACTAAAATTTCCATACCCATCATGATCAGTGTGTAACTCCACTCCCTTTTGCAAGCTTTGGAGTCACTGGAGGGTCGGGAAGTAGGGTGGGTGAGCACACTTAAACCAGCAGAGTTAGAGCAGCAAAGCACATCATAATTTCTTCACCATCTTTGGAAGATGTCCCCTTTAACACTAGTCTCAAGCATCAGTGAAATATTAAATCAATTGCTCACCTTTTGATCCAGACTGTAGGCCAAGATCCACTCCTCCTGCTTGGGGTGGAAGAGCAAGCTCTGAATATAGAAGTTCAGACGGTACTTCTGGTAGGTAGCTCCTTCATCAGAGCTGATGAGGATGCTGCTTTCGATCTCGGGATCACTAAGAAGCATGATCTAAAGAGCAAAATGGAGGGGAAAGACTGTTATTAGAAAAGTGGAACTGAATATCATTTAAAAGTGTGACCACACAGCACCAATTCATAGAATCATAGAATCATAGCACAACCAGGTTGGAAGAGACCCATCGGATCATTGAGTCCAACCATTCCTATCAAACACTAAACCATGTCCCCCTCAGGACCTCAGGACCTACCCGTGCCTTAAACACCTCCAGGGAAGGTGAATCAACCACCTCCCTGGGCAGCCTAGTCCAATGCCCAATGACCCTCTGTGTGAAGAACTTCCTCCTAATCTCTAGCCTAAATCTGCCCTGGTGGAGCTTGAGGCCATTCCCTCTTGTCCTGTCCCCTGTCACTTGGGAGAAGAGGCCATATATCCTATTAGATATATTCAGAACATTGCTCAGCAGTGTAAACAGCCCATAGGATTTCCCAAATAGCTTCGGTTGTGTTGTATTTTTTTTGTGTGCGTCATTTCCATTTTATTTTCTGATTCACTCATAGATTCATCCAGTGATTCCTTTTTTTTTTTTTCATTTTAATTTTATCCAGATACATTCAGAAAGCCTAGTGAGACTGAAAAATTTTATGCTGATATTGAAGCTGATCCGGGTTGGGTATAAGCAACTTCAGGCACCCACAACAGGCTTTCCTGATCTCTTTCCTGTTTACCACCTCTCTTCCCAAAAGCAGAATATTGTCTCCAAAAGTACACTACAGGGCACTCCTGAGATTTAGGGTTCATTATTTGGCAGCTTGCAGAGCTATAAATGAGCTCACCGGAAACACAGAATTCCTACCAGGATCAGCTGCTGACATCGGAAAATAGTCTACGTGTGTTCGCACAAACATCAGTACATGCTCTCATCTATCACACTTGCAATTTATACAGTAGGAGATACTCATTCACTCCGCGAACACAAAATTTTCCCTGAGCATGGGAAAGTGTCTGACCTCAATTTGTACGGGGAGGGAAATACATCAGGGAGTCTAATTTTAATTAGAAAATTATTACCGATATTTTAAAATGGGTTGATTCCACATTATCAGGTGGCGCGCTCTACATAAACGTTAGCAAGAAAAATGTTGTGGAAACATTAACACCATCTTATTAACATCTGGAGAAAACGACATCACATTAAAGCAAATGCCAGCGCCATAAAATAAAGGGAAACAGTAGGAAATAAATTAGAGCTGTGCTAAACACAGCAGGTTATTGATACAGTAGCTGAAACAAATATAGAAACTGCCTTTCAGCAGGAAAACAGATCAAGGAACTTCCTTTTTTAGATAGTGGCAGAGTGATCAGCTAGAGATCCATCATAGTTTTGTTAGAGTCTCATGTCCACACTCATTTTTCTCATCCACCTTCACAGAGCTGTAACTCCAAGACTACAATAGGGAAACATTAATTTTGACAATAAAAATCATTTGGAAGGAGTGGAGTGGTAAGATCCTTGGTATATTAGACCTTGATCAAGCAAAACAATTCAACCTGTTCATGCTAAATACCTCATTAACTCCATGAAGTCACCAAGGAAAAGTGAATATGATGTAAACTGTTTCAGATCCTTTCCATCAAGAAATGAACAGGATCTTTAAAGCTAGAACTGAAGAGTTTCTCATGGTGAAGCCACCTGTATGAATCCAGCTTGAGCTCAGAGCTCCTTCAACACTCCTCTCACATACTGCTTACCAGTCTCATAAAACAATCTCCACTTGTTCCCACTGAAAGCCCCTCCCCAAGTCCTGAAAAAGTGTAGTTGCAGTGTGATCCGGTGCACAGAATGGGAAATGTCCCCACAGGCAAGTGACTCCTTGGGAATCAGTCTTGAGAATAGGCCCCTATGGCCTTCACCTAGAAAGAAGCTTTGGTACATCTCTTCTTTCTAAAAAGATAAAAGAATCTATTTCATAGAATCATAGAATCACCAGGTTGGAAGAGACTTCCTCCTAATCTCTAGCCTAAATCTCCCCTACGGAGCTTGAGGCCATTCCTTCTTTTCCTGTCCCCTATCACTTGGAAGAAAAGGCCAGCTCCTTCCTCTCCACAACCTCCTTTCAGGTAGGTGTAGAGAGCAATGATGGTTCACAAAGTCAGGTAATTTGTCCCTCTGGAAGTGTAATGGTGGTTGCAAGATAAAATAATAAAACCAACAAGCTAGAAAAATTAACAGCTAGAGAGAAAGCTGAAAGAGTCTAACAACAGTCATGTGGAGGTGCTTAAGGGATGGGTGGATGAGGTGCTGAGGGACATTAGGTTTAGTGATTGATGGGAATGGTTGGACTCGATGATCCAATGGGTGTCTTCCAACCTGGTGATTCTATGATTCTATGTAATCATATTAGTTGCCCACTCCCCTTCACCCAGATCAACTATCAAGTCCCTGTTCTTCAAGTAGAGAAAAGAACACATTCCTTGATAGGAATGGTTGGACTAGATGATCTGATGGGTCCCTTCCAACCTGGTTATTCTATGATTCTATGATTCAACATCTCTGTTGCCATCCATCCTACCAGGCAAGGCTGATCCTACATAGAATCATAGAAGCACCAGGTTGGAAGAGACCCATCGGATCATCAAATCCAACCATACATGAAGCACAGTGGAAGAAACAGAAGGAACAGAAGCCTCAGAGTGAAAAACAAACAGCCACCAGCAGTCAATGCACCTAGGACTGCTCCACAGTTTTGTTACATGGTAAGCCAGAGAGAACAATGTGAGACTCCAGGCTCTACTTTTAAATTATTTGTCTTTTTTTCTGCTGGAAGCCGGGGAGGGAGAAGGCAACATTTGGAAGGGGAAATAGCAGGACATTTGTCAAAGGCCTGAAACAGCCACTTCTCATTATGAGGCCAAGGAGAAGGATCCACCCAAGCAGTGATTTAAATTAATCACTTTTCATTAGGAGCCAATAAACAAACTCAAGTCAGAATGAGCATTTCTGCCAGCACCTTGTGTTGCCATTTGTAATTGCCATAAGGAATAGCAAAGAAACACCAGGGAGTTGTCAAATTTTATTTATAGGTTTTTAAGATCTAATCATTTTCTATAACATTAAATTAAATGGCAGCCTTTATTAAAAAGGAAATTACATTTCACCTTGCTATATTCTAGAATACTTATATATATATATATATATACACACACATGCAGAGGAGGCTGAGGGGAGACTTCAGCGCTCTCTACAACTACCTGAAAGGAGATTGTGGAGAGGAGGGTGGTGGCCTATTCTCCCAGGTGACAGGGGACAGGATGAGAGGGAATGGCCTCAAGGTCCTCCAGGGGACATTTAGGCTGAAAATTAGGAAAAAAAAATATCACTGAAAGAGTGATTGGGCACTGGTCTTTTGTTCCTAGAAATGAAGGGATCGCATTAAACTATTGTGTCCTGCCATCTGATTTTCCTCTTCGTTTTGATATGCTTTTCATAAGTGGTCCTTTCCAGAGGTCTCAGTCACATTCTCGTTTGCCTATTTAAAGTGCTAGTCTAAAAACAAACAAAATTGTTTAAAAAAAAAATACAAACCACGCAAGCCTCAATAGTTATAAGGAAATAGTTATAAGGAAATCCAGCTCCTCAGCAAAGTATCAGCAGTTTGCTCTGTAGCACTGCATTGTCCTCTTCTACAACTGAAAACGTAGCTTTACTACAAACCCTGATGCAAAGCCAAAAACTTAGGTTTTCACATTTACGGCTTCATAGTGATTTCCATTCCAACAGCATGAATGTGCTGTTGGCCTCCTCACACTACTTCTTCAACTCAGAAGCAATTTAGGCCCTTCCTAAAAAAAAAAAAAATTAGATAATTCCTAAAATCAGGCTATACCTAAATCAACAGAAAAACTAATGTCTGTTTTACAAAAAAGAAGGAAAAAAAGTTGTTGCTTTGGGTTTGGGTCCTTCTTTTCTTTGCTCCCATTTTGATTCAAAACATTTAAAGGATTCTGTGGTCCCACAAGCTCTCTGGAGCGAAGTCATAGTTCCACACTAGCTTTGAGTTTAAAAAAACAACAAGATTCAAGAATTTGTGCTGAAATGTCAATGCAAATGGAGGATTTTTGCTTTGTTTGGACTTAAGATGTCCTTTCCTCCTTTTGAAACTGAAAAACCCCAAAATCAAATGACATTTGAAAGCTTAAAGATACAAAAATCATTTTCTTCCTTCAAAACATCAGCTCATCAACAATGTGTTCAGTATGCGTAACTGGGAAGTCTCTTATGGGAAAAGTAAGTTTTTACTGCTGAAGTATTTCAGATTACACTTCATCATCTGAAAACTCTCACTAGCAAATACTTGGTTAGTCATTCCCCTTCAATTCTTCTTCTCTCCTACACCATTAGTGCAATTTACTTGCCCTGAAGGCTAAAGGACACCCTTGAAGGTACAGACACAGCGTTAACCTCTAAGAACACAAATACACAGTGTATCTGAAGTCCTTCTATGCCAATTCCCTGAAGGATCATAGAACCACAGAATCACCAGGTTGGAAGAGACACATCGAATCATCGAGTCCAATCATTCCTATCAAACACTAAACCATGTCCCTCAGCACCTCATCCACCCGTCCCTTAAACCCCTCCAGGGAAGGTGAATCAACCACCTCCCTGGGCAGCCTATTCCAATGCCCAATGACCCTTTCTGTGAAAATTTTTTTTCCTAATGTCCAGCCTAAATCTCCCCTGGTGGAGCTTGAAGCCATTCCCTCTTGTCCTGTCCCCTGTCACTTGGGAGAAGAGCCCAGCTACCTCCAATCTATAACCTTCTTGCAGGTAGTTATAGAGAACAATGAGGGGAGAGGGAGAGGGAGAGGGAGAGGGAGAGGGAGAGGGAGAGGGAGAGGGAGAGGGAGAGGGAGAGGGAGAGGGAGAGGGAGAGGAGAGGAGAGGAGAGGAGAGGAGAGGAGAGGAGAGGAGAGGAGAGGAGAGGAGAGGAGAGGAGAGGAGAGGAGAGGAGAGGAGAGGAGAGGAGAGGAGTCTTTACACTACCCTTTAAAATTACTGACTCCCTCAATATTCAGGAGAAAAAGAAGCCAATCTCCACTTTCCAGCCACCAAGTGTATCAATCAGACATGAAGAAAGGGGAGATGGCAGTTATAAACATCTGCTGGAGAGAGAAATGCTATTTATTTACATACAAGTAAAGCAATCCACCCCATTAATTAGTGAACAGCAGCTGTGACGAGAGGGACATCTGCTCCCTGAGAAGCCAAACTAGATAGCCACGAAGAAGGCAACAGCTTCCACGTAATCACTAGCTCCACATCCCAAAAGGTAAACAGTCATTGTGTAACAAAGCAGCCCAGATTTGGGGCTCCTTATTGCTTCACACGGAGCAAAAACTTCCCTAGTGGCCATCACTCAAGCAGTAAAGGTGCACTGAGCTTTCCTAAGAGAGAAATTGTCTGGTCCTACCCCATTTCAACTTCTCATAACTTCACTTCTTACTGCTCAAAATTTAACATTAATAACAGACTGAATTAATAAATATAGCACCAGATCACATCTCTTGGAACCATAACGCTGTAATCTTAAAGGATGAAGTGCACCGCACTCACTCTATAAGGGTTTATGAAGCATGTGTTATAAAAGTACCTCAGCCATAAGGCTTTTGTACCTTGGCTCTCACTTCACTACAATCCCATAAAATCCGAGCAATCTTTAAGTGTTAAAGGTGACTTTCACTAATGTATTTATTATTGGATAATGAAAAACGAGTCAGACACCCGTAGAAACTGAGCAATGAAATAGTGTTTGTGGAGACTTTTGCATTGGGTCTGCATTATATGTACCGTGACCAAAGAAACAAATAGCTCATTCAAGACCTTGCAGGCACTTCATGCAAACTTTTCTCCAGAACTTCCTTCCCAACAAGATTCTGTAATTACAAACCAACCTCTACTCTGCAGAATCTCAGTGCTATTCACTTAACTTTCCAGATCATAGAATCATAGAAAAAAACAGGTTGGAAGAGACCTAAATCTCCCATAAGAGCCTAAATCTCCCCTGGCGGAGCTTGAGGCCATTCTCTCTTGCCCTGTCCCCTGGCACTTGGGAGAAGAGCCCAGCTCCCTCCTCTCCACAACCTCCTTTTCAGGGAGTTGGAGAGTGTAATGAGGTCTCCTCTCAGCCTCCTCTTCTCCAGGATAAACAACACCAGCTCTCTCAGCCGCTCCTCAGAAGGCCTCTTCTCCAACCCCTTCAGCAGCTTCGTTGCTCTTCTCTGGACTTGCTCCAGAGCCTCAACATCCTTCTTGTGCTGAGGGGTCCACAACTGAACACAGGATTCAAGGAGCGGCCTCACCAGTGCAGAGTCCAGAGGGAGAATCACCTCCCTGGACCTGCTGGTCACACCATTTCTGATACAAGCCAAGATGCCATTGGCCTTCTTGGCCACCTGGGCACACTGTTGGCTCATGTTCAGTCGGCTGTTGACCAACACCCCCAGGTCCCTCTCCTCCTGGCAGTTTTCCAGCCAGACTTCTCCCAGTCTGTAGCTCTGAAGTCAACAACTGTTTCAGTAAACACCCAACTCCTGTGAAAGTTCAACTCCACAGACTCCTCTACCTCTGCTGGACACTGCAGCTCTCTACTCTGTCTGGTAAATTGGTTTGAAAAAACAGCACAGATCTCTGACACCAACACCAAGGAACCCAATTTGTGAGTTCACCATCTTTCCAGCCTTGAGAATGATCAGAGCACATCACACTGTTCAGGTCCTACATCTTTGTAGAAGGATTTGTCTTTGTAGAGCATTTTGTCTTTGTAGAAGGTACATGAAGGAATAGGGGCATTACGTGGTAGAAAGTAAAAAGTTTTGGGTTTGAGCCTAAACCAGCATAGTGATACTGCAACAGAAAAGAGGACATCGCTGAGGTGCTTATTCATTTTTACAAATATAAAATCCTGCTCTGAAATGTAATATGTAATTATTGTGCTGTCCTTTTTATATGCACCTAGACAGCCCATCTTCAAAATTGAGAGCAAGCTTCACCATATGTTTCATAAACTGTATCTCAACAACATTCTGTGTAGATATAAAGACCATTTTTTCAATAAGAAAGAATGCAATCAGAAATCTGCTCTCCAAACAGCACGTCTTTCACACAAGGATCAAGCATCCCAAGTTCACTGTTAACTCGAAAAGCCTCAAAGCAGAACCCTAGTACAGTCAGAAATAAAACCAACAGATATAGCTACAACCAACCTATCGTGTGCCTTATAGCATAGAATCATAGAATCACCAGGTTGGAGGAGACCCACCGGATCATTGAGTCCAACCATTCCTATCAAACACTAAACCATGTCCCTCAGCACCTCGTCTACCTGTGCCTTAAACACCTCCAGGGAAGGTGACTCAACCACCTCCCTGGGCAGCCTATTCCAATGCCCAATGACCCTCTGTGTGAAAAAACTTCCTCCTAATCTCTAGCCTAAATCTCCCCTGGTGGAGCTTGAGGCCAATACAACTTGGAAACAGATGCTCAAGGGAGCATAAATCTGGTCTATGAAGATTAATAATCTACATGCATGAGACACTACTATTACACTTAGACACTAATATGCAGTCCCAGCATGTGCTCCATACAGCTGGCTCGGTCATGGAAGAGTACTCGCTTAACATTACAGCATCCCAGTAATTCTTTCATTTGCTTCTCATAAAGATGAAAAAAAGGATGGAGTTGCCAGAAAGACTTTGGGGAGATCCTGAGACAGAGCAGTTTGGTGGAAAAAGAAGGATAATCTATTGTCCTCCTGTCTGAAAATCCAAAGGAGAGATATATTATATGATTAACTCTGAGAAAAGAGATTAGTAAAATCACTCAAATGAGGACCAGTCACTACCTTGCCTGGAGAAGAGGAGGCTGAGGGGAGACCTCATTGCTCTCTACAACTACCTGAGGGGAGGTTGTGGAGAGGAGGGAGCTGGCCTCTTCTCCCTAGTGACAGGGGACAGGACAAGAGGGAATGGCCTCCAGCTCCTCCAGGGGAGGTTTAGGCTGAACATTAGGAAAAATTTTTTAACAGAAAGGGTCACTGGGCAGTGGCAGAGGCTGCCCAGGGAGGTGGTTGAATCACCTTCCCTGGAGGTGTTTAAGGGACAGGTGGATGAGGTGCTGAGGGACATGGTTTAGTGTTTGATAGGAATGGTTGGACTCGATGATCCGGTGGGTCTCTTCCAACCTGGTTACTCTATCATTCTCTACGGAGATGCGCATCAGTCCAACACGCTTGTTTATAGTGATTAACCCTGGTTAATCTTTCTGACCTCTATTGTTTCTCATACCCAATTCTATCCAGGTTATAATTACAATTACGATTAATTGTTCAGTCTTGTACAAACTTAAAACAGACTCTTGGCGTTACAGCCGTATCTGCCATAAATTGTCAAACCAAAACAAAACCAAGCTCACACACCCGATCCTTGCTGGAGAGTGTGCTACATTTAATTACCGCCTCCAGCAGCTGCTCTAGAGCACAGATGCACCTTGCAAGATGCCCTGAGGATCAGGAGCAAATCAAGGCTAAATTGGATACAGAGCAAGAACCCCTCAAGGAAAACCGCTCTGCCATCCTCCCTGGCAGGTGGGAATGAAAATATATCATGGCTGTAAGGCTTAGGCAAAATCAGAGCTGGGAAAATAACTCAGATACTCTACGGCTGTGTCCCCAGCCTGCTCACGATGCCAGATCCCAGCCTGGTTCCAATTTGCATGCACAGGAGTGGAATAAGCCATCGTACTAAACCCAACAAAGCAGAACGTCTCATCTTTGGTTTACTGCTAAGCAGGTCAGAACAACACATCTCCCTGCTTTCTCTTGTCTTTTTGGCACTGGACACATGTACTTTTCACTTTTAATTACAAGGCACAGCAAGCGTTTACTTGTTAAATTCCAGGTGCCAGTAGGGATGGAAGCTGTCCAAAGAGCATGTGTTTGACCTGGCAAAAAGTCACCGACTGGCAACAGCCACATGCTTCGTTATAAAACCTTTTCATTGTCACAGCCAGGCAGAGTTTACCGAAGGTTACTCCATGACATTATATTTTTGTTACAGCTGCACTTTCTCCAGCTTCCCACATATCACCAGGGCAAAGTCCTCTGCCACACTAATTCCACCTTCCTGAGGCTGGTTTTGTGCTACGTACTGTTCAGCTATTTCACCAAAGGCTTCTCCATATCACAGCATGTCCATGTGCAGTTTTCCTCTACCAAATGCCAAATGTGTTATAGAATCATAGAATCACAGAATAACCAGGTTGGAAGAGACTCACCGGATCATCGAATCCAACCATTTCCATCAAACACTAAACCATGTCCCTCAGCACCTCAACCGCCCATCCCTTAAATACCTCCAGGGAAGGTGACTCAACCACCTCCCTGGGCAGCCTCTGCCAGTGCCCAATGACCCTTTCCTTGAATTTTTTTTTTCCTAATCACCATTTATGGCTGGTTTTCTATATATCCAGTTTGACCAGCATTTCTACGACTGTGCCTGGTCCAGAAGTAGAATAGAAGGAACACCAGTTGGTGACTGCAGGCAGTAACCAGTGCTTCCACAGATAAAAGAGAGAGCAAATCAGAAGACGACAATTTTATAACTTCTGATCTATATCATGCTCTGCTCTGAAATCTTCTCTTTCTGCATAATATAGTTCTGCATGATGCCTCTTTACTCTTCTCAACTATACCCAGGAAATCCCTAACTGATGCAACATCTAACAGATTGTTTTGTGGTCACCACCTTTTTCTAGTGACACAGAACAGCTCTGATCCCAAACTGCGTGCACAGAAAGAGGAAAGCTGTAATAATTATATGTTATTTCAGTAAATGCATCATTGTGCTGTTCTCCACAGAACTACAAAGCAATTTTCACCATTATAGTAACTCACCGTGTAAGCAGAAATAGTCACAGCAAAAAAAAAATGTTATCTGTAAGGAGAGGGTGTGTGCACCACAGCTGCTGGAACTGAGAACACCATTTATATAAAAAACACTCCTCTGATTATAGGTTTCACTTGGGAGAACACTTTACATGTGGGAATAAGTTTACTCTCAGCAGTTGTCCCATTACAGGAAAAAAAAAAAATAAAAAAAAATATGTGTATGGATAGTTACTCATGAGGGTAACTTTTGCAGCCCTTATACAACAGTCTATTTCATCTGAGGACAGTAGAGTGTTTCATGACTCTTTAGAAAAATAAAAATTGTATTATGTATCTCCCCGGAGGCCATTAGACCTGAATACAATTTTGAATGCATCATTGCTTCTCCTCTGCTTACACACTTGATTTTTCTGCTTTTCAGTCACTTCACAGAGAGAACATAGGCAACAGTCAGCTTCATCAGCGTTCACGTCCAGATGCTGATGATCTATCTCAATTTACTTACCTGGCATCTATTTTTTCGTGTCCCTCACTGTCTCTAGTGTATTTCGCTTCACAGAATCACACAGAATCACAGAATCACCAGGCTGGAAGAGACCCACTGGATCATCAAGTCCAACCATTCCTATCATACACTAAACCATGTCCCTCAGCACCTCATCCACCCATACCCTTAAACACCTCCAGGGAAGGTGTCCACTTCCTAACATCCCCTTGCTGGAAGAAGCCAAGCTGGTAGAAGAGGGTCTATCCATTTTCTGGATGGAAGGCTCAGGCCCCCAAAGGTTAAAGTTAAAAACCATGATTGCATTGCAGTGCTCTGCTCAGTAGCACTCAGCTCTAACCTATCCACTGTGGCTGCAAGCTCCGCACACTAATTCATGTGCCAGACTCTGCTAATCTATCCTATTAAAAATGAAAATTTGCTTAATGAGTAATGCTGAAATTCTCTATTCTGTACTTTGGAAAAGGATAAAGTAAATAGATATGTTGCCACAAATTAATGGGTCTGGTGGCTGGGGCTTGGTGAGGAGCTGGAGAAGAATTTTCCTCAAAGAGAAATAACTGTGTCCTGGTGAATAAGCTTTTATGACCAAAGATCAAGGTCAGAGCGTTGAGCAGTCTCCAAAAGGATCCACCTGTCCCTTTTCCGAGAGCTGCTCTCCACCCATTCTATTCTTTTTCCTCCATTTTAATAACAGGACATGCTGACTTGTTCTTATTGATTGATTATCTTGCTGTCTGTGAAGCACCATTCCCCTCCCCGTTAATTCCAAACTACCTCATTTTTCATACTTCATAAATTAATATATTATTGGAGCTGCAGCAGTAAAGGAGATGCCGTGTTTCACAGAGAGTTAGAGAAGGTGGAGAAAGAAAGAAAGCCTCATAAATGGGCACTACATCAGGACCTGTAGGCCTATCCACCCTGCTGACAGGCTGGGTGTTAAGTACAGGGAGCCCCTTACAAGGTCTTGCATCCTGAAAGCCTTTCTTTATCCCCGTAGACAGGTTAAGACACTGAAAGCTCACACAAATCCTCTCTGCCCACTTCATAAAAACAATAGCCATGTTTAGCAACAAAACTGCAGCTTTATTTTATGGGAGATTATAACTTCTGATCTGTATTTTAACACTTGGTGGCTGAATTAGAGCAAACTAATAAATAACTGAACTCTTTTAATAAATACTAAACTAAATAAATAATATTAATAAATAATAAACTAAACTCTTTTAATAAATACTGACAGCCAGCTCTGGGAAGTCCACACCTAAATGCGAATGTGTCCTTTCCAGTTTCACCCAAACTCTTCTCTTTATGACCTCACACCATCCCTGATGAACTGTAGAGCTCTGACTCTAGCAGTACAAGGTGAAGCAGGCAGAGAGGGCAACAGGAGAGGTGAAATGACTTCTAGGAAGCCAGATGAGAGCTCTCTGGCACAGATAGATTCATAGAACAACCAGGTTGGAAGAGACCCACCAGATCATTGAGTCCAAACATTCCTATCAAAGACTAAACCATGACCTTCAGCACCTCATCCACCCACACCTTAAACATCTCCAGGGAAGGTGAATCAACCACCTTTCTGAGCAGCCTCTGCCAGTGCTCAATGACCCTTTCTGTGATTTTTTTTTCCTAATGTCCAGCATGAACCTCCCGTGGTGGAGTTTGAGGCCATTCCATCTTGTCCTGTCCCCTGGCACTTGGGAGAAAAGCCCAGCTCCCTCCTCTCCACAACCTCCTTTCAGGTAGTTGGAGAGAGCAATGAGGTCTCCTCTCAGCCTCCTCTTCTCCAGGATAAACACCCCCAGCTCTCTCAGCTGTTCCTCATAAGGCCGGTTCTCCAGCCTCTTCACCAGCTTCCTTGCTCTTCTCTGGACTCGCTCCAGAGCCTCAACATCCTTCTTGTGCTGAGGGGCCCACAACTGAACACAGGATTCGAGGACCAGCCTCACCAGTGCCGAGCACAGAGGGAGAATAACCTCCCTGGACCTGCTGGTCACACTGTTTCTGATACAAGCCAGGATGCCCTTGGCCTTCTTGGCCACCTGGGCACACTGTTGGCTCACATGCACTAGTATCCTGCCAAGCTGTATCTTACCTGGTAACTGGCTGTTTTCCCACAAACATTATCTGCAAGTCCTATAAAAACAAAGCTGGCATATAGGTTTGGGTTTCTTCCATCTTTCCTCTTGCAATCTGGCTCTCCATGAAGCACAGTGATAATCTTCTCAACCAGCCTCAGGGTTTTTAGGATGATGAGTCTGGACATCGTGAATTTACAGTACTAGCTACCTACATTCATCATCACAAACAGTGCCAAACAATCACTGTTCACCCACTCACTTCTTGCACACAAAGCAACTTCAGAGAAGTGTGCACAGTAGATAAGAAATTCAAACCCTTTGGACTTGACACCTCCACTAAGATCTCTGCCTGTTTTCATTCAAGTGGCCAATTTTTTTTTTCCCCGAAGCCCCAGGCAACATCTAAGCAGGGATTTCAGGATCACAGTTCCAGTCTTTGTTGGATAAATGACACAGCAGGTGTCTGGCAGCTTTTTTTCTTAATTTTATTTTATTCATACATCTTCTGTCGACATGACTGCTTTTATCAACCTGACTTGCAATATCTGTGAAGACTAAAATGACATTTATTTAACAAAACATTTTTCATAAAGCCAACTTCGACAGCCCTCATTTTATTCCCCATCTTTATTAATTAAATCCTGCATTAGGTTTCCATTCGCTTTCAATACCTACCTCAGCACTAACCAAACATGTATTAAATGAGTTCAGAAACCTATGGAAAATGCAAGTGAAAGCTCGGGGAGTGTTTAAGCACAAAGACATAAAAGGTAGATGCATAAAGCACACCCAAGTAGCCCTAATTCTGGAATTTTATAATATATAAGATTTTTTCCTTCATGAACACTGAAATGATGGCTTTCAATGTAGTATTTTTAAGAGAGATGTAATCAGAAACAGTTGCTCATCTCTATTCTAACCCTCTCCCCTCTATCCCTATTAAGAAAGGCCATATGTGAGAATCTTGTTAATTATTTTGATTGTGTTTATTTTTAGCAACAGCTGATGAGCAATGGATGAGGTTCGCTGCAGTTTGGGGTTTTTTGCCTTTTTTAAAAAAAAAATTCATCTGCTTTTTCAAAGAATTAACTGAGAAAGGCTCAAGAATCTCTAGTTTCAATGTACAATGTAGTACAATGACCAGATCAGATGTTTAAGAAAGAGGAAAACTTAGAATCATAGAATCACCACGTTGGAAGAGACCCATCAGATCACTGAGTCCAGCCATTCCTATCAAACACTAAACCAAGCCCCTCAGCACCTCATCTACCTCTGTCTTTAACACCTCCAGGGAAGGGGACTCAACCACCTCCCTGGGCAGCCTGTTCCAATCCCCAATGACCCTTTCTATGAAAAACTTCCTCCTAATCTCCAGCCTAAATCTCCCCTGGCGGAGCTTGAGGCCATTCCCTCTTGTCCTGTCCCCTGTCACTTGGGAGAAGAGCTCAGCTCCCTCCTCTCCACAACCTCCTTTCAGGTAGTTGTAGAGAGCAATGAGGTCTCCAAGGGATCATATTGGGGCACCTCTCAGGAGCTTGGGCTCCAATTCTGAGCTGTCTGTGCTGATAAATGGTCACATCCCAGGCAACCAGTCTGGTGCTACAAGACTTTCATTTATCTCTACGATTTATGTCAAGTACTAAGTAGCGAACCTTAAGTCTTCAAAGGAATAGATAGTAGATTGACCTCTAGGCTCAGGAGCCCACAGATCAGGTCAAATCAGGTCCCACGAACCATCCATGGTTGGACTGGATGATCCGATGGGTCTCTTCCAACCTGGTTGTTCTATGATTCTATGATTCTATGATCTGACATTCCAGGTTCCACAGTTGCAGACTGTAGCAGGGCAGAGCCCTCTCACACAGGAGCCCCTTGACTGAAAAGATCCACAGGGAGGGACAATCCCCGGATACAGATATAATAACAGTTCAAAAAATCCCCAGCCAAACCCATCTGGACACACTGAAAGACTTTATATTTTATATAAAGAGTATTTTAATAACACTCATATTTTGCTTTTATATCTGAACATCTTCCATTCATTGATCTCAAGCCACATTTAAAACTAATAAACTAAGTCATCCAGCATTGGGAAATTATTTTTCTTACACAGGAAAGGTCAGAGAAATCTACAGAGAAAACGTGACTCTTCTGAATTCAAAAGAGACAATAAAAAATCCCTTCAAAAGGAGAAATACCTGAAGTTCTCTTCTCCAAGTATTACAACACATCTGTAACTCAGGAGATCTCTTTCACAGTTTCAGGTCATGGTTCTGCAAATATTTACATAAATTCTCTCTTTTCTCAGGTGACATATTCAAGCTGAATTAATCGGACAAGTAGAAAGAATCACGCACACAACAGCTCACAAGATGGCACCTGGTAGATAAAATACATCACGGACAGCAATATCCTCTGATTCTACCATGGATGTTTTGGGTGACCTTGAGGGAACCAACTTTGCTTCATCAGCAAGTGAAGAAAAATATAACTACTTCGTTCCCATCTGTATTATCCTATTTAAATTGTCAGTTCTGGAGAATGACAGTGGCTGTCCCTGAAGTGTATTTACGAGGCAGAATAAACCGTCACGTTATCCAAATTGCAGTCACTTTTCTGCAGCCCACTGGTATCGCCCAAGCAAACAAACCTGAGCTCAGCTAATCCACATGATGTGCTTTAGAACTACAACCTTTCCTGTACAAGAGGAGGAAGGTTTTGCCCACACAGGCTCTGGATACATGCTGTGAAGCACAGGAATATTATATACAGCTGAACATGTCCAAAGAAAGGGTGCACGAGGAGACAGTTACAACTGCTCTTGCAGCTCAGGTAATCCAGGCCCTGCTAATGGCAGCTGCAAACCCGAGAGCTGTTTAGTAAGTGGTTTTCATTGGGCTAAGGGAAAAGATTAGGGATAAAGGACAGTAGAATCATAGAATCACCAGGTTGGAAAAGACCCATCTGATCACTGACTTCAACCATTCCTACCAAATACTAAACCATGTCTCTCAGCATCTCATCCACCCGTCCCTTAAACCCCGCCAGAGAAGGTGAATCAATCCCCTCCCTGAGCAGCCTGTTCCAGAGCCCAATGAACCTTTCCATGAAAATTTTTTTCCTAATGTCCAGACTAAATCTTCCCTGGTGGAGTTTGAGGTCGTTCCCTCTTGTCCTGTCCCTTGGGAGAAGAGCCCAGCTCCCTCCTCTCTACAACCTCTTTCAGGTAGTTGTAGAGAGCAATGAGGTCCTCCCTCAGCCTCCTCTTCTCCAGGATAAACACCCCCAGCTCTCTCAGCCATTCCTCACAAGGCCTGTTCTCCAGCCCCTTTTCCATCTTCGTTGATGTTCTCTGGACACGCTTTAGGCTTTAGGATACTCCAAAGCTCAGGTCCTCACTGATAGCTTGGGATGCAACCTTAAGAAAAAAGTAGCAGATAACTAATAAGAACTGTGGTAAAGGATGCCAGCTCCATTCAGGCCCAGTTAGCATCAGGTGCATGCTGGAACTTCTGCCTCATCAGCTTATCACATATTCGATGAGTAAGAGAAAAACAAAATGCTGTGCAATCCCCTTTGGAATCCAATGAACCAAGAAATAAAGGCAAAACTAAAATCAGTTTGGACCACGGCTCTGCCCTCAGGCTCCAAGTATAGCTGAGGAATTCCCTTTGGAATACACGAGCCCAGCACCACATTTGCTATCAGTTACTCTCCAAGTGAGCATGAAGAAATAAAACTGAGGATCAGAGGGACTTGAGCCCATTTAGGACCTCCAGCTCCTGTAGGAGGAGGTATCACTCCCAGCGTGCTAGCTAGTTTCCAGTCGGTTAGGTGCATTTCTCTGCCATTTCAATATTACAGTCACAATTAACTTCTTCCTTCATTAACCTGAACTGCAACGCAGCCTTGCTCTCTGCCAGCTCATAAACTGTGGCCACGCTTCATCCCCAAGAAGCTGCACAGGAACAAACAAATGTAATTAGATTTAGCTTTTAGAGCTTCTGACACTCCAAATATCTCTCAGCATTTCTCATTCTGATGCGCCAAGTTCGGAGGCATGACTAGGGATGAGAGGTGGTGCATGCTTCTGGCTTTTATAGCTTTAGTGATTTGGACTTCCCCTTCATTTTGGCTCGAAGACAACTGGGAAAGTAGTCTGTAAAACCATTTTCTGAAAGCTCTTTAACTCAGCACTATAACTTCTGCTTTATGCTGCTTGCAACTACTGTTCAAATCTCTTAGAATCATAGAATCATAGAACAACCAGGTTGGAAGAGACCCATCGGATCATCAAGTCCAACCATTCCTATCACACACTAAACCATGTCCCTCAGCACCTCATCTACCTGTGCCTTAAACACCTCCAGGGAAGGTGAATCAACCACCTCCCTGGGCAGCCTATTCCAATGCCCAATGACCCTGTGTGTGAAAAACTTCCTCCTAATCTCCAGCCTAAATCTCCCCTGGCGGAGCTTGAGGCCATTCCCTCTTGTCCTGTCCCCTGTCACTTGGGACAAGAGCCCAGCTCCCTCCTCTCTACAACCTCCTTTCAGGTAGTTGTAGAGAGTAATGAGGTAGCTAGAAGGTCTAAATAAACAGGAGTTAAATAAAATCTCTAACGCTTCAGTTCTGCTATAAGAGAAAAATGGGAGAAATCCTCAAGTCAATCACCTGGGTGAGATTTCTGTGCAGAAAATAAGCATAAAAGGCTACAGAACTTTTAATTCTTCAAGTTATCACCTACAGCAACGATGGGAACATTGCAGGAGAAAAGCTAAAGACGACTGCATCCAATTGAATTGCAAAGCAAATTCATGAAGAAAAATACATCAGCCCTGGCACCGCAGATCTTAAACGCAATCAGGACCTCCCGTTTATCCACATCTCTTCTGAGCAATACTATTATATATACAGGCAAGTGCTTTTGGTTTGATTTTGTCAGAGTTGTCATTCTCTTCCTTTTTCCTCTCTTCCATTTCTCTCAAATGCTTTTTTAACTCCATCCCCACAAACTCCAAAGAAATTCCAAGAGTAGAGATAAAAGTTTCTCAGTGAAAACTGAGTTTTCAACCAAACAACAACTTCAACAAGAATATTCACTCTTCACAGAATATTTAACAGAAAAAGTAATATATTAAACCTATGGTTCAACAACATTTTCTTCAGTTTTCTAATGGTGCCTTAGTGCCTTAACAGAGCAGTTCTTCGGATATATGGGACTTCCATTCTCACCTTCTTTCTACACCCTTTGGAAGGACTTCACATCCCTCTTTGAGGCATTAATTCTAAAATTAATCCTGCTACTGACAACCAAGAAGAAAGCAAATGTTCTTGGGACAGAGGACCTTGCACTTCAGCTCCAAACAGTGCCATGTTGAAGTGTAAGCAGTCACCAAAGGATCACAGGCTTAATTATTTTTGTGGCAATTATCCAATTTTCAACAACCAAAAAGAAAAAAAAAAAGGGGGAGAGAAAGCAAACGGGGATTTAAAAAGTCAAGAGAAATGTTCTTATTAAAATAGAAGAGACTTTTTCCCTTAGCGCTTTGGAAGAAATAAACAATTCAATTCCCAGACTGCTGTGAAAATCTGCCTCTAGTAAAATGTAACTAACACCCCAAATATAGCATTAAATTAAAGGTCAGCAGGGAACTGAGATCTCTGCCCAGCAGAGAGCAAGCAGCCTTTTATCATATCCCTAAAGACAGACAAGAGGCTATAGGGTAGAAAAGCCAGAGCTGCGCATTTTGCAAGTCTCAGCTTTTCAGAGCTCTCAACCATCTGCCCTTAAATCCCATCCCTCTGTAAGAAAGGGGCACTTCTGAACAAACATGAAAGTTTCTCGCTTCTAAAGTTAACCACAGAATTCTCAGGCTTCTTACTACCTATGAGTTAACCAGGACAAGCAGATGCTCCTCACGTGGCCTCTCTGGCAAACAAATAGATGGGCAGATGCACTGAAGGGGAAATCATGTCCTGGAATACACTTTGCCTATTAGAGTATCTTCATGGTGGTGGAAGTGTCAAAACTGCAGGTACTTTTCTTCTCACCAGGACTCAAATGAATAAGTCTTAAAAGGAAGCTATTGCTCCCAGGACTTCAGAGTTGTCTGACTGCTAGGGCTAACGACGACCTGAAATTTCATAGCATTAATGAGAACTCAATGCAGATTTTCCTGATCCGAATACAAGTCCCTAGTGGGCAAGTGAAAGAAGAAACAGCCTAAGCATCTGCAGGAGAGCAGATCTAAGTCTGGCGGCTTCAGCTCTCAGCAGCAGAGGCTCCGTGCACAGTTGCAAAGTGTTGTGGAGCCCTGAGCTGTTAGTTCACAGGGGAAGGGAATCAACTGTTTCACTGCTCCACGGGAAGATGGAAGGAGTCCAGACTCACTGCAGGAAGCATTTCAGCTCCAGAGGTTATGGATTCACAACAGGCTGCAACCTGCTTGACTGCTTCCTTAATGTCGACACTCCAGAGTGGTCTCATTTAGGCTAGAGATTAGGAGGAGGTTTTTCACAGAAAGAGTCATTGGGCATTGGAACAGGCTGCCCAGGGAGGTGGTTGATTCACCTTCCCTGGAGGTGTTTAAGGCACAGGTGGATGAGGTCCTGAGGGACTTGGTTTAGTGTTTGGTAGGAGTGGTTGGACTCGATGATCCAATGGGTCTCTTCCAACCTGGTTGTTCTATGATTCTATGATTTCACATGATGGGTGCTCTCAGGTAGCCAGACCGGCCCCGAGCACTGGCAACAATACTTGGAGAGGCAAGAAGAAACATACGTGCAAATCTCAAATTGCACAATGGCAAAGGGTGTTTTACAAACACCTCCTTGTGATTTCTCAGACGTGGACACTCCTCCTTTTAGCTCCAAAACCAGCCTTCAGTAGGTTGGGCCAACACATAGAAGGAGGTTTTCTGGGACCCAGCTCTGCCTTTGCCTAGCACCACGTGGCCACCTCAGCTCCGTCTTGGCTACTCAGTTCAGTGCCTTGGTTATCTCTGTGCACACAGAGGGTTAATATCTCCCAGTGGCAACACATAAACCCAAGGAACATTCATAGCCTAAATCTGACTTTTGGAGCAAAGCATCATCACAGTCAAGAGGTGCCCAGTGAGAATGGAGGCTGCCCTGGATTTATTATCATGATATCCATGTAGATAGTGTTTCTTTGCCTCTTCCCACCTCAACTGCCTCTTTCCTCTTCAGACACAGAGACATAGAATCATAGAATCACCAGGTGGGAAAAGACCCACTGCATGATTGACTCCAACCATTCCTATCAAATACTAAACCATGTCCCTCAGCACCTCGTCTACCCGTCCCTTAAACACCTCCAGGGAAGGTGACTCAACCACCTCCCTGGGCAGCCTCTGCCAGTGCCCAATGACACTTTCCATGAAATGTTTTTTCCTGATGTTCAGCCTGAACCTCCCCTGGTGGAGGTTGAGGCCATTCCCTCTCCCTGTCCCTTGGGAGAAGAGCTCAGCTCCCTCCTCTCCACAACCTCCTTTCAGGTAGTTGGAGAGAGCAATCATCCTCCTATGGTGGTTTTGCCCACTGATAAACACTAGTGACTGATGTGTTTCACTGACAAGCAAAGGCTGGGACTGAAGGACGAGCTGCTTCCAGGCTGCTCCAGCATTTGCAGTCTGCTGTGTCAGGAAAAACATTTCGATACTCAGCTGGACACCAAATACAGACTGGCTAATATTCAACAACCTGCTGGGGCTTTCCAGTTAGGGATAGGGGACACACTACGGAACAGTTTAGAAGGAAGCCTAAAGAGAACATGAAGTGAACAAAATCGACTAACCGAAACAAGAGTTTATAGCTTAAAAGATGAAAGCCAATGATGCATGAAGCTAACCGGGGAGTTGCTTTTGCCATCAGTTATACAGCAGATGCTCAAACATTAAGTTTGCTGGGTGTCAGAATAAAACCCTAAGAGAATTGGATATTCAACGCCAAAAGAGCCATTAGGTTATCAAGTCTGACCTCCACTTAGAATCATAGAATCATAGAACAACCAGGTTGGAAGAGACCCACCAGATCATCGAGTCCAGCCATTCCTATCAAACACTGAACCATGTCCCTCAGCACCTCATCTACCTCTGTCTTAAACACCTCCAGGGAAGGTGAATCAACTACCTCCCTGAGCAGCCTCTGCCACTGCCCAATGACCCTTTCCATGAAAAATCTTTTCCTAATGTTCAGCCTAAATCTACCCTGGTGGAGTTTGAGGCCATTCCCTCTTGTCCTGTCCCCTGTCACTTGGGAGAAGAGGCCAGCTCTCTCCTCTCCACAACCTCCTTTCAGGGAGTTGTAGAGAGTAATGAGGTCTCCTCTCAGCCTCCTCTTCTCCAGGATAAACACCCCCAGCTCTCTCAGACGCTCCTCATACAGCCTGTTCTCCAGCCCCTTCACCAGCTTCGTTGTTCTTCTCTGGACTCACTCCAGAGCCTCAGCATCCTTCTTGTGCTGAGGGGCCCACAACTGAACACAGGATTCAAGGAGCTGCCTCACCAGTGCCGAGTACAGCAGGAATATAACCTCCCTGGACCTGCTGGTCACACCGTTTCTTATCCAAGCCAGGATGCCATTGGCCTTCTTGGCCACCTGGGCACACTGTTGGCTCATGTTCAGTCGCTGTCAACCAACACCCCCAGGTCCCTCTCCTCCTGGTAGTTTTCCAGCCAGAATTCTCCCAGTCTGTAGCTCTGCATAGGGTTGTTGTGCCCCAAGTGCAGGACTCGGCATTTGACCGTGTTAAACCTCACGCCATTAGACTCAGCCCAGCAGTCCAGCCTGTTTAGGTCCCTTTGCAGAGCCTCCCTACCCTCCAGCAGATCGACACTTCCACACAGCTTTGTGTCATCTGCAAACTTGCTAAGCACACACGCCAGAATTTCACCAAATCATTCCCACACGAAGGTCAATATTTCTTCCAGAAAGGAATCCTCTTTTTAAGGAAAGGATGTGGAAGTGTCATAATTCAGGAGGGTAAGTTGTACATCAGGTGTGACTTTCTTGGTACCAAGAGATGAGAATCACACAAGATTCAGACCATGGGTTGTAGTGGTGTCTCACCCAGCCATTCAGCCTCTGCATTTTACCACTATCCTCATCTGATCCTCTATACTGAAATAAGCAGAGATGTTAGTAATGTGAAATCAGTGTCCCACCGTGACCTGGCACCGCACTAAGAGAAATACAGCAGAACCTGCCAAAAACTTACAATATTCCCATCAAAAATGTTTAAAAAAACACCCCATAGAAACAAAAAGCTTGTGTTTTAAAGGAAGGAAGGAAAAAAGCCAGCATTTAAGCCCTCTTGCTTCGTAATTGAGCCTAGGATTATGCCACAATTCAGGTAAATGATGTTTATATAACTGGCATTTGGCTGAATGCATAATTCCTATTTAACAGCTGAAGAAAGCCATTTTGGGTCTTCAAAGAAATCTGACAGGTAATTCCCACTGTAGTTCTGCAGGGTAGCTGAGAGGTAATTATCCTTCTCACTAGTAAATCAATTAGGAATGAATGTATGGAAAGCTTTCCCCCTCCTCCAAGTAACTGCTAATCCTCTAAGCACTAATGAGCAGACAGGGCTAGCAACAGTGTGTAAACCCATCAAAAATCGACAGGAGCTGTGAAGCAAGCAGGGTCTAATCGCTACCTAGGAGCTAATGCCTCAGGAGAAAATCTCTTGCCTGGAAAGGTTCTGCACCATTCTCCCCGTGTGCACGTGCCCTGTGCGGGTGTTACACATGGTAGAATCATAGAATCAAAGAACAACCAGGTTGGAAGAGACCCATCGGATCATCAAGTCCAACCATTCCTATCAAACACTAAACCATGTCCCTCAGGACCTCATCTACCCGTAGCTCCTTCCCTGCTTATTATCTCAAACTATGATGACTTTTTGAGGCTCCCAAGAGATCGCTGTGATGTGATGAACTAGTCAGCACTTGTGCTGTTAAAGGTGAAAAACTAGAGAGCTGGACTTTTTCTCCAGGGGCGCAATTAGAATCATAGAATCATAGAATCACCAGGTTGGAAGAGACCCACCAGATCATCCAGTCCAACCATTCCTATCAAACACTAAACCATGTCCCTCAGCACTTCGTCTACCCATCCCTTAAACCCCTCCAGGGAAGGTGAATCAACCACCTCCCTGAGCAGCCTATTCCAATACCAAGTGACCCTTTCTGTAATTTCTTTTTTTCCTAATGCTCAGCCTGAACCTGAAAGTTTCATACATTGAAATAAATATCAATCCTGAAAGCTTTTCAGTCAGACCAGAGATGGAAAACACAATCATAGAATCACAGAATCATAGAATAACCAGGTTGGAAAAGGCCCACTGGATCATCGAGTCCAGTCATTCCCATCAATCTCTAATCCATGTCCCTCAGCACTTCATCCACCTGTCCCTTAAACACCTCCTGAGAAGGGGACTCAACCACCTCCCTGGGCAGCCTGTTCCACTACCCAGTGACCTTTTCTGTGAAAATTTTTTTCCTAATGTTCAGCCTAAACCTCCCCTGGCGGAGCTTGAGGCCATTCCCTCTTATCCTGTCCCCTGTCCTTTGGGAGAAGAGCCCAGCTCCCTCCTCTCTATAACCTCCTTTCAGGTAGTTATAGAGAGCAAGGAGGCTTCCCTTCAGCTTCCTCATCTCCTCACCTACTGCTTTGTGATTCATCGTTGCTGGTTGTCCTGAGGAGCTCAGCAAAAAAAACAGATGCTTACTCTGCAGGCCACAGCAACAATATTCACCCCGAGAGACCTGCAGAAATTACAACCCAAGTGCATTTTTTAGCAGCGCACAACCTTATGAATCTGGAAGGGATGGCTGGACAATAAACCTGATATTGAATTTGACAAATCCCAGATGCTCTAATCCAGTGACATTTTCTCCAGGCATTTTTTCAAATGCTGCGTGCATGTTTGGAGCTGCTCTGGTGGTCAAAAAGCACATTCAGCTCGGAGTTCGGACAAACCAGCTGTTAAAATTGTGCACAGTAACAGTGCCAATATATTTAACAGAGGTAGAAAGAACGAAAACAAGTTGTTCCCACAGCAGCCAGCACTGAAGCTGGTTTCATACAGGTTTTCCTTACAGCTCATCTCTCCATTTTAAAAGACTTTTTCAGGAAAGGGAAGAGAAGGGAAGGCAGAGAGACAGGTCCAGAGATAATTTCCTTAAGATCATAGAATCATAGAACAACCGGGTTGGAAGAGACCCATCGGATCATGGAGCCCAACCATTCCTATCAAACAATGATGTATCAAAGATGTAAGACCAAAAAAGTTATAAAAAATTGTCATCTCAAATAAGAATACAGCAAGTAAAATCTGCATGCCACTATATGATTAAATTTAGGTGTTCTTAATAAAAGAGGGGGAAAAAAAGGGACTGCTGATTCGTAAAGCTTGATAGCTTGAGAAATTGCTAGAAGATAATCGTATATCCTAGTACTCCAATTTGTGAGGGAGACTTTACACTCGTGAAGTAAGATTTGTAACTGAACATATTGCCTCTGATTTTAGGTGAGCAGAGTTGCTTTGGAAACAAAACGAAGAAGTATTAACTCTTCAGTGCCCACCACATTGGACATGGGAGTGGTGTGAAGGCCAGAAGAGCTCATTACAAAACATCTTCATTCTTCAGTTTGCTCAGAAAAAAATAAGTGAAGGTCATTGTCATGATAAAAAAAAAAAAAAAAAAAAAAAAGCTGTCCCCTGCCCACTCTATTCTGCCTCTTCTCTACACATCCAAACTCATATGTATTGTTGCCAATAGTAATCAGAGCTATTGAACTGCCTTAAAGTTTCATACATTAAAATAAATATCAATCCTGAAAGCTTTGCAGTCAGATCAGAGATGGAAAACACATTCATAGAATCATAGAATAACCAGGTTGGAAGAGACCCATCAGATCATCGAGTCCAACCATTCCTATCAAACACTAAACCATGTCACTCAGCACCTTGTCCACCCATCCCTTAAACACCTCCAGGGAAGGTGAATCAAGCCCCTCCCTGGGCAGCCTCTGCTAGTGCCCAATGACACTTTCCATGAAAAATTTTTTCCTAATGTCCAGCCTAAACCTCCCCTTCACCTCCCTCTTGTCCTGTCCCCTGTCCCTTGGGAGAAGAGGCCATCACCCTCCTCTCCACAACCTCCCATCACATAGTTGTGGAGAGCAATGAGGTCTCCCCTCAGCCTCCTCTTCTCCAGGATAAACACCCCAACTCTCTCAGCTGCTCCTCTTGTTCTCCAGCCCCTTCCCCAGCTTTGTTGCTCTTCTCTGGACTCGCTCCAGAGCCTCAACATCCTTCTTGTGGTGAGGGGCCCAGAACTGAATATTAGTAATAAGAACAACTCAAGCAGCAAAACGCAGTTCGGAAACCTATTGCTGGAGATGGGCAATTTGGAAGTGATCAAGCCAAACAGGTTGCACCCCATCCAAACACAACTCCACTGCCAGCAATTAGCTGCGTGCTGCAGTCCTCCCACGTGGATTCCTGTGGGTAGCTGAAAGTGCCTTTGTCTCCCCTGAATCAACACAGACACTAACTTTAAACCAAACAGGAGCTGAGTAGTGACTCCTGGGCTGGGCTCTGCGAGCCAGCTGCAGCCCTCACTGCTCCGCGTAGGAAGGGGCTTTGAAAGCTTTGACCTCATCCTCTCTCCTACACGTTCCAATAAAATCTTAAGTCTTCCGCCCACTTTCTCAGGCATATTTTGCTCTCAGCCCCCTTATGTGATGCAACCAACAAAAATGTCATTTACCTCCAAGTTTTAAAAGCACAAAGGGGGGAAAAGAGTCAAATGCAGAAATAAATGCCTTTTATTCAGTATTTCTAATAATAAGGATACAGGGAAGTCAGGGAGAGGTGTATTAACCAAAGCCAGTGTAAGCAAGAACCTCAGAAACATTTGTGTGAGTTCAGCTTCTTTAAAGGTGTAAGAGTCAGAAGCAAATAAAAGCAACCCTTTTACTTCTCAAACATATTCGGCAGGAGATTAAACACTCCATCCCCATCACAAGCAAAATAGACATAGTTCTATTGGATTCCAGTTAGACAGTGAGAAGAAAGTTCTTGTAAACTACCAACAGATTTCACTTTAGGATCATAATTCCTCTCAGAATGAACAGAATGCTGTAATTTTGTTTCGGTAGCTATCAGCTTGATAGTTCTCCCTTACCTTCCTCTTGTTAGTGGGACTGACATAAAGGTAGCTCAGCACAGTCTTCAGGCCTACTTTGTCATTTAGCTTTTCATAGGTAGTGCCATAGTCTGTTGACCTGGAGGAAAGAGGAGACAAGAAGAGTTCATGTGGTTATTAGCGCTCAGGGGAAGGAAATGAGTGAACAGATGCTTAAGCTTGAGCATTATTAGTCTTAAAACTCGAGCTTTTGTGTTTCATTCAGTGTGGCCAGGAGAACAGAGAAGAAAAGTGGAGTCCTTTGGGACAGGGTCCATCTCAGCATCGACTGATCCTGTCCACTTGGGAAGCTATGGAGCATCCGTGAAGATGGACTTTGGGGGCAGGTTGTGTTCTCATGTGACAGTGTGGGACTACAAGCATTATTTACATGAGAGGACTCTAATCTCACCCTTAGCACAAATTCTCTTTTCAGATAAATCCGACCGAAGAATCCAAATTAAACCCATGAACAACAGTTTCATTTAAGTAGGTTGGTTTTTGACTTGGATCCGGGGATCCAAATGTGGCTCAGAATTGTAACAGCTGAAATCACGTCTAGATAAAAATGTGCCTTAACTGGCATTTTGAGTCCTCAGTCACCCCCATCCTACTTTGTGCCAAGAATTTAATTTTTTCCGAGTTACGCAGACAGATTCAGGCCCCTACACTAGCAAATCCTACCCAGAGAAGCAGATGATCTGGGGGTGGCATTACCCATTCGTGACTGGGGAAAGGGCTGCTTCGTCACAGAGGGTTTTCTGAAGCTTCCTCCCCCTCATTTGTGGGCAAGTTTGAAACCTCACTTTGCCCTTCATTTTTCTCTGCTGTTTTTATACTCTGCTTTTCCTGACGAAGACGACTTTTCTTACTAGAACAAATCCACAGCTACCTAGCACAGGACCCCACATCTGATGAGTGGTGTCACAACCTGTATGAAAACCCACCCTCCCCATCCAAACAGTGGGAAGAGCTCAGCTCCTGACACTACATGGTTTCAGTCGTGTTAACAGAGCAAACACAGTCCTTATAAGGTGGGCAGGGAAAGACCCTCACCAAAAGCCTACTTGGACATACCTATTATTTTTTTAAGACGAATATTCATGGCCTCACCCTCCCCTCTAATCATGCTTTGTACTAAACAGGTGATCGAAGAACATGTAGTGATTCAGTGCCTTTGCTAGTGTCTTGCTCCAGTAGTTTTCTGATTTTCTAAGCTCAGCAAGCCTCCAGCATCTGCAGCTTTGTGATTCTGCCTGAAACCAGTCCCCTGTTCCTTGTCTGTCTGCAGAGGAATGGTCCAAGTCACCCTGCTGGTCTCACAGTGAACGAGGCTGTGATGCCAGCAGCTCAAGGGTTCCACTCAAGCAGCATCAAAAGCAGAGTGATGCCAGAATCTGCACCCAGCTCTGCTGGCTCCCCTGTTCCTAGTGGAGGCCAGAATGACACCAAAAGGGCTATGCCACAAAACCAGACGGCTAGTTCCGGCCTTTCAAGTACTAGGATCCATGAAGTCAAAAGCATATTTTATTATGGATGTGGCTCCAACATATTTGCTTCATAGAACAGAATCATAGAATCCTAGAACAACCAGGTTGGAAGAGACCAATCGGATCATCGAGTCCAACCATTCCTATCAAACACTAAACATGTCCCTCAGGACCTCATCTACCTGTCCCTTAAACACCTCCAGGGAAGGTGAATCAACCACATCCCTGGGCAGCCTGTTCCAATGCCCAGTGACCCTTTCTGTGAAAAACTTCCTCCTAATCTCTAGCCTAAATCTCCCCTGGCAGAGCTTGAGGCCATTCCCTCTTGTCCTGTCCCCTGTCACTTGGGAGAAGAGCCCAGCTCCCTCCTCTCTACAACCTCCTTTCAGGTAGTTGTAGACAGTAATGAGGTCTCCTCTCAGCCTCCTCTTCTCTAGGCTAAACACCCCCAGCTCTCTCAGATGCTCCTCATAGGGCCTGTTCTCTAGCCCCTTCACCAGCTTTGTTGCTCGTTCCTAAATATTTTGCAAACTGGTTATTTTCTGGAATGGGTTGAACCAACCTTCCTCCTTTGAACACTCAGTTATCAGGAGCACTTCAAGTCTTAAACAACTTCCTTGGGCTCTGGTCTTTAATATTAAAACAGAGATAATATTACCTCTGTTTAGACTTAATATCCTTTTGTACTGATGCATAGTACTGATACTCACCAGACTCCAGAGAGATATCCTCCAAACAATATAACAATAATTTACTGTATTTCTATTGCTCTTTCCCACCCAACCTGTCTAAAGTTCTTGTCTCCCTAGGTATCGATATCACACAGAAAATCTAGTAGTTATCCCCTTCCATCCAAGCTTGGAACTGAAGTAGCTTGCTTGATAAAACCGAATAATCCAGATCAATTAATTCCATTTCACGAGGCCACCTATACATGCAAATTCAACAGGTCAGGAATCTCCAGTGACACTAAGCTTTAAGCGGAAGGTAACGCACACAGGGCAACCACTGAGGTGCCTCCTTGATCTCACAATTCCAACAGCTCCGAAGCTCCAAATAAGACACATTTGTGACTACACATGTACCAGCCACCAGCTAGGCAAAGAGATCACTGGTTTCAATCAGCATTCAAAGAGAATACAAACAGGAGATTAATATTCTGACAAAGCTACTTTGGTTTTGTTCTCAGAGTCGTTTTCAGATCTCCCAAAATGCTTTGCACTTCTAAAGATGCAGTCTGGATGCCCTAATGACTCTTTCTCATTAAACCATTATCACTCATTGCATTTGCCCTTTCAAAGAATAGCTAGAAAGGAAGTAGGATCATTATTTCATTAGCTTCTCTCAGGCTTTCTTTATTATCATGACAGTCACCACTGGCTTCACAGAAAGTCTCAAAGGATATCACAATAATATACTGTATTTCCATAGCACTTTCCCATCCAAAGAATCTGAAGCTTTTGTCTCATGTTAATCCATTCAAACTAACAAAGTCCCAAGAGCCACACTGGGAAATATTATCTCTATTCTAGAGATGAAGGAACTGAAAGCTTGTACAGGTAATGGATTTTTTTTTTTTTTTTCAAAAGCAGACACCTACAATTAGCTGTTTCGGCTTCTATAATCACATAGCGTACGGCTCAATATTCAAACCTGCTAAACTCCTACCACCAAACTGCCCAATTTGAAGACAAGTATTTAAAAAAAAATGTTGCCTGCCTAGTTTTAATAACTCAAACCTGAACATTTGGAGAGAGGTGGCCCATAGGTGGAATAGAACAGTTCTGGCTCAGTGTTTAGTCTTAACTTGATACTTTCTACTTTGCTAATTAATCATCTTTCAGTCGAAGGTTTCTAACTGCTAATTAACCAGCTCACACGTCCTTAAAGTTGCTCAACACTACCAGAAGACTGGTCACCTTGTTTTCTCCCATTCCTCTAGTCAGAACAGAATCCACTTCAAAGCACATAATTATATAATTGTAGGGGAAGAAATGTTGTAGCTATATCAAAATGACAAAAGACTAAATGATACCAAAGATCCTTTCCTTGAGTCACACCCCAAATCCCTGCTTTAAATTTGGTTGGACCTTTTATGTCCAAATGATTCTACCTAGACAGTCCTCCTCTAAGTTTCTCCATTGAAGCCACCACTGGAGTCTCATCACCTTGGATGGCAGTTATCGCTTTCAACCTCAAGTCAATATATTCACCTCTATCTTGTTTTCCATCCTGCAAACCAAGCTGCTGGCAGTAGCCCTAGAAAGGCTGCACAGTGAAAAGTAACAGACCTCAAGGTATCGTCCAGTCTTGAATGGGTCTTTGTCTACTCTACTTCATCTTTTTAAGTTTCATTACTAGCAGTTCCTATCAGCCATGAGGAAGCATCTCTTTGCTAGTCTTGGTTAACATGAAGGAAGACTTATTATAGAATCATAGAATCACCAGGTTGGAAGAGACCCATCGGATCATCGAGTCCAACCATTCCTATCAATCACTAAACCATGTCCCTCAGTGCCTCGTCCACCTGCACCTTAAACACTCTAGCCCTTTCCCCAGCTTTGTTGCTCTTCTCTGGACTCGCTCCAGAGTCTCAACATCCTTCTTGTGGTGAGGGGCCCAGAACTGAACTTTTTCTAGTCCAACACAAGTCTCACAGTCATATAACTGAATAACTGTAGTTCCAGATTCTCTAAATTCTCCTTAGAAAATAGAACTGCAAATTCATAATCATATCGAATTCTAAACAGTTGGGAAAGAAAATCACCTGCCAGATTCCACTGCCCTCCCCTAAAGGGGCACAAAGTGTTTCAATCATTGCTGCAAGAGCTGTCTCGCAAGCTGGCAAGGCAGGGCTCAAGGGGTACAGCCAGGAAGAGAAGCTTCTCTCTGCCAAACCTGGCCAGAGCTCTGTGCACTGAGAGGTAACAAAATCCATCTTGTTTCTGTACGTTTGAGCCTGAGCATCCCTGGGAACCAAACAAAAAGGCCTGAGCCAGCAGGCTTCAATATTGTGATAAGGTTTGCTCATCCCAGAGATGGGAAGTAGAGGTGTGGAGAGGCAGAGAGAATAGCTTTTAGAGGAGTTCTCCTTTCAGACGGTTCCCAGCTCAGGGCTCTGTCAGGCAGGCAATGGAAGTTTTCTTTGACTGCAGTCTCAGCCACCCAGCTATGGAGATAGGCTATAAAATATGTATCAGTCTCTCAGGAGTACAAGAGCTGCGAATGCTGGCGCTGGATGGCTGGGAGATACAAACCAGCTAGAGTGTACCTGTGCCACCTACTCTCCTGTCAGGGGGCTTCTCCCCTGTGCCTGTGACACTTCCCAGCTGTACGTGGGGAAGGAGGAGGTACGGTTTTGATTTCAGATTGTCAGTCTTTTTCCTTAGATGCTAAATCTTAGGCATTCATCACCAGATCTGAGTCCTGCTACACATACACCTGCAGCCCCATACCAAGAACTGCATGGGGGCACAGCTCTGCTTAAATGAATAGAAGAACAAGCTGATTCTCTGTGCACTTCAGAGAGCACCAGCAACCCACAAAGCCCAGACAAATATTTGCTTCTCTTTTCTTGTGCCTGCAAACTGTCTGCCTGTCCCTCCATGCACTCCAAACGACGTCTTGTTTTTACCAATTGGCCAATTCTCTCTCAGTTTGACAGAGAAACAAAAACCCAAGAGGAACAAAGTTTCTACAAGTTTCATGAAAAGTAACAGTCAACAAAAGGAGAGCAAAGTTATTAGCACTCGGAGAAAAGCTGCAACATGAAACCAAATCCCATGAGAAATGAGAGTAGGCACATCTCTCTGAAGATACAGCTGCAGGAAAACATTCAAACCCAGCACACATACTACGCGACAAAGAACCCAACTGCACAACACAAGAATTCAGACTGAAAAACTTCCATTGCTTGCAAAACAATTAGTTTCCATATCTCCCCTCCCATTCCTCCCCATCAAATCATCCTCCTTGAGATAAAGACCTTTCTGAAGCTACGACACGCTGAGAAGAGACTCCTCCTGAGTCACAGTCCCACCTGACCACTGTCTGCAGTGGCCCCAGATGTAAACTCGTTTGGGATGCTACTCTGGTGAATCAAGTGGTTCAGGACTCGGCCAAAGGTGGTTCAGCACTGACCCCACCACACTACCTGGCACTAAATGGCTGAATGTCTTCTTACTGGAATGCAGATTCCTAAATTCTCCCAAGTGATGGGACAGGATGAGAGGGAATGGCCTCAAGCTCCACCAGGGGAGGTTTAGGCTGGACATTAGGAAAAACATTTTCATGGAAAGGGTCACTGGGCACTGGCAGAGGCTGCCCATGGAGGAGGTTGAGTCACCTTCCCTGGAGGGGTTTAAGGGATGGGTGGATGAGGTGCTGAGGGACATGGGTTAGTGATTGATGGGAACTGTTGGATTCGATGATCCAGTGGGTCTTCTCCAACCTGGTGATTCTATGATTCTATGAAATTGGGAACTGAGCCAACCACAGAATGATTACCACTCCAGGTAGGACACTGGTCCCACTAACCTACAGTCAGGGCAGAGGGCTGCTTCTCTTCAAAAGGACACCAGTCATTCAGCATGCTCTGGCCCTGCTTCTCCAAACTTTTTGAGATTATTCCTTTTCTTCCTTGTTGACCATTTTACACTAGTTCCCAGCTTCTGGCAACTATGGCTACTGGTGGCTAAACATCCTCCACTCCTAAAGCCTTTTTCATACTTAGTTGCAACAGAGAGAAGCAACTTTTCCTCTTTTAGGGCTGCTTTTTTGCCTAAAGCCCCAGTCTGCCTTGGCCAGTCAGTTGCAGGGACAGAAACAGAGTTGGTCCTGCAGTTGATCCCCAACTGTAGTTCAGGGTGACAGCTACTACTGTCACTATCAAGACAGGCAATGGGTACAAGTCTAAATGTTCCCACAGAAGAACTGGGTATGGTGCCAATTATGACCACTAGCCAAGCTCCCCAGGCTCTCCTCCTCTGCCTCTGTGTCACTGACCTGGTCACACACAAGGATGCTTTTTCTGGGGAAGTGGGGGAGGAAACAAAAGCCAAACACAAAAAACCTCAGGTAAACAATAAAACCAACCTATGCTGGACTGTGACTACTTGCTACCCAAGAAAAATCCACATATTTGTGCTCTAGGATGCTCCTACCCAGCAGAGCACAGCACTTGCCATCTTGAGAGTTTGCTTTTACCCCACATTATTATTTTAGGGTGACTGTAATAAATATAAAGCCACAATATTTTACAATTGCAAACAGAAGCAACTGTCTCCCTCAGTTTCCTTCAGTGAGATGGGGACAAAGGACAATAAAGAACATCTGAGGTAGTGATCAAAAAAAGAGAAAGCACATCATACTGATTCCTTGTACATTGCTTCTGAACCTACGAGATCACAGAGTTTCTAAATTGAGGATGATGCCTTCATGTGCAAGTGCCATCAGCGAGTTTTTTAGTTTCATAAATCTGTCAAATCCCACCGGCAAACTTTGCAACTTCATTATCAAGTTAATAAACACCACAACTGTTTGCTGTGTGAAGAGATGCTCCCTTTTATTTCAGTTTAATAATATAATTCAGAGCCCATTGCTATCACTTCAAGAGAACGAAAACATGGAGATCCATGCTGCCATTTGTGATTTCACTGATTCTATTCACATTCCCCACAGATAATTTTTTTTCCCAGTTTGACGAGTTCCCATTTATTTAGCCACTCCTTGTACAATCTATTCATATCTCTGATCATTCTATGACTACTCTTTCTTGTCCAATTATGTCTTTTGTCATGGATGTCTCAGAGACTCATCTTTAATAGATCTTTCTTGAAAAAAAAAAAAAAACCCAACCCACAACAATCCAAATAAACTATCAAAAACCCAGAGCATTCGAAAAAACTAAATAAAAGCATTTTCTGCCATCACACACAAGGTCTTATATCCTCAATATTTATGGAATTGTAAGTCACTAGTTCAAAAGTAACTAAACCGGAAATCGTATTGCAGAAAAGGAAGTTCACATCTATCTTAGTTTTGGTAATTTCTCTTGGAAAATAATAATTTCCTTTTAGTTTGCTTATCATCTAAACAGCAGAACATCCACCACTATTTATATCATGATACCAACATCCTCCCTCCATTCCCTTCTTCTATTTTTGATTAATGACAATTACCACCACCAAATATGCAAAAGACTTCAAGATGAGCTTTGTTGATAAATTTCACAGCACAGCAGAGACTGGCAAGGCAAAAGGAGCTGAAATGATGTGTTAGTCACCATGATATGCACTTCAAAATGAAGGAAATGGGGACTGACTAGGAACTGGCTTCCTCTGTTTTTTCCCTTGCAGATTCTTATCTTCTTTTTTTTAATTTCTGACAGGAAAGTTATTCTGTCTTGTTTGTCCAATATGAGTCTTTGGGAGGATTCTGGATGTCTCACAAGCTGGACAAAAGGTTGCACAATACTCCATCTCTTGATTTATGGGCAATAAAGCACAAGAGAGGTGAATATTAGTCACATTTCTAGTGGCAGATTGATCATTAGCATTTCATTTGATTGTCATCCTACAAAGCAGGGGGACTGTTCGCACTAGTCATTCCTCAGTAGAGATGGGCATGAACAGCCTCTAGAGACTTGGGGATTGCATATTTAGCCTACAGGGGTGGTGGGGACTAACTAGAAAGCCATATATTTGGATCACTCTCATACTTGTCCTGTAGGAACACAATGGTCCTTTGGATATCCTCAGCAATCATTGACTTTTCAGAATAATGCACCACTGGGTGCCTAAACAGCATTAACCACCAGCTAATAGGCTCTCCTTTCCAGACAGAGAAAATGAGGGATTCCTGGCAAAGCACAAGCAGGAGTTACCAGATGAAACCAAAGAACCCCTTTGAGCACCACAGTCTGATGAAGTTGTGGAGAGGAGGGAGCTGGGCTCTTCTCCCAAGGGACAGGGGACAGAACAAGAGGGAATGGCCTCAAGCTCCACCAGAGGAGGTTTAGGCTGAACCCACCAGATTACTGAGTCCAACCATTCCTATCAATCATTAAACCATGTCCCTCAGCGCCTCATCCACCTGTCCCTTAAACCCCTCCAGGGACGGTGACTCAACCCTCGCCCTGGGCAGCCTCTGACAGTGCCCAATGACTCTTTCTGTGAATTTTTATTTCCTAATATCCCAGTTCCCTCTTCTCCACAACCTCCTTTCAGGTAGTTGGAGAGAGCAATGAGGTCTCCCCTCAGCCTCCTCTTCTCCAGGATAAACACCCCCAGCTCTCTCAGCCATTTCTCATAGGGCCTGTTCTCCAGCCCCTTCACCTGCTTCCTTGCTCTTCTCTGGACTTGCTCCAGAGCCTCAACATGCTTCTTGTGGTGAGGGACCCAGAACTGAACACAGGATTCATCATCTTAACTGCTTCTGATCTCAGGTTATGCCACCACGTCCCTATAGACACTATTCGAGCCACAGTTCAGTTGTCATGAAAAGGGCAATCTGGAGCTAAGAGTCTGCTTTCACAGAGGTCTCTTCTTTTTATTTCTGCTGTGATCCTTTCAGTACCGTGAGATCTATGTAAAAGCATTATGTTGAATAGCTTTGAAGATCTACACTTCATCATTGCTCATTTCCCACTTATACTGTCTAAAGACCTGACATATTTATAGTGCTCTTGATTCTGATGCATTCTGATTTTCCAAAGAACTCTTTCACGCATCCCAGCATACTTATTTGATTCCAACCACTTGACCGACTCAGCAAGACGTATTCGAGAAATTTTGTCTAGAGGACACTTTAATAGCCTCAAAGATAAAAAGCAGCTTTGATGACAAAGCCTCATTAATTAATTGTCATTAATTAGATTATTAATTAGAAACAAGGCCCTTCTAAGCCCTTTTCTACTTTTATTACTATAGCTAAAAATGCTTCTATAACAGTTCTCAAGTAGCTAATCATTTTAATTTGCATTATTTCATAGCATAAAGAAAACACTTTAAATGTAGCATTTGCTGAAGCAATCGTAGAGGGTTGATTTAACATCTCTGCTATCAGGAACATTTAAACTGGAACTCCTCTTAAATGGTAATTGAACAAAATATTGAAAGAAGACTATGGAACTGCCCCATCGCTAAACACTATTTCTGTGCTAGATGTGAAGGGCAAAGAAATCCTCTTAACCACTCAGAGAACTTTAGGCAGTACAAACAATCCTGAATCACCTTTCTAAGACAGGGGCAGAGATGACTCAAGTCTCAGTTTTCCAGGTAGGGGTACAAATATCAGCATCCACTCACGTCCCCTGGGATCATGGCTGTGGCCAGGGGTTACCAGAAATTTGCCTTTGACACACCATCACCTGCCGGTTTGAAGATCAGTGGTAGAAATTTGCTGAAAATTTGGCTTAGTGATTGATAGGAATGGTTGGATTTGATGATCCGGTGGGTCTTTTCCAACCTGGTTGTTCTATGATTCTATAAACTACTGCAGAGATATTAGATGAACTCAAACCATCACTAATGAAACAGAAGGTATGTAGAATTTTTCAAACTATCAGCAAATCTTTGCAAAGCTGATGTGAATTTTAAAAATAGGGCAGTAATAAAGATAGATGAGTTCAATTCCTTAGACACAAGTATTTCCCAAATCAGTTTTAACAGTCAGGTTGCAACACATTCCACTCCCTACCACTGCCGACCCATCTCCCACAATCCTTACATCAACCTGCATCTATCCTCCTTGTGCTTCCAGCAGCACACCCACACAGCCTGAACATACACAACCCAGAAATCCTGCCTGACTCCAGGTAAGATTCTCAGCACTCCCGTTTCCCGTTTCGTTAACTAAGGTTCATGGGAAAAGATTGGCTTATACTGTTTCTAAAAATACAGTTAAAAGCTCATGAGACACAGCCACCTGAGACAGTTGAGGACTGCCAGTGCAGGGAGTCTCTTCTAGACTTAGGAATACATCTTCACCTCCAGTCACAATCTAATTAGTTTAAACCAAAGTCCAACCATTCCCATCAAACACTAAAAAATGTCCCTCAAGACCTCATCTACCTGTCCCTTAAACACCTCCAGGGAAGGTGACTCAACCCCCTCCCTGGGCAGCCTCTGCCACTGCCCAATGACCCTCTGTGTGAAAAACTTCCTCCTAATCTCTAGCCTAAATCTCCCCTGGCAGAGCTTGAGACCATTCCCTCTTGTCCTGTCCTCTGCCTCTTGGGAGAAGAGCTCAGCTCCCTCCTCTCCACAACCTCCTTTCAGGAAATTGAAGAGAGCAATGAGGTCTCCCCTCAGCCTCCTCTTCTCCAGGATAAACACCCCCAGCTCTCTCAGCTGTTCCTCATAAGTCCTGTTCTCCAGACCCCTCACCAGCCTCGTTGTTCTTCTCTGGACTCGCTCCAGAGCCTCAACATCCTTCTTGTGGTGAGGGGCCCAGAAGTGCACACAGGATTCAAGGAGTAAGCTTGCTGTTTATTATCACAGTTAATAAATTGTTGTGATCCATACAGTGGATGCTCAACATGGGGATGTCCTTCTTCTCCACCAACTGCCTGTGAGTTGTGTGCAGCTCAGAATGCACTTGACTGATCACTCCTGCACGAAAGTGCCCTAAGCCCTTGCTGCCTGTTGTCACTGAAACCACAGTTAGCTCAAGCTTAATTTTACCCCAGAAAAGGCTCCTCTTCCTGTCATCTTTTGCACTCAGAAGACCACCTAACACAAAACACTTCATCTTGGGAGAATAAACCTGTTGGAATTTTTTCAGACAGAAGATCAATAAAGTGGGAACAGCTTGAAAAGTCAATCAGCTTCCGCAAGTCCCCCAGGATATGGCTGGATGATTATCATTTTAATGAAGGAAGAGTAAACCAAGCACAAGGAGATGCACAGCCCCTTCAAACTTTTGCCATGGTGACATATGTTGCTGTTGTTCCAGCCACCTAGGATGCAGCTTAGCACCTCCCACAGAAGTTCACAGAGATACTGACGTTTCAAATTGTAAACTGAGATCCACACATTCTTAGACATGACAACTGGACTGGCTTTACTGGGTGAGGTCCCATGCCCTGTACTATGCCAAGGCTCAGAGTACATCAATCAAATTGTCTAGCTCAAGCATTCAAATCTAGGACTCATAGAATCACCAGGTTGGAAGAGACCCACTGAGTCATCTAGTCCTGTCAATCTCTAAACCATGCCCCTCGGCACCTCATCTACCCACATCTTAAATACCTCCAGGGAAGGCGAGTAAAACATCTCCCTGGGCAGCCTGTTCAGTATGTTCTAAGCCTTTGGCCCAAGCAGAACTTGAACTTGGGCTCCAGTCCCACTCAGGATATTTGCCTGTTGACAAGCCAACTGTTACTTGTGTTTCTGAGAGAACTCTCTATGGACCCAGCCTTCAAAAAGTATTAGAGCAGAACTCACTAAATTCTGCAGTGTACCTTTAATTGTATTCTAACGGTTCACACTCAGGCCCTGTACAGCTTTAAAACAGTGGCACTTAACTTCTTTCAATGCTATTATTTAGAGCAGTAGAAAAATGGCTTTCTTTTTTTCCCCTTGCTCTTATCAACCTGCTGCTTCAAAAGCCAATGAGAAAATGAAGCATGATACTACATTCCTGGAGGGCACCATTAACACCTCCAGGAATAATGTCAGCATAAAGCGCTGCCCATCTTTTAGCAGGTAGATTGCAGTTAGCCTATGATTAATTAGGAAATAGTGGCAGCTCATCATTGGCCATTTCTTTATCCTTTTTAGCTCCCTTACCAGAAGGCACGTGGTTTGTTTTAACATCAGCTTTAATATTCTGGGAAGGAATCTTCCTGAAGGCTGAATAATAACGCTTTGAAAAGAAGCCCCCTACTGTCAAAAAGGACCTGATCAACCACTCCCTCCATGCAGGGGCAGTTCTGCACACTTGCCTGTGCACATCTCTACAGGTTTTCCTCTGAGGATGGAGAAGAAAATGAAACACAGGTACAAAGAGGAGGGTTCAGACAGTGCCATGATTTCTAGTCATGACTGAGATGTTAGCTAGCAGTGCATGGACACACTGAGTGTAAGAACACACAGGGCAAACTGCAGGTCTCTGTAGCTTATTGCAAAGAATAAGGGCAGTGATGAGTGGCCAGTGGCTCAGAACACAAGAATTTCCAGGGAGGTGGTTGATTCACCTTCCCTGGAGGTGTTTAAGGGACGGGTGGACTAGGCACTGAGGGACAAGGTTTAGTGTTTGATAGGAATGATTGGACTCAATGATTCAATGGATCTCTTCCAAATTGGTGATTCTATGATTCTGTGACTCCCTCCTCAACCTCTGTCCCTTCAGAAGATCCCTGGGAGGATCTGGACGGGAGACCTGCTGGATTTGCATCACTGCCTGGAGTGCACTGCTTGATTGCTCACATTTTCAATCAGCTAGCATGCAGCTGAAAGAACAATATATCACATCCAAAACTGGAAGCCTCAACACAGTACAGTGTGTTCCTCAGCACACTAGCTCCACACAGCCCCATCAACCATTTTTCAGTAAGTACTACAGAGGACGAGAATCACTTAGCTAGTTGAAAATACAAACAGGTGAGAAGATCTCCAGCTACAGGAAAACAGCCAAGCTTTATCCAATCTTCCTCTAATTAAATCCTCCCTTCTCTTCCCTCCCCCAATACCTCTTTAACCCCTCTGGTGTGTGCCTCCATTAATCACACCTAGAATCATAGAATCATAGAACAACCAGGTTGGAAGAGACCCATCGGATCATCGAGTCCAACCATTCCTATCAAACACTAAACCATGTCCCTCAGCACCTCATCTACCTGTGCCTTAAACACCTCCAGGGAGGGTGAATCAACCACCTCCCTGGGCAGCCTCTGCCACTGCCCTATGACCCTCTGTGTGAAAAGCTTCCTCCTAATCTCCAGCCTAAATCTCCCCTGGCGGAGCTTGAGGCCTTTCTCTCTCGTCCTGTCCCCTGTCACTTCATGCAGTCAAAAACGCCTTTCCACAAACTCCCCTTCAGACACGCACATTTATTTGTGCTTGACGCAGATGTGAGGGAATAATTCTATGTTAATGAGTTACAATCATGGATCCATGAAGTTCTTGTCGAGACTTAAGTGCTGTGGTTATTGAGAGAGAGAGAGAACACTGGAAAAGGTATTACATCATGTACATATGCACCTACTACCCAACTGATAAGCTTTAAAACAATGCATTTGTAGCAATCAGTGCTGCGGTGAAACAGCAGCTGTCTTTCTAAGCCAATAGCAAAAATGAACGTTGGGAGTGCTTTCTGAAGGGCTTATTTCTTTTTACCATACTTTCTACTCCATAACCGACACTGAAAATGGAGAAAAATAAATCACAATGAGTTTTTGCTACAAGTCATTATTTTGCAAAGATTACGCTTTAATAACTCCAGCGCACAAAATATTTTCATGAATTAATTTCCCTTCCTCATAGATGAGGGCAAATGACTAACCCAGGCTTCTTTAATACCCACCTTCTCTCTTTCTTTTTTTAAAATCTCATTCTGCCACCACTTATCAGCGTCCCTGCAGCATAAAAAGGGGAAAAATATTGAATGCATTGCTGGGAATGGGATTTCATCCTTAACGACACCATCAATAATTGCTGTCAAAAGCTAATATCAGACTTGCAACCTTACAAGGAAGACAAAGAGGCAGAGTTTTTCAGGTTGTGGCTTCTAGACAGGTCCTAAATGGGATTTTGCCACATGCTTTCAAATATTGCCTGGATAGCTCATAGGGCAGTGGAAACTAAAAGGAGGTTGAAACCAGACAGGAAAGTAATCAATGAAGAGCTGTCTTTTGAAGCCCCCAGAATGGTGCTGGATCCAGAAAGCAGGATGCCAGCAAACGAAGAAGGAAGAAGGATGTTGAGGCTCTGGAGCGAGTCCAGAGAAGAGCAATGAAGCTGGTGAAGGGGCTGGAGAACAGGCCTGATGAGGAGCGTCTGAGAGAGCAGGTGATTCTATGATTCTATGATTCAAACATAGGTCAGACCTTCCCTCTTGAACAGTCTAGCTATGCAGACCTTTTTCCCAATTTGAATGGAAACTTTACCCGGCTTCCACCTCTTTATGCTACCTGCTGGAAAGACCATTCTGTAAGAAGAACCCAGAGATGAGACATTAATCGTAGACTATAAGGCTCAAGTACCATAAACACACTCTCAGACAGAAGTCATATCCAAATTTGGCAGGGGAAAGAGGGGTTGAAATCATATCTTTCCACAAAATGCAATGTTTTAAAAAAGGTCACGTAGATCAATCATAGAATCATAGAATCACCAGGTTGGAAGAAACCCATCAGATCATCAAGTCCAACCGTTACTATCAAACACTAAACCATGTCCCTCAGGACCTCATCTACCTGTGCCTTAAACACCTCCAGGGAAGGTGAATCAACCACATCCCTGGGCAGCCTATTCCAATGCCCAATGATCCTTTCCATGGAAAGCTTCCTCCTAATCTCTAGCCTAAAACTCCCCTGGCAGAGCTTGAGGCCATTCCCTCTTGTCCTGTCCCCTGTCACTTGGGAGAAGAAAAGGGTAGAGTAAGGTGATGATGAAGACTAACCTATGTTTCCCCTCAGCTCCATATACTGAACACAAGAGCACAGTTTGACCAGTGTCAGAGTTTACTACTCTGGAGCTGACAAAAATTCTGGAGCTATATCGATCTGGACTTATAAATAAATATAATAATAAAAAAAAATTCCATGCCACAAATAGCGACTGTCAGGAGCCACTTGCTTGGAGAACAAAGGCAATATTTGGTGAGCTGAGCAGGTCTCCATTGCTGGTTATCTGACGATCACACAACTGTACAACAGTCTTTCCAGTGTCAGGGTCTCACTCTGAGCAGGACAGGCAGAGCAGATCCTATCATTCCAACCAGAAAAGAAGTGGAAAGGTACAAAAGAATAGTTCTATTTCGAATAATACGATTCCTTTGCTTGTATCTATGAAAGCTAAACTTTTCTGCACTGCCTCCATCAGACCAATGCAAATTAACCGTTGAGCAGTATTTGCACTACAATAATAACTTGGACGAACTTGTTTAATATGAGAAGACTTAGTGAAGCAGATGAATGGCTTTGACATGATATCCACAGGATAGAAATTCAATTAAAAATTGCAAGTGGCACAGGAGTGCTAGTTATTGTTCAACATGTACCATGGGGCCTTTGCTGAAATACAGCTATTAGCTGTACGGGTTGAGAAATTCTGTTTTCCTTTATGGCAATCTGTTAGCTTGTAGGAAGTTCAATTAATAAAAAGATGGAATCACTCTCTCATTATGAGAACACAGCAAAGCCAAGGGCTAGTTGTGTGTTTTATAATTATGAATTAAGTGTGTTATGCCAAGGAAATTAAAAAGATGCCACAATTATAATAAAAATGAGCGATGCTCTGGCTCTAAAGGCTGACGATGTGACTATCATATGCAGACCATGCTGGCTTGACCATCCTTATCTCCCTCCATCACAGCTCTCCAGGATGCTAACAATTATTCCTGAGGCTAGCAGCCTCATCTCCATGTGTTCAGCCTTTGGTGGAGATGTACTTGCCTGAAAAAGTCACCACAAACAAACAAAACCCAAACAAACCAAACACATGCAAACAAACACACTTAAAATCTGACTTTGAGATGATGATAATGTGAGTCACATGGTAATGTGACTTTTCCATGTCTCTACCCACAGGGCTTCCTGACCTCATTCCTAGCAGTGGACACCTCAATCTATGTTCTCAAATATGTATCCACCTTATCTTTCCTGTGCAGAAAACGTTAATTTTTAATCTCCCTGTTCACTCCTTTCATAGGAACGTTGTTGTTGCCCCTGGTGCTGGCAAAGTTCACTGGCCCAATGCTATTTTTTCTCTGCCAAGAGCTAGATGCATCACGCCACTCAAAATTAAAACCACCTTAACAACTCATCCATAATACCGTGTGACAGCCGCCATGGTCTTAAGAGTACAAATAGAACTAGGGATTTCAAACTAGTCCCTCGGATACATCTAGTTTGACAAAACTAGTTCAGGGTACACCTGCCTTGGACTGAACACATCCTGGGAACCAGGACAGATATGAGCTTGGTGTGTGAAGTAGTAGTAAGTGGTGTGGGTACTTTGCAAGCAGCTCTTATCTTTCTAGAGTAGGAGTTATCTCAAGTTTTTGTTGCTGAGTTGCATATTTTAGCAACCAGCCCTTGAATAGAGACTCCAGCTGCTCCCACGAGCTGTGTTTATTACATATACTGTGCAAACACATCCTTTGCTATAGGAAATGACTTAGCAGAGGACACCATGTTTCCCTAGAACAGGACTCTTTCAAGTCTAGTACCTTCAGTGCTGGGTCCAGCCCTGTTCAATGTCTTCATCAATAGCCTGGATGAAGGCATTGAGGGGACCCTTAGCAAGTTTGCAGATGATACTAAGCTGGGTGGAATTTTCGATTTGCTGGAGGGTAGGGAGGCTCTGCAAAGGGACCTAAACAGGCTGGATCCATGGGCTGAGTTAATGGGATGAGGTTTAACACGGCAGAATTGTGAGTCCTGCACTTGGGGCACAACAACCCTATGCAGAGCTACAGACTGGGAGAAGTCTGTCTAGAAAGCTGCCAGGAGGAGAGGGACCTGGTGGTGTTGGTCGTCAGCCAACTGAAGATGAGCCAACAGTGTGCCCAGGTGGCCAAGAAGGCCAATGGCATCTTGGCTTGTATCAGAAATGGTGTGACCAGCAGGTCCAGGGAGGTGATTCTCCCTCTGGACTCCACACTGGTGAGACTGCTCCTTGAATCCTGTGTTCAGTTCTGGGCCCCTCAGCACAAGAAGGATGTTGAGGCTCTGGAGCGAGTCCAGAGAAGAGCAGTGAAGCAGGAGAAGGGGCTGGAGAACAGGCCTTATGAGGAAGAGCTGAGAGAGCTGGGGTTGTTTAGCCTAGAGAAGAGGAGGTTGAGGGGAGACCTCATTGCTCTCTACAACTACCTGAAAGAGGTTGTAGAGAAGAGGGAGCTGGGCTCTTCTCCCAAGTGACAGGGGCCAGGACAAGAGGGAATGGCCTCAAGCTCCACCAGGGAAGATTTAGGCTGGACATTAGGAGGAAGTTTTTCACGGGAAGGGTCATTGGGCATTGGAACAGGCTGCCCAGGGAGGTGGTTGATTCATTCCTATCAAAATTTCACGCTGTTTGAGGGGATCTATTAAACCATCAGGGCCATACAAAGAGCTCCCACACATGGTTCTGCCAGTAGCTATAAACCAAGCCACAAGCACCTACTCTTCCCCTGCTTTGACACCCTAAGAGTTATTACCTCCAGCATTCACTAGGAGCATGAAAACATTTTGTTGTCAACTCCTCTGCTGCATTTTCCCCACTGAACAGAGTAAAGATGATGAGCGTGGAGATATCTAATTAATCTTTACAGAAAGCATCATCTGAGCTTATTTGCATAAACGAAATAGCTGGTGTGACCAAGAGGACCAAATAAGCATAGGAAAGGAAAATAAAGCCATAACTCAATCAATTCCCTTGGTTACGCTCAGATCTGCCCAACACAGGCGCTTCGCTGAAGAATCATAACTTCCATTTCAAAAGCATGAAGAGCTATTTGACCACCTGCCGCCCAAGACTGCCAAGGCCATTGCTCCATACACAAGCCACAAAGAGAAATGATTACACTTGCATTGCAGAGGAGTAACAGCGGCATCATCAGCCGAGCCCTGCATCATCGGAGGGGGAGCATCCTACTGTCACTGCAAATCTGCGGCCAGCAACAGCACGCGGGGCTGCAAAGCTGCCTGCTGACAGTGTCGCCTGGGCTGTCTGGGTATCAGCACACAGAACAAACAAGCCAGCAGCCTCATTTGTCATCATCTGTGCTTGCCAGCAGCCACCCTCCACTTCTACCATGTCAGCTCAGCAGCATCCGAACAAAGAAAAAAAAAGAAATCCTTCCCTCTCCTCTGTCACACGCTCACCTCACCTTCAATCCCCAAACATTGATAGAAAGGATTAAAGCGAGTGCTGCTTAAAATAAAATGGATATAGGATTCAAACCCAATTACCAAAGCATAATCTTGCTCAGACGGGCATGCTAAGAATAATTACTATCCACAAGATGAATGCTTGTTGGAAACACATTACAGAAGACTGCATAATTAAATAGAGCCACCGATCCTCATTTATCTACCAAGCAATTCACATTTAAAAGCTCACCTGCACGTGTTTTGGCAACAGCCGCTTGGGAGTTTCATAGCAGTTGAAAGTTTGGGGAATAGCAAAAATAGGAAAATAAAAAAATAATCGGGTTTCATCAGTAAAGAGAAGGGGACAGCAAAATTCTGCTCTGGGAATTATTCACCCTTTAAAATAACATCCTTGGAAATAAATGGAAGCACTTTTATGTCAGTTTACACCTCCTCCAAGCAAAAATTGTTTCTGGAAAGGAAGAAACTGATGCAGAAGCAAGAGGGGGCACTATGCCAGGTACAGCTTTCTCAAGATGCTGGCTGCAGCATCTGCAGACCAGAGGAAAATATCAAACAACCACTGTCACCACACCCCAACACCTCCCTCACTTTGCACCAGTCTTCCACCACCCAGCAAACTGATACCAAGCACAGATGTGCCAGAGCAGCGATCAAACCAAAGGCACGTTTAGTCTTCCACACAAATTCTGCTCCATTCCCAAGATGAAGCTGTTTTTAGGAATAAAAGTCTTTTTTTGTTGTTGTTGTTTTCTTGGCTGCTCTGCAGCCTGGAGGGAAACATAAAGCTCATCATGGCATGTGACCTGACAGGCGGCTCACAACAACGTGCCAAGTACCACAAGCCCTGCCAGCCCAGCTCCTGAAACACAGTACCAAGCTCTTCCCTTGCCATGTGTCACCTCCTATGCTGGTCATGCCCCAGCTCAGCTGCTTCACAGAATCAGAGAACAATCAAGTTGGAAGAGAATCACCAGATCATCGAGTCCAACCATTCCTATCAAACACTAAACCATGTCCCTCAGGACTTCATCTACCTGTGCCTTAAACACCTCCAGGGAAGGTGAATCAACCACATCCCTGGGCAGCCTGTTCCAATGCCCAATGACCCTTTCCGTGAAAAATCTTTTCCTAATGTTCAGCCTAAATCTCCCTTGGTGGAGCTTGAGGCCATTCCCTCTTGTCCTGTCCCCTGTCCCTTGGGAGAAGAGGCCAGCTCCCTCCTCTCTACAATCTCCTTTCAGGTAGTTATAGAGAGCAATGAGGTCTCCCCTCAGCCTCCTCTTCTCCAGGTTAAACACCCCCAGCTCTCTCAGCCATTCCTCATAAGGCCTGTTCTCCAGCCCCTTCACCAGCTTCCTTGCTCTTCATGGGTGCTTTTTCCAACCTCACTTTTTCAAACCTTTGCCAAATGGGATTTTCACAGAAGTGTTTCGCCCCGACCCATGATAACTGCTGTGTCACATAAAAGGTGAAGCAGAACCCAGACAAAGATCTCCAGCAGCAAAACAAGATGCAGAAAACCACTTTTTTATCGACTGTGGTCCCAGGCAATGAAAGATTATCCTTCTAGAGAAACTGTTAGTCTACAAAGATAAGAACAACAAGTTCTCTCTCTCAGTCTTATTACTATTTCGGATACACACATTCCATCTCCAGCAGTCATTTCTCAGGTGTTTAAAATGAGCATGAATGCTTGATTGGGAGATATTATCATTAATCAAATATTGCTATGCAAAAAAATATACTTAGTCTCAACCAGAATATCAGAACAGCAATGTTCATTTTATTAACTGATTTATATAAATATAATAAGCATCTGAGTAGGACAAATAGAATCATAGAATCATAGAATCACCAGGTTGGAAGAGACCCACTGGATCATCGAGTCCAACCATTCCCATCAAACACTAAACCATGTCCCTCAGCACCTCATACACCTGCACCTTAAGCACCTCCAGGGAAGGTGAATCAACCACCTCCCTGGGCAGCCTGTTCCAGTGCCCAATGATCCTTTCTGTGAACTTCTTTTTCCTAATGTCCAGACTAAATCCATCCCATAAATGAAGCATTATATACCTTCTCCCATAGTAAAAAAAAAATACTTTAAAATTTGGAGGCCAGATGTATTTTTGTGGATAATATTCTGTGTGCACAAATCCAGGAATGGATGTACTTGAAGGGGAAGTTTTTCAAAGCCACCTACCTAATACAGATGTCCAATTAAACTTAATGAGACTTGCTCTTCGGCTGAAATGTGCTGCTTTGACCAATTCAATCAAAACGACCTAAGTTTTCCTACATCTATCTCCTGAAACACCTTTCTTAAAATCCATTTTCCCTTGTCCCCAGGGGATTCATTTTCTCAGTAGCACCTTCCCCCTAGCCATTCAATCTTGCTACAGAAACTGTCACGTGTAACCCCCCCCACACCCAACCACACAACTTGAGCAATAAACATTAAACAAACAGGAAAAAAAGTTTTACTGCTGACAATCTCGGAAAGAATCCCAGTCCTTTGAAAACTGTCACTCTCAGGAGTCACATAGCATTAAATCCTTGCAGGTATTAACCAAAAGAATAAAGTTTTAATGCACCTGCTTGAGGTTTGGAAGCAAAAGTGAGGCTTTCGAAGACTTTTCTAAAACAAATATTTTTGACGAGTCCATGTTTAACTTTGTAGTGAGAAAAATACAGATAAGTTTGGGCCTCAAGATACCTGTCACGCTTATATTAATAATCCAACACTTTCCATTTTCACAATTTAATTTCCAAATTCAATGTCTTAAACTTTCCATGAGTCAGTGCACATTACTTTTTGTAATTTTCTGTATTGCCAATGAGAAAAGCACAGAAACCCTGGATTTTTTTCCGAGTTCTGCCCCTTGACTGAGGAAACTCCTAAGTCCAGACCAGCTACAACAATCCAGGGATGTGGCATTTAGACTCTCTTTCTAATGAATCTGCTTCTTAACCTAATTGCTGATGGATTCAGCCAGAAAAAAAAATTAAACAAATAAATCCTATTTGCCTTTTCAAAACAGATGCAAAAACTGGAACTAGAAAAAAAAGAAACTTTAAGCGAAACATCATAAAATCCTGTAACTTGCAGAATCATTGGTAGTGCTGGGTAGAAATTCTTCATCCAGATGTCTAGATGGACAAAGACATTCATAGAGTAACCAGGTTGGAAGAGACCCACCGGATCATAGAGTCCAACCAATTGAAACATTACTTCTTTTTTAGATAGAAAATTCAAGTCTGGCCCAGCTCTGGCACTTAAGCCATGGAAGTGGCTTCCACGGAAAGTGAGAGAAGCCTTATTGCTCACATGCAACAAAACCTAACTAGCCACATTAGGCATAAGGAGCAAAAAGAGAACACATGCATGCAGGGAAGAAGCTATTATCCGCAGAGTAATTTGTCAAATTCATCTCTCATTCGGGCCCTCCCTTAGCACAGAATACGAGACATTGGCCCTAGAACTTGTTTAGATGTCACAGCAATCGACTACAGACACTGCAGCATCATTTCTCTTATTTCAGCCAAGCAAAGAGAAGTGGGGGACATCTCACAATTAGCTTAGAAAACTCATGTTTTCTGAATGTAAACAGAGATTTCCTAGCACAAAGCCTTCGGGGGTTTTTTTTCCATATCAGATAGCTCTTTCTTTTTAAGTGGAAGTCTGAGGAAGGATAACTAAAGGTTGTTAAGACTTGCTGCAGCTTCGGATTTACGACAGCAAACTATATTTTTTACCTAAGCTACCTGCAACAAATGTTGCTAGGCAGAAAACACCAGTATAAACACTTGTAAATGCTCTACTGAGAGGCAGAAAGTTAGAGGGCAACTGGTGCCGAAATGTGTCGATGAGGTTTTGATTTTAAAACCCCATAAAAGCATAACAAGTATTTAATAGCAGGGAATCAAAGGCAGATTCTTCTCCTTAATGCATGGGGATCTGCAAACCAAGACAAATTAAAATTGTGCCTTATTTTGGGCAGGAGAGCATCCTTCCACTGTACCTTGAAATATGCTAGGGGAGTAAATAATATGGTTGCAAAGCTAAAATAAAATATCTGGGTCCAGGAAGAGAAATTAAAACATCTGAACAAAGGACAGAAAGCTATTTTCAGGTACCTAATAACATGAGGAAACACAAGCCAGTTGCTCTAAAATGCAGAGCCATTTTTTGTGCCAGAGTGGTCAGAAGAGCCAAGATCGTGCCCTTGCAAAAAAAGCATTTCAATACCTGCTGTAGAAAAGCTGCATGTATTGTCTATACTGCCCTGATGATATACCCACAGCAAATAAAATCCTCCAATGCGATTCTATTGTTCACCTTCTCCTATTTCCGTCCATAACTGAGGAACAAAGCCAGGGGATGTGCACAATTTGGTTGTGGTCCCCTTGAGCCAAGAGGAAATTTTGCAGAAGAGAGAGTCAAAAAAGGACCTAGGTACCTCACCCAATTTTCCTGAGCAGCACAGTGCCTACAGCTGCTCTTATCCCTCCCAAGACAGACAGAACCTGCATCTGCACTGTTGTGATGTTGATGCAGTGTCCACAGCACCTGCCATTCAATATACCAGGCACCTACATTCATAGAATAGAATCACAGAATCATAGAATCACCAGGTTGGAAGAGACCCATCGGATCATCGAGCCCAACCATTCCTATCAAATACTAAACCATGTCCCTCAGCACCTCATCCACTCATCCTTTAAACACCTTCAGGGAAGGTGAATCAACCACCTCCCTGGGCAGCCTCTGCCAGTGCCCAATGACCCTTTCTGTGGAAAAAATTTTTCCTAATGTCCATCCTGAACCTCCCTTGGTGGAGCTTGAGGCCATTCCTTCTTGTCCTGTCCCCTGGCACTTGGGAGAAGAGCCCAGCTCCTTCCTTTCTACAACCTCCTTTCAGGGAGTTGGAGAGAGAAATGAAGTCTCCCCTCAGCCTCCTCTTCTCCAGGATAAACATCCCCAGCTCTCTCAGCCGTTCCTCATAGGGCCTGTTTTCCAGACCCTTCACCAGCTTCATTGCTCTTCTCTGGACTCTCTCCAGAGCCTCAACATCCTTCTTGTGCTGAGGGGCCCACAACTGAACACAGGATTCGAGGAGCAGCCTCACCAGTGCTGAGTACAGAGGGAGAAGAACCTCCCTGGCCCTGCTGGTCACACTGTTTCTGATCCAAGCCAAGATGCCATTGGCCTTAAGTGTTCATGAGAGTTTGGGGCTACTGAGTGCTATGCAGTTTAACAACAGGTTCTAGGTGATATGAAGCCTGTAAAAGGCTCTGTCAGGCTGCAGGCGCATCCATGTAGTAAGTCTATGAGTCACAATCCTCAGTCTTGAGAAGGAAAATTCTCCACATTTGAGGGTCTTTTAAAGACCAAAAAAAAAAAAAAAAGAGCTTTCCAGAAAAAAAGAGATATTCATGTGAATGAGCCCGTGCTTTATTTCATCCTCCTGAATTTCACGCTCTCAGCTCCTTTTGCAAAATAATTATAATGCCATGAAAGGGAAAGTGAGGAATAAAAGAGCTTCAAGGCTTGGTTTTCATCACCAAGGAATCATGGCTGCAATTTAATCTATCACAGGTGCTGAGGCTCTCAGACATGGAGCAAACCAGCCTGTCTTTCAGCATCACTGAATTTGGCCAACTCAGCCCAGACTCCATTTGCTGCAGCCTGGAAAGTGAAATACAGTTCTAGCAGCAATGCAAATCAGATCACAGAATTGAAAGACTCTAAGTATTAGTAAAGACTGAATATGTTTCCAGCCAAAAAGCAATACTTCAAACTACATTGTAGGCTCAATGCAGAAATCATTGAGTAAGACTCTCTGGCCTGCACTACACAACCAGATTATTATCACTACTTCTCCTCTGGTCTTTAATTCTATTAAGCTAAGGACGTGCAGAGCTGCCCTCCTATGAAGAGCATCCTTTTGAGACCTCCCTTCCCACCTCATAAACATGAGTATAAGCATTTTGAGGACAATGGATTTGGTGCCACAGGACAAGAGAATAATCAACTAAACAAGAATTGTTAGAAAAAGGAAAAACCTCCTGCCCCATGAAAAATGTCCAGGGTTTAATGCAGGTGTAAGAACCTGCCCAGGGAATCAGAGGGTCTCTCCATCCAGTCAACATAATTACAAGAGCCAAAACTTGATAAACTGAAGTTAGACAAGTTTGGGTACTAGCTCCATTGTCAGTGTTGATTTTTTTTTTTTTTAAACGGGAAAGGTAACTGTTCTAGGAAGGCTGCACTAACAGCTGAGGTAAATTCTTCATCAGTGCTAATTTTTCTTAAGATGGGATGTTTTCCCAAGAGATTTTCTCTTGATCAAGCAGTTTTTAGTGTAGGGAATTAATCTCTGTTTGGTATCTGTGACAAGTGATTTTCTTCTCCATCACCTTTTGCATGGTGCCTGAGCACCAATGCTCCTTCTGCCTTTATAATGTAGGAATTGTTTTAAAGGTAAACACATCATTGAGTCACCAGTGACACAGCTGTTTCTAGATATTTTATTTAGGAGTACACCAAGAGTGTAACCCAGTATTTTCAAAAGTATCTGCTCTGAGGAAGACTCTAGTGTCATAGAATCATAGAATCATAGAACAACCAGGTTGAAAGGGACCCATCGGATCATCTAGTCCAATCATTCCTATCAAACACTAAACCAAGTCCCTCAAGACCTCATCCACCCATCCCTTAAACACCTCCAGGGAAGGTCAAATTGGAATGTGAATGTCAATGGTTGTCAATGAATGTCAGGATGTCAGGATGTCAATGGATGTCAGGGAAGGTGAAATGGAAGGTGAATGTCAATGGAATCCTTCTCTAAAGTTTATGTTATCATGATACTATCCCTCTTTGCATGCAAGTAATTAATCCTTCGATATTTTCATTCCATGAAGCAGGTTGACTGATAGCAAAACAACAGTCTGTTCCAGTCAACCAGGTCATATTAGAATCATAGAATCATGGAATCATAGAATAACCAGGTTGGAAGAGACCCACCAGATCATCGAGTCCAACCATTCCTATCACTAAACCATGCCTCTTAGCACCTCTTAGGACCCTCTTTTAAGCATGTTTCCTCCTACCCTAGCACCATAAGCTAAAGAAATCACTAACAAGATGTACTTGCCTGCATTGATTATTTTCCCTAGTATTATGTCTAAAATTCTTCCATTGCCCAGCTTTACAAACACAGCGGCATTTGGGTTTAAACATCAATTTTGCCGTAGTTTCATGCCTCTAAGGAAGAAAAGCTAGATTCAGAACTGCTCGAGATCATTCCATTTCAAACATATCTTTTTATTCTTCTACCAGCCATTCAACCAGCACCCTGTCAGCTTGAACACCATCGCTGGAACAAAAGCAAGCTGATTTTTGCCCTCTCTGGTCTCTGTTGTGTAATTGGTTGAGGAGGAGGAGGTCAAAGAGGTGCGATCACATTTTTTCATGCTCTTAAGTCATCAGACACACACAGCCTATCAAACCGCACACCTGCAGCGCAATAGTTTGCTTGTTGATGGGATCTAAATTGGAACTAATGCACTACTGAGAGCATGGCCTCAGCCTCAAGTTAACACTTGTTATTGCACATCGTCCAATTTCAACACTGGCTCCTCTATCCCATTTACATACTAGATAATAGGGACATTTCAAGACAAGGTAGGATGGGTCACAAGATGCAAAAATGCACTGAATGCACTCAAGTAAAAATTACTCATCTTCGTGGCTCCTTCTGCACTCAACTTCTAGTATGAAGCCTGTTGTGGTGCTCTTCCCAACCAATATGGATTGGAGACTCTCCTATACCTGGATCACAGAAGTACGGTTAAGAAAAAGCTTTCAATGTTCTCCTTCCCAAAGGCAAGATTAACTAGAATGAGACATCTACACGTCAGAAGGCTGTCTAGCATGTACCCAAAGTCTATTCATATTTAGACTTCCTGCCTTCCCAAGCAATCCATGCTCAGATGCCAATGGCATCTTGGCTTGTATCAGAAACGGTGTGGCCAGCAGGTCCAGGAAGCTTATTCTCCTCTGGACTCCACACTGGTGAGATCGCTCCTTGAATCCTGTGTTCAGTTCTTGGTCTCTCACCACAAGAAGGATGTTGAGGCTCTGGAGCGAGTCCAGAGAAGAGCAATGAAGCTGCTGAAGGGGCTGGAGAACAGGCCTTATGAGGAGCAGCTGAGAGAACTGGAGGTGCTTATCCTGGAGAAGAGGAGGCTGAGGGGACACCTCAGTGCTCTCTACAACTCCCTGAAAGGAGGTTGTGGAGAGGAGGGAGCTGTGCTCTTCTCCCAAGGGACAGGGGACAGGACAAGAGGGAATGGCCTTAAGCTCCTCCATGGGAGGCTTAGCCTGCACATTAGGAAAAAAAATTCACAGAAAGGGTCATTGCGCACTGGCAGAGGCTGCCCAGGTTGACTCACCTTCCCTGGAGGTGTTTAAGGTGTGGGTGGATGAGGTGCTGAGGGACATGGTTTAGAGACTGGTGGTAATGGTTGGACTCGACAATCTGGTGGGTCTCTTCCAACCTGGTGATTCTATGATTTAAGGAGGTTTTTCTTAAAAATCTGCCTCTGCACTGCTGCAAATTACCCAGTAACTAGACAGCATATATTAGGGGTCTGGGCATACTATATAAATTTAATACTTGCAGAACTGTTGTAAGAAAGTGTTCAGCTGTTTTCTCCTTAGGTGATCTGCTGTGGCCTGGCAGCTTTGTACTAAAATTAGCTCCACTTATAGATGTTACCATAGTATTTGTTGCCACACCAAGGCACACTTCATAGGTGACGTCATTTACCACCAGAGAAAACATCACCTGTCATACAGGAGAATGCCATGACTCTCTACCAGTTCCGAGACCTGTGTCTTGCACATTTCTTGAAGAGAATCATAGAATAACCAGGTTGGAAGAGACTCTCTCGTCCTGTCCCCTGTCACTTGGGAGAAGAGCCCAGCTCCCTTCTCTCTACAACCTCCTTTCATCTATCACTTCCAGAAGACCCCAGGCAGGTTAAGCATTATTGGAGGTTCTGAGAGGAAATCCCTGCCTGAGATCTGCAGCACAGCACCTGCACCCACAAGCTGGACCCAGCCCGAGTAGCAGTTCTTACCAGCTTCTCCTGAGACACAGATTTCCACAGGGCTGCCCCAGGGTTTCCTACAGGAAATTCCTTGGTTAAGTACCTAATACATGAAGACATGTTTTCCTTCATTGCTTTTACAAGGCATGACCTCGAAAAGTGTGTGGAAAGGCTTCCTTAGAATTTGGATCTTATATTATTAACCTAGATCTTAATAGGTTCCTCTGTGTGTTTCCACTCTCCAAGTTGAGCAATCATTGTACAATCACTAACCATGCACGAACTAATCAAATCTCTTCTACCGAGATACCTTTACCCTTCCAAGAAGCATTTCCAGCTCAAGGGAACCTTAGCTTTGCACTCTCTTTCATCAACGATAATGAATCATTGAGCACTAATCCTTAAAATATGTATACTAGCAATAACTTTTGAACCTTTTCCTGATATGTGCACACATATCAATTTAATAGGAAAGAAAAATTTAGGGGTCTAGATAGCTTATGCATGCACTCACTTTCTATGACTTCTGGAGTCACAAGCATGGAAAAGTTTTGGCTTTTAAACAAAGCCCTTTGCACTGGGCTAATGTTTTCACAAAAGCTGAAGCCAGAGTTGACCTTCTGATGTGTTTTTTCCTTGTGCCTACTCCAAGGACCCCTTGCGGATTTTGCCAGGAGCAAAGGTGGAATTTCAGACATACAGAAAGAAATCAATGTACTTCTGATTTCAGTCAACCCTGAAGTATATTCTCAGATTTCTGTTGCACCGAAAGAAAAAGGGTGTTGGGAAGCATATAGGATTCTAACCAGATATTTTTTCTGGATCACATGCCCAGAATGAAAACTTCTGGAAAATACATGGCAGGAGAGAGAGGGAGGTAAAAATATACTCAAAAATAATCAAAACAATACTTTTTTCTTTGTCCTAAGCAGATTGAGGCCCTGGGAAAAAAATACCAAAGGAGAATCAAGCGCAACTCAAGTTTTTTCTTGCCCTTTCATCTCCACAAGCCTCTTATTCTCCCAGTATCCAGAATTCCTCTTATATTCCAATGTGTCGCTGACACTGCTGTTCTATCCAAGCGTGTGCAATTCTCATGTGCACATGCATCACAGATCTTAACTCAAACAGTCAAACCCCAGAATTATCAAACTGTAGCAACAAAAAGCAGAGACCAACACATCAGTCCTGGTCATCTCTGCTCCAAGCATTCATTTTCCAAACAGAGATCTAGAAAATCTCCTTCACACACTGAACTGCAGCCACCATCCTTGCTTGCATGGGACACACGTCACTGCAGACCTTCCTGACCAGGCACAAATGGTTTTAGAAGACAGGCATGTGCCCACACTCAGTTGGAGAAAAGCAAAAGAATAGATCCACAAGATTAATACCACCTTACGCAACTTTTTTAAATGGAAATCCTGTGCCTCCTAATCTTGTTTGCAACTTACCTCAAAAAAGTATTAATGACATAAGGAAAATAAAAACAGGGAAGTAAAAACCTTATAGTCTATGTTCTTTGGAAAGTTTGTAAGTCATCACTTTAACAGAAATTCATTGAAAATGTAAAATCTATTTTTCCCTGAAGTCAGTGCTTTCCCTGAATGCCCCTACTCTTTCAAGTGGCAAGGAGAGAGAGCGCAGCAGGATCTATCTACACCTCTCTTTGAAGGTGATTCTATACTATCTGATTTCTAATTCAGATCCATCCGTCACAATCAGGGACACAACATCGGTCTTCAAACCACACGTTTCCAGCAGCCTGACCACCGCGGTGTTGTCAAATTCCCTCTTTCCACTCACAAAGGCACCTTATGCTAACTTCAGAGCAGCACTTTCCGAGATCAATGATAATTGACTGATTAAGTATGCCTAATGCTGCCAGAATGTGAGCTGATTGTGTAATGGTGCTAATTAGTAACTGCCAGAACTCATTCCCATTATTAACCTTTATGAATGTCATTTTTCAAGATAAAGGTTCGCAACATGGCCCTACTGCAGCATTTCTAACATTTTTTTGTCACGCAGGATGAGAGGGAACGCAGAGAGCGGTGAAGCTGAAATAAAGGTGGCATAGGAAAGAAGCCCTGGGAACAAAGGATTTCACCACTGCTTCTTCAAGTGATGGAGACTCCAGCCACAGGAAGGTGGGACGTCTGCACCGAAGAACTCAACAACCCACTTTGATCTGAGCTACTCAGTAATTCTATGATTCTCAGCGATTCTGTGACTCTATGATTCTAATGCTACTCAGTAGTGGCACTAACAAGCATCCCTCAAATCTCCTTAGCAGTATAAGCACCAAATAAATTGCCTGATATACCTGAGAGGCGTGCTCACAAAGTCCCATGTCCAGGGACACTCTGGAAGCAGAAAGAATCATAGAACAACCAGGTTGGAAGAGACCCACCAGATCATCAAGTCGAACCATTCCCATCAATCATTAAACCATGTGCCTCAGCACCTCATCCACCCGTACCTTAAGCCCCTCAAGGGAAGGTGAATCAACCACCTCCCTGGGCAACCTATTCCAAAGCCCAATGACCCTTCCTTTGAAATTTTTTTTCCTATTGTCTAGCCTAAGTCTCCTCTGGTGGAGTTTGAGGCCATTCCCTCTCGTCCTGTCCCCTGGCACTTGGGAGAAGAGCCCAGCTCCCTCCTCTCCATGACCTCCTTGCAGGGAGTTGGAGAGAGCAATGAGGTCTCCTCTCAGCCTCCTCTTCTCCAGGAAAAACACCCCCAGCTCTCTCAGCTGTTCCTCATCAGGCCTGTTTTCCAGCCCCTTCACCAGCTTTGTTGCTCTTCTCTGGACTCGTTCCAGAGCCTCAACATCCTTCTTGTGCTGAGGGGCCCACAACTGAACACAGGATTCAAGGAGTGGTCTCACCAGTGTGGAGTCCAGAGGGAGAATCACCTCCCTGGAGCTGCTGGTCACACCCTTTCTGATCCAAGCCAAGATGCCTTTGGCCTTCTTGGCCACCTGGGCACACTGCTGGCTCATGTTCAGTCACTGTCAATCAACACCCCCAAGTCCCTCTCCTCCTGGCAGCTTTCTAGACAGACTTCTCCTAGTCTGTAGCTCTGCATAGGGTTGTTGTGCCCCAAATGCAGAGACAGAAGAGACAGGAAGAACAAATCTGCTGTTTCATACCAAGGAAAAGCATTATTCCCATGTCTGCACAGACACAACTCACTCTTCTGATAGAAATAGAGGACATACAGTGATGAAACACAGTCACCAGGGTGCACAATCCCTGCTTAGATCAAATAGTGCTAAACAATTAAGCTTGTCCATATCCAAATCACCTTCAATCACATCTGTTCCCCAGCCAAACCCCATGCACTGGCACGATATGAAACGAGATAAAATGTGGGTAGCTTATATGTATCTCCCAGCACTGAGGTACTGAGGAGCATGGTTTAGAGATTGGTAGGAATGGTTGGACTCGATGATCTGGTGGGTCTCTTCCAACCTGGTGATTCTATGATTCTATGATTCAATAGGGCCATGTCCTGTTACACAGACAGGCTTGTGCTCATCACCACTGAAATGCCACAGGACGAGATATGAACTTATCAATCATGTGATTAACACCCCTCTGCCCCTATTATGTTGTAGTATTGGTACAGACCACCCTCTGAATCCTCACAGAGGTAAACAGACCACCACGGTCTTCCCTGCCGCATACTCTTCCAGGAAAAAAAAAAAATTAAAAAATCCCCAAAACACCCACAACCTCCCAAAGCTTGTCTTGTTTTGTTTCCCGTGCCTTGTACAAAACATAAAATGCACACTTGGGGGTACAAAGCTAGATGTGCTGTGTTAACTCTGTATTCCTCATAGACATCCCTTTCGCCTTTATTGGTTACAGATAATAGAACCAATGGGATTTTAATCTTCTATGGGACATTTATTCTCTACTCTGCTAAAGGCACACTGAATGATGTACCATGGTCCACTGCTTACTCTGTAGCTTTAACTACTCCATAGCAATAAAACATTATATCTGAAACCTTACATTTTAACAGATGATCGTAGTGTCTTGGCTTTCCTCAGTCGCACTTACAGCTGCAAATAACCCAAGGAAAGGACAAGCCCTCCCACACACTGGCTTTAGAGACCTGTGTCTGAGGGCCTACTCTTCCCCGTCATTGTTCCTGACTTCTGCTCTGAAACTGCTGCTTCCTGCTCCTCCAGGACCAATAATGAACAACAAAACCTCCTTCTTAAGCTAGAGATTAGGAGGAAGTTTTTCACAGAAAGGGTCATTGGGCATCAGAATAGGCTGCCCAGGGAGGTGGTTGATTCACCTTTCCTGGAGATGTTTAAAACACAGGTGGACAAGGTGCTGAGGGACATGGTTTAGTGTTTGATAGTAATGGTTGGACTAGATGATCCGTTGGGTCTCTTCCAACCTGGTTGTTCTATGATTCTATGGTTCTATGATTAAAGCAAATCAGTATTACAGTTTCTAACATTCCAGAGAAAGGGATGCAAGAGGACAGACGCTAACTACATTTCTCTTTCTGTGTGGCCAATTACTTCTTGTGATCTTCAGACTCCCACAAGACCTGAACCCACATCCCAGTGGGTTTGCTCTTCCTTTCTGCATATCTCTCCCCAGGTGGATTTCAGAGCTTCCAGAGCTTGTTCAAGCTATTAATTATAGATGGAGATTAGCCTAGAGAAGAGGAGGCTGAGAGGAGACCTCATTGCTCTCTATAACTACCTGAAAGGAGGTTGTGGAGAGGAGGGAGCTGGGCTCTTCTCCCAAGTGATAGGGGACAGGACAAGAGGGAGTGGCCTCAAGCTCCACCAGGGGAGGTTTAGGCTAGAGATTAGGAGGAAGTTTTTCACAGAAAGGGTCATTGGGCACTGGAACAGGTTGGTTGATTCACCTTCCCTGGAGGTGTTTAAGGGACGGGTGGCCGAGGTCCTGAGGGACATGGTTTAGTGTTTGATAGGAATGGTTGGACTCGACGATCCGGTGGGTCTCTTCCAACCTGGTGATTCTATGATTCTATGATAGATGGTAGTAGTCGCAGCTTATTGTTTGCCTAATGCACAACCCTGCTCAGCATTGTGCATCAACTCAGACCCCCAGGTATGCAAGTCCAGACCAGAACCCTGGGCTGGGAAGGTGCACAGTATGCTGCACACACCCATTCAGCCCAACTAACTCTGCTGTGAAGCTCCATGCTCCTGGCAGTAGTTACAGACAGATAGAGGCATTTGCATCCTAAATGCACTAGGACTCACTCGGAAAAGCTCACAGTGACCCCCTCTCACCCTGGGGCAAAACTACTGCCAGGCTTTGAGGGTAAAGCCTGGCAGTAATAGTCGCAGTAACAGCCCAGCCACCCTCTTTTAATCAGGCTCCTGTTACATTCCTCACTGCTTCTGTGAGCTAGACTACAAGATCCATAAAAGAAAATGTAACAGCTCAGTTACAAAAGCCATATAACATTAGATTTATCACAGGGTAACATCCCAGCTATTCCGATACAGCATCACATTTGCATCCCTAACCAGACCTGTAGAATGCTGAACACCCGGCTTCTGCCAAGAGCCTGTTGTCAGATTCAGGCATCTGAAGACCTTCAGCTTCAGTAATTACTGGATATGAGTGACTACTAATACTTACTGAGCCAATTCTCTAAAGCGACTGCCCATCAGAGACCCAGACTCAAGCCCTAATAATCTAGTTAAAGAATGGACCCACTAACCTTCTAGAGTTCTCATTCAAAGGCAGAAATCCTACACGGAAAAGCGCACCAGCTGCTCATGATCTAGTAGTTTACAGTTGATTTAATTTTCACATGGTCATGGAATGTAGTGTATATGAATATAGAAGAACAGGCTGATAGATTTTACAGATGAAGAACATGTGGTAAGTAAATAAATCAAAGCCTACCTTCCAGGCTAGGGGAATGCATTCCTTGTAAATATTATTTGGAAAAGTGACTCCTTGCTACTTGGCATTTCATTAGAAGTTTAATGAATGTACCACAGAGATAAAGAAAGAGACCGATCCAGCTAAAAGAAAGACAAGAGGATTTCTTCCACTTTTTTAAAACAATGTTTCTCCATCCTTCAGCTTATTTATAGCCATTATAAAATGGCAATGCATTTGGGAAAAAAAAAAGCACACAACATAATAAAACACCAATATAAACAGACACAACCCATGTTAAAGTACTAAATTCTACCAGCCACCGCACAAAGCATCAAAGATTTATATTACTTGGTCACAAGCCCAATTGGAAAGAAAAGTCGAGGCAGGAGGGAGAAGGGAAGAGAAAGAAAAAGAACAACTCACTCAAAGAGATACAAATCATGTAAGCTGGTGTAAAGCCCAGGTTTGGTGTGGAGAGCGGAAAAACATCTCAAAGCAAACCATGAGATGGCAGCAACACAGAAACTGCACAGAGGGATAACTTGCTGGCTCCTGATCCAGCCCTGACTGCCTGGAGAATGAGTGGCAGTGCCTATCTCCATCTAACTGATCAGAGGCCAGGCAACATCTTGAGCCACAGATGAAGTCTTTGATTGTAATATAATCCTTGTCAGATTTGTTTACTTTCTAGGAACTCATCTAGAGTCCACTTGAAACCCTGTGTGTACTCTACCTACCAGAATGTGCTCCAGCAAGGAGATAGAATCTTAGAATCATAGAACAATCAGGTTGGAAGAGACCCATTGGATCATCAAGTCCAACCATTCCTATCAAATAACTACACATTGTTCTAAGAACAAAACTCTTTCGCTTGTTCTGAGCTTTTGCCCAATGCTCCTTCCATCTTCACAGAATGGTTGAGATTAGAAGGGACCTCTGGAGCTCATCTGGTCCCAGTCCCTGCTCCATCAGGACCACCTAGAGCCAGTTGCCCAGGACTAGTCCAGATGGTTTTTTAATATCTCCAAGAATAGAGTCTCCGTGATCTCCCCAGGCAACTAGTCCCAGTGCTTAGTCACCTGCACAGTAAAAAAAAATTTCCTGATATTTCAGTGCCCATTCATTGTCTCTTGTCCTGTCACAGGGCATCACTGAAAAGAGTCGGGCTCCATCTTCTTTGTACACTCCCTTGAAAACATTGAAGCACCTTATCTTCTAAACAGTCCCAGTTCTCTCACCACTTCCTCATATGAATGATGCTTCATTCACTTCATAGAATTGGTTTATTGGAAAAGACCTTTGAGATCATTGAGCCCAACCACCCGTGTCCATTACTAAATCATATCCTTAAGCATTTCCTTTACCAAAGACCCTATCCACACCACATAATTTTGTAAGATTTTTATCAGGTTCTTTTCTGAGCATCCCTTTTCCAGCTTTACAAATTCTACTAGATCGGATCTAGCATGAAGGTTCTTATTCAATTCATTATGAAAGTTGTTATATTGTCGCAAATTTATAAGTTAATGTGCAGTTTTCATTAATATTGGCACATACCCATGTTGAACGCATTCACTACTAGTCTGTGCCAACAAAACTCGTCTGCACAGTAAAGAGCGATCACAAAATACATTAATAAGACCAAAACAAATTCATTTTTAAGCAGGGCTTCCTGCAAAAAGTTTTGCAGTCGGCATCCAAATCTAATTAGAATGTAAGATGAGATAACTCAACAAAAGGAGCAGCTCTCTAATGAGAGCAATGGAATTGCTGCTCCAAATGATAAAGAAGAGACGGAATAGCCAATTCCTCTTAACAGATGCAGCCCTGCTGATGCAGCAAGAGCCACAACACCCACAGGATCTGCAACAGCAGGTTCTTGGCTACAAAATCCCTCCTGAATGCTGCCTTGTTACTTTTCCGAACAAGTAGGCAAAGCACTACAAACTCATTTTACCTGCCTTCCCTGACAAGATGACTTCATAGGACTGTGATGCTTCAAAAACACAATTGCTTTTGGCAAAGTTTCCTCTGACCTTCTCCACCAAAGCCCCAGGACTAAAAGCCTGGGAATGTGAACTGAGCCCAAAATCCACTTCTGATGAGATGTCTCCCTTCTTCGGGGAGCTCATAATCTAATAAGTTAATTAACAATGACAGAAAAACTGTATTACATTTGGTATATATAACCTGCAAAAGCAGAGACAACATGTTCTTCCACCAAAAAAAAAAAATCATAATTTACACCAAGATCCTCATGATTCTATCAAAACCAAAAACATATTTTGGCATTAAATTCCCTAAGTTTCCTGTTCCATCATCTAGTTTTCTGAAAAAGAAAAAACTAGAGATCTGGACAGGTTTAAGTTTCCTTGTCAGGCTGATCAAACCCAATTGTGTGACTGAAAGGCTGGGAAATTAAATCACATGCAAGAGAGTTGGGGGGCAAGGAGATGGGGACATCAGATTCTTTTGGTGTTGTTTGGGGTTTTTTTAACTACAGTTTCAAAGCAATACAATAGCTTTACTAAGAAAATCACAGAATCATAGAATCACCAGGTTGGAAGAGACCCACCAGATCATCAAGTTCAACCGTTCCTATCAAACACTAAACCATGTCCCTCAGCACCTCATCCACCCGTCCTTTAAACACCTCCAGGGAAGGTGACTCAACCCCCTCCCTGGGCAGCCTGTTCCAGCACCCAATGACGCTTTCTGTGAAAAATTTTTCCTAATGTCAAGCCTAAATCTCCCCTGGTGGAGCTTGAGGTCATTCCCTCTTGTATTGCTACACCTAAAGCTTGAAGAGCTCATGAAAACAAAAAAATGGATGACATTACTGCAACACTGATGTAAAACCTGTAGAGCTGTCTGTTCCCTGAATGTCGTATCATAAAATAATTACTGTAATCCAGCGGCTACAGTCACACCATCGCATGTAACAGCCACCAGCAGAAATATTCTCCATTAATTCATTGAATCCCCCTTTGGAATCCATTTATACTTTTATTATTTCTGCCTCACAACATCCTGTAGCAATGAGTTACACAATTTAATTACTTGTGGAATAAAATAGCACTTCCCTTTACACTTATTCAGCGCAAGGGCTTGAACTTCGATCTTCCACACATAAGATTAGTATCAGTCTCTCCCTGGAGTGATTCTCAGTCTCTCCTGTGGAGCAATTTTGCAGAGTATAAATAATTCAACACTTATGAGGCAGAAAGGAAAAGAGAGATGGCTGGTTGGGGCTCATACCTGAAACATGAAAAAATGAAAACAAAGCAGAGCTCATTTTTGCTCTCTCTACATTCTGACTCAAATTCCACCTTTGTCTGAATAACATTCCCTCAAGAAGTTTGGAATTTGATAAATACACTTTTCCTTTTGCCTCCCTATCTCCAGTCAGAAAAAAAAAAAAAAAGATGTATCTAAAACATCTCAGCCTGACTTTTTAAGAGGAGCATCACAATAACTCAGTTACCTACTAGAACAAAACTGATAGAGAATCATAGAATCATTGAACAGCCAGGTTGGAAGAGACCCACCAGATCATCGAGTCCAACCATTCCTATCAATATAGGTCCACACAGCCTTCCCTGATCTATTTAATGAACCAATCCTCACTCAAACATCATCAGTATCCATCAGTAGTGAGCAGTCTAGTCCTCCCACAGCCACGTGTTTGGAGATTGTCAACTTCAGCAAAGCAGCTCCACTTTCAAGCTTCAAAAGACCTGAGTAGGAAGCACAGACCAGGGATGTGCAGCACACGTTGAACAGTGAGATCCATGCACACATAAGCATGAAGCTCTCAGCCACCACCATGGACTGGCAAGCAACACTTCATAGAATCATAGAATTAACAGGTTGGAAGAGATCCATCGGATCATTGAGTCCAACCATTCCTATCAAACACTAAACCATGTCCCTCAGCACCACATCTACCTCTGTCTTTTACACCTCCAGGGAAGGTGAATCAACCACCTCCCTGGGCAGCCTGTTCCAATGCCCAATGACCCTTTCCGTGAAAAACTTCCTCCTAATCTCCAGCCTAAATCTCCCCTGGTGGAGCTTGAGGTCATTCCCTCTTGTCCTGTCCCCTGTCACTTGGGAGAAGAGCCCAGCTCCCTCCTCTCTACAACCTCCTTTCAGGTAATTGTAGAGAGCAATGAGGTCTCCCCTCAGCCTCCTCTTCTCCAGGCTTCTCTTCACCAAATAAAGATCTGGGGCAGAACACAATCAAAGCCAAGACTCAGCTGCATCTTCAGAGGATCATAAATATGAATAAAGCACTCTGAATATGGGTAAAAGATTTTAATTAACAACCTATCAAAAGCACCATTACAATCTGCTGTTCTGTTTTTATTAATTCTGTCCAATTCAGTGGGAATTCCACCAAGGAATAGGGATGAGCAGATGCAGGGGGAAGCACATTAATAAATCATAGTGTCATAAAAATTTGTAAACTAATATCTTCTGGGACGCCTTGGCAATTAGTCTCAGAGCTTTCTTGGCAAACAAAAAATTAATAAATCCAAAAGGTCCCCTGTCTGATGATATTCCCGCAGAAAGGTCATTGATAGAGCAATTAAGAGACACAACAAATGGACCAGCCAGAAGGCTGGTTCACAAAAGACAAATGAGTTTCATGAAACAAGATGACTAAGGCATCTTAATAAGCAAAGGTGGGATTTGATCTACACAGCATACATGCAAAAGCATGTAGACTCATATTTGCTGAGCCACTACTTTTCACATGATTTTGCATTGTCCTCCCTTGGTCTCCTCCACCTCTGAGGCAAAATTAATGTCATTGTTTGTAAAAGCAAGGAACCATCAGAAAGTAGAGGTGTGACTCTGATTCTTCCCATATGGAAAAGCCCTAAGGAAGCAACAAGAAGGAGACAAACAAGATTTCTCTTCAGAACTTATAGAACAACCAAGTTGGAAAAGACCCACCAGATCATTGAGTTCAACCATTCCTATCAATCTCTAACCCATGTCCCTCAGCACCTTGTCCACCCGTCCCTTAAACCCCTCCAGGGAAGGGGACTCAACCACCTCCCTGGGCAGGCTCTGACAGTGACCAATCACCCTTTCCATGAAAATGTTTTTCCTAATGTTCAGCCTGACCCTCCCCTGGTGGAGTTTGAGGCCATTCCCTCTCATCCTGCCACCGGTCCCTTGGGAGAAGAGCCCAGCTCCCTCCTCTCCACACTCTCCTTTCAGGGAGTTGCAGAGAGCAATGAGGTCTCCCCTCAGCCTCCTCTTCAACTTAGTCATATACTTCAAGAACGAAATAAAGAATTAAAGAATGAGGTCTTATTTTTATTACAATTACAGAGCTTACCTAACCCTAAAACATGGCCTTGAATTTAAGATAAGCCTATTAACTGTCATTATTGGTTATCCATTTATTGCAGTGGCAGCATCTTCTCCTGTTCTGAACTGCAAAGAATGTTTGCTCTGAGACTGTCTGGGATATTCAAGGAGAGTTATATCCATGGTTCATTCTACTCCAATCCTTGAATTTTCCTTCTCTCTCTTTTTTTTCCTTTCTTCTTTTTTTTTTTCCCCTTTAATTCTCACGGATGTTGACATCCAACAACAGAGTCAAAGTAAATCAAAATAGTTCCTTACGTACATTTCATAGAATCATAGAATCACCAGGTTGGAAGAGACCCATTGGATCATTGAGTCCAACCATTCCTATCAAACACTAAACCATTTCCTGAAGACTGCAATGAAAGATTTGTTTATGTCTCTGGAAAGCCACAACTGGAAGTATAATGAATCACTTCAAATCAGAAAAGTATTTTGAATCAGGTCATAATTATTACTTCGAATGGCTTCACTTATACCATGAGATAGGGAGGTCGACGGTTGTCACTATCTGACAAACATCAGCTTCTAACACTGTTGTCAAAGATACTCCCTCTAAACCAGCAAACTCAAGGAAGCTAAGTCATCTGCTATTTCTCATAAGAGTTATGAAAAAAAACACAGAAAAACTGTTATATGTGTAGCCTTTTGTGAACTTTCAGCATCCCCACTATGTAACTTAATGGAATGCCCTTTACCTATTAATTTTTCTCCCAGCTGATACTTAACCACCCTTTTCACCTGCCAAATTTTCTCTCTTGCTCCTCTTTATTAACTAGGACCCACTTTCTGATGCCTGTGGCTGCATTTGCACAGCTGGACAAACACAGATGTCAGGAGCCTCCACCAAACCTGGTAGCTCAGCCTCAGGAGGAGAACAAGACCTGTTTCTCCAAAATAAGCAGGTATTTAGCCATGAGAGCAGAGCAGAAATTTTCACTTGGATCAAGAATGCAGAGCTTTCCATTCTGCACAGCTAGTGACTACCTAAGCTCTTTGGGCCAAGGAACTTCTCTTTATTAAATGGCCTCAATTTTAATTAGGCAGCAGCTAGCTCAGGAACTGGGCAGCATGCAGCTACGGTGCATCTCCCAAAGAATTCAAGTGTAGCTCATGTGCCAAGGTGGCATTTATGACTGCCAGCCAGGCTGCACTGAACCAGAGTAAACCAAATTAGTGTTCAATAGGAACGGTTGGACTCGATGATCTGGTGGGTCTCTTCCAACCTGGTTGTTCTATGATTCTATGAAATCATCTTCTGTAGGAAAAGATAATTCAGCAAGAATACTGGAGACATTGACATAGCCTTGAGAAGAGAAGGTTGAGGGGTGACCTTATAGCTCTCTACAACTACCTGAAGGGAGGTTGTGGAGAGGAAGGAGCTGGCCTCTTCTCCCAAGTGACAGGGGACAGGGAATGGGAATGAGGGGATGGCCTCAAGCTCCACCAGGGCAGGTTCAGGCTCGACATAAGGAAAAAATTCTTCAGTGAAAGGGTCATCAGGTAATGGAATGGGCTTCCCAGGTAGGTGGCTGACTCACCTTCCCTGGAAGTGTTTAAGGTGCGGGTGGATGAGGTGCTGAGGGGCGTGGTTAAGAGATTGGTGGGAATGGTTGGACTTGATGATCCAGTGGGTCCCTTCCAACCCGGTGATTCTATGATTCTATGATTCTTCTCAGATGCTGCTAAAGGTCCACACTAATCACAACTCAGGGCATGCTGGGAGCCCTAAGGAACAACTCATCTCACACTGCAGGCATCTCCTGCTCCATCTCTTAGTTCTTCAGCAAATATAGTCTGCACTTAGCAGCTCTCAACCACAAAGCTTCTGACAAGTGGCTCCCACAGCCTGAAAAAATAGTCATCACAAAGCAAGGCTATTTATGCACTATAAAAAAACAACAATAATAAAGTTACCAAACCTTTGATCACCCCAGTTTTCAAATCTAAGGAAGGTCACAGATGTGCTTGCACACCAAGCTGGCTCCTTCCCTCCATGCCCTGATGGTTGACTGCAGATATAAGCAACCCTTCTCCTCATCAGCACAGGATTTCTTCACTTTGTCTTGTTGTTAAAATAATAGAATCATAGAATAATCAGACTGGAAGAGACCCACCGGATCATCGAGTCCAACCATTCAATACACCAAATAAGATGTGATAATGGGAAGCATTCCTACTTTGAAAACTAGCTTTGTTAATTTTATATCTGAAAACAGTCCTCCATAAAATAGCATCTATCTAAGATGCAGGTTGTCAGTATAAAAGTGAAAAACAAGAAATATAATCGAATTTGACAACACAATAAGGAGATGTCAGCTGGTCTTAGGGGACCATGGCTACTGCATTTCAATACATCACATTCCAGAAAAACTACAATGACTTATTCCAAAACATGCGAGGCCTGAGCATTACTAATCAAGAGGTGGTGGCATAAACCAGCAGCAGTCATTCTCAGCACCACAGTCTAAATAATTCATTGGCACTGGGATAGAAACACTCTTTTTCAGGAAGCCCTGGCTGTGTCACGACCTATTTCAGGTTCAGTTTGTTTTCATAGAATCATAGAATCATAGTTTTGCAGAGGATGAGAGGGAAATTTGAGTCAGACTGACTAAATCTCCTTATCCTTGCCTGCTTACATATCTTAGGGGAAGCACCATTTGAAGCCAGGGGACTAAGCCCCAGTTCCCAAAGGGGAGACATGGCATTTCACACAATATTCACTATTTGACACTTACAGAGCAAGGCCGCTTAGGCCGCTCTTTGAATAATGTGTTCAGTTGTGGGCCCCTCACCACAAGAAGGACATTGAGGCTCTGGAGCAAGTCCAGAGAAGAGCCACAAAGCTGGTGAAGAGGCTGGAGAACAGGTCCTATGAGAAGCAGCTGAGAGAGCTGGGGGTGTTTAGCCTAGAGAAGAGGAGGCTGAGAGGAGACCTCATTACTCTCTACAACTACCTGAAAGGAGGTTGTGGAGAGGAGGGAGCTGGGCAGGGGACAGGACAAGAGGAAATTGCCTCAAGCTCCACCAGGGGAGATTTAGGCTAGAGATTAGGAGGAGGTTTTTCACGGGAAGGGTCATTGGGCGTTGGAACAGGCGGCCCAGGGAGGTGGTTCATTCACCTTCCCTGGAGGTGTTTAAGGGATGGGTGGACGAGGTGCTGAGGGACATGGGTTAGTGTTTGATAGGAATGGTTGGACTCGATGATCCGATGGGTCTCTTCCAACCTGGTTGTTCTATGATTCTATGATTCTATAGAGCAGCTCCCTGTGTAAGGCATGAACCATGGACACAAACTGGCATGAGCTGTGAAACTTTGCAAAGGACGCATGTGCTAGAGGCACACTAAAACATCCTAATTGTCTCTGGTTTTACTCTTCTCAGCTCCAAGACAGGAGTTGCTGCTGCTGTATTTTGCAACTGTTTTCATTAAAAAAGATAAAAGTGGTGTTGTTTCTTTTTTTAACTCAACACAGAGGCTAAGACAATAAAGCAACCTCTTCACGCACAGCACCCACAAGAGTAAAAAAGAAATGCTTGGGGATTTGTAACTGCTGCCATGGAAACATCATTTCTTGGATCCAAACAAGAAAACAAGAAGGAATATATGTAAAAAATCCTTCAATCAGCATTTTAGCTTCATAAGCAGAAGGAGTCACTCATGGTTCTGAATATAGGTTAATGCATGGGCCAGCTTAGTGTATTTTCCAATAATTCAGCTGGTCCACAGTCAGAGGAGAGGAACTGCAGGGGACCCATCAAAAGTGGGTAAAATAGTAGCAGGGACTCCGAGATGACACATGCAAGTGCCTGCACTTTGGAAGAAAACCTGAACTGCTCCCCACTGCGTAATTAGTTGATGTGTTGCAGTCATAGCGATTGCATCGATCATAAATACTGGTCTGATAACTTGTGCTTCTCCTGTCTGCTGGATCACCCACTTGTCTCTTTGTCTTCATTTGAGATTGAAAGCTTCCTTGGGATAGAGGCTTTCTTCTCAGCTACTGCTATCCAAATAAATATAACTGTTCCTGGGTACTAAAAAAGGCAACAGTGGAAAAAAATTTTATTCCGCTTATCCTAGGAGAAACAACTGTTCAATCCACACTGGCTGAAACAGTTGAAAACATTTTACATCTTACAATAGCATCATTAAATACATATTCATAGAATCATAGAACAACCAGGCTGGAAGAGGCCCATCGGACCATCGAGTCCAACCATTCCTATCAAACACTAAACCATGTCCCTCAGGGCCTCATCTACCCGTCCCTTAAACACCTCCAGGGAAGGTGAATCAACCACCTCCCTGGGTAGCATATTCCAATGCCCAATGACCCTTTCCGTGAAAACTTCCTCCTGATGTCCAGCCTAAATCTCCCCTGGTGCAGCTTAAGGCCATTCCCTCTTGTCCTGTCCCCTGTCCCTTGGGAGAAGAGCCCAGCTCCCTCCTCTTTACAACATCCCTTCAGGTATAGAGAGCAGTGAGGTCTCCCCTCAGCCTCCTCTTCTCCAGGCTAAACACCCCCAGCTCTCTTAGTCATTCCTCATAAAGCCTGTTCTCCAGACCCCTCACCAGCCTCGTTATTTTGCACATCTAAGCCTCTCATTCTCCTCTGTTCAATAGATGCCTTCTTGGACTACAACAGCTGTGAAGCAGCCTGGTCCCTGCTCTTTACAGAGGGAGTTCACATTTTATGACAGATCACACTGCTGAGCTTACAGTTCATCACAGGCAATGAACCTTGATGCCTACTGAGAACATGGGAATTAGAGGTGCTCCAACAGCACTTCAAATCAAAACCACATAAATTAAGATTAAGATGGAGAACTGTTTAACTCTAGAGGTGTAAAGCTGCGGGGGCATTCTACAGAAAGTGTATGTCCAATCCATAACCAAATATGTACTTATATTAGGCAGGAAGCAGCTGGATTCTCAGCTATCCAGTTAGATATTCTGCTAAGCAACGAGAGCTAATGAAGGGTTTGCATCCATGAAAAGCCTAAATAATATTAAGATCCATTTGCTGACCTATGAAAAGACCTCAGAAATTCTGATGGCTCAGAAGCACAACTGCAATGAAGTAGCTTCCTCAGAGGAGGAAACAGTCATCTCCACTCAAGTCTGTAGGAAAAATCAAAATCCAGACCACAACTGGCAGGTATCCAAAAGAAGAAATGTGGCATTCACAAGGAGAAGGGATGTGACTGCTTCAAGAGCTATGGAGGCTTTTTCTGTGATGTTTTGGGCCCTAGAAGCACGGATTTGCCTATTAAAGCAATGTCTGTGTTCCTGCATTCAAATACTGACTAGCATTCCCTCTGTCTAACTTTATATCAGCTTGATCTAGAAGCAGCGACAAATGTAAATTTTAATTCTTCTCTCTCCCTCTCTCGCTCTATCTCCCTTTTTTTTAATTACATTCGTGATGTTTTCTTATTGATTTAGTTATCCTTGTATTTAGATGCAGGGATTAGAAATTTCTCTTATATGGCAATTCAGTTTTCCATTAGAAGGAGCCTCTCATGCTGTAACCCAGGGGGAACTGAGGAGAAGCTTTTGATGCATGAAGCAGGCAGAGGCAAGATGATATTTGGAGATTGCATTGCACTCTGCTCTATTTTCGCATCCTTTGAAGCACTGTCGTGCAATTCATTGCTCTCTGCCACAAAAGCCACTCCTCTCTTGTGGAAGCCACGGCGTTCGCCAAGCATCCAGAAGAGATATCACGCAGCATCTCAGCTCAGATGGGCAAGACTCCTGGTCAGCAGGAAGGATGCGTCATGTTCACAGAAAACAGGAAGAGGAAAAAAAAAAACAACACAGTCCTCCTTCTGATAATTGATACTTCCACTCAGTTTGTGACCCAACAGTTCTGGGAGCTCAAAGATGGCTTTGAAGGACCCTTCAGAAAGTAACTAAAGAAAGCAAACCTTAAAGGCTTAAATTCATTCCACAGAGACACAAAGATTCAGATGTCCTAACGTACAAACAGAACAGAAAATCCTGAGAAAAACAGTCTTTCTTTTGGCTTAGTATCTATTTGCATTTCTGCAATACCCTTTCCAAAGAAACTCATAGTTTTTCTCTAAGACTCCACACTCCCTCCCCTGAAGTAACATATGGCTTAATCTTGAATTTCCCAGGTAGGAAACTAAAGTTTAGAGCCCAGTACTATCTCTCTCTCACCCTGAGCTTCCCTCTAAACCCTGGAAGAGAAGTCAGGAGATTGTAACTTCTCAGTCTCTTTGAGTCTCTAGGCCCCACACTGGCCCCTATTTCACTGCAGAAAAGATGCAAAAGTGTCCCAGAACACAGTGGAACACACTCACAAATCACTGTGCTTCCCCAGATGACCAAGTACGGGATGTATTCAGTTGCATTGATGATCATAGAATCATAGAACAACCAGGTTGGAAGAGACTCATTGGATCACCGAGTCCAACCATTCCTATCAAACACTAAACCAGGTCCCTCAGCACCTCATCTACCCGTCCCTTAAAGACCTCCAGGGAAGGTGAATCAACCACCTCCCTGGGCAGCCTCTGACACTGCCCAATGACCCTTTCTGTGAAAAACTTCCTCCTAATCTCAAGTCTAAACCTCCCCTGGTGGAGCTTGAGGCCATTCCCTCTTGTCCTGTCCCCTGTCCCTTGGGAGAAGAGCCCAGCTCCCTCCTCTCCACAACCTCCTTTCAGGTAGTTGTAGAGAGCAATGATGTCTCCTCTCAGCCTCCTCTTCTCTAGGCTAAACACCCCCAGCTCTCTCAGCCGCTTCACATAGGGCCTGTTCTCCAGCCCCTTCACCAGCTTCGTTGCTCAATGATTGATGATCTACGTCTGTTCAATGATCTACATCTCCATCACGTTGAGAAAACTCCAGAAGAGATGCTGCTCTTACCTTTCTGCAGAGCTCAGGTGATGTAGTAAGTTCAGTATTAGGACATGATTTGCCTGCTTGTTACATTATTTATGCAGAGCAGATTGCTTGGCAATTACATTTAAAGTACAATCACAGTGCCATTTGTACTTGTTAGGTAGAGGCAAAAGTTTTTTAAGGCTTTAATACATTGAAAAGTACCTGGTTAAGTGGAAATGACGACGTTCTCTCTCTTATTAGCCGCACAGTTATTTATACTTTTGCAGATTACTGGTACAGAGCAATTAGACTTTGGAAGTGCCATGCAAATTGAGAAGTTTCAAGAGCTCTGCTGAACAGTTATCCCTTCAATGCATTAGTGGGAATAAACCTGCAGCACATAGAATCATAGAACCACCAGGTTGGAAGAGACCCATCGCATCATCAAGTCCAACCATTCCTATCAAACACTAACCCATGTCCCTTAGGACCTCGTCCACCTGTGCCTTAAACACCTCCAGGGAAGGTGAATCAACCACCTCCCTGGGCAACCTATTCCAATGCCCAATGACCCTTTTTGTGAAAAACTTCCTCATGTCCAAGGTCTTCTCCAGACAGGGGCTTTTAAATTAGCTGAGAAGAAACAAGGACGAGAGACCGTCTGCCGAGAAGCTACTCACATCTGGAACAACAGCTACAACACAGTGACAGTTCCACTACCTACACTTCCAGCAGGTTGAGCAAGAGCTGCAATACACCAGGAAAATCTAACACAAGGCACTTGGTTTCACCCAACCTCTGGCTGCCTTTTTTTTTTTTTTTCTTTTTTCGGTACTTTGGGTAACAAACAATTCTCTTAGAGGCATAGCCATACCCTTTCCACACCACAGGCTGTTAGCAGGAAGAGAAATCCCCATCAGGCAGAAATTATAGGTGATTTTGATGTGCTTGCCCAGGGCACCCCCTTTCCCACACTAGACTACAAGCACGGCAGATACATGACACCATCTGAGTCTGTCTGTCAGTAGCAGAGAAGACACCAACACATCGCTGTGATACCTCTAGCCCTGTCCTTACAGCCCAAGACAACACAGAATCACCACCAAGATGAGCATCGGCTCACAGGGCTGAAGAACACGGCTAAGATCAGCTGACATCGCACACTGTGTCGCACACCCTCTTGGACACTGTTCCAGTAGGCACATGCTGGTTATAGAGACCATTCTTACTGGCAGCGGATGTTCTGAGGAATGAAGAGACTTGTCTAAGGACACTCAAAGGCAAGAATGAAACCAAGCTCCTCCGTGTGCCAGGGACATGTCCTTCAATCAAGAAACCCTCTTGCCTGAAGACCCCACTACATTAAAGCAACGTGTTCTTAATCACGTGTCCCTTTTCCAAAAAAGCATCTCCAGTAATCTTAAGATTTCCTCCTGCCTCTTCCCCAGATCAACTCAGACACCCTCCTTGCTCAGCCTCCAGTTTTACAAGAGGCACAGAGCAAACTCCCCCATGTCAGTTCCTCGAGTTTCTACAATCTTCTTACCTCCACAGCGAGCTCTCCGTAACACTCCCCAGGTTGAAGTCGTAGAGTTTTGTCAGAATGAGAATCACCTAGTGAAGGGGAAGGGAGGGAGGAAGAAAAAGGGAAGAGAGGAAAAAAAAAAAAAGTTTTCTTTAGACCATGTAACAATACACAAAGCACCTGATAATACCCGAAGGAGAGCTTAGCATTTATCCCGTAAAGTTACAGTATTATAGGATCAAGTTAAGAAAGAAAGAAAATCATTAGCTTAATGCATCATGTAACCAGTAACATTTATTTTAATCTCAGAATGTTTGGCATGTGAAATAAAATGTGCAAACAAGAATTAAATGGAACATGGTGAGCTGCCCTCTCTAAAGATACAGTTATTCAAAATCAGGGGTGGAATAAGATGCATTCCTGTTAACTCAAAAGCCCAATCAGGAATTGAATCATAGAATCACCAGGTTGGAAGAGACCCATCGGATCATCGAGTCCAAACATTCCTATCAAACACTAAACCATGTCCCTCAGCACCTCATCCACTCATCCTTTAAACACCTCCAGGGAAGGTGAATCGGTGAATCAACCCCCTCCCTGGGCAGCCTGTTCCAATGCCCAATCACCCTTTCTGTGGAAATAATTTTTCCTAATGTCCATCCTGAACCTCCCTTGGTGGAGCTTGAGGCCATTCCCTCTTGTCCTGTCCCCTGTCACTTGGGAGAAGAGCCCAGTTCCCTCCTCTCTACAACCTCCTTTCAGGTAGTTGGAGAGAGTAATGAGGTCTCCTCTCAGCCTCCTCTTCTCCAGGATAAACACCTCCAGCTTTCTCAGACGCTCCTCATAGGGCCTGTTCTTCAGCCCCTTCACCAGCATCGTTGCTCTTCTCTGGACTTGCTCCAGAGCCTCAACATCCTTCTTGTGCTGAGGGGCCCACAACTGAACACAGGATTCAAGGAGCGGCCTCACCAGTGCTGAGTCCAGAGGGAGAATAACCTCCCTGCACCTGCTGGTCACACCATTTCTGATACAAGCCAGGATGCCATTGGCCTTCTTGGCCACCTGGGCACACTGCTGGCTCATGTTCAGTCAGCTGTCAACCAAAACCATAGGGGAACATAGCTCCCCTCCACTATTGTTGATGTTCTGACCTCAGATTTCACCAGTACTCTTCTGTCCCAGGTAGACAACAATGCACTCCAGCATCCTTTAAGCCTCTGTGTAAGCTCACAGTCTCAGACAGGATAGGAACTTAGGGAAGGAACAGACGTTCCTCAGTGAAAGCTAAGAGCATTTGAGCATCTGCTCCTTGTTTTTTTAGCATAACTAACGTCACATACTTCATTCCCTTGGATTCTAGAGGACCAGCCTCAGGAAAAGTTTTGAAGCATCTCTTCAGTTTTCTTTTGCATCATTTCAGCATTGTTTCTGCCTTACAGAATTCAAGAACAAGCAACTTCCCTTGCATGGGTTTGGGCTGTGGAAGTATCTAGGGAAATTTTTAGCAAATACTTGGTAGGACTGGTTTTGTCTTGTTAACAAAAGGTACTTTACAGTTTGGCTAAAAGATGCGATAAAATGGGAGATGTGACCCAAAGGGTTGAACTCATTAATGTTTTCCAACGCAACAAGGATCTTCTCTACTACAAGAGCCACACCTTCCTCCCTCTTCTACCTCACACAGCAGTGGGACCGGTCACACCTTTCATTTGGGTTACCCCAGCTGAAAGGCTGCTAGGTGAGGAGTTGAAAGCTCTGTAGAAAATTGCCAGAGGATTAATCAGTATCACGACGGCTGCAGCGGTTGCTTATTGTCAGCATAATACAAGGAAGAGACCTGTTCAAATTGCAAGGGACCTCGGTACATGACTACACAGCCAGGGCCCAGCTTAATGGCTTTAGAATAGATGCTCTGAGCATTGCTCTCTCTACTGGATTTGCTTTCCTTGTCCCTGATTGCATTTTGCCCCTTTATTTCCCCGCACAGAGACCTTTAGGAGGAAGATAAAAGCCAAGCTGCTTCCAGCAGCGTGTGAAAAGAAAGCTGCCAGGCAGCTGTGAGTCAGCATATGAGCCCGTGTCAGTCTAAACCAATGCTCTGTGGTGGGGAAATAAGGACAATACAGCTTTTATCACAATTTAAACCCTGCACACATCTCCCCGCACAAAAGAGGAAGAACCACCTGCAAGTTGGAGCAACCAAGGTGCACGTACCTCCTCCCCTTACACCAACAGAGGGTAGCAGTTGATGACAGTGACATTTTTAGGCTGTTTCCCTGTGTTCCCACAGAGGCTAAGATGCTTGAGAGGCTCTAGGAAGCCACACGCCACAGCACAAACCCTAATCTGCAAGAAATGACACCCTTCTTACTACTCCCAACCATGACAAGTTTGGGACACAAGGTTAGTTTTCCAGTTTCAGAGCCAAATCGCATTGTAGACAGCAGGATGACTCCTGCCGAATTCATAGAATCATAGAACAACCAGGTTGGAAGAGACCCATCGGATCATCAAGTCCAACCAATCCATTCAACGGATCCTGGATCCAGCCCCGAACATATTAAATAAAATCTCCGTGTCCTGGTCAAATTTCAACAGAGTAATTCTACCTTAACCTGCAGTTACAACTAGAGGCAGCATCCCTGCTTTCCTAGCTCTGTGTGTGCCTCTCCCCAGATCTCCTATGCTCTATATTTTTCGAAGATGTCACTTATCTATGACAAACCCTGCAAACCACAGGATAACAGCAGCTTTACAGGAGTGGGCTGAATCCTGCTCAGCTCCTGGGTATAAACCCAAAGTGAGAGCACGTTGTTTAATACGGCTTTTCTGGGTTTTTCACCCAGGATGACTAACAAAAATCCAGCTCTGCCTGCTGTTAATGCATGGAGAGCAAAAGCAGGAGCATCCCTTCGCAGTTAAACCTCACAAAGGGTCAGAGGAAACAGTAGCATTTGCCTGAGGCAGTGATAATACACAATGCAGTCGCCAACAGCAACCTGTCCATAAAATCATCCCCCACATAGACCCAGGCCAAGCAACACGCTTGCATTCATCATTTTAAAAGCTGAATTAAACGCGAAACCTCCAATATTCAATTTAAAAACAAAATTACTATTTAGAAACAAAAATACATAATTTTTTTCCCCCTGAACAGAGAAACATCTATGATTGTCAGCCCATAGAAAATATTATTCAACCTAAATTAAGATGCTGCCCAGGGAGGGGGTTGAGGCACCTTCCCTGGAGGTGTTTAAGACATGGGTGGACAAGGTGATATGAGTTAGTGTTTGATAGGAATGGTTGGACTCAATGATCCAGTGGGTCTCTGCCAACCTGGTGATTCTGTGAAAAAATTTTTCTCTGGGGAAAGGAAATAAGAACAAAAAAAAAACATTCCTAGAGATATTGATTAAGAAACAGCAAAAAAATCTTTAATCAAAGTAAAGAAGACACTCTAACAGTGCCAAATTAAACTCTTTCTGTCCATCAAAACAATCTCCCCAAAATTAATTTTAAGCCATCACAACCCTGAACTGCATCTTTATCCAGTCATACATCCTACAACCAGGATTACAACTCCAATGTGAAATTTCCTCCCTGTCTCTGAAGGACCAAGGCTCTCCACAGCCACACTGGGCTTCTCGAGATACCCACCCCAGGGCACCAAGGAGCTTGGCTGGTTGAGAATGAAAAAAAAAAAGGCAGAAGCAGCCTGCAGGATGGAGCAGGGAAACAGACCAGGCTGAATTACAGCTCTCCTAAGGCAATACCAACCCTCTGGAAAATGCAATTTCAAGCTGAGCTTACACAAAACTAAATGACCTGAAAAATTCAATAAACTGTTTTGGTTTTCCAGACAGAGTGGGGATGGAGAAAGGATAATCAGAAAAATTATTTTTTTTTCTTTGGAAACAAGCGACGTTCCAGTCTTGCAAGAATTTTCTTATGCATTTTACTTTACACATGTGCCTCTTCAAAGTCAATATGGTTTTGTTTTGCAGAAACTACACTGTCTGCTGAATCTCCTGCTGCAAAGCTTGCATGACAAACATGCCAACCCCTGTCAATTGTTTATCATAGAAGAATCATCAGGTTGGAAGAGACCCACCGGACCATCGAGTCCAACCATTCCCATCAATCTCTAAACCATGCCCCTCAGTACCTCATTATCTTCAATGCACTTATACTACAATACAAATTAAGAGCCTCAGGCATTGAAAAATCCCACTGTCCCACTCTACAGCAAACTGAAAAACTAAATTCAGATTTAATGTGATGGACTGCTCCTCAAAAATCAAGGCAACAGGCCTTCAAAACTGCCCAGTCCAGCAGACCTGAGTCTTGACACAACTTGGCTGACATGAAAGCAAAAGAAACGTAGCCAGAAATGGTAGCCAAAGTTTCAATCCATGTTGAAAACATATCCCTGAAGGGTTCCCTATTGTTCAGACAATTATTAGAAATCTCCGAGCCCATAAATCACAAAAATGCTCAGAAGCTCTTCAGAGTATATGGTGGCATAGCAATCTTTCATGCCCATAAAATTTTACTATGAAGGAAAATTACTTTAGTTCATTAAACCCTCCTCCAGATCTTGCCAATTCCAAACTGGCAAAGTGCTTTGCGTATACCCTACAGTGGAATATGTAACTTGGTTTCCCACAAATTAAAGTGTAAAGACATTGCGGTTCCTTCCGCCAGCTGACAATGAATTTCAGGACAATCAAAAAGTGTCACATCAAATGCAGTCATGTTCCTGTATCAGGTGATGCTCTTATCAGAGACAGGAGAGAAAAGAGCACAGCAACCAGGGAGAAGAGCTGATCATTTCAAGCACACATCTGAAAAGCCAGCACTGATCCACTTCATAAGATTCCTCTCCTCTCTCTGAGTGGTTCTGCTCACGGTTGAAGGTAAATTGAGTGGAAATGCTTTTGGGATCTAAAAAGTCAGTATTGCGCTATCGAGGTCCCTAGCTGTTGTTTTCATAGAGTCATAGAAAAACCAGGCTGGAAGAGACCCACCAGATCATCGAGTCCAACCATAAAGCACAAAACAAAGATGAACTGATCAACAAACTCATGGGGTTCATCAGGCTGACAGATTTGCTAAATAAGGTGGTCTTTCACATAATCTCTGCATTCAAAGTTTACTCACCACCAATAGCAGCATAATTTTTCCCACATAAATGCTTAGAAAGAGAGAAGAGGATCATTTACATGCTCAACATACATTTGAGCTTAAGGTTCTGGTGGGTTGACCGCAGTCAACAACTAAGCACTCACCCAGATATTCACTCTCTCCCTGCTCTGGAGGGGACAGAGAAGAGAACCAGAAAATTAAATAATTTGTAATTCCAATTGTAGCTTGTATCAGAAATGGTGTGACCAGCAGGTTCAGGGAGGTTATTCTCCCTCTGGACTCAGCACTGGTGAGACTGCTCCTTGAATTCTGTGTTCAGTTCTGGGCCCCTCAGCACAAGAAGGATGTTGAGGCTCTGGAGCGAGTCCAGAGAAGAGCCACGAAGCTGGTGAAGGGGCTGGAGAACAAGTCTTACGAGGAGCAACTGAGAGAGCTGGGGGTGTTTAGCCTGGAAAAGAGGAGGCTGAGAGGAGACCTCATTGCTCTCTACAACTACCTGAAAGGAGGTTGTGGAGAGGAGGGAGCTGGGCTCTTCTCCCAAGTGACAGGGGACAGGACAAGAGGGAATGGCCTCAAACTCTGCCAGGGGAGATTTAGGTTAGACAATAGGAAAAAAATATTTCACAGAAAGGGTGACTGGGCGCTGGAACAGGCTGCCCAGGGAGGTGGTTGAGTCACCTTCCCTGGAGGTGTTTAAGGGACGGGTGGACGAGGTGCTGAGGGACATGTTTTAGTGTTTGATAGGGATGGTGGGACTCGATGATCCAGTGGGTCTTTTCCAACCTGCTGATTCTATGATTCAAGATAGCTTAATAAAGTCAAAGAAAGAAATTAATTAAAAAAAAAAAAACCACCAAACCAGTAATACACAAGCAACGCAAAGGCAGTTGATGAAAGATGCCTACACTCTGTAAAAACAAAAAACAATATAATTTCATACAAATATATCGTAGAAAACGTACAGATGCATGTGTGTGATGACACAACATCACCATTCTCATTGACCCTGGAGGACCAAGTGCAGTTGTCAATACCCAAGAGTGTCATCTCCAGTTGTGAGAAGTTTATGGCATTATTACAAGACTCCCAGATGAGGAATTTAAAATCCACAGGTGTGAACAGATTCTGCAAGCGTTACCACTGTGAAACAAGGCAAGTAATGTCATCTTTGTTTTACTGATGAGGAACCAGAGGCAGAGAGAGAGAGTAAATGTTTCTCTACACGGGAACACTCGGGGAAAAGAATCCAAATCAAGTTCTAATAGCTTGGTTCAAATCACATCAGTAAAAAAAAAAAAAAAAATATCAAATTAGAGACCATTTTATTCTGAAAAAAAAAGGTCTCCATCCAGGAATTTAACATAGGTGAAAGATTTAATGGTTGGACTCGATGATCCAGTGGGTCTCTTCCAACCTGGTTGTTCTACGAGTCTGTGATTCCACCTCAACACATTTAGATAATTTAAGTTAAAAAGCATCACCTGGAAGATAAAGCACCGATCCAAGTTCACCGACAGTAACAAAACAATTAGCAAAGGAGGGAAAGGTACACCATAAACACCAATCTACCTTCTTTTGCCTTGTCTGGTGAGGATAGCTGAAGAAAATCAGAAGATTTCCAGATTCTAGCAGTTAAGGAACAGTACCCTAAGACACCAGAAGAAAACAACAGAGGTACTAACAACAAGCACAGGCTAAATCCTGCCCTCTGGAAATCAGGGCGACACTTTTGCAAGAGTAAAGTGATGCCAACTTAAGCAGAAGTAAAGGAGTTCTTTTTTTTTTTCCCCCCTAATCTCCAGAGAGATAAAAATGATCTGTGGGTCGCTTCAGGCAGTGCAGGCAAAGAACCCTCTGAAATTGAAAGAGACAAGTCCCAAGATCACACACAAAAGCAAAACATGTTCCAGTGAACTTGTGATCTCTGAACAGCTGAGGCTGTCAAAATTTGTCCTCAAAACAAGAGCCAGTAACTAAAGGAGAGATATTCTTTTAATCTTCCTTTGCCTGCATTTCCTTGCACTTTCCAATAGGAAAACTGCCACGGCTTGCTCTTTCTGTCCCTCGTCCTCCCCACTTTCAATGTAAATCAGGCCCCAGAACACACAGAAGCCAGAGCTTGAGAAGTTTTTTCCGTGGCTGGAGATAGATGACATTATCTTCATAAAAATCCCTCAGGATGTAAGCAGCGGCTTGAAATTCCCATTTAAGGGGTCGGCAGGGACTCAACCGAATCTGATGGGAGGAAAAACCAAAGCCACCAGAGTGCTTTGGGGGAAAAAGAAAAAAACAACCATCTCTGGGAAGTCCAGCTCCCTCCTGTGCAATTACCAGCAAGAACAAGGCAGGATTCTTCTGTGCGTGCTCCCTGCTTTAAAAATCCGAGGGCAAGTGCAGTCTATCAGACGAAAAGCACCCCTTGGCATCAACAGTGAGACAGACACCTCATGTCACGGGTTTCTTTCTGGGCTCTCATAAATCTAGACTAGATTTTGAATTGAATCCGACAGGGTCACTCATGTTTTTGGCTTTAAAGCTTTAGGTGCAGGGACTGTCACTGAGAATATGATCAGAGGTGCCTCACATAGAGAAGTCAAGGCTGTGGCTGTGAGTGCAGCTGCTTAATACCATCACCAAAGCAATCGTTAAAGCCTCCAGGACTCAGAGGTGGAATCCTACTATATTTTTTTTTACGATAACAAGGGAAAAGAAGTCAGATTCTACTCTTCTCAAACCGCAGATCCCAATTATCACTCACATGAGGGGTATTTATAGCCGCAAGGTGTATAGTGTCTGCAAGTCAGCCACATTGCTCTTCTGTCTCTACTGCACCTTAAAAATCGGACCATATTCTTAGAATCATATAGAATAACCAGGTTGGAAGAGACCCACCAGATCATCGAGTCCAACCATTCCTATCAAACATTAAACCATGTCCCTCAATACCACGTCCACCCATGTCTTAAACAACTCCAGGGAAGGTGAATCAACCACCTCCCTGGGCAGCCTATTCCAATGCCCAATGACCCTTTCTGTGAAAAACTTCCTCCTAATGTCCAGGCTGAACCTCCCCTGGTGGAGCTTGAGGCCATTCCCTCTCATCCTGTCCCCTGTCCCTTGGGAGAAGAGCTGAGCTCCCTCCTCTCCACAACCTCCTTTCAGATAGTTGTAGAGAGCAATGAGGTGTCCAGTCAGACAGAAAAGAAGTCCCTACCCAAGATTATCTGACCAACCTCCCTGCCAAGGTACAGTTGTGCTCCATAAAATCTTTCCCAGCCCTTCAGCATGGCCTTGCTGCACACAAACACACAGAAAAGACATCTAGATTGCTTAGAATAACAGAAACTTCAGCTTTATCTCTGTGTAACACAGTTAAGTATAAATACAATCCCTCCTGGCAGGTAGTGATATGATTTAAGGGTTCCCTATCATACATTACAAGAGATGATAGGAAAGAACTCATAATTTATTTTTATTGATTCAGCAACCCATGCTGGATCATATCTCCCAAATATTCCCCTTCTCTAGGCAGCCTCCACCAAAGCCTCAGGAAATTTAATTTTTTTTTTATTTTTTTCTCCATCTTCTTTTTAAAGCTGCTGTATGCACATCTGTACTAAAGTTCAAGAAGACAATGAAAAAAAAAAAAAGCCACTATTACTTTGCTGGCTCTGTTCTCATTCCAATTATCTTCTGATACCATCTGTGAATCAGCAGATTTTGTGCAGCAATTTTGCTCTGAGGAGTCACATACCTGCTGAAGGACTATTGAAAACCTCTGCAATAGGGACCTGAACAGAAGGAAAGACTTGAACTCCAAGTGTGGATACACAGACTTCACAGGATAGTTCTCAATTAAAAATAAATACATTAATAAACAATTAGATAGAATCATAGAATCATAGAACAACCAGGTTGGAAGAGACCCATCGGATCATCGAGTCCAACCATTCCTATCAAACACTAAACCAGGTCCCTCAGCACCTCATCTACCCATGCCTTAAACACCTCCAGGGAAGGTGAATCAACCACCTCCCTGGGCAGCCTGTTCCAATGCCCAATGACCCTCTGCGTGAAAAACTTCCTCCTAATCTCTAGCCTAATCTCCCCTGGTGGAGCTTCAGGCCATTCCCTCTTGTCCTGTCCCCTGTCACTTGGGAGAAGAGCCCAGCTCCCTCCTCTCCACAACCTCCTTTCAGGTAGTTACAGAGAGCAATGAGGTCTCCTCTCGGCCTCCTCTTCTCCAGGCTAAACAAGCCCAGCTCTCTCAGTCGCTCCTCATAAGGCCTGTTCTCCAGCCCCTTCACCAGCTTTGTTGCTCTTCTCTGGACTTGCTCCAGAGCCTCAACATCCTTCTTGTGCTGAGGGGCCCACAACTGAACACAGGATTCAAGGAGCGGCCTCACCAGTGCTGAGTCTAGAGGGAGAATAACCTCCCTGGACCTGCTGGTCACACCATTTCTGACACAAGCCAGATAATGCCTTCTGATTGGCAGCAGGAGATGGGTGCTGGGGAATCCCTCGTATCACTGGTCTGGCACTCAGAGCAGGGAAGGGTATCAGAGCCTCCCCACTCTATTCCCAGCTTCTTAGCACAACATGGTTTAGTGCTTGATAGGAATGGTTGGAATTGATAATCCAGTGGGTCTCTTCCAACCTGGATGGTCTATGATTCTTCCACCTGCGGGGAGATTATTTTGTGATGACAATGTTATTCTGAGCCAATATTACTTAGTTTCGAATGATACCACTGACAAAACATCCTCCTCCCTCCGGTGAAACAATTCCAAAAGCTGGAGTTTCACCCACATTACCATGAAAGCCAAAAATGCACCTGTTGGGCCACGAGCCCTTGCATCTGCTTTTAATGGTCAGTTAAAAGACCTTCCAAAAGGCTGGATCCTTATTATCAACATATCCAACTACCTTAGACTTTGGCTTATTCCCTGCCTTACATCAGCTCCGGGAAATAAGGATTGATGCAGTTTGCCAGGTGACAAGAGCAAGCACAGAGCAAAACAGAGCAAAACGCGCAAATGGTTCTGTAACAGTTACTGCAGGTATGAAAACCTAATATTGAGATGCTCCCCCACACTTACTATCCAACCTTGAATGACTGCAACATCGTTAGAATAAAGCCATGATGTTATCATAATTAAACACACGCCTAGATAGAATATTTATAAATGTAATTAAATACGAGGGAAAAGTGAAATGCGAGCGTCATTACAGAAAGAATAGAACGAAAATGTAAGCGATCATTTCAAATATACGAGTAACTATCACAGGCAACTCAGGTCGGTCAGGCTGAACAGGACACGTAGGATCAGAAAGTGCCAGAGGTAAAAGACAAGCACAAGTCAGGCCACACAAAAGGTCAGAAGCAATAGTTTGAGTACTAACTAGCCAATTAACATATTTTTACATTATTATAGTTTCAGCAGAGATGAGATGATCTGATTATCTTATATATTAAGGTAATAAAAACGTGGTCTGTCTAATTGACTTCACTCGTCTGACCTTGAACCTCTGTTCATGCAGCAGTTTCTATCTGTAGGTGCCCAAACCTACTCTGAAACTTAGTGGCTCAGCTGTGGCAAGGTCAAACTCTGCCATAGCAGCTCCTTTTCCTACTGGTATTGCTTTGAACTAATCTTTACTCTTGTTTTTAATAATCTTTATTATCTTTATGTTCATTTTTATTCTGTATTCATCGTCACCATATGTTCCCTCCTCACTAAGAGTGCCTGAACTCCTTGTACTATAGCTGCATTGCTTGGGGTTTTTTTTTTTATTTTTGTTCTTTGTGTTGTATGATTAAGTAGTTAAGCAAAATTATTTTCATCTCTTGCTGGGAAAACACTATCTCTCTGGGAAATTTTCTTTCTTTATTCCTGTGCAGAGCGGCTCAGCACTCATGGCAACCGCCCCTGGCACCCTGACGTTATGTCCTTTTGAAGGGCCCAACCAAGCAGAGTTTAATGAAATCTGGCTCACTAAGTATTTCCAAAAACTGGGCTGGGAATGATTCCTGTGTGGACACGTATCACATTGTGTCACCCAGATCACAGAATCATAGAACAACCAGGTTGGAAGAGACCCACCAGATCATTGAGTCCAACCGATGTTATAGGGTGGACATTTTTCCCCATCTGAGTATTTTCAAAAGACAGGTGAAATATATTTGCTTAAAATCTGATCCACACTTTTTCTTCCCCCCAAAGCACCTCGGTCCTCTGAAGGACCAGAACCAACTGTGGGGCAGGAGGAGAACACGAAGGAAAGTGTCAGGAACCACAATAAAATCATAACTTTTGACGTCAGCCCAATAATTTCACTTTTGGCAGGCAAATTAAGAAAAAAATCCATTTATCTGTTTTCGAGTTCTGTAAGAAAGAAAATATATATTTGCCACTTTAGAAATACCTTGTGCTAATGTCTACATGGGGACATGTGGAACAGCGCAGTTAAAGCTGTCAAGGGCAATTTTTCTTACAGACTTAAGTGTTCCATTACTTAAAATAAAAGAAGGGGAGAAAAATAGAGGAACTTGAATTCAAATCCCCTTTAATGCAACATTATGGCTGAGACTTTCAAGCTGTAAAAGCAGGAAACTCAGAAGTACAGACTCTACATTACGCGCAAAGATTGTATAAAAGAAGAGGAAAATCAGCACTGCAGGAATCAAAAGCACGACTGACCTTCGTAACTCTTTCAGGGGTTGGTTGGGGCTCAGGGCCAGTGGGTTAAATGGAAATACCTACTCACTCCATACTAAAAACCTCATTGCTGTAGAAAACTTCCAGAAGCCTTGACCTTCTGAGGTGCCTCTCCCCCTACCTAGGTATCTTTTTTTTTTTTTTTTTAACCTTTTTTTCACAAAAAGGGCCATTGGGCACTGGAACAGGCTGCATAGGGAGGTGGTTGATTGTCCTCCCCTGGAGGGGTTTAAGGGACAAGGTGCTGAGGTGCATGGTTTAGGGTTTGATAGGAACGGTTGGACTCAATGATCCAGTAGGTCTCTTCCAAGCTGGTTGTTCTATGATTCTGAAAAATTCCTGCCCTGTACCTGACAGAAAAATTGAAGCATGGTCTTCATTTCAAGCCACCGTCAATATCCATCCTCATAAGAATCACGGTTATGACAACTGGGATTGCTTTTAAGATGAGGATTTGGGATGTTATAACCCAGGGGATGGACTCCTTTCACTCTTGCATGACAAAAAAATGGATTTAAATAGGAGGCTCAATGCTTTGTGCTGCCAGTAGCTGCAGTACCTAGACTAGAAAGGAGCAACTATCTCTAGTTGTCTCAGGTAAGAAGTAAGGACAGAGAAAGGTGACAAGGCTTATCTGAAAGTGAAATTCAATCCCATTTTCACATGACATATGACCATAAAATCTTAAATATGTCACTGGGGAATCATTTTGTCTATTCCACTTCAGGTGAAGCCAGGTCATCTTCACAAGTTCCAGCATGAGTTCTCTCTGAGTGCTGTAATCCTTCAGTAAGCAAACCCACCCCACACTCCAAATTCCATGACAGCTCTAACCCCATCATTAAGAATAATTCTAATAACCATAACAGCTTCCAAAACAAAGGCCTTGAACACAGCTAGATCGAAAAATCTTCTGGTTTGCCTCTGTGACAATGCAGAAGTGCATCATGACAGGGGACAGGACAAGAGGGAATGGCCTCAAGCTCCGCCAGGGGAGATTTAGGCTAGTGATTAGGAGGAAGTTTTTCACACAGAGGGTCATTAGGCATTGGAATAGGCTGCCCAGGGAGGGGGTTGATTCACCTTCCCTGGAGGTATTTAAGGTGCAGGTGGATGAGGTCCTGAGGGACATGGTTTAGTGTTTGATAGGAATGGTTGGACTCAATGATCTGATGGGTCTTTTCCAACTTGGTGATTCTATGATTCTATGAAAAATACCTGGTCCAAAGGGAGAGTAGAGTTCAAAGACAAACAGTAATTTGCTTTTTATGAGTAGATCTTGAGCTGGTAAAGAACTGGAACTCCAAATGTTACCCAAGGCTGAAGCATGATGTGAACCAGAGAACAGATTCAAGCTGATGCTGTCAGGTTATCAACTCTGTGCAGGTTCTTCTTATTACCTGGCAAGATGCTCAGGTAGGAAAGACGAACAGCAAGTCTTTTAAGTAGCTGTGACACATTAAAGAACAAATCCAAAGTCCTGTTTTGCCTTTACTGCTTTATGATTGTCCTTTCACAAGTCATAGAATCATAGAACAACCAGGTTGGAAGAGACTCATCGGATCATCGAGTCCAACCATTCCTATCAAATACTAATAATCTACCTCTTATAAAGCATCACCTAAACCAGAAATATTTCTCTGGGCCCTTGAACAGCAGGACAGGCAGCAAGTACTCCCAAGATCTTCAGCAAACGTAGTTATTTCACCAGTCTAACCTGTTGTAAATTCAGATATACTACATGGAAGTAAGAAGTTACTCTCCACTCCAGCCTTCCAAAAGGCAATTGATATAGATCTCTCCAGTAAGGAAACCAGAACAAGTCTGATTCCAACAGCTCCACAGACCCACCATGAGTCTACTGGAGCCACAAAGCAGTCCTCACAAGAAAATCAATGCTATAACGAACAGGCATGAGGGGTTCAAGCCACGAACCAAACTGTCGGAGCAGCACAGAGTCCTCCGCTGCATCAAAGAATCATAGAATCATAGAACAACCAGGTTGGAAGAGACCCATCGGATCATCAAGTCCAACCATTCCTATCAAACACTGACCCATGTCCCTCAGCACCTCATCTACCTGTACCTTAAACACCTCCAGGGAAGGTGAATCAACCACCTCCCTGGGCAGCCTCTGCCAGTGCCCAATGACCCTTTCCGTGAAAAACCTACTCCTAATCTCTAGTCTAAATCTCCCCTGGCAGAGCTTGAGGACATGCTCTCAAGTCATCTCTCACGGATTGCTGCATTTCACTTTTCTTAAAGCCCTGCCTCTCGGAGGCCAATAATGACTTAAAACAAAACAAATCCAATCTCTTTTCTTACTTTTCTGAATTCAGACAGTGACTTAAAATACAGTCAGGCCTCCATTCAAAGTCTTTAACTCCTACTTTCCAAGACAATGTACACTCGATGATCTGGTGGGTCTCTTCCAACCTAGTTGTGCTATGATTCTATGATCTCACATAACCTTCTTTTTTTTCCTTTTCTACACACATGTGGAGACAACTATCTAGCTACCTACTTCTTACTATAGATGCAGCTACGTAATGGTTCTAACCATCTTTGAGTCATTTTTTTCTCCCCACAACAAAGACATAAAACTGACTCAGAGTGTTTTAGACACCTCAGATTAGCAATGCTACTGTCAGAATAGCACAGAACACTCCTGAACAGCTATTTCTAGCACTTGCAGGTGCCGTGAACCCTTCGCATTCAAGAATACTGGATTTACATTCAAATATAAACAAGAAATAAACCCAATTTGAATCGTGAGCTTTTACATCAAGAGAACGAGGGATATTTTTAGAGCAACAGATTAGCATTCGTAACACGCGTAGCATTCTTGATTAAACAAGAGATCTGCACGAACATAATAAACCTGTAATTTTATTGGCCAAGCACTACGGAAACAATTTAGAATACACAGACTGCAATGTTAAGTAAACTACAGCCTATGTATAACACCCGTGAATTATAGCAGGTTGGCAATGAGCTGACCAGTTGCCTCTCACAGCCTTTAATAACGATCATCCGCATCTTCACAGCACAATAGAAATTAGAGATGCAAGAAGTCTATTAGCCCATCCAGAAAATACAGGATTGTTCCCTATGGGATAATTTCTAATACTCTGTCCAAAGGAGATTTAAAATCACAGAATTACAGAATCACAGAACAACCAGGTTGGAAGGGACCCATCGGATCATCGAGTCCAACCATTCCTATCAAACACTAACCGTATCCCTCAGGACCTCGTCTACCCATGCCTTAAACACCTCCAGGGAAGGTGAATCAACCACCGCCCTGGGCAGCCTATTCCAATGGCCAATGACCCTTTCCGTGAAAAACTTCCTCCTTAAAGCTGTAAAGCAAAGGATCTTCCTTAGCAAGATAGCTCAGGGTGGCTGAGAACCCAGTTCCATTGTTGTGGTTTAACTCAACAGGCAGCTAGAAAAACCACCCAGGCAATCACTCCACAGAAAGGGTCATTGGGCACTCCAGTCATTTAACGATTTAAACTTTTACAAGGTGGGTAAGGATCCCATTCATAACTTCAAGAAGTTTTCCAAGCCAGGAACAAATCAGGCTTCTCAGGTTTTGCATCTTTAATTCTATTTCCTAAGAAAAGCTGCTTCTGAACTAGCTTTTACCACTTTTTTAAAACTTCTGGTAAAACTAACACGTCCATGACTTGAAACCCTCAGGGATTTCCAGTCATTTAATCCCTACTCTTACACACACTACAAAACTCTGTGCTATTAACTGAATTGCTACTAATATTAATCATATTCTTATGTTTACACTAAACAAGGAGTGTGCTAACCATTCTTCTAAAATAAGTCTCACTCTCTACTATCTTTGATGCTGAGAGTCATTTGCAAGCAAGATTTCAACCAGTCACCACCTGCATACACTCAAAATTTTGCCAGAGCAATCCACAGAACCTCACGAGTCTCCATCCTGTCCCAAGACAGTTCTCAGCACCTCTGAACAAACTTCAGACCTTCACTGAAAAGCCAAAACTAAGAACCAAAACCCCACAAAAAAGAAGTAAAGTCTTAGAATGTACGACAGTAAAACAAAAAAAAAGAAAAAAAGTCAAGGGCACTGCCACTGTCCTCCATCCTTGCAATAATGAGGAATCTGAAAAAAAGCCAAGATGATTGTTTGAAGTGGGCCACAGAGAGCAGTAAACCATGTCAGATACATGGCATCTCTCTGCTCCCTAGCTGAATGAGGAGATAGCGGTTAAACATCTCACTACTTTAAACACGCTTTCAAAAACGCATTTTCACAATAAGAATTGTCAAGTGTTTGGCTTGTATTAGCATTTGCAGGCAGAGATCAGACCACTGAAAGAAATAAGATGTATAAAGAACATGAGGAGAACTAACTGTTCTCTGTTATAGATCTCCACTCTTCCCCTCAGAAAGTGATCATGTTATAGTGAAAAGCGATACTTATATGGAATCATAGAATAACTTGGTTGGAAGAGACCCATCGGATCATCGAGTCCAACCATTCCTATCAAACACCAAACCATATCCCTCAGGACCTCATCTACCCGTCCCTTAAACACCTACAGGGAAGGGGAATCAACCACCTCCTTGGGTAGCCTATTCCAATGCCCAATGATCCTTTCCGTGAAAAATATAATCTAACAAAATATATCTAACAATGTACTATAAAACACTTCAGGATTAAAATCACAAATAAGCAACAATTATTTGTGCCAGAAGAAAAAAAATACAGTTTGAGGATGTAAGAGAAAGTTCTTTTTTAACCTGAAGAGCTACCTTCCTTTGGGGAAAGACAAACCACCCATAACGACAGAGGGAAATCTTTGGAAGCAGTAGCAGGAAAAGGCATTAGAAGTGGCAATCACCACGTCAGACACACTACACTGCAGGGAAAGGGGAGAATGGCCAGATAATGAAATTACAGAGCATTGAAAATGTCAAAGAGCGACAGGGCTCTACCATCACTCACAGGCTATATGAGGCATTAACATGCTGATATCCCATTCCAATGACAAAGATGGCAACAAGAACACTAAATAGTCCAAAATGAATCTGTTGCTGAGACCGAGAATTTAATGAAACAAGGAGATGGGCAAAAAATTAATCTTAGCTTCATGGTGCAGCCTTCAAACTGGAAGCTTCTGGCCCTGTTCAGAAACAGTAATAGCTCAGAGATGTGTTATTTTACTCCCCTTATCTATGATTCCTTATATTATATATCATCATCACATAAAGGGTTACCAAGTTTCACTAACAAGCACCACCCTTGTTGGCAGGCAAAGACACATCATCTCTTCCAACCTTCTCTTCACATCGTCTCATCCAACCTGGTTGTTCTATGATTCTGTGGTTGGACCCGATGATCCGATGGGTCTCTTCCAACCTAGTTGTTCTATGATTCTATGATCAGCTGCCCTAAGGGAATTTCCAGTGAGGGTGGTCACCTTAATTGTGAAGAAGTTATTTCTTCTTTAGAAAGAAGGTGTTGGTTGACGGCAACTGAACATGAGCCAGCAGTGTGCCCAGGTGGCCAAGAAGGCCAATGGCATCTTAGCTTGGATCAGAAATGGTGTGACCAGCAGGTTCAGGGAGGTTATTCTCCCTCTGGACTCATCACTGGTGAGACCGCTCCTTGAATCCTGTGTTCAGTTGTGGGTCCCTCAGCACAAGAAGGATGTTGAGGCTCTGGAGCGAGTCCAGAGAACAGCAACAAAGCTGGTGAAGGGGCTGGAGAACAGGCCTTATGAGAAGTGACTGAGAGAGCTGGTGTTGTTTATCCTGGAGAAGAGGAGGCTGAGAGGAGACCTCATTGCTCTCTATAACTACCTGAAAGGAGGTTGTGTAGAGGAGGGAGTTGGGCTATTCTCCCAAGTGGCAGGGGACAGGACAAGAGGGAATGGCCTCAAGCTCTGCCAGGGGAGATTTAGGCTGGACATTAGGAAAAAAAATCTTCACAGAAAGGGTCATTGGGCATTGGAACAGGTTGCCCAGGGAGGTGGTTGATTCACCTTCCCTGGAGGGGTTTAAGGCACAGGTGGACGAGGTGCTGAGGGACATGGGTTAGTGTTTGATAGGAATAGTTGGACTCGACGATCCGGTGGGTCTCTTCCAACCTGGTGACTCTATGATTCTGTGCAGCAGTAAAAAGGACCCTGCGTCTATCATGCAAGGCACTTTTCTACCTTGCTTAAGCTAGTTGATCACTATAACAAGTGTACAGCTCTACACATCATCTCCCCATGTGGCAAACCAGTAGGGCAGGGTAACTCCACCCCAGTAGTACCTCCCAAAGCAGCCAAGGTTGCACTAGGACCATTTCCTCTGCAGGTTTTCACTGCAGCAGAAATCCTGCACTGTACCCCAAAATTCCAATTTTTACGTTTTTCCTAGGTCTGCTACAGAAACAGTCCTGTTTTCAGCTCAATCTAATAAAAACTCCAACTGGAGGGCTGTAAGAACGAAGGCTTCAAAAAGTCTGAGGAGGTCAAAGCTAAAGAGCAGCTGATAAGACTATCTGCCCTCCACAACGGTTTCTTACAGAGCTTAGATTTTCCGTTTCAAAATTTTGTTTCAGAACCAAGTTCACCTTACATTTAATGAGGAACATGTCTTTGAAATACAAAAAGAAACAGGAACAAAATCCATTCACTGAATTTAATCTGGAAAGTGGATATGAGGTAGTTTCCTCGTTTTATCAAGCAGATGCGAATTTAATTTCAGATCATTCACATTTGTTTCTGTAAACAAACAAATAAAAAAATAAGCATGGGATAAGAAACCCTTGGAAACACTGCCTCTTATCACATATAGCATGTGCCTCTCTCCTTCCTGGCCCATATGACAATTGATACTATAGTTTTCAAAGGCTGTTGGAATATAATCTGCTAAACATATGCAATAAATGAGTGTATATGTTCAGTAAGCATGAGTACCTGGACATCTGTGCACACGGGTGATTCACTGGGAGACGTGCATTATACAAAAGCTCCATCCCTGCTGATTTCATAGAACAACCAGGTTGGAAGAGACTCACCAGATCATCGAGTCCAACCATTCCTATCAAACACTAAACCATGTCCCTCAGGACCTCATCTACCCGTGCCTTAAACACCTCCAGGGAAGGTGAATCAACCCCCTCCCTGGGCAGCCTATTCCAATGCCCAATGACCCTCTGTGTGAAAACTTCAGGAAGGGCAGGTTTTCAGCACACTTTCAGATTACAAACTTCACCAACCTGGGAATTGAAAATCTTTCCACTCTCAAGACCGTCATTCCTTCCCTGCTACACAACTGGATTTTGTACCATGCCCAGAAAGTAAATTTCACCTGTTGCCCAGTTAAGGTGTGGATGAGATCTATTATCTGAGGACATTCTTAAATATAACTGCCTTGTTCATTACAATGTTCTTCTCTCTCCACTAAGCGTTGGCCATGGATCACATGGAAAGGAGCAGACTTGGAGGAAAGTACATAGAATCATAGAATCACCAGGTTGGAAGAGACCCACCGGATCATAGAGTCCAACCATTCCTATCAAACACTTAAACCATGTCCCTCAGCACCTCGTCCACCCGTACCTTACACACCTCCAGGGAAGGTGAATCAACCACCTCCCTGGGCAGCCCTGTTCCAATGCCCAATGACCCTTTACATGAAAAAATTCCTCCTCATGTCCAGCCTAAATCTCCCCTGGCAGATCTTGAGGCCATTCCCTCTCATCCTGTCCCCTATCACTTGGGAGAAGAGCCCAGCTCCTTCCTCTCCCCAACTTCCCTTCAGGTAGTTACAGAGAGCAATGAGGTCTCCCCTCAAACTCCTCTTCTCCAGGCTAAACATCCCCATAGAATCCCATAGAGACTATAGAACCCCACAGAAATGAACACCTGAGATGCAGCATCAGTTCTTGTTAGTTCATAGTGTTGCTGCTCTTCACAAAGCTGCTGGTTGCCCAGCGAACTGGGGCTGTAGAGCTTGGCTGGCTTCACAACTACATCAGAGAGCAGTAACACAACCTGGACAGTGTGGAGCTCCAGCCTTAGATGGGGGTACACGGCAGAGAATGCCAGAAATAAAAACAACTTAGAAATAAGGGGGGAAGATTTCACAGTTCACGGCCCATCTTTCAGCTTCACTGCATTTGAGTGTCACGAATGAGCTTTGGCAACATGCAGCTGAGCAAAACTGAGTCTTAGCAATTTAGTGAGTTGCCTTCAACAGATATGACCTGTTAGAGCTCAGGCACCTTTAAGTGCCTTTTTCCTACTCAGCTGCAAGGTAGTAAAATAAGTTAACCTTCTTCATCAAACCAGGATTTGGATCTCCCAACATTAGAACCACACCAGAGCAGTTGTTCCTCCTGTCATAGGTAGCTTAATCCGGTCACCAGTGCAGCTTTTCCTGCACAGCCTACTTAAGCTTGCTTTTCTTATCATCCCTCTTGCAGTCTGAAGTAAAGATGTAATCACCCTAGCTGTGGTGTTATCCTCTAGAAATTACTTTGTCACGGGGAAAAGTGCAAAAATACAATTACCTGCTTTAGCTGCAGTGGCTTAGAGAGACCCCGTTTTGAAGTGCTTCCTATTTTGCAGGAAAAGGCTGAAAACTTATACCTATATGTATAACAACCAGAAAATACCTGTACATTTCCTTAAAGGAAATCCATGAAAATGATACCAGGTCTTATCTGCCAGAAGGATGTAGTATTTCTGTCTCAAAAGCCTACATGTAATTCTATCAGAAAAAAAAAATCTGAAAAACCACCCCAAAGATTATTTTTATTTAACAAGCCATAAGGAAAGGCCGAGCTACATACATACAAGCTACAATTATTGCGATGGGCTGATACAGAGATGCAAGTGGAACCAAACCTGCCGCTATCGCAACAAGTAAAAAACCTGAAGGATCACCCAGTTTTGGAAGCCCAGAACAACTGGGAAGAGTGAGATCTGGAGAGGCCATCTAACCAATCTCCATTCCCCAGGCAGGATCTGCTTTCTGTGAATCACTGAGAGATATTTGTCTAGTCTGCTATTAAAGATCTCTGATGCCAGAAACTCTACGATCTAGAAAGGATCTACACCAGGCTTTACTGACTTTACCATTATAAAGCTTTTAATACGAACCAGCCTTCTCTTCCTAGAATCATAGAACAACCAGGTTGGAAGAGACTCATTGGATCATCAAGTCCAACCATTCCTATCAAACACTAAACCATGTCCCTCAGCACCTCATCTACCTGTGCCTTAAACACCTCCAGGGAAGGGGAATCAACCACCTCCCTCAGCAGCCTATTCCAATGCCCAATCACCCTCTCTGTGAAAAACTTCCTCCTAATCTCTAGCCTAAATCTCCCCTGGTGGAGCTTGAGGCCATTCCCTCTTGTCCTGTCCCCTGTCCCTTGGGAGAAGAGACCAGTTCCCTCCTCTCTACAACCTCCTTTCAGGTAGTTGGAGAGAGTAATGAGGTCTCCTCTCAGCCTCCTCTTCTCCAGGATAAACAACCCCCAGCTCTCTCAGTCACTCCTCATAGGGCCTGTTCTCCAGTCCCTTCACCAGCTTCGTGGCTCTTCTCTGGACTTGCTCCAGAGCCTCAACATCCTTCTTGTGCTGAGGGGCCCACAACTGAACACAGGATTCAAGGAGCGGCCTCACCAGTGCCGAGTCCAGAGGGAGAATAAACCTCCCTGGACCTGCTGGTCACACCATTTCTGATCCAAGCCAGGATGCCATTGACCTTCTTGGCCACCTGGGCACACTGCTGGCTCATGGTCACTCGGCTGTCGACCAACACCCCCAGGTCCCTCTCCTCCTGGCAGTTTTCCAGACAGACTTCTCCCAGTCTGTAGCTCTGCATAGGGTTGTTGTGCCCCAAGTGCAGGACCTGGCATTTGACCGTGTTAAACCTCATGCCATTGGACTCAGCCCAGCGCTCCAGCCTGTTTAGGTCCCTTTGCAGAGCCTCCCTACCCTCCAGCAGATCCAACACTTCCATACAGCTTTGTGTCATCTGCAAACTTGCTAAGGGTACCCTCAATGCCTTCATCCAGGTCCTCACTGTATTGTAAGCATATTTCTCATCCAATCCTTTACAAACACAGGCAAAAGATTACTACCCCCAGCAACTGCCTTTCACGTTCATTTTATCAACTCTCCATTTTCCTCGTCTGTAGCTAAACATCTAAGCCAGGTCACGCCATGTTTGAACATCTTCGTTCTTCTCTTTCAGGTTCTCTCAAAACGATCTTTATCTTTCTTTAAGTGAATTTGAGTGGCCACAGAGCTAATGCCCAGGCCTTACTTGCCCTGAGTGCACTGCAAGGATTACTTTGTGTATCTTGCACGCTAAATAAAATTGTGTGCATTGAAGCAGCAGCCTTCTGGAAAAACTCTCTCCCCACAAGACCTCTCTTCGGCGCACTGGGGAATTTGGTTGCTAAAGGAGAGATGAACAAGAGTGAAAGCAAGTGAGGGGAAGGGAAAAGTTGAAGTATTTGTGCATTTGTTGGCAGGGCAGCAAGAGTAACATCGTCCACAATGTCGTGAAAAGGGAGAGAGATTTTCAGGAGTTAAGCATTTTTCTTAAGAACAAAAGATGAACAAACCTCTGAGAAGGGACAAAAAAAAAAAAAAAAAGACTTAATAAGAGGTAGGAGGGTGTAAGCAAGGCAATAATGGCCATCTTTGGGTATGGTCTAGCCTCATGTACTAAGTACGCAGGAGAATCATAGAATCATAGAACAACTAGGTTGGAAGAGACCCACCAGATCATCGAGTCCAACCATTCCCATCAATCTCTAAACCATGTCCCTCAGTACCTCATCTACCCGTCCCTTAAACACCGCCAGGGAAGGTGACTCAACAGTCTTCCTGGGCAGCATCTGCCAGTGCCCAATGACCCTTTCTGTGAAAAATTATTTCCTAATGTCAAGCCTGAACCTCCCCTGGCAGAGCTTGAGGCCATTCCCTCTTGTCCTGTCTCCTGTCACTTGGGAGAAGAGGCCATTACAAGTCCTACACACCACTAGATCATGTACTAAGGAAAGAAGAATCCAGTACATTGCACACAAAATCCAAAAGGGCCTGACTCTCAAACTTCAAAGCAAGAAGCCCACGTCCTAGTGCTCAGGATATTGAACAGGTTCCATTACTGACCCCTTTCTAATACACAGAGACTGGATTAGTAGTGCTGAGAGAGTTGGGGGTGTTTATCCTGGAGAAGAGGACGCTGAGGGGAGACCTCATTGCTCTCTACAACTACATGAAAGGAGGTGTGGAGAGGAGGGAGCTGGGCTCTTCTCCCAAGTGACAAGGGACAGGACAAGAGGGAATGGCCTCAATCTCCACCAGGGCAGGGTTAGGCTGGACATTAGGAGGAAGTTTTTTCACACAAAGGGTCATTGGGCATTGGAACAGGCTGCCCAAGGAGGTGGTTGATTCACCTTCCCTGGAGGTGTTTAAGGGACAGGTGGACAAGGTGCTAAGGGACATGGTTTAGTGTTTGATAGGAACAGTTGGACTCGATAATCCAATGGGTCTTTTCCAGTTGGGTTGTTCTTTGATTCTGTGCCTGACCTGCATTGCTTCAGAAGTAAAAGATGACACAGTGAAATCTGCAGTTTGAAGTGACCAAAAAGAAAACTCAAAAGATGCAACAGAGAATCTCACAGGTTCACATATGAGTAACTGAGAGCCCAGTTAAGATTTATCTACCTCTTCTCTCGTCTCTAGCCCAACCCAACTCCCTTTCAGTCCTCAATGAATACTTCAGTGAACAAATTCAGTACTACATTGCTACACAGATATTTCAGCAACGGGACTGAAGAAAACCCTGTCAAATATAGCAGGCATCAAGAATCACTGTCGTCCCGTCCTCACACAGAAAGAAGGTAAGAAATAACAAGAAAACACGGTCACAGGGCAAACAAAACAATCAAAGTTGCCAGTGCTGGAGAAAGAGCACAGAAATAGCTGGATTATAGAATCATAGAACAACCAGGCTGGAAGGGACCCATCGGATCTTCTAGTCCAACCATTCCTATCAAACACTAAACCAAGTCCCTCAAGACCTCATCCACCCGTGCCTTAAACATCTCCACAGAAGGTGACTCAACCTCCTCCCTGGGCAGCCTATTCCAATGCCCAATGACCCTCTGTGTGAAGAACTTCCTCCTATCTCCAGCCTAAATCTCCCCTGGTGGAGCTTGAGGCCATTATGCTCCAATAAGCCAAGCTCCAGAAAAGCTAAAGCAACTTTGCTGCCTGATATACAGCCCTAACAAATCTACATGGTATAAATGCAATTTATGTGGACTATAATGTAGTTAATTTATCCCCATAAAGGAAGACAACATCGTAACTCACCAGGCAGGTTCTGGTTCTTAGCCTCACTTGTGGTGATAAATTCAGTGCAAGTTTCCATACCTGACTTTTCATTTCTGGGTAACTTAAGCTATGCAGACACTAACCTTAATGTGACAGTCTCCGTGGCAATCCAGAAATGACAGATATCCAGCCACATTTTTTTCGTCTGACAAGGCTAAAGAACAAACCGCGGATTTGCCGTCACAACAAATATGCCGCAACAGGGCAAGCTGCCTATGCATCATACTGCCAGTACGCATCAGCCTTGGCTCAGCAGGACTCATCTCCAAGAATAAGAGCACAAATGAATTTTTCATGACCATTCGGAGTCAGCCTCTCTCTCGACATCAACCATTTCTACCAACTGGTCTGGTAGGTTCTGTCACATGGATGTCTATCCACTAGGAAATGGAGTCACGCTACTCATATGAGCTTGATCTAAGAAATTTCCTTATTCCTATTTCCACAAAAACCTTGCTTTCACCAGCAAAGCATCTGAAGTTGGTATTTTTTATTTTCCACGCGGATGCTCTGTCCGTTCGTTGTCCCCCAAGCTACAATTATCCAAAGCACATAAGACAGGTCATTAGTAATAAGACAAAAATCTTTCAACAGCAGGAGGTGAACTCTCAAATTATTCTTTAATTTCCATGTACACATCAAGGCCCTTTTAATTATTTGATTATAGTGAGAATATTTCTATTACAGCTTTATAAATACATCCATCTAGTGGAAGAACCTGGGGTACGTACAACTTTTTTTTGTTTTTAATAGGAATTGTTGGACTCAATGATCCAGTGGGTCTCTTCCAACCTGGTGATTCTATGATTCTGTGATTCTATGATTCTTTGATTCTAACTGTATAACAGTATTTGACGTTTATTTTAAACATGGATTTACTTATATATCTGCCAAATAAGGCTCTTTAGAAGGAAAATTTTTAAAAAGCCATGTTGGTAGGCATAGCATAGAAGAGAAAGAAAAGTAAAGTAAGAAAATACTTCATATTTATCTTTTATCAGGCTTTATGAAGGATTAGAGTTCCAATGCAGGTATTTCTTTGTCTTGACAAAGAATAATGAAAATGGAAAAAAACCCCATAACAAACACAAAAACCCATAACAGTAACAGGAGTGAAAAATAGTATCATTTTAACTGATTTTCATTGCATATTTAAGAGTGCAATTCCATAGGATACGCCTTGCACTCTCCCTTTCTCCTTGTGCTGCCACTTTCCCAAAGGTATGTAATAGCACAGTTGATGCAAAAGCCCCAGTTTTACCAGGTAGCTGAATTTTAACCTGAACAGAGAGCAATCACATCTAAAATCATGGGGGATAAAATTCAATTTTCGCTACGTGAATGTGTGCAGCTTCTAGCAAAAGGAAATTGCTATCTCTGAGCAGCAAAGGGCTGCTGTAAATAGAGGACCTGTAACAGTTACTAAAGGTCTCGGTTTTAACATATGATTTTGTGTAGAAGAACGCGCAGAACAAATTTACTAATAGATCAAGCTGCTCAAAACCCTGTAGTTGGCAACTCCACATGTATGCATTGAATTGTGTGTGTGTGTGCTGTTTATTTGCTGTCCTGGCTGATAAGAAGTGGCTTATAACAGAGTGAGTTTACCTTGCGGCTTCTTTATACCCGTCTTTGCTCCACATTATGGGAAGAGATAAATCATACCAAGTTTAGCAGTCCGAGTTCCCCTGAATCCTCTTTCTGATGAGAGCAAGAGCACACTGGCTCTCTCCAACTACCTGAAAGGAGGAGGTTGTGGAGAGGAGGGAGCTGGGCTCTTCTCCCAAGGGACAGGGGACAGGACAAGAGGGAATGGCCTCAAGCTCCACCAGGGGAGGTTCAGGCTGGACATTAGGAAAAAATTTTCAGGGAAAGGGTCACTGGGCATCGGGGGATTTGATCTGCAGTCTCTCTTCCCTCTCTCTTTCCAAATTTAAACTAAATGTCTCTACTCTTCATCCTAATGAAGAGCAACGAGGCTGGTGAGGGGTCTGGAGAGCAGACCTTATGAGGAGTGGCTGAGAGAGCTGGGGGTGTTTATCCTAGAGAAGAGGAGGCTGAGAGGAGACCTCATTGCTCTCTCCAACTACCTGAAAGGAGGTTGTGGAGAGGAGGGAGCTGGGCTCTTCTCCCGAGTGTCAGGGACAGGATAAGAGGGAATGACCTCAAGCTCCGTCAGGGGAGGTTCAGACTAGAGGTTAGGAGGAAGTTTTTCACACAGAGGGTCACTGGGCATTGGAACAGGTTGCCCAGGGAGGTGGTTGATTCACCTTCCCTGGAGGTGTTTAAGGCACGGGTAGACGAGGTCCTGAGGGACATGGTTTAATGTTTGATAGGAATGGCTGGATTCGATGATACGATGTGTCTCTTCCAACCTGGTCATTCTATGATTCCAATAGCTTCTTAGTCTGAACACATGCCTTTTCACAACTATTGTCTAGTTACTCATTCCCTTCAATTTTTTCCCTGTTTCTCCCTAAATTACTTCACCAACCCATAGCACCTCCTTCTTTCCTTCCTTCTCCCTGACCTTTCTGTTATTTGATCACCCGCCAGCCTCCTCTGCCACACATGAGATGCAGGAGGCCTTCCGCCCCACTACCCTTCCCTTGCACTTTGAAAGAACTCCCTGTGAGCTTCTGCACAATCTATTCCTTTATGTTTTCTCCCTTTTACCAAGACATCCCCAAAATACCTTACATGTGAAAGGGTTGCAAGCACTAGCAAATCCCTTCATCTGCCCTGCTAAGCATTAAACACGCTGCTCTTTTCCCTATATTTTCTTAGCTGAAGCCATTTCTATTCACAGAGGCTACAAGCCCCTTGACACAACTACCCCCTTCTCAGACTTTCTTTGTACAATCTCAAGCAATTGTTCAGGCAAAAAATTATACCCCATGTATGGCTTCCAAAATAAATAAGATGATGTAAAGAGAAAAGCTAAAAGGAATAATGTATTGCCATAAATCCAGGTAGTAACACATCATTACTCTCATTGCTCTCTACAACTACCTGAAAGGAGGTTGTAGAGAGGAGGGAGCTGGGCTCTTCTCCCAAGCGACAGGGGACAGGACAAGAGGGAACATGTTATTTCACATCCTAGACCAACGCTCCGTAACAAAAGCCCTGGACTTGCTCACACATTATCCAGTTAACTGAGATCCCATCTAAGTAGGTAAATTAAGACCACAAATTATCATTACTATTTATATTCACAGAGTGTTCTGCATCAGCTTTATTTTTCCTTAAATGTTCTGTTTTCACTGTATCAAAGAAACATGTAAGTAGGTGAGAAAGACTTGTAAGTAGGTGAGCCAAAGACTTCTGTGTTGTGCTACACAGGGTTTCCAACAGGATGAGTTCATGACTAGACAAATTAGCTGGGTGGTTTCGTTAAAACCATCACTTATGAATCATTATGGGTGCTTAATTGGTCATCTGCAAATTCCACGGTTAACACCTCACTTAATGAACGAGCTTGTTCAAAACTCGGAATATTATTCATTCCGGCTGCCTGAGCTCCTGGGGAGACAGCTAATGCTTCAGTTCACGATCTGACATTTTCTGCATCACCATAAAGGTTCGGAAGATGTATATTTGTGTATGTGGGCAAGTGAATAAAAATGCATACAAAATGAGAAACAGAGAGAGCTCCAGCACACGCCGAGGCTCAGGAACACAAGCTTTGTGGCAAATGATTGATGCACAAGACCTTGGCTATTAAGTGAATGCTGTATCTAAGGTAATGCATTTCTTGTCAGGCTTTCACCCTCTCAAAAGTATCACTCAGGCATGACCTTTTAGAAGCATCTGCCATGGGCACAATTACCTAAATTCCAGCCAGTGTGATATCAGGATCCTCAGATTAATAGCAAAAGGACCTCTGTTGCCAGTGTGGCTAATGTATCTTACTATTTGCTGCTGTAAGCACAGTACAGGCTGTTTTCTCATTTAATCCAGACTTCTAGCACTGCCTCCTGACTTTTCCCACTGCCCCCTTCTCCACTTCTCCTTCTGCCCCCCCCCCATCCTTTTTTTTTCCATCCTTTCTAAGAGTGTTTTACTTATTTCTTGGGAAAGCCAGCTATCTTCCTACGCTCTTCTCCTAGAAAAGGTCATCGTGTGGAGAACAGAAAGCTTTAAATTATGAATAAGTAGCTGACATGTAGCTCTAAAATCAAGGAATTAATAGAACAGGAACTGGAAATAGCATCAAATACAAAGCTCATCAGCAAATTCCTGACTTCCCTTAATCATAACAGCGCAATCCCCCTAAGATGAGACAGGATTTCTCCAGCTGTTTTCATAGAATCATAGAACAACCAGGTTGGAAGGGACCCATAGGATCATCGAGTCCAACCATTCCCATCAAACACTAAACCAAGTCCCTCAAGACCTCATCCACCCGTGCCTTAAACACCTCCAGGGAAGGTGAATCAACCACCTCCCTGGGCAGCCTATTCCAATGCCCAATCACCCTCTGTGTGAAAAAAACACAACAAGAGCCATAGAAGGTGGTAAAAAAATATTAAATTCCAAACTTTAAAGATGCATCTCAGATCCTGCTGGGTATCCCGAAGGAACCTGGATCTACCTGCAGCTGCACTAGCTGCTTATCTCCCTTCCTCTTCATAGAATCACCAGGTTGGAAGAGACCCACCGGATCATCGAGTCCAACCATTCCCACCAGTCTCTAACCCATGCCTCTCAGGGTAAAGGATCTACGGGTCAAACTCTACCCCACACGTCAAGGAACACAACACGCCAGGATATTGTGACCAGGAAACAAAACTAACCACAGTTAGTTGCTTGAGTTCATAGAACAACCAGGTTGGAAGAGACCCACCAGATCATTGAGTTCAGCCATTCCTATCAAACACTAAACCATGTTCCTCAGTACCTCATCTACCTGTCCCTTAAACACCTCCATGGAAGGTGAATCAACCACCTCCCTGGGCAGCCTATTCCAATGCCCAATGACCCTCTGTGTGAAAAACTTCCTCCTAATGTCCAGCCTAAATCTCCCCTGGCGGAGCTTGAGGCCATTCCCTCTCGTCCTGTCCCCTGTCACTTGGGAGAAGAGCCCAGCTCCCTCCTCTCAACAACCTCCTTTCAGGTAGTGAACAGTGCTACTGTGGACATTATTCACCTTGCAAACCAGAACTTTTAACATACATTTGACTATCATCCACATAAAGTCATTGTATGTACCTATGACTTTGTATGTACCTAAGTAATACAGGCAAATTGCACTGCAAACCTACCTGGTTCTGTAATGATTTGGCACTAGGAGAGAAATATAACCTCAGACAAAGTTGTTCACAGATAATACCCTTTTCTTTCTTCTTCTAGATCTCAGAGTGACCTTTGCAATTCAAGCCATGCCATGGTCATTAAAATAATAAAAGTACATTTTATCACTTCTCATCCTAGTTGCAAGAAAGTCAGTCTGAACTCCACCTTAATGATCACTTCTCCTTGATGTTTCATATCTTACTGAATTTCTGAGGCATTTCATCCTGTTACAAGAAGCTGCTAAACCCCAATCCAGTCTCCTATAAGCAAACAGTAACTTGAATTAGGTTAATATACCTGTCAAACTCTGCTGTGATGAACGATATGTTAATGATGTGCACAGAGTTAAATAAATCACCATCCTAACAATAAAGTGACTCAGTTCTTGCGCCATTTAATTTTGCTTTACATGGAAAGAACTTGCTGTTCCTGAAAGATACTTAAAGCCAGCTACCAGAAGTGTGTGCCAACCAGTCTTCTAAAGTCTTCTGGCCTGAAGGAATGAGCAATTGTTAGTCTCACATTGCTAACAGAATTACAAATCCTGACTGACTGTGGCTGTGGGAGTGATGCTTCTTTCTGTATCCCAGAAATAGGGCCTGGGGCAGTGGACTTCCCAGTTTGCCTTTATTATAAGATACTTTCCCCTGATGTCACCAATCTCACTGCTGGCAACTAGGATAGGGGCTAATATTATCCAAAATAGTTTATTTTCCTTAAAATTTCAATGAACAAAACCTCAACCCACAAAAAGGCCATAAGCAGGGATTGCTTCCCCTCACCACACCTCAACATCCTAAACTAGGTGACTACTACCCAGAGGCAGATCACTTTTTCCAAAATACTAGTGAGGAGAAGAGGAGGCTCAGAGGAGACCTCATTGCTCTCTACAACTACCGGAAAGGAGATTGTGGAGAGGAGGGATCTGGGCTCTTCTCCCAAGTGACAGGGGACAGGATGAGAGGGAATGGCCTCAAGCTCCACCAGGGGAGAATTAGGCTGGATATTAGGAAAAAAAAATTCAAAGAAACGGTCACTGGGCACTGCAGAGGTTGCCCAGGGAGGGTGTTGAGTCACCTTCCCTGGAGGGGTTTAAGGGACCGATGGATGAGGTGCTGAGGGACATGGTTTAGTGTTTAATAGGAATGGTTGGACTCGATGAGCCAGTGGGTCTCTTCCAACCTGGTGGTTCTATGATTCTATGAAATGTGGCTTGTTGGCTGCTTGCCGCAGGCATTTGTTCCACCCACATATTTCTACTAAAACCTACCTGTACGCCCAGCTTCAGAGAAAAGATTTCATGGAAGGTCAATATCGTAGGAGCAACTTGTCCAACATTGACTCCTAAAATTCAACAACAGTTTCCACGTGGACCCTGTTTAGTATCTTCAGTTAGAAGCCAGGAAGAAGTTTACTGCTTTTATGCTCCTCAAAGAACAAGGCGGCATCTATCACACCTAAACACAATTAAGGTATCTGTTCACATCCCATTCCCACTTGGGAAAAAACAAATGGAGCCTATTAATATCCAGAAAGCCACAGCCCAAGAAGTTGTCCAACGCTGCATTATTCTCTAGCATCAGGAGACATGAAAAATTTACATCCTTTGAAACTGGGTCACACATTGCTCTGCCACAACGAAAATTAGCTCATCTGTCCAAAAGGCATATAATGCTCAGGAGGTCTGAGGTTGTTTACTTCTGCTCCGAAGGAGAATTAGGGCCTTGATTCTGCTGTGATGAAGGCTATAAAGTGGTCTCCAGCATGGTTTTAATACATGGACTGTTACAGCACAGGGCTTATGATTGTTTACATTTTTGCCTTCCAGTAAGCACAGTAAAGAGTCTGGTGCCCAGGGAACAGCACTACTGATTCAATCTGGCAGTGGGTCAGCAGGGGTGAGACAGAAAAGCTCTAAAAACTACTCTCTTTGCATGGCTCCTCGCAAAAAATATCTCAGACATCCAGAGCCGACATGCTTTTGGTGGTCCACAAGGTCAGCTTTATTCCATTTACTGGAACGATAAATCCTGTCAGAAAAGGATGCCAGCTACCCTCAGAGAGAGCTTCTCTGTAATCTTTGGATGCATTTGGCCTTCTGCCTCATGGAGAATAACTGAATTCCGAAGCCTCTAGAGGAAAGTCTGTGGTCAATGATAGCAAATGAGGCTGTCTGTCTCCATGGCTAGCAACCCATCCTTAAAATAAGAAGTTTCACTAAATTTAACCAAAATCTAATCTTCTCAGTTTTCCTGTGCTCTCCAGACCTTGTGGAGAACTGCTGAGTGGTGGCACTGCAGAACAGTCACTGCTTTCAAACCCAGAGATGGTGTTTCCTGAGCTGGACAGAATAATCAAAAAGAATCACAGAATAATCAGCTTGGAAGAGACCACTGGATCATCAAGTCCAAACATTCCTATCAAACACTAACTCATGTGCCTCAGCACCTCGTCCACCTGTCCGTTAAAACTCACCAGGAAAGGTGAATCAACCACCTCCCTGGGCACTCTATTCCAGTGCCAAATCACCCTTTCCATGAAAAACTTCCTCCTAATCTCTAGCCTAAATCTCCCCTGGTGGAGCTTGAGGCCGTTCCCTCTCGTCCTGTCCTGTCACTTGGGAGAAGAGCCCAGCTCCCTCCTCTCTACAACCTCCTTTCAGGTAGCTGCAGAGAGCAATGAGGTCTCCTCTCAGCCTCCTATTCTCCAGGATAAACACCCCCAGCTCTCTCAGCCACTCCTCTTCTTCTCCAGCCCCTTCATCAGCTTTGTTGCTCTTCTCTGGACTCACTCTAGAGCCTCAACATCCTTCTTGTGGTGAGGGGTCCACAACTGAACACTATATAATAAATAAATAAGTTATTGTTATATATATATTAAGTTATTATTCCTCACAACACAGAAAGAACACAAACTTGGCCACCTTGGAGAGATGGGTTCCAAAAAGGTCAAAGTAAATTACTCTATAATAATAATTACTTCTTTAGTAATTAAAAGGGATAACAATCTCATTTGGATTAGCTAAAACAGTATTTTAAACAGTATCAGGCACAAGTGGAGGGAATTATACAAAGCATACAAAATGCAGACCTAAATTTATTACAGCAGCTTAAATTCTTCTTTGGGCTCAGAGAGAAGACAACAGAAAAAACAATGCATCTGCTTTTGCTGTTGTTGAAATGGAGCTTTTCTCTAAGTCACCAATTCCCTAAAAGATACTCTGATCTCTGAAATCTTCAAGGATAACAGACCTTTAGGACACCAGTTCTGCAGCACCAACGTGAACAACACCTTTCTCAAACGTGGACTTACCAGACAAATAATATAGAATCACAGAATCACCAGGTTGGAAGAGACCCACTGGATCATTGACCATATACAGGCCATATTACACCAAATATAAAACAGAAGAGCATGGGCTGATGGGGTTTTTTTCCCCCCTTTTTTTTTTTTTTGTTTTAGAAGGTTCTAGTAAGTCATTTTAAGGGCTGATCTGAAAAACTTCTCCAGCCTGGGCACATCAGCACATGGAGCTCCCCACTCAGCATCAAGCACTTCGTGACATGTCTAAAATGAAGTGATTCTGTGCAGGTTTGTCAATAAAGGGGTAGCGGTGAGATGCTGGCAGGCAAAATGTGAGGCTGTATGAGTCTGAAAAGAGGAAAACATTTTCAAGATCTTTTATTATTACTGTCAAGGGCTTGCAAACCATTAAAATGAAAGAAATGACAACGTGAAAAGCACCAAAGGCTAATATAACGTCCCATATCTCCAGCTGATATGGGAAATATTCAAAGCCCAGAAAACAGATAACCAAGTACTGCCTTTCAATTTGAATTATTCATTCAAATAATGAGTTTATTTATTACTAAACTAGACGAACCTGTGCACATAGATATCTGTTCATGCCAGGTCTGTTTACATGTATATGCGGATTCATACCTGCCTTCTGGGGAGATGCTATCTGATGTTTGAAGCACTGTAGTTACTTCTGTTCTTACTGAAGGAGGAATGACTGATGTGTCTGATAACACTGAACTGGGCATTTCATGACCTTTCGTCATCATCATCATATCTGGATTCTTCATATACATTAATACCCTTGTTCTCAACTGTTCCATGTGTTCTGAAAAGTATGTTTGCTCCTGTTTTACCAATGAGGAGATGAAATATTCAAAGATCCACAGGACAGAGCCTGATGACTGAAATCGCTGCCTTGCTGCTCTGTTCTGTAAATGTCAAGTCCCTTTTAAACACCTGGCCTGAGGTCACATGGGAAGTCTGCAGCCAAGCCAGGACCTCAACTCACATCTCCTGAATGCCACAGGATAAGATGATTTCTGAAATCTGCTCAAGCACAGTTGCCAGGTTTTGGACTAACTGGGTTTCATCCGACATCCCTCACTACCTGCTGAAGAAACATCTCAAAATCATCAAGTCCTTGGGGACAGGACAAGAGGGAATGGCCTCAAGCTCCGCCAGGGGAGGTTCAGGCTGGACATTAGGAAAAAAAATTTCACAGAAAGGGTCATTGGGCACTGGAACAGGCTACCCAGGGAGGTGGCTGATTCACCTTCCCTGAAGGGGTTTAAGGGATGGGTGGACAAGGTGCTGAGGGAAATGGGTTAGTGTTTGATAAGAATGGTTGGACTCGATCCAGTGGGTCTTTTCCAACCTGGTGATTCTATGATTCATCTTCCCAGATGCATCAGCCATGGCTAATACTACCAAGTTTTGTGGGTGCCAACCATCAGCAAAGATTGTGCTGGGCCTCCTAAGGTGAAAGGAACAGTTCTGGAGGAGAGTTCCATCTCTCTCATGCCTTTTCAAATCATCTTTTTTCTTTATTAACCAGGCAATGGTTTCCTGGGCAGAGAATCCTCCGAATCCAGGACCCAGCTCTGCAAGCTGCCAAGTAGGTGTTCAGTGTTTCCCAGCTCTCTGCAGAAGTGAGAGCAGCAAAAGGCATTTCTGTGTCCCTTTCCTCAAGAACTTTGCCCGTTAATAATGTGCAGCTTGCAGGCTTCTGGAACAACGCCACAAATTTGGCCTCGAGCACTCTGCTAGCAGAGCAAGCATCTACTAACAGCCAATATATCAGCTGCAGCTCTGAACTGTCCGGCAGCATTACATCTTCACTTTGCATTTTAATGTTCCACAGCTCAAAAAATAACGCTGTCTCTGAAGACAAAGGACAGTTCGGATTCCAAGACTTGCAGACCTCAGCTGCTCTTCGGTCTCCAGTGCCAGCTTTAATAAAGTCCAGTAAGCCATCTCCCCAAAGGAACCTAATGCATGGAAAACATACTTGCTGGTACTGAAAGTTCAATCTGCAGCATTTTGTGTAAGGAGGAGAAAATCTAGAAAGATGTTTTCAGAAACTGTCTTTCACTGCCCTTTCAGATATTACGTTTAAAGACTCTTTCAGTATCTAAATAATTTTTTTTATTCTAAGTGCTGGATTTGGCTGAACTAACTATACAGACTGATGCCTCAGAACACAGCAAGAGTGGCTGGAAGGAAGTATTTTGGAACAGTTGGCTCCTCACGTGTGATCGTAGCTAAGATGCTCAGCACAAGAGGACACAATCTGGGCTGTACCTTTGTGAATAAAGTCTAAACAGGATCAAACCTATGGATTTTCAGGCTTTTTGCAAAAATATAACCAACTCTGCCCTCAGGTGACCTCACAACTTCAGAAAAATCATGGACAGTATTATCTCAGTTTTACGGGTGGTGAATTAAGTTGCAGAGAGATCATGGACTGTCTGCAAAGGGAAACTCATTAGAGCAACAAATGAATTCATAGAATCATAGAATCACCAGGTTGAAAGAGACCCACTAGATCATCAAGTCCAATAATTCCCATCAAACACTAAACCATGTCCCTTAGCACCTCATCCACCCACACTTTAAACACCTCCAGGGAAAGCGAGTCAACCACCTCCCTGGGCAGCCTGTTCCAATGCCCAATGACCCTTCCAGTGAAGGATTTTTTTCCTTATGTCAAGCCTGAGCCTCCCCTGGTGGAGCTTGAGGCCATTCCCTCTCGTGATGTCCCCCACAACTAAGTGTAGCAACATCCCACAGGAAGTTTATTCCAGAATTGTTGTGTCCAGTGAAAGCATTTTCCCAAATAACTGCAGCTTCTTTGCAGACCACTCCTGCTTTATACTGAGCAACCTTCCTGGGGCCTCAGGTACCAAGTCCACATGGCTCCGACTCCTATCCAAGCACCTGGCAGTCATTGAAATTATGCTGGAAACAGACACCTAAATCCCCTTGAGGCTTTGAGCCTAGTGTCTTGCTCTGTGGCACAAAGGAATTCTTGGCAAAACCAGGTTTTAGAGGAAAGTCTTCTTTATCTCCCCTTAATGAAATGGGTCCTGCAACTCAATAAAAAGTTGATCCCTCCTCTTTATCACTTGTATTGCACTTTCTTTCTAAATAGTAGCACTCAGACTGAGCAGCTCGTACCATTTACGGCAATTTTAAGCAGACAAGCAGGTAATTCTAATGCCCAGTACTTGTGTCCTAGTCCTTAAGCTCCCCAACAATGCAGACTTCACAACCCTTATCACCTCACACACTTCAGCAAACTGAAACCACCCCACCCTTTAAGTGATTTGAAACTATATTCAAATTCATCCACCAACGTCTAAGGTCAAGAATCTCCTAGTCTACAGCTCCACCTTCTTTTGAAATGGAAAAAAAAAAAAAAAGCAGTTTTACAATGCTTTGGCACTTTAAAGCTTGATAGAGTAAAGGTGACTTTGCCTCTGTACCAACAATTGTACATGGAAAGTCTGACCAGTAGCTAGAGGCTGCTGATAGAAACCATGACATTAAGACCAGACACACAACAACAGACACCTCTGTTAGTCATCTGGAGTTTAAAAGTATACCTAATGGTACACAAGAGTCACAAAACATACACAGTAAGCACAAAGTTTTGATGGGAATTGTTGGACTCGATGGTCCAGTGGGTGTCTTCCAACCTGGTGATTCTATGATTTTAAGGTTTGCTACAATATGCAGGATTTCACCTAGATCTATTTGTGTGCTAAGACCACGTCAAAGCCACACCAGCTAAACCGCATCAAATCCAAAAGAGGAGATTGTTCAACACCAAAACTCACAGCTGACTTCAAAATCTCCCAATCCTAATTGCCACCATTTTTCTCCAGCTTTAATCTAGAACTTCCCTGGAGATGTTTAAGGAATGGGTAGACGAGGTGCTGAGGGACATGGGTTAGTTTTTGATAGGAATGGTTGGACTCAATGATCCGGTGGGTCTCTTCCAACCTGGTGATTCTATGATTCTATGATTCCAGCAGAAATCCAACTCTATACCCACATACCACTGCCTCATGCCCCAGCGGAGGGTGACCCCATTAAGAGGCCAGCCTCTTCAGAACAAGTCTAGGCTTTAAAAAGACCTGCTTAATTTTTACTGTCAATAACTGCAGCAGCTAAGATAACAGTAATCAAATCTCACGCTTCGGAATGTGAATTAACTGCCTTCAGGGTCAGAAAGATACCTCCTTTTGCCTGTGGATATCACTGAAGAACTAGCACAGAGGATTATATGACTCAAACATAACACCCATTTATTGCTCAGTGCCATAAGCACACTGCTTTTAACAGGTAAAACAATCCAGTAACAGCCAAATCTCTGCCACAACTTATTAACATCAACTTTTCCTTTCTGCTCTCCCACTGCCTCCATCCTCCTCTGTAACACGATTTTGTTTTGCAGAAGGTCAAATTTTGTTTTCCTAGCTGCTCTCCAACAAACGCATGCATAATTACCTAAGGGCACTTCAAACACGCTTTGATAATTTTTTTGTTTTAATTGGGCCAGCTATCTATTATCAACATTAACACTGAGCGAATATTGAAAACTACAGCTAAAACACTGATTAGCTGCTGTTCGGGTTCTTAATTCCCTAGAAATAGCCGATAGAGCAGCCATTTCCTCTACACACAACCTCCCTGCTGTGCCCCAATGCAACAGAAGAGCCAGGCAAAGAGAAATTAAGCAATTAATTGGTTCTTAAAAAAAAAAAAAAAAGTAGTTGAGTAAATTATTTAGTACATTGGAAAATTAATAGCAGTAGCCAAAAGACAGGCACAAGGGAAGAAGCATCCACTCTTTTCTGAAGCTGCCTGTTGCCCTCTGCTGTTCTCTGGGTTGGGTCCCTACACTGCTCAGATCATACTCATCACTCAAGATCTTCTATTCTCACTCACTTCTAGCCTAGAGCTCCACAGAAGTCCAGCCAGGACTATGCACTTCTCTCTCCCATGGACCTGGAGAAGAATCATAGAACAACCAGGTTGGAAGAGACCCACCGGATCATCGAGTCCAACCAATCTCCAAACCATGCTCCTCAGGATCTCATCCACCGGCACCTTAAACACCTCCAGGGAAGGCGAGTCAACCACCTCCCTGGGCAGCCTGTAAATTCTGGAAAGATCCGTGGGTGGAGGATGCAGTCTGGAAAAGTCTTCCTAGTTTTATTGGCCAACCCACTGGTGAACTGTGAAAGAACTGTCCTGTCTTGCAAGTCTAGTCCTAAGGATTGTTAATTTTTGGAGTCCTTGCACACTGTAGCAAGAGAGCCAAGCAACTCCTGCTAATAGAACACAAATGCAGCCTATTTCATAGGCACAAATAGGGGATTTGATGAGCTCAGACTACACCAGACAGATGTCACACGTTATTAGCTGACTTCCCTCTATACGGGGGACACTATGCTGTCCTGGTATAGTGTTTATCAGTGACAATATTTGCTTTTGGGAAAAATCTTCCAATCACAGAAAGAGTAGAGAATCACAGAATCATAGAATCACCAGGTTGGAAGAGACCCACCAGGTCATTGAGTCCAACCATTCCTATCAAACACTAAACCATGTCCCTCAGAATCTCATCCACCTGCACCTTAAACACCTCCAGGGAAGGTGAATCAACCACCTCCCTGGGTAGACTCTGCCAGTGCCCAGTGACCATTTCTGTGAAAAAATTTTTCCTAATGTCCAGCCCGAACCTCCCCTGGTGGAGCTTGAGGCCATTCCCTCTCGTCCTGTCCCCTGTCCCTTGGGAGAAGAGCCCAGCTCCCTCCTCTCAGGTAGTTGGAGAGAGCAATGAGGTCAGGTGGCAAAATAGCAAAAAGGACAAGCCCAAGGATGCTTTCCTGTTGTCTCTTCAAGCTTAAAGCAGTAACCAAGGTAAAACAGTCAATGTCAAACTCTCTAAGCCAGACACGAAGCTGTAACTATGCACACAGCTAGTGAAGTACTGACACAATTTACTCTGGAGCGAAACACACTTGGGAGAAACTAAAAGAATGCTGGAGATGTTTGGAAGAAATGAAGCATGCCTCAGCAGATCAGCTCCCCAAACGCTCTTTTCTATACTTTTCAGATCAGGAAATCTGGCAGTTTGCCCCATTTCTGATTTTTCACTGATCTGTGCATATACCAGTTACACATTTAATCTTCCTGTCACAGAGCCTCCTCATCTGTAAGATAGTGATCATGACACACACACCAGCTGCTTTTGGATACCTGTAGAGACACAGAAAGCACAAGGCAGGAGCCAGGCTGCAGTACTTTTTCCTTCTGCTGGAGTAACAGTGACATTGCCAGTTTCAGGCAAGTTTAGGCATGGAAACAAGGGCAATAATGAATCTCTCCCAACCTTCTTTGCAAGAGAACCGTTTTCAGTCACAGCTCACACAGAGGGTCATTGGGCATTGGAATAGGCTGCCCAGGGAGGTGGTTGATTCACCTTCCCTGGAGGGGTTTAAGGCACAGGTGGGTGAGGTCCTGAGGGACATGGTTTAGTGTTTGGTGGGAGTGGTTGGACTCGATGATCCGGTGGGTCTCTTCTGGCCTGGTTATTCTATGATTCAAGCTTTCAGTCTGCCCCTAAACAAGCTTCTAAATGTGACCTGGTTCCTAGCAAAATGGAGATTTCCATTCCTGACCCCACTGGTGTATTGGAAGAGTAAGATACCCAAAGGGTTGTGTAACCACAAAGAAAGAAAAACACTCAGAGGAGCAGATTGCAGCCAGGATATAAGCAAAAGCATCTCTCAGTCTAGACCAGTCTTAGCACATGGTCAGGTCCTGATCAACAAGCTTCGAGATTTGTATAATCTCATTCAGGGGATAAACCTGAATTTACCTTCCCTGGAGGTGTTTAAGGGACGGGTGGACAGGGTCCTGAGGGACATGGTTTAGAGATTGGTGAGAATGGTTGGACTCGATGATCCGGTGGGTCTCTTCCAACCTGGTGATTCTATGATACCACTTACCTTGTTCCCCTTTAACCACGACCACACTGCTGGGGGACATGGGTACCATGCAGCACGTTTCCCAGTAAAATAAATAAGAAATGCAAAGTCTGGCAAGGTAGAGAGGAGAACGACGCAGTCAAACCAGCTGTCACGACCGACTACAAAGAAGTGGCAGCACGAGATTGCTCTCACCTTAATAAAGCTCCCCTGATCCTTTATGCTCAGTGTAATTTATACAACCACACTCCCACGCTGCACAACCTCCTCCTGTCTCCCGTTTTCACCACACACAGCCTGCTCGCACCCACAAAGAAACTGCAATGCATTCATAGGTCAGACACTGCTGCAAGCCAGTCATAATGCAGAACAGTTCCAATTATGCAAAGAAAACGGACACTGAAATTTCTCTTCGAAGACCTCGGAGCATGAGTCTGAATTAAGATTATTTCCATTGCTTAATAACAGTGACAAATCCATCCTGTCACCGGAAACATATTTAGATGCATACAAAAAAGGCCTGGAAGGAGGAGATGACGAGTCTTCAGAATTACCTCAACAGCCCCAGAATGGGTTCACTGGGCTTTCTTGAAGCACCTACCTTCAGCGATAAGAAGACATAGATGGAAATCAGCAAATGAAAAAACTCTCAGCACTACCAGCAGTGTTACTTGGCCTTTTATACACAGAACCAATCAGGAGGATTAGATTAAAAAGAAGTTTCTTTTACTGGAAGGACCAGTTTCTTGTACAAGAAGCTTGTGCAAACAACACCTCTTCTCAGGAAAGGTCAGACTGTCCTAAGCTGAGGGTCACACTCTCCTACCACCTTCCTGTGATAACAGCTTTCAATAGTAAGGCACTCAAGTGTACCTGCATCAATAAATTCCCAGTTTACAAAAGCCCTAAAACTCAGCAATTCCCACTGAAAGCATTCTTTGTGCTGCTTGACACGCAGACAGCTTTCAGGTGCTGGACAAGTTTCCCCATCCACAAGTCTGCCAGCAGCCTGTACTCAAAGACATTAGATGTTGTAGACCAGGAGTGATGAAGCAAGCAGGTCGTCCCCTCTTTATCCACCACCTAGAAGTGCGGTGAGAGGGCAGAAAGTTAGCCCTTCCATCATTTTCCACAAGAAGGATAAAGGAGGTGTCAGGGAGGCAGGACAGCAAGACATGACAGAACAAACCAGCTCATCTGCCATCCACCGCTTCCAAGTCTGGGATAAGCCTGGGTCTAAGGATCCTTCCATGATCTGTTCAAGTGCAGCTTTGAGGGCTTCCTCCTGCAGCTCCTTATCTCCTATTCCATCATGAAATAAGCTTCATCACATCATTCTAATAAAAAAAAAAAGTGGATGCCAAGTCCAGGAGCTTTGGATAGGATGAGTTCAACACCTCATTCTCACACTTCACAGCGATAGCTACCACCAGCCTGACCCAGTTTATTGCCATGTTCCCTCTTATACAGTGCACAGAGGTTTATTAGCTTTCACTCAGCATAAAATCCTCCTGCTGCTTTCACTAAGAAGTACAGCCACTGGGATGTAGTACAACACTTCAGAACACTTGAGTGTCCTGTTGAATTGAGCCAAATATTGTTCACATCAAATAGTTTCGAGATGAATTCTTTTTTCTCTTATCTTCGGTGTTGCTATCAAAATTTATAAGTAGAGAAATTTTGCTTTTTAGATGGCAAATCAGAGAAAAAAATACACGGGTGAAACGAACAGGTTGCCCAGGGAGGTGGTTGACTCTCCTTCTCTGGAGGGGTTTAAGGTGCAGGTGGATGAGGTGCTGAGGGACATGGGTTAGAGAGTGGTCGGAATGGTTAGACTCAATGAGCCGGTGGGTCTCTTCCAACCTGGTAATTCTATGATTGCCACACTGTCAGAGGGTTTTTCGCACATCTGGAAAATCACATGTTGCAAGAATAAAATGCTGGTGATAGAACTGTAATTTCTACCTAGCCCTGGTGCCAGCAGACATGATAATATTTTTTTTCCATTGTTGCTAGAATGAAACCACCCATGGAATTAGGGAAACCAATCAGAACTCAAAGCTGAGATGCATTCATCTCAGCTAAAGTACATCATCTCTTCCATTCCTCGAAACTACACAAAATCGTAGGCTCCAGAATAAATTCCAACTGCATGAACAACTCGCAGAAGAACTAGGCTGCATAAAGATCAACGAGAGAAATAGCAAGCTTCATTCTAGTGTGTTCGAAAGCTTTAGAATCATAGAACAATCAGGTTGGAAGAGGCCCACAGGATCATCGAGCCCAACCGTTCCTATCAAACACTAAACCATGTCCCTCAGCACCTCGTCCACCCGTCCCTTAAACACCTCCAGGGAAGGTAAATCAACCTCCTCCCTGGGCAGCCTGTTCCAGTGCACAATGACACTTTTGTGAAAAAAAATTTCCTATTGTCCAGCCTAAATCTCCCCTGGAGGAGCTTGAGGCCATTCCCTCTCATCCTGTCCCCTGGCACTTGGGAGAAGAGAAGAAGAGACCAGCTCCCTCCTCTCCACAACCTCCTTTCAGGTAGTTGGAGAGAGCAATGAGGTCTCCCCTCAGCCTCCTCTTCTCCAGGCTAAACACCCCCAGCTCTCTCAGCCGTTCCTCATAGGGCCTGTTCTCCATCCCCTTCACCAGCTTTGTTGCTCTTCTCTGGACTCACTGCAGAGCCTCAACATCCCTCTTTGGGGAGCAAAGTCCACTGGGATGTAGGATACAGATAAAAAAAAAAAAATAATGCCCATTTAGAAACTGTCTTCTGTTGACCCACATTATTCATAACATTGTTGGTTTCTCTTTGCTTTAGCTCCCATCTGTTACAAACACCCTACAGATTCATTCCTCTCTTTGGACTTATCCTTTATCAGTGTTCAAGAAACCTTTTTGAGACCAGGCTTCCTGGACAAGCTGCAACAGCCACGTTTAGGAGCTGAGATCACTCCCAGCAGCACAGAGTGGCCTTTACAAGCTGCTGGATTGCTGACACTTTGCAAATGTCATCTCCAGGCTTGTGCAGAGCTGGATGGTGGGGCAGGCGTGATGGAGCATCACTAGAGAGCACGCACACAAGAGAAAAAAAAAAAAAAAAAAAAAAACAATCAATCACTTGCAGCAGAGATTAGTAGGAGAGCAGGATTATAAAATGCCAGAATTGCTGACAGCTGAGGTGCTGAGGAATGTCCGCAAACTTCTGCAGCTCCTGACAATGATAATTTCTGTGGAGTATGCACCAGTAGAGGCTCAGCTATTGATTCCAGTCACCACGGCTGCTTTGTTCTCCAGTAAAGGAAAAACACAAGCCACATGAGCATAGATAGAAAAGTTTCACAGACATAGAATCACAGAATCAACAGGTTGGAAGAGACCCACTAGATCGAGTCCAATCATTCCTAGCAAACACTAAACCATGTCCCTCAGCAACTCATCCACTCGTCTTTTAAACCCCTCCAGGGAAGGAGAGTCAACTCCCTCCCTGGGCAGCCTCCGCCAATGCCCAGTGACTCTTTCTGTGAATTTTTTTTTTTGACTGATGTTCAGCCTAAATCTCCCCTGGTGGAGCTTGAGGCCATTCCCTCTTGTCCTGTCCCCTATCCCTTGGGAGAAGAGTTCAGCTCCCTCCTCTCCACAACCTCCTTTCAGGTAGTTATAGAGAGTAATGAGGTCTCCCCTCAGCCTCCTCTTCTCCAGGATAAACACCCCCAGCTCTCTCAGCCGTTCCTCATAAGGCCTATTCTCCAGCCCCTTCACCAGTTTCTTTGCTCTTCACTGGACTCACTCCAGAGCCTCAACATCCTTCTTGTGTTGAGGGGCCCAGAACCGAATACAGGAATCAAGGATCGGTCTCATCAGTGCTGAGTACAATGTTCCCAGTGCCGAGTTCCCATGTAAAGTCCTAACTACTCTACTAGTCACATGGAGAGAAAAGTAGAATCATGGACCTGCATGTTTCCATTACTTTCTTGCATTCCAGATATCACCAGCTGCAACAAGAATCTTACAAAGTGCTCCTCGGCATAACTCACTACTGATGATACTCTGGTCACGGTGCCAAGACCCCTGCTACGTACCAAATCACCACATCCTGCCCACCCCCTGGAGCTCTTAACGCATGAGGAAATCTGCAAGACTTTAATACTCAAACCTGGGAAACAAACCTCCCTCCATCCCCGGTCGAGACAGCAGGGCAGCACTGAGGAGCAGCAGGACACAGAGTGCTCTGAGAGGCAAACAGCCACATGATCTCACGCGCCTGCTCTTCACATTTCGCCAGTCAATTACAGTTGACTGGGAACAGCAGGACGTTGAATTAATGTCAATCAAGGGCTGGAACAAGGAAAGGCTTGAAGGGATAACCAGTACAAAGGTATAGAGACACTTTTGTTGCCTTTCAAGTTACCAGAAATCCTTCTAAGAGGTAAGTACAACCCCCAGAGGAAATGGGCACATAACACCTGTGGCTCAAGCTGTGTATTTCTCCTGCTTACACTGAAACGCAGAGTTTCCTCTTGGGAATAACCAGTTGTAAAAGTTCTGCTGTTGTAAATGAACAGAAGAAAACAGACATTGCAGAGAAATACTTCTAGCTGTAGTCCTATAAACTGGAGGCAAAGGAGACACAAGGGAAATAAATTTCCTTCAAAACCACATCTGGCCTTTTAAACAAGGTGTGGGGTGGCTGCGGAGGAGAGAGATTAGAGATCTAGGGGCAAGTCTACTCCACAAATATGGACTGAATCCCTGGGTCAGGTGGTGTGGAAAGAAGATCTCTTTTTTTCAATCGAGATAAAAGAGGGAAAAAAAACCCCTAAACTTATTTATAACTCAAAAAAAGGTCAGCGTTAGCCCTTCAGGCAAAGCTGCAGGTGCTATTTCCATATGCTTCATGTACCCTGAACTCCAGCTCCGGAAGCTTTCAACCTTTTTCTATGAGAGCAAAGACAAACCATGAATATTTCATGTGTTGCCTTCACTTACTTGCAAGTTCCTTGGAAACTATTAAAGTGCGAGCGTGATAGTGTCATCATTTACTTGTCATCTTCCACCTGCTCTTTGCAAAGAAAAGAAAAGACTACCTGGGCTCCCGTTCAAAGGCAGTGCAAACAGTTTGCCTTATTCCTTAAAAACCAAATTTAAGGTTTTTCCAATTAGAGGTGGGGTAATAATGCAAATGCCTCAGATCACCTCCTAGATGTCCAAGGAAATTTTTCCAATTATCATTCTGTTCTGAAGCAAAGATAATTTTATGTGGTCAACAAGTAGAGTTATTTTGATTTTCATCACCATCTCCTGAAACAAGCACCTGCTCCCTATGTTTCCAGCAACATTGCTCACCCCAGAACACCTTGAAAGTGGTTAAGGTTGGCACACAGAATTCATAGAATCATAGAACAACCAAGTTGGAAGAGACCCACTGGATCATTGAGTCCAACCATTCCTATCAAACACTAAACCATGTCCCTCAGGACCTCATCTACCCATCCCTTAAACCCCTCCAGGGAAGGTGAATCAACCACCTCCCTGGACAGCCTATTCCAATGCCCAATGACCCTCTGTGTGAAAAACTTCCTCCTAATCTCCAGCCTAAATCATCTGCCCTGGCGGAGCTTGAGGCCATTCCCTCTTGTCCTGTCCCCTGTCCCTTGGGAGAAGAGCCCAGCTCCCTCCTCTACACAACCTCCTTTCAGGTAGTTGTAGAGAGTAATGAGTTCTCCCCTCAGCCTCCTCTTCTCTAGGCTAAACAACCCCAGCTCTCTCAGCCGCTCCTCATAGGGCCTGTTCTCCAGCCCCTTCACCAGCTTGGTTATTATATAGAATTATCTTAAATCACCACATGCATCTTCCAGAAGTTGGAACACACAAGTTGCACAGCAAGAGTATGACCAGACGTGAACTCTTGGAGGACTGGGACATTGTTATTTGGATTGATACTAGAAAAATATGGAGACCAGAAATCTGCAACAGTTCTCCACAGTTTTTTTAGGAACATACAAACAGAAGGATCCCCCTGTGTACCAGAGTCTTGTAGAAGCATTATCACCAACTACCTCCCATTAAAAAAATGCTCCATTTCCTTTATGGTACCTCCAAGAGTGTCATTACACAGCTTCACTGCCCTGCAGAGAAGCCTTTTTCCCATTTTACCTTTGGCTCATTTGCTAACAGTTAACAGCTGATTGTTCCCGAGCTAACACTGCCCTCTATTTTCAATAGCTTTTTTCCCTCCCCAGCATTTGTGACCTTAATGCATTTAGAGAGAACAAGCCCTTCCTATCTCTGTCATCCTTTCCATCAATTTTACAAGCTTTTAGTCTCCCCTCGTGAGAGGGGATCTCTTTTCCCCGGTCGTCTTAGTAGCCCATCTCTGCCTGTCTTGTTTCATTTTCAGTTCTTCTTCCTTGAACACGGCTGACAAGAATTATACATCATTTTCTAGATGAGATCTTCCTAGTTTATAAATTATGAATTATTGACAGGGGTTAGTTTTGCAAAAGGCACAAATGGGAACGGACTCGCTGAAGCATTCAACACCAGCAAAGATCCCCCTGTTCTCGTGCTGAGGATTCCATAGAGCTACAGGAATGCTTGAATGAGGCTGGTAGGCAGACACTGACACCAATCCAGGACTGGCCAAGGCATTAAAGTGCTTACATTAATCTGGCTACAGACCACTAAATAGGAAAACAAATCATCAAAACCAACGCTGGCAAGACAAGTTATTTCCTTCCCCGTGCACACACACACACTAAACGTTACAAACCACTTTCAGTCCCCAGGCAGAATTTTTGAAATAGAAACACGCCTGCGAAGAGGAAGGGGCTGGACCAGATCTCAAATGAAGCGACATTCCTACATCCCTGGATTTCATCTGGAAGCAAGTGTTGCCAAACTGACTGCACCAGTTTGCCACAGTGGTTCAACCACATCTGAACATGGACGTGTTTGGAACAAGTGAGCTCGTTCCTCTGTAGCTCCAAGAAATCATAGAATCATAGAATGACCAGGTTGGAAGAGACCCACTGGATCATCAAGTCCAACCATTCCTATCAAACACTAAACCATGTCCCTCAGGACCTCATCTACCTGTGCCTTAAACACCTCCAGGGAAGGTGAATCAACCCCCTCCCTGGGCAGCCTTTTCCAATGCCCAATGACCCTTTCTATGAAAAACTTCCTCCTAATCTCTAGGCTAAATCTCCCCTTGTGGAGTTTGAGGCCATTCCCTCTTGTCCTATCTCCTGTCCCTTGGGAGAAGAGCCCAGCTCCCTCCTCTCCACAACCTCCTTTCAGGTAGTTGTAGAGAGCAATGAGATCTCCTCTACCTGAAAGGAGGTTGTAGAGAGGAGGGAGCTGGTCTCTTCTCCCATGTGACAGGGGACAGGACAAGAGGGAATGGCCTCAAGCTCCGTCAGGGGAGATGAATGAAGCTCTGGCCAAAAATGAAGAACACTGGGCGCTCCAATGGAGGCTTCAAACTATAAAGGGGGAGGCTGGATCACTGAAAGGGTCATTGGGTAGTGGAGTGGTCTGCCCAGGGAGGTGGTTGGTTCACCTTCCCTGGAGGTGTTTAGGGCACGTGTGGATTAGGTGCTGAGGGACATGGTTTAGAGATTGGTGGGAATGGTTGGACTCGGTGATCTGGTGTGTCTCTTCCATCCTGGTGATTCTATGATCACCAATCTCTAGGAGAGGCTGAACACCCTGAGCTCCAGCAAAACTGTGGCCCTTTCCCCCAGCATCAGAGCTGCCCCTACTGTCTTCACATCCCTCACGCACTCTGGTTCCAGCAACTTTTCACTAATGAGAGATAAAACTATTTCTCCAAGTGCTGTCATAGCTTTACGACTCAAACTCAGGTGCTTCAGCTGCTTCAGGAACAAATGAAATGCAGCCCCAGCTAAGAAGATGTAATAAAGCACTAATGTAACTTGTAAGCTCAAATCTCTCTCCGTAACCCAGACAACAGTATCAATATTCAGCGAGGAGAATTCAATAGATGGAAAGCTCAGATGCTCTCCGGAGATTTGTCCCGAGAGTCAGACTTTTCTGAGAGCAAATTATAGCAATGACTTTCTACCAACATAGTTTAAGACAGGGGAAATCTCTTTAGAAATCAGTGATTTAAAGCAAAATACGCCTCGCAGCCCTTTACCTCCCACTTACTCTCATTTTCCAGACATTCCTCAAAGTAAAAGGATGAGGGGGAAAAAAACTTTATTCGGAAACAGAAAACATCCAGTACATATAAAATACACCCTTACACGTGCACACACACAAATATGGCTAAAGATAAAGGGTCAAATAAAGAAGTCTCAAAAAAAAAAAAAAAGAAAAAAGAAAGAAAAAACAGCCCTAAAACAAGAAGGTGGAAAAGAACTCATTTCTAAAAAAAAAAAAAATTTATTTGATAAAGGAACTACAGAATTTGAGCTGCAAATGACAAACTGCACCATAGAATGATAGAATAACCAGGTTGGAAGAGACCCACCGGATCATCAAGTACAACTATTCCTACCAAACACTAACCCATGTCCCTCAGCACCTCGTCCACCTGCACCTTAAACACCTCCAGGAAAGGTGAATCAACCACTTCCCTGGGCAGCCTCTGCCAGTGTCCAAGGACCTTTCTGGGAAATATTTTTTCCTAATGTCCAACCTGAACCTGTCCTGGTGGAGCTTGAGGCCATTCTCTCTCGTCCTGTCCCAAAATCAAAATTCCAAGCCCATCGCAGAGCTGATATTTAGTCTCTGCTGATGTTTCAAAGTTCTCTTGAAAATGAGGACACTGTCACATCAATGGCAGCAGTTGGACAGGAATATAGAGACTCAATATTATTGGGCACAGCACAGTCCCAGAAAGCCACACAAACTTTTCTCCTTACGTTAAAATATCATTGCCAAATTAACAGCTTTACATGTAGATCTGAAGCATCACACCCCTGGGCTTGTACCGGGCGAGGATAAAGAAGAAACTTCCCTGCAGTGAGTGTTATCACACAGATGCCAAGCATTTTTCTGAAACATCTGGTATTTGTCACAACGTATGGAACTGCACACTTCATTTTTCTCATCCCACATCTTGATGCCTCATACTCTCCAAGCCGTGAGTCACTGGAAGGTGACAGGGGATGCTCTTACACGTGTTACCAGAGCACATCTTCACCTCCAGGAGAGGGCTGCGGTGGTATAGCCTCACTAGCCAGAAAACTGCATTCTCCCATCCCTACCTGCAATAAAGGGCTTAGCAACAGAAACGGACCCAGGTGACAATGCTGCTGATGATAGATGAGGTGAGCAGAATCCATCTTCTTTTCCTACAGCTCTATTAGCTCTGCAGAGCTCGCAGGAGCAAACACTGCATTTTCACAGCAAAGGAAAGAGTCAAGGACACAAATGGAAAGGTTTGTCTGTTGAATAAGAGGGTGCTGTGTGCACTTAAGCATAAAGCTGGTGAAAGGGCTGGAGAACAGGCCCTAGGAGGAATGGCTGAGAGAGCTGGGGGTGTTTAGCCTGGAGAAGAGGAGATCTCATTGCTCTCTATAACTACCTGAAAGGAGATTGGAGAGAGGAGTGAGCTGGGCTCTTCTCCCAAGTGACAGGGGACAGGACAAGAGGGAATGGCCTCAAGCTCCACCAGGGGAGATTTAAGCTAGAGATTAGGAGGAAGTTGTTCAAGGAAAGAGTCATTGGGCATTGGAACAGGCTGCCCAGGGAGGGGGTTGATTCACCTTCCCTGGAGGGGTTTAAGGGGCAGGTAGACGAGGTCCTGAGGGACACAGTTTAGTGTTTGATGGGAATGGTTGGACTCAATGATCCAGTAGGTATCTTCCAACCTGGTAATTCTATGATAAACATTCTACTAGAGCCAAGCTATGCTAAAGGCAGATTTAAAGCAAAATTTAACACGTACCATGGGAAAAGGCATCTGGGATCTAGAATACTTAGATTTAACACCCTCCAGTCCCATCACTGCCCCTTCTGTACATTTATTACCTTTTCCTTCCCTTGACTGTGCTCATTTTTACTACATAGGTCAGAGGTCTTTTAAAAAGGAATGGACTCCAACAAAAAAATTAAATACAAGGATGGCCAAAAGCCAACGGCAGAATCCAATTTGCCCATTTCTTTCATTTCTCTCCTACTTATCCACTACCCCTGGAGCCAGGATGATAAGTTAGGTTGTCTCTTGGTTGGTCCAAATCACCATAGTCAGATTCAGCCCTGGTCACTACTGACATTATGCAGAACTCCTTGGCTTCAGTCTCCTGCCATGACAAGAAGCAAAACATGGAAGAAACTTTTATAACCAAACTCAATACTCCCTTAAAAATGAATTACCTGGTTCCCTCCCAAGAAGAGATGCATATACTCTCCAAGATATTTCTCTCATGAAGCCTGATGTTCAGGCTAGATTAGTCAATAATGTACGTCCAGGCAGTGTGTCTAATTGGAACTAGTCCAGCTGACAGCAATGCAGAGAGCTACCTTTGCAAAGTGGTTAATTACTACAGAGAATTTAATGAAGTTTCAAAAGACCTAAACCCTTCTTCCTATCAATAAGGACCCGGGTTCATTACATGCCACCGTTATCCAATTACAAGGCTGGCTTCAGCCTCATCTTTGCATGCTAAAGAACAGCTATCAATCTGCATCTTTGTCCCTGTTAAAGAGGAAGGAGATACTGCCACCATAGAATCATAGACTCATAGAACAACCAAGTTGGAAGGGACTCATTGGATCATCGAGTCCAACCATTCCTATCAAACACTAAACCATGTCCCTCAACACCTCATCCACCCGTGCCTTAAACACCTCCAGGGAAGGGGAATCAACCACCTCCCTGGGCAGCCTATTCCAATGCCCAATGACCCTTTCCGTGAAAAACTTCCTCCTAATCTCCAGCCTAAATCTCCCCTGGAGAAGCTTGAGGCCATTCCCTCTCATCCTGTCCCCTGTCACTTGGGAGAAGAGTCCAGCTCCCTCCTCTACACAACCTCCTTTCAGGTAGTTGTAGAGAGTAATGGGGTCTCCTGTCAGCCTCCTCTTCTCTAGGCTAAACAACCCCAGCTCTCTCAGCCGCTCCTCATAGGTACACATCCACAGTCTTTCCCTCATCCAGCAGCTGAGTCACTTTGTCATAGAAGGCGATCAGGTTGGTTTGGCAAGACCTGTCTTTTGTGAACCCATGTTGACTGGGCCTGATCACCTGGTTCTCTGGCAAGTGCTTCGTGATAGCATTCAAGATCACCTGTTCCATGACCACATCTCTACTCTGCCCTCCACAACAGAACATGCCTGCAACAAAAAAATCTCAGTGTTATGCTCTGGATCCCTTTCCTCCTTTTCCAAAGAAACCCAGTGACCAAAAACTTTAAGTCAAGCTAGTGCTGGGGGAGATAGACTGACAGTCCCAGAGACTGGCAGCCGCTCAGTAGCTCCATCCTAACAGATTCACCTTCTCCAGCAATGTCCAGTCTGCATACCCAATGCAAAGCCTAGAGAAGCAGCCCAGAACAGTCAGAGGGCTGCTGAAAGCATCTGTGGTTGATTCCGAGTCTCCTTTTCTCTTTTCCAGTTTGAATTCTTTTCTCTTTCTTTGCACCACTGGGATAAAATATTCAAATCAATGCATCATTTGCTCCCCCTGGCAGCTCCCACCATCTAGAATGATAACAGTGCCCGTTAGCACTGTCACAGATAAGAGTCCCTTTCTGTTGTTCCCACTGCAAAGGCCCATCCTTAACCCTGCCCAGGGTTACAGTTTGGTGGAAAAAAAAAATTAGCTTGCGCCAATACCCAGCATGCAAGAAGCAAAGAAAATGGGTTGTTTGGTGGGTTCTTTTTAAAACTGACTTAGTTCCCATTCAGCCCTGTTACAGAAGTTGCAGAAGTAGGAAAAGCAAAGATGCAGGTTCTGATTGCTCCATTTACATTTCTATAACTCGTACTCAGTTCTCCTTAGGAGAAAGAGCCCAGCAGCTAGACTCACAACAAGGATTGATGCTTTGGATAACTGATGAAAAAATCACAAAGCACAGGCAAGTCTGCAATTTTAAGTTCTCTTCCCTGCATAGCACTTGCTTATTTAGATCATGGAAAGCTTTCTTCGCTAAATACACAATTTCAGATCACACTGCAGGGGATTTTTCTTTTACCTGTAGTTCATCTTATTAAAGATAGAGTTGATACTCTGAGGTTTTCCAGGATTGAGGAGTTTCTGATACATTTTCATTTTGAAAGGAAAATACTATATTCTCTTATAGTTCCTTTCACTAAGTCACAAATTATTTTCTGCAGCGACCTCAGAGATAAAATGAAGAAATTAAATGGTTAAATCGTCCACAGAAACTATGCATAGGACCTGATAAAAAGATGAAGGGGGAGGGAGGAGAGGAAAAAAATCACCACTGCCTTTTATGAAATAGGACAAAAACTGGTGGGGAAAGAGATGCAGTTCAAGAGCCTCTGGGGTATATTGTAGAAAGCAAGAAAGAAATTACACGCCATAAATAAATTGCTGACAACATCCCTTTTAAGCCACAAAAAAAAAAAATAAAAAATCAGGGTTCATATGTTCAACATGAACATTAAGTACAGCTGTGTTGTCTGGGTGGTTATAAAACCAGCCAGCATAGAATCATAGAACCACCAGGCTGGAAGAGACCCACCAGATCATCGAGTCCAACCATTCCTATCAAACACTAGCATTCTGAACATGGATCTCAATTCATCGATCTTCCCTCCTCCCTGTCCCACAGTTTCTGAATGAGTTACCCACCATAGCAGAAGAATCTGGCCAAAACAGATCACAGCATCTTACTCCCAGGTTTCCTACTGGTCAATTATGAATCATACAATGCGCTGTTATTATTTCCAAGATCAAAACCAGAAGCCAAAGGTTACTCCTTAGCAGGACAGCCACTCATCAGTTAGAGCACACAGCTGGCTATAAATTGCTCTGTATTAGTCTTCACAGCACAGAGTGCACCTGCTGCATCTCATTCTATAATTCAAACTGTCTGTGATCCACGGACACCTCCTGGGGCTGCAGTCAGATCCCCCACGTTCTGCTGTATTAGCTCTCCCTCCCAAAGACAGGACTTCTTCATAGAATCATAGAATCACCAGGTTAGAAGAGACCCACTGGATCATCGAGTCCAACCATTCCCACCAATCTCTAAACCATGTCCCTCAGCACCTCATCCACCCGCACCTTAAACACCTCCAGGGAAGGTGAATCAACCACCTCCCCGGGCAGTCTGTTCCAATGCCTAATGACCCTTTCTGTGAAAAAATTTTAGCTTATGTCGAGCCTGAACCTCCCCTGGTGGAGCTTGAGGCTATTCCCTCTTGTCCTGTCCCCTGTCCCTTGGGAGAAGAGCCCAGCTCCCTCCTCTCCATGACCTCCCTTCAGGTAGTTGTAGAGAGTAATGAGGTCTCCCCTCAGCCTTCTCTTCTCCAGGGTAAACACCCCCAGCTCTCTCAGACTTTCCTCATCAGGCCTGTTCTCCAGCCCCTTCACCAGCTTTGTGGCTCTTGTCTGGACTCGCTCCAAAGCCTCAACATCCTTCTTGTGGTGAGTGGCCCAGAACTGAAAACAGGATTTGAGATGCAGTCTCACCAGTGCTGAGTGCAGAGGGAGAACCACCTCCCTGGAATAACCTCCTTCACCACACACACCCCAGTTTCTCTGCCTCCATCACTGAATTACCACACTCCATGAAGTTTATTCAGGGCCACCTCTCCCTACTCCTTGGAAGGCCCCTTCTCCGGGACGCTCACCACCCACTTTCTGGCCTGTGCCAGTCCCTTTCTATTCAGACTCGCAAAATAGTCCTTATAGAAGCAGATTTACCACTACATTAATATGACTCACAGGCAGTGTCCCCAGTAGATCTCTAGAAAAATGGTTCAAGGGTCCTGGAATTAACCAACCTCTGTTTTCCCCTGGAAAGAGAACCGGTCAAGCAAGCCCCAGTATGAAGAAAACAACTCTCCTGAGATGCTGAAGGCAAATGACGCGTAACAAGCAGGAAGTTATTTTGGAAAGTGCTGTTGTCAGGTACTTGTTATCAAATGGATTTCCTACATATCGGCTTTTCCTACGTGAGCTGTTAGTAGGAGATGTCTGGAAGGCTGGTCGTTACACACAAATACCTACCAAAACTAGGACAACCATTAAGTTTGGAAAAACACAACACTGGCTGACAAACTGTTTCACTGTCCAGGAAGAAAAATTTATTTCCAACAGGCTGCTCCCTAGTAAACACAAAGATCTCACAATATGTGATGGAAAACAGAGACAGGGATATGCTGCCATGTAATTTGGAACAATAGTCTCTGAGGAAGCCACATGCTGCCACTGCATTTAGTCTACCAATGAAACCTAATTGTGCTTCACTAGAGGCAGAAATCGGTGTAGGTCTCCGCCCTCCATCACATGGGATATCAGGTTAGACAACTCTGCCTTTGAGATCATAGAATCAACAAGTTGGAAAAGACCCACCGGATCATCAAGTCCAATCATTCCTATCAAACACTAAACCATGTCCCTCAGGACCTCGTCCATCCGTCCCTTAAGTCCAACCATTCCTATCAAACCTGTAGAGACAGGCTAGTTTGAACATTTTCTTCTCTAAACACACCTTCCTTTTCCTCTCAATAAGCTGACTAATAATAAGATGAAGAGCATTTTGGGAATCCTACCATCATCTTGGGCTAATTCATTCCAAGGTGGCACTTCAGCACCCTTGAGCCAAGGTGCAGCCATTGGAGATTTCACAGGGCTTCTCTCAACCAGCTCATTAGTTTGGCATCATTCTTGAAGGGTTCTATTCTATTGACGAAAGCAAACAATTAACTGAGAGAAAATACACTCTTTTTTACAGCTGTCTTTTAATCATCCTTCAGGCAGAAGGACTTGGCAGAAAACCGAACAGGCACATGATTAGTGATATTTTCTTTCGAGATGCACAGTGATTGACATAGCTTTTGGGGGAAGATGGGAAGGAGCAGAATGAGGACAGGCCAGATCATTACATTTGGGACATTGGATGCATCATCTGAAGGGAAAAAGGGGAGAAACCCCACAGATGGGTCCCAGCTGGTCACCTGCACAGCACTTAGCAGAGACATAAGCTCCCACACCAAAAGCACTCTGTCTACAGCAGGACAGAGATAAATAAAATCCTGCCAATAAAAATCCTTTCTTTACCATTCCACTATGACAGCATCGACATAGCTGGGCAGCTACCAGCTTCTTCAAGAGGTAGGTCTCTGCACAGGACATTCATGCCCAGAAATATGAATTGGTTTTCACAAAAACTAAGAGAACTTAGATAGATCAAAGCTCCATCAGTTAAACAGCAGAGACCCACAACTCTGCTGAAGTCCTGCTTTTGCACAGCAGACAAGGCTCTCTAATACCCAGTCTCTTTAATCCCTTTAATTTCTGTTCTTACAGTTGTTCTTTGTCCAGGGAACAAAGTCTGATCTAATTATAGATTTTATACTTATATAACAATGCTGAAGAGGTGGTGCATCTTATTAGTGGATTTATTATTAACCAGGTGGACTAAAACAACCTCCGCTGTGAAGGTAGTTTACCAGGATGAGGATGCGTCAGCAGAACTGAATCTATGTAGGCAGCAGGGGCTGGCAGAGCGGAGGAGGGATGTAGTGAGTCACTCGCAGCACTTACAAGAGGCAAGTTTTCTCTTTTCTTTTTGCCCTATTGCTAGGGTTAACCAAGACCAGGCAGGCTACAGAGAGGATGAAGAAACCCCTTATGGCATTTGCAGAAAACAAAGTTAACATCGCACTCCAAGCAGCAACAGAAAGCAATATAGAGAGTTCCAGTCTTTCCCTAGAGTGCTGGCTAAGCCATTGCTCTGTTCACAACATCTGCAGCAGTCTGTCCTTTCCATAGTATCTCTTTTCATGGACCAGTGCCCACAAAAGAACATTGGCTGGATGAGAACAAACAAGATTTCTAGCAGAAGCAAACCACAAAGTCTAGGTAAGGAATTACTGGGATGTCTTACAGGGTCACTGTCATTCCCAAGAGGACACTCCAGCTGATACCTCTGCTGGACACAGTCTAAGCTTCAAACAGAATTTTAAGCCTCCTCTACATGCCCTGCTACATGAGATCACACCACTGTGGCTGCACAGTGCCAGCAGAGACCCTCACTCTGCACATTACTGGGGAGGACCTCATTCTCTAGGGCTCTTTTGAACACAAAGTGGTGCCTGGTGGGATGCTCCCAACAGCTTCTCACTCCAGCCCCACACTGACTGGTTGAATTAGAGACAACAGACTGAGTAGGGGCAGAAAGTACCACAAAAGAGTAAAGAAGCTAACAGACTGCAAATTGTTCAGATCAAAGCATAAAACCTTAATCAGGAAGAAGGAAAGTAGCAGAGAAGGAGTCACCCAAGAAAATCAGAGTGACGAAGACTCCGCATGAACCCTCATCAGGAAAAACCACTCAAACATGTCCCACTAGATCTTCTCCCCTTACCAACCGGCAACATTTTGATTGTCTCATTTTAAAGCTGAACTTTTAAAACAAATTATAACAAAGCTTACACGAGGTTAATCACTCTCCATTTCTTCTGGTATTCATTGTAATAGTGCTAATTACAGTAAACACATTTAAAATTAATGTGCATGTCATACGAGTGTATCAATTGCATTCTAATTTACTGCTGATTAAAGTCCACAGGATGAACGTGTTTTCAATAATAAAGAGGTCTGAATTAACGTCACCACCTCTGCCTGTCAGACTGTTCCCACAGTCAGGCGGAAGGTTGTGATGGATGAGACCAATGGAGAGGAAACCACGCAAGTCATCAACAGTGAGTTACAGATCCAGGCAAACTCTGAGCCTCCAACACATGTAAGGATGAGCATTCTAGCAGTGCTAAGCTTTCTCTAGTGACTGTAACTTTAGAAATGGCCTCACAATCCGAAAGCACTGCATCACGATAATATTTCAGATTTTCTTGCATGTAGGCAAGATTTCATTTTCACTAACACAGCCAGTTTGTATAAACAGCCATTGCAACTCACTTCCTTCCCCATGAGGCACAATTCCTTCTGAGCATGCACCAGCACAGAAAGGGTCATGATGAGGCACAACCCCAGCAAGAGCAGCAGGAACCTTCAGCAGGGTCAGAGGTCAAGCTATATTTTTGCCAGATGCAAACAGAATTGAGCATCAGCATATTATTTGACTTTTCATGTATTTTTCACCTTTCTCAACCCCACCAGATCTGCTTCCAGACCATGCTTGAGCAGGAGGGGTAGAACATTGCTGTTACTTTAGCAGTTTTCAAAACTGTATCCTAGTCCTACTAGAGACGTTGGTTGGACTCGATGATCTGCTGGGTCTCTTCCAACCTGGTTGTTCTATGATTCTATACTGACTAACTAAAGCTGAGCTGTTATAACTGCTCAGGTACAATTCCTGCAGCTCTAAAATGTTCCCTTCCCCAGACCATTTGTTGTGCTCATTTGCTTATTACAGCAAAAATAAAGAGTGCTCCTGAGCCACACAGACCTACTTGCAGATTGAAATATCTTTTAAGTCAATATGTCAAGATGTGAAATATCTGCTCCTTGAATCCTGTGTTCAGTTGTGGGCCCCTCACCACAAGAAGGATGTTGAGGCTCTGGAGCGAGTCCAGCCAAGAGCGACAAAGCTGGGGAAGGGGCTGGAGAACAAGAGGAGTGGCTGAGACTGCTGGGGGTGTTTAGCCTGGAGAAGAGGAGGCTGAGAAAAGACCTTATTGATCTTTCCAACTACCTAAAAGGAGGTTGTGGAGAGGAGGGAGCTGGCCTCTTCTCCCAAGGTGGGAGAGGGACTGGCCTTAAGATGCACCAGGGGAGATTTAGGCTGGACATTAGGAAAAACTTTTTCACAGAAAGGGTTATTGGTCACTGGAACAGGCTGCCCAGGGAGGTGATTAATTCACCTTCCCTGAAGGTGTTTCAGGCATGGGTGGATGAGGTGCTAAGGGACATGGTTTAGTGTTTGATATGAATGGTTTGACTCCATGATCCAGTGGGTTTCTTCCAAGTTTGTTATTCTATGATTCTGTAACAGATTCTAGATTTGCAGCATTCATCTCTTTCAGAGCACATTGCCAGCCTAACTTGAGTGAGGAGCAACTGTGAAGATGACACAGCTTCACTTCTGCCCTCTCTGCTACAGGCAGAGACCCCACTGAAGGAAGGATGAGACAGATGCCACTGGCTTCAGTGAGCAGTAGTACTTATCTCTCCAGAGCTCAGTGGCAGTGCACAAAAAGGATGAACACAATTTTAATACTGAAGACCTCAGATGAGAGGTAGCAAGTGATTACAGCAGCATAAATCTGTGGTACCTATTCCCTCTTGTCCTTGGGAGAAGAGCCCAGCTCCCTCCTCTCCACAACCTCCTTTCAGGTAGTTGGAAAGATCAATGAGGTCTCCTCTCAGCCTCCTCTTCTCCAGGCTAAACACCCCCAGCTCTCTCAGCTGCTCCTCATAGGGCCCGTTCTGTCTATAAGTTCACAGAAAGAGCAAATTTATATGAATATCTGAGTACAGTTGTGGACAGATTGATCTGAACTCTTCTCAGGGACCCTGAATCTAACATGAGGCCTTGACCAATAAGACACCAAACCAATGCCAAATCACCTATGAAGCTAATTCAAATTAAAGAGCATATCAAACGTTGCTGTGCAGGATTTCATGAGTGAGCCATGGACAAGGAATGAGTCATAAGGGATACATAGGAGATAGTTTGAAGAATGAGTAAACCTGAGAAAAATCCCAAATTGCCAATGAACAACGTGCAAGTACAAAAATGCATTCAATTTACAAAATAAGTTAACTGCTAGGAATTAGTCAGATGGTTCTAGCCACATCAACTTATCTATCGTGGGCTCCTGTAGCAGAATATGTGTCACAGTTGAGCAATTTGAATCTCTATTAAAGGTGCCTCTGACTTTAATGCGAGTTACTGTAATGTATATCAACAACATACTCTGGAGATAATACCACAAAAGAAAAATCTAATGTCATGAAAATAAAGCTGTTTTATCTTCTCCAATGGAGGACACCTCCCTGGGCACCTCTAGCTTTCACACCCACTGCAGGTCTATCAGGGAGACCACACACCAATCCATACCCCTCCCATAACTTTGCACCAACAGAAAGAGAGAATCATAGAATCATAGAACAACCAGGTTGGAAGAGACCCATCGGATCATCGAGTCCAACCATTCCTATCAAACACTAAACCATGTCCCTCGGCACCTCATCTACCTGTGCCTTAAACACCTCCAGGGAAGGTGAATAAAACACCTCCCTGGGCAGCCTATTCCGATGGCCAATGACCCTTTCCATGAAAAACTTCCTCCAGCCTAAATCTCCTCTGGTGGAGCTTGAGGCCATTCCCTCTTGTCCTGTCCCTTGGGAGAAGAGCCCAGCTCCCTCCTTCCTCTCTACAACCTCCTTTCAGGGAGTTGTAGGGAGTAATGAGGTCTCCTCTCAGCCTCCTTTTCTCCAGGCTAAACAACCCCAGCTCTCTCAGCCGTTCCTCATAAGGCCTGTTCTCCAGCCCCTTCACCAGCTTCGTGGCTCTTCTCTGGACTCACTCCAGAGCCTCAACATTCTTCGATGGAATAGAATCTATTCATGGAATAGATTATTACAATGGGTTTTGTTTATACATCTGAAGAAAAGTCACTTTAATTTCCCAAACATACCTTTACTACCCTTATTTTCTGCATAGTTTTTTCCAGCCTGCGTGTGGGGGGTAGATATGTGTCTATGATTGTACAGTTTTTCTTTCTTCATTGAAATCATATTTAGTGATATACAGCTCGTTAACAGTACACTGACCACCAGCCAAAGAACACTGTTCTAATTCATTAATTTCTTAAAGCCACCACTCACTGACCTCAGTTCTTCCGAGCATGTTATCTGCCTCGGGATAAACACACAGGTTTTATGACCATCTGCAGTCACATCAGAGCCAGGTGAACATCTCCTACCTGCAGGATGAAAGTAAAGCCTCCCAAGTAATCCCTCTCTGCCATAAGACTCGCCGATGAATTTAATATCAAATTCAATCCCAAATAATAATAAACTAGCTAAAGGCTGCCATGACTTAATGGTAAGAAACCTAGTCAACATTCAATATCCTACATTCACTAACACACCAGTCAGTCCGGAAAGGACTCTACAGTTATTAACATACAAGAGGGAAGAGTATTTATACCTTTTTGGACCAGATATTCAAACTCTTCCACCTGATAGACAGACATAGAATTGTAGAATAACCAGGCTGGAAGAGACCCACTGGATCATCGAGTCCAACCAACCTCTCTAGTAGGACTAGGACACAGCTCTGAAAACAGCTAAAATAGTAGCAATCTTATACCCCTCCTTCTCAGACAAGGTCTGGAAGCAGATCTGGTGGCATTGAGAAAGCTGAAAAATACATGAAAATACAAATAAGACCAAGACAAACTCACTATCCCAATCACATCTGATGAAAAAGTGGAAGCAGATCCACAACCAGAAAGCACAGAGCAACACTTCCTAAAATTAAAAGAGTGGATCTGCACTTAACCAGCTGTGTGCCAGGCTGCAAGTGAAATATAGCAACAGAATTGCTACTCTGGAGCTCTCCTTGCAGCCTGTGGTGGGTCATGACAGGTAGGATGGATAACACAAAAACCACCTGTGTTGGCCAGAACTTGGAGTAACGACCTCCAAACGACTTCTAAAAAATGTTCAGTAGTGCTCAAAGCTTCCAATAAGAACACATCACACTGTAGCTGTGACATTTTGGCTTGAAAGACCACAGTCCTTCCAGTCACTGCTGAGACACAGATGAATGGAAGCAGCAGGAAGAGTCTCCTTTTTCTCTCTCTCCTACTGTCCACCCCACATTCCCATCAGCTCATGGCTACCTACCATTAAAAGTGGGCTACCATGAGACAGATCATACTCGCACTCAGTGGGGAACACCATAGCAATATCATCCAGAGATGCTTCAGGTGAAAAAGCACTAGTGGAAGATCTATAAAGGCAGACAGGAAGGATAGGTTTGAAATATAAGCACAACCATAAGTAAACAGCCATCAAAAAGAGAAGTCATAGCCCCTTGACCACCTCCTGCTACCCATTCCCACTACAAATGTTGTGTAAGTGCTGATTAGCTGGATGATAAATTCAGGGAGAGGAAAAGGTTGCTGAAAACTAGACAGACAAGTTGAGGGGTCTTGATCCATCCACCTGATGGATCAGTTCCTTGGCCAACACTGCAGCAAATGTGCTGCTATAGCCCAGCAGAGGCCGTAGGAACAGGTAGCAGTAGAACCAAACACAAGATAGTCAGATGGAAACACAGTGTGGCTAAAATCTCTGACTTTTCCACTTAATAAATGCTCCTGTCATGCAGGCCTCTGCTAAATTGTCCATAACGTTCCCAAATGCATCATTCTGCAAGATGGCAAACGCTATTACTGTCATGTTATCACCATGTAACCAACAGGACTAAAATCCAGTCCATCCTAAAAAACTTCCAGATAGACATTAGATAAAAATAACCTGTGTTTTGCAGAAGTTTAGTAAATATATGGCTTGCAGTCGCTGCCAAATATAATGAAGTGGCAACGGGACAGCATTACTCATTCTTCTTTCTAGCCCTTTGCTGTAATGCCTTATGAATACATTTGCCCAAACCCAAGATGTTTTATGTGAGGGATTTCTAAAAGGGATACAACATGTAATAAACTGCTGAACAGGCTGCTGGAAGGGCTAAGGTTAGAGAAAGCTTAAGTGATCAATAAATATGAGGAGTTACAAAGCACAGAAAGCACTCAAACACTTCAGTACCTAAATATTAGAGGCTGTCTAGGTTTTTCCTTCCAAACGTCTTTCTAACAGCATAAGCCTTTAAACAACAGCAAACGTTTCTCTGCCCTTTTGATCTATACATGTTGTCCTTTTTCCAGCTATGAAAAAAAGTAAAGTGCTTTCCCTAACGGAATACAAAAGAACACTTCTGTTAAATATTATTAAAGGAAAAACAAATAAACCCCAAAACTACAAAACAGAAAACCGACCTGCATTGAAAATAAACACAGCACTTCTAACACGTTTTCACTTCCTCACACTTTCTTCCCCTAAATAACTTCATTAGAACAGGTCAAAGAAATTAAGAAAAAAGAATGAAGAAGTCGCAAATAACTCAAACGCATACAAATAATGAACAGTTGGTGAAATACGTGTACTTTTACCAATCAGATCTTTTAAAGTTCCTTCTGCCTGTAGAAGGATAGCTTCTTTTTACTAAGCGACACGGTTTAAGGATTGGTGGGAATGGTTGGAGTCGATGATCCGGTGGGTCTCTTCCAACCTGGTGATTCTATGATTCTAAATCTCCATCAAAGGAAAGGATCAATAAAGCACAGGGTACAGGATTAGGTGCTCATACCTATCATTTCACTCAGGTTTTGGTATCTAAACCCATCACTCCAAGCAGAGGACTGTGGGTTCCAAGGACCACACAAGTCTGTGTGGACACACATATAGGTCTGTGTCTCATATCTGGTTAAAAAAACCAAACAAACAACAAAACCAACAATGATGCAAGAAACAAACAATAGCTTCATTCAGTCTGAATTCATCCATTTCTATTTAAGGATTTTGATACGTCTCTGAAGAACTTTTCACAGATCTCTTTGCTTGAATATAGATAAAGAAGCCTAGCTTTCCACAGCAAATTGACTCAACACTTTGAGTCTCTGGAAACCACGTGTGCCTCCAGGATAAAGCCTTGCTCCAGGGTTCACCCTGAAGAGAGGTCATTTCTACTTTTCTCCATGTAGCAAAAGGTGTCTCAGTACATGCTTCTATTTCTGTGCAGTCAAGATCAACAGCAAAATCACAAGGGAATTGCCAAGAGCCCCCTGAAAACATTTTATTTTCATCTCTATTTTCCATCTTCTGTTGCTATTAACCATCTTTACGTAAGCAATGCCTCTTGTGACAGCTCATCAAAATCAAGTGCCTATAGCTTATTATAGCTGGGATGATTGTGAACTTTAGGGAATAATGACAAGATTGAGAGCTTTAAGGAAACAAAAAGGCCACACAGTGATAAATTTAACTTGCAATGCTGTAAGGCAGGTGTAAAATTCAACGTGTGACCATATGAAAAAATATTTACTCCTAAAATCTTCGTTTGCGAACCATGTATTTAGGGAACCATGGTTCTGTACAACAGAAATTTGTAGGTGGGAACAGGTTAATAGGCAAGAGGAGTAGCTAAAGGGATACAGGCATTAATCCAGTTTTTAATGCACCTACTCTTAGTGATGGTTTTAAAAGGAAAGCAAGGTGGGGCAGATGAAACATGAGAGAAGACACATGTAAATTAGAATTTAAATCAAAGAATCATAGAACAACCAGGTTGGAAGGGACCCATCGGATCTTCTAGTTCAACCATTCCTATCAAACACTAAACCAAGTCCCTCAAGACCTCATCCTCCCGTGCCTTAAACACCTCCAGGGAAGGTGAATCAACCACCTCCCTGGGCAGCCTCTGCCACTGCCCAATGACCCTCTGTGTGAAAAACTTCCTCCTAATCTCCAGCCTAAATCTCCCCTGGCGGTGCTTGAGGCCATTCCCTCTTGTCCTGTCCCCTGTCACTTGGGAGAAGAGCCCAGCTCCCTCCTCTCCACAACCTCCTTTCAGGTAATTGGAGAGAGTAATGAGGTCTCCTCTCAGCCTCCTCTTCTCCAGGATAAACACCCCCAGCTCTCTCAGCCGCTCCTCATAGGGCTTGTGTATACAGTGGGATGCCAAGAGTCTTTATTGATGACAAATCTATCCAGGAGGGGACCTTGGAACTTTGAGTCCTGTTACGTATTGCAGTCCAGCTAATACAGTGCTGTAAGCAAACTTTGTTTTGAGTGGCCTTTAATCACTTACTACACAATCACTTTAAATACGTTTACAATACAGCTAAGTGAAATGATGGAATCACAGAACAACCAAGTTGGAAGGGACCCATCAGATCATCGAGTCCAACCATATTCTTTGTGTATTATATGTATTGTGTATTATACATATATCGAATGTACGATACATAGACTATATCTTAAGTGAGTGGATTTAATCCATTTTAAGATAGGTTACGTACTTTGCCTTGGATTTTGTGGCTTAAAACCTAAAAGATAACTTTCCAACTTGAACATTCCTTCTGAAATTCAAATAAAGGATAATTTGTTATGTCGAAATGTCACATACTGCACTTTAAACTTGAGGAGGTCATGAGTTAAAAGTGCTGTTCTTGCACTAATAGAATTCTGACTGGTGGCCACAATGCTCAAATGGTTTTTACTGTCCGGGAGAGAATATTGAACCACAGAGATGGCAATCGTATGAAACTATATGTAAAAGAAAACCAGAAGCATAACTGCAAAGGGGGAATCTGCTGGCTGTAGCAGGAGCCAGTTAGTAGAATCTCTGCAATCTCGACCAATCTATATGGGTCACATGGAATAACCGTCTCATTATGTTTCTACAAATCACTAATTCTACCAAGCGCCAAGGTTAACAAGGTTTCTGTCAATATCACCGGCTTGGCACACAGGAATTCAATACTCGGAGAATCAACCTCCGCACCAGTATTACTGAACCACATGAGAAAGAAGTTGTGAACACCTCCTTTCCCCTCCTCCTACTACCAGGTGATCCCCAACCTACACGCATGCTGGAACTACAGTTGTTAGAATTTTACGACAGCTTCCCCCAAGAAAAAAAAAAAAAAAAAAACACCAACTGAATGCAATTTGCCAAAGCACATGTACTTCAGCAAGCCTTCTGCTGAAACGTAAACCATCCTCCCCATCCCCGGCCAACTGCCAGGAGAAATCAACTGCATGTGGCACAATGCATGATGTAGCTTAGTCTTCAGAGCTTAAAGTATTCAGACTTCCAACATGCTGAGGGACATGGGTTAGTGTTTGATAGGAATGGCTGGACTCGATGATCCGCTGGGTCTCTTCCAACCTGGTTGTTCTATGATTCTATGAACCACAGGTCACGCACTTTGCAAAACTGAAGCATGTTAGAGCCCTCAGAGAGTGATATCACCTTGCCCCTAACCCATTGCAATCTGGGGAATGAAGATTCTGCAAGGTTCTAACACAACAGCACGGCAGGGCTATCCCAGAACTCACCCGGTAACACAAAGATAGTCCTTCTGTAAAATTAGCATCAACAGCACAATAAAGGATTTTAGAATCATAGAATCACCAGGTTCGAAGAGACCCACTGGATCAATGAGTCCAACCATTCCTATCAATCACTAACCTATGTCCCTCAGCACCTCGTCCACCCACACCTTAAACACCTCCAGGGAAGGTGAGACAACCACCTCCCTGGGCAGCCTATTTCAATGCCCAATGACCCTTTCCATGAAATATTTTTTCCTAATGTTCAGCTTGAACCTCCCCTGGTGGAGCTTGAGGTCATTCCCTCTTGTCCTGTCGCCTGTCCCTTGGGAGAAGAGCCCAGCTCCCTCCTCTCAGCCCCTGGAAATATTATTTTTTTTATTATTCCTATGGTTATCCCCTCTTAAAGAAACATCTTTATTCTCCCAAAGCCTGAACAATCAAGTCTTTAGGCTCTTTACATCAGAGATTACACTTGCCATAGTCGGAGCAAGTAAAAAAGACTTGTAAGCTAGATATTTCACACTGGTGCAGACATCTTCACAAACCAAAAAAAGAGAAAATATGGAATACTCCCAAGATGGTAACAGAAGGGTTCCTAAAACAGCAAGTTCTTCTAACTTCCCTCAAAGCATCAATTAGTTTAACAATAACACAAGTAGACAATAAAATGCAGCTTTCAGGATACCAGTCACTAAACTCCTCAAACAAAACAAATTCCTTCTTTGCTTATTTTAAGTGCAAACATGCTTTAAGGGGAGCAGGTACAGCATACTACAGCTGTCACACTCCAGGTTGGAAAATAGTCTCGTTTTTTTTCTGAGTGCAACTTTTCCCCCACACTTACATGACCAATTAATAAATGGGTTTCCAAACTTGGAGTCAAAGAAGGATTCTCCACTTCAGTTACCATGAAGCAGCCACAACAAACTGATAAACTCTCATTTTGTGGATCAGTAGGATTCCATGAGCAGTTACTGTACTTGCTGTCTGAAAGATCAGTTTGGAAAACACAAAGGTCAAGTGGTTTAACTTAACACAAATGTTAATTAACTAACACGAGAACCTATTTCACTTCATGTTGGGTTAAGGTAAGGTTGCTCCAGCAAAAAATCATTCACCTTGTCTCTGCTGAGGGATGGTAAAATTTCAAATAATTGAAATCTTACTGCAAGACCACATCTTACAACCCCTAAAGCCTCAACGTTCAATAACCAAATCATTTGCTAAATCAAAGATCAGGGAAATTGTCTTCCTTTGGGGAACTATTACAATGAAATAGCAAGAACATAACTATATGACCATCATTTAGAGTACAGGAAATCAGAACTTTTTGACTTGTTTCCCTGAGACTCTTTTAATGCTAAGTATCCTCTCTTCTAAGCCGCTATCTGATCCCTGTGGGCGCAATGGAATCCAAATGGTCACAGAGAATTGCAGGATAATGACAATCATTGGCAACCACCAATTTGTGACACAATTAATGTCAAAAACCCCTTGTTACTAGCAAAGAGAGAAAAAGCAAGCAACATCCAGTACTTCATAAAAGTTGCCGCGTTTGGGATTTTGTTTTTCTTTTATTTTTTTAATTGAATCAGATTGTTACATTGCTGCAGCCACAACTGTTTAGGACACGAATAGAACATGGCTCATCAGAAATACCTTAAAGCAATTAAAGAAAATTTCGATAAACCAAAAGAAATGAGATTAGTGCCTCCAGAAATCAATCTTCAAACTGCAGCAAGACAGATATATCAGAATAATGAACCAACATCACAGGCTTGTATATCAAAGTAATCTTGGCACCAAAAACATCAGACATGCAGGCAGGACTTAGATCATTCCCATGCATAAAAGCAGCTGGCAAGAGTCTAGGGACTTGTTTCTTCTGCCTCACCCAACTACAAGCAGTCAGAGAAAATGCAAAATAAAGAATTCTGGCTTGGAAAGGGAGAGGTTCCTCTGACTCACTCTCTAGAGTGGGTCTCAATGCATTGGATGTATCTGAATCAGTGCCCTCATTGCTCTCTGGCATCGTAAAGATAAAGACTGAGGAGCTTGGGGAGGAAAAGAGAAGGAAAGTAACTGGTTGAAAGATGTCAGTTAGCCCACAGACCCTGAAGCACACAATTCTATTACCCAGAATGCAGATATTGGCCTCTTCTCCCAAGTGACAGGGGAAGGACAAGAAGGAATGGCCTCAAGCTCCACCAGGGGAGATTCAGGTTAGACATAAGGAAAAATTTTTTCACAGAAAGAGTCATTGGGCACTGGAACAAGCTGTCCAGGGAGGTGGTTGATTCACCTTCCCTGGAGGTGTTTAAGGTGTGGGTGGATGAGGTGCTGAGGGACATGGCTTAGTGTTTGATAGGAATGGTTGGACTCGATCCAGCGGGTCTCTTCCAACCTGGTTGTTCTATGATTCTATGATTCTATATTTATTAAGCGTTACGCTCCTGCTCATTATCTCAGAATCTCTTTTTTATCATGTCTTTTCCCTATAGCTCTTCAGAGCAAACAGTTACTTCTTGAACAAGAGACAGAGTCAGTTTTATAGAAGCTTAACTACCGGTTAACAGGAATAAACCTTCTCCAGGTGTGGTTGTGAATTCTTTCCCACAAAGGCACTTATTCCGTTCCAGCAGGCTCAGACATTTGCAGAACTAGCCTATGATTCTATGAAATATTTGGAGTTTTTCAGAGTTACTTAGCACCAGTTCAGCAAATAACTCAGACTTCAGAAATGAAACAAGTTTCACTCTGAACAGAAATGAAGAACTCACTGTTTGTTTAAAGACGCAGCAAAGAAATACAACAGGGGAAAACAAACAAAATTACAAATTGTTTGTTCTCCAGATAATTAACCCAGAAGCATACCTGAAACTTTTTGAAAAGACAAAGGAATTATAAATACCTTTAGGTTTACATCAAAACAGACTCACAGCCTCCCTTGCTTGCGGTAAATTACCTGGGAAAAAAATATCATATTTTTGAGGAAAATGCTCATAAAAAACCTGCACAATACTTGGCTACAAATCATAGAATCGCAGAACAACCAGGTTGGAAGGGACCCATTGGATCTTCTAGTCCAACCATTCCTATCAAACACTAATGAGAGGAACCAGATGGGAGCAGAGGGAAACTTCCCCAGAAATACCAGGTTTGCACTATTTTAGGCTCAGCTCTAATCCCCAAAAGGGTAAACGGGTCACAAAAACACGTGGGAAGAGTTAACTCTATAAAACTAATCTCTTCAATTGGGCTGTGATGAGAGACGGAGAAGTAGCAGAGATGCACATACGATTTCTGTGGAATTAAAGACTGGAAGGAGATACAGGGAATGCGCACAGCCTCCTACGATACAGTTAACACTCAAATCCTTCTTCCAGAGCACCCTCCTGACCAGACAAAATCATGAATACCCACAGTAAGCAAATCCTTTTAAATACCCCAAAGTTCCCATCAAGAGAGTGTCCAAGGACCAAAATCCACCACGGGAGCGTACATGCTCCACATTAAAAAAACAGCTGAGACTGGCAAACAAGAGCCAGCTGCTACAGGAGCCAAGGGAGTGCTGAGGGATTAGAAGAAGTATTATCTCTGCCAACTGCCTTTGTAGCCCAGTCCTCTGCTCTGCCAGGCACAAGGGAGAAAAAGTAAATGCTAAGAGATCCAGGCAGAAATTCATTTACCCCAAGATGAGAAGCAGGGATATTAACAAAAATTCTAAAACATCTGCAGTTCAGGTGTCGATCTGAAATGTTTGATGTGCAAGTGAAGTTCTTAAGAAGCCCAGGCACATTCTCTCCCCAAGAATACACATCTTGAAATTGTCTGGATTTTTTTAGCCCCGTGGCATCATTCAGCATTATATGAAAAAGCCACCACACTTGCTGGGGAGGGAAGGTCTTCACAGAGAGGGTCACTGGGCAGTGTCGGAGGCTGCCCAGGGAGGGGGTTGGGTCACCTTTCCTGGAGGTGTTTAAGGGACGGGTGGACGAGGTGCTGAGGGACATGGGTTGGTGTTTGGTGGGAATGGTTGGACTCGATGATCCGGAGGGTTTCTTCCAACCTGGTGATTCTATGATTCTGTGATATGACTCGCATACAGGGAAGCATTGGGATAAGGCTGAGCACAAAACATGCTACTTGCACGGTTTACTTCAAAGATTAAACAAGGAGGAACTTCTTGGAAGGTGGTCGCTTGAAGCAAAGATTTTAGGAGCGGGAAAAGGCTTCTAGTAGACCAGGCAGATGAAGAAAAGAAGCATGACAATAGTGCCAGACACGCTGGAACTGATTCAGTTCTGTTCAGTTCTGGACCCCTCAGCACAAGAAGGATGTTGAGGCTCTGGAGCAAGTCCAGAGAAGAGTGACGAGGCTGGTGAAGTGGCTGGAGAACAGGCCCCATGAGGAACAGCTGAGAGAGCTGGAGGTGTTTATCCTGGAGAAGAGGAGGCTGAGAGGAGACCACATTTCTCTCTCCAACTACCTGAAAGGAGGTTGTGGAGAGGAGGGAGCTGGGCTCTTCTCCCAAGGGACAGGGGACAGGACAAGAGGGAATGGCCTCAAGCTCCACCAGGGGAGGTTCAGGCTGGACATAAGGAAAAAATTCTTCACTGAAAGGGTCATTAGGCACTGGAACAGGCTGCCCAGGGAGGGGGTTGATTCACCTTCCCTGGAGGTGTTTAACGCACAGTTGGATGAGGTCCTGAGGAACATGGTTTAGTGTTCGATAAGAATGGTTGGGCTTGATGATCCAGTGGGTTTCTTCCAACCTGGTGATTCTATGATGACTGAAGTCATAAAGCACATTGCATGTATAACCCAACCAGTTGCTTCCCGATTGCAAGAGATTTCTGCATTCCCAGGTCCCTGCAGAGTTTCCTACTGGTGTGTGTGTATGTATATATATACACGTAGATAATCAGCAGAGTTTCTATTTTCTCCTGCCTACTTAAGGCAGCCTTTTAGTGTGCACCCTCCTACACTGCTATTTTTACCTGCTCCTAATCAGTGTGTTCTCAAACAGAGAGACTCAGAGGAGAGCAGTTCAACTCCTTCAGTGCGCAGCCCACGACACGCTGAGTAATACGTGAACAGCTGCTATTCTCCCAGCACCCAGCACATCGTGACCTGTAGAGCACCGGGGAGTGCTAGTGCTCAAGGTCTGGGATCTCTTCTGACTCACAGAATCCTTAGATTGAACTGAAGGCTCTTTGGGCAGACACCATTAGCACCAGAGAGACAGTCGAGCAGAGAGGACAAAAAACAGAAAAGCTGGCTAATTTTTTTTTTTTTTTACTGCATTGATTTCTCCTCTTCTTTTTTCCTGCACTCACCATAAAGCTTTCAGCTTTCACTTTCAATGAATCATAGAATCACCAGGCTGGAAGAAACCCATCAGATCATTGAGTCCAACCATTCCTATCAAACACTAAACCATGTCCCTCAGCACCTCATCTACCCGTCCCTTAAACACCTCCAGGGAAGGTGATTCAACCACCTCCCTGGGCAACCTATTCCAATGCCCAATGACCCTTTGTGGGAAAAACTTCCTCCTAACGTCTAGCCTGAACCTTCCCTGGCGGAGCTTGAGGCCATTCCCTCTTGTCCTGTCCCCTGTCCCTTGGGAGAAGAGCCCAGCTCCCTCCTCTCCACAACCTCCTTTCAGGTAGTTATAGAGAGCAATGAGGTCTCCTCTCAGCCTCCTCTTCTCCTGGATAAACACCCACAGCTCTCTCCGCCGTTCCTCATAAGGCCTGTTCTCCAGCCCCTTCACCAGCTTCATTGCTCTTCTCCGGACTCGCTCCAGAGCCTCAACATCCTTCTTGTGCTGAGGGGCCCACAACTGAACACAGGATTCAAGGAGCGGTTTCCTTTCTTCATTTTTTCAACTGCTAAACAAAAAGGCAAACCCTCTTTTTTCTCTCCTTATCCATTTTGCAGCCCTGCTCTGACAGCACATATTAAATTCTCCCCTAATTTTCAAGAGCAGACAGATCTTCCCTTGAAATACTCCTCAATTCATGTGTTTTTGCAAGCCATTCCCTCTACTGTAGCAACACTAAAAAAAAACATTTTAAGAAAAGAATTCCAAAGTTCCTGGTGGTGTTAGAAAGAGAGAACCAGCTCCATTGCCCTAAACTCAACTACATAAAAAAATCTTTAAAGACAGCTTCAATAACAAGAAGTGTTGAAAGCAAAAACCAGGTAACTGATCAGCCACAAGTACCATAATTTAGAAACAAGGGATCCTGGTCTGTATACGAGTCCTCTGAGCAAATCTCAGCTTCCTGTTGACACGTACGACTCAAACCTCTGACATTTTAAAAGCTGACCCTATGGATTGAACGTAGGCAATTCAATATAAACACTCAGCACATGATATTTGATATTTAAACATCCTGGCTCAGCTTATAAATGTTGACAGATTTATCCATGACAGGAGATGATTGGAAAGTATCTCTGCTCTCACTTAGAGTTTCAACATTTCCCCCATTCTTGTAAACTTCTATCTTTACAATTTTTTAAATTCTTCAAAACACTTAAAACATTTTTCTAGCATTTAACAAATAAAAACCAAAGCAATTTCCTAAAACAAATTCAGAGAAAACTCTGTCATCGAGTTCTTTGATTAAAATTGAAATTTTTCAAGACATTTTCAGTTTTCGCGGAGAACCGATTGCATTGAAAAACACATAAATAGTAACTTTGCAATCACTCTCCTCTCCCATGAGTCTGTAGTATTGATTTTATTCTATTTATTATTTTATTTAAAACTAGAACTAAATATGGTTGAAATCTTTAAGTAAAAATTCATACTCAATTTAACATTTGCCATAAAACCAGTAAAAAGCAAAGTGAAATATTACAAATAAATCTCCAGCAGGACTAATATATCATAGATGTGACACCACCTAAACACAAAAATTCTTTTGAAAGCCAAGTCATATTAGATAATATATTAATAAGTATTTCAGTAGCTTTTCATTGTGCTTCCTTCCTTCCCTCTTCCCTCTGCAAAAAGAGCACAAGCAATTTTGGGGAAAATACTTTGGCATAAATTTTTAATACATGTAAATAGTTTCCTCACAAAATATTCACACTCCTTACTGAAGTTTACTTCTTTACGAACTGCAGGACTGGCAGTCAACAGAACATGCCAAGGCTCAACCCAAAGTCATTCTGCTTTCCTTGGTCCAAAATTCAGTTTGCATTTCTCAGTCAGCTCAGAGATTGACTCTAGACTTCCTTCAAGGAAGCTCAAGCTCTCCCTGTGCTCTCCTAATCATAGAATAACCAGGTTGGAAGAGACCCACTGGATCATCAAGTCCAAACATTCCCATCAAACACTAAACCATGTCCCTCAGCACCTCATCCACCCACACCTTAAACACCTCCAGGGAAGGTGACTCAACAACCTCCCTGGGCAGCCTCAGCCAATGCCCAGTGACCCTTTCTGCAAAAAATTTTTTCCTAATGTCCAGCCTAATGTCCAGTCCCTGGTGGAGCTTGAGGCCATTCCCTCTTGTCCTGTCCCTTAGGAGAAGAGCCCAGCTCCCTCCTCTCCACAACCTCCTTTCAGGTAGTTATAGAGAGCAATGAGGTCTTCCCTCAGCCTCCTCTTTTCCAAGGTAAACACCTCCAGCTCTCTCAGCCGCTCCTCATAAGACTCGTTCTCGAGTTTTGCCATCATCCACAGGGCCACAGCCACAAACTGAACTGAGCAGAGAATCCCTGGCTGGAAAGCAAACCTTTGTCAGGTCAGGGTTTGCCCTAATGGAAGGAAATGATAGGAATTGATAGGAATGGTTGGATGTGATGATCCGGTGGGTCTCTTCCAACCTGGTGATTCTATGAAATCCAGTCCACAGAAACCCAAAGTGCTCTGCTCAGCTTTCTGTGACAACAATCACCAAAGAATAGGTGAAGAATACAAATCATAGAATCATAGAATCACCAGGTTGGAAGAGACCCACCAGATCATCAAGTCCAACTATTCCTATCAAATAAGCCATTTGGACTACAGGAGGTAGCAGCAGGGAGAGGGGTTTCAGTAAAGCAGCAGTGGTATCCGTTGATTGAAATCTTTCCACTGCAAAGAATCTGTCTTTATAAGAACACCTGGTTCTGGCAGAATGTAATAATCTTCAACACACGTCCTGAGGGTGCTCTGATAATGAGACCCGAGTTAAACTGGCAATAGCCAAACTGTCCTTCCTGCTCTCCTTCTGTCCTTCTAAATAACAAAAAAAAAAATGAATTGTTTGAAAAAAAACAAAAATTGTTTAAAAAAAAATTAAAAAAGCAAAACAATGCCTCTGTATCACTCTTCAGATAAAAACAATTTTGAAATCTGACGCTTGTGTAGCTCAGTAGGCACAGTGGATATTAATAATTCAGCAAAATATTACAGTCATTACTATATTTTGCAATATCACAACAGTGAGTTTTAGCAGAATTCCTCGCCAAATCTCATTGCAACGGGCATTAATAAATAAAATGTAATTCACTGTATTAAATGTGTTGTTTAAAGGCTAAATATTTCATCAGAACTAATTCATTTTAAAAATCATCAGACTAGGACTCTCCTCCCAGCACCAGGGCACACGCTTTCCACATTTAGAAATGAAATTAGGTTTCAAAAAGCAAATCATAAATTGAATTAAACTGAAACGTCTACACAAGCAGCTCTTAGACTACTACCCCCTGCAAACTAATGGAATCACAACCAAACAGGCCACAAGTCTTGCAACTTCACTCTTCTGTTTATGCAGCCTAGGAAAATGAATAGTGGAAAAAAAAATATATATATGCAGGAAGGAGAGAGAAAAAGCATCTTCCTCTAAACTGCTAATAGTTCTGGTGCTTATCATCACTCATTTTCAAAGGGATTCAGAGAGGAGGCTGGTTTCCTTTCAGAGGTGGGGAAACTGAGGCACAAAGGGAAGCAGTTTGTCAGTGTCTAAGGCAGAGGCTAAAGGATGAGCTCAGATTTAATTCTCCATTGTGCACAAGCATCCCAACGCCTCCCAAAGCACTCATGACTCCACTTCAGATGCAACTTAACTTTGGGGTAAAACGAAAAAAAAACCAAAAAACAGTCATTTAAGCAAAATGAAAGCATTCGCCAAAATATCAAATCATAGAATCACCAGGTTGGAAGAGACCCACCAGATCATCTAGTCCAACCATTGCTGTCTTCTTGGATCTCAGAAATAAGACCAAGTGATCTAAATCTGAAGTGCAACTAACTTCCTCTCCACCCTCAAACACACCAGCTTCCCAACTCACCCGGCAGCAAATTGCTGAGTTTCTAACCTGGACAAAGACAAAAAGTTTGATTTTAGTTTTTGTCAACCGTTACTATTAGCAAAAAAAAAAAAAAAAAAAAAAAAAAAGTGAAAAAATCCATATTGGAAAAAAAAAAATGTACAGACTTTCCAGTCTGAATTTTTCAGTTTAAAAACTTCTTCCACTAAAAAAAAACCTATAAAAAAACCCCACTGTTCAATGTAAGTGTTAAGTGTTACTTTCTGGCCAGTTCCAGAACAGTAAGTAAACATCTGCCCTGCTAACTGACAAATTGACATCAGCAACAAGGTAATTCCTGCAATTCATAGAATCATAGAACAACCAAGGCTGGAAGAGACCCATTGGATCATCGAGTCCAACCATTCCCATCAAACACTAAACCATGTCCCTTAAAACAAAGCAACATAATCTTACTAGCCAGGCCTTTATCAGACACTAGAATATGTGGTTTTATCCATGGAGATCACTCTTTCAGCAAGAGCTCATAAGCACTGTCACCTTCTTTTCATCATGTTCCTATCAAGGCACAGTATATCCCAGAAAATCAGGAGGCACAATATTTTCAAGCATGACTTTTCACAGTAAAATACCAACTTGACAAGCCCATCAGGTTTTATATCTCTTAAACTGTGCTGAATTTGCCTTTATAAGTGCAAAATTACAAATGTTTCATTTTGAACCTTTTAAAATAAAAATCTCAGCTTTTCTAGATGAAAAGACCCTTTAAACAATTCCTTAAAAATTCAGGGGATGTATTTTTTTATTCAGTTGGTTGGTTGTGTTGGATTTTTTTTTTTTTTTTGGTAGGTTTTATTTTTATCAGAGTCTATGCTTCGACCAAGTCAGAACCTGGGGAGGCCTGTCAGGTTGGAGATGAAGGCTAGGAATTAAGTTGAAATTATTTCCCTTCTGTCAACCACCTCGCAGGTAGTCGAAAACACCAGCTGAGCACTAAGTTATTTGCAGAGCTCCATGGATGCTTGATTCCAGAGAGATGCCAGATATTCCAGATGCAGCTCGGCCACTGAGCAATGTCAGATAAGTGACATTGGGAATAGATGGACTCTTGGTCTCATTCAGTACATCTGATATTATGTTCCTGGGCACATGTCCAAAACCCATTCAACTCAATAGAAATGCAAAGAACTCGCTTGCTTTGAGTCAGATCTTGTATGACAACAGACAGGGACAGCTAAAGGTATTTAACCTGTCAAGGAGAAGAGTTAGTGAGAACTTGCTCCAGTAAACACACCACCTTTACTGTACTATTTGTGCTTCAAGTCATTCACTCTCAAGAACTAAGGAGCCTTATCTCCTGAGCCAAAACCCATAAGATTTCTCTTTCATGAAGACCCTTATAAAGTACTAGGTGCATTCCTCATATGAACCAGCAAGACCTGAGCCCAGGGCTGGCGAAGGAACCTGAGCCCAGGGCCGGTGAAGGAACCAGCACAACTAGAGGCAGTCTGAACCAGCAGAGAACCAGCACAACAGGGTAGCCTGTTCCAGTGCCTAATGACCCTTTCAGTGAAGAATTGTTTCCTTATGTCCAGCCTGAACCTCCCCTGGTGGAGCTTGAGGCCATTCCCTCTTGTCCTGTCCCCTGTCACTTGGGAGAAGAGCCCAGCTCCCTCCTCTCCACAACCTCCTTTCAGGGAGCTGGAGAGAGCAATGAGGTGTCTTCCAACCTGGTTATTCTATGTTTTTACATCAAGGAAAATACAAGAAGATTCACACTGACAAAACTAAAGCTGCATATAGAAACATTCACATTAGGGTCAGGCTGGATTTTGGACTACAAACCTCAGCTGAACAGCATGTCTTGGAAGGGCAATATGTATTAACTGACATTCTTCCTCTCCCTTCAGTTAATGGCAGCACAGATCACTTAAACAGTGGTCTAACGCTTTAGCTTGCATGACAGCAATTTATGCACCCTGGCAGGTGAGAATGACCCATTCAACTCTATCAACCTAAATAAGGAGGAGAAAAGCCTCCTGACAGCATTTCGCTGCCCAGTTCTTGTCTGAGACAACTCCAAACATCACTCAGCCATCGCATGTCTAACTTGAACTGACCGTGTCCAGCCGCTTGGCACACTAACTCCATATAATCACTTCCCACCCTTCCCTCCCAGTAAGGGTTAGACTTTGCCACGAAACAGCACAGCATTAAAACACTGGTCAAGTTCCCAGGAGCTCTACATGCCTTGCTCAGGAGACTTTTATTTTTTTTATTATTATTATGGTGGTAATTTCTTCTGTTTGGTTTGCTCTCACTGTCCCTGCTCTTGGCAGGAACTGCCACAGCAAAAGGATGCACAAGGAAAATATATCAGTACGAGTCAAGTACTTTGGAGAGAGAGTATTTTAAATAAAGAACAAACCTGAAATAGCTACCAGCTTCCCTATAGCCAGCACTGCCTATCACTGCTAATCCACCACCAGGGACTACCACACAGGAGCTAAATATTTTCTGGCCCATATTCAAGGAGAAAGAGAGCGAAAACCGACCAGCAAGCCAGAAACAAGAGAAAAGACCTCATAAGGCCTGTTCTCCAGACCCCTCACCAGCCTCGTTGCTCTTCTCTGGACTCGCCCCAGAGCTTCAACATCCTTCTTGTGCTGAGGGGGAAGACACCCTTCTCCCTAGTCCTGTTTATTGCCTGTTTCCAGAAGCATTACAGGCAGCACAAATAAAAAATAGTAATTAAAAAAAAAAAAAAGACGACAAAGAGCTAAGAGCCAGCAGATCAAAAACTCAGTACAACAAAGAAATGCAGACTCTGTTACTTGTAGCATGTGAGGCAGAAACACGTAATGACGATAATCTTAAATTAATTTAAATGAAGGGAGGGCAGAATTGAGCCTGGAACAAAAAGACAATACAAGCAAACCAAGAATGCTGCACTGCCAGCAATGTTGTCTTTTGATTAAAGGAACAGTTTCCAGGCAGGCTGGCAAAAAACAATTGTGAGCAACAGTAATTATGCAAATTAAGGTCTCCCCAGTGCTGACATCGTAGCTCTGTTTTAGGTTGCCTTCAAAAAGAAACAGCTTCAGCTGTGAAGCAAAAGCCCTCACTGTCAGTGAATTAGCACAGGAAGGATAACTCTGGAATCTCTTCATCAATTTGAACTCAACAGAGGAAAAAAAGGACACAGAGATACAGAGTTCCCGTAAGTTCAGGGGAGTGCAGAAGCAGAGCCCAAAATAATATCTGCCCTCACCAATAAGCCACCCAGTGTCCACTCACAGCTCGCAGGGCTCTGGTTGATCAATAGATTGGCCACAGCCCATCCTCGAGCACTCCTGTAACGCTCAGACAAGTACATCAGGTGCCAATACAGACTGCTCCAAGCAGACAGCAGAACGAGGAATCACAACAGAGGTGAAAGAAAACACCCAGAGACAGAATCACAGAATCATCAGGTTGGAAGAGACCCACCAAATCATTGAATCCAACCATTCCTATCAAACACTAAACCATGTCCCTCAGTGCCTTGTCCACCCATCCCTTAAACCCCTCTCCAGGGAAGGTGAATCAACTCCCTCCCTGGGCAGCATGTTCCAGTGCCCAATGACGCTTTCTGTGAAAATTTTTTTCCTAATGTCTAGCCAAGCCTCTCAGGAGACAGACACAACCCCTCTCGTGTCTCTGTATTTCCCACTGTCTCACTGTGGCAATTCTCATCCAGCTCAATAGGAGCTGCCATTTGAAATAACTCAGTCTGCTAAAGGGATTAGAACAGCAGACGATGGATGCTCTTAAATCACTTTCAGACAGAACTTTGCAGTGCTTGACTTCATCAATCTGTTAATGATTTTAGCTGAACACATTCTGCTTTTCTATTATTAAGGATAGCCCTGTTCTTCCCCCTCTTAGCTCCTCTTCTTACCTATTTTTTCCTTTCTCTCATGCAATCTCTTCTTAAAAGAAACTACACTCAGCATCTGAGCTGCGGGAGTTGGAAGTAAAATCAGTCCTGTGTCATTAAGGAGCCACAACAATAAGAGAATCATAGAATCACCAAGTTGGAAGAGACCCCCCAGATCATCGAGTCCAGCCATTCCTATCAAACACTAAACCATGTCCCTCAGCACCTCATCTACCCGTCCCTTAAATACCTCCAGGGAAGGTGAATCAACCCCCTTTTCCAATGCCCAATGACCCTTTCCGAGAAAAGGGAAGAGACAGGAGTCAGAAAGCTTGTCTTCCAGCTTAGGCCTGATCAGCAGCACAACCCAGAGCAGATGCCTTCTCCTCTCTTACATGTCTCAGTTTCTCATTAAAAAAAAAAAGAGTAAGAATAATACTACCTTTCCTCTTAAACTTTGTAAATACACATCTGAGCTATGCAGCATTTAGACCTTTATACAAACAGTCACATGTGTCACTCTGTAGGCACAAAATTAGCAGGGTTTGCTTGTAAAGGACAGGAAAACTAAACCAGAGAGACGGCCACAAAAACAGGGTCAATCCAACCTCCTACCTTGGGCAGAAAGCTTTCCCGCTCCAGCCTTCTGACAGAGACGCATAAGGGCAGCAGCCAGCCAGCCCTGTTTGCCTGCACCTGATGGGATTGATCACAGCTGGGGGGGATTTTCCAGTCTGGGCACAAAGCACAGGGAAAGGCTAACAACCAATTACAGCTCCCACTCCTTCCTCCCTGCACCCATGAGGTCCTTAAAGCACTTTCAGCAAGAGCTAAATAATCGTGGTTTATATATTCTCTTCCAACCAACAGCTTTTGCAAATGTTCATCCATTTGAAACCTCAGCATATTACACTTGGGGCATAACAACCCTGTGCAGAGCTACAGACTGGGAGAAGTCTGTCTAGAAAGCTGCCTGGAGGAGAGGGACCTGGGGGTGTTGGTTGACAGCGACATACCATGAGCCAGCAGTGTGCCCAGGTGGCCAAGAAGGCCAATGGCATCCTGGCTTGGATCAGAAATGGTGTGACCAGCAGGGCCAGGGAGGTTCTTCTCCCTCTGTACTCAGCACTGGTGAGGCCACTCCTTGAATCCTGTGTTCAGTTGCGGGCCCCTCACCACAAGAAGGATGTTGAGGCTCTGGAGCAAGTTCAGAGAAGAGCAACAAAGCTGGTGAAGGCCCACCATCAAGTCCAACTATTCCTATCAAACACTAAACCATGTCCCTCAGCACCTCGTTCACCTGTCCTTTAAACCCCTCCAGGGAAGGTGACTCAACCGCCTCCCTGGGCAGCCCTTCTCCCACCCAGCAGCTTCTCGGGGATGCCATTGGTTCTACAGGCACATGAGTCAAGCTGGAAGGGACCTGAATAGAGGAGAGACCTGGGACTCCCATCTTCAGGAAAATAAAGCCTGGCAGCAGTTAGAGACAACACGTAAGGCAAACAGCATCAGCTGCCAGGTGGGATGAGGGTGTGATGTAGCATGAAATGCTTTACCACAGCCGAGCGCATGCTGTGACTATCTCCCTCTCTCACAGAGGGAAGCCCAGACAGCAGGATCTTCACAGAGTCAATGACTCCAAGCGGGTTCTCACCCCAGTTTTCCTGCAGTGCAGCTCCCGCATTTCGCTTTAGCAAATGCCCACGCTCCCTCTAGTGCCCAGCTCACCGCTCACAGCCCCGCAACTCCGCACCCTTCCCCACCGCCTGAACCCCAGGGTGGCCAAGCCACTCTGGAGCTAATTAAAAGTGATGCTATTTTGGGCACAGAGGCCCTGCAGTGCTCTGCAGATCTGCCTGGCTACCGCTTGTGCCTCACGTCAGAACACAAAAGGGAGAAATCATGACATTCATGTCAGTGGGAAAGCAATAAGGTCTCCTTCGTGACTGAGAGGGAGGGGGGGAAAAAAAGAGAGGTTTGATTATTCAGGATCAATCCTTTCTGATTTTATTGTATGCTGAGACTCTGCTGCACACCAGGGCTGGGAACTGACCCTAAAATTTCCACAGCAGATTATTTATCAAACACACTTAGCGCACAGCCACATTCTTCAAATAAGCAGCCAACTTTATTCAGTTCCCTCAGTCCCACAACACCCCATAAAGGCAAGAAAGGAAATACTGCCATGACCTTCTTTTTGCATCTTTAACAACGGTGCTGAAGTCTTCCTTGGACGCTACAGGGAAGTTAGGGTTTGGGAATTTCTTTGCCTCAGATTCCTGCACGGAGTTTAAGCAAAGCAAGAAACGTTCATGCAAAGATGTGGCTTCAGCAAAGCAGTGTTTTCCAGCTAATGGTTGTTTCACCTTAAGGACCCTGTTGGGTTCTGCCAAGTACATCACCAAATCAGTCTCCAGCATGGAGTACAGTGAGGTCAAACTCCCACATCCCAGAATGAGAGAGAGGGAAGGCTTTCAGACAATATGGAAAAGGAATATCACCCACCGGCAGCCTTATGGCTGTGATTTACAAAACGCAAAGGGCCCACGGGTCTCCTTGCCTCTGTACTCATTTGTCATTCTTTCCTTGCACTTTTCGCTGTCAGAGGATACTGCAGGTTCAGTTCCCAACTACAGTAAACTCTCATAGGTCATTCCTACATCAATTTATGCTAAGGAGCCAATCAAATACTTGGCTGCTTTCATTTCATGAAAGTCATAGAATCATAGAATCACCAGGTTGGAAGAGACCCATTGGATCATTGAGTCTAACCATTCCTATCAAACACTAAATCATGTCCCTCAGCACCTTGTCCACCCATCCCTTAAACACCTCCAGGGAAGGTGAATCAACCACCTCCCTGGGCAGCCTCTGCCAGTGCCCAATGACCCTTTCCGTGAAAAACTTCCTCCTAATCTCTAGCCTGAACCTCCCCTGGTGGAGCTTGAGGCCATTCCCTCTCATCCTGTCCCCTGTCCCTTGGGAGAAGAGCCCAGCTCCCTCCTCTCCACAACCTCCTTTCAGGTAGTTGTAGAAAGTGTTGTAGAGTGTTGACTAGCAGAAGGTTGGACTCCACATCTTCCAATACAGATTCTCACTAGAAGATAAACTTGACCAGATCCCAACCAAACCCAAGTCTTAGCTCCATAACTCACAAGTTTCTCGGGTCTCTTTCAAGCTGGTTATTCTATGATTCTATGAATTGTTCTGGAATCAATGACTACCATAAGCTCAAACTCCTGAAATAAAATCTGGATTGGTAAGAGAGTACTGACTCAGGTAAATATATACTACTCTGCTGTCCTCCAGGGAGCCTAAGGAGCATGACATTCTGGTATTTTCTGTGCTAGAAGGGTCATTGGGCACTGGTAGAGGCTGCCCAGGGAGGGGGTTGACTCGCCTTCCCTGGAGGTGTTTAAGGGACGGGTGGACGAGGTGCTGAGAGACACGGGTTAGTGATTGATGAGAATGGTTGGACTCGATGATCTGATGGGTCTCTTCCAACCTGGTTGCTCTATGATTCTATGATTTAAATAAGTTCTTGACTGTTTGCAAGTCTGGCTTCCAGTACCTTTTAGTACAACCAACACTGAAGATCTTTGCACCTTAACCTATGCTTTGCCTACTAGATGACACTGATTTTTCACTTTCTAAAGACTCTTCTGAATAGTTTCCTCTAAAGTCTCTTATGAATCTGGCTATAAAGTTGGAAACTCTCAGAAAGTTTCATCTTCCCACAGCCTTGCATTTTAGAAAATATTTGTCTCATCTCACCACCCTTTGGGGAAAATTTCTCCTGCCTAAGATCAATTATCCGCTCAAAGCCATTTTCAAAATACTTTGTCATCTAACTGGATGAATGTTTTCCATTAAAAAAAAATAATTACACAATCACATAGCTGTTTGTTCGCGTTTAAACCGCTCTGAAAATGTAGCCACGTATCCTAGGCCTCACCCCTGAGCATGAAAAAGTCTGAATACTGAATCCAAAGGGAATATTCTGACAGGCACCTACAACAGGAGCGATTCCGTTACTGAGCTGTTATAAGAACATGGACAGCTTGCTGCACCAGGCACATAATGGTCCAGGGAATCAGCCAACTTCATGGGATCCACAAGCAACGTCAAGGCCAGGCCACCGGACGTTGACTTGACTTTGCAGTGAAACTAGTCTGGAGATAAATAATCTGAAAAATATTTCTCAGACAGCTTCTTCCTGCTCTACTGACTCGACACAGCCATAAAAGCAACAGCCATGCAAGAGTTTCATTTTTATTTCCCCATCTTCTATTTGAATATTAATTAAAAGGGATAAGCAAAGTCCTGAAGAAGGACTTCAGTGGCAAACCTTTTCACTAACTGTAGCGGAGAAGTAGAAATCATAGAATCATAGAACAACCAGATTGGAAGAGACCCATCGGATCATCGAGTCCAACCATTCCTATCAAACACTAAACCATGTCCCTCAGCACCTCGTCCACCTGTACCTTAAACACCTCCAGGGAACGTGAATCAACCACCTCCCTGGGCAGCCTATTCCAATGCCCAATGACCCTCTGTGTGAAAAACTTCCTCCTAATCTCCAGCCTAAATCTCCCCTGGCGGAGCTTGAGGCCATTCCCTCTTGTCCTGTCCCCTGTCACTCGGGAGAAGAGCCCAGCTTCCTCCTCTCTACAACCTCCTTTCAGGTAGTTGTAGAGAGTAATGAGGTCTCCTCTCAGCCTCCTCTTCTCGAGGCTGCAACAAGACATCGTGACACAGACACATATTCAACCGCAATGAGACCACAAGTTAGCCAAAAACCATTTGAGAAACAGTCTAGAACAGCAATTAATACAATGCAATTAATACGATTGCTCCGTCATCATCTTGCACTCTAGGAGTCAACATTTTAGATGGAAATCCAACTGGACTGTTGAAGCAGTTATCCATGGCTGACAATGAAATGCAGCATTGCCTACCTAAAGGCTCATTTCCTCCGTTCCCTCCCTTCCAAGCGTAGCAGCCTATTTGGAATTGCAAATATTGCCCATCCTGTTCTGCCCATCGCGCTCTGCATTGCGAGGCAGCTTAATGAAAAACTACCTGGCACACAGCAAGCGAGCCCATCAGCCTCCCCAGCTTGTAATTCGCCATGGGAGTGAGTAATGTCTCAGCAGCAAACCACCAGTACATTAGCAGATCACACCAGAACAGTGCCAGCAGCCTTCAGAGGAATCGTTCCCGGAAGAGACAGGCTTCACTGAGAGAACTTTTACAACCTGAATTTCCCTGCCAACCCTCAGAACTTGCACAGGGTACAAGGAATAGCACCAGCGGTAGGAGGAGGAGAAGAATCACAGCAGCCCAGGCACAGCAGAGCTGCTACTGTCTTATCACATCTATGTGAGTCTTGAAAATTTCCAAAGAGATTTCCAAAACTTTCCTAGAATAACTAGGTTGGAAGACACCCACCAGATCGAGTCCAACCATTCCCACCAATCACTAAACCATGTCCCTCAGCACCTCATCCACCCGTGCCTTAAACACCTCCAGGAAAGGCGAGTCAACCACCTCCCTGAGCAGCCTCTGCTAGTGTCCGATGACCCTTTCTGTGAAAATTTTTTTCCTAATGTCCAGCCTGAATCTCCCCTGGTGGAGCTTGAGGCCATTCGCTCTTGTCCTGTCCCCTGTCACTTGGGAGAAGAGCCCAGTTCCCTCCTCTCCACAACCTCCCCTCAGGTAGTTGCAGAGAGCAATGAGGTCTCCTCTCAGCCTCCTCTTCTCCAGGTTAAACACTCCTAGCTCTCTCAGCCTCTCCTCCTAAGGCCTGTTCTCCAGCTTCATTGCTCTTCTCTGGAGCAGCTCTCATCCTGACTCCCTCAGTGTTCAGAACCTGGATCATATCATAAACATCAATGCAACTGCACGGTCTGCACAAGTCACAGTAACCTTACTTAGGTACAACTATACTTCTCCAGGTTTATCTTCTGCACTGCTACACTGTACTGAGATAAAAATATGCACTGCTGTGATTTTTCCTGTAGTATGAAAAAAGGAAAATAGGAACTTGGTCTGGCTGAAGCAATCTGCTGTAACATGATAGTGTATTTCTTCACCTTTGCGTCTCAAGTTTGCCTCTGATTACTAGGAAAGGCAAAGGTACAGATACACACATATTGAGCAACGGAGCTGGTGAAGGGGCTGGAGAACAAGTTTTACGAGGAGCGACTGAGAGAGCTGGAGGTGTTCAGCCTGGAGAAGAGGAGGCTGAGGGGAGACCTCATTGCTCTCTATAACTCCCTGAAAGGAGGTTTTAGAGAGGAGGGTGCTGAGCTCTTCTCCCAAGTGACAGGGGACAGGACGAGAGGGAATGGCCTCAAGCTCCACCAGGGGAGATTCAGGCTGAACATTAGGCAAAATTTCTTCACAGAAAGGGTTGTTAGGCAATGGAACAGGCTGCCCAGGGAGGTGGTTTACTTACCTTACCTGGAGGTGTTTAAGGTGTGGGTGGATGAGGAACTGAGGGACATAGTTTAGAGACTGATGGGAATGGTTGGACTTCATGATCTGGTGGGTCTCTTCCAACCTGACTATTCTATGATTCTAGGATATAGATGGGCTAGCTAAAGCACAGTATGATCAAAGCTGAGCCATCTCCATAGATAATGGATTCCAAATGTCTTCTAGAGGTTAAAAGAAACCTAACAAAATGCATCGTTGCTTCTCACATTGGAATAAAACCACCCACGAGACCACAGACTTGGTAGTACTCCCATCATGGGGAAAAAGCATGGACAGAATGAAATACTTCCTATAAACAGCTACATTCATCAGAGTGACAACTCTGAAACCTAATGACAACTGTCCCCCCATCTACCATCCCACTAGCGATTATATCAGGAGAACAATCTGAGTAAGTGTGGGTTATCCACTGTAGTTTGTTAAAATCTCTTGAAAAAAAATATTGTCAAGGAACCAGATAGTGACATTTAAAGCTGTAACAGCAATAAAGGTGCTACAGCTTATTTTTGTAGGTCCTTATCCTTGAAAACATGGAGAGAGGAAGGAAGATAATATGAGGAATTGGATCATCTTCCAGGAAGGCTGGAGGGAGCATCTGGTGAGAAAACCAAGGAAAAGATTCACACAATAACATAACCAGCGAGAGAGAAGAAAAAGAAGTGTAGAGGATACAACTGCTCACTGAAAGGCACATTTAATACACAGTGTGTGCTCAGAAAGCAATGGAAAAAGAAAATAGCTTGTACATCTTCTGGCGATAACAGTCGTTTTCACTAAAAATTCTCCTACCTTCAGAAAAGCTTTAGCAAGAAAATATTTTATCTGATCGTTACCAGGTCCCTCCAGAGCTTCAGTGACCTCCCTCAATAAATGCTCCTGTTAGGGCAGCCTGACACTTGAAGCCCAAATACACTTTTCCTTTGTCTAATAGCAGATCCACCGCATTAAGCCAAGTCCCCTTCCCAAGGATACAAAGAACACAAACCTCAATTCTGCACACATTGGTGGTTTTACATTTTCCTAACAATTCCCACTTGAAGATCTTCAGATATTGTACACAGCAGAAGCTAATTCTGCTCCACATCACCACTTTGTGGTAGCTGAGCAGTACTGTCCTCATTTCACATGGAAGAGGAGATCCAGAGAGGTTAATTGTCTTTCCTAAGGTCACAGAAAAAGCCTCTGGGCAGGACAAAGCAGAGAACACAAATTCCCCTGATCTCACCAGCCTTTTCCGTCTGTCCTCATCCTGACCTTACTATCTGCAAATGCAGAAAACAAAAGTTTGTTGCCTGGGAGGGATTATTTTTTTAATAAGTTAATTTGAGATTGGAGGGATGTGGGAGAAAAGGGGGAGAGAAGATGCAAGGGAGGGGGGAGTTGCTCTTAAATAGAATCATAGAACAACCAGGTTGGAAGGGACCCATCGGATCTTCTAGTCCAACCATTCCTATCAATAAAAAAAAAAAAAATAAAAAAAAACAAAAACACACACAAGAGGTTTTTAACACTCTAGCTAACAGGACATAGAGCAGCTGCACAGATCTCCCTTTTGTGTAGGTCTGTCCATCCCACTAAACTCGCGTTGTTTTCATTCCTATGTTTTCCTCTTTGCAAACCCCTCCACTTGCCAGGAATCCCCCACCACTCACACCAGATCTGAAGTACACAGCTTCACGGCATGAAATTTGATTGATCGTGTTCTTAATAAATCATAAGTGACAAAAAGCTTAGATTTTGAAGTCTGTTCATGTACACGGGTAAAAGCAAGCTGGGTGCTTCTTTGCTGCTCTGGTAGCCTGGACACAATCGCAGACAGACATCCCCTACCTACTCTCCTAGGTCGTCCACCATAATCATGACACGAGTTGCAATCTTTTGTCCAGTTTCAATACACTTTCCTGCTGCTTTACAACTACTACGACCTAAGAAAACATCAGCTTTGAGGTGCGAGATTGGGAACAAATGCAAAAAAAAAAAAAAAGCCACGTTATTCCCCTAAGTGACCTTGGATAAATTAATTGACGTTCCTCTACCACCAGAGTAGAATGAGATGTGTTTGATAGGTTAGTGTTTGACAGGAATGGTTGGACTCGATGATCCAGTGGGTCTCTTCCAACCTGGTGATTCTGTGATTCTGAGATAAAAACTGAACTGCAGCAGAAAAACAGGCAGTGGATTCAGCCTCCTCTGCGAACAAATGAAAGGAGCCAGGTTCAAACATTTAATTTTACCTCTACGCTGTTTGAAAAAAAAAAAAAATTCTAATTAATCACTAAGTGCAGGGTGTTTTCACCAAGAGACAAAATAAAAAAAAAAAAGCCTCCTGTTGCTAAATCTCTTACCAGAAAAATCAGAAAAAAGATAACACGAGTATTTATTAACATCCTTGCTTTTCCTTCCCACAATCACCACACGGGCAATAAGCAACCAGTGTTTTGCTTGTGCTTTTGAGTTGGAAGCTTTCAATGCACAGGATCTGGAGGTGAAAGATCTCAATGAAAGCCACGAACAATCATGATATTTTCTTTTATTGCCCTTCTCAGTCACATAGAGTTAAAGAATGAAGGAAATTAGTTATTTAAGTGGTATTTTTCTGCAAAAGAAACCAAGGAAGGAGGGAGAATTCTGTGAAAATCCTTTTTCTGACCTGGACGTTAGAGAAAAAATAACCCTTCTTTCCCCTGCAAATACCTACGGAATGAGTTTTCCCTGTTACTTTAACCAGACATACTCAAAACTATTGGAAATTCATGCTGGGAAAGCATCGAGGGGGAATTTTAGCTTCTTTTGCTCAACACCCCTTGATTCGGCACCAAAATGAAACAAAGGAAAGGCCATATAGGTCGTTTGCTTCATTACACAACGTAATATATTAAAAATAAATAATCCTAGAGACAAGCCTATTGCCAAAATATACCATGGGGCTGCTCTCTGCTGAGCGTTTGCTTTCATCTTTAAAGAGAGTGCAATTCACGTCTGGCAAACGCAACTGCCTTTAAAAACTGGTTAAATCAAAGTAACGTCTACGCTGCTGTCAGAATTATCACCTGAGTAATAATAAACAGAGGAAAAAAAAAAAACTTCAGACAAAAAAGATAAAGTGGTTGAATTATGAAGCTGCACCTGATGCATAGATAGATAGATAGATAGATAGATAGATAGATAGATAAACAGAGAGACAATTTGCTTTTTAATGATTAATCAGCCCCATGAACATATCTGAAAATCAAGCTGATCTGGGTTATGCTGTTAATTGCTCTGTGCCCATTTCCAATACAGGCAAAACAACGCAAGAGGCGTTTTCAAGGCAGAGACAAGCTGTAGGAATCGGAAGAATCGGAATCCTGTCACTAAGGAATCCTTGAAATGACGCCTGCTCTCAGGCTGCACATCAGAGCGGAGCTAGGATTGCTGATACCAAGTTAAAACCTGAAGTTGTGGCCACAGGCACCTGTCGGGGGCTGGAAAGCATCCTGCCAGGATGCCTTTAGGGTAACCCCACCCACATATAAGCTCCCACAGACTTCCAGGGACACCTCAGCTGCTCGACTTCAGGAAATAGGCATGAGATGCTATCGATTTTTTTAAAAATTATTTTTTTCAACAAACTTTTCACTGTGCTTACACTCCCTGCCCCTTTTCAGAACCCCTTAAGGAGCAATGAGGCTTTCCACTCCTTAATGAACTGAGGGGATCCCACCCACCCCTGCACATCACCCACCCCCCAAGTCCACCCGGAGAGGCAGAGATGGAGGGGACGGGACAGCCTAGAGAATCATAGAACAACCAGGTTGGAAGAGACCCATCGGATCATCGAGTCCAACCATTCCTATCAAAAGGAGGCTCCGACCAGGGGGGATCCCAGCTCTGCCTTGGGGAGGGGGGTGGGAAAGGTGCAAAAACTTTTTTTTTCTCCCCATCTCCCAGCGATCGGAGGGGGGTTCCCCACTCCTCCCGCATCCCTAAAGATCGGAGTAGGGTGTCCCCCATCCTCCCGCATCCCCACGATCAGAGTGGGGCGTCCTTCTCCTCTGCATCCTTACAGATGGAAGAGGGGTGCCCCTCTCCTCTTGCATCCTCAGAGGCTGGAGCAGGGTGCCCCTCTCCTCCCACACCTTCTGCCATGGAACTGGGGTGCCCCTTGGCTCCTGCATCCTTAAAGATCAGAGCAGGATATCCCTCTTCTCCCCCATCCCCGAAGACCGGAGAGGGGTGTCCCCTTCCCTCCACATCCCCAGTGATGGGAGTGGAGTGTCCCCCATTCTCTACCATCCTTAAAGACCAGAGCAGGGCATCCCTCTCCTCCAGCATCCTCAGAGATTGGAGCAGGGTCCCCTCTCCTCCAGCATCCCCAAAGACCAGAGCGGGGTCCCTCTCTCCCCACACACCCTCACCCATTGCAACAGGGTCTCCCTCTCCTCCCGCATCCCCAAAGACCAGAGCAGGGTCCCTCTCTCCTCCCCATGCTAGGAGCAGGGTGTCCCTCTGCTCCTGCATCCCCAAAGACCAGAGCGTTTTAGTCTCCCTCTCCTCCCGCATCCGCACGATGGGAGCGGGGTCCCTCTCTCTCCCCACACCCTCAGCCATCGCAGCGGGGTCTCCCTCTCCTCCCGCATGCCAAAGACCAGAGTGGGGTCCCTCTCTCCTCCCCACGCTGGGAGCAGTAGGTCCCTCTCCTCCTGCGTCCCCAAAGACCAGAGCGGTGGTCTCCCTCTCCACCCCACGATGGGAGCGGGATACCTCTCTCCTCCCACATCCCCAAAGACCAGAGCAGGATATCCCTCTCCTCCCGCATCCTTAAGGATAGGAGTGGGGCGCCTCTCTCCCCCCACACCCTCTGCCACCGGATCGGGCTCCCTCTCTCCTTTCCACGACGGGAGCGGGATACCTCTGTCCTCCCACATCCCCAAGAAGGGAGAGGGATGCCCCTCTCCTCCCGCATCCCCACGATGGGAGGGGAGTTGCCCCTCTCCACCAGCATCCTCAGAGGTCAGAGCAGGGTCCCTCTCTCCTCCCCACGATAGGAGCGGGATACCTCTCTCCTCCCACATCCCCAGAGACCAGAGCTGGATGCCCCTCTCCTCTCAACTCCCTCCTCCCCACGATGGGAGCTGAGTCGCCCCTCTCCTCCCACATCCCCAAAGACCAGAGTAGGATGTTCCTTTCCTCCTGCATCCTCAGAGGTCGGAGCAGGGTCCCTCTCTCCTCCCCAAGATAGGAGCGGAGTTGCCCCTCTCCTCCCACATCCCCAAAGACCAGAGCGGGGTGTCCCTCTCCTCTCTCCTCCCCACGATGGGAGCTGGTTGGGGATGCAGGAAGAAGAGATGGGCAAAGACCAGAGCAGGATACCCCTCTCCTCCCGCATCCTCAGAGGTCGGAGCAGGGTCCCTCTCTCCTCCCCACGATGGGAGCAGGACGTCCCTCTCCCCCTACACACTCTGCTATCGGAGCAGGCTCCCTCTCTCCTCCCCACGATGGGAGCTGGTTGCCCCTCTCCTCCCACATCCCCAAAGACCAGAGCAGGATGTCCCTCTCTCCTCCCCACGCTGGGAGCTGGTTGCCCCTCTCCTCCTTCATCCTCAGAGATGGGAAGGGGGTCCCTCTCTCCTCCCCACGACGGGAGCTGGTTGCCCCTCTCCTCCCACATCCCCAAAGACCAGAGCAGGACGTCCCTCTCCCCCCACACCCTCTGCCATCGGAGCAAGGTCCCTCTCTCGTCCCCACGCTGGGAGCGGAGTCGCCCCTCTCCTCCCGCATCCTCCGAGTCCGGAGCGGGGTCCGTCTCCCCCCACCCCTCCCCCTCCCCCTCCCGGGGGGTTTCCCGTTGCCGGCCGGTACTCACGCTGCTGTTGTGGCCGGAGCAGTGCACCATGGCTTGGTTGTGCGCCGCGTCCCCGGTGAGGGCGAAGGCTGTGCTGCTCAGCGCCGGCTCCTCTGCCCCCCTCAGCCTCCCCTCCTCCGGGGGCCGCCGGGGCTGAGCCCGAGCTCCTCGCTGCCCCTCGGCCACCCCACCCCCTCCTCCTCCTCCTCCTCCTCGGCTGCTGCTCCTCCGGCTCCGCGGGGGCCCCTGCTCCCCGGCCCAGCCCCGCGGCTCCTGCCCCGGCCCAAGCGAGGAGGAGGAAGAGGAGGAGGAGGAAGCTCGGAGGGTGATGTCGGCGCCGGTGAAGCAGCAGCAGGAGACGAGCAAGAGCCACGTCCAGGCGAGGAAAAAGGCGTGAAAGGTCGGGAAGCGGCGGGTCCCCTTCTCCATGGCTGCGAGGAGCGAGTTTCGGGGGGCTCCGGGGTGCGGGGGGGGGCGCTGCGCTCAGACCTTTTTTTTTTTTTTTTAAGGAGAAAAAGGCCAGATTCAAATTATAATTATTATTATTATTCGCAAAAGGCTCCGCGCTTTTCTCTCGCTCTCCTCCTTCTTTCTCTTCCCGCTTTGCTCAGCCTCGGAGGCGACGACCAGGTTAAAAAAAAAAAAAAAAATTCAAAAAAATTAAAAAAAAAAGAAAAAAGGGAAATAAAGGCAAAAAGAGAAAAAGAAAAATACCCAAAAAAAACTCTCTCCGCTGTAGTTGGATTCTGTTCCTCGCTGTTGGTGGAATAATTTTTTTTTTTTTTTTTTTTTTTTTGGAAAAAAGTGCTTTTCAGAGAAACTGTTCACGTCCAAGGATTTGAGCAAGTGAGAGGGGAGCACCACGCGGGGGGAGGAGCCCCGAGCCTTGCCCAGCAGCCGCCGCTCAGCTCCGCCAGAGAGTCACCGAATCCTCCCGAGCGTCCTCCAGAGCATCCCCCGGGTCGGGCTCCTCCGCCGCCGCTCCCCGTCACCCTCCCGACCCCCGCACACGCCTCTGCGGGAATCCCGGGGAGCTTGTTGCTGCTGCAAGACGGGAGCCCAGAGGGATTTGGTGGGGAGGAGGGGGGCGAAGAACCGAGCAGGGGCGGAATCTGCAGGCGGCTGCTGCTGCTGCAGCACCAGCTCGGGGATGGGGAGGGAGATGCCACGTTTTGTCCTCCCAGCCGGGACAACAAAGCCCAAAGGAGCCTTTGCAGCTTCAGGAGGGACCTGGAGGGGCTGCCGAGCATCCCCTGTCGTCGTCGTCCCGAGAAGAGCCATAAAGCTGGGGAAGGGGCTGGAGAACAGGCCCTATGAGGGGCGGCTGAGAGAGCTGGGGGTGTTTATCCTGGAGAAGAGGAGGCTGAGGGGAGACCTCATTGCTCTCTACAACTACCTGAAAGGAGGTTGTAGAGAGGAGGGAGCTGGGCTCTTCTCCCAAGTGACAAGGGACAGGACAAGAGGGAATGGCCTCAAGCTCTGCCAGGGGAGGTTTAGACTTAACATTAGGAAGAAATTCTTCACAGAAAGGGTCATTGGGCAGTGGAACAAGCTGCCCAGGGAGGGGGTTGATTCACCTTCCCTGGAGGGGTTTAAGGCACAGGTGGATGAGGTGCTGAGGGACATGGCTTAGTGTTTGATAGGAATGGTTAGACTCGATGATCTGGTGGGTCTCTTCCAACCTGGTTGTTCTATGATTGTTCTATGACCGTCTGCCATGTCTCACCAGAGCGAATCCTTTGCAGAAACCCCTCGGCTCTTTCCCTCCTTCAGGTCAACCCACCCCTGTCGACCTTCATAGAATCATAGACCTTCCCCAAGTTCTCCTCCCTTTAATTAATGAGGATTAGATGCACCATCCCCGCCCTCCTGCTTCGAATCATAGAACAACCAGGTTGGAAGAGACCCATCGGATCATCAAGTCCAACCATTCCTATCAAACACTAAACCATGTCCCTCAGCACCTCATCCACCCGTCCCTTAAACACCTCCAGGGAAGGTGAATCAACCACCTCCCTGGGCAGCCTAGTCCAATGCCCAATAACTGTCATCCTTTGCCCTCCGAGGATGGGCCCCACGGTTTCACCCCCAGTACCAAGTCTCAGAGTGGGGCTCAAGACTTTCTCCTGCCTAAGGTGGGTCTCCCAGGCCGAGAGGGAGAGGAGGGAGTGAGGGGCAGGTAGGGTGGGGTGATGGTGGAGGTTCTTCTCAAGCTCGTCTTATCCACCTCCTGCTGCAAAAAGCATCTCCCTGGGGTCCTGGAGGTCCCAGGAGAGCAAAAAGGGAAGAGGGGACTGCAGAGCCCTCACCACCTACCTCCAACAATCCCCAGTGCCTGTCCTGGAGGAGTGGAAAGAGGGTGGGCAGAGAAAAGTGCCAGTAGCTCCAAGAAGGGGAGGGGGATGCTACCCACAGGCAAGTCCCTACGCGAAAAGGGAAAGTGGGAGGTGGGGGTAGGGGAAGCGAGTCACCCACCCTCAACCCAGCTGATGTTATTTCTGGCTTGGAAACGGCTCCTTTGCAAACGACGCTGCCAAAACGTTTGGGAGGTGACATTTCATTTGTGTGGGAACCATGACGTGGTCCCCAGCCACAGCTGATCCATAAAACCCGCAGGGGAGGGGATTGCAGGAGTTACACACACGCACCTGGGGCAGGTGCTACCTGTGTGCCCCCAGCCAGGAGCTGCAGCCTCCTCCTGCTGCTAAACGAACAACATGGGGAATGGGAAGGCCCTTAACTGTCTCCCTAGATGAACTGTCCCCCCAAATATGCGGCAGCAGCAGCACAAAGGCCACCCCTGGATTGCTGTGCACTGCAAAGGGATGCGCTGCCCATCATACATCATCCTCCCACAGTGAGGCTGTAGCTGTGACATGCAGAACTTGCCCTTACATCATAGTTAAAGTTCCTCCAGCCCCTCAGGACTCGACAGCAACTCCCTGCTGCTCCTGGAGATCTCTGCAAGTCCAGAACCCCTGTCACAGAATCATATAGATTGGAAAAGACCTTTAAGATCATTGAAGTACAACCTGCCAACTAACACTGCCAACTCTGCCACTAAGCTGGGTCCCTAAGCGCCACATCTGCACCTTTTCCAAACATTTCCAGGAAAGGTGACTCTACTGCTTCCCTGGGCATCCTGGTCCAATGCTTGACAACCCTTTGAGTGAAGTAATATTTCCTAATGTCTAGTTTAAACCTCCCCTGGTGCAACTTGAGGCCATTTCCTCTCATCCTATCACTTGTTATTTGGGAGTAGAGACCCAAACTCACTTCTCTACAACCTCCTCACAGGCAGTTGTAAAGAGTAATGAGGTCTTCCAGTTCCCACTGATTATCCATTGTGCAGTCCACCCTGTCCTGTTTATCTTTTCAGCCTTGGTGGACACTTTAAGATCTTGTGCTTGTTCACATGTGGATCAGCCGCTCAGCTGTGTGGCATCATCCATGACTTCTTGACCCAAGCCCACCCACACCAAGAAATGATCTCCACAAGAAATCCTCAAGAAGGATGTTGAGGCTCTGGAGTGAGTCCAGAGAAGAGCAACAAAGATGGTGAAGGGGCTGGAGAACAGGCCCTATGAGGAACAGCTGAGAGAGCTGGGGGTGTTTATCCTGGAGAAGAGGAGGCTGAGAGGAGACCTCATTGCTCTCTCCAACTCCCTGAAAGGAGGTTGTGGAGAGGAGGGAGCTGGCCTCTTCTCCCAAGTGTCAGGGGACAGGACTCAAGCTCCGCCAGGGGAGATTTAGGCTAGAAATCAGGAGGAAGTTTTTCACACAGAGGGTCATTGGGCACTGGAATAGGCTGCCCAGGGAGGGGTTAGATTCACCTTCCCTGGAGGTGAGTAGACAAGGCGCTGAGGGACATGGTTTAGTGTTCGATAGGAATGGTTGGACTTGTGGGTTTCTTCCAACCTGGTGATTCTAGGATTCTGTGATTTGTGGGAGTATCTGCTTTCCCAAATCCTGCCAGTTCTGTCACCACAAGAGCCCAGCAGTGCTGGACATGACAGAATGTGATGGACTTCATGCACAAGTGTGTTCACCAACATTTTCTTTAGAGCAGTACCAGAATGAAAAGCTTTTACTTGCAGCTAAAATCACCCTCTGTATCGTCCACACTGCCACACTTGAGGACAAGCCCAGATATTCAGTTCATTCTGCATCAACAAGATCTCCCCAGGTCCTCATGCAACAGGAAGGGCTATTTTTTCTAAAGAAAATCCTAAAACTCATTGCTCAGTTCATGTTTATTACTGTGAAATAATAGGATGCAAGGGCAAGTCCACTGATGATGAGGGACTGCCTGTCACTGTCTCCCTGCTCGGGATCTCCAGCCCTCAGCATGAGCCTCAGAACCAGAGGGACTCTGCAGTGCTCTGTGATCCCTTTCCATCTCCAGAAGACAAAGGTAACGTGAGCAACACCCCCATCTCCTGCACGATTCGCGAACTGCGTGCGTGTCACAGTCACACAGAAAAGGGACCTTTCCAGTTTTTGCCATTCCTCTTGCAGGAACGTCAGATTTTTGCTTTGAAACCTCTTGCGTGGCACCGCAGGACAACAAGGGCGTCATTCGACAACCCTCTATTTGCACAATCCATATCCAAGAATAGAAATGGAGTCGTCCGACACGGTATCCATTACAGGCTGTTTTAATCCACAGTCTAATCCATTACAATCTGTTTTAATCCCTACCCAGCTGCAAATATCCATCCAAAGAGGCAGGGGTGGGTGTTATATTGTGTTGGACCATGTTGGTTTTTAATTGATGTGAGGCAGCCAGATGCCGTAGCACCAGGCGCTGCAGTCGATTTCTAAGTAAGCACAGAAGTAAACGTTCTGGAAGGCAAATTGCCTCCCAAATATAAAATAAAACACGCCCTTAATCAAGGGGGAGCTGGGTTCAGTTCAGGAGAGAAAGACAATGGGAGGGGGATTATGTTTGCTTGGAGGGGATGATTTGGATGGAAGAAGTCTACTACTACCTAAAGAAAGAAACAAATAGTCTGACAATCATTTCATACCAAAGCTTTCTAAACCAGCACTGATCATTTGGGGCTTTCATTTTTTTTTTTTCCTATTCTGCAACTTCCATTTTGAAAAAAAAAGCCAAACCATGAAACCAAAGAGCTATAGTCCTACCACACCTATCAATAACTTCTCCATCACTCCCTCCACTGCTCCCCGGTACCCCTATCCCTTCTGCTTTGCACTGCTGTGCCCCCTTTTCATAGAATCACCAGGTTGGAAGAGACCCATCGGATCATTGAGTCCAACCATTCCTATCAAACATTAACCTATGTCCCTCAGGACCTCGTCCACCCGTCCCTTAAACACCTCCAGGGAAGGTGAATCAACCACCTCTCTGGGTAGCCTATTCCGATGCCCAATGATCCTCTCCGTGAAAAACTTTCTCCTAATCCCTAGCCTCTAGTCCCCCAGAGGGGACCTTTGGGTTACACGTGGGTGATGGGAGGGCAGGGGACCCCTCCTAGGGTCCTGGGACACTGCTGCTGGGACTGGGGCCAAGCTGGGACTCGTACCAAGCCCTGCTTGGTGGCCAGCACTTAGGTCTGCTCCATGGACAGCATGAGGGCCTGCCCCAGTCCCAGCTTGGTAGCCAGTACTGGCCCAGCTCAGTGGCCAGCATGCAGGCCAGCACTAGGACCAAGCTGGGCCAGCACAGAGGCCCGGTCAGTGGCCAGCATTGGGGCCAAGCTGGGCCAGCACAGAGGCCCGGTCAGTGGCCAGCCATGCCCCCTCTCCTCCTGCAGGGCTGCACAGACCCAACTCCCCTGCAAGCACAGAGGGCATCACCCAATCACTACTGCCCCAGGAAATTACTGAGCAAGAGCTGGAACCTGAAAGAAAAGGAGGGGGAGTGAGGCAGCAATCACAAGAGGAAAATTTAGAGGAGGGGAAATAAAAAGGAGAGCCCTAGCTGTACAGCACTCTCTTCACACCCACGCACTCCTCCCCTGAAGGCTTCCAGCACTACTCAAGGCCTCCCAAGAGAGGAAATCCCACACGTACTAAGGGAAAAATCAATGGCTGCTTCAGTTAACTTTAACCTATTTATTATGTGTGAGACCAGTCAGTGGAAAACAAAGCAGCTCTGTGATAATGCTGTCTGGGCTTACTAAGGGAAGGGCTGAATCTACCTAAACAAAAATCATTAAAAGCTGAAGTGTCCCTGTATCCTCAGACTAAAGATCATGTGCCAGCAGGGCCCCCACTGTTCCTGCCAGTGCCATAGTACTCCCATTATGGGAGAGATTATTCTCCTAACAGCTATTTGGAGTGTGCAGAAGACAGTTTGCCTCTGAAGCACAGCAGGTCCATGACAGGGAGATTTTAGCATTATCAGGCTTGCTGCAAAGCTACTCAGTAGGGGCTGCAAAAAAAACCCGTTCACAGATCACAGAATCACCAGGTTGGAAGAGACCCACCACATCATCGAGTCCAACCATTCCTACCAACCTCTAAACCATGCCCCTCAGTACCAATGCTGCAAGAGGGAATCTGGCTCTTGCACTGCACAATGAAGGGGGCATCCAGCAGCACTGCAAGAAGCATGTGATATGTGTAGCCACGTACCAGTAGACCAAGGGAAGCGTTTGACACATCCATGGGACAGTGGTAGGATCACAGCAGACCTTGGAGCAGGATTCTCCTGAAGTACTGAGTCCCCTCACTGCACCATCTTCTTGCTTAACTGGAAGGGTCATTGGGCACTGGAACAGTCTGCCCAGGGAGGTGGTTGACTCAGCCTTCCCTGGAGGTGTTTAAGGGGTGGGTGGATGAGGTACTGAGGAGCATTGTTTAGAGATTGGTGGGAATGGTTGGACTTGATGATCCAGTGGATATCTTCCAACATGGTGATTTTATGATTTTTTATGATTTTTAAGATGACCCAAAGCAGGAGAGGTGCCCCAGGCCATGCTGACACTGCAGTAGGTAAAAGGTTTCAGCATATCTCAGGCTCAGAACTTCACCACTGTGAGCAGATCACAGAATCACCAGGTTGCAAGAGACCCACTGGATCATCAAGTCCAACCATTCCTATCAAACACTAAACCATGCTCCTCAGTACCTCATCCACCTCAAACACCTCCAGGGAAGGTGTATCAACCACCTCCCTGGGCAGCTTGTTCCACTGCCCAATGACCCTTTCTGTGAAGAATTTCTTCCTAATGTTAAGTCTAAATCTCCCCTGGTGGAGCTTGAGGTCATTCCCTCTTGTCCTGTCCCTTGGGAGAAGAGCCCAGCTACCTCCTCTCCACAACCTCCTTTCAGGTAGTTATAGAGAGCAATGAGGTCTCCCCTCAGCCTCCTCTTCTCCAGACTAAACAACCCCACCTCTCTCAGTCACTCAGATGCAGTGCTCGGTTTGTTATTCTGCCTGTTTGCACTCCCTCCTTTTTGAATTTTCTACCCAAACATCATGTCTGTGGGAGACAGAAGAGGCCCTCTCCTTCAGACAGCTCCACTACCTTCACTAACTGCTACTGCTGCTCAAAAGTTACACAATGTGCACAGCACAACTAAAGGACTAGGTGAGATGCACAGAGAAGTCTTGAACGCTCTGGGGAGATTAAAAAGATTTCAGATCATCCCCCTAGATAATTATGGGTTCTGGTGTTGGTCCTAAAGCCAAGATAAGAAAATCTCCTTCTGCTGATAATCAAGCATCATCAGAAATGCCAAAGAGTTTATCGGAATGGATTTGCAGCATATATAAAGATAAGTTGTGCAGCACACAAGTTGACTGCTTTGAATTCACTGCGTGCAGCAGGTTGTGTATACATCTATCTTACAGATCCCAATCAGAAATATAGGAGGCCCCATCTCCCAGAGTTCAAATAGACCAGGGCCACAGCAAGATCACAGATGTTCAGAAGCACTTGCCAACTCCTCAGAAGCACTTAGAGAGCTCTGGGTCAGGATATTCAAACTTGCTGCCCCTCTTTGTCTTCTGAATTCAAAGAGCTTGTCTTAAAAAATGTGTCAAACTGCGCCGTGTGCAATGAAGAGAGGCACAATCATGGCTTAAGGTGTTATAATATCCAGGAACATGTTATGAGCACTAAGAGATCCCATCTGGAGAGAAACTGATTAAAAACAGACAATGTGACTAATATTCACATGGTCATTGATTGAGAAAGAGAAAATGACCCTCATCTCCCAAGGTGTGTCTCCGTCTCGCACGTTCCATGGAGATAAAGGAATCCTCTTTACTGGTAGACATTCTGTGCACCTCTCATCAGCTTTTCATCTCCGTTTTTTATTAAAGCCTCATGCCTATGATTGCTTAGGAGTGCAGAAACCGTACTCTGCAGAAGCAGAGCACAAATACTGCCTTGCTGTGCAGAGAGATTCTTTTTGAACATGAAACTTCCCTTCTGCTTGTTCCACTCTTTCCCTAGGGCATAACGGGATCTGGAAAGGTTCAGGTTTTCTCTTCAAAACACTCATAACAGGACAAGAGTAGCTAAAGCTACTGTGATTTCAGGGGGATGAAGTTGTTTGAGCAGGGCAAGGCTTAGTACAAACAAAATTTTTGTAGAAGGAAAACACAATTCTAAGATTTTCGCACCTCTTGCTGCTGGGTAAACACCCTTCAAATATCCCTCCTGTTATTTCAGAAGAAGAGGTGCTCATTCATCCTTAGCTACCATGCTGGAAGCAGCTACTTACTACCCAGTTCAGCCCTAGTACTTGAGCTGTTCAGGTAACCCTCATTAACAGTTAGCAGCCAATTAAAATAAGGAACAGCTGGAATACTTTGACTAAAATGGGTTTAGGATAATGGAGGAGCTCAGCTGGCGTATTTGAAGGTGCAGTTAAAAGTAATTGTCAGAGCAGTGCTTGTCCCCATGACCCAAGTGTACTTCATGTTTAAGCACAGGCTTCGAAATAGGGTTTAAGACCCAAGAGATTTCACTAGTCACCAAGGTGAGGCCACTCCAGAAGTGACTAGCATTTATACAGCCCTCAAAACCAGGGATCTTGAGTGGTCACATAATTCATTTACCTTTCTCTAACTCAAATTCAACCACATTTGAACCAGAGTACAATGTACAAGTCAAAGCTAAAATAATACGATGAGACGGTTAAAAGGGAGAGATTTTTGGATGATATGAAATCAACCAACGAAAGAGAAATTTTGCTTATCAGACACAAGCTGTTCCTCCTCACCCTGGATTGTGGTGGAAGGTCTATTCCCATCTCTCCATCTTCTCAACAACACCCCTAAAAATATATCAGCAGCTAGTGGCTCTAGGAAAGAGAAAGAAATGGAAAATATTCTATACTCATCTTGTATCCAAGATACTCCTCAAGAGCCTTTACCCTCTCCTGCCCTGAACATCTCCAAAGACTCCAAATTTCCAAGGCTTCATGTGGCTTGTAGGCTCAAAGTCAGCTGCTCCCACTTTAGCTTAAAAACATATTTCCATGACTCCTAAGCATCTGCTGATTGGGATCTTGCTCACGTACCAATCACTGAAGAAATACCAAATATTATCAGGTGCAAGTAAAGTTGTGTGATGTGTGTGATATAAATTGTATTTTCCTGGTCACCACCATAAAGCCACAATTCATACAACATGAGCCACAACTAAGGGGACATTTAGGAACATGTCACTGACTGGAGATGGCCTTCTCCAAGCATTCCCATGCAACATAGAATCATAGAACAACCAGGTTGGAAGAGACCCATCGGATCATCGAGTCCAACCATTCCTATCAAACACTAAACCATGTGCCTCAGGAAACATAGTTCTAGCTCACAGGACAACCAGGTAGTGTTGTCCTCAGCAATCCCATTATTTCCTCCCCTAGTCTAGTGGAGAAGCACCCAGGGAAGAAATTCAAAGGGCTTAGTAGCTTCAAATAAAGAGGGACACCAAACATCAGCCACATCCACGGCCCCCACAGGCTACTGGCAGAAGCAACAGCAACAACCCACAAATCCACAAGGATGGAAAACTTCATTGACAGCCTCCAGTCTATAGAATCATAAACAACCAGGTTGAAAGAGACCCATCGGGTCATAGAGTCTAACCATTCCCATCAAACATTAAACCATGTCCCTCAGAACCTCATCTACCTGTGCCTCCAGGGAAGGTGAATCAACCACCTCCCTGTGCAGACTGTTCCAATGCCCAATGACCCTTTTTGTGAAAAACTTCCTTCTAATCTCTAGCCTAAATCTCCCCTGGCAGAGCTTGAGGCCATTCCCTCTCGTCCTGTCCCCTGTCACAGTATGTCAAGGAGATACTGCACAGGAGATGTGCTAGAAAGCTGTCCTGTAGAAATCAGAAATATGATACAAACTGCCTTTCCCCACCCCACACAGTGCGTAAGGGATGAATGGAGTTGCAGTGGCCAGTTCTTTGCAATTAAGAGTTTGCTCTCACTCCAGGTACATTTCCCACATTGTATCCTCTTCCAGACAAATCTTTCCCTCTTCCACTCCCTCATCCCCCTAAGCTTGAGATGGACCTAGGAGGGGAAGGAGCTGGTTTTGTTACTTCTTTACTCAAACTGTGTGTATGCACACACACACACACACAAAAAAAAGCAGAATTTTCTTAGCAAACTCTAGAGAAGCAAGTCTGGCAGGGCCCCCAGCTTTGATAGTTGGACTTCACAACCTGCCACCGTTTGGTGCTGGTTTTTTCTTCTATAACAAACACAACCTTTTAAGATTCTTACCTATGGCTATTTCTTTGTCTTCTTTTACGAACAAGAGAAAAATTGAACTGCAGCACTGAGGAAAGACTTTATCCCAGTCAACATGAATGGAAGGGTCTATATTTAGTGGGGAAGAACAAAACAAAGAGGAAGTATTAATATAAAGAAAAATAACACAGAACTACAGCAGAAAGCAGGTGGCTTTAGGCAGGTATTTCTTATCAAGCCAGTCCTGGCAGACCCCAGATCTCCTGCGCACTGATTCAGCAACAACTAAAATCATAGAATAACCAGGTTGGAAGAGAACCACAGGATCATCAAGTCCAACCATTCCTATCAAATACTGACCCGTGTCCCTCAGCACCTCATGCACCCACCCCTTAAACACCTCCAGGGAAGGTGAATCAACCACCTCCCTGGGCAGCCTCTGACAGTGCCCAATGACCCGTTCTGTGAAAATTTTTTTCCTAATGTCTAGCCTGAACCTCCCCTGACAGAGCTTGAGGCCACTCCCTCTTGTCCTGTCTCCTGTGACTTGGGAGAAGAGCCCAGCTCCCTCCTCTCCACAACCTCTTTTCAGGTAGTTATAGAGAACAATGAAGACAATGAAGTCTCCTCTCAGCCTCCTCTTCTCCAGGCTAAAAGGAGCTAAGTTGAATCAAATCTCATGTAAACAGAGTTTTAAACATTCTGAAAGAGGGAGTCTCAGGCAAATTTATGCCCCCAGCACCTCTAAGACACCTTGAAGTAGGACAAAACTAAGTGGTGGCTATTACAGCCACTGCTAGTTGGACTGTCTTGGCTGGTAGCTTCAAGGCACAGGGGAGTAAGTTAAGTTTCATAGAATCATAGAACAACCAGGTTGGAAGAGACCCACCGGATCAAGAGGAAATTAATAAACTTCATACTGGCCCCAAGAAGAGAACAGCACGTAACCCACACACAGTGTGATGCATATTCACTTGTGTGCAGGCAGAGACCAGGCATCACTACTGTGCACACATGCATGATGCCGATGACTGAATTAATAAAAGTTTAAACTCTAGCAATGTCTAGAGGTCCTCTCAGACTCCAGAAAATGCCTGCAAATGTGCCAAAGAAACAATCTGAAGTCTAGATTATGACTTGCAGGCAACACACAAGCTCACTGCCTTCAGACAGAGAGCAAATGAGAACAGCGAAGGAAGATGATCGTCATGAAATAAGAACTCTGCTGGGAAAAATCAGGGAGTTCATCTGGGGAGGGAGGAGGAACAATCTCCACGGATGTTCTGTGCAATGCAGAAGCACCCAGCAGGCCAAAGGCTGCACAGGCAGAGGGGCCAAAACCCTTCATCCCCCTTCCCTTAAAAAAGAGCTTGACTACAAAGGGTCATTGGGCATTGGAACAGGCTGCCCAGGGAGGTGGTTGATTCATCTTCCCTGGAGGTGTTTAAGGCAGGGGTAGATGAGGTCCTGAGGGACATGGTTTAGTGTTTGATAGGAATGGTTGGACTCAATGATCCGACAGGTCTCTTCCAACCTGGTTGTTCTATGATTCTATGAAACACGGAGTATATTTATTCTGCGATCCCTTTTCTGAATCTGTCCAGCATCTGGCAACGTTAGCGGTACTCTGGAGCTGAAGATCAATCTCAAAAGGATTAAAATATTCAGGGACTCAAATGAAAATACAATTAATAAGTCTGCTACATAAAAGAGTCTCATGCTCATAATGCAGTCAGAAAGGGCTGAACATTTTTCCCTGGGCTTACTCCACTCCATTACTGCAATAATGCACCGTAATACAGTTAGCATTGATTTGCCGAAAGGTACATGTAATACATCTGCAAGCTAACAGGGAAAAAGGAGGGAGTCTCTCTCCTTGAAAGGCTGGAATTACTTAATTATCTAAGGAAAATGACATGCAGATTTAACGGCACAGGGAAGAGCTGGGACTGACTTCCCCCATTCCCAAAGAGTACAGAAGAACACTTCTCCGCTACGTGAGCTTCATGCAAAGCAAACCCTCCCGGTTTGTTATTATTAATTACCCTGGCTCCTATCACTGCAATTTAGAGGTGTTGATACTCACATCTCCCCCAGCTATCTTGCTATTCATAAATCATACTGAGAGGAGTTGCCAGGAGAGGGGAGGGAGTACTAAAGGAAACTTGTAAGCATCTCTAAGCAGGCAGCTGCTGCTGGAAGAGGCTGCAGTCCCCTCTGCACAGAGTCAGATGTAAACCAGTATTAATGTCGCAAACAGCAGGACACATTCCAAAAATGAGCAGTGAAATGAGTGCAAACAATGCACTCAGAAAAGGTAAAGGAAAGCGGATGACCCAGGGGATTAACGTCTCATCTTCATAGCCACAGGTTGGATCAGATGGCCTGATAAAAGCCAAAAAGCACTATGATGATTATTAATCTGTAAGGGGTTACTGTAGTGCAGCGATAGCCAGGGTTGTTCGAGTGGTTAAAACACCACTGATTTTTCCTTCAGAGCCCGGAGCTAATAATTTAAAACCTCCTTTCCAGCTTAGCATCATTAAAATGGAGTTCAAATTACCTCAGCACTTCAAAAGCTAAGTTCTGAACAGGGTTTTGGCCATTACGTGTCTCCTACTCCTTCATACAATTACACATTCCACAGAAAGCATTCACTCTCCTGCTCCTTACAACAGTTCATAGTATCATATATATAGAATCATAGAATAATACAGAATATAATCATAGAATCACCAGATTGGAAGAGACCCACTGGATCATTGAGTCCAACCATTCCTATCAAGTTGTAGTGAAACCATTGCTCCTTTTTAAAGGAGCATCCCAAATAAGGAATGGTTGGACTCGATGATTGGGTGGGTCTCTTCCAACCTGATTATTCTATGATTCCTGAGGGATTTATCTCAGCCCAGTGACCAGATCGATGACCACACCTTGTGACTGACATCATTCACTTGCCTTCTGGACGGCAACTGAAGCCTGAATCAGATCTGGGTTCAAAATGAGGTTTAGGGGCATCTGCATCCCACCTTATACCAAGACAGAATCACAGAATCACAGAACAACCAGGTTGGAAGGGACCCATCAGATCTTCTAGTCCAACCATTCCTATCTAACACTAAACCAAGTCCCTCAATACCTCATCCACCCGTGCCTTAAACACCTCCAGGGAAGGTGACTCAACCCCCTCCCTGGGCAGCCTATTCCAATGCCCAATGACCCTCTGTGTGAAAAACCTCCTCCTAATCTCCAGCCTAAACCTCCCCTGGCGGAGCTTGAGGCCATTCCCTCTCGTCCTGTCCCCTGTCACTTGGGAGAAGAGCCCAGCTCCCTCCTCTCTACAACCTCCTTTCAGGTACTTGTAGAGAGTAAGAACTTGTAGAGAGACAGAACACTCTTTCCACTCACAGCTTTTTTTTTTTTTTTTTAAGATCATTTCAAAGTTACAAATAGTTGAGATTCAAAAGCAATGATTGTTGGAAAGGAATGGCATCTTCTCATAGATCATTCACGGTGCCTTATGAAAAAAGAGGAACTTAAAGCCATATAAATTCTTCATTGGCAGTCCAGTTTTCTTATTTTGAGGAGACATTTTCCTCCCTTCTACCATTTTCAGTTTAACCTAAAGGAAAGATGGATTTCAGGAGGTTTTGTTCTTTTTCCATTGTGGAGTGTATGTGTTATCCCTTTCCCCACACTGTACCTTTTCAATACTTCTTCACCCCTGGAAGCTTGAGAGAATGGCAAAAGAAACAATGAAAGTAACGCAGAAACAGACCAAGAAGTCAACTGGAAGTATTCATTCTGGTATTCTATCATATACTGAAGTGAAAAAGGGACAAAACAGGGTTAAAATGAAACTTTCAAGCACTAGTGATCTGAAATACTGAGATCTCTGGTCTCAGTGAAAATCAGGGGGAGGAGAGAAGAAAAATCACAAAGACCTTAGGAGGAACAGTCTTTTCTTTTAATCTTCTTTAAAGGATTTTTAAACTGGGTTTTTTTTAAAATCAAACTGATTAAAATTAGTGGATTGCTGTATAAATTTTACAAGGAGCAAGTTCAGATTGACACCATGCTTTCCGCAAGAGGATTTCTCATAAATAGCATAATAGCATTTTTTATGTTGCAATTAGCTTTCCCCAGTCCAGACTGAACAGAATATTTCTTATTCTTCTTGGTGGACTTTTGCCTATACTTCCATCATCACTGCATTATCAGCAGCTAAGGAGTCTTCTCTGCCTGGTCTCTCATTGAGGTCCACCTTTATCACACAAGTAGACACAGGAGGGAGCTCACACACCCCCATCCACACTGAGGTTACATCTCTCCATGCAGCAATCAAAGTGATTTAACATCTCTGAGTCTGAATTCAGAGTTCCTCACTGCTCTCCCCAGCTCCATGAAAGGAGGTTGTGGAGACGAGGGAGCTGGGCTCTTCTCCCAAGGGACAGGATAAGAGGGAATGGCCTCAAGGTCTGCCAGGGGAGATTTAGTCTGGACATCAGGAGGAAGTTTTTCACTGAAAGGGTCATTGGGCACTGGAACAGGCTGCCCAGGGAGGTGGTTGATTCACCTCTCCTGGAGATATTTAAGGTGCAGGTGGACAAGGTGCTGAGAGACATGGTTTAACGTTTGATAGGAAAGGTTGGACTCGATGATCCAGTGGGTCTCTTCCAACCTGGTTGTTCTATGATTCCATGATTCTTTGCTCAAACCACCTTGAAGTCAAGAAGCTGTGAGCAGATACTAAGACTGAGCGTTTGCTCATTTGCCAGGCTACAGCTTAAAAAAAAAAAAAAAAAAAGAAAGAAAAGAAAAATCCATCATTTTACTTCAGCAGATATTTCTACAGAGAATGGAGTAGGCACTGACAGGGCAGCCTATTATTCTAGCTTTTCCTTCTTTGATTAACCTCAGCAGTGTCAGGTAAATTTGGGGGGGGAAAAAAAGCTAGTTTTGTTCTAACTTATTCAGAAGAGGTTTTTCAAGGATGTGATTATTTATTTCTTTACAGTCTTCACACTGTGCTACCCAGCTTAGATATCGCCTTTGAGCTCCACAGCAATAACAGTCTGTAACAGCCATAGAAGCAAGAATTAATCTGTGTGTATTAGAAGATCCTGGCAGAAAGCACATGTCCAAGAGAACATCATTAGATGCAAGTATGCTGACTGTTTAATTCTCCCTTCTATTCTTAATTTCTGCTGCTCACAACTGACACAGGGTTGCAATTATTAGTAATCTTTATGCAAACCAGTGCTGGGATGCTGCTGCTAGCTGTCCTCTTTCCAGTTAAACACATAGAGAAACCCCCAGCTGGTGCATTATCTTGCAGGCGTCTCATCATTTGCAATGTGAGATCTGTCTTCATTTGGGGAAAAATAAAAGCCTGGCTTCGTTTAATTCTTCATTTCTCCACTTTCCTTGTTTCTACAGGCACAGATTTTCTAAGGGGCCTGTTTTGCTGCATTTTGATGGTGTACTGCTTTACACCCCTGGAGAGAACAAGCTTTCTGTGTTATAGTCAGAGCAGACTCTGCAGGGTATCAGTGTGCAAAATTTATAGAATCTTAGAGTCACCAGGTTGGAAGAGACCCACCAGATCATTGAGTCCAACCACTCCTATCAAACACTAAACCATGTCACTCAGGACCTCGTCTACCCGTGCCTTAAACACCTCCAGGGAAAGTGAATCAACCACCTCCCTGGGCAGTCTCTGCCAGTGACCAATGACCCTTTGCGTGAAAAACTTCCTCCTAATGTCTAGCCTGAACCTCCCCTTGGTGGAGCTTGAGGCCATTCCCTCTTGTCCTGTCCCCTGTCACTTGGGAGAAGAGCCCAGTTCCCTCCTCTCTACAACCTCCTTTCAGGTAGCTGTAGAGAGCAATGAGGTCTCTTCTCAGCCTCCTCTTCTCCAGGCTAAACACCCCCAGTTCTCTCAGCCACTCCTCATAAGGCCTGTTCTCCAGCGCCTTCACCAGCTTCGTTGCTCTTCTCTGGACTCACAAACTTTCTCAGGGTTTGCTCCTCTGCCTCATTCATTACTCAAAAAATATGTCTAGAATGATAGTGGGAGCTGGGAACCCTAACTGCTGTGAATACACCCTGCAACTATACCACTCTTGAAGGGGAATACAGGTCATACATTGATATTTTGTTGTTGTTGCTATTTAAAGGATATAAAGTTAGAATAGGCTCAACTAGGTAACTGAGATAACCTTAATGGCAGAGAGAACTAAAAACTCCAGAATCCCTGATGCTGCTCTGCCTTCTGACACAGGCATGGTTAGGTTTTCTGCATCTTTAATTCATAGAACAACCAGGTTGGAAGAGACTCATCGGATCATCAAGTCCAGCCATTCGCTTAACTCGCTGCCCTGAGTAGAGGTCTAAAACTTACTGATTTCTGACAGGGACCGCACTTCACCTCAAAGGAGAGTTTCCCCTTATTTTGACGCTTCCTTTCCCAACTCTACTGCCTCAGGAGGGAAGTCTCGTTCGTTCTTAAGCCTACAAACTGTCTTTACACGTATTTGACAACTGCCCTCATCTTGCATGGTGCATTGATCTGTTCCTGCAGAGACTGAAGGACATAGATGCCTGCAGGACTAGCAGTAATACTGTTTAGCACAGCAGCTAATTATAAGGGTGTACTCAGAGAAAGGATGAACAGCAAATCCTTGCCAACATCTCACAATATTAGGAAGGAATTTTAGGAGGAAGGAGGAATTTTAAGAGGAAGTTCTTCACGGAAAGGCTCATTGGGCATTGGAATAGGGTGCCCAGGGAGGTGATTGACTCACGTTCCCTGGAGGTGTTTAAGGGATGGGTGGATGAGGTCCTGAGGAACATGCTTTAATGTTTGATAGGAATGGTTGGACTTGATGATCCGATGGGTCTCTTCCAACCTGGTTGTTCTATGATTCTACGACCCTGTGTTGGCTCCCATGCAGTTCAGACTATCACTACAAGAGTAGGAATATATCTGCTATCTGACTGACGATTTTCCTTCGTATAGGGAAGAGATAGTGCAAGGAAAACTGGGGATGCTGAAGTGAAGAGATAACACTTTCACTGTGTAGTCAGTCTTGCCATTTTGCATCAGAGATAGTGCAAAGAGGAGGTGTGTCTTCAAACACACTGGTGATCAGAACCATAAAACTGTTTATCTGGCGCTCTTTTCCTCTTCCTTCTCCCCCACAACATTTTCTTTTAAACACAGCGATAGATTTTATCCCCAGAAGTCTCCTAATTTTTCCTAGCTGCTTCTTTTGCCTGCGTTTCGTTTCTCTAGGAAAAAGTAATAAAGCTGAATATTTTCAGCTAAACTACATTTTGGTTCAGTGTTTTGCGCTGTTTTAGCAGGTAGGCTAAATGTTTGTTAGAAAACATATTTTGACAAAGGAGAAAAGTAATTTCCAGCTAGTTCTGGCTGTAAGAAAGGTGAGAGCTCTACATGGCTCACTGAGTCTGTAACTGTATCAGAGATTTAAAAGGTGCCAATTTAAGATCTAATCCCCAAGGCCTTGCCTGAGTGGTCCCATTAAAGGGAAAACAAATTTACTCTTTGCCCTCATAGATTTGTACTGGTTGTCAATACAATCAAATGAGAATGAAAGAAATTTGGAACCAAAGCCTGTTCCAAGTTGCAGCACTTCAAAAGAAACCCGTCAGGAGTTATAAGATGGACTTTTAATTAATGTTGACAGCACATGGAATTGAGTCAGGCAGACGTTTTTTATGTAAACAAAGGTGGTATCACTTATACACTCCAATATCTCTGTGTGATACAATAAATTTCTAAGACAAAATTAAAGATGCCTCCTTCGTAATGCACTTTTAGTAACTGCTAAGTATGGATCCGCCCTTCATTAGCTGCTGAGGTTTAATCAAACCACTTCTCTAAGCAACTTTACCTGCATGTTGCATTTTGTAATTATCTCTGCACCTTGGCAATGCCTGTGTGTAAGCACCGAGGCAATGATTGATTGATTCTCAATATGCCATCACTTATGATATTTCCAAAGTAAACAAGTCCTTCTCCACTGGGAAATAATATCTAGGCTAAATCAAATCCTGAAGTACCAAAAGAAAGCTCCTCTGCTCTAAATTAATCTTAAAGCATTTATGATAGATCAAGGCATTGAGTTTCCAGACCTAATGAGACGTGATCTGAAGCAACTCTTCAGTTCATAAGCGACGAGATGAATGACCTGACTTGTATCACAGAAAAAAGAATTATGTACAACAACTTGTTTCCTATATAGTCAGAGTGTGAAGGAATTCTCAGCTCACACTTTGAATCATAGAATCACCAGGCTGGAAGAGACCCACCAGATCATCGAGTCCAACCGTTCCTGTCAAATACTAAAGCATGTCCCTCAGTACCTCGTCCACCCACACCTTAAACACCTCCAGGGAAGGTGAATCAACCACCTCCCTGGGCAGCCTCTGCCACTGCCCAATGACCCTTTCTGGGAAAAACTTCCTCCTGATGTCTAACCTAAATCTCCCCTGGTGGAGCTTGAGGCCATTCCCTCTCGTCCTGTCCCCTATCAGGTGGGAGAAGAGCCCAGCTCCCTCCTCTCCACAACCTCCTTTCAGGTAGCTGGAGAGAGCAATGAGGTCTCCCCTCAGCCTCCTCTTCTCCAGTATAAACACCCCCAGCTCCCTCAGCTGTTCCAGAGGTGCATTGCCTCAGTGAGAACCTGACTCAGAAAATCCTCTGCATGTTATGTATTTGGAAAAATAGAAGCCAAATTATCTGCTTGTCTGGTTCTCCCATATGCTTAAGCTTCCTAAATACACTGTAAAGCCTCTTTAACACGGACATAAATTACAGACACCCTAAACACTGCACAGGTAACTGGTCTAAGTGAAAAAGACCTGCTGAGTGACTCTCTCTTGTGAAAATCTGGCTGCTGGTGACAAGAGAAAGAATAGGGTGAAAACTGCCTCTGAATCTTAGAAAAAATTAGCGTGGGCAAAGCAAGACATTGAAAATATTTTATTTAGATGTAATATAAAACTAGCTTCCACATAATACAATCCTGATGTAAAGGCTGCCACATTAGAGTGGATATTGTATTCATCTCTCCAGTCAAGTTTGTTCCTTACTGATAAATAACAACATTGAGGTAAGACGAGTGAATCCCAGAGGACTGAGCACAGAGTTATGCTTTAAATAGAACAACAAATTCATGAGATAATAAGATCCCACTGCTCATCTTCTCAGCCTTTAGGAATAAAAGTGAATTAAGCTCAGGGTTAGTCTGTAGTCCTTGTATTTACAAGGACCAATACGAAAAGACCCAAGACTAACCCTACAGATTGGGAATTAAAGGTGGAAGGGGAGAAATGAAGAGATGATTGTAGAATACATTCTCGCTTCTTGCTGTGAGACAAGGCTCATCTCAATAGCTTTGCTCAATATGAGTGGACATATGTTCAAATATAGACATTTTTTTATCTTCAGTCAGAAAATATCATTGTGTACAGCCCTAAACGCTTTGTCCACAAAGCGGTTTTTAGCTAATATCATCACTGTGTTTATCATCCATCCTCTTTTCCAGATCTGGCTCCCTCTGATTTGATCAAGTTGGTGCTCAAAGGGACCCTTTTTTTTTTTTTTTTTTGCCAGGAGAAGATATGAAAGCAAAAATGTTGGAGAGCCTCAACAGTCTGTCAGCAAATGATCTGCGGGATTGCTTTGAATGTTGGCAGCATCGTATGCAGCTGTGTCAACTCAGAAGAGAAACATTTTTATAGTGTGATCGTAGTTGATTTTCTTAATTTGTTAAATAAGAAGAGTTACAGGCACAGTCTCGGGGTTTCTGTTGTGTCAGACCTCGTATTCCAGCCAGTACCTTAGTCCTGCAAACCAGCCCAACCCTCTGCTTAGCACCGCTCTACTCAGTCCAGACTGAAGAGAGAGCTTCTTCTCTCCACACACTCTCAACCTCACTACCCATTAACTGCTCTGAGCATTTCCAGATTTCCTCAATATGTCCTGTTTCCTCAATATGTCCTGTTTCCTCAATATGTCCTGTTTCCTCAATATGTCCTGTTTCCTCAATATGTCCTGTTTCCTCAATATGTCCTGTTTCCTCAATATGTCCTGTTTCCTCAATATGTCCTGTTTCCTCAATATGTCCTGTTTCCTCAATATGTCCTGTTTCCTCAATATGTCCTGTTTCCTCAATATGTCCTGTTTCCTCAATATGTCCTGTTTCCTCAATATGTCCTGTTTCCTCAATATGTCCTGTTTCCTCAATATGTCCTGTTTCCTCAATATGTCCTGTTTCCTCAATATGTCCTGTTTCCTCAATATGTCCTGTTTCCTCAATATGTCCTGTTTCCTCAATATGTCCTGTTTCCTCAATATGTCCTGTTTCCTCAATATGTCCTGTTTCCTCAATATGTCCTGTTTCCTCAATATGTCCTGTTTCCTCAATATGTCCTGTTTCCTCAATATGTCCTGTTTCCTCAATATGTCCTGTTTCCTCAATATGTCCTGTTTCCTCAATATGTCCTGTTTCCTCAATATGTCCTGTTTCCTCAATATGTCCTGTTTCCTCAATATGTCCTGTTTCCTCAATTCAAACAAATTCCAGCTGGGATTCAGTTCAAAATGGCAAAACTCCTTTTCAGTTAATCTCAAAAAAAAAAACCAAACAAAAAAAGGATCTTAGCCCATGATAGGGTTTTCTACAGTATTGGCAGTGGCCTAAATGCAATTTCTTCAAGCAACAATACAAATTTTCACCAAGAGTAAAATAAGGTTCTTCAGATAACCCCACTTCAACTCTCAAACATTTTTCTCTGCAGAGCACTTTGCAATCCTCTCTGCACCACAGATGCCACATATCTTAGAAACCATAGACAGACATGAATCCTGTAGCATTTCTTTGAATTCTCTTTCTCCTCTCGCCAAAATACAAAGACAGCAGAGGAGCACAAAGATGCTTATTCTCCAAGAAAGGGCAGCAGTGCTTTTTTTTTGACTTAGCATGTGAAGACTGATCATCTCCTGGCATGTTAAGTCCCAGTGTTTGCAAACTGCCCTCATCTCCCTCTCCTCAGACCCTCCACTAAATAACAAAACTCCCCCCGCCATATAATCAAGGGAGGGAAAAGAAAAATAAGAATAAGATCAGAAAAGGAAAATAAGAAGAGATTCATTCTTACTTTCTGAAAGGAACATGTTTCTTCAGAGGCAGAGAGGACAGGGCTTTTGTAATGTTTGCTGACCTGAATAAAAACTGTGTTTTCCAGGAGTGTGGAGGAAATCTGTTCTATTAATTCATTTGCGTTTTATCCCCCATAACACTAGGAACATAGCCCTTTCTGTCTCCCGCATCAGATGACATTCCCCACCACAGCCAGGCTGAGGCCACTCTTATGCTCCATTAAGCGTTAGTGGACTTTTCTCAGCCAATTCAAGTATTTAAAAACCTCCCTAGAAAACACATTAATCAAACCGATCTGCAGTTGTGTAAAATCAAAGTTTTTAAATGTACCATATTTAATAAGAAATGGACCGTCAAGCATTTTCAACTTGCCAAATTGGCATAGTTCGTTGAATCTCCTGGCTTAAAAGTAACATGCAGAAGCGCAGCCCCTTTGATATGCCTGCTTTTTCCTTATTTTTCTCTCCTTCAAAAAAAATTCTAACCTAAAATCTAAATATAGAATCAACAGATAAAATTTTGTAAAGAACGTAACCTCAGCAGAGCCATAAAACCCCTGTCAGAGCAGAATACGACTGATTCACCTGCGCGAGAAAACCGATATTCACACGCCCCATAAAATTTATGACTCCCATTTTAAAACAAAGGTGACAAATTCTTCTGCAATTTAGAAAATGGGCCACTTATCATGATCTAGCAAAGAAACACAGCAGGCTGTGTTCCAATTACAAACTAAACAGCATACATTCACTGGCAAATGGAAAAGGAAATTGTTTGCTTTGAATGCCTTGCGTCACGAGAGAGAATTTCAAGTGGCACAGTACGGAAAGCATCTTGAGTATGCATTTAAACCACAAAGATCAAGGCTTGAGGCTTCGCACGTGAATTAGTGACCAGCACAACATCGAATACTCCTGTACTGTGTCACTATAATAGCATTACCTAGCCCCACAAGAAATCATTCATTCATAGAATCATAGAATAACCATGTTGGAAGAGACCCACCGGATCATCAAGTCCAACCATTCCCACCAGTCTCTAAATGATGCCCCTCAGTACCTCATCCACTCGCACCTTAAACACCTCCAGGGAAGGTGAGTCAATCCCCTGTTACTGGAAGCTCCCAGAAAGATCTGTCACTTCCAAACTCCTGCATGCGTAACATGCAGGGCATGGGCTCACCTTTAACGTGACTGGCTGTGGCCAAATTCAATGTGACAATGGAAACATGGGTTAGATCCTCCAAGTTGGTGAGGCCACTCGTTGAATACTGTGTTCAGTTCTGGACCCCTCACCACAAGAAGGATGTTGAGGCTGTGGAGCGAGTCCAGAGAAGAGCAACAAAGCCGGTGAAGGGGCTGGAGAACAGGCCTTATGAGGAACAGCTGAGAGAGCTGGGGGTGGTTAGCCTAGAGAAGAGTAGGCTGAGAGGAGACCTCATTGCTCTCTACAACTACCTGAAAGGAGGTTGTGGAGAGGAGGTTGCTGGCCCCTTCTCCCAAGGGACAGGACAAGAGGGAATGGCCTCAAGCTCCACCAGGGGAGATTTAGGCTGGACATCAGGAGGAAGTTTTTCACACAGAGGGTCATTGGGCATTGGAACAGGCTGCCCAGGGATGTGGTTGATTCACCTTCCCTGGAGGTGTTTAAGGGACAGGTAGATGAGGTGCTGAGTGACCTGGTTTAGTGTTTGATAGGAATGGTTGGACTCGATGATCCGATGGGTCTGTTCCAACCTGTTGTTCTATGATTCTATGTTCTAAGTTCAACACTGGAGACAAATGCAGTATTTTGCCAGGATATTTCTTTACCCTCCTGAGGCTTTGGAACAGCCTTAAATAGTAATAGGCAGCAGAAAGAGTCAAACTCCCATCTCTGCAGTTTGGAGAGGGTAAAAGAGAGCAACTTTAAGCCAATAGCACAGTTAAGGCAATGGGGTCAGCATCCATTCCTGGGAGGTCAAGAGCTAATAGAACACCAATTCGTTTCTCTTTACATTTCTCTAACTCCATGAGCTGCAAAAGAGTTGTCCCCCCAAAAACAATGGCACTAAAATCAAGGCAGTTATTCAAAATTTACACCAGGACCTGAATCTATCAAGGAATATAATGTGTGTGGAGGTAAGAACACTATATGTAATTACAGAGAAGGGAAACAAGACAAAATTCTGGTTTAACTAGGTGGATAATTAAGAGAAAGCAGCACTTAAGTTGTGTCCAAGCTGTTCTACTTTCATGCAAATGGAACAAACCTGAATGTTTGCCTGACCGTGTGGTAGGGGTGGGGAATGCCTTTCATCACATTTACCCTTCATAGAATCATAGAATCACCAGGTTGGAAGAGACCCACCAGATCATCAAGTACAACCATTTCTATCAAGCACTAAACCATGTCCCTCAGCACCTCGTCTACCTGTGCCTTAAACCCCTCCAGGGAAGGTGACTCACCCACCTCCCTGAGCAGCCTGTCCCAATGACCCTTTCTGTGAAAAATTTCTTCCTAACGTCCAGCCTGAACCTCCCTTGGTGGAGCCTGTGGTCAGCATCCAGCACCAGCTTCAGAGCTCATCTTCCTTGCAGCATGGTCAACAACGTTGGTGAAACAATAGACTATTTATTCTTGTTCCTAGAAGCCTCTTGCATGTTTTCCCCTTTTCATAGAATCACAGAACAACCAGGTTGGAAGGGACCCATTGGACTAGAAGATCCGATGGGTCCCTTCCAACCTGGTTGTTCTGTGATTCTATGAAAAGGGGAAAACATGCAAGAGGCTTCTAGGAGAAAAAGCAAACCACTACAGCTTTAAAAATCCCTGCAGAGTCAGGATGGCCTGGAGACAAAAGGAAGGTGCTGGCCTGACTGCTGTCCTTTCTTGTCTTCATTTGAACTGAGTACAGGAAGGGCCTGAGGCAGAGCTTCCAGCTGGGAGCAGGCACTGCCCAGCGTGAATGGAGCAGAGATCCTGCAGAGGAGGAGAGCATGTGAAGAGATGTGGGGTCCTCACCACTACAGTAGTTCAATGCAACCCTCAGGTGTGAGGGAAGGAGATTGCTCACTGAACTGAGGAATTACAGAAGATAATTTGGAGGTGCTATCTGGTTCCATGTCTTCTTTCATTGACATCACTGGACTTTCCTTTTACTCACTCTTCTGCCCTAAATAAAAGTCAGTATCGCTGTATCATAAGGAAACACATTCTCTTCCCCACCAAAGCTCCCAAGTTGTGGATCACTTGGAAGGATGCAGTGTTATCAAGGTGAGAATCAAACAGTACATGACACCAAACTTGGAAAAATTCGTATTTGTATTATTGTGTATATTAAGGGTGAAGGTGTGTATTCCTTCAAAGCCCATTCTCTCCCAGGTTCTGAAAGCAAAGCCCCAGACCTCCCTACCTGCATACACAGAAACGGCAAATCTCAGAAAATCACCTCAAAGACAGCAAGGGAGAAACATCACTGCAAACCCAAGAAAGCCTCATTCTTTTCCTTCGGCTCTGTTTTTCATCCATGTTGCTTTGCAGCACAGTACAAATCGCAGAGCTAAAGAACATCCTGATTCCAAACATAAAAGCCCAGAGTAACAAGGCCGCGGTCTGAAGGATCACTGCGTCGCCTTTCTCATACTCAGACAATCCTTCCTCTGTTCTGCACAGAGAAGGAAACCATCCACTCTGCTCTGACCACATCCTCCCGGATAGATGAGCACCCAACACATCAAAGTGGCTTCCCTCAACACACTCCCTGAATTTTTAGTTATTTCAAAAGAACAACAGCAAACAACAGCTCAATTGTGAGCTCATCCTGAACTCCCAACCACCTAGAAAAGACCTTCCTTCTTTCATTGCTGTAGCTTTTTAATATTGCTGCCAGCTACACCCGTGGTGCTGCAGGGTAAGTCACAAAATTCTCCATTCTTTTGAGACAGAAATAGTTCAGCTTCAAGAAGGAACCATTGAACCATTGTCTATATATCTAGATACATATACCTGATGTCAGCATTGGCTGTGGGAAATAGCAAATGAAGTTAAGATAGATGAAGAGAGAGAACTATCTTGTCATACAAGCTCATCTACAGGATTTGGTTTACTAGTTCTGTCAAGAACACACGAGCAGAGGTACTGCAAAAACTGCACTTGGAGACTGCAGCCACATCTAGGACTCTCATTTGGTGAGACCGCTCCTTGAATCCTGTGTTCAGTTCTGGGCCCCTCAGCACAAGAAGGATGTTGAGGCTCTGGAGCAAGTCCAGAGAAGAGCAACAAAGCAGAGGAAGGGGCTGGAGAACAGGCCTTATGAGGAACGGCTGAGAGAGCTGGGGGTGTTTATCCTGGAGAAGAGGAGGCTGAGGGGAGACCTCATTGCTCTCTATAACTATCTGAAAGGAGGTTGTGGAGAGGAGGGAGCTGGGCTCTTCTCCCAAGGGATAGGGGACAGGACAAGAGGGAATGGCCCCAAGCTCTGCCAAGGGAAGTTCGTGCTCAACATAAGTTAAAAATTCTTCACTGAAAGGGTCATTAGGCAATGGAATGGTCTGCCCAGGGAGGTGGTTGATTCACCTTCCCTGGAGGTGTTTAAGGTGCCCACTCACACCTCACATGAGGTACTGAGGGGCATTGTTTAAAGATTGGTGGGAATGGTTGGACTTGATGATCCAGTGGGTCTCTTCCAACCTGGTGATTCTATGAAATCAGATGTGGTTCAGATACTGTCACTGCCAAAAGCTGTTCTCATGCTAAGCACGCAATACAAAGGGCTGGAAGAGAAATGAACAATTTGCATGCAGCCACCAAACCAAGACTGTCTTAATAGAGCTGGAGGACAAATGCAGCTTTATGTTGCATGCACAGCAGGAGCAGCAGGTATCAGACACAGTGAGTGCTACCTGAGGGCCCAGATCCACTCACCCATGCTTAAAGAGCCTCACATTAGCAGGGAGCAGGAATCAGCGCGTCAGACTAGAATAAGCAGCATACATCACAGTTTTCAATTTACCCTGCTTTCCACCAGCCCATATGTCTGATACCAAACCATGTAGAACAAGAGTTAAACACTTGCATCAGACTAGAAAGAGATACAAATCCCCAGTGATCCAAACACAAACCCCAACTCCTTAACGCTAAGATCCTGTAAATTTGTTTCTAAGCCAATTTCAAGAATGCTGGGGACGTTTGTGGTGGGAAAAGCATCCTTTGCAGGTTGATCCCTTTGATTGTGAACCCCCAGAGCATAATCAGAGCAATCAGGTAAACTAAGGAGTGTATGCTGTAACAGCAGGGGATGTGAGAAGCTTTACACCTCCCTGTAAGTTCTACATCTGCAGTTCCCAGTGCCTGTGGGAGCAGGGTAGGCAAGTTCTAGGCACAGTATAGTGGAGATGCTGGGCAAAGTGGGTTTCCACCATAGCAACTGTTTCTATAAGAGCATTTTAAGAAATTATGTGTCTTTGGAGGATGTTATACCTCTTTAGAATCATAGAATTGCCAGGTTGGAAAAGACCCATCAGATCATTGAGTCCAACCATTCCCATCAATCACGAACCCATGTCCCTCAGCACCTCATCCACCCGACCCTTAAACCCCTCCAGGGAAGGTGAATCAACTCCCTTCCTGGTGAGCCTGTTCCAGTGCCCAATGACCCTTTGTGTGATTTTTTTTTCCTAATATCCAGCCTAAGCCTCCCCAGTGGAGCTTGAGACCATTCCCTCTTGTCCTGTCCTCTGTCACTTTGGAGAAGTAAGTAAAGTTAGTAGGTAAAAGGCATATAGCAGGAATCAAATAAGCCTACTCATACATTCAAAGGAAGAGAAATACAGCATGAAGATCTGATAAAAAATGGCAGCTCCAATCTTCAAGGTGCCTTCTGCTCCCAGACATTCACATTCATCTGCTTCTAAACATGCACCACTGAGGTTTACTGTCAGATATCAGCAAAGGCTGGAGAGGTGGCTTGTCTATAAAGAAAGAATCATAGAAGCACCAGGTTGGAAGAGACCCATCAGATCATCGAGTCCAATCATTCCTATCAAACACTAACACATGTCCCTCAGGACCTCGTCTACTCGTCCCTTAAACACCTCCAGGGAAGGTGACTCAACCCCCTCCCTGGGCAGCCTCTGCCACTGCCCAATGACACTTTAAGTGAAGAATTTTTTTCCTAATGTCCAGCCCGAACCTCCCCTGGTGGAGCTTGAGTCCTCAGCACAGGAAGGACAAGAGGCTGTTGGAGTGGGTCCAGAGGTTGTCTCTCTAGGATGGGGACTCCATCACCTCCCTGGGCAGCCTCTGCCAGGGCCCAAGAACCCTTTCCATGAAGGAATCTTTCCCAATAACCAATCTAAACCTCCCCTGGTTCAATTGAGGCCATTCCCTCTCATACTATTGTTTGTCACTTGGCAGTAGAGCCCAGAACCCACCTCGCTCCAATCTCCTTTCCTTGCGCTGCAGAGAGCAATTAGGTCTCCCCTCAGCCTCCTCTTCTCTAGGATAAGCATCTCTGTGCACCTCAGCTGCTCCCAGAACCCCTGATCTCCAGCCCCTTCCCCAACTTAAACTTCAACTATGGAGTTGCGGTAACTCAGAGACCAGGCAGCCTCCTGCCTCCCACAACTAGGATTTACATCACTTCCCTCCTTTGCTGACACCAATTCCTGGAGGTGTTTAAGGGATGGGTAGACAAGGCGCTGAGTTGCATGGTTTAGTGTGTGACAGGAACGGTTGGACTCGATGATCCAATGGGTCTTGTCTTGTCCAACCTTGTGATTCTATGATTCTAACTGTCTCTACGCAGCCAGAGGGATGCTCCAGTTTTGAAGCTCCACACGCTGCAGGCAAACCCCATTCACAGAAGATAACAAATCTACACCCTGCAACAGCAACAGACGGCAGAATCATAGAATCATAGAACAACCAGGTTGGAAGAGACCCATCGGATCATCGAGTCCAACCTACTAGGACCCTCTTCCTTGCCCCATCACAGAGACCGTTCTGGTCTCAGGCTCCACTCTGGTTTTCCATCTTCTAGAGCAGATTCAGCTAGTTGCTCGGCTCTCCAGGCCCCATTGGTGACTCATAGTGTGCTACTGGGAGAAGCTAGATTACCTCACTTTTTTTTCCTTCTTATGTGGAAATTTGGGTTAAAAAATAGAGATACTTTGAGAAAACTCTATTTAAAAATATAAAATAAAAATGCAAATTCAAATTCGCTTCAAATTTGTAACCACAGGCAGTTTGTTCTTTTCCATAAAAAAGATTCAAAATTAAGCTGTTCATGCTTAAAAACAGCAATAATTTTATAACAAGTTTTTGTCATTTCCATTTTTTTTTTTTACATTCTTGCTTGGAAGTTGCTGACTCCTCCCACTCCCATAAGAAGGTTTGAAGAAATGTTTTTCAGAGCACAATGAAAACTTGCTTAAAAGCTTCTATGAAAACCGGCATTTTGTCTCTGCTATTTTAGAAGCAACAACAAATTTCACAAGTGAATTTGAAAAAAACAATTCTTCAGCAAAATGTCAGTCAGTACGTTGGGTGGAGGTGAGGCCTTAATTCCTAAGCACCTAAGTTTCTCCCCAGGAAATGTCTTGACTTCTGTGCTGCAAAAGGCTCGAAGCTCAGGAAATTTGGCATTGAGGCAGTTTGACAACTCACATGCAATGTAGAGAATAGTGAGGGCTACGTATTATTACACTGCGATGTCAATCTTCCTCAACAATTGCCAGGAAAACATCGTTTTGCTCTTGGTTTTTTTTGCAGTCTGAGAAATGACTCATTGCCTTGTTACTGGTTTCTTTGCAATAAAGAGAAGAGCAACAAAGCTGGGGAAGGGGCTGGAGAACAGACCTGATGAAGAATGGCTGAGAGAGCTGGGGGTGTTTATCCTGGAGAAGAGGAGGCTGAGGGGAGACCTCATTGCTCTCTACAACTACCTGGAAGGAGGTTGTGGAAAGGAGGGAGTTGGTCTCTTCTCCCAAGTGACAGGGGACAGGACAAGGGGGAATGGCCTCAAGTTCCACCAGGGGAGGTTTAGTCTGGACATAAGGAAAAAAAAATTCATGGAAAGGGTCATTAGGCATTATAACAGGCTACCCAGGGAGGGAGTTGAGTCACCTTCCCTGGAGGTGTTTAAGGGATGGGTGGACAAGGGTCATAATTTAGTATTTGATAGGAATGGTTGGACTCGATGATCGATCATCCTTCACTTTGAGGATCATCATCCTCCCAGAGGGACCTCGAATTGCTACTCTGGGGCAACACAGTATGACTCTCCTCCTGAAAGCAGATGGCACCCTGAGTGGAGCAAGAGAGTAGTTGAAAGAAGCTTTCATTCCTGATGAACACCTTTCCTTCCACTGATGCCAAGCCAACAGTATATTTTTTTCACCTGCATGAGATGCCAGTAAAATGTGAAGCCCCGAGCTTCCTCGTCAGTGCCAATTTCCCATCACACATTTATCCCATGTTCTGTGATCAATGTATGCTGATGGGAACTCTTCTGCAGACAAGCCACTCTTACTGAGTGACAAACACACAGATAAATTAGGAGGATGAGTGGTCCACAGATTAAAGCAGCCAAATTAATGATATTGCAGCTCCTAACTTCTATTTGCAGGTGTCTACAGCTGATTCTGTTAAGCTGATGGGCATTTACAAAATTACAGCTATTTAATTTCGGAGTCTACTTGCCAAGGGAAGGGAGGGAGGGAGACAAGAAGCTGATGTAGAGGCTGTGGAAGCCAGTTATCATCTGCAGATTTGTTTTACATCAGTTACTCTGTTGCTGCCGCCTGTCTACACACTTTTACCTTGTGGTAAGAATGAGGCAGTTTACCCACAGTGAAAGTGGAGTTGATATTCTATAAATCCACATCTTATCTGACCTCAATGTGACTTCAGGGAAGGGGGAAGGGGAAAGAGGAAGGGAACTACCAGCATTGCAGCCAATCAGTTCTACTCTTTCTCATTTTAAATCAAAATCAAATAATGGGCTGTGCTAGCTGAGGGCCCACAGAAGCATCTTTATCAACCAGGGCAGTACTCGGTGGGATTATGTACATTGTCATAATTTGCAACTCACGGACAGCATTTCAGCAGCTCTGACAAATTTTGAAGCGAAACTGTCCTACCAGAAAAATTAAATTATACACACTGCGGCTACAACTCCCCATCTTAGGTGCTACAATTCCCCGTATCGATCTACATAATATAACATTTCATATCTGTCCTCCGCTGCTTGCTTGAGCAATGAGCCACTTGTCATTGCACGTGGACTGCGGAAGGCTCTGCACAGATATCAAGCAATAAGGTACCTTTACAACCTAAAGGTAAAGACAACAAATGAACACAGACAGGTTATAGGGGAAAACAGCCTAAACATCACAGTAGTGGGGAATAATTGATGATATCACCATTTCATATCAGCTTTCACCGTACAAACTCCCACTACTAATAGAATCATAGAATCACCAAGTTGGAAGAGACCCACCAGATCATCGAGTCCAACCATTCCCATCAATCACTAACTCATGTTCCACAGCACCTCGTCCACCCATCCCTTAAACCCCTCCAGGGAAGGTGACTCAACCCCTTCCCTGGGTAGCCTCTGCCAGTGCCCAGTGACCCTTCCTGTGAAATGTTTTTTCCTGATGTCTAGCTTGCCCCTCTCCCCTGATGGGGCTTGAGGCCATTCCCTCTTGTCCTGTCCCCTGTCCCTTGGGAGAAGGGCCCAGCTCCCTCCTCTCCACAATCTCCTTTCAGGCAGTTGCAGAGAGCAATGAGGTCTCCCAGTAAGTAGCACTGAACAGGGAAACATGAAGATGGACGGAATTTACCAGTAGATTCCTATAACGACCTGTCTTTCTCTGTGTTTCCACTCATGAAATTACACTTAAAAAGTAACAGACATTGGCCAAAGCCAGGAATGAAGGAATCATCATGAGTACCCTGAAGGATGACAGTCAGAGCAAGCACTTAAGGACTTGTAGAATTGTGGCTTTAAGACACTAGCTAACCAAAAGATGAGACAGGGAACGTTGTATTAGTTGCTCAGCAGATGACACCCACAAAATGTAGGAATAGAGAGAAAAACATTATAACGCAGGAGGTGCCTTCTTTTCAGCGAGAGAGAAAGCTCTTAGATGTTACAGGAACTCTCTTCTGGGATAAAGCAGACAGTTCCTATTACGTATAGCCACAAAGATCTACTCAGATCTGAAGTGGTACGAAACAGGGCTAACAGCACGATCAGCAAGAGAAAAATCCATCCCACAAGGGGAATCTCGTCTAGAAAGACAAAAGGGAAAAGGGATACAGTTGTTATCTGTACAAATCTTAAGCGATTAACACTAACAAAAGAACTAACAGGCACTGACTCTTCAACTGGGGAATAAAGAAATATTTCTAACCACAAGTGTTTTACTTGTGGAAGAAGTTTTTGGTAGCAGTGATCCCTCACTTGTTTTGGTGTGGGTTTCATCAGTGAAATAGTTAATGCCTTTGACAGTACAGACCTACACTTCTTGACACAGATGATTCATTCCATGCTTTTGCTTTCATGTTTCTGGACTCCTAAACACTAACTGAATCCATGTTTCCACCTGCTGGCATGAAACATTTGTTCAATAATGATATTCTTCAAACATTTATCATTGTCATCTGTTCATTAAACACCGAACGTGGGATTACAGCTCTGCCGAAGAAAGGACGTATTTAGACACGTCTCATCTAAACAGAATGCTCTCTCATCATTTTAAAGTTTCCTTCTCCCCAAAGAAATATCAGAACACTTAATGCCACGCACTGCTTTACTTTAAAAATAAGATTTACCAATTATAGTATATAGCTCTTCCAGGGTGAAACGTGTCGGATGTTTTAACAACACACAATAGACTCGCATAACCGACAAGAGCACATTCTACTGAACATAGAATCATAGAACAACCAGGTTGGAAGAGACCCGTCAGATCTTCTAGTCCAACCATTCCCATCAAACATTAAACCATGTCCCTCAGGACCTTGTCTACCCGTCCTTTAAACACCTCTAGAGAAGGTGAATCAACCACCTTCAAGCAAAGGAAATCAACCACCAGAACATGCAAAGGAGATTCTTCTGGCAGACAGGCTGGGACTACTCTGACCACGACTTCAGGTCCAACACCAACAAATAGTCCCATACTATCTGTAAACCATCAGGGAACTTTGTCGTAGGTTACATCCAGATGAGGGTCTCGAGTTTCCCTGGTAGTAGGATGACACAGTAGGTCTTTAAGAAAAATAATCTGATAAATGACCACTAGGACCACTGTGAGGCAGGATAAGGATCTTCTTCTCAGTTCATTGAATCACAGAACAACCAGGTTGGAAGGGACCCATCGGATCTTCTAGTCCAACCATTCCTATCTAACACTAAACCAAGTCCCTCAAGACCTCATCCACCCGTGCCTTAAACACCTCCAGGGAAGGTCAATCAACCACCTCCCTGGGCAGCCTATTCCAATGCCCAACAACCCTCTGTGTGAAAAACCTCCTCCTAATCTCCAGCCTAAATCTCCCCTGGCGGAGCTTGAGGCCATTCCCTCTTGTCCTGTCCCCTGTCACCTGGGAGAAGAGCCCAGCTCCTTCCTCTCTACAACCTCCTTTCAGGTAGTTGTAGAGGGCAATGAGGTCTCCTCTCAGCCTCCTCTTCTCCAGGCTAAACAACCCCAGCTCTCTCAGCCGCTCCTCATAAGGTCTGTTCTCCAGCCCCTTCACAGATAAACCGAAGATTACCATTTCTAAGTGACTTCCCCACAGCAAAAGAAGTCAGTGATGGATTGAACCCCAGTTTATATCCCAGCTTTTCCTCCTTGTGCTACTCACAAAGCTGCCCATTGCTGTGAAGACCAAATACGAGACTTATCCATGGGAATGAAAACCTCTCATGCTTATAAAGCATGTTTACACAAAAACTTAGACTGTTTCATCTTAAGCATCTATTTCACTATAGATGTAGTACCTGAAGCCATCCACAGGTACCTTCTAGTACCTGAAGCCATCCACAATAGACCGTCCTTTCAAAACAAGCTGCCTCCATGCACGTTTCTATAATAAGCTTGAAACCCATTTGTCTACATATCACCTAAACACATCAGATTTACTTCTAGCCCAAACTATGCCACCACAGGTAGTGAACGTATTTTTGTCCTTCAGAACAGTCAAAATAAAATATTGCACCTCCATCGTTTCACCCACCAAAAGAGCTGCAAATACTTCACAAACACTGATGCATCATGAGGAGTCCGTCAATCAGATTTACTCCATGACAACAATGTCTAGAGACTCTGACTGAAACTTCCCCAGTTTCATGAAGAGAACACTATTTTCAACTTTGCTGTAGAGCCAGGGTAAGAGAGAACCAAGAAATTGGATCCAGGGATTTTCAACTTAGATTACTTGGGTCACATGTAAAAACTCTAACTACTGGATGAGTCTTTCCACCACAATTGCATAGATCACAATGTGCTCAAGTGACAGGATTAGACTTCTCTAAATTGCATATTTCTTTAACTAAAACTTCAGATTCTTGGAAACATTGATATTCCCTACTGTCTTTCATAGCCCAACTCCTCTTCCCTCTCCTCGGCTTCCAAATTCCTCTCTATTTGAAAATGTCATCTTTCACTTGGTGACACATCCAAGCCATGTGGGGTGGCAGTTGAATCATCTCCCTGCTGTGAATGAGGTGTGATGGTGACAAGCACCTTACAACTGCACAATCCTTTTTTGGGCACTTTGTGTTGGAGGCTGCTCACCCCGTTCTATACAAAGGGATGGGTGGGAGGAACAAATTGAGGTGGAAGAGCTCCACACACAAAGGGGAATGGAGGGATTGGAGGTGGCCCTACCAATCAAATTACATCTTCAAGCACAGTCAAAAACTAAAGGGCACCTAGAGAACAAGTAACAAAGACTGAAAAAACAGGAATGAGTCAGAAACTCTTTAGGTTGATGTTCTGAATCAAGGCACTCTACATCTCTTGAAGCATCTATGTCTCTGTACAGACTTTCTGGAGATACTGAGATGTACCATCACATCTTTGGCATTAGTGCAGGCTTAAGATAGAATCATAGACTCACCAGGTTGGAAAAGACCCATCAGATCAAGTCCAATCTTTCCTATCAAATACTAAACCATGTTCCTCAGTGCCTCATCCACCTGTCCCTTAAACACTTCCAGGGAAGGTGACTCAACCACCGCCCTGGGGTGGTCCCTTCTTCACCCACCACTCTTCCAGTTCTTCAGAAGGCTCACCTTCTTCTAAGGTTTCCTAATAAGGCCGTTCACGACACCTTTATTGATACTGGACAAGTCAATTATCCTAAATAAAAACATTCTTTTTGTGAGGGGGGAAAAGGGCCAGAAATCCCACTGTTCAACACATGGACCAGCTTCCAAACAAGTTTCTCTTTGACTATTCCCTCATACCAGTACTAGAAAATGTTTTACAAGGTACTTGAATATAGAGTATCCAGGGTCATTACTAATAACTGAAGCATAATGGAGAAGCACTGAAGAATTAGACTGTTCAGCCTGAACTGGACGGGTAATCAGTGAAAAAAAGATCTTCCAAACAGGTTACAGCAGGTTATCACAAGTACCCTTCTTAAACAGTGTGCACGACCTTGTCTTGAGTCCCTGAAGCCTGTATCACACCTAAAGCTTTGCTGTCAGTATGTGCTGTTGGTGAAACATTTGGAGAAGGTAATAAAATTATATATTGACATGATTTTGTGTATCTCTGAAAACTACTTGCCAGCTGCCCAAAAACTTGTCACTGGGTTCAAGGACCTTCCTCTACCCCATAGTTACATCTCTTGGAATCATAAAATCACGAGGCTGGAAGAGACCCATCGGATCATAGAGTCCAACCATTCCTATCAAACACTAAACCATGTCCCTCAGCACCTCGTCCACCTGTGCCTTAAACACCTCCAGGGAAGGTGAATCAACCCACTCCCTGGGCAGACTATTCCAATGCCCAATGACCCTCTGTGTGAAAAACTTCCTCCTGATGTCCAGCCTAAATCTCCCCTGGCAGAGCTTGAGGCCATTCCCTCTTGTCCTGTCCCCTGTCACTTGGGAGAAGAGGCCAGCTCCCTCTTCTCTACAACCTCCTTTCAGGTATTGCATTTCCTCCCACCAAGTGGCCTACCAAGTTTGTGACCTTTTATGATTAACCAAATTATGATTAACTAAAAAAGAATCCAGGTAACTACAAGCAATGCTAAAGTATCACTGACAAATAAAGACAGGAGGTTTTCTCAGCTCTGTTCGTGTTCGGCACTTAATTATAGGCCCATTTACCATGTCATGATGACCCAAAGACCCTTCTCGGATAAAAGTAAATGCCAGTTATTCTCTTCTCTGCTTTACTTCAAGTCAGCTCAGAATCAATTTCAAATGCTTTTAAAGTAAATCCCTGTACCAGAATCTGTTATCACCACTTTCTTGCGACTTGACTTGAGCAATTCTTACTGTGAAGACCATACTAAATATCTGCAATGGGTTTGACCTCACAGGAGACATCCCTTTTGCAGTCTTTGTCCGGTTCACCCTCTGGAGAGGGGGGAGAGTAGGAAAAAGCATGAGAGCAAAAAGGTGAATTCAGTGCATTGAAGAGCATTCTCCCTGGAGTAATTGTCTTGGCTGCACAAAAGTAGAGGGAACCCATTTCTGAGGCTTCTGTAAGGATCCCAGCTTAATCGCTGACCCTTTCGCACAGCCTAGTTAAAAAAAAAGAGCTGCTCCATCATAGAATCATAGAATCACCAGGTTGGAAGAGACCCGTCGGATCATCAAGTCCAACCATTCCTATCAAACACTAAACCATGTCCCTCAGCACCTCATCCACCCGTCCCTTAAACACCTCCAGGGAAGGTGAATCAACCACCTCCCTGGGCAGCCTCTGCCAGTGCCCAATGACTCTTTCCATGAAAAACTTCCTCCTAATCTCTAGCCTAAATCTCCCCTGGTGGAGCTTGAGGCCATTCCCTCTTGTCCTGTCCCCTGTCCCTTGGGAGAAGAGCCCAGCTCCCTCCTCTCCACAACCTCCTTTCAGGTAGTTGTAGAGAGCAACACATCACTTCATGCATCACTTCCTCACCTTTGGCTGAAGTAACTGGAAAGGGATCAATGACAAAGATAAAACCAGAAAAAAAAAAATCAGACATGTATTCCCAGAAAGCCCAGAAGTTACATTTTACTTGTATTTTAAAAGCCTTGAGGAATGTTAACTGCACAGTCAATACAAGCAGTGAAAGAAATAGAGCTGGGCTGCCCCTGGCTCCCAGGAGCAAGTAAAAAAGAGATGCGCAAAGCAAACATGTCTCTAGGTTGTAGCAGACCACAGTGTAATTGTGAGCCTGGCGTGCTGTGTGAGCTGCCGTAATCTGGCTAAAAGCATTTAATTGTGCACACATCAGTGCATTTGGCACCACTGAAGACAGAGCCTGGTAGTAAGCATCAAAGGAGAAACCATACCAGCAATTGGCTTCTTTAAAGCTGGAATCTCTGTCCTGGAGAACTGCCCACTTGCAGGTCTCACGTAAGCAAATCAGTAGACACAGCATCAAGCCTGAGAGACTGCACAGCAAGAAAGGCACACGGTGGATTCCTAGCCTCCTACCATCCCAGACAAATCAGGGGACCCGGCTCAAGACTATAAGTTTGATAGCAAACCACTACTGACAGCATTAACAGTTTCATTGCCGTGATCCACTTCTCTAGGCTGGGGTTGTTTAGCCTAAAGAAGAGGAGGCTGAGAGGAGACCTCATTACTCTCTACAACTACTTGAAAGGAGGTTGTAGAGAGGAGGGAGCTGGGCTCTTCTCCCAAGGGACAGGACAAGAGGAAATGGCCTCAAGCTCTGCCAGGGGAGATTTAGGCTCGACATCAGGAGGAAGTTTTTCACGGAAAGGGTCATTGGGCATTGGAATAGGCTGCCCAGGGAGGTGGCTGATTCACCTTCCCTGGAGGTGCTTAAGGGATGGGTGGATGAGGTGCTGAGGGACATGGGTTAGTGTTTGATGGGAATGGTTGGACTCGATGATCCGATGGGTCTCTTCCAACCTGATGATTTTATGCTGCTGCCTCCTGGTCAACTATAAGCTTTCAACTCAAAAGTAAAGAAGAGACAAGATTGGAGAATGCCAAGGAGAATTGTATTGGCTACAGACAGTGGGACCGCAGTGCACCCTCACTAACTACCCTGTTTTGGTGCAGTTCTCCTAACACCTCCTTTAATGTAAGCATGGACTATGGACTTGAACGTAGGACATAGGAGTTTTACTTAAGAGAAGTAAACTGTTGCTATAGAGACCCGAGTTGAGGGTCACAGGTCTGTTCAGTAGAATCCCCTTGTACTCTCTTTCTTTATGCTACCTGCCAGAAAGATCATTCAGTAAGAAGAACCCAGAGATGAGACATTAATCATAGACTATAAGGTTCAAGTACCATAAACACACTCTCAGACAGAAGTCACCTCCAAATTTGGCAGGCGGAAAGAGGGGTTGAAATCGTATCTTTCCACAAAATGCAATTTTTTAAAAAAGGTCACATAGATGAATCATAGAATCACCAGGTTGGAAGAGACCCATGGAATCATCAAGTCCAACCATTCCCACCAATCTCTAAACCATGTCCCTCAGTACCTCATCCACCTGCACCTTAAACACCTCCAGAGAAGGCGAGTCAATCACCTTGCTGGGCATCCCATTCCAGTGCCTAATGACCCTTTCTGTGAAGAAGTTTTTCCTTACATCAAACCTGAAATCATCACAAAAGCATACAAACTGCACTCCTGGTCTGATGGTCAGGAGTGGAAGGAAGGGCAAAAAGAAGTTTAGAGGAACTGGAGCCCTTGCTTGCTTTTGGCAAGTTCAATATCTTCCGTAGAATATATAATAGAATAGGTACAGTTGCAAAAGACCTCCAAGACAGTCTAGCTCAATCATGAGCCTAACACCACAATCATAGAATCAAACAACAACCAGGTAGGAAGAGACCCACCAGATGACAAGTCAAACCGTTCCTATCTAACGTCTACTAAACCACATCCCAAAGTGCTTTTTGAACACATCAGGGATGGAGACCCCACCGTTTCCCTGGGCAGGCCATTTCAATGCTTCACCACTCTTTTGGTAAAGAAATTTTGTCTCATAAACAATCTAAACATCCCCAGTGCAACTTGAGGCCATTTCCTCTCATCCTATTTCATGTGATATTATATGTGTGTGCAGAGGGATAGGCATTTCTTGCCTATGCGACTATTATGGAATTGTCACTTTATTCGGGACAATAATTTTTGGAGAATAATTTACAGTTATGTACATGAGTCATCTACTAAACTGCAGTTCCATCTAGACCTCCATTTCTGTGCTAGCTCATAAGATTTTTATGCAGTAGCACAATTTTACTTGTATTCCTATGACTGCAGGCAAATGTTTAAATATTTTACAAATAGAAACCCATTTTTAATGAATTTTTTAAGCAAAGATGTAATGTTTCCATTCGCATTTGCTTTGAAGAGTTTCATCCATTTAAAAACTGCCCCAGCCAGGGCTTGAACTGGGAAAGCAACGACTCTTCCAGCACCTTCCTCGGCAGCCTGTTCCAATGACCATTTCCGTGAAAAGTTTTTTTCCAGCCTGAACCTACCCTGGTGGAGCTTGAGGCCTGAACCTCCCCCTGGTGGAGGTGTTTAAGGCACGGGTAGATGAGGTCCTGAGGGTCATCGGTTAGTATTTGATGGGAATGGTTGGACTCAATGATCGGGAGGGTCTCTTCCAACCTGGTGATTCTATGATTCTATGACCAACTTCAGTAAACCCCATTGCTACAGCAGCTCCTGCTTCTTCTAGCTGGATGCACACAGCTGCTGAGGTGTCTCAAAATCCTCTATTTAGAAAGCACAAGAAGCAACATGCACTCAGCAACCAGTAACCGCATCATTCTTAACAGGAAACTGGAGAGTAACACATCTCTAAGGTGAGACCATAAAAGTTTGAGCTCTGGCCATCAAGGAGTGGTGCTTATTACCCACCGGGCACACAGTGGGAAGTAAAATAGGATCAATTTAATAGAGGCAGGATTGTTCACCACTTTGAGTATCACATTTCTCCATTAAGCCAGGGAATGATTAAAACCTGTCCTCCTACTCTTTTATGGCACACTATTTATGAGATGCGCTGAAGAAAAACCAGCCCAGAAGGTAATTAGATGAAGGACAATGAGTAGAAATTAACAGATCTTAGTGGTGAATTGAATACAACTACCTGAAAGGAGGTTGTGGAGAGGAGGGAGCTGGGCTCTTCTCCCAAGTGCCAGGGGACAGGACAAGAGGGAATGGCCTCAAGCTCCACCAGGGGAGATTTAGGCTGGTCATTAGGAGGAAGTTTTTCACAGAAAGGATCATTGGGCACCTGCAGAGGCTGCCCAAGGAGGGGGTTGATTCACCTTCCCTGGAAGGGTTTAAGGGTCAGGTAGATGAGGTGCTGAGGGACATGGTTTAGTGTTTGATAGGAATAGTTGGACTCTATCCGATGGGTCTCTTCCAACCTGGTGATTCTATGATTCTAATTGCAGAACACAGGCACATAGCCTGGTAGCAAAGACCAGTCCCAGCAAGAGTTGGGAACGGGAACCATTGCACACAGGAGCGTTATGATCCAGACTCACGAACATAGTCAGATATTCCAGCAGTATCTCACCAAATAGAGCCACAGAGCCAAATCAGGGTGCACCATGGGAGCAAGATTGTTATTTCTAGGCAGACTCCAGGCTGGTGGCAGGCAGAAGGAATCCATGTGCCAAGCAAAACTACTTAGCCAACTGCCTCTTCCCCAAATGCGAACATGTTGCTTTTCTTCTGCTTGGATGATTCCCTCTCCCCCCCCAAACAAATGCTGTCCTTAAACTGGGGTAAAGCAGCCCAATTCTCAGTGCTGCTAATAAAAGAACTCTCATTAAACACAAAATTTAATAAAATAAATTAAAGAAAAGCAATCACCTAGGTTAAAACGCAGCAAAAATTGGCTGAGTTAAAAACTGCTGCAGGAAATTTGGAGCAATCAGAAAACACAAACCAGGTTGCTTATTCTGCCAACATAAAGATACCGGGAGGAAAATGATGAACTAGTTCCCCTGGTTTAAAACCTGATTAACAGTTGTATCACTATAAAGCAATAATGAACAATTGAAAGAGTCTCCATTAAAATAACACAGATGAAGAGGAAAAGATTTAAAAATAAAAACCACGATGTCAATACAAGCTTATCCCATTCACCAATCCATTGAGCAGGGGGATTCAATATCGCTCTGAGAAGAGAGTTTGGAGAAACAGTTCTCCAAAGACAAGGGAGAAGAACTTTTCTGTTCTATATGAGAACCTTAAGAACCAAACATTGAGGTGAGATTATTTTCAATAAGCATTTTCAAAACCATGAGTGGCACAGCCTGGATCATCTTGGGTGTCAGTTGTAATGTGAATATGTAGAGACAAATAAAATTCTTACAATTACATCTGCTGGTGAAGCACAAGCACCTCTTAAAAGATCAGCAGGGTCAGATCTTTGGAAGAGGTTGAGCCTGAATTTTTATTGCATCCATTGTACATTGGGAATAGGTTATAAACACCACTAAAGGTAGTGCACCTGGCATCTACATAGTGCTTAATTGAATTAACAGAGCAATCCCTAGACCATAAACAAAGCCCCGTCTTTAAAGGGAAGATGTAGTCAGGTTCATAATCTATTTCCACAAAGTCCTTCCTGTCTCATAGCTTCCCACTATTTCCAGTAACGCTAGATTCAATAGCAAACTCATCTCTGCCTAGTGCATTACAACAGGGGTAGAAGAGTCAGTTTAACAATCCCACAGGACTACTCTGGGGCAAGACAGCCAATGATTCATAGAACAACCAGGTTGGAAGAGATCCACTGGATCATCGAGTCCAACCATTCCTACAAACACTAAACCATGTCCCTCAGCACCTCATCCACCCATCCCTTAAACACCTCCAGGGAAGGTAAAATACAGTAAAAAGACCACTCTGACAGAAGAGGGACCTCTCATTCCATCAGTCTTGAGAGCCAGTCCACTTATTATCATAGAATCATAGAACAACCAGGTTGGAAGAGACCCATCGGATCATGGAGTCCAACCATTCCTATCAAACACTAACCCATGGCCCTCAGGGCCTCATCCACCCATCCCTTAAACACCTCCACGGAAGGTGAATCAACCACCTCCCTGGGAAGCCTATTCCAATGCCCAATGACCCTTTCCGTGAAAAACTTCCTCCTAATCTCTAGCCTAAATCTCCCCTGGTGGAGTTTGAGGCCATTCCCTCTTGTCCTGTCCCCTGTCACTTGGGAGAAGAGGCCAGCTCCCTCTTCTCTACAACCTCCTTTCAGGTAGCTGTAGAGCGTAATGAGGTCTCCTCTCAGCCTCCTCTTCTCTAGGCTAAACAAACCCAGCTCTCTCAGATGCTCCTCATAGGACCTGTTCTCCAGCCCCTTCTCCCAAGTTAAAACTGTAGCGCAACACGTTCTGCTTTTAGCAAAGTGAACTGAATTCTGATGGGTAATTCACAGTAAACCGGTAAAAGCACACAGATAAATCTGCTCTCAAACATCTCCCAGGACAACAGCCAGGGTTGACTATCATGTCATCCCAGCAAGCAAAGGCTCTGAGGAATTCAGTTTAACATGTTGTAACACCTCTGTAGCAAATGCATTGCAGCAACTCAAGCATCAAGCAAAGGCAGCTACAGTTAACCCAAACATCTCCACTCTAAGTGCACAATCCAGTACCAGCATATCCAGAAAAGAAAAATCCCTGGTTCTGAAAGTAATCTTTGCATGAGAAAGGGAGGCTGAGGGGAGACCTCATTGCTCTCTACAACTCCCTGAAAGGAGGTTGTGGAGAGCAGGGAGCTGGGCTCTTCTCCCAAGTAACAGGGGACAGGACAAGAGGGAATGGCCTCAAGCTCCACCAGGGGATATTCAGGCTCGACATACAGAAAAAATTCTTCATGGAAAGGGTCATTGTGCACTGGAACAGGTTGCCCAGGGAGGGGGCTGACTCCCCTTCCCTGGAGGGGTTTAAGGTGTGGGTGGATGAGATGCTGAGGGACATGGATTAGCATTTGACAGGAATGGTTGGACTCGATGATCCGGTGGGTCTCTTCCAACCTGGCGATTCTATGATACAAATCTTACTCTGTACAGTACAGGTTAATGCTATTAATTCATAAGCAGTCACACAGACCACTATTCATACTCTCTCCTCCAGTTCTGGAGAAAACCTTGGAGTTCTGCTGTGGTTGTAGAACTAGAAGAACGATGAACAAGAAGCTACTGCAGGGTTTCATTTGAACCTGTATTTCTGCTGACTGGTAGTGAGTTTTCCAAGTTAATCCCCCTGACACGCAGCAAGATGCTGGTGACTTGAGTGTATTACTGATTGAAACAAGCAGGAACACAGAAGAGAAATGACTCTGAGAAACATAAATGTCATTAACAAATACTGAGATATTAACCTTAAAGTTCCATATGTAATTCACCACATCAGAATAATCCTTAGTTCTCAACTAATGCTCTCGTTATAAAGGATTAATAATATGACTCTGAAATGAAGACAGGGAAAACTATAGTATATACTGGAGGCCAACGATAGGTCAGGGAACAGAAGTCAGATTTTACCTGGTATCTTTGCCCTGGGCTTTAATCACTACTAAAATGTGTCTTTGCTGTGGAAAGCGCAACCTTATTATGAACGTGAGCATTTTGTGTTACAGCTGGCTACACACCCCTCTGGAGAGGTCTATCGATCGGTTGGAGAGGAAGATAACGTTTTAATAACCATTTAATTACAACAAATTTTTTATGATCTGTTTACAAATGGAAACTTAAAGTGTGACTAAAAACAATTGAAAGAAAATATCTTGCCCATTTCACAGCAGACACATCAGTAATCGGTACTATCAGCTAGCAAAATACAAAACTAAAAATCCAAAGATAGTTTTCTCGTCTATTTAAGTTGGGAGGAATTTTTGATATCTTATTTTCACAGACTTAATTGGTTTAATCTTTGTTAAATTGCCTGGGAGTTTTATGTAAAAAAAAAAAAAATCAAACAAAAAAAAAAATCCAGCATATTATTTCTACAGCCTTCTAGGAGTAGCAGAGGGTGTACTCGCTTGCTCAACCACTCTGAAACTGGTCCTCTAGAGCACCTGGTGCCAAATTAATTGGGGTATTTCTCCTAAGTACAACAAGAGTTAATTAACATTGGTAAAAATACTCCAGCATCCCCAGAAAGTCAAAACAATTGATCCTACCAGGTCATTCATAAAATCAGCTTTGTGACTTTACTGCACAAGCAGAAAGTAGCAAAACTGAACCCCAGGAAGGCAGATTTTAACTGAAGGGTGTTTTACCTGGCACTGAAAGGACTAAGATCAAGAATTATCTCAGCTGCCCAAACAAATGAAGGATCCACGACAGAACTGACTGAAGGATCCACGACAGAACTGACTGAAGGATCCACGACAGAACTGACTGAAGGATCCACGACAGAACTGACTGAAGGATCCACGACAGAACTGACTGAAGGATCCACGACAGAACTGACTGAAGGATCCACGACAGAACTGACTGAAGGATCCACGACAGAACTGACTGAAGGATCCACGACAGAACTGACTGAAGGATCCACGACAGAACTGACTGAAGGATCCACGACAGAACTGACTGAAGGATCCACGACAGAACTGACTGAAGGATCCACGACAGAACTGACTGAAGGATCCACGACAGAACTGACTGAAGGATCCACGACAGAACTGACTGAAGGATCCACGACAGAACTGACTGAAGGATCCACGACAGAACTGACTGAAGGATCCTGAAGCCATCAAGTAACGGAGTAATCTTTAACTGCTCTGAAATGATGGAAAGATTTCATCATAGCAACCTTTGAGGACCACTTTTACCAGACCTCACAGCAGGCTCCAGAACAAAGACCTTCATTGCTATAGCATGAGCTACCCGATTCTGTAGGTCAAGCACAGAACAGCACACACCGAACTCAAAGGAAAATCAGAGCGGGGGTGGTTGCTACCCAAATTAAAACTCTTTTGATGGAGAGGAGACACACAGGAACTCTACCAGTACCCTTTATCATTTATTAACCTCAGTCTCATTACCCATTTCTGTCATTTGAGATAGAACATAAAGCCGGCTGTAGCCTTCCCATCAATCAGCGCCCAAAAAAAATTGGGAAAAATATTAGACCTCTGTATCCACACCACCATTTCTTTATAGTCATAGGTCTATTGAGTTGGAGGAAATACCACACTACAGATACATAGTGTATTCATCAAAATTCCCATTTTTATTGCAGTGGTTTTTTCACTGCTCTTAAGGAAAAAGAAAATCCTTGTTCAAAAATTTGTACTGGAAGCAGCGGAGGAAATTAGCCATGTGAGCTCACAACAACAGAAACCTATTCAGAATGAGAAAACGTCTCGCGTTGTACCCTCTTTTCACTCCAGAACTACCCAATTTAACAGCTTCCAAAAGCAGCAGGGAATGTGCTGCTTTGAATTGCTTTCCATATGTCCTGTGGATCACTCCTACACATGCTCAGCTGAGCAAAGGTGAAACCTGTCCAAAGGGAAGGTAGCTCTATCCCTGAAATAGGCCAATTATGCTGCAGAGTGAATGAATCGTCACCTTCAGCAGAAGATTAAGTGAAGCGTCCCAAGAGCACCAGATCTGCCAGTTTAAGAGGGGACAGTTGTTTTTAGAACATGACTTGCTCTGGTAAAACAGTTTGTGGGCTTCTGTGCAAGTTCATCACATTCTTAACAGGCTAGAAACGTTCTCAGAAGACAGAGCAGGCTGGATCCTCATGTCTTAAATCAAGACAGAGCCAGAGTTACAGCACTTTAGGATATGACTCTTGTGAAATACCCAAGACTCTTGTGAATAACCCTGCACTCAGACCAGTACCTGCTGGAAGCACCCGAGCAGTGGCAGGCACAGCATTTCAGCCCTTCTACTTTAAACCAAGAGCTGCTGGTATTCAAATTCACAAGCAAACCTCCTTGAGAGGTGGGATGTGGAGAAGGAGAGAAACTCAGCCAAGCAGCTCAGGTGCTCTCAGGTGGACGGTTGGGACAAGTAACTTCTTCACACACAGAGCACCATCCTTTCAGTGTTATCTTTCAGTAGTCATGAGGGGATCACCCTTTCGAAGAACAGAGCAGGGAGGTATAGTTGAAGAGCTTAACATGTCTCAAACTTATTCCTTTCCTGCACAAGCTGTCAGAAATCAATCAGCAGCCAGCAACAACTCTTAACTGTATAATTTAATCTTGGGGCTCCATCACAGCTAATAGGAAAATAGAACTCTGCCCTATATTCTGCTAAGACCATGTGTTATTCAGCATATCACCACAAAAGCAAGGGAACAGTAAAAATGGATGAGAAAGTATATTCCAGCTGGGAAGAAAACTAACATCTTTTTATATGCTCTCTAAACAAAGCTTTAGAAATAAATTTTCTCCATGCCAGGGTCCTAGCATGGTTATATTTGAGATCCCCTATCCCACCCTGGACCTGCTGGTCACACCATTTCTGATCCAAGCCAGGATGCCATTGGCCTTCTTGGCCACCTGGGCACACTGCTGGCTCACGTTCAGTTAGCTGTTCAAATATTTTGTGAAGCCACATTAAGGCTATAAAACATCAAGCTTCAGGCAAAGAAAGTGATACAGAGGAGCCTAGAAAAACTGAGAAAACACAGTCCAACATCACAAGAGAAAAGAGAGGCACACAGTGAGGGTACGATACAGTCAGTGTGGCAGAGCAATTGGTGCCAGCAAGCAGGTCAGACCTCAGTCCTCATGCTCTGATCAAGCAATGGCTCTGGCTTGCCGCTGGCAGAGCGCAAAAAACAGCGGCACACAGCACAAATATTTGATTACCCTTCTTGAAACAGGGAAGATTGAATCACCTTCCCTGGAGGGTTTTAAAGGATGGATGGACGAGGCGCCGAGGGGCATCAGTATTTGATAGGAATTGTTGGACTTGATAATCCGATGGGTCTTTTCCAACCTAGTGATTCTATGATTCTAGTTATTTTCTTTACAGCTAGTGACATTAGAAAGGTTTCATCAATTAAAGGAAACCAAGTATGTTCTGTTACTATAAATACTTTGCCAAAATGGGAAGGGTGGGATGCTTTGCAGAAGCTGTAAGTATTTGGTAAAGAGACCTAGAAATCTGTACACCAAAGACAGTTTTAAACAGCATCTGGGTTTCGTGTGTATTATCCAACCCTTTAAATGTCACAAATCCCACACCATTTCCTTAGAGAAACATGCCAGGCACCACTAATTGACTAAATCAATACCTAGAGAAAGCCACGGAGGGAATGAAATGTTTTTGACACATACAAGCAGTTGTTGTCAATGTGCATAAGAGACAAAACCTGCTTGCCCTTTATGCTTTAATTAAGGCAACCTTAGGAGCACAGGGTGAGAGACCTTTGCTGGGCACCCTCCTCACCACTCAGCTCTTAACTCCCTACTGTCTGACCATTAGCAGTGGTCAAAAGCCTGTGGGTACAAAATGAGTCACAGAGATCTCTCAGAAGGGGTTCAGCTACCAGATGGGTTCCCAACTAAGCTTCAGAGACAACCACAGAAAACTACGTAATTGATGGTTGTCATAACAGGAGCTTGTTATAAAATGTTTTTTATAGGGTTTAATCACAAGCCATCTGAAGTCATAGAAACATAGAACAACCAGGTTGGAAGAGACTCACTGGATCATCGAGTCCAACCGTCTTTGGTAAAACTTTTCCTTTGCATATCTCTACGTTTTCCTGAAGATTTTTAAAGCCTCCTTTGTCTCCAGAAGAGCTTCCCAAGGAGATTCTTACAAGACTTTTGCAGTCAAAGAACTTACACAGAGAGTCATTGGGCATTGGAATAGGCTGCCCAGGGAGGTGGTTGATTCACCTTCCCTGGAGGTGTTTAAGGGATGGGTGGATGAGGTGCTGAGGGACGTGGTTTAGTGTTTGATAGAAATGGTTGAACTCGATGATCCGGTGGGTCTCTTCCAACCTGGTTGTTGTATGATTCTATGAAAAACAGCAATTTGGGCAGAAATCTTTCCCCAGAACCTTTCTCTAGGTTGATGAGCAGCCCAAGAAATAGCGTAAGAAAACTTGCTTTGAAAACCCTGTAAGAAGTTTCATGAAAGCGCAGCTTTTGAAGCCACCGAGACTTGCTCTTTCCCAGAGCTTTCCTTGCATTCAAAAAACACACTCCCCTGCAGTGTGAAGATGAGTGATCTCCTCTGGCAGCTGGAGCTCTGGGTCTGTGTTGAGTAGCTCTTGGTGCGATGCTCTTCTGTGCTGTTTGTGCCCCTCTGGAGGGCAGACAGTGCAGGGCTGTCCGTGTGAGCGGCTGTGCTAGCAGAGACAGAGTGCAGGTCTGATGCATTATGTGACCTCGACTGGTTCCTCAGTTCCCAGCAGAACCGTTTACACAGATTCATATTCCCTGGCTTAAATTTATCTAATATGTTGGACCTCTTGCTTTCCACTTGCAGCCTAATTTTTAAAGGCATCCCAGGGCAGACTGACAAGAAGCCATTTCAGTCTTTCAAAGACTTTCATCCTCACCTGTGATCTTCTTTCTCTAAGACCCACAGGCTGGGGTTGAAAGGGAAAAGAATTTTAAGGCAAATCATAGCAACCATGGGCTAAGCTAAGGCTTGCCAGACTGTCCCTGCAGCTAAACAAATAAGGGAATGAGGAACAAAATAACACTAGATTTTTCTTCCAGTCAGAAACTGAGATTGTGAGATTTGAAGCCTGTGAATCAGTGCATCACCAAATCAACAAGATACACAATGGAAAGCAGGGGAGATAACTGCGGCACAAAGCTAGGGTGAGATAAGACCAAAGATCCTAGAATCACCAGGTTGGAAGAGACCCACCAGATCGAGTACAACCATAAGTACTTGCACGGCATCATGGACAGCGGGTTCTCCTGGACCAGACTCCATCAGGATCTGGAATTATAGAATTGTGGAATGGTTTGAGTCAGAAGGGACCTTAAAGCTCATCCAGTTCCATCCTCTCGCGATGGAGAGGGACATCACGTTCAGAGCCCCATCCAGCCTGAACATCAGCACCTCCAGGGGTGGGGTCATGGGGTTCTGGTTGATGGCAAGAATTGTGGAACCATGGGATGGTTTAGATTGCAAAGGACATCAAAGTCCATCCAGTTCCACCCCTGCCATGAGCAGGGACACCTCCCACTGGATCAGGTTGCTCCAAGCCCCATCCAATGTGGCCTTCATAGAATCATAGAACACCTTGTGGTGCAATGCCATATATTTGTATGTATTTTAGTATTTTCTTCATTATTATTATTTCACTAAATGGGTTTGAGTTCAGTTTTCCAACCTGTAATTCCTTTCCTCTCAGTTCCCTAGGGGTGGAGAGAAAGGAACTAGGAGCCCAGCTGCTCAGTTTTAGCTGCCAAAATGCACCAGGACAGGGCTAAACCATGACAGAAGGAAAGACCTAATCCTTGCTGCAGTGCTGAGGATAGAAAAACGATGATGCCATTTTGTGCCATCCCAGAGTACAACCCTTAATTCACAAAATTCAGTGTACTACAGTCTTATTTCTAGTCTCCTTATTCTCCGGGAGCTAAATGGCTTCTTCCATACTGAATGCCAGCATTGAGGAAAAATTAAATCTAGCGACTTTTGAGTAATACCAAAAATTCTTCCCAGAAAGGGTCATTGGGCATTGGAATAGGCTGCCTAGGGAGGTGGTTGATTCACCTTCCCTGGAGGTGTTTAAGGGACAGGTAGATGAGGTCCTGAGGGACATGGTTTAGTGTTTGATAGGAATGGTTGGACTCAATGATCCGATGGGTCTCTTCCAAGCTGGTTGTTCTATGATTCTATGATTCTCCATCCTAATTGGGCACAGTTAAAAAAAGGTCACAAAAGGCTTCACAAAAGGAGAAAGCTTTATTATCTCCCCTCTCTTCACAGTGAGTTAAATTCTTAGATTTCCCTCCTTCCTTTTATTTTCTTTGATAATAGAAAGGAGAAGTAGGAGGAGCCCAGGCTGAAGATTTAAGGAGGTGTCTTTTATCAATCACTGATGTTCCAGGAAGCCTACTCAGAAGAAAATGAACCTTATTTCCCTTTCTTTTGTACACTTTCAAGTTTACCAGGGAGTACATTGTGCTTGAAGCCGCGTCAGTATGTACTTTTATCAAACCAGGTCTCACAGGCTAAACAGGGTTAAAACTAGAGCAGGATAGGAAATTTTTTTGAGTGAAAACCATTATTTCGCAAGATATTGTCAATTCAAACTTTTTCTTTTCAGAAGGAACTTATCTCGACAAGGTTTGGTCTTCTTGTCCATGCAGCCCAACAAAGCTCATAATCTTCCTTGGGGGGAATGTGTGGGAAATCTGTGCCGAGAGGTCTGTTCTGCATCTGTTTCAGAAGAAAACTTTTGTCATCTTTGTTGCAGGTAAATAATTCAACTACTGGATTATAGAGTCAGCACAGGGATTTTCTAATTCTTCGTACAAAGGAAAGGGTCTGAGAAGCAGGTTCTGAGCAACCTGATCTAGCTGAAGATGTCCCCGTTGAGTGCACAGGGATCAGAATAGATCACAGAATCACCAGGTTGGAAAGGACCCACTGGATCATGGAGTCCAACCATTCCCATCAATCACTAACCCATGTCCCTCAACACCTTGGCCACCCATCCCTTAAACACCTCCAGGGAAGGTGAATCAACCACCTCCCTGGGCAGCCTGTTCCAATGCCCAATGACATTTTCTGGGAAAAACCTCCTCCTAATCTCTAGTCTAAATCTCCCCTGGTGGAGCTTGAGGCCATTCCCTCTCGTCCTGTCCCCTGGCACTTGGGAGAAGGGCCCAGCTCCCTCCTCTCCACAACCTCCTCTCAGGGAGTTGCAGAGAGCAATGGGCTCTCCCCTCAGCCTCCTCCAGGCTAAACCTCCCAGCTCTCTCAGCCACATCTCATAAAAGATGACCTTTAAAGACCCCTTCCAACTCAAATCATTCCATGATTCCAAGCAGAGACACAGAAACTAAGGCCTCACAAGTGTATCGTACGCAGGGATAGACTGAAAGCAAAATCCTTGTGGCAGCTGAAGCCTTCATCCTAAAGCCTCACAGGCTCTGGTTGCACATTCTGCATCAGTTTGCGAGGGAGTATTTTCTCAGCTGCCCATTAGGCAAACCTCCTTCCACCAAATTGCACTAGTTATTCTGTTGCAAAGAAGGGTCAGCAAAAGATCCAGAAAGTTCTCAAAGCAGAAAACACTCAGATTTTCTAAAAAAATTAGCAGAATGAGGATACCATCTAATCAACTCAAACCAGAAGCTAACAACTTAGAGGAGACCTCATTAATCTCTACAATACCTGAAAGGAGGTTGTAGAGAGGAGGGAGCTGGGCTCTTCTCCCAAGGGACAGGGGACAGGACAAGAGGGAATGGTCTCAGGCTCTGCCAGGGGAGATTTAGGCTGGGGATTAGGAGGAAGTTTTTCACAGAAAGGGTCATTGAGCATTGGAATAGGCTGCTCAGGGAGGTGGTTGATTCACCTTCCCTGGAGGTATTTAAGGAATGGGTGGACGAGCTGCTGAGGGACATGGTTTAGTGTTTGATAGGAATGGTTGGACTCGATGATCCGATGGGTCCCTTCCAACCTGGTTGTTGTATGATTCTAACTTCAAGGTTCTTCTAGCAACACTGGACATTCTGAAGGTAATTTAGTGGTTTCTAAAGCAACTTTATGGTAGAAGAAATGAATTGCACTGGAGACACTGCCCTTGAATTCGTCACTAAAAGCCAAGACTATTAATCCTAATAATCAAAATAGCAGTGCACCAATTCGAAGGAGTAGGGCATAAGATTTCCTCTCCCAGATTTTCACCCTCCAAACCACAGGACTCGAAGATTTGCCCAATTTTGACTTGTTTTCATTGACTTGATTCCTACAGTTAAATCTATGTGGTAGAATTATTCACTGTTCAGTTGTTGCCACTTTCATCACTACCAGATTTACATTAGCTCATGTTGAGCGTATTTCAGGCACGGGTAGATGAGGTCCTGAGGGACATGGTTTAGTGTTTGATAGGAATGGTTGGACTCGATGATCCAATGGGTCTCTTCCAACCTGGTTGTTCTATGATTCTATGATTCAGGGAAAAAAGAAGAAGAAACCTACTTCATTTTAAAGCAATTACTGGAGCAATGCATCAGTTCATGTTCAAAATCCCCAAATTTTCTGGAACTTAGCACTTCTCGTGTTGCTTTTTCACGTTTGATTTTTCATCGGCTCTAGCTAATATATCCACCTGCAAAATGCTGTGGAATTGAGAGCAAAAATCAAAAAATCGTAGAATCACCAGGTTGGAAAAGACCCCATGGATCATTGAGTCCAATCATTCCTATCAAATACCTGCATATTAAAGAAGGAAATTCGAAAGTCTCTTCCAGCATGTCAATGCTATTTCTTCTAGAGCATAAATTAATCCAATGTTAAAAAAACACCTTTGCTATATTATGATTATGAATCACCTTGTACATTCAAACTTTATAAAACCTTACATACTTTACCTGAAGTGTTATATTTAGACTTAATTGCAAGCTTCAAAACTCAAAAAAAAAAAAGCCGTTTTAGGAAGAAATGGGTGAACTGATTTGGAAACTACAAGCATCACTACCTACCCTTGTTAGCTGCCATGGCAGGTGTAATTAGAGATTTTCTCAAAAAACATTTAAAGTCGTTCGTGAAAGGTAACAGAAAGAGGCTTCAGCAAAACTTACACCTTAATTTTTCCTCATTGCTCTCTCCAACTACCTGAAAGGAGGTTGTGGAGAGAAGGGAGCTGGGCTCTTCTCCCAAGGGACAGGGGACATGACAAGAGGGAATAGCCTCAAGCTCCACCAGGGGAGATTTAGGCTGGAGATTAGGAGGAAAGTTTTTCACAGAAAGGGTCATTGGGCAGTGGCAGAGGCTGCCCAGGGAGGGAGTTGATTCACTTTCCCTGGAGTTGTTTAAAGGATGGGTGGACAAGGTGCTGAGGGACATGTTTTAGTGTTTGATAGGAACAGTTGGACTCGATGATCCAATGGGTCTCTTCCAACCTGGTGATTCTATGATACTATGAAATCATTTAAGTTACAACCGCCATCCTTCTCCAAGCTACAGAAATCCCAACAGCAGTTCAAAAACCAGCAAATCCCAGGGCCAGCTGTGAAATGCCATCTCCCAGTTCAAATAGTCATTGTGCCATTTAACATCAAACAATCAACTTTTCACTAAAATAAACTATTTGCATAGCACTCTTCCTGCAAGGAGAGAGAGAAGGTGAACAGCATCCCTCCACTCCTCCAGCTTTCGCTGCTACATAATTATTCATTTGCAGTTTATCAGCTAATTATACATGTGCTGTGGCATTTGAAGACGTAGGGGTGTACTTTATTTAATGGCCAATAATTACACAGGCCTCCTCTGATCCCTCTGCTCTAACTGGAAGCTTTTTTTTCTATTTTCATCCCTGTGCTGTCAACTCTAGAGGTTAAAGATCCTTGGATGGCTGGTTGTTATCTTGTTGGACACAGAGGACAGGTTTATACTTCATGTGATGATACAAACCTCCCTAATAATTCCATTAGTGCTACAGAGAAATTCTTTCAGAGGTGAATACTGACCTTGCTTTCCTTTTCGTGTCTAGGCTAAAAATTACCAGGTGTGCAAAAGGCAATATGAAGACCAATTTACAGTTAATTTTTTCCCCTAGGAACAGGCCAATACATACGCCTTGAGCTTCAGTTCAACCAACAGCTCCGTGTCTCAGCCTAGGTCTGCAACACAACAGAGATGTCCCTGTGGGACACATCACAGCTCCAAAATATATCAATGTGGAAGAGACATCCAGGAAACATGTAAATAATTCTTAACTTGGCACAGACTCTTGAATAGCACAGTTGGATGGCCTGAGACTTCAAGCAGGAATGTTGCCAGGGAGGGGAAATATTGACAACAGTTAAAGTTTTGGAGAAGAGGGCTTGAATTTCATGGAATCATAGAATCACCAGGTTGGAAGAGACCCACTGGATCATCAAGTGCAACCATTCTCACCAATCTCTTAACCATATCCCTCAGCACCTAGTCCACCTGTGCCTTAAACACCTCCAGGGAAGGCGACTCAACCCCCACCCTGGGCAGCCTCTACCAGTGCCCTATGACACTTTCTGTGAAGAATTTTTTCCTTATGTTGAGCCTGTTGCCATCACTGTTAGCAAAAGAAACCTAAACTTTAGATAATGCTCATATAATTGAGTATGAGACTTAATTTTGGCCCACATCATCGTGGAAATACCCAGGAACTGAGGTGAATCAGCAAGTGACATGGAGGCAACACACATGTTAAGGTTCTTTAAAATCCCAAATGAACATCATTGTTCTGGAAGGTTTTCAAGCCCTGCCTCTCATTCCTCTAATCTAAAGTCACTTTATTTCTCAATGAGGGCATTCATGTGAGTTTAGGAGGCTAATTTATTCAGTTAGTCTGTACCCTCCACCTTCCTGGAGCTCAGTTCAGAAACTAGCTCTGTCCCAACTACTTATTTCTAAAGAACCTTCAATGTTTCCAGGCTCCAAACACTAGAAAGAGGTATTTACATGTGTCTAATAAGCAGGGACTTCAAAGACTATGGTATCAAACAGTTATATCACTAACCCCTTCAAAGTTAAGCTACTGCACACGTCCTATTTCAATAAGAGATAAACTCTAGAGAGTAGAAACCTGAACATACTACTCTTATCCCAGCTGGTACTTAAACCATTTTCCATGGTCTGCACTAGCTGAATGGATGAGGAACTGGTGGATAAGGTCCTGAGGGACATGGTTTAGTGTTTGACAGGAATGGTTGGACTCTATGATCCGGTGGGTCTCTTCCAACCTAGTTGTTCCACGATTCTATGAATCAATCTACACAAATTATGATGAAAGCATTTCTCTCACTTGAGGCAAACAACCCTTTGGAAACCATCTTAAGTCTGCAAAGTTAATACTTGCAACTTAAGAATAAAAAGAAAAGAGGACTTTCAAAAGTACTGGGATCAGAAACAGATAATACATCCTACCCTCCAGAGATTTCTAACAAATTCAAATGTCAGAATAACTCATTTCAAACTTCTCTGTGCATCTGTGCTTTTTTAATTATTATTTTTGCCAAATGAAACACAAGCCAAAACATTTATATAACCAACTCGTTCTGACTGCTTTGTGATTCACAGTTAGTAAGCAAACATGGCACATGACCTATGATAGGGGATTTTTTTCTAATTTATCACAAAAAGGGAAAAATATGCTGACTCACATGGTCTAAAGGGACTGTAATAAACAGCACTAGAATAATGTGTGTTTATGGTTTTACATTGTGGTTAAGAAAGATGATGAAATAAGCAAAAAATGTTTAAATATATAGAAAAATAATTTGCACTAACAGGGCAGATCTATAAGTTTTGTTATTGGGAGCAAGTACTGGAAAAACTTTTTTCTCCTCACTTTCTGATTTACAAGCTGTAGAAACTCTAGAGAGGAACCAGAAAAAAAGGAAACAGTGAAAGTAAACCTTCCAGACCTGGTGTGAACTGTCTTGTGAAACCCTTCCAGTCACTGGAAGGATTTTGAAAATATTTGACCCACTGAAAAAAAAAAAAAATGAAGTAAACTACCAGCTTTCAGCCCTCCTAAGCACACCATAATAGGAGAATTATAGAATCATAGAATCACCAGGTTGGAAGAGACCCATGGAATCATCAAGTCCAACCATTCCTATCAAACACTAAACTATGTCCATCAGGACCTTGTCTACCCGTGCCTTAAACACCTCCAGGGAAGGTGAATCAACCACCTCCCTGGGCAGCCTATTCCAATGCCCAATGACCCTTTCTGTGCAAAACTTCCTCCTAATCTCTAGCCTAAATCTCCCCTGGTGGAGCTTGAGGCCATTCCCTTTTGTCCTGTCCCCTGTCACTTGGTCTATAACGTCTCCATACTTTGTTATCACAAATAATGTCCCAGAGTTAAAAAAAAACACACAAAAGGAAAGTTATACATATACACAATCAAGAGGAAAACAAAATAGAAATAGGGCTGGGATGCTGTACTTCATGGCAGCAGCAAAGCTCAGAAACAGGAGAAGTGTCAGTCCCTATTGCAGAGCTCTTGCTCCAGAGAAAGTGGGGAGGAGGTATCACCCAAGAAGCAGGGAGTGGATGAGTCTTTCCCAGGCAAATAGCAAAATATCACCTTTCCTGGAGGATTTTAATTACTTGAAACAGTATAACAGGACACAATCTAAGGTATTTGTGGTGGTGACAAGTCTTTGTTTTAAAAGATTAACAGAACTAGAGATTGTAGGTGAATTATACTCGATTCCAATAAGGAGAAATTGGTAAGGACTGAAAGATGGAAGGCTACACCAGAAGAAGAGCGACAGAGAAGAGCGACAAAGCTGGTGAAGGGGCTGGAGAACAGACCCTATGAGGAGCGGCTGAGAGAGCTGGGGTTGTTTAGCCTGGAAAAGAGGAGGCTGAGAGGACACTTCATTACTCTCTCCAACTCCCTGAAAGGAGGTTGTAGAGAAGAGAGAGCTGGGCTCTTCTCCCAAGTGACAGGGGACAGGACAAGAGGGAATGGCCTCAAGCTCCACCAGGGGAGATTTAGGCTGGAGATTAGGAGGAGGTTTTTCACACAGAGGGTTATTGGGCATTAGAACAGGCTGCCCAGGGAGGTGGTTGATTCACCTTCCCTGGAGGTGTTTAAGGCACAAGTGGATGAGGTCTTGAGGGACTTGGTTTAGTGTTAGATAGGAATGGTTGGACTAGAAGATCCGATGGTTCCCTTCCAACCTGGTTGTTCTGTTCTGTGACACAGGTGGAAGTGATATTGAGACAGCAGAAGAAGGAGACCAGGAGAATGAGGACAATGGACTTAAAAAAAAAAAAAGAAAGAAAAAGTAGTAAAGAAAGCGACTTCAACATATTTAAAACTCTGAGTCATGGTCTCTTGGGAACAGAATCTAAGGAAGAGAAGAAGAATGCAGGAGATCTGGTAGGTGCTGGAAGGGACTATATCAAAAGCACAACAGCAGTCAGTCTCGGTACAGAGGAAAGACAGTGAACATAGCTTGAAACCAATATGGATACATTAGGAACACTTTAAAGCCAGAAGAATCAGAAAGCAACTGTATAGAAAGTGGGAACAAGGACAAGCAACTAAGAAGGAGTACAAAGGCATAACACAAGCATGCAGGGATGAATCGGAAAGGCTAAGGCTAAAGATGAATCACAACTAACAAGGACAAAGGCAAAGAAACCTCTATAAATACATTAAAAGTAAGAGGGATGCAAAGAAAAGCATAAGCTCGTCAGTTAATGGAGAACAAAAACAATCTCATGATGCCAAGAACTCAATATTTGTGCCACATCTTCCAGAAAAAAAAAAAAAGGTTAGTTGTGACACAACACTTAAGACAATTAATTCTAATCAGGAGATTAGAGAGCTGGCCAGAAGAGGCAAGAAGGCAAAGACTGTTTAGGTGAGTTAGGGTTTGCTTGGCCAGGGATACAAAAATACCATAAATTCAAGGGTGAATTTACCCCTGTGACCATGCGCCTCCTTTAAAATTCACACACATCTGTACCCACAGAACCAGTGGGCGGGGGTGGGTGTATTGTTCCAGAAGTCATTTGGTGTCCAACCCTGACAAGGAAGTGCTGGTGATGGATATATATGGACAATATATTTAGAGATAAGGAAATGAATACATCCACACGGGCAAATTTGAGATACTGGCAAATGGGCAGTGACTGCCCATGGGAAGAGCTGTGGTGTGTTTGGAAGTGACATGGTGTTTTTCATGATCTTAAGTGTGCCTATTAAAACAAAGAAAAAAAGTCATATTGAAAATCAATTTTCTCCTTGCGGGTCCTGAGCAATTTTGTAAGATATAATAAGATGAGCAATCTGGTTCTGGCAGTGAAAGGAACAGATGCCAAGCTATAATTTCCCTTACCAGAAAATGCTGGGGAGTCACTTTGTATTGCAGAAAGAGGAACCTGTTATTAATAGAGGACAGTTAAAACTTGGAGTCCTGAGAGCACACACTATCTGGTCTGTGCCATACAGACGATTGTCTGGAGGCAGAGAGACACCCTGGTCAGCCAAGGGACAGATAAAATCTTGAAGCAGGAGTGATTGTATTTTGACTGAGTAGTGAAACATGCTGGGTAACACATCCCGTAACACCAAGGGGTGAGACCACTCCTCGAATCCTGTGTTCAGTTCTGGGCCCCTCATCACAAGAAGGATGTTGAGGCTCTGGAGCGAGTCCAGAGAAGAGCAACAAAGCTGGTGAAGGTGCTGGAGAACAAGAGAAGCGACTAAAAGCTGGGGATGTTTATCCTGGAGAAGAGGAAGCTGAGGGGAGACCTCATTACTCTCTCCAACTCCCTGAAAGGAGGTTGTGGAGAGGAGGGAGCTGGGCTCTTCTCCCAAGTGACAGGGGACAGGACAAGAGGGAATGGCCTCAAGCTCCGCCAGGGGAGGTTTAGGCTGGAAATTAGGAAAAAACTTTCACAGAAAGGGTCATTGTGCACTGGCAGAGGCTGCCCAGAGAGGTTGTTGATTCACATACCCTGGAGGTGTTTAAGGGATGGGTGGACGAGGTGCTGAGGGACATGGTTTAGTGTTTGATAGGAATGTTTGGGCTTGATCTGGTGTGTCTCTTCCAACCTGGTTGTTCTATGATTTTACTGTGCTCTCTGCTAAACAAAAGTTACGATAAAATCGATAGAGAAGATCGTCTTGACTTTTCTCCTGCTGCCACACCTTGCCAGTAAGACAAATGTGACAACCACCTGATGGGTTACACATGGTGTTCCTAATCCTCACACTAGGAATCAACAGCAAAAATAAAATGGGAAGCGGTAAGCGTCTGTGGAGAATGATATGCTCTTGCAGGTAATGTGCCTTCTATAAAAAGTTCACAGAGCAGGTGAATGCTTCCATTCCTAGAAGTAATATTAATTTCATTATGAGGCAGTACAGTTGTGTTTGCCAAATGGAAGCCAGAGAATAGGTGTAATTAATAAATAGCCATTAGCCATATGGTACTCCTACCATTTACTTGCATCTCATGTACTACTGCCCCTGCACCACAAACCTAAAGAGCTTAAAGGCACAACCTACAGCTATTCATACCATAGAAGCACTTCCAAGAGGCAGCACCTGCAGGCACACCCAGGAGCTGAAGAGAAACCTCAGAACACAATTCAGCTCCAGCACACAACGATCAGTCTTTGGCTGCTGGTGAGAGCACCAACACACAAAAGCAGGGAGACCAAAAATGATTTGATTTCTGAGACAAACTGTCTCGCTCCTCTTAGGCTTGCAGTTCTGATTTAATCTCTTTATACGTCCCTTTTCCCTATTCCCACTTATTCAGGCCTTGGGAGAGTTCAGAAAGGAGAACCACAAACCTGGTTCAGGGTTCTAAAAGAAAAATATTAATCAAAAAATCAATATGTCCAGGGAGGTTATTCTCCCTCTGTACTCAGCACTGGTGAGGCCGCTCTTTGAATACTGTGTTCAGTTCTAGGCCCCTCACCACAAGAAGGATGTTGAGGCTCTGGAGCGAATCCAGAGAAGAGCCACAAAGCTGGTGAAGGGGTTGGAGAACAGATCTTATGAGGAGCAGCTGAGAGAGCTGGGGGTGTTTAGCCTAGAGAAGAGGAGGCTGAGGGGAGACCTCATTGCTCTCTACAACTCCCTGAAGGGAAGTTGTGGAGAGGAGGGATCTGGTCTCTTCTCCCAAGTGCCAGGGGACAGGACAAGAGGGAATGGCCTCAAGCTCCGCCAGGGGTGATTTAGGCTAGAGATTAGGAGGAAGTTTTTCACACAGAGGGTCATTGGGCATTGGAATAGGCTACCCAGGGAGATGGTTGATTCACCCTCCCTGGAGGTTTTTAAGGCACAGGTAGATGAGGCCTTGAGGGACATGTGTTTGATGGGAATGGTTGGACTCTATGATCCGATGGGTCTCTTCCAACCTGGCTGTTCTATGATTCTGATTGAGGAACTGACTGCAATAAATCTGGCTAGAGACACCCTTTTTATTACCTCCCCACATCTTCCAGTTCAGCAGGTATATTCAGTCTGGTGACATCCACGATTAATAACGTTGCATCTTGGTTGTTGTAACAGCAGCTGAGCACAGAGACCTTTCCTCCCTGTGCTCAAGCATCACAGCAGCAGCACAGAGGATGCTTTCACCTCCAAAGGCAGCAGGAGGGAGCAGCTAGAACAACTTCAGCAAAGCAGATGGGGCAGGATGAGAAGCCCTGTAGCCCATGGAAATGCAATCTCTATTCAACAGGCGCATCGCAAGGCTTAGCTAGTTAATATTACTGTTTTGGTTCGATACATAAATCATGCATTAGCGCTTTTGTTCTCTGTCCGCAGGGCACACAACTAACCAACGTGCTGCAGAATTTGCTTTGGCTCAGCAGTAGAGCTGCTACGCTAAGGGCATTCATTAAGTGGAAGTGGCAAAGGGAAACAGACACAGCAGAGTGGATATTTCCCTTCTAATTGCTGATAAGTATCTGTTGAAAGCCTCCTTGCTTTTTTTTTTCCCCCCCCCCCTCAGTTTTAGCAGTTAGAGAAAGAACTGAATATGGACATTGAATAACTGCTTGTTCAGAAACTTTCCAGATTTATTGAAGTAGGTTTTTTTCATTCCTCTCCAGGACCCCTTTGCTCCATTTCCCTTCTAGTTATTTGGAGATAACAGAGACTGGGATTGCTGCTCACAACCAGGACTAAATACTACTCCATGTACACTCCTCCAACTGACTCCAGTCCATTTTTTTTTTTTCAGGAGGTGGTGTTATTTGTCTAATCTTCAGTATCTGATGTTAGCAGATCATAGAATCACCAGGTTGGAAGAGACCCATCAGATCATCAAGTCCAACCATTCCTATCAAACACTAGACCATGTCCCTCAGCACCTCATCCACCCGTCCCTTAAACACCTCCAGGGAAGATGAATCAAACAAATACCTGGGCAGCCTCTTTCGTGGTCTGCTTTGAAGGCTATTCTCCAGCACGCATGCTGCATCTACATGTGCATTCTTCCTTACCCTCCAGCCATGTAAATCATATTCAAGACTTTCACCCTTTCCAATGCATCTTCTTCCAGCACTTTTAGATCTGGGGAAAAGTGGTAGCTTCTTTTCAGCTATATTTACCTGAACTCCCCTCCCACTTGTCTCTTGTTCTGCTGTCCTGCTGTACTTGAAAAGCACAGACTGGCACACTGAGCTGCTGAAAGAAATGGAAGAAAAGGCACAGCAGACTATGGAATAATAGCCATGTGGATGGATAGAGGTGGGGGCTGTAGGATGACTCAACACAGATTTTCCTTCTCTGGTGACACAATGGGATGGCTGCTCACTCCTCTAGAAGCAAAAGCTTTGAATGCACTTTTACCTGTCTAGCAGAAAGATGAGTCTAGCCTTCAGTACAGATTATAAAGGCAAACATGAGCACAGAAACTGCATTTCCAGGTACGCACGTTCCATATTGGCACAATCACTCCCAAGTGACAGAGGACAGGACAAGAGGGAATGGTCTCAAGCTCCACCAGGGGAGATTTAGGCTGGAGATTAGGAGGAAGTTTTTCACAGCAAGGGTCATTGGGCGTTGGAATAGGCTGCCCAGGGAGGTGGTTGATTCACCTTCCCTGGAGGTGTTTAAGGCACAGGTAGATGAGGTGCTGAGGGACATGGTTTAGTGTTTGATAGGAATGTTTGGACTAGATGATCCGATGGGTCCCTTCCAACCTGGTTGTTCTATGATTCTATGAATTACGACATCCAGCTGCAAGAGGTTTGGATCTCCAAGCACCACTCCCGTCTCTGGATCAAGACTCAACCCTCCGCTAAATGCCACAAAGCACAGCCAGATACAGGCTGCACGCTGGAGACCCTTCCAACCTCAAGGCTGGAAATCAGAGAGGAACTGAAGACAAGAGAGGGATCACTCAACTCAGAGCCCCAAAACAGAATGAACCATTCTTACAAGATGATTTTGCTAAAGCAGTATATAAAGAGTCATTTCTTAGCTCAGCATATAAGTGGGTTGCCACCTGCAGTTACAGGCAGAGGAGTGATGCAGACAGTGCAGCCGCTGGATATCCCCAGGCAGAGGTTCCTAAGGGAGCCAGTTCTTCAAGGCAATTGTGTGCTGAATTGCCCAAGTATAAACACTGCAACACATACTACGAATTACTGCAGCCCCACTGAAGCCAGAAGCTTTATATCTGCTCCAGCCAGAAACAGATTCCTATCTGATGAAGATCTGACCAGGAGAGCACAGTTGCACAGACAATTCCCTGCTGACTTTGGAGGGTCTGGTATGCACAAGTTGCTCTATCTGTCCACTACAGGCCACCCATAGAACCATAGAACAACCAGGTTGGAAGAGACCCATCGGATCATCGAGTCCAACCATTCCTATCAAACACTAAACCGTGTCCTTCAACACCTCATCTACACATGCCTTAAACACCTCCAGGGAAGGTGAATCAACCACCTCCCTGGGCAGCCTATTCCAATGCCCAATGACCCATTCTGTGAAAAACTTCCTCCTAATCTCTAGCCTAAATCTCCCCTGACAGCTAGAAGGGAAAAGCTCCCCTGCTCAACTGGAAGCGAAAAGAAAACAGAGGAACATTTTGCATCACTGGAGAGCTACAGACCACTGAGAACGTCCAGAGGTGTTTCAGCCTCAGGTAGCAACCAAGTTTCATACAGAGGGCAAATAACAGCTGCCTCTGAATAAAATAACAGCTCATATCTGAATGTGAATTTGGGATCACAACCAGCAGAAACTTCTCATGACTACACCAGCATACTCCTGACTATGCCAGCTCTGTCTCTTCCTCCAATGGATGAAAGATCTCATTAATGTATTTTTACACCACATCATTACAGCCTCTCTTGACTTTCAATGGCTTTGAGCTAAAGCCACACACCTTGAAGAGCTGAGCTTTCTGCAAGCCTGATAAACTCAGCTTTAAACTGATTATTGAAATATCCCAGCTGCTAATGCGTTGACTGCCAGCTGAACCTGCACTCTCCTCACTGTTTAATCTTCACTTAGAGTGTCAGAATTCATTTGTTCTTTCCCACTACACTCCCTGTTCCCAACTGTGCGTTCCCAAGCACTCACACACACCCCTCTTCCCACCTCCCCCGAGCACACTGCTTACAAGGCTTCTAGAAACGGATCATTCAAGAGAGAGCTTATTCGTTTCAAGCAATAAACCAAAGCAAGCAAAAGGAACAACTCAATTACTGTTTACTTGAGGACAAAACTGGAGCATCTCAGATAACTTTGCGTGCAGCAGACAGCAAATTTCATATTTAATTTTTCTTTGCTTCCTGTTCTGGATTCCTAAGCAATATTAAATAGTAACCCTGTACTCTAACAGAAGAAATTACATTTTATAAGTAAGCTGCGCCAACAAATTTTAAGTAGAAAGCTTAAATGTTAAGATGCATCCACCATGCCCTGCAATAGGTATGGAGCTCTTTCACCACCTCCTACATAGTTTCACCACCTCCTATCTATAGTTTCAAGCAATATGTGGACTTACCTGAGTTGTGAGTCCAGTAGCTGAATGAGCAATCCCCACAACTCTGGTGTGCAGGACAAACCCTTCATCTAAACTGCCTCCAGCTCCTTTCTTCCTCAGCCCAACCAAGAGGAAAAGGGAATTAAAACTGAAGCTCACAATCCAGAAGCATCCTCCACACTGCTAGCCCCTTACTCCTCCTCCACCTTGCAAATTTGAAGGATCCTGTCCCTTGCAGCTGTTTCCACTCACTCCTGAGGGCCAGGGAAGTAAAGGCAGGCAGCTGTGGCCTTTCTGCAGAAAAGGGCATTTGCTGCTTGCTTGCCAGCTGAGGGGCAATGTCCACCCCCCTGAGGAAGGCAGATATCCTCCTCTCGGCATGACATTTGCACAGCGCTTTGGAACGCAGCTATGTAAATGTAAGACAATCAGGGGATATTGTTCAAAGCCTGTAAACCCATCTGAAATCAAGAGGGTAATGCCTTTTTACACCATCCAAGCATCTATGTCTGTGTAATTAACAACTGGAAACAAAGCACAGCGATTGGGAGCAGTAAGGCCAAGTTTACTCATGTCCAGGGCCAGCACTTAAGCACAGTTTTAGTGTTCACGGTTTTACTGAAGAGCAAAATTCCCTCAGAAGAAAACAAAATTCAAACAGATTGATAGGATCACCTGACATCACATTTGTCATTGCAGAGGCTGGAAAATTATCTAACCCACTGAGTAGCATACATGTTATTTGCAGGTGGGTCAGAAAGAGCCCACGGCACAGAACAGCAGGTACAGTAGAGGTCAAACTGCACTGTGCTGCGGGCACTGGGGCCAGAAGGAGCTGTGAGCACACGTGGCTTTGAGGCCATTGCTTGGCAAAGTGGAATTTTCTACATTTCTTCCACTGAAGCCACTGGGAATTCTTAACATTGCAACACTCCCTCCTCTTATGCCCCAGGTAAGTCCCAATATAAATAGCTGGCAGGGGTGATTTACCCAGCTGAGGGGAGACCTCATTTTTCTCTATAACTACCTGAAAAGAGGTTGTAGAGAGGAGGGAGCTGGGCTCCTCTCCCAAGGGACAGGACAAGAGGGAATGGCCTCAAGCTCCACCAGGGGAGATTCAGGCTGAACATTAGGAAAGAATTTTTCATGGAAAGGGTGATTGGGCACTGGCAGAGGCTGCCCAGGGAGGGGCTTGAGTCACCTTCCCTGGAGGGGTTTAAGGAATGGGTGGACAAGGTGCTGAGGGACATGGTTTAGTGATCGATGGGAATGATTGGACTCAATGATCCGATGGATCTCTTCCAACCTGGTGATTCTATGATTCCTCTGTGCAATACAATCTGATGGTTAGAAATACCCAGAGTCCTAAATTCCTACTATAGTATCTTATTCTTTTGCCTGATAGATCAAAGAGCTTCTTTCACACATTTCCTCTTATGCAAAATGATCCACTGGCCTAAGACATTTTCTTTTCCTAATAAATACTGCAGCAACACCCTGAAGATCATAGGTAAAAAGTGCTGGCGCTCCACAGGGCAATGCATGTGAAATACTCCAGTACTTTTGTCCAGGGCTTTCTATGCAACTCCCCGTTTAATGAGTCCATCACCAGGTTTAATGACCTGCCACAGCGTTAGAAACACTCTGCCCTTCTCATCAATGATTCACGCGCCGTCTTAAAGCTGCGCACAGATTAAAGAGGCTGCCGTTCCCCCACCTCGCCTCAACCCGAAGCGGTTTTAAATATTTCATCTTGCCACAGAACTCTTCTGTACACATCCCAAAGGCACTCTGAGAAGCTCTCGCTGGGAGTCCAGCGTTACCTGGCAGAGGGCCTGCTGGCACCATGAGAAAGCTGTCACTGCCAGGCCGGCCTCCATCCTTTATTTACTTTCTTTAACGAGTCCTACGTGACCCCAGTTGTCAAGAGTGGGGACAGAGGGTTCTGAGGTGGTTAGTGCTTTCTATTTATGGAAAAGCAGGCGGAAGCCATGATTGCAGGGACGGAACAAAGAAGTACCTGATCCAGAGTTACCAAGGTCAGTAGGAGTCTTTCTTCACCTTCAAGGGAAATAGAGTCATGACCCTGTTAAAGGGAACCAACAAATGAAATGTGGGCAGGTTCTTGTGTTTCCCAGATGAATCATAGAATCACCAGGTTGGAAGAGACCCACCAGATCATCAAGTCCAACCGTTTCCACCAATCTCTAAACCATGTCCCTCAGCACCTCGTCCACCCATCCCTTAACCACCTCCAGGGAAGGTGACTTAACCCCCTCCCTGGGCAGCCTGTTCCAGCACTCAATGACCCTTTCTGTGAAAAATCAATACTGAAAGAATCACTTTTTAAGCACATTGTCATACACCCTCTTTCCTTTTTTTTTTAACTTTCTTCTTGCCCTCCTTGCACAAGCAGTGCACAGCAGCTTGCTTGCTGGTGCTGACAGGTAGTGTTCTCCCAGCATTTAGACTCTTGTTAGGTCACTAATTTCATGGGAAATCCATTTTCCAACAATCCATCTAGCTCCACAAACAGACAAAAAGCATTCTCTAGATAAATAACTTGTAATTTTTGATTAGCAAATCATTTATGCGCAGTTGGTTTTGTTTTCTAAAGTTAATCAACCAGCTCTGAACATTGAAAGAGGGCAAATGCAGGGGAAACAGACACACAGAGAGATAAATGCACAAAAGCACAGACACAATTTGCTTTGTAGCTGCTTCAGCTGCTCTGGATATTTGCTCTCATTCTGCTGTGTTTTTCACCTTGGGGCCTTGGAAGAGGCAGGGAGCAGGTTGCAGCCACCTGAACACCTGTGCCCATATCTTTGCTTCCCTTCACAGAGGAGTCAGTTTTATTTCATCGCCTGCAGAAAGTGGCAACCAGTCTGCATTTCTCCGGTATTTTACAAAGAGAATTTATCGGCAGTAGCAGGTGCCTGCCAAGAGCATGAGGAATGAGACCCTGACACCACAACAAGGGCACAGGATAACTTTAGTCTGTGCTATCCATCCACCCTGACCAATGGGGATAATCTCATTTTCAGTGTCCATTCAACACCAGGAGTGTTTGGAAAGAAGACCTTTATCACAAGAAGCTAAACTGGTACTACACAGGTCGCAGAAGAGCTCTAAACCACAGTACCTGCTGCTCCTAAGTACATCAGGTGCAGCAGCATAGGGCCACAAGATCTGTCTGCTCATCAGGGGGGAAAAAAATGAGGAAAAAAACTCAAGGGCACAAAGTCAGGCCTGATGAGGAGCGGCTGAGAGAGCTGGGGGTGTTTAGGCTGGAGAGGAGGAGGCTGAGGGGAGACCTCATTGCTCTCTACAACTACCTGAAAGGAGGTTATAGAAAGGAGGGAACTGAGCTCTTCTCCCAAGTGACAGGGGACAGGACAAGAGGGAATGGCCTCAAGCTCCACCAGGGGAGATTTAGGCTGGACATTAGGAAAAAAAATTTCCCAGAATGGGTCACTGGGCACTGGCAGAGGCTGCTCAGGAAGGGGCTTGATTCACCTTCCCTGGAGGTGTTTAAGGGACGTGTGGACGAAGCACTGAGAGACATGGTTTAGTGTTTGATAGGAATGGTTGGACTTGATGATCCTGTGGATCTCTTCAAACCTGGTTGTTCTATGATTCTATGATTCTATGATCACAAACAGATAGTTCCTTTACTCTATTTCATATAAATTGTGATGACAACAAAGAGGATCTCAAAAACTTTCTGATTTTCACTCACCTGAGTATTAATGAGGGGCTAAAAAACCTGAAAGCCCAGATTCCCAGGTCCCTCTGCCAGTCCAGCTCCCCCAGTTTCTGGATCTCCAGCAGTCCAGCTTCTCCTAGCTGGGTGGTCCATGGCTGATAGCCACACTCGGTCTTCGCATGCTCGTGGTTGCTCATGGCATGGGAAAGGTTCCTCAGCAGATCATCCCAGGAGCCATGTGGAGAATTCCTAACCTTTGGATTTTTGTTTAAATCAATGTAGACGTTTAGGGCCACCACAGTACAGAACAGTTTGCACTCTTTATACTGCGAGTGGCCAGATGATTCCCGGACATCGACAATACAGCTCGCAACACATGAGCACATCATGTCCTTGTCCTCATTTCTCTCACCCCATCATAGGAAATGAGGCCAAAACTCTTCAACAGGTGGAGAGGGTCACATAAGCCCACAGGAGGTATGGCCAAATCATGAATATTTTTGTTTGCTGGCATACTCAAAAAATGAAGCTTTGTGTTCTCCTTGATATTTCAGGCCTTCTTACATAAGGAAAGAGTGATGAGATCTGAAGGCCTGCAAAGTGTAGCTCTGCCTGAGAGAGAAGACAAAGATCCCTTTACTTAGTGTGAAACCAAACAAAAGTGAGCAATAAGGCACGGCACAAAATGAGCAGGTAAGTACTTGTATTTTATCTTCAGTCGATACCTTTTCAGCATCGCTGAGCTCTGAAATCTGATTTTGTGTCGTACGGCAAATCCATACCCCTAGGAAGCTTGCATCCCTCTTGCTGAGCATTAGCACTCACTGCATTTGTCCACACACTCTCTACAGAGTTGTCATCTCAGCATCCAAGGAAGCTTAAACAAAACTATAATCTCTCCATAAAGTCTCTCCTCTATACTTGACTGGTTCTTGCTCTCAGGTGTCCCATTCCATGAAATCCATCACTAAAGCACTTTGCCTTCCTCAGTGAAGGGAAGATGTTCAGAGAAGAGAGCTCTGTAGTTTATCACAGGCTCAATTAACTGGGGCTCATTACCTCTCCCTGGCTCACTCTGGTCTTTTCTGGGGGTGAGAGGATCATAGCACCTGTCCTTGGCCACAGTCGTAGCACCAGCCATGAAAAGATTATATTTTTACATCTTCACTGTACAACAAAGACATCACATTGCAATATGGCAAGAGAGAGCTTTGGGTGAAAGGGCTGTATGACAAATAACCACACCTTGAGGACGAGGCAGGAGCCAGATGATGGGGGAATAATGTATCCAATGCAATAAAGTAAATTAATTCCTTTTTTAAAATAACCTACCTTACTATCTAGTAACTCACTAGTTTCCTCACCACAAGAAGGATATTGAGGCTCTGGAGCGAGTCCAGAGAAGAGCAACGAGGCCGGTGAGGGGTCTGGAGAACAGGCCTTATGAGGAACGGCTGAGAGAGCTGGGGGTGTTTATCCTGGAGAAGAGTAGGCTGAGGGGAGACCACATTATTCTCTACAACTCCCTGAAAGGAGGTTGTAGAGAGGAGGGAGCTTGGCTTTTCTCCCAAGGGACAGGGGACAGGACGAGAGGGAATGGCCTCAAGCTCTGCCAGGGGAGATTTAGGCTGGAGATTAGGAGGAAGTTTTTCACAGAAAGGGTCATTTGGCATTGGAATAGGCTGCCCAGGGAGGGGGTTGATTCACCTTCCCTGGAGGGGTTTAAAGCACAGGTAGATGAGGTGCTGAGGGACATGGTTTAGTGTTGATAGGAACGGTTGGACTCGGTGATCTGATGGGTCTCTTCCAACCTGGTGATTCTATGATTCAAGACATTAAAGAAAAGTGATCAATGCAGTTCAGCTGCTGTTCAAGCTGCTTCCAGAAAGCATTCATTTTCCCATTACCCTCTGTTATTTCCAGCCATTTTACTATGATCAGGGCAGGGTAAATGACCACATTTCTGTAAAAAAACCTGTCCAGAAATCCCTTTGGTGTAACCACAGCAGCAAAGTGTCACACCAAAAGAAAAGATGCAGGTGCCATGGCTGTCTGGACACCACACTAAACCAGTAGTGGCATCAGGTCTCCTAAAGAAAAGAGATGTTAGGTACCCACTATGCTACTAAAAACCTTATGCACTTGTTCATTTTGAGCCATATGAAAATGGTGCTTGACGAATCATGAGGCTCAAAGGAGCATCTCCATCCCTAATAGAAGCAAAATGGTTTTGGACGTGGTTTAGTGTTTGATAGGAATGGTTGGACTCGATGATCCGATGGGTCTCTTCCAACCTGGTTGTTCTATGATTCTATGATTCTACGATAAAACCACTTTTAAGAAGTTTTATCAGTGCTGAGTTTATCTCAGGTTATATGAAATAGTCACAGTTGCCTCAAAGATGTGAAGCACAGGTATGAGAGGGCAATTGCGTTAGCTAATTACATTGTGAAGTTAAGGTTAGTGGAACCAAACCCAAGCTGGTGTGAATCATCACAGTTCTGCTGGAGGGAACAGTTACATTATTTACTCCAGATGAAAATCTGTTTCAGCAAGTTGAGCAGAGCAAGAAAGTGCTATAAACAGAATCAGACTTACAAAACAGTAAAAGACAATTTTCTGTCCTTAAAGTAAATCTCTCTCTGCACTGGATTTCAAGTCTGGATCCCATGTCAGGTGAAAAACAAGGTCTCTCATTTTCCAATCTTATCATAGAACAACCAGGTTGGAAGTGACCCGTGGCTCTTCTCTGGACTCTCTCCAGAGCCTCAATGTCCTTCTTGTGGTGAGGGCCCCATAGAATCTTAACGATTCTATGATTAAATCAGCAATCTGCTACTTCTCTGACGTGTCCACAGGACTCCCCTGCTCAGGTTTTCCTGCCACAGGAGTCCGACTCACAGTACTGGGCTCTTCAGCTATGGCTGTTGAGCTGATCTGCATATTAATCCAATAACCCTTGGCAATTAAATACAATGAGAGGAGGCAGGGAAAAGAGAAGATGTCCTCTGCAGATGCTGCCCTCACATATGTTCTCTCATATGGCTGCTGCTTCACTTTATAAGATCTCTCTCTTCAGAAAGTAACATGAGCTCTTTCCATACTGCAATCAAGACATTGATTTAGAAAGAGGTAACAGCACAGGTTACTTTGTCATTGCCCGTAGAAGGGTTGAACAGTCACTGCTAGACTACAACTATCAGTCTCCCAGGCTGTACATAGATATGTTATTTTTTTCCATTCCCACCAAGACAGATGCTTCCTGTTTTCTTAACATATGTTCATAGAATTATAGAATCACCAGGTTGGAAAAGACCCACCGGATCATTGAGCTCAACCATTCCCACCAATCTCTAACCCGTGTCCTCAGTACCTAATCCAGCCGCACCTTGAACACCTGCAGGGAAAGCAAGTCAACCACCTCCCTGGGCAGCCCATTCCAGTGCCTAATGACCCTTTCTGTGAAGAATTTTTTCCTTACATCAAGCCTGACCCTCACCTGGTGGAGCTTGAGCCTCTTGTCCTATCCCCTGTCACTTGGGGAAAGAGGCCAAAAATACAGGTATTCCATGGCAGGAGACTTTGTGGTACCTGCTCATACTGTGATGTGTGGAGGGAACACCTCTATGGGGTCCGGCCTCAGGGGAGCAGTCTGTATCTAGCCCAGGTACAGCAGCCTGGGCTGATGGCAGTGACCTTCCATGGACAGAGATGTTTGTTGCCTGTGGGTGAGAGGGAACTACCACCCAAAGGGGAAGCTGGAGCCTGACTGCACTTCTCGCCTGCTGCTCCTTGTACCTGATCACACGGGACACGCAGGGTTGTGCTGTGGCTGTGTCATGTCACATTTGAGAAGTGGAAGTGGACACTGGTGAGCTACCTCTCCCAGGCTGAGCTCTAACTTAAGATCTTCTTGCAGCCTCCTTCAGTGCCACTTCAAGCAGAGACGCCAGGAGGCATGTGGGGCCTTTCCAACCTCACAGCTTCTGTCTGAAACAAAATAAAGAGCAAAGAGAACAGCTGGAGGGAGTTGCACTTGTAAAAGAATAATCAGACTTTGCCCTCAAGGAGAAAGTGCACTGGATTGCGACTGCCTGCCTGCTCTGATGATGGTTAGATATTTCCCTAAGTCTGTTAATGAGAGTAATTGTGTTCACCTTTCCCAAAGCCCTGATGGGATGCTGGATTTTCTCCCTGACCCTTTTGGCATTTTGTGTGATGAGAAAACTCATTGCTCTTCCTTCTGTTGTTGACTCAGCTCTAGTTGCAGCTGATCATATAATCACCAGATTGGAAGAGACCCACCAGATCATCGAGTCCAACCATTCCTATCAAACACTAACTCATGTCCCTCAGCACCTCGTCCACCTGTCCCTTAAACACCTCCAGGGAAGGTGAATCAACCACCTCCCTGGGCAGCTTGTTCCAGTGCCCAATCACCCTTTCTGTAAAAATTTTTTCCTAATGTTCATTCTAAATCTCCCCTGGTGGAGCTTGGGGCCATTCCCTCTTGTCATGTTCCCTGTCACTTGGGAGAAGAGCCCAGCTCCCTCCTCTCTACAACCTCCTTTCAGGTAGTTGTAGAGAGCAATGAGGTCTTCTCTCAGCCTCCTCTTCTCCACGCTAAACACCCCCAGCTCTCTCAGCCTCTCCTCTTCTTCTCCAGCCTCTTCACCAGCTTTGTTGCTCTTCTCTGGACTCGGTCCAGAGCCTCAACATCCTTCTTGTGGTGAGAGGCCCAGAACTGAACACAGGATTCAAGGAGCGGCCTCACCTCCCTGGACCTGCTGGTCACATCGTTTCCGATACAAGCCAAGATGCCATTGGCATGTTCTGTGGATCACTTGCCCATCTGGTTTGTCCACGTTATTATAATGATACCTTTCCCTCAGATGACATCTTTCCATTACCAACAGCCTCCACAGGGAGACAATACTACTGCTTAGCTTTTCTAATGATATATCTCTAATCCTCAAAAATTTGTTGTTTCTCCCTGAAATTACTGTATATTGTGTTGGGATGTATTATTAACCTAAATTTACAGGGTGTGTGTAAAGCCAGGAGGCTGGTAGCGATGACATAACTTGCCAAACATCACAGAGATGACCAGTGACAGAGTCAATACACGAGTAGAGATTTTAAAGTTGAACTTCACACCTATAAGGATAAGAATGAGGGACAGCAGTACCTGACCTGTTTGCTTAGGGAAAATAGAGTCTATGTGCGTGAAACGGTTTGGCTCCAGCCACGTTCAGAGCTGAGGAAGATGTTGAGGATGCAGGACACCCATGGGATCCCAGCAGGTGAGAAGCAGCATCACAGGGTGAAGCCACAAGCACACCAGCAGGGCCATCAGTGGCCACTTGCTAGGCTTCAAAAGATCTGACAAGTCCCCTGCAGGGACAGGGGAAATAATCCACTTGAATTTCATCAACAAAACCGGAGCACGCTCTGACTAGCAGATAAAGAAAGGATCTAGTCCCAGGAATTTCCATTTCAAGCTCACGCTTGGTCCATAACGCTTGAAGGGAAGGTAGCCGGAGATGAGACATTGGAGCAATTCTGCAAACAATCTCTCCTAAGCATCACTTTCTCCAGGCAAAGAGGAATGAGCCATTTTTATAGTAGTTCCATTTTTATGACTCACTTCCAGGTCATTATACCAATAAGATCCTGTCTCTCCAGGGTATTTTTCTCCAGTGATTAAAGCTGTGAGCCTTCGACCTTGTGCCTTATCAACGCTACACAACACACACTATAACCACCTAGAAACTTGCTGCCTTTCATCCCTTATTGCTTAATAAACTCGCTAGCAGACCTATTACAACAGAATAATGAAGCTAAGAAATTGCATTCGGCTCAGTAAATCTGGGAACGGAGCCTGTTAAAAATAAATAAGGTTAAATTTAAAACAAACAAACAAAAAAATAAAAAAAGAACAACCTAATTGCAGAGACGTGGAGTGTTATGAAGGGATCCTCTCAGTTCAGCCAGGGTTCACAAGCCACTCACTCCTGCTATTTTAGCTACTGAAAGGAGCAGTTGTGAGAGGAAATGAGGGTAGGGAGTTGCATAAAGATGGAAAAGAAGCAAGAGGAGTCATCAGCACAGATCCACACACGGTTTGCAGCCCAGCACCTGGCTCCTGAAGTTTCAAATTTGGTGAAAATGCAGCCGGCTGACACTAGTACATGCAAATTATGTTGTGTTAGTGCTATAATTGGGCATTTAATGGCATGAAACACAAGGTAGTTCTTATTCCAAGGCAAGGCACAGGCTGGACACAACAGTAAGGGGCAGGGTAAGTACTGGATTTGCAGGAATATCGGACACGGCTGTACTGAGCAGTCATACAGTGGCTGTTCAGTCCAGATGCCTGATGAAGGTGCTGAAGGTATGGCCCTTTCCCACTGTTCCCTATGTATGGAGCATGCGGAGACCATATTTCCACCTGTATGGGTGTTACAGACTGTCCCGCAGTACATTCAACCAGCAAGGTCGCACAGAGACATCCTGCAGGGCCCATGATGACAATGCCCATCACATGCTGTCCAGCCTGAGACAGTTATCACGCAAAACTAAAAGCCACAGAAATTTATTCAGGCCCCAGAAGACAGAAGGAGAAAGTAAGAGCCAGGCTTGATCCCATATTCAACTCCCTCCAACAGCAAGGATCTCATTAGGAAAAAACACCCAAATCATCCCAGGGTTCCCTACAGCTCCACTAAGCAATTTCTGCCTGTACAGCTCCCCTGTTTAACAGCATTATTTCCCTCCCACCCTCCATCCTTCCCTAGGCAACATCATCACACTGCGAGGCCTCCTCTTTGCTTCATTTCTGAGGGAACTGAGGGAGATCAGAATGGGAAGCACTAACTTCATGACTTGTGGTAGGGCTCTCTTGACCAGGTGGTTTGCCAAGACCACAAGGAAGTATGAATGCAACAAGGAGACCACATTTTTTGTCATGCAGTGGGGCAGGTCCAGAGGGTTGACCCATCCCAATAAAAATATAAGTGTGATCCAGGGCCACCATGAGGGTTTAGTGGCTACCACCATCTCCTCGTGGTGATGAGGGGCATGGTTTAGAGATTGGTGGGAATGGTTGGACTTGATGATCCAGTGGGTCTCTTCCAACCTGGTGATTCTATGATTCTATGATTCAAAGCACTTTCTTCAGCTACTGATTCACTTGCAACTAAAGCTCGAGCTGCGTTTGGCTTCCTGGGAGAAATTTCTGCTGCAGGTGTAAGTTGCTGCTGGGTCTTTCCACCAAGCTCTGCAATACATCTCCCGCGCAGACAGAGAACGAGAAAAGAGAGTTCCATCACCGCAGTGCACTTCACAGTAAGCACTACAATTTATTGCACCTAAATCCTATATATATAGCGCAGCTTTTTGCAGACAACATTATCACCTCAAAGGGTAGGTAAGAGGTGGGAATAACAGCTTGTAACAACTGTAGCATAGACAGCTGCTTTTTATTTTTTTGCCACGACTAATGCTGTTTGGGGAGGTAAAATAGGTCTAGCAGCAGTGACTCTGCTTCTGCCAGCGTACATTGCAGCTCCATGTGGGGCTTCTGCTGAATAATTAGGTTAAAGAAGGCACAATTATGTAAACAAGGAGCTTTCTGGGAGAAATTTCAGACAAAACCATTCATAACTCCAAGCTCATCCATTCCCAGGAAGCCAGAAACATTGTCCTTACACTGAGCTTTTGCACTGTATGGTTTAGTGTTCGGTAGGAATGGTTGGACTCGATGACCCAGTGCGTCTTTTCCAACCTGGTGATTCTATGGTTTAACAGACTGTCTGGCCTGTGCTCATCACTGTGGCTGAAAATCTGTGGGCAGAATTAATCTCTTGCAATGTTAGGTGTCGCAGCTAACGGCATTTTTCAGCCACACACGAGATTATTTAATTTTTTTTGCTACCAGAAAGGTCAGTTCTAGTCTTCCTGCCCTCCCTCCTACCTCTGCCCAACCTGATTATCAGCCGCGTGGATCCTCTCCCTCCCTTGTCCTTTTGTAAGACTCTTCACAGAGCTAGTTCCTCCCACTAGTCATAGAATCATAGAATCACTAGGTTGGAAGAGACCCAACGGATCTGACAGAAAATGCTTCCTTAATTCCATCTGGGAGAAAACTTTGGCCAAGCTTGTTTTTCTGCCACCTCAGTGAGTTGAATCAGCAGAAGCTGACTAGCAAAACCAAACTCAAAGCTTACCATAGCTGTTCCACCAAAGATCTACAAATGGAAACAAAAAATGTTCAGGATCAAGAAGATATTTAATCAGCTGAGCCACACTACTGAACAGCATCCTCCAATAAACAGGGAGCATCTCATTTTAGACTTCCTTCTATTAGACAAAGAGGTGATTTCTCCCCTGTGGCCCGCAATTTATAAGAAATTATATTTTTCACTGGTCAAGTTTATTCTAGTTGCTGGATAACTTGGCCCTACCGGATGAAAAAGTAACTTCTTCTCAACTGTGCTTGGAATTTGCCCTGAGGAAATTTGGCAGGATGAAGCTGTGACATCTGCAATGGGAAAGGACTGCCAAGGTGGTCCTGTTTGAGGAACTGGAATCGCGCTGGATTTACACAGCCTTCAAGAAGCCATAACCTGGCCCAGGAATTTAGCAAATAGATAAATGGAGGCTTGAAGCGTTCCTCAAAGCCTTTGCAAACTGCCTGTAGCTGGAATGGGACTTAGACTATATTGAAGGGTTATTGGACACAGAGACACATCTGGCTCTGGAATCCTCCGAAATCATTGCAAGCACAGCCAGGAGTGAGGAGAGCATATTATTCTTTGTTTACCCTGTTTTCACACAGGTGTTTGCTCCTGGTCACTGCTGGTGCGAGTGCAGCATCATCGAAGATCTCTGCTCCGACCCACCAGGGTTGTCTTCACATCCAGCCTAGATTCTCCACAGCCACAAAGAGTGGCCAGGAGCCTTTCTTGACTTCTTTCTTCTCTTCTGCTTTTTGCTCTGAGAGCAAAGAAAGCTTTGCTTTTCCCTTTAAGGCTGTCAGACAAAAAGATTTCCACATTAATGGTTTTTCTGAGTGGCATCAGAAATGCCATGGACTTGGGGAGAACAGCAGGATTCATGGATCCAAACTCAAAAGCTCACTTGAAATGGTGTGACCAGCAGGTCCAGGGAGGTTCTTCTCCCTCTGTACTCAGCCCTGGTGAGACCGCTCCTCGAATCCTGTGTTCAGTTCTGGGCCCCTCATCACTCTCTCCAACTACCTGAAAGGAGGTTGTGGAGAGGAGGGAGTTGGGCTCTTCTCCCAAGTGACAGGGGACAGGACAAGAGGGAATGGCCTCAAGCTCCACCAGGGGAGATTTAGGCTGGAGATTAGGAGGAAGTTTTTCACAGGAAGGGTCATTGGGCACTGGAACAAGCTGCCCAGGGAGGTGGTTGATTCACCTTCCCTGGAGGGGTTTAAGGCACAGGTAGATGAGGTGCTGAGGGACATGGTTTAGTGTTTGATAGGAATGGTTGGACTCAATGATCCGATGGGTCTCTTCCAACCTGGTTGTTCTATGATTCTATGATTCTATGAATGGTTGTTTTTCCTCTGCCTCAGCTGACCCTACCACTGACACTGTTGCAGGAGTTGCCTTTATGTTTATTTGAAGGGGCTGCCTGGTCTCTAATTGGCACAGGAGGCAACTGGCACAGACCATGACTACTGAAAGAAAAGGTCTCAGCTCCAGCTGCGTGACCCAGGAAATGGAGCTCTTTGGTTTTATTTATAGATGAATTGGCAGGGGACAGGACAAGAGGGAATGGCCTCAAGCTCTGCCAGGGGAGGTTTAGGCTGGACATTAGGAAAAAAAATTACAGAAAGGGTCATTGGGCATTGGAATAGGCTGCCCAGGGAGGGGGTTGAGTCACCTTCCCTGGAGGTGTTTAAGGGACAGGTGGACGAGGTGTTTGATAGGAATGGTTGGACTTGATGATCCGGAGGGTCTCTTCCAACCTGGTGGTTCTATGATTCTCTGACTGTAGCATTCAAATAGGAGGCGATGAGAGGAGAAACAAGCCCAGTTTTTGTCCCAGAACTGTACAGAATAGAGCTAGAAGGGGCCTTGAAGGTGCAGAATCAGTTTGATCTGAAGCACCAGTATATCTGAGCTAAACCCAAGTCACGTTTGCATATAAAGCAGCTCACTGAGAGCCAGAACTTCATTGTCTGGAAGCAGGCAGAGACCCAGATCGACTTTGCTGAAAAAGGCAAACTGTATTTAAAAAGATGTTCTTGAATATTTAGGCAATTTTCTCAATGCTTTGCAATGCCTCAGCCTAACTTCAAAAATCAATTACTTTCCTTTACACTAAACAATGATTAAGCTGTTCAAAGCACTTGGCAAACAAACAGCTGCGACATCCAGAGAACGAGAACTTCTGGAAAGGACCATAGTGATTTCTTAGATACTTGTTTCTGATTAAATTAGAAATACACCTCTTTTTTTCTCTCCTCCCTTCCCCCAGCTCAAAGATGGGTTGTGCAGGAGGCTCTTGTATTTTACATGCTTGCGCCTGCCTCTGAACCAGCCTTGTGATAAATATTTGAAAGTTTGGCTTTAACCACTCCAAACGGTTTCTAGATTCCCACATGAAATGCTTAACTGCCTAAAAGAGGAGCCTGAAGATGAAACAAACTCTGCACTAGCTAAGCAGACCTGAAGATTATGTATTCGAGTAATTGATAAAAGTGCCACCATTTCAGACATTATTTAAAAGAATGAATCCGCGTATTAAAGTCCAGGGGTATTAAAGTCCCAGATTATCTGGGCAGACTCTGTAGACACAGAAATCTAAGACAAACTGTCAGTTTTTCCTCTGTTTTCCTCTCCTTTCCAGGTGATGAATTTACCTCCAAAAGGATAACTTTTTCTATGGGAACCAAGAAGGAAGTTGAGGCTCTGGAGTGAGTCCAGAGAAGAGCAACAGAGATGGTGAAGGGGTTGGAGAACAGGCCTTATGAGGAACGGCTGAGAGAGCTGGGGGTGCTTAACCTGGAGAAGTGAAGGCTGAGGGGAGACCTCATTGCTCTCTCCAACTCCCTGAAAGGAGGTTGTGGAGAGGAGGGAGCTGGGCTGTCCTACCAAGTGAGAGGGGACAGGATGAGAGGGAATGGCCTCAAGCTCCACCAGGGGAGGTTTAGGCTAGACATTAGAAAAAAGCCTTTCAGAGAAGGGGTCATTGGGCATTGGAACAGGCTGCCCAGGGAGGTGTTTGATTCACCTTCCCTGGAGGTGTTTAAGGGACGGGTGGACAAGGTGCTGAGGGCCATGGTTTAGTGTTTGATAGGAATGGTTGGACTCAATGATCCAGTGGGTCTCTTCCAACCTGGTTATTCTATGATTCTATGATTTCCCGGGCACGAACAACAGGGGTTGAATGCAAAAGGTTGCATAACACTGTGCATGCAGAGGGGCCAGCAGCACGGTGGGACACATTCTTCACTTGCCAGCCCACCTGGTCCCCTGCTCAGATCCCTCGTGGTTTCAGGAAAGCTTTGTGCTTTCTCTGACCAGGGGTTGGCTGGAGGGCTGCCTGTCCTTCTATGCAGTTCAGAGCAACCTTGATAGCAGAGTAGAGTAGAACCCTGGTGGGAAATTGAGCCCCTGCAGGAGCCCCAAACTCTACCCAGGAGCTCAGTGTGTGATACCTACGATAGCCAAACGAGGTCTGGTGGTGTGTGCTGTGATGGCGTCTAGCCTCTGAAAGCTTATTCGTTTTGTCAGTTCTCTTTTTCCTCTGGGTTTCAACTTTCTGCTGCTACTTAACTTTGTGAAATAATAAATGGCAAAAAATATGTTCTTAGAAATTCATGCCTGAGGCTGGGGCTTTTTCTAAGTAGTTTTGACTCTTCAGAGGGAAACTACTACTAAGCAAAAATTACCATAATTAACTATAGTAAACTGCCTGCCATTTGATGTCTGAGACTTGAAAGCTTCTGTTGGGATCCAGACAGTTTTTGAAAACAAGGCCTCAATGGCCTAATTAAAAAAGAAAAAGAGAGAGAGAAAGGGGAGCAGGAGAGACTGGTGATAAATCTAAACAAATCACAATGAGCTGACAAGAGGAAAGGTATATATAGCTTCTTCTCTTGGTACAAAAATATAGCCTGGGAAACCTGAATTTCATCTTACCTCAACAGGCTTTTCCTTGGAATCAATGAATCATAGAACAACCAGGTTGGAAGAGACCCATCGGATCATCGAGTCCAACCATTCCTATCAAACATTAAACCATGTCCCTCAGGACCTCATCTACCTGTGCCTTAAACCCCTCCAGCGAAGGTGAATCAACCACCTCCCTGGGCAGCCTAGTCCAATGCCCAATGACCCTCTGTGTGAAAAACTTCCTCCTAATCTCCATCCTAAATTTCCCCTGGCAGAGCTTGAGACCATTCCCTCTCATCCTGTCCCCTGGCACTTGGCAGAAGAGCCCAGCTCCCTACTCTCTACAACCTCCTTTCAGGGAGTTGGAGGGAGTAATGAGGTCTCAGCCTCCTCTTCTCCAGGCTAAACACCCCCAGCTCTCTCAGCCACTCCTCATAGGGCCTGTTCTCCAGCCCCTTCACCAACTACGTTGCTCTTCTCTGGACTCGCTCCAGAGCCTCAACATCCTTCTTGTGCTGAGGGGCCCAGTACTGGACACAGTATTCAAGGAGTGGCCTCACCAGTGCTGAGTCCAGAGGGAGAAGAACCTCCCTGGCCCTGCTGGTCACACCATTTCTGATACAAACCAGGATACCATTGACCTTCTTGGTCACCTGGGCACACTGGCCAAGAAGGTCAATGGTATCCTGGTTTGTATCAGAAATGGTGTGACCAGCAGGTTCTTACTGTTCTGGATGCAATTCAGTGGAAGGGAATTTTGAAGCAGGGTGTGCAGTACTTCTCAAGGGTGTAAAATAGACACATCCCTTCAAAGATCTCCAGTCTTGAGAAAACATATTTTGAGTAAGTTCACCCCGAGGCAGCAGCCGCCTTGTGATGAACGTGGGCAATGCAAATATTTGGAGAGCAATTAGCTGTGCGGTGGAATGGTGATAACACGAATGCATTTTCAGTAGGAGTGCTTAAGGCAGTTTAAATTGGGGCTGTAAATACATTGATTTCCTGGGAAGCAGAGGCATTAACACCCCAGCAGAAGTGCTCTCTCTCTGAGCTTCTCGGCTGATACACTGCTCCTCCCTTGGTTTCGAAGGGGCACTGTGGATTTCAGAGGCACATCTTCAGCGTGGCAGACCTCGAACCTATTGCAACAGGGAAATGTTTTCCCTCATCATAGAACCATAGAATCATAGAACAACCAAGTTGGAAGAGACCCACCAGATCACTGAGTCCAACCATTCCCATCAAACACTAAACCATGTCCCTCAGCACCTCGTCCACCCATCCCTTAAACACCACCAGGGAAGGTGACTCAACCCCCTCCCTAGGTAGCCTGTTCCAGTGCTCAATGACCCTTTCCATGTACTCAGACTGCTTATCTACCCAATGAAGTGAGTGGGGATGAAGCTGGTTTTCATCCTCTTGTGCTGCAAGAAGCCTTGAAAAGGAGTTCATGTGGACAGCAACATATAGAAGCGAGTGTGGTGGATGCCTGTTGATCTCCAGATGTTTCCCAAGTGTTCAGCTTGTATTCTGGTATTGGAGAGGGTTTCAATTCCAGTGCAAATAGAGAAGCTTGTTGTGCACTTTGTGAACTTAGCTTACAGCCCCAACAGGGACTGCATCCTGGTGTATGTCTGCACCTGAAAGTATCCCTGGAGGCCCTGAGCTGTGATGTCACTACTGTGACACTGATGGGGCCACTGGAAGAGGTTTGCTGTGGGAATATTTGGTGCTGAAGTGCTTCGATGGGTCTGTACAGCTGGATCACGTGTGCGTGTCCGGCTGCTTTGCAGGCAAAATGCATCACAGTCAGAGTTAGAATCATAGAATCATAGAATCACCAGGTTGGAAGAGACCCACTGGATCATTGAGTCCAACCATTCCTATCAAACACTAAACCATGTCCCTCAGCACCTCGTCTACCCGTGCCTTAAACACCTCCAGGGAAGGAGAGTCAACCCCCTCCCTGGGCAGCCTCTGCCAGTGCCCAGTGACCCTTTCCATGAAATTTTTTTCCCAATGTTCTCTTGGGAGAAGAGCCCAGCTCCCTCCTCTCTACAACCTCCTTTCAGGTAGTTGTAGTCATTCCTCCCTGCCAGACTGCAAAACCCCACCAAACTCCCAAGAGCAGTGCCCAAGCATCACATCTGTGATCCTTTATACCTCAGAGGCAACCCTGCTCTCCCAGCACAGAGCCTGGCTCCTGTCACACTACTCACCATGAAATTTTGGGGCTGATTTATGCAGAGAGGCAAGCTTTGGGTACAAGGAAAAAGAGATTCATGTCCCCTCCCAAACCTACAAACCAAACAATCAGGAATTCAGTGGCTTCATTGCAACCTGAAAGGAGGTTGTAGAGAGGAGGGAGCTGGGCTCTTCTCCCAAGTGACAGGGGACAGGACAAGAGGGAATGGCCTCAAGCTCTGCCAAGGGAGATTTAGGCTAGAGATTAGGAGGAAGTTTTTCACAGAAAGGGTCATTGGGCACTGGAATAGGCTGCCCAGGGAGGTGGTTGATTCACCTTCCCTGGAGGTGTTTAAGGCACAGGTAGATGAGGTCCTGAGGGACATGGTTTAGTGTTTGATAGGAATGGTTGGACTCGATGATCCGATGGGTCTCTTCCAACCTGGTTGTTCTATGATTCTATGATTCATTCATTCCCATCCCTGTCACCTCCACCCCAAACCCCACAGGGAAGCACGACGATCAAAACTACAAGAAAAGACTCATCTTCACTGCACCAACCATGCAGCTAACAAAGAAGCCCGACAAGGCAGTGGTGGAAAAACCTCAGATAACTCCCCCTTGGAGAATGCTGCAGGGCTCAGCTGCCCAGAGATGCTTCTGCAAATCCGGACACGTCGAGAGTAATTCCTGCAGAACCATTTCTCATGTCACACTTCAAATCTTCCACTTCACTTCTTCTACTAGCAGATTAGAACACATTAAAAAAAAAAACCAAAAAACCTGCATCATGCTAATGCCTAGCTCTACAGTAGTGCTTTTTAACCATAGATCAAGTTATTTTACACAAAACAGCTCAAAGAAAGTTATAATAAGGTCTAGGGCTGTGCTAATAGTCAATAGAGAAATCTCAAAGTGCTTTGTAGACATGCTTATCATAGAACAATCATAGAACAACCAGGTCAGAAGGGACCCATCGGATCATCCAGTCCAACCATTCCTATCAAAATTATGCTGCGAGGTCAACATGCACGCCAGGGAATTTTGGTTCCCTTTCCCAGTTCTTGTTTCCCAAATTCCACAGTGCACATCCAAGAGCAGTTGGTGCGACACCTGATGGAAACTCTCTTCCCAGATGTTCACCCTCCTCACAATTCACTGCACTGCCACATGCAGAGTTAATAATCATAGAATCATAGAACAACCAGGTTGGAAGGGACCCATCGGATCATCTAGTCCAACCATCAAAACATAAAAGATGAGATGAGTCAGCAGTTGCCTTCTCCTCTCTCATTAACAAGGCATCCCTTCCCTGTCATCACCAACCAGGGTAAAACCAGTACCTTAAAGAGATGCAGAGCATTACTTTCTTCTCATGGATTAGAATCATAGAAACACCAGGTTGGAAGAGACCCACCGGATCATCGAATCCAACCATTCCCACCAAACTCTAAATCATTTCCCTCAGCACCTCTTCCACCCGTCCCTTAAACCCCTCCAGGGAAGGTGAATCAACCACCTCCCTGGGCAGCCTGTTCCAATGCCCAATGACCCTTTCTGGGAAAAACTTCCTCCTAATCTCTAGCCTAAATCTCCCCTGGTGGAGCTTGAGGCCATTCCCTCTCGTCCTGTCCCCTGTCACTTGGGAGAAGAGCCCAGTTCCCTCCTCTCCACAACCTCCTTTCAGGTAGTTGGAGAAAGCAATGAGGTCTCCCCTGCCCCTCTCTAATCACTGACTCTTCAGCCTATAAGCAAGATGATGCTCCTACATAATCAAAATTAACCAATTATGTTGTGTAACAGCTTATTCACTTCAATGTGTATATTTAAATAATTATTGCAGGTGTATGAAAAATAAACCCCAAAACTGTAGCTTAATGGGTTCTCTATTTTGTTTGGGTTTGGCCAGAATGATTGCCTATGAAAAAAAAACAAAAATCAGAGCTTTAGGCAGTTGTTATTGTTAAAAAAAACAGTTTGTGGGGAGGAAGAGATTTGCAGTGGGGAAAAGAAGTCTCATTTGAATAACAAAACAATTTTTGTTGATGATGATGTTGTCTCTGAGCTATTTAAGCCCCAGGGTGGATAGAAAAGGGAAAATAAGAGAAATTTATCTGTCAAACATATTTTAAACAGATAGTAGCAATGATAAAATTCCCATTTTGAGTCTGAGCAATGAGTAGCACATACAGTTTCCAGGAAGGAAATTAAAACAAAAGAGAACTTAATGAAGTGCAAAAATATTGTGAAAAGTGGTATGTATTTTTTTAAAATAAACAGAAGTCACATTTCATAGCCCTTTAAGTTCGCAAGACATTTCATTTCTTCAGCCAAGCTCACCATGTACTACCTAAAAGGAGGTTGTAGAGAGGAGGGAGCTGAGCTCTTCTCGCAAGGGACAGGGGACAGGACAAGAGGGAATGGCCTCAAGCTCTGCCAGGGGAGATTTAGGCTGGACATGAGGAGGAAGTTTTTCACAGAAAGGGTCATTGGGCAGTGGCAGAAGCTGCCCAGGGAGGGGGTTGATTCACCTTGTGTTTAAGGGATGGGTGGACGAGGTGCTGAGGGACATGGTTTAGTGTTTGATGGGAATGTGGGAATGGTTGGACTTGATGATCCAGTGGGTCTCTTCCAACCTGGTGATTCTATGATTCTGTGATTCTATGATTCCTGGTCAGCTCCATCCCCTCAACCTCAACATCTATGCCAGTCACAGCTCTTTTCTCATACTTATCCACCACTGTTTTCACCGTCTTGGTTTGATCTGGATATTCCCCACAGCACTGGTTAGTCAGAGTCTTGCTCAAAAGGATTTTCCAGCCTCCTCCTCAACAAGCACAAACTCCCTGCACCTCAACAAGGACATTGCTTCTTGCACATAAGGTATGCATCACAGCCATGAAAAACAAACAAACAAAAAAAAAAAAGCGGAAATAGCTTTTAGTGAGGAATATTTGGAAGTTCCCAAAGAAGCAATCCAGCAAACAAAAAAATAAACCCATTTTGTTTCCATTTTCAACAGCTGAGATATTTCAGGATGTTGCCCCATCAAACCTTACTCTAATCTCCACATCCTGCGAGAGAGAAAATGAGGTGAAGAGAAAGGCAGGAAATGAACCTGAACAAAAATAACTGGAAAAGTTAAAATGTTTAAATTTCAGCATTTGCAATGTAATTTTGTCATTTAAATAAAACCAAACTGGCTTTGAATTGTTAGCAAACAGTGGGAAGTTGCAATGGAGATGAGAGCTGTTTCATCATGTTTTGATGGGAATGGTTGGACTCGATGATCCGATGGGTCTTTTCCAACCTGGTGATTCTATAATTCACAAAAATTTCCCTTCTCTGCTCTCAGATCAGGTTCAGCATTTCTCCGTCTTGTCATTGTTTTGCTTTTGAACTGTTAAGCTCCAGGGAGTGCAGGTGTGCAGCTGGCTCCACACAGGTTTCCCAACTCAGAACTATTCTCAGATGCAAACCAGGATTATGAGGAGGTTCCCTAAATCAGGAATGATCTGGGGAATGCCAGATACCTCAAGTCTCCAGGATAGAATCATAGAATCAACAGGTTGGAAGAGACCCACCAGATCGAGTCCAACCATTCCTATCAAACACTAAACCATGTCCCTCAGCACCTCGTCCACCCGTCCCTTAAACACCTCCAGGGAAGGTGACTCAAACCCCTCCCTGGGCAGCCTCTGCCACTGCCCCGTGACCTTTTTGGTGAAAAATTTTTTCCTAATGTCCAGCCTAAATCTCCCCTGGTGGAGTTTGAGGCCATTCCCTCTCGTCCTGTCCCCTCTCACTTGGTAGGACAGCCCAGCTCCCTCCTCTCCACAACCTCCTTTCAGGTACTTGTAGAGAACAATGAGGTCTCCCCTCAGCCTCCTCTTCTCCAGGATAAACACCCCCAGCTCTCTCAGCCGTTCCTCAAAAGGCCTGTTCTCCAGACCTTTCCCCAGCTTTGTTGCTCTTCTCTGGACTCACTCCAGAGCCTCAACATCCTTCATGTGGTGAGGGGCCCACAACAGGATTCAAGGAGCATGTTACACCCCGAGCAGCACTGGGGACACCCTCCCTCTGGGAAGATGTTTCCATCCCCAGGAGCATCCCAAGCGCCCTGGTCCTCGCAGCCAGCTCTGGGCTTTGAGCTCCAACCCAACAGCTCAAGGCTGTTGTAGAGTTGGGAGCTGCAATGCGAGTTGCCCAGGAGGCTGATTCAGAGAAAGAGCTTAATTTAGCCTCTCTGAATCACTCTGCAGAGGACATGGTGGCTCTCTGACTACAAAAGGAACTGGAAAGATTAGTGGGAGGTTTGCCTTTGTGGACGCCTGTCCCCAGCGCCACACAGAGTCTGCTGCAGGGCTTAATCCACATGGCCTGAATCAAGACTGATGCCGAAAGCAAACAAATCAAAAATAGATGGGACAGAGCAGAGAGTAGCAGGAACTCATTTGCAGCCACTTTCGCTACAGCACTACAAACCATCTGAGTTAAACCATCATTTAAAGCAGCAATTCCAGGGAGCAATGGGAAGGGGAGCCTAGGGCTGCAGTGGGAGCTCAGGGACCAGCTCAGCAGCAGCACAGACACACCAAGGGTTTCAGAGGCATGGAGCAACCCAGCAACCTGCCAACCTGCTCTCTGCCCACTTAAAAACCAACACAAAGTCAGGGCTTTTATATAAAGGATGCTGTGCTATTATTAAACCACAAAGAGAAACTTAGAGGGGGGGAAAAAGGTTCCCAGACTCAAGTTCTTGGGCCACCTTCAGCCAGAATACTTTTCCAAGAAAAACTTGATAATGGAGGTTAGTGGCTGGGACACTGACATAGGACAGCAGAGCTCTCTGTCTTTCCATGTTTTCTGGGAACCTGCCAAGGAGTTTGCATGGGCTAATGAACTTCAGGAATGGGGTTTGCATGCCCACACTGTGGATCAGCCTGTCCATATCCCCCTTTCCATGTATCCTCCTCCTCCTCCACAACCGCGTAAGCTTGGCAGTCAGTTTTTAACCAAGAAACAGAGGAAATTTGCTCTCTACCTTTACCAGAGCTGTACAGTTAGGGCTGTGGGTGTCCCAAAGCCTGTAGCTTGGCTATGACAGACGTATCAAGAGGAATCATAGAATCATCAGGTTGGAAGAGACCCACCAGATCATCGAGTCCAACCATTCCTATCAATCACTAAGCCATGTCCCTCAGCACCTTGTCCACCCGTCCCTTAAACCCCTCCAGGGAAGTTGAATCAACCCACCACCCTGGGCAGCCTATTCCAATGCCCAATGACCCTTTCCGTGAAATAGAAAAGGATGGGTAGGTTAGTCCTATAGATCCAAACCTAAGGAATTACTGTAGCGCTAAGATGCTTTCCTGGGATCATCTTTCCTCCATCCCTGTGTTCTTTGTTTTTTCCACGCTGAAGCATGATGGGCAGCTGTTTCCAGCACAAAAACATCACCACACTAGACGAACTCTCAGAAGCTGTGCCTCACGCTCCACCTCTCTACCTGCAAGGATCTTGTGCCTCAAATCCTCCTGCTTTTACATGCTTTGCTTATTGCAAAATAGTTGGAAGTATAAAGCAATTTGAAAAAGTGAATGTTTTGCAGATCAGACGCTGCTCATCACAGAACGTTACAGCTCCTAAATTATTAATAGCAAAAAAATGAGGTGTCCCAGGGCTGCTCATTTCTAGGCGAGGGAGAGTAGGAGGGTGTAAAGAAAGAATTGTGTTATTACAGGTTATTTTTATCCAATGTTTCTACGCTTCTGTCATTAGCTAATTGATGACACAGCCTGTTTAATATTATGTCTGCCTTTGGTATTTATAGTTCAGAAATTACTTTAGTATCTAGGTGCTACTAACAAATTGGTTTCACATGAATTTGGGTGCTCGTGGTTGGATTCTTTGGTGCAAGGAACAGCAACTTCTTTGAAGTCAGGGAATGGCCTCAAGCTCCACCAGGTAAGGTTCAGGTTGGATGGTAGGAAAAAAATTTTTCACAGAAAGGGTCATTGGGCATTGGAACAGGCTGCCCAGGGAGGGGGTTGAGTCACCTTCCCTGGAGGGGTTTAAGGGACGGGTGGACGAGGTGCTGAGAGACATGGGTTAGTGTTTGATGGGAATGGTTGGACTCGATGATCCGATGGGTCTCTTCCAACCTGGTGATTCTATGACTCTATGCTCAGCAAGAGATGCAGTATCGGAACATCAAAGCTGCTCTCAGCTGTGACAGACACAAAACAGCTCAGCTAAACCTCTGCCCAAAACCTCTCATTCCTAAAGCAAGATTACCAAGAAAAAATATGCTAGTTGGAGAGAGTAATGAGGTCTCCTCTCAGCCTCCGCTTCTCTAGGCTAAACAACCCCAGCTCTCTCAGATGCTCCTCATAGGGCCTGTTCTCCAGCCCCTTCACCAGCTTTGTTGCTCTTCTCTGGACTTGCTCCAGAGCCTCAACATCCTTCTTGTGCTGAGGGAACCACAACTGAACACAGGATTCAAGGAGCAGTCTCACCAGTGCCGAGTACAGAGGGAGAATCACCTCCCTGGCCCTGCTGGTCACACCATTTCTGATCCAAGCCAGGATGCCATTGGCCTTCTTGGCCACCTGGGCACACTGCTGGCTCATGTTAAGTCGGCTGTCAACCATCACCCCCAGGTCCCTCTCCTCCTGGTAGTTTTCCAGCCAGGCTTTTCCCTGTCTGTAGCTCTGCATAGGGTTGCTGTGCCCCAAGGGCAGGACCAGCCATTTGGCCTTGTTCAACCTCGTGCCACTGGACTCTGCCCAGTGGTCCAGCCTGTTCAGATCCCTTTGCAAAGCCTCCCTACCCTCCAGCAGATCAACACTTCCACCCAGCTTTGTGTCGTCTTCAAACTTGCTAAGGGTACCCTCAATGCCCTCATCCAGGTCATTGATGAAGACATTGAGCAGGGCTGGACCCAGCACGAGCCCTGGGGAACACCACTTGTCACTGGCCTCCAGCTGGACTTAACAGCATTTGCCAACACTCTCTGGGCCCGGTCAGCCGGCCAGTTTTCTACCCAGGAGAGTGTGGGCCTGCCCAGGCCAGAGGCTGACAGTTTCCGTAGCAGAATGCTGTGAGAAACCAAACACGCAGTCCCAAGGACACCGTGTTCCAAACGTGCTTGTTGTTGGAGGTGCAGGTCCCTTGGGTTGCTGCCCATCAGCACAGGGATTTAGCAATTTGAGACCCATCAGGAATGAGCCTTGGACAAGAGCCTCTCTGCTTCCAAGGGCTGGAGGTGGCAGGCACGGGAGTGGTTAGCAACAGCAAAATGCCAATTTTCTGCTAATTGTAAACAACATTGGTGCTCATGTATTTCATTGCTGCCTTTACCGAGTAAACCTGGGGAATAATGAAACCTGGGGAGAACATTTGAACTTTTATTATAGAGGGTAAATGCTCTATAACATTAACAAATCAAAAAACATTACTTCCTGACTAGCAAAATGCCAGGCCATTTAGATTAGCCATGCTCAGATTCCTGCCGCGATCGGGGTGTAATTGTCCACCGGCAAAGAACAATCTCTCAAAATTAGTGCTTGTCACACAGCTCCAGACTGCTTAGAGCTGCACTTAACGGGGCTTGGAGCCGAAACGCACAGAAATCTGCTTTTAACCCCAAATCAAAAAGCAGTCTTTCCGGTGACATTCTCTCTGCAGCTGCCCCCCTGCCTCCCTTTCATCCCTCCTTCACCAGGGAATCTAGTTTGGCCTTAAAAAGCATCTTTGTTTTATAGAAACTGGCACGTTGCAATGCGGCCGCACGTGACCCAGCGATGGCTCTCCCCACAAGACCCAGGAAGGCTCCGGGGACGCCTATATCCTGGCTCAGCATTTCATCACAACAGGCATTGTGCAGAAGAGACAAGTCATCAGACAGGGTTGAGCCTCAGTGACAGCTGGAGGGGACATTTTGCTCCCACCAGCGTGAAGGTTCCTCAAGGCAGCCAGCGTCACAGTGGTTGGGCTGGCCAGGTCCCCAGTAGAAGCAAACACCTCAGCACCAGAGCATCAGCAGCTGCCTCAGCTCCTTCTCCCCTGTTTCCTCACAGAAATTTTGTCACGGAGCTTATAGCATTTCAAGTTTTGTTAAAATAAGGATGTCTGTTTGAAGAGTTTAAGTTTCAGCAAGTCATAGAATCATAGAACAACCAGGTTGGAAGAGACCCATCGGAGCATCGAGTCCAACCATTCCTATCAAACACTAAACCATGTCCCTCAGGGCCTCATCCACCTGTGCCTTAAACACCTCCAGGGAAGGGGAATCAACCACCTCCCTGGGCAGCCTATTCCAATGCCCAATGACCCTTTCCATGAAAAACCTCCTCCTAATCTCTAGCCTAAATCTCCCCTGGCAGAGCTTGAGGCCATTCCCTCTTGTCCTGTCCCCTGACACTTGGGAGAAGAGCCCAGCTCCCTCCTCTCTACAACCTCCTTTCAGGCAGTTCTAGAGAATAATGAGGTCTCCTCTCAGCCTCCTCTTCTCTAGGCTAAACACCCCCAGCTCTCTCACCCGCTCCTCATAAGGCCTGTTCTCGAACCCCTTCACCACCTTCGTTGCTAAAAAAATAAGTTAAAATAAATAATAAGGTCCTGTAGAAGCTGGGAAATCATCTGTTTTAGCAGTTCAGTCTTAACCTGCCAACAGCTCTCCTATGAGGCACGTAATAGAATGAAATTAGGAGGTGAGAGCCCTCTCTGAGTTTACTCTCCTCCAGCTGGACAAGGAATTTCTCAGTTTTTCATTCACTTACGGCTGAGCCCAGCGCTGGGGAGCTCAGAGCCCATCCACAGCAACAGAGCACAGCTCCTGAGCCAGATGGTGATGGGGAAAGCAGTTGCTGCACAGAGAGCTGCTATTTTCCTTCCCAGCACGTGGCCTTCTCCAGCCGTTCCTCACCTGCCACGTGCGAAGTGCCAAGTCTCCCTGGGATGAGTTGTGTCACGTCTTTAACATCAAGAGCTGCACCACAGGCTCCAATCCTGCTGGAGCAGTCGGACCAGCACCTGCCTTGAGACAGGTAGATGTGCCGCAGCATCACTCCCTTTTGCTTCTGTGTCACCGGAGTGGAAAAAAACCCCAAACTGGAGCATCTGGGGACTACGCAAGTTCTACCTGTCTGCCTTTCACTCCAGCAACTCTCCATAGGTCACTCACCTGCACAGAATCATAGAATCATAGAACAACCAGGTTGGAAGAGACTGATCGGATCTTCGTGTCCAAACATTCCTATCAAACGCTAAACCATGTCCCTCAAGACCTCATCCACCCGTCCCTTAAACCCCTCCAGGGAAGGTGAATCAAACACCTCCCTGGGCAGCCCACTCCAATGCCCAATGACCCTTTCTGTGAAAAACTTCCTCCTGATGTCCAGCCTAAATCTCTCCTGGTGGAGCTTGAGGCCATTCCCTCTTGTCCTGTCCCCTGTCACTTGGGAGAAGAGCCCAGCTCCCTCCTCTCTACAACCTCCTTTCAGGTAGTTGTAGAGAGTAATGAGGTCTCCTCTCAGCCTCCTCTTCTTTAGGCTAAACACCCCCAGCTCTCTCAGCTGCTCCTCATAGGGCCTGTTCTCCAGCCCCTTCACCAGCTTCATGGCTCTTCTCTGGACTCTCTCCAGAGCCTCAACATCCTTCTTGTGGTGAGTGGCCCACAACTGAACACAGGATTCAAGGAGCAGCCTCACCAGTGCTGAGTACAGAGGGAGAATCACCTCCCTGGACCTGCTGGTCACACCATTTCTGATCCAAGCCACGATGCCACTGGCCTTCTTGGCCACCTGGGCACACTGCTGGCTCAGAAGACACAGTGAGGGGCTGAACATACCCTGTGCCATGCTGGGAAAGGAAAGGATCTGCTTGGCCTCAGGGCACCGTGGTTAGAAAGCAGGAACCACCATCTCTATATAAATCCTGCTTCCAGACAGGCATATAGGGCAGGACATGGGACAAGCAGTCGCACAAGGGTTAAATAAGTCCCTTGTCAGCACATCACTCTCCAGCTGCTCCAAATGCCTGATTTATCAGGCATTTGGAGCAGCTGGAGAGTGATGTGCTGACACACCTTAGCCCTGTTGAGAGAGGATGGAGAGGAGCTCCCTGCTCTTCATCCAGCATCCCACTGCCCTGGAGCTGATGCATCCCACCCTGCCTTGCAGCAGCCTCACAGTTTGAACTCCCCAGAAAAAAAAAAAAAAAAAAAAAATCCTATCCAGCAACTAGAATCTGAGCTATTTAACCAGCCAGGCTATTTCTCCAGATTAATCGTCCTTAGCTGTGTCACATTAGGCTGCCACAGCCTCCGTCACCGGGTGAGGTATGGACTGTCTCACCTCATTGGGAGGCAGGAGAATGAAGCAGCTGTGTGAGGTGTCCCATTACTTAAACAGTTTGTACTGAACCTGAAGCACCTCAAAAATTCATCCTTCTGTTCCAATACTTGTGCCTCTTATCATGGCTAGAAGCCTCAAGCATTACAAAAATAAAAATAAAAATATCCTCTACAAAAAGTCCATTACTGCTCTATGCAAATTCTCTATTTCTAGTGGAAAAGCCTTGGCTACACACATAAAATTTTTTTAAAAGTGCCCTTTATTATAAACTGGATTTCACTCAGGGTTATAGCAGTAAGAAATGTCCTACTCCTTGCACATATCTCTCCTTGAGGTGATGCTTAGGGCTGGGGCAGAGGTACAGGAGGTGCACTCCCTGCTGAATCCATTACACCACGTCCATCACCCACTCTGCACATCATAGAATCACCAGGTTGGAAGAATCATAGAACAATCAGGTTAGAAGAGACCCACCAGATCATTGAGTCCAACCATTCCTATCAAACACTAAACCATGGCCCTCAGTACCATGTCCACCTGTGACTTAAACCCCTCCAGGGAAGGTGAATCAACCCACTCCCTGGGCAGCCTCTGACAGTGCCCAATGACCCTTTCTGTGAAAATTTTTTTCCTAATGTCCAGCCGAAACCTCCCCTGATGGAGCTTGAGGCCATTCCCTCTTGTCCTGTCCCCTGTCACTTGGGAGAAGAGCCCAGCTCCCTCCTCTCCACAACCTCCCACCAGGTAGTTGTAGAGAGCAATGAGGTCTCCTCTCAGCCTCCTCTTCTCCAGGATAAACACCCCCAGCTCTCTCAGTAGCTCGTCGTAAGGCTTGTTCTCCAGCTCCTTCAAGAGCTTTGTTGTTCTTCTCTGGACTTGCTCCAGAGCCTCAACATCCTTCTTGTGCTGAGGGGCCCACAACTGAACACAGGATTCAAGGAGCAGTCCCACCAGTGCCGAGTACAGAGGGAGAATAACCTCCCTGGACCTGCTGGTCACACTGTTTTGGATCCAAGCCAGGATGCCATTGGCCTTCTTGGCCACCTGGGCACACTGCTGGCTCATGTTCAGTCACCGTTAACCATCACCCCCAGGTCCTTCTCCTCCAGGCAGCTTTCTAGACAGACTCCTCCCAGTCTGTAGCACAGATGTCTACTGCTGCTCTCCTGCCTCCTGTAGCTCCATCCTTCCCATCTCTTCCCCTAAACCCTCAGCAGCTGGGCCTGAGCTAAACCTTTCTAACCACCTACACAACCCATTACCGAGACAGGATCCAGATACTTTTCCCTACCTGCTCTAAACCTGGTGCCAGATTGACACTGGGTCAAGCACTCACATCAATGACAGATGCTCGTGACCCTTGTGGTGGCTGATGCAGTTACAACCAAGCCCTGTAACCACGAGGAAATCTTGGCTGCAGAATAGAACTAGTCTTGCCATCCCATCTTTTAAAGACGTGCTGTGCGTATGGTAGCCATACGTCCATCACCGGCACAATTATCTTTTAAGCATTTATGCCATTTGCTGCAATCCTCCAAAATAAATCAGGCTGCAGTATCGATGTCAAATCATAAGAGAAGATCGTTTTATATAGTAAAGCAGCGCTTTAAAATTGTTTATGGCTGCTGTATTAAAAATAAAATAAAAATAAAACCTACTCATAGTTCCAGAACAGCAATATCTTTGCCTTTAAAAAATGAATTAGGTATTAAACAAAAATTATAGCCCCGGAGAGGATAATTGCAAAAACGTAACAAAATAAAATGAAATTAGGAAGAAGGGGGGGCAAATGCAACTTTCAGTTACTTAAGTCAAACTGGCATTTCTGAACACACAGCAGTGCTGAGAAGCAGTACATTGGGACAGTTGTGCTGTTTGCCTTCCCTTCTTAACACCACTCTTGGTTAAATTAGAGCAAGCGTGTGTTGTGCCCCTGCCTGAGAATCATAGAATCATCAGGTTGGAAGAGACCCACCAGATCATCGAGTCCAACCATTCCTATGAAACACTAAACCATGTCCCTCAGTATCTCGTCCACCCGTCCCTTAAGCCCCTCCAGGGAAGGTGAATCAACCACCTCCCTGGGCAGCCTGTTCCAGTGCCCAATGACCCTTTCTGTGAAAAACTTCCTCCTGATCTCCAGCCTAAATCTCCCCTGGTGGAGCTTGAGGCCATTCCCTCTTGTCCTGTCCCCTGTCACTTGGGAGAAGAGCCCAGCTCCCTCCTCTCCACAAGCTACCCCCAGGTAGTTGTAGAGAGCAATGAGGTCTCCTCTCAGCATCCTCTTCTCCAGGATAAACACCCCCAGCTCTCTCAGCCGCTCATCTTGTTCTCCAGCCCCTTCACCAGCTTTGTTGCTCTTCTCTGGACTTGGTCCAGAGCCTCAACATCCTTCTTGTGCTGAGGGGCCCACAAATGAACACAAGATTCAAGGAGCAGCCTCACCAGTGCTGAGTACAGAGGGAAAATCACCTCCCTGGCCCTGCTGGTCACACCGTTTCTGATCCAAGCCAGGATGCCATTGGCCTTCTTGGCCACCTGGGCACACTGCTGGCTCACGTTCAGTCAGCTGTCAACCAACACCCCCAAGTCCTTCTCCTCCAGGTAGAGAAGTCAGGGAGGAGGAGCCCTGTTAGGGAACAGAACCCTAAACTCACAAAAAAAAAAATAATTCAGAATCTCAAGTGGACTTGAGCACTTGTGGGGTTTACCAGTGGCTGGGTTATTGGTGCTTCTGTGTAGCAAGGTGCAACCAACCTGCACCCAAAGAGGGGGATCCCAGAGATATTCCCATCACATGAGGACCAGAGCATCTTCACACCCACTGCACCAAGTGAGCTCTCAGAATCCCCAGCCTGCAGAGTTCACTCTGCCTTCAAGGAAGCACTAAGTGAAGGGCAGGGAGCAGCAGTGTTGATAAAGACAGACAGTCCCAATCCCTCTGGCAGACACACCAGCCTGGAGGCAAGATGAGCACTGGAGTGAAGATTTTTTGGAGGATGGGCAGCTCCTGCCACTCCTGAATTGTGCAAGCAGAGCAGGAAAGCCTGGGAAGCTAGGGGCAAGGGAGCTTTGGCACCTCAGCCGCACAGTAAATTAAGTTTAAATAAGGGAGGTGGCATCAAAGGGCCGTAAACGCACCAGCCCTGAGCTGTGGTTCCAACACCACAACCCAGGCAGCTGCATTTATCACCACAGCTCTCGCTAAACGCTGCTCCTGCTCTGGGAGCAGTTTCCCTGGAAAACAGTTCATGCTTCTGGGATCACCACATCTTTCACTTTTAGGCTTGTTCTCTCTCTGCTCGTGCTTGTTTTTTTTTTTTTAAATAAGCATCAAACCTTCAGAAGTCCCAACATTTGCTCAGGTTCCCAGCCCTTCCCACCTTCCAGCTGCCCTTCTCCTCAAGGGGTTTTCAGCCTGCCCCTCTCTAAAAACAATTCAAGAGAAATTACAAAGGAATTATACTCCAACCTGCCTCTCAAAATGCTCTTTGTGCTTATATTATTTTCCAGGAAAGCTGCATCTCCACAATTACCACTGCTATTTTCTATCTTTCTGCCTGTAATGCTGATGAGGGAGCAGCAGACAGTGGTGGGTTTTAAGCTGAATAAGTCACTTAAATACATTTATACTCTTGGATCACAATATACAGCATAAATCTAACCAACTATCATGCACTGATACGAATACTCACCACGATATCAGGCGAAACAATCACAAGAAAAATGCAGGATGATTTGAGCTGCAGCTGCCTGCAAGTCTTTGACAAGAGTATTAGATGAAAAAAAAAATCAAAAAAAAAAAAAGGGATGAAGCATCTCACCTAGACATGGCTTTTTTGCTGTGCTGACTCCACAGGGAAAGAAGCAACTTGAAGAACTTCTTGGCAGATTTGTCGCTACACCTGTAATAGCCTAATCCAGCAAGGAATTACCTGAGGCTTGGTGCTTGGAACTGGGTTCTTTTGGAGAGAAAAATCAAAGAGGAAAAAATGACTGGGGCCAGAATGCTCGGTGTGGGGGACCTGGCTCAGGTCCTGGTTGCAAAGCCTCTCCCAACTGCCCTCCCCAGCTCTGCTCCACTGCCCTGTCAGTGCTGTCCCCACTCCTGCTGTGCCAACCACAAGTTTAAAATTGAAAGATGCTTGGATCCTGACACAAAGGTCCTGCACACTTTAAACACTTCTTTATGAGACTCCATCATAGACTTGAATGGGAAGAACTCTCTACAACTACCTCTCTCTACAACTACCTGAAAGGAGGTTGTAGAGAGGAGGGAGTTGGACTCTTCTCCCAAGTGACAGGGGACAGGACAAGAGGGAATGGCCTCAAGCTCCACCAGGGGAGATTTAGGCTGGACATTAGGAGGAAGTTTTTCACATAGAGCGTCATTGGGCATTGGAATAGGCTGCCCAGGGAGGTGGTTGATTCACCTTCGCTGGAGGGGTTTAAGGCACAGGTAGATGAGGTGCTGAGGGACATGGTTTAATGTTAGATAGGAATGGTTGGACTCGATGATCCGATGGGTCCCTTCCAACCTGGTTGTTCTATGATTCTATGAAATCACCTTGTGCTTCCAGCTGCCTGCGTGAGCTATGATACAGGTATCTCTCCTGAGCAGGGTTGTTGTGATATGGTTAGCACCGTAATCCTTCTCTGGGAGGTACCAGAGAAAGTGAAATACTGTTACAGACCTCACAGTGTCTGGAGACAGATGTGAAATCATAGATTTTGATAGGAATGATTGGACTCAATGATCGAATGGGTCTTTTCCAACCTGGTGCTTCTATGATTCTAAGGCTGTAACATCGGTCCTGATGCTCATCTGTGCTCATCTTTCCTCAATCATAGAATCATAGAACAACCAGGTTGGAAGAGAACCATTGGATCATCAAGTCCAACCATTCCTATCAAACACTAAACCATGTCCCTAAGGACCTCATCTACCTGTCCTTTAAACACCTCCAGGGAAGGTGAATGAACCACCTCCCTGGGCAGCCTATTCCAATGCCCAATGACCCTCTGTGTGAAAAACTTCCTCCTAATCTCTAGCCTAAACCTCCCCTGGAGGAGCTTGAGGCCATTCCCTCTTGTCCTGTCCCCTGGCACTTGGGGGTCACAAATTCAGCTTCAAGGCAGGTGGTGCAGGTGCCTGGATCAAAGCAGAAGCCTGGCAGTGAGTGCCACCACTTTTCCCTCAGGAAGATCCTGGATGCATCAACTTAGGGGCTGGAGGCAACTGAGGGCAAAGCAGGCACAGTCCTGGGACGTGGGATGGTGATGGGGACACCAGAGTTGCCAGCACATGGATTAAAGGAAAAGGCAGAAGGCAAAGCAACATTTGATCAAAGCCCAGCAGGAATCTGTGTGCTGCCAGCAAAGGAAACAGGGAGGGCAGACACACCAGGTGGCAGAGGGCTCTGGTAGCTCACTGCCAGCTTGCGCTAAAGCAGAGAGAGAGGAAAAATCAGTTCTCCCTCTGCCTGAAGCAAATACGAAACGCAACCCTCAAGAGCGCAAGGTGAAGCTCTTGAGCAGACAAGTAATGCTGGCGTGTAACTCCCCTTGATATCGCCTGATTTGAATTTTAGTGGTTGCGAAGGAGGCATGACTGACAGCTCTGCAAACCCCAAGCATCTGCTCCCGTGCAGAAGGAGCAGAGCACACAGGCCCAGGCACAAGCATCCCCGAGCAAGCTCTGCTGCTGGTCAGGGCTGCAGGGAGAAGCTGCACATCTGTGGGAGGAGGCTGGAGTTCGCACCCTGTGCTATCCAATGCGTACACCCTACCCAGAGCTGGGCACGTGGGGGGTTGGCTGGTGGCACACAGGGACATCCATCTGCCTGCATGAGACAACCAGAAAGCAGGTCTGCTATAAGAAATACAACATCTCCTGGCATTAGATTTCAGTCTCACCCCCAGACCAGCACAGATTCTGCCAGTTTCTGACACCTCCATACAATACAAGAGTCATGCAGGGGGGAGCGTGTGTTTAAACATTAGTACAGTAACAAAGAAAGGGTCTCTTGGACATAGAATCATAGAATCACCAAGATGGAAAAGACCCACTAGGTCATCGAGTCCAACCTTTCCCATCAAACACTAAACCATGTCCCTCAGCACCTCATCCACTCAGTCCCTTAAACACCTCCAGGGAAGGTGAATCAACCACCTCCCCTGTTCCAGTGCCCAATGACTCTTTCCATGAAAAATTTTTTCCCAATGTCCAGCCTGACCCTCCCCTGGTGGAACTTGAGGCCATTCCCTCTCATCCTGCCTCCTGTCACTTGGGAGAAGAGCCCAGCTCCCTCCTCTCTACAATCTCCTTTCAGGTACTTGTAGAGAACAATGAGGTCTCCCCTCAGCCTCCTCTTCTCCAGGATAAACATCCCCAGCTCTCTCAGATGCTCCTCATAAGGCCTCTTCTCCAGTCCCTTCACCAGCTTAGTTGCTCTTCTCTGGACTTGCTCAGAGCCTCAACATCCTTCTTGTGGTGAGGGGCCCACAACTGAACACAGGATTTGAGGAGCGGTCTCAGCAGTGTTGAGTTCAGAGGGAGAATAACCTCCCTGGACCTGCTGGTCACACCATTTCTGATACAAGACATCTACCCTCCCTCACATCTCACTGCTCCACGATCCACCACAGGGTCTACTAACAGTCAAACCCACCAGAACTCTCCCTCCATCGGGAGGTGGTTGATTCACCTTCCCTGGAGCTGTTTAAGGGACGGATAGATGAGGTGCTGAGGGACATGGGTTAGTGTTTGATAGGAATGGTTGGACTCGATGATCCAGTGGGTTTCTTCCAACCTGGTGATTCTATGATTCTCTATCAGACCCTTCACACTCTTGTAAGACAGCAGCATCTCATTTTTGAGGATAACTCCTAACGTATCTACCAAGAGCATCAGGTTTTTATCTCGTATCACCGATCATGGCACAGCAATCAACCGGGGAATGGTTTGCATGTCATCAGTATTCAATACCAGTGATAAAAGAGGAAAAAAAAATAATAAAATCCAGTAAGCACACATCATACTAAAAGCAAAGAAGGAACTGAGCCTGATTAGATGCAAATGGCAACACACTAAACCCTCAGCTAAAGCACTCAAGCAGAGATCCGTTAACTTGTGTAACCAAAGTTCATTTAATTGCTCACTTCTTCCCGTTAATACCCATAGCCCTAACTCATCTGCTGTACCGCATAGCAATTGAAACACTCATTTCTATAACAAGGACAAGAGGATCCGCTCCAAAACCAAACCATGACGGAGATTGCTTCAAGGAATTTTGAAGGTAACTTTGGCAACAAAAGCTTCGTATTGAAGCTGCTCCAATTTCAGGACTATGATTCTATTGTTCTATGATTCTATGACTAGTGCAAGAATCAGGACTCAGCAGATAGCTCACAACTAAGCAAGAAAAGCAAGGCAGGGCTACTAAAAAGGGTTAGTCTGAGACACGTCAAGTCTGCCTGTCTTTATCTTCTACAGAATCTGAATGGGCAAGGGAGTTGGCAATTTCTAGAAGACTTGTGTATGCTCAGTCAAAATAAAAATTAAGGGATGAGTTTTCCTAATCTGCCCAGAGGGAATCCTTCTGAACGATTACACAGAAATTCCAGGGGACAACGTAGCTTAATCAGGGACTTGGATGTGAGAACATGGATGTTGAGGCTCTGGAGTGAGTCCAAAGAAGAGCAACGAAGTTGGTGAAGGGACTGGAGAACAGGCCTTATGAGGAGTGTCTGAGAGAGCTGGGGGTGTTTATCCTGGAGAAGAGGAGGCTGAGGGGAGACCTCATTGCTCTCTACAACTACCTGGGGGGAGGTTGTGGAGAGGAGGGAGCTGGGCTCTTCTCCCAAGGGACAGGGGACAGGACAAGAGGGAATGGCCTTAAACTCCACCAGGGTTGGTTCAGGCTGGACGTTAGGAAAAATTTTTCATGGAAAGAATCATAGGGCAGTGTCAGAGGCTGCCCAGGGAGGTGGTTGATTCCCCTTCCCTGGAGGTGTTTAAGGGACAGGTGGACGAGGTCCTGAGGGACATGGTTTAGAGATTGATGGGAATGGTTGGACTCTAAGATCCAATGGGTCTCTTCCAACCTGGTGATTCTATGATTCCATGATTTATTACCCAACCAGCCCCCAGGGTTTGCCCTGCCCTTCATCCACAGGGTCTCAGCACACCCTGCACCAAAAGGGGCTGTGAAGAGGCACAGGTTTTGCACAGGGAAAACAGCCAGTTCCAAGGACGTTCACAAATTTTCAAGTTTCCGCCCTTCAGGTGAGACGCGGTAACCGAGCGAGTGTTTGCTCGCAGCCTGCCCTGACTGCAAAGCGAAACAGGATTATTTAAACTGCTGCTTCAGGCACCTTCTCACATGAAGTGACAAAGAGAGTTTAAGTAAACACTGTGCAGCTGAGCGCAGCCAAGAGCCAACCTGCACTTGATCCCCGCAGCTCGGCTGCCCCGGGGTTGCTTCTGGCACGATCACTTGTGATCACACAAATGTCAAAGCAGTTCTAGAAAACTCCTTTCCCACAGGAGGCAGGCACAGTGCCGGAATTTATTTTGTTGAACAAAACATGCGGGGTTTTTTTCCTGTAAAAATTTTCTATAAGCAAAATAAATTTTCAGGCTGGGTCTGGGAAAGGGAGACAGAAGAAGATGTTGACCAGTTTCTTTGTTTTTTTTTTTTTTTTTGTATGAAAAAGTGGTTAGTAACCTGCATTCCAGCACTGATCCCAAATATCCTGCTCCCTTTCTATTTTTGCTTTTATCAGCCTACATGAAACGAGGCTGAGCTATCAGTGTGTTTTGCCACCACACAAACATAACTTGCCTCTACAGGGCCACTTGGAAAATTAAGAGGGATCAACAAAAGTTACAAATACATACTTCACTTGAAGTGCATTCAAACCCCATGTAGAGATTCTCATTTAAGATTAAAATGGTTTAAAATTACTGCTCAGTCTTCTGCCAAGAAAGAGGTCTGAGAAATGGTTCTCGCTGTGAAGAACTGTGAAGTTTAAATAGTCAAGGCTGGCAGAAAGCGGAGTTGTTATATCCACTTCACACCAGGGCAGATCAAAGTGCTCGACACCCAAAAGGAAGGCTCCAAGAGCCTTGGAGGGGAACTCACATCTGCCAATACCCTTCAAAACCCTCTGCTGGAGGGTAGGGAGGCTCTGCAAAGGGACCTAAACAGGCTAGACTGCTGGGCAGAGTCCAACGGCATGAGGTTTAACACGGCCAAATGCCAGGTCCTGCACTTGGGGCACAACAACCCTATGCAGAGCTACAGACTGGGAGAAGTTTGTCTAGAAAGCTGCCAGGAGGAGAGGGACCTGGGGGTGTTGGTTGACAGTGACTGAACATGAGCCAACGGTGTGTCCAGGTGGCCAAGAAGGCCAGTGGCATCCTGGCTTGGATCAGAAACGGTGTGACCAGCAGGTCCAGGGAGGTGATTCTCCCTCTGGACTCAGCACTGGTGAGACAACTCCTCGAATCCTGTGTTCTGTTCTGGACCCCTCAGCACAAGAAGGATGTTGAGGCTCTAGAGCAAGTTCAGAGAAGAGCAATGAATCTGGTGAAGGGGCTGGAGAACAGGCCTTATGAGGAATGGCTGAGAGAGCTGGGGGTGTTTAGCCTAGAGAAGAGGAGGCTGAGAGGAGACCTCATTGCTCTCTCCAAGTACCTGAAAGGAGGTTGTGGAGAGGAGGGAGCTGGGCTCTTCTCCCAAGTGCCAGGGGACAGACAGGACAAGAGGGAATGGCCTCAAGCTTCACCAGGGGAGATTTAGGCTGGACATTAGGAGGAAGTTTTTCACAGAAAGGGTGATTAGGGCATTGAAACAGGTTGCCCAGGGAGGTGGTTGATTCACCTTCCCTGGAGGTGTTTAAGGGACGGGTGGATAAGGTGCTGAGGGACATGGTTTAGAAATTGATAGGAATGGTTGCACTTGAAGATCCAGTGGGTCTCTTCCAACCTAGTTGTTCCATGATTCTATGACCTCCAAGCTGCCTTGTTCCTGCTGCACAGACTGGTTGCTGAAGACAGAGCAGCCCAGGTGAGAAAGCTGCGTGCCCCATGCTCCCTAGAGAGGCAGCAAAGGCTGTGGAGGATCTCAGCAGGTCTGGAGCCTGTTCCAGCCTTAAAGCTGCATTCCCACAGCCTTACTCTTACTGACTTGTCTGAGTGGCTCTGTGCATTTGGGATGAGGTGTATAAGCCCACTGAGGTCAGCAGAGAGATGAATATGGGTTCAATAAACCCACACAGATGCTCCAGTTTGGGGAGGAAGCAAACTGAAGGATAAGGCTGAGCAGAGCAGCACACAGCTGCTTTGACTTTTGATAGGAATGGTTGGACTCGATGATCAGGTGGGTCTCTTCCAACCTGATGACTCTATGATTATGACTCTATGACTAGAGCTGCATGCAGTGTGTCCAATGGATCCTGCCTTGCTCCCTCACTCCCACATGTGCCACAGGCATGAGTTTACCTCCCCCTTGGAAAACTAGGTTCTTCAAGCAAGACCATGGGATGAGATCCTGACATCCTTCTGTAAGTAGCTGATCCATGTGGGGCTGCTTCAAAAGTGCCCAAGGAGGGAGCAGAGAGAGCATCAAAACCAAGCTCCTGCTTTTAGAAACGCACTAAAAATACACTGTGCTAGAGGAGATGGCACAACAGCTAAACCACCTGCTAGGAAAATAATACTCAATTGCTAAAGTGCCTAAATACAAACATACATGATTTAGATTCTCTAATTTGAGTAAAGACAGTTGGGATTGGGCGAACTTTCAGGAAGAGTCATTAACGCTTCAGAGACGGTAAGAAGAGGTTTTGCTGCCTGACTTCTCTTTGTGACTCACCTGCTAACTTATCACTCTGGTGACTTCACATGGGGGACAGGGGATAGATCAAGGATTACATTTCCTTCAACCTCTTCTTGCAACTATTTAGGGCACTACAGCTTCACCCTGAGACAAGCACAGGAACCAGCAGCCTGAGACATGGCTCTGAGGGCTCAGACAGTACCTGGCAGCTCTCCGGTTGGCAGTTGAGCCCCCTGCAGCGGCTCCTCATCTGCAGAAGCAGAGACCGTTCCTCTTGTTCTCTCGCAGCCTCCTTTCCTGTGCCACCCGTTCTCTCCATCCTGTGGCAGCCTCCTCTTTGAAAGGGCTTTGAAGACAGCAGGAAAGCTGTTCTTGCGTCCTGCTGTCAGAACACGAGCCACCTGCTCCCTGAAGGGCAGGAAAGCAAAGGCAGCAGCACAGCTGAGCTGGTGAGCTGCACCCTGGGCCAGGTGGAACCACTTGGGGCTGTTAAGGAGTACCTGGTGTGCCAAGGGCTCATCCTTTGCATCAGCCAGCAGTGTGCCCAGGTGGCCAAGAAGGCAAATGGCATCCTGGCTTGGATCAGAAATGGTGTGACCAGCAGGGCAATTCTCCCTGTGTACTCGGAACTGGTGAGGCCGCTCCTTGAATCCTGTGTCCAGTTCTGGGCCCCTCACCACAAGAAGGACGTTGAGGCTCTGGAGAGAGTCCAGAGAAGAGCAACGAAGCTGGTGAAGGGGCTGGAGAACAGGCCCTATGAGGAATGGCTGAGAGAGCTGGGGGTGTTTATCCTGGAGAAGAGGAGGCTGAGGGGAGACCTCATTGCTCTCTACAACTACCTGAAGGGAGGTTGTAGAGAGGAGGGAGCTGGGCTCTTCTCTGAAGTGACAGGGGACAGGACAAGAGGGAATGGCCTCAAGCTCCGCCAGGGGAGATTTAGGCTGGAGATTAGGAGGAAGTTTTTCACGGAAAGGGTCATTGGGCACTGGAACAGGCTGCCCAGGGAGGTGGTTGATTCACCTTTGCTGGAGGTGTTTAAGGCACAGGTAGATGAGGTCCTGAGGGACATGGTTTAGTGTTTGATAGGAATGGTTGGACTCGATGATCCGATGGGTCCCTTCCAACCTGGTTGTTCTATGATTCTATGATTCTATCTTGCTCTCCCAGCTCCTCATCCTACCCTGAGGTGCATAGCTCTCAACACAACAAAGCCTGAGCTACAACCTTGATTTCACTGCTGTTGACTGAAAGGGTTCCCCGATTTACAGCAGCAGGACTTTGTGCTGGGTGTGCAATACGTGCTCTTGCTGCTCTGAATTCACAGAGCAAGTGTAAATTAAGGACTGGTTTCTTGTGCCATGTGTGCTGGTAGATGAGAGGTGATCCCAGAAGGGCCGTGCTCCTGCCTTTGAAGTTGATAGTTCAATCTGCAGCATCTTGTTTGTGTCCTGCTCGTACAACACGCTGAATATAGACCTGGCAGACAAGGTCAGACAGGAATCATAGAACAACTAGGTTGGAAGAGACCCACCGGATCATTGAGTCCAACCGTACATAAAGGGAAGGTACATAAAATATTATCTACATATTGAAAGAGCTCTGAAAAATGAACAATATTACATAGTTCGCTCACTGAAAAAGACTCCAGGATAGATTTACTGCACAAACTCCTCCAGCAGCAATCTGAAGCAATTAAAGCAAAGAAGGATTTCCTCTAACTTAAGTGCCACAGATCATAGCCCTTCGCCTCCATCTTTTCACGTATCTTTACAGGAACAAGAAGTTAAAGATATACGCTTGCTACTTCGCGGCTTACATCTCGCACAGACTGGAATTCAATTAACATTACTCTGCAACAAAACTTGGAGAGAAGCACTTCAGAGCTGCTGCTCACAATGCAGAAGCAACTGAACAAATGATGCTCTCATTAACGCTCTGCCTTTCCCTGCTGTGCAAGCCAAATCCTCCAACACTAAAAGCACCTCAGCATCAGCTGGGTTCACAGACATCCAGAGCCATTTTTCAAGCTCCCTGACTTTTATAGAGCAGGGGGGAAGGGATTTGGTGTGCTTTAATCCATTCTATTACATGAACTCAGAAATGGTTTTGACTCTCTCGCACTATAAATTAAGCTGGCTGCAGTTATTCTATTCCTGATTATGCTGAAAGTTACTGGCAATGATTTGATGACTGTATCTTCTTGCCTTTTTTTTTCCTTCTTTCCCAAATTAACCTGTGAATTTAGCTTCCCTGGTAGTAAGTAAATAATGCAATAAAACTGGGGAGGGTAGCCCACACGTTCACATCTGGATGCCTGAAATTGTGGATGAGCACAGTAGAAGCTCCTGTACTTTGTAGGTGAAATTTACTGCCCTCACTTCCCAATCCTTCAGCCTGGAAGAACATGTTGTATCAGAGAAACACGATTTTTTTGCAGTCCTCTATGATTTTTTAATCTAGAAGACTCATCACTTTTTAGAGTTCAGCTTTGCGAGTCATTAGACAAATACTATTCTGCTCTGACTAGGAAACTCAGGTCAAGAACAAGTTGCCCAGGGAAGCTGTGGCTGCCCCATCCCTGGAGATGTTCAAGGTTGGATGGAGCCTTGGGCAGCCTGATCCAGTGGGAGGTGTCCCTGCCCATCACAGGGGGCTGGATTGAGATGATCTTTAAGGTTCCATCCAACCCAAGCTGTTCTATGATTCTAAGAATCATTTGGGGATGGAGCTTCTTGCCCTATTAATAGTGCAATCTGTGCAATGCAAGCTTCCACTAAGTACATCCTCAAATGGAAAATAATCTCTTGTAATAGTGTATTCATAAAAATCCTTTGCTCTGATCATACTCTGTACTCGGCACTGGTGAGACCGCTCCTCGAATCCTGTGTTCAGTTCTGGGCCCCTCAGCACAAGAAGGATGTTGAGGCTCTGGAGCGAGTCCAGAGAAGAGCCACGAAGCTGGTGAAGGGGCTGGAGAACAGGCCTTTTGAGGAACAGCTGAGAGAGCTGGGGGTGTTTATCCTGGAGAAGAGGAGGCTGAGGGGAGACCTCATTGCTCTCTCCAACTACCTGAAAGGAGGTTGTGGAGAGGAGGGAGCTGGGCTCTTCTCCCAAGGGACAGGACAAAAGGGAATGGCCTCAAGCTCCACCAGGGGAGATTTAGATTAGACGTCAGGAAAAAGTTTTTCACAGAAAGGGTCATTGGGCATTGGAACAGGCTGCCCAAGGAAGGGGTTTATTCACCTTCCCTGGAGGGGTTTAAGGGATGGGTAGACAAGGTGCTGAGGGACATGGTTTAGTGTTTGATAGGAATGGTTGGACTCGATGATCCGGTGGGTCTCTTCCAACCTGATGATTCTATGATAAGACCTTGTCTCCTGTTACAAACAGAGGGAAAGATGTGCACTGGCTTGGATTAGCTCTGGGTAAGCTGTACAGTTCAGAGTGTAACGAAGTTGCTTCTCTCCAGCATAATGGTATTCCGGGAGTCTAACTGTGCCTCTCATTCATGTGAATTAGTAAATGTGACTTTGATGATTTAGTTGAGTACAAATTACTTCCCAGTTAGTAAGCATAGTGGAGTTCAGCTCCAGGCTGGATACTCAGGACCTTAAGAAACACCAGCTTTTAACAGCCTCTGTAAAACCTACTCAGGATCCCATCAAACTCAACTGCCCGTGTCAGTTATCTGCAATTATTCTAACTATAAGGACATGTCAGGTACACAAAAGACACAATTCAGACAGCATGACTGCCCTGAAATGATAACTTTAGCATAATGCACTTGACAGTAAAAAGGCAATAATAGATATTTTGGGAACAAAAGAGAAATACAATGGATCTGATGACTAAGTGTTCTGGTCCCAAGTGTAAAAGCAAAGTAGATCCCTGTTGTATTTAACTTGATTCCTTTGAATTAAACACTTCCATTAAAAGTTTCCCGCAGCAGCTTTAATATTTAATTATGTATTCCACCAAAGGAAAGAACAAAATCTTTGCAAAAGTGTTCTCTCTTTTTTTTTTTTTTTTTTTTTTTTTTTGTGCATGTGAAATATTTATCAGCATTTCTCTTTGGACAAGTATTTTTATCCCCCAGGCTGGGAAAAAGCTTCCACGTACAAATCAGTTTCAAAATATTTTATTTTATTGCTTGAAAGTTTTCTATACTTCAGCACCTCATGCCGTGACTTTGTTATTTCACTTGTTAATGAATGGTAATTAAATCTCTTTTGGCTGAAAAGGTTGGAGGGCTCCTGCTGTATTACAAAAACAATTTTCTGAAAGTTACAAAAAAATGCCCGAGTGTCTAGAAATTAAAAAGTTTGCCATGTTTTGAGTCAAGTTTGGAAGGATTTCGGTGGGAGAACAGCGTGTCCCCATCAGTGTGTGCAGCCTCCCCAGCTGAACAGACATAATTATATCACTTTGTGCCTACCAGAGTAAACAGAATCACATTCTTAATAACACAGATCGTGGCCACAAACTTCCTTGATCTTACTAACAGCTGTAGACTACCTATTATAGACTTACCTGCACAAAGAGCTGCTACACGCGTACATCTAAGCAAAGACTTGTTAATTTTGCATTTGCTCGGTAGGGCTTGGAACATCAGCCTATTAATTTCTCTTTTTTGCTGTTTGCTCGTTTCTCGCGGCTGCTTTGAGTCAAAAGATAAAGTGTGAGCGCTTACAACAGAGGTAGATAAAGGGGAAAGAGCGACATAATAAGGCATTTTGTGGTGTTCCAGTGCTAAACAGAGAGATGCTATTAAAGAGGAAATACCTGCATGGTCTCCGCTATTCAGTTACACCAGCACAGACTGCTGTTGGCAGATTTGCTCCGCAGTCTGTAAACCAAAACGGCATTAATTCTACTATTAGATACCTTCTCCTGAAGACAATAAACTTTCCAACTGAAATCATTGTATTCCGAATTTCTTTTGAAGTTACAGTTTCTCAAACAACACATCGCAAATAGAGTTTAGCAGAAAACTGGGAATGGGAACGTGATGAAATGAGTCCATTCCTATGCTGTAATTTTGGGAAGGGCTCTGCCGACACCGAAGTCCCCTCCGGTGAAGCGAGGAGCAAGAGAATCGTGGCGTGGAAACTCAAGCTCCGTGTCAGCCAAGAGTTGCTCCTTATCCCTTTAAAGAGAAACAAAGAAAAGGAAAATACATATTTCATTCTGCATCCCAGCAATGTTTATGAAGTGAGGAAATCTGTGTCCTCCAGAATTTCTTTGATGCAACCACATACCAAGAGATCATTAAAAAAATGATGATTAAAGCCTGTTAGGCCAAACCGCCAAGACTAGGTGTCTGTTTGGATCTAATTACAAGCCTATTGATGCTTTTTGATATTATTAAAAATTAGAAATAAATGAGCTTTCTCTGTGCTACTCCCCAAAATGGTCAGAGCACCTCATTAGATTAAGCTTGTACATCAGCTCCATGACTTCGGATTTCTAATCACCATCACATTCTATGATTCTATATTCCTGTTTTCACACAAACAGCTACTTTCAAAGGCGCAGCAGGGAGATTTTTTTTTTCATTGCTGAATTTTAATGAACAAATAGCATTATCTGTCTTCAAATTTTAGCAAAGTTCTAGTGATAATTGCCCTGCCTGTGACATTTGCAGAGAACTAACAGTGTGCTGTGGGCTTTCTGATATCCCCAGGAAGCAGCTCCAGCTGGGATCCAGGATGGCTGAAATTTGATGGCCTTAAGCATCATAGAATCATAGAACAACCAGGTTGGAAGAGACCCATCGGATCACTGAGTCCAACCATTCCTATCAAACACTAAACCATGTCCCTCAGCACCTCATCTACCCATCCCTTAAACACCTCCAGGGAAGGTGAATCAACCACCTCCCTGGGCAGCCCACTCCAATGCCCAATGACCCTTTCTGTGAAAAACTTCCTCCTAATCTCCAGTCTAAATCTCCCCTGGAGGAGCTTGAGGCCATTCCCTCTTGTCCTGTCCCCTGTCCCTTGGGACAAGAGCCCAGCTCCCTCCTCTCTACAACCTCCTTTCAGGTAGTTGTAGAGAGTAATGAGGTCTCCTCTCAGCCTCCTCTTCTCTAGGCTAAACACCCCCAGCTCTCTCAGCTGCTCCTCATAGGGCCTGTTCTCCAGCCCCTTCACCAGCTTTGTGGCTCTTCTCTGGACTCGCTCCAGAGCCTCAACATCAAGCGTTAGCTGGTTCTACTCTTCTGAGACCGGGGAGGTAAGCACAGCAGAACAGAGACACGGGGCAGTATTTCAGACTCACTGTGATCTACCTGGAAGTTTCAGAGAAAGACCCACAGATAATTAAAACACACCAAGTTGAGCTTTGTGAAGCATTAGTTTACCATAAGGGCAGAGGTCTCGCAGAAAAATGTTGGAGCCATTACTTTTATTTTACGGTCATTGACACAGAGAGAAACATGAGCACAATGAGGCTCAACATAAGGAAAAAATTCTTCAAGGAAAGGGCCATTGGGCACTGGAATGGGCTGCCCAGGGAGGGGGTTGACTCGCCTTCCCTGGAGAAGTTGAAGGTGCAGGTGGACGAGGCACTGAGGAACATGGTTTAGTGACTGGTGGGAACGGTTGGACTCGATGATCCGGTGGGTCTCTTCCAACCTGGTGATTCTATGATTCTATAATCACACTTTTGCAAAATCTAGCCATGTCACATGATTTCACTTTCTTAGTGCCCAGTAAAGGAAAAGAAAACACTTTCCCACTTTAGGAGGTTGAGAGGAGACCTCATTACTCTCTACAACTCCCTGAAAGGAGGTTGTAGAGAGGAGGGAGCTGGGCTCTTCTCTGAAGTGACAGGGGACAGGACAAGAGGGAATGGCCTCAAGCTCCACCAGGGGAGATTTAGGCTAGAGATTAGGAGGGAGTTTTTCACAGAAAGGGTCATTGGTCATTGGAACAGGTTGCCCAAGGAGGTGGTTGATTCACATTCCCTGGAGGTGTTTAAGGGATGGGTAGACAAGGTGCTGAGGGACATGGTTTAGTGTTTGATGGGAATGGTTGGACTCGATGATCTGATGGGTCTCTTGAACCTGGTGATTCTATGAGTCTATGATTCTATGATTCCTGGAATTAATACTTTACTCTTTGTCCCCAAATAGCTGTGCTGGAAGAGGAGGAAGTTCCGAGAAAACCTGCAAGACGACTAGTTATGCTTCTTTTTCCAAATGTTACTCATGTGGAGGTGGGAGAAGCAAAGATGGCACAGACGAACTCAACCATGAAAATAATTTATAACTGTTTCTAATTGTATCAATGTACCACTAAAAACTAAAAAACTAAGTTTAGATGTCTCACATTATCTCACTACTGGGCTTCCAACTTTGGGGAGAGAAAATAATCCACAATCCGTGCTCATTCTTTCTTCATGCTCCCATGAAGGCAGCCAACAGATGTGCTCATAGAATCACAGAACAACCAGGTTGGAAGAGACCCACCGAATCGTCGAGTCCGACTCATCAATATGGAAAATTCTATGCAGCCAAATAGTGTAATATATTATGCAGAATTAATGTGCAAGCAGCCACGTGCAAAAGTTTAAGTTACTCCTGACATCCCTCAGTGCAGTTATTTACATATATAGGAGCACAGGATGAGGTCTTTGGTGTGGATTTAAGCTTCATATTTTCTCACTGATCCTTTTCAAGATCAAACTGGAACTCTGGTGCTTGAAGATACTAGGAAAAGTAGTGAAGCAGAAAGGTGCTAGTAGCAGAAGTTGAGAAAGGGAAGAGTGAGAAGAATAAAAAAAAGGGGGGAAGATATCTGGGAAAGACAATGTTCAGAATCAGAGAGCAGAAAAAAAGGATTTTGAATTTATACCCAAAATCTTAAACATGGGATTTTCAGCTTGAACACAAAACAAAGTTAAATTCCTGTTGTCACTCATTATATTCCTTCAGCATCCCATGGAAAGCTGCATTAGTTTAGTATCAAGGCTTTAAATCACAAACTAGAACAGTCTAGTGCAAATCAATAAAAGCTTTAAATGATACCTTTGTGTGAGGTTATCTGAGACTATTAATTCTCTTTCGTAGCAGGGTGGTCAATAATGCTATTAATGCTATTGTCCTGACAGGATCCTCTTTTTATTAGCCAAGCCAGCCACATTTATATCAGACATGATGTTCACATTAGCTGGCGTGATAGAGATCAAGTCGGTGGGTTTGTGTCAACTGGGATTTAAAGCAACCTGGGACTGTAGGAATGAAAAATCCCTGGTTCTTCAGCACCTACTCAGCAGACAGTGCCTGTCCAGCCCAGTGGGAGTGAGGGACTCCTCAAGGAAGGATCTGGCTGCACAACAGGTACTCTTCTACTGCAGAAAGCACCTTTGCACTGGTGCTGAGAAACACAAAGCACTGTCTAGACATAGGTATAGTTGGGCTTGATGATCTCAAAGGTCCTTTTCAAGCTAGTTATTCTATTCTACAAGATCACAGAAGCTGCAGATACCCACTGATATGCCCAGTGAGGCCTTTGGGTGCACGTAGCCATCATAGAATCATAGAACAACCAGGTTGGAAGAGACCCATCGGATCTTCTAGTCCAACCATTCCTATCAAACACTAAACCAAGTCCCTCAAGACCTCATCTATCCGTGCTTTAAACACCTGCAGGGAAGGTGAATCAACCACTTCCCTGGGCAGCCTATTCCAATGCCCAATGACCCTCTGTGTGAAAAACTTCCTCCTAATCTCCAGCCTAAATCTCCTCTGGTGGAGCTTGAGGCCATTCCCTCTTGTCCTATCCCCTGTCACTTGGGAGAAGAGGTCAGCTCCCTCCTCTCTACAACCTCCCTTCAGGTAGTTGTAGAGAGTAATGAGGTCTCCTCTCAGCCTTCAAAGCAGAATGTGGGCCAATAGGTTTGATGGGAACAAAGCAATGAGGGACAGAGGAGAGCAAAGCCCAGCACCTACAGTCACAAAGACAAGAGAAGTGCAAGCCAAAGCTGACAGTAGAGGGTTGGTAGCTTCTGAGCCTGAGGTGGGGGCACCAAGGTACCATCATCCTGCAGAAGCACCCCTTACAGCATTTAGAATCATAGAATCACCAGGTTGGAAGAGACCCACTGGATCATCGAGTCCAACCATTCCTATCAAACACAATTTGAATGTACTTCCAAAACACAGATATCACAGACACCAGCTTATCAGAGTACAGTCATGCCCATAAGAACAACAACCTGAGAAGCTGCACTAATGACCAATATGATTCTATATCTCTCCCGAACCTATAACCAGTGTAATAAGTCAGGTGCCAACTGGTATGCGCCACAACATTTATAGAATCACCAGGTTGGAAGAGACCTTTTAAAGAGGACCCTTAGGGTCTTTAAAAGACCCTTTTAAAGAGAATTTTCTTAGATTTCTGCAGTCAGATGACATGATCTGTTCCCAGTTATTTCTGTGTATGCCTTTTGTCTTTCCCATCCTTTTGTCTTTCCTTTCCTTCCATCCTCATCCCGTCCCTTCCTCACATGCTAAAGCCAACAATTCTCTATGTTGCTGTATATAATTCAAACCTCCCTGTACCTATTTCTTCTTTAATCATATTTCAGCCAGCTATTTTGATGACTAAATTCGCAAAATAGTTGGTGACAAACAATGACTTTTGTCCATCTGCAAATTGCACAATGTTACCTTAATGTTTTGAATTAGCAGCAATTGTGCAATGCTAATGGCCTTCCTGGAGCCTTAGGATCAATATGTGAGGCTATCATAATGCCTGATAATCTGTTTCACGCAGCTAAGTGTCCTCTTCAAAATAGTTTAATGTCTCCATTTTGGTCCCTGGCATCATGTTTGTTTCTGCTTATCAGATGAAAATGTTTTGTTGTTATGTCATTCCTGTGTATTATATCAACCCACTTTTTTGTTATATCATATCTAGAATTAATTTCTGTTGTAACTATTGAAAAAATTGACTTGTTAGGTGCATAACTGCTTTAAAGAAAACAAAAATGTTGTGCAAGGTGATGATGACTGAACTTGAATCTGTTGATCATACTCAGTGAGGCTGTGGAGAGGAGGGAGTTGGGCTCTTCTCCTGAGTGACAGGGGACAGGACGAGAGGGAATGGTCTCAAGCTCCACCAGGGGAGGTTTAGCCTGGACATTAAGAAAAAAAATTTCACAGAAAGGGTCATTGTGCACTAACAGGTTGCCCAGGGAGGGGGTTGATTCACCTTCCCTGGAGGGGTTTAAGGTGTGGGTGGAGGAGGTGCTGAGGGACATGGTTTAGTGTTTGATAGGAATGGTTGGACTCGATGATCCAGTGGGTCATTATGATTATAATTGTAACTCATAATGCTTGAGGACCTTCCATTCAATGTCAGAGATCAGACACTCATCTTTGTGCTCTAGGCACCATTTCATTGGTATGAATAATTTAGCTCGACTTGCAGAACATGTCAGCAACATCTCTGCTGGATGTTCTTGTCCTGGCCATAGATCATGGTAAATCCAGACCAGACTGAAGTAATATGAAAGATAACATTCAGGAAAATTAGGCAACAATATTCTATCACCTCAGACAAATTTGTCCATGTTCTGATCAAAAGGGTAAAGCAGAGTCTAAAATAAATGTGGCTTGAGCAGAAAATTGCGTAGACAAAACTGTTATTTTCACATACTTGGCCTGTTGTTCCTTGCGTTTCTGAGCCAGATATTTCTTTTTCACATTCAGAAGCTCTTTGCCAAGTCTTTCAATTTCGTATTTGTATTCTTGGCTCTCTGATTTATACATATTCAGTTCCGAGGATAAAACCTAACAAAAGGCAAAAAGCAGAAACAGAAGATGTTAGTTGCACTTACACATAAGTTAGTAGTTTTACAAGCATTTCTTCCTTTCACATTTATGATATAATCACCATTTTCTACCACATCTAATTTTCGATCGAGATATTCCACTGGATCGCCTCTGCTCATCTAAGGACAATTTAAAAAATTAAAGCTATGCCATTTAACCACAATAAAACATATTCTATATGCCCCAAGAATATTCTGGGGCACAAAACCGGGTGAATACCCAAAAAGATGACCCTCAAAAATAGTCAAGCACATATTTATTCAATACTAATGGGTTTTATTCACAGGGATCCACTTTGTTACATGAAGTAATTAAATACAAACAGGCAAAGCAGTACCAGTCAGTCTACACATGAATATAATGCTGCTTTCATGTAACTGGTAAACTTTAAAAAACAGGATAAACAGTTTGGTTTTCTTCCTTAAGAAGGAGAATAGCTTGACCTGGCACCACGAAACGGCCTGCATGCCAGTAGGCTACAGCATCCTTCTCCTGAAACACACAGTAGCACCAGACTACATTAAAAGCAAATGGGTAGCGTATGGAAAACTTCCAATCACATTCAGTTTAGCTAAACTTTGGCTCCTGTTTTATATTTTCTACATTGTTTTTCTTCTCCGTGGAAAGCTAAGATTTGCATAACAGCCTCTTTGTTTCCTAAGGGCCCATCTGCCGCTGCAATTTTTTCCTCATGGTTAGTATAGACGTGATTATGATGCAGCGAACAGGAGATGATGACTTCAACGGAGAGAGGAGCTGTAGAAGTAGATGAACTCCTGGGGAGACTGAGCAGTCATGCAGGCAAGAACAAGGGAAGATCAGCTTATTCTATCACAGAATCATTTATTAACGTCATGCCTTCAAAGCCTCTCACAAGAGTCAGATTCCTTCAGAGCCAGGAAATTTTCCCTTCTTGTGATAAGGGGTTAGGACATGTTACTCTTGTCGACCCTATAAAAGTTGCAAGTTTACACATTGTGAGAGAAACAACAAGAATTTAAGATTGTATTCTCGATATCATAGTGATATTAATATCACTAAAAAATTTTTTTTTTTAGTTTGCTAAAAAAAGAAAGCAAGATTTCTTGCTTATTAAGGATCTTAACAATTCAAGGAAAGGAAAGAAGCAGCTTATTGGGAAACTAATGATGTCTCAGAACGCCCATGCTCAAAAAGAATTTACAGCACTGTGCTGCACACTCATGTTCTAATAATACTTTCCCCCTATTTTTAATGAAACAAACTAGCATAATGTGAAAAAAAAAGCTCTTCTTGGTTTTCCCTTGGGGAGACACAGTATTAACCTTATTTTCCTGATCTAATATACTAAGGAATGTACACTGATCATGGAAATATCTTCTTGAACCCTCCCTCCCCAGGATCACGGGGGAAGTTGTGCTGCAATCCTGGTAGCCCCTCAGCCAAAGATAAAGGGCATCTCTTACTTTCAGCTGTTTAGTCTTCTCTCTGAGAGTGTGCTGGTAGAGCTGCAACTGTTTTGTCACTTCAGGCCCAGGCTGCCGGGCCAAGACACGCTTCAAATCCACATACAGTTTCTCCTTTGCCTAAGGGGCAAAAAAAAAAAAAAAAAAAAAAAAAACCAAGAGAAAAAGCTTTTAGAGCTTTTATTAAAACTGCTAGAGCAGAAGCACAACCTGTGATGAAATCAACCTCACTGAAAAATGCAACTCCAGCAGGAAGATATTTGCAGAAACGCATCTGCCCAAGTGTCAGTCTTTCCTCACTAGCCATGAGGTATTTAAAGGTTTTATGAGAGCAGTAGGAAAGCTCATTAAGAGGAACATCCAGCTACTTCAAACCACAAACGAAATACTCTTAAACGCTGTCATCAATGATCACACACTACACCACAGAGAGGATAAAACAGTCCCTGGAAAAGCATCCAGAGGTGGGAAATTAATTACCAGTAACTGTACTTATTGCAGTCTTTCTTCTTAGGAGCTACACTGCCTTACATGAAGGATCATAGCTTCACCCAACAGGATGTCAGCAGGATATAGAAATGGCACGGAAGGGCTGTACAAAAGAATAACTTTTTCTGAAGAGAATCATAGAATCACCAGGTTGGAAGAGACCCACCGGATCACTGAGCCCAACTATTCCCATCAAACACTAAACCATGTCCCTCAATACCTCATCCACCTGTGCCTTAAACACCTCCAGGGAAGGTGAATCAACCACCTCCCTGGGCTGCCTGTTCCAATGCCCAATGACCCTTTCCATGGAAAACCTCCTCCTAATCTCTAGCCTAAATTTCCCCTGGCAGAGCTTGAGGTCATTCCCTCTTGTCCTGTCCCCTGTCACTTGGGAGAAGAGCCCAGCTCCCTCCTCTCCACAACCTCCTTTCAGGTAGTTGTAGAGAGCAATGAGGTCTCCTCTCAGCCTCCTCTTCTCCAGGCTAAACACCCCCAGCTCTCTCAGCCATTCCTCATAGTGCCTGTTCTCCAGCCCCTTCACCAGCTTTGTCGCTCTTCTCTGGACTCGCTCCAAATCCTGCAAAGTACACTTCGAATCATAGAATCACCAGGTTGGAAGAGACCCACCGGATCGGATGATCAAGTCCAACCATTCTCATCAGTCACTAACCCATGTCCCTCAGCACCTCATCCACCCATCCCTTAAACACCTCCAGGGAAGGGGAATCAACCACCTCCCTGGGCAGCCTCTGCCAGTGCCCAATGACTCTTTCTGTGAAAAATTTTTTCCTGATGTCCAGCCTAAACCAGGAATGAGGTGAGCCATTTGCACACACGCACACACACACACAGCATCCCCCTTTCAATTCAACTGCAAGGACTCCAGGAAGGGGAAAGAACACGTAAACAGCAATAGCTACAATGAGTGCAATTACTACCAAGTAATATTTTTTTTCATGCATCTCCTTTCCATTCAAGTTGGAACAGGCAACTCACGAAAACAGGATAAAGCCAGGCTCAAACAGAAACCACACCAAGGACCCACTTACCACTTTCTGAACTGAAATGCTGCTTTTGGTTGTGTTTTGCAGTTGTATTTTACTTTAGTCTGAGGAATAAAGCTCTAAACAAAGCGAACCTCATAGCTTTTCACATTACAATATTTTTAGCATCAACCTTGTCAGACTAAGATTATTATTACTTAACATTATTTATCAAGATACAATCCTTGTCTGGTATTGGGAGAACTAGAATTAAAAAGAAGGGTTATTTCACTGGAAATCAGACTAGCAGACAAAAGATTTAACTGAAGAAAACAAAAATGCCAAGTAGGAGGTATGCTAGATGATTATTTTTACTGGTTTTGACAAACCCTTTTTTGCTTTTTTGTAAGCTTTGTCTACAACTCTTACCACAGAATTCTTCTATTGTCATGGGAAACGGTGCCACAGCATCACACAGAATTGCTGCATTTGACCTTGCTCAGCGGCTGAGCCAGGATTGTCAAAAGCATCTTGTTATTTTGAAGATGTAAAATTGTAGGTGTCCAGTCTTCCAAAGCATAGTGACTCCAGAGGTTTTTTACCTTAAGCATTTTATGAAAAATCTGTACCACAACAGTCACAACTTGGGACCCCAGAATGGAAGCGCTTCAAGTCATAAATTACTTCTGCAAGCGGAGTCCTTAAATTCTAAACATAATTGAGGAAGAGCTCTTTATAAATGAAGTTCTTCACTCTTTATCTGGAAAATCCAAAACGTCTCAAGGCTCAGACTGGCGTTTGCATCATGGCAAAAATTGCATTGAGCGAGCTGGGCTCCTCTCCCAAGTGACAGGGGATAGGACAAGAGGGAACGGCCTCAAGCTCCACCAGGGGAGGTTTAGGCTGGACGTTAGGAAAAAGTTTTTCCCAGAAAGGGTCATTGGGCTATTGGAACAGGCTGCCCAGGGAGGTGGTTGATTCACCTTCCCTGGAGGTGTTTAAAGCACAGGTGGTCAAGGTGCTGAGGGACATGGTTTAGAGATTGATGGGAATGGTTGGACTTGATGATCCGGTGGGTTTCTTCCAACCTGGTGATTCTATGAATTCATTCTCAGTAGCGAGTTGTTATGTCACTACAAGCAGTTTCCACTACTACCTTTTCTTCCCGAGGAAGCGAGATTTTAGCGCAAGTTAAAAACAACAATAAAAAAGAAAAATCTGCCTTGTCAAAATCTGGTCGGTCAGCATTAACATTCCACCCCTGAATGTATCACAGATTTGTATTTGGGAAGAGTGGAACGGTAATTTGGATAAATATGGAGCAGCTGATGGATTGAAGGTCTTATGTGCAATTGTTTTCCAATTTATTTCTCTCCTAACCCTCTACAAGGGCCGAGCAAGCTCTTCAAACATTGTGCAATGGTGTGGATAATAACCCCATTTAGAGACAAAGCGTGCAATTCTATTATAAGGAAAATCTATCTTATGCAACAGAGACTCGTTAGCTGCCCGATGTATATTGTGCCCATGATCCACGAGAGGCAGAACCAGCTGTCTGATAACGCATATCCCGTCCTTTCTCGCTAAACATTGTCCATCTCTTTTACATCTAGTCAATTAATTTGTCACCGGGTTAGAAACACTGCACGTCAGTAAAACGTTAGAATATCCTGGATACGTTTTTCCTTTTCAGCAAAATTTTATATTCACAGGTTGGTATTTCTAGAATTTCTGACATTTTACTCCAGGATGTAAAAAAAAAAAATAAATTAATTATTACTTTCAATCAATTTTAGAACACTGATCACCAGAGTAAACCTAAGTCAGCTGCAAGTTACATGTAATACTATGACAAAAAATGCCTTCCTCACAGCCAATACTTTTGTCTCTAGATACAAGAAACAAAAGTAATAAAAATAAAGCAATAAGTAAAAAGAAATTTGGCTTTTACAACACTCTAGTTTTATATATATATATATATATACATGTATGTATATATGTATGTAGTATCTAGGAGACTGAGAGGAGACCTCATTGCTCTCTACAACTACCTATTCCTATCAAACACTAAACCATGTCCCTCGGGACCTCGTCCACCCGTCCCTTAAATACCACCATGGAAGGTGAATCAACCACCTCCCTGGGCAGACTATTCCAATGCCCAATGACCCTCTGTGTGAAAAACTTCCTCCTAATCTCCAGCCTAAATCTCCCCTGGTGGAGCTTGAGGCCATTCCCTCTTGTCCTGTCCCCTGTCACTTGGGAGAAGAGCCCAGCTCCCTCCTCTCCACAACCTCCTTTCAGGTAGTTGTAGAGAGCAATGAGGTCTCCTCTCAGCCTCCTCTTCTCTTGGCTATAGACGCATAAGATGAGTTTCTTCAACTTGCCCTAAACTACCGTGCACCCTTCCATCCTCAAGCCAGGCTGCAATCACAACCTATATCTTGCTAGAGTTACATGAGCTTGAGATGAAAAAAGCTTAGTCACAAACACACTGGGAGGCACTATTCTTTGTGAGGAAGGGAAGGAAGATCCATCAGATGTCTCAGTAACTCCAGATCCATGTTGTGAAGCTTTCAGTGGTAAGAACGTACATGTCTTTAGATCAGGTCTAAGCCAGTACTAAAGGTTATTTTTTTGTGATCCTTCCCATAGAATTCAGTGAGTGTTTGATTTTAGGACTGAGCCCGTAACTTCAACCACCTTCATTGGTTTACAGCATAAAATAAGCCAAGCTGATGGTGGAAAGATGAGGGCATGTTTATTTTGTGTACGTAGGCCACACTGGGAAACTCAGATTGAGGGTTACAGTCAAAATTTCAGGCATTCCAAAGAGAATTTCAGTGCCTCTGTGAATACCTGCCATAAAAATTACATAAACAAAACTCCACATTATTTTTCAAACAGCCCTTCCTGTCTTAGATTTGTATTCCAGGAGTGCTTGGAGGTGCCCACAGATCCACTTTTAGGCACAGCCATGACAATGTTTCTGCAGCCCTAAAACTCTTAACTATTAATTTGAAGAGGGAGGGACTGCTGCTTTCCTCCAAATTTAACTAGCTACTCTATTAGCCAGAATCCAGAGTTCCTCTGACCTCTTTGATCTACAGCAAATTGAAAAAAAATAATCAAATTGTGTAGAGGACTGGCTGGCATTTGGCAAATCTCAGTTGATTTTTCAGGACTGTGGTCACAAGTTGGCTTGATCTACAGCAAGAAGAACCACTTTTTCCAGCACAATCAAAAGTGCAGTCCCATTTGCTCCTTGTTCCCTGCCAGAGGAACCCTCAGCCCCATCAGACACGTTCCCAAAATGACACTGCGGTATTTCATACTTGCAAAGAGTGGGGAACAGTCAGCAGTGTCAGGACAAACTCACGCGCTTGGTATCAGCTCTAAAGATATGGTACTCGATTTTATATCATCTTCTGCCTCAACAGGAAACTCTTAAAAATGACCCAACTTGTTAGTTGGCCCAGGCTATCATTCTGAGCCAGAGCCGATGGATGATTGCACATTTAATGAAGATGTATTCACAGTAGAAATAGGCAACGAAGTCCCAAATTCCTCATTTTTATCAGCTTGTCTTTCTGAGTAGATAATTCAACAAATTTACCTGGCATAGCAACGCACTAACAACCTTCTCCACGAGACCCACAAAATTCCTATTGTGCACCAAAAGCTTTCAATCACGCAAATTAGCCACACACACACACAAAAATCCCAAATTCTTGACTCAGACTAAATTTCACTTACGTTAGCTCCTGTCTTCAGCAACTGAGATAAAACAAAACCCCAACAAGATAAAGACACAGAACTAAAGTATGCAACGTAGTGTATGGTGACAAATGCCAAAACGTTTAACCTAGCTAAAAATCCTTAATTAGTGAGATGGAGAAAGCAATATATTAACTCCGTAAGCACACTACAGCTCCTTGTGGCTTTGGTGAGGAAAACAAGCCAGTCAACGTGCCACAGGGGAGTTCTTGTTTATTGGCATTATAACCAAAATGTCAGCACTATGCTGAACTCTAGAGCCGTTTTGTTTATGATGCCCCACAGCAGCAGAGCATCCTTAAGGGGCTGTGATCCCTTTTCAGAAGTGTTAGACAGGACACTGAAACCTGAATTAAATGATTGAGCAAGTAAGCTGGTGAAGGGGCTGGAGAACAGGCCCTATAAGGAGCGTCTGAGAGAGCTGGGATTGTTTAGCCTAGAGAACAGGAGGTTGAGAGGAGACTTCATTACTCTCTACAATTACCTGAAAGGAGGTTGTGGAGAGGAGGGAGCTGGGCTCTTCTCCCAAGGGACAGGGGACAGGACAAGAGGGAATGGCCTCAAGCTCCGCCAGGGGAGATTTAGGTTAGAGATTAGGAGGAGGTTTTTCACGGAAAGGGTCATTGGGCATTGGAATAGACTGCCCAGGGAGGTGGTTTATTCCCCTTCCCTGGAGGTGTTTAAGGTGCAGGTGGATGAGGTGCTGAGGGACATGGTTTAGTGCTTGATAGGAATGGTTGGACTCGATGATCCAGTGGGTCTCTTCCAACCTGGTGATTCTATGATTCTAAATACACACACAGGCAGACACACCTAGTCATAGTCATTTTACCTGTATAAGCTGCGCATACATTTGTGTACGAGTATGCCTAGTAGAGTAGCTGTGGGCTCAGGACATCTGATTAAAACTTTTATGAAGTGTAAAAGAAATTAGCATACAGTAACCTTCATGAGTTTTATTACAATAGAAGAAAGTTGCCTCCAGCACTGTGAGAAAGGTGCAGTATAAACCTTCTTAATAAACACTTTTCAAAAGCTCCTGCTTTTGCAAGCACCTGTTCTCTAGAACAGCTTGTATTTTCATCATCGTGTAGACCCTCCTTCAACTGTGCAGTGTCAGGATTTTCGTTGGGTAAATTAATGCAGGTTTGAAACAGGACATTGAAGTCCTTTTACAATATGGAACAAGATGTTCAGCTTTTCACGTTAAAAAGCTGCCACCAACTTGAAGGAAATGCTAGGACCATCTCCCTGTCTTTGGTGACATTTGTACCACTCTATCAGGAGTTAAGTTAAAACTGTTTTATGACTTATCCCTCCAGTTGATAATAATGCTTCTCAAGAGCAAATCCGTTCCCTCTGGCACAGAGTAGACTGCACCAAGTTGTCTGCCATTTGCAAAACAGCTTAATGAGAGAGGAAAAACACCTTGGAGCATCTTTTAAGGTCTTCACCCTTGACTCTTTTTTTTGTAACAGTAAGAGCTAAATGCTTCATTATTACCATCTTCCAGAAACAACAAAGTACAAACATCCCCAGCCAAACCGCAATTGCAATTTGTTGTTCTTTTCCTTGCTATTGCTTAGTGATGGTACTGCTGTATCTTTCTTAGGAAGCGTGTGGGAAAAAGAGGAGGGGGTTCAATAAACAAATAAACAGGTTATATACCCTCTTCTTTCAACTTCTGAGCTCTGAGACACAAGGATAACAACCTATCAGAAGCAAAAGTCATGGATGTCTCTTGGTGAAATAACATCCGTGATTCTATTTTTACTATTGACATTACACCCATTTATAAATATCATTAATCAGGGTAACTTTCCTAATCATGATGTTTATACTTTACATTGCAGAAGAATCATAGAACAACCAGGCTGGAAGAGACCCACCGGATCATCGAGTCCAACCATTCCTATCAAAAAGAAGATCAATTAATTATTTCCTGTCATTCTATGTTTGAATGGAAACACACATGCACATATATACATACAAAAGAAAAGTCAACTGTTCCTCTAAGGTGAGAATTATCCTTGGTATGTCACAGATCAATAAAATCATAGAATAGAATCATAAAACAACCAGGTTGGAAGAGACCCATTGGATCATGGAGTCCAACCATTCCTATCAAATAGAAACATTCTAGCTCTTTCCACAGTGCCTGCAGCTTGACAGTTGAGCTGAAGGGATCTCTAAACAAACTGTTGCTTCACATTCTAGTAGCTGCTTGTCTTAAAGTGTCCTGAAGGAGATTCAAAGGTTGATACAAATGTTATCAACAAGAAATCTAAATAGTCTCAGTGAATCATAGAACCACCAGGTTGGAAAAGACCCAATGGATCATCGAGACCAACCATTAAAGAGCAGGAAATATTTCACGGTCTAATAATTAATATATATTGGGGTTTAAGCCCCAAGAAAGTGTCTTCTTCAAATGTAGACTATTTGACCTAAAACCTCTGCATTTTCAGTGTAAAAGCATGTATTTTATCTTTTCAACATCCACTTGGATCCACTTGGATTTTTTTTCAATTATCAGATGAATCCAAGGAGAATTATGACAGCTTTGCTGTTAATGATTATCTGTTCCTGCAGGTGGAGGCTTGGTCAAGGGTTCCCAGCCAACCCCACTTGTGCTCTCACTTCTGCCTGACGGAACAGATGATCTCAAAGGGTCAGGGAAACTGCAGAGATGCTTCTGGGAATACCTGCCTGCAAGTTAGACACCTACATCTCTTTAATCACCTGCTTGACTTAGATCCTCAGATTCCCCTGAAAGATGCGAGCACTTAGCTTCAAGTCCTCTGGTGTTCTGGAATAGATGTTTCAAAGTCAAGCCACCAGCTAAACCGACAAATACAGGTCTACCAAGGCAGTAAAGCTTACATACATCTTTCTGACAGGATAGCAGAGCTTCTCTGCATAGGCCAAGTACCTCAGGGAAGAAAGAATGGTCTCCTATACGCTTTGGAGCCCATTAAGAAGTAACAGTGCATCGAAGGAACACACATAACAATTCTGAAATAATTAATGCTTTTCTATATGGCTTTTTTCAGGCTCACTTAGAGCAATGCTCTGTTCTCCTTCTGTTTCAGCTCCCTCTGCCTGCTTCTTAAAACTCAAAGAAAGATAAACAGGATTAAAGAAGAGCAGAGAATGAATCCCGACATTCTTGCAGAGACAACTAAAGAAGAGCAGAGAATGAATCCCGACATTCCTGCAGAGACAACTGCAGGCTCCTGGCTAGCTGGCAGCATGAAGAACAGAGGACTAGGGTTCTCTCCACATCTGTTTGTGCCCTCATTTGTCCAATTTTAAGCTACCTTTTTTAAAAACACCAACACGGTGACTAACTGCCTGTCAATAACAGCCCCAAAACAACCTTACGCTGCTACATCTTTCTGCATGTGTTCTCTCAACAGCAGCACCATTCACACTCCTATAAGAATGAATATAAGAATGAATATAAGTGATCCAAAATAGATAAAATCTAGTCTGAGCTGTGGAATGTCTTCTGTTGTTGTTGGGGTTTATCGTTGTTGTTGCAGCTATCACAGAAAATAATAATCCATCACTGAACTGGAGAGAGATGTTGGAATAACACCTGCCAAAGGATATACCTGAAAAAATAAAGACTTGTAGCTGGCTCTGGGCCACACTGTATAAAAATGAGTTTGCAAATGTATTTCTACACTGCCGTTGCCCTCCTTCAGAATTTGAGCCTCTCCAGCAGCCTCTGGATGGCCGAGAGTCAGTATTTGATTGCTAACAGCTCTGCAAAGTTTGTGCAGAGCAATGTATTCAGTCAGCACAGCAAGTCATTTACTTCCTTTAACAAGATAACTGGTTGATTAATATACTTTGCCCTGGGGTGCACAGCAGATTTATTTCCTTCCCAGATACATGCTGAACACAGGAATAAGGAGCAAACAACTTTGTTTTCAGTTATTTGTTATTTACAGAAACAATTCCTGAGCTTTTTCCTCAAGCTTTATTCTAGCTAACTACGGTTGAAACTAATGGCAGTTTTGGCTAAGAACTTTAGGAAAGGGTCATTTTACAAAATATTTTAAGTTTAATAACAGAGGGCATGCAGGCACAGGATGGCTGGGTTCAAAATGTATACAAGACACTTGAATAACATATGTTGGTGATCAATGTTTCTGCTTTTCTGATGCAGATTATAGAGATGTATCTCAAGTATTTATACAGCCTCCTCCTTTCAGTATCTGAATTCTGTTAAATCTTTAAAATACCTACACCAAAGTACTCCTTCCAGCCAGGGCAGTGATGCTCTTCTCAGTCTACAAAACAGTCTGGACACAGAATTGCTCCACGGATTGTCAGAATTCACTAGAACTCCTGGAAGACGCCAGAAAAGAATTTGAGGCTCCCAAGCTCCCAGGAATACCACACAGAGCAAGCCAATACATCTGCTCCCTGCTTTTCAGAAACATCATGGCTAAACTACAACTGCAGGTTTGAAGCGTGGTAGAAAAGCCACAAGCACAAGCCATGGAATACCTCAAACCAACAACCTCCCTCATGGATGCCAAAATTCATGGACTGGGAATACAGGTATTAGAATGCAGGAAACAAATCTATGGCTGACGTTCATAGAATCATAGAATAACCAGGTTGGAAGAGACCCACCGGATCATCGAGTCCAACCGTTCCCATCAATTTCTAAACCATGTCCCTCAGCACCTCATCTACCCACATCTTAAACACCTCCAGGGAAGGTGAGTCAACCCCCTCCCTGGGCAGCCTATTCCAATGCCCAATGACCCTTTCCGTGAAAAACTTCCTCCTAATCTCTAGACTAAACCTCCCCTGGTAGAGCTTGAGGCCATTCCCTCTTGTCCTGTCCCGTGTCACTGGGGAGAAGAGCCCAGCTCCCTCCTCTCCACAACCTCCTCTCAGGTAGTTGTAGAGAGCAATGAGGTCTCCCCTCAGCCTCCTCTTCTCTAGACTGAACACCCTCAGCTCTCTCAGCCACTCCTTGTAGGGCCTGTTCTCCAGCCCCTTCCCCAGCTTCGTTGCTCTTCTCTGGACTCACTCCAGAGCCTCAACATCCTTCTTGTGCTGAGGGGCCCAGAACTGAACACAGGATTCAAGGAGCGGCCCCACCAGTGCCGAGTCCAAAGGGAGAATCACCTCCTGGACCTGCTGGTCACACTGTGTCTGATCCAAGCCAGGATGCCATTGGCCTTCTTGGCCACCTGGGCACACTGCCGGCTCATGTTCAATTGCTGTCAACCAACACCCCCAGGTCCTTCTCCTCCAGGCACTTTCCAGCCAGACTTGTAGTCTGGAGCTGCTCAGGGTTGTTGTGCCCCAAGTGCAGGACGCGCCATTTGACCTTGTTCAACCTCATGCCATTGGACTCCGCCCAGCAGTCCAGCCTGTTCAGATCCCTTTGCAGAGAATTTCATTTATCAAGCATGGTATTTGTGTAATTAAAACAATGTTGCATGATGTGGAGTAATAGCATCTGATGACCCACTAGAGATCTCTTTCAAGCTCAAGTAAACATATCAATTCTCCCAAAAAGTTGTAAAAGTAGACTACTCACCCACGTACGTTTGCCACCAATAAACACTAAGGGATTTTCACTCAACCTGCAACCTCTTCATCTTTGTAAATGGCATCTGAATATTTCTTAAATATCATTAGAGCAGCTAAAAATGGTGCAGATCACAGAAGTTAATCAGTTTGCTTCTAATTTCTAAAGTAGATTTGCACCTTGCTTCTGTCCAAAACTATTTATCATGGGAGAACTGGTTTGTTTATGAGGGCAATGCAATTCCCCAAAGATTCAGTAAACATTAAGCACTTCCACTAAGAAAATTCTTCACCAAACCCAATTTTTTTAAATCAGCAGGTAATCTGTTTTGCTTCCTTCTTCCCAGTGCCAGAAATATTTGCACCATTTTCACTGGGAAAATGATTTTCTTACTCTAAAAAGCAGACCAGTATCTTCACCTGATGACTTTAAAATTGATCAGGACCTTTCCTAACTGTTTTTTGAAAACCCTATATAAAACAAAGCAAAAAAGGCTATTTTCCTGGGAAGATTTTATTCTCTTCCATCCCAATTGCAACATTATGTGGGAGGAAGAAAAGAATGTAAATGTCAGTGTGTTTTTAAGAGCAGTTTATCACGCTGTAAGTTTCTATAGCGTAGAACATCATCTAATTCTAGATGGACTGAGATTAGAAGGGCTAAAATAAACTAATGCACCAAGGAGCATAATCAAAACATGCAGAAATAGAAATCAACCCCTGTCTGAGCAGACCTTAGGCAAGACCTGAACGTCCTTCAAATTCCAGCTGAATTCTTAAGGCTTACACAAAAAATCAAGTACATATGGGTTGGACTCAATGATCTGATGGGTCTTTTCCAATCTGGTGATCCTATGACATGTAGATCATCCATAGACCTCCACACAGGTCACTTAACTGTCTAGTTTATGAGATGTGATTACTTATATCATCACAGGATTGTATATGAGCCCAGGTAAGTTGCACCAAGAATTAACTACAATTTGCTCAGTGTAAATGATTCTACTCACAGGGCCCTACTGGATACATGATCATTTAAAAAGAATAAACAAATTATTAAATTTATTAGAAAAACAATACCAGCATCAGAACAAAAGGCACTGAAGAAATTCTAATTATACACAGAAATCATCAGGCCAGGCATAGAAACACTAAAGAGACACTAATCCTTCAACTTTAAACAAACACCAAAATACAAAACATTTCCACTTAGAGTCAAAGTTAAAATCCCCAATCCAAGTCCTAGCTCAAAAATGAACATTTCAAGCACAACAAAATGAAAATAAAAGGATGGCACAAGGAGGAAAGAACTTGAATAACTAGTCCTGAAGGATGACTCAAGGCATTAAGTACTTCCATATGTCACTTCATACTGGACTGAAGACTCCAGTTCAAATCAGATACAAGGAACTGGACTGAAATTAATTTGATGGCACTAACTCCTCAGACTGCTGTGCATCAAAATATTGTGCCGATAATTAAATATTTTTTGTTCGCCACTAGTTAGAAATGGGTTAGAGCCAGAGTTCATGGGAATGCATTAATTTTTCATTTGGAAAAAGAACAGAGATTCTCTTCGGAGTCCAAATCTAAATCAAGGCAATTCATTCGACACATCAGTGCCTAATTCTGCGTAGCTCTTGGGAAGTAAACTTTTTCTTTATAATCCATACCCAGCTTAAAGCCAAAAAGTAAACATTAGGCCTGAGTCTTTACTGTATTTCTCATTTCTCTATTCCAATAAAAATCCCTTGAAATTCTGGCCACTGCCTTAAAACCGGAGCCACAAACTCAGAAAGACACACTCGACCAGGTACTATTTACTCTATCTCTCTCTTCTTCCTTAAAATACATAACGACCCTTAGGTTCTTATAAGGATAGAAAAGCCATTTTTGTGCACTTTATTCTCCTCTTGCTGAACGGTTAAAAGTTTTGCCATCTTAGCTTTCTCAGTCAGTGGTGCGATGTCTTTCTGCTGACACGGCTACGCCACTACGGGGTATGCAATTAGAAGCAATTATACTAGCAAGAAAGTCTTCTGCCACTCAAGAGCTGCTATAAGCTAAATCAGAAAAGTGACTTTTTTTTTTTTTTTCTTTTTTTTTTTGCCAGGAGGAATGGTACTTTCAAGCGTAAAAAAAGGCCTAAAGCTCAATATACTCACCCCTTTAATTGAGGGCTGAGAGAACCACTAGCTTCTGCTGCAAGATAGAGCATTAATCCAGTGCTTCCAGAGAAGTTAAATCCTCCAGGAAATAGAGATAGAAAAGAGCCAAGTCCTAGCAAAAGTATAAAAAGCAAAAAAAAAGACAATTTCCCTTTTCATTTTCAGACCGAAAAATCCTTTCAAAAAGCTGACTTTTATATATAAATGATAAAGGAGCAGTAAAGAAAGGACTGTATTTTGGCAGTGGATTTCGCAGTTCACCTGGAAGTTTCAGTGCGCACAAAGCACTCGCCCAAACTACCTCTGCTGACATCTCTCTCCAGGCAACATGACAGAGAAACAATAACGGGCAGGTCAAAAGAGACTCTTGGAAATGCTACAGTCATTAGTTTCCTGAAGCAAATTGCAGTTATTTTCATAAAAACAGAGAACCACCAAAAAAAAAAAAAAACCCAACACAGACTATATACCCTACATGTAACATGTAAGTTAAATTCTCAAATCTAAGTAGAATCTATACTTAGCACTAAGTAGATATTTTACCCTTTCAAATCTGGCATATCTTGGCTATTCTGAAGATGTGCAGATAGTACCAAAAATAAAATTGAACTGGGCCCTAAGAATATCAGAATAAAGGCAGGTAAGAGGAGTATATTCTCCTGTTTTCCCTAGCAGGCTGTCTGACAAGAAAATCTCTTACCTGGCCTCTGAGCACACTTTTCTGCACTACATGCTGTATAACGGAAGCTGCACGAGCACTGAGAGAGCAATGAAGAACCTAGAAGCCTACATCTCGAAATCATCTTGCTAGGGAAAGAAATTATTTTCAGAAAGACTACTGTCATGAACTGAACATGGCTGAAAAAAACATTATACATGATCAAATACATAGTATTTTAGATAATAAAGGAGCAGAAAAATTTCATATAATAAATATATGGCAGCAAATCCCAAAGCTTGTCCATTAGCTGGGAGCAAACTCTAGTTTCAGTAGCTGCCAACCTGCATAAAGCCATATGGTAACACACGGTTCTAAAGTAGATGTCTTTATGAAACTATAGTACCAGCTCTGAGAAATAAAGATGGTTATGTGTATGTTCCAACACTATAGCAACAAGACTCTCAAATTGGATAGAACAGCTCTAGTACCAAGTTGGCACAAATTAATCACAGAATCATAGAATCGTAGGAACACCAGGTTGGAAGAGACCCATCGGATCATCAAGTCCAACCATTCCTATCAAACACTGATCCAGTGCTTGTTCCAGTGCCCAATCACCCTTTCTGTGAAAAAATTCCTCCTAATGTCCAGCCTGAACCTCCTCTGGTGGAGCTTGAGACCATTCCCTCTCGTCCTGTCCCTTGTCACTTGGGAGAAGAGCCCAGCTCCCTCCTCTCCACAACCTCCTTTCAGGGAGTTGGAGAGAGCAACGAGGTCTCCCCTCAGCCTCCTCTTCTCCAAGCTAACCCCCCCCCCCCAGCTCTCTCAGCCTCTCCTCTTCTTCTCCAGCCCCTTTACCAGCTTCGTGGCTCTTCTCTGGACTCACTCCAGAGCCTCAACATCCTTCTTGTGCTGAGGGGCCCAGAACTAAACACGGGATTCAAGGAAATAAATGAAATAAAATATCTGCCTATTTTGAGTGTTTAGGTAGCTATTGTTACTACTGAATTGAGTCACGCCTCTAATTTATTCATTCACGCACCAGTGTAAGAGTGGAAATGTTTTTATATTTTTCTTACTTGATGTGAGGCATGCAAAAGCTAAGTAACCCGCCCAAGGTCACAGAGAAAGTCCCTTTTGCTTTCTCCTCCCTGTAACTCATTATACCCAAACCAACATTCTGCTGACTTACACCGACTGCTGACAGCAGCATCCCCTCTGATCCTCCTACTCTGGCAGTAGGACCATCACATCTTTGAGGGGATTGAAACTCAATACAAGGACATGAGGGTGTTACATGGCTGTAATCACCCAGTCAGATAGAGTTAATTGTGCCTTTTGCCCTTGCAGTCATGAAACTATAAGCTCAAGATCCTAAAAGGTTGGAAACATCACATCCTGACTGCCCAGTCCTAATCTTTGATTGTTGACAACTGAAAACAAGAGTGATTAAAAATCTATATGTACAGAAGAACAATACTTTCACTACTATATGCAAAGCTTAAGGGAGATACATCTGTCTCTGCCTCGCTCCATAAATAATCTTGCTTGCACATCTTTTGTATCTTCTGAGTTGACTGACAATGGAGGTAAATGACATAATGCAAATCTTCCCACTGTTATCCACTCTAAAGCATGCAGCTGAATAAAGTTCCACTCAGTCAGACATAAAATCAAATTAGAGTTCAATCTGAAGGGAGAGAACTAAACTTCAAACAAATAACACGGCGCATAATTCACTTCTAATGGGATAAGTTCCTAAAACCACAATAATCATAATCCTAACAAGGTAATATATTGCACTGGGAGTTTAACTCGTCACTGTTCAATATGCAGTAGAGCAGCAGAGCTTCACACGAGGAAGTTGCTCCACATGCAAAGTAAAAAGGTTTGGGGTGTTTTTTTTTTTTCAGTTGAGATTTGTTCAGCAGAGCACTTCCGTTAGTAATAGAATCATAGAATCATCAGGTTGGAAAAGACCCACCAGATCACTGAGTCCAACCATTCACACCAAACTCTAACCCATGGTTTAGTGTTTGATAGGAATGGTTGGAATCGATGATTCAGTGAGCCTCTTCCAACCTGGTTGTTCTATGATTCTATGATTCAGACATAGATGCTGGCTAATTCTGAAGCAGCATTTCCCACGTTTGGCAAAAATTTCATGGGATTTTTATTGGCCTTAAGTATTCAAGACCTTGGGTTTGCATCTGACTTTTAAGACAAGCATTTTTTATCAGCATAGCATTCATAACTATAAGAGCATCTGAGTTAAAGGAGAAGGTATGACCAGCTGCTTTGCAGCTACACTTCAAAGCCTCAGAATGTCCACGTTTATTTGGTGTATGAGAGCCGATAGGTTACAACCCAAGATGCTGTGTCTACAGGGCGGCAGATAAATCAGAAACAAATAAAGACTTTCAAAACTTCTATAACACAGGACATCTTTCTACACCTTAATAAAGTGTTCAACGCTGAAAAGCCATTCTGAAAAGGCAGCATTCATCATGTTGCATATTCAATACCTCTCAATGTGTGATACAAAAAAGTAGTGCCCTGCTGACAGGCTAAGAAAGATATTTTTGCTTGAGATTTTAAACTCAAGCTGGGTTCTTCCTGTACTGTCAGCAATCAAAATTTTCTGACTGAAACATAGCGAATCATTCTTTTAATTACATAGCCCAGATTAGAGCATTCTTTTACAGCTGCATCTTTTTTTTGAAAGAACCAACAGGTGAGAAATACTGAAAAAGCTAATAAAAAGAATCTGATCAAATACACATCAGGAGCACGTAAAGTAAGCAGATGCTTTCTACATGAATCTATATACTGTGATCCTTACTTAGCAAAAATTTCCATTTATCTATCCAGCTCATCCCAAAATATTGTTCCCTGCATAAAACCAGCTTTTATTTAAAAGATCATTTGCAAAAAAGAAGTAACAGGCAGAAGACAGAACCACAGTGCATACAAGACAAATGGAATTATTTTTCCTTATACCAAAGTTATGGCTAAGGATGCAGCAAGGTGAACGCCCTACAAATCAAACTGCAGGTTGCTGAGAACGGGCTCACCCATTTCCAGACATGGGTTATTTTGAAATTTGAAAGGCTTTTTTTATTACTCAATATTTAATCTGCATAGATGTTTGCACTCCATTTTATTCCTACACTGTGATGTGAGGGAATTTAAGTTACATAATATGCACAGACAGAAATCGTAGAGACAGACACTCACAAGCTTCACCTTCAACAAATACCCTATTTGCCCTCTGATTATCTCTGATCTCTGGGCTCATTCCAACAGTTCCACATCTTCCTTATACTGAAGATTCCAGAACTGAACATGATAATCCAGGTGGGGTCTGACAAGAGAAGAATAGAGGGGTGGAATCACCTCCCTCAACCTGAAAAGGTTGCTAAGGGTGTCGTTGTTAATACTAAATAAGTAATTAAATTTTATGTAGCCAAACTTTGACTTAAATCATAGAATCGTAGAACAACCAGGTTGGAAGAGACCCACTGGACCATCGAGTCCAACCATTCCTATCAAACACTAAACCATGTCCCTCAACGCCTCGTCCACCCATCCCTTAAACACCTCCAGGGAAGGTGACTCAACCACCTCCCTGGGTAGTCTGTTCCAGTGTCCAATGACCCTTTGTGTGGAAAAACTTTATCCTAATGTCTAGCCTAAATCTCCCCTGGCGGAGCTAGAGGCCATTCCCTCTTGTCCTGTCCCCTGTCACTTGAGGGAAGAGGCCAGCACCCTCCTCTCTATAAACTCCTAGTAAAACAGTAGTGTAATAGTAAAATAATTAAAAAATAAATAAAAAGAGTAGAGTTGCTATAGAAAGACTGCTGCATAGACAGAAAGATGGTGCCAATGGCTGTATATAGTAACATAGGCTCAAATAATTGCTATTTCAATGATTTCTCTTGGGTAGGCAACTTAATATCTCTATATCTCAGCTCTTCACCTCTAAATAAGGATAACAGCTAAACGGGAGTACACTTAGGCAGGACACGTAATAGAGACTGTATAAAACCCTAACAGAATTGCATTTGTGCATGGCTAAAGCACAGCAAATTTGAATCTATTTTTGCTACAGTTTCTTTAAGCTAACAAAATATTTCACTGACAGCAGTTCAGTGCTATGCAACAGAGATTACATTTTTTCCAAGCAAAAGCATAATATACCATCCCGAACCTTCAAATGAAATTGCAGATTTATTTTTTCCTATGAAAGAAAGAAAGAAAGAAAGAAAGAAAGACAAAGCCTGACTCAATGACATCTGCTGAGCTTCTCCTCAAGTCAGAAGGAGCTTTAGGTCATGTTCTGTTCTTCATTGAGTGACACTCAATGTAGACATCAAGACTATTGGGGTATTTATGACCAAGGTGTTAAATATAATACCTACAGCCAGAAAGCTGTAACCATTGCTGCTGTCATCACAGACAAGGAGAAAAATTATCCAGTTTTACACCTATAGTTGAAGCCCAAAGACAGTCTTTTTCTGCAATATTTGATACCAATATTTGCACCACAGGAATAGAGTCTCTCCTTAATTCTACAAGATAAATCTTACCAGTATCACTGGAGTTAAGTGATATCTGATACACTTAAAAAGACGTAAGCTATTACAAAAATATTTTTTCCAAGTTCAGCACAAAGACCTTGAAATCAAATGTGGAGCAGACAGCAACGTATCTTCGGCAGACTCGTCTGGTAGGAGATGTCCCTGCTCATCACAAGGAGGGTGGAATTAGATGATCTTTAAAATCCATTCCAAACCATTGCATGATAAAACACACAGCTTCTGCAGGCCAAACACCAAGCTAAGCGCAGACAGACTCAAACGGGGATTTTCCTCCATGTCCTGGTAATAACAGGCACTTTTAAAAGGACAAAAAAAAACATTTCCAAAAGTCCAATGCAGAGATCAAGACATGAATTGACTAAACCAAACCAATGTTTTCCAGAGTTGTAGAGGTACGAGAAACAAGATTATAGAAATCAACTAATTGGATAATATTTATTCGCTTTCAGTGAGTCAGTGCTGCCACCTAAAGCTATCCAAGGGGCATGCAAAAGAAATTCAAAGTCACTCATCTAAATAACACTCAGGAAGCAAATTTGAGCAGACAGAGAATGCAAGGTAAGTCAAATGAGTTAATAACATATAATAAAATAATGATGCCACAGTACCTGAAGGAGCAATTTTTTCTCTATCACTTCATCTGTCTTGCTGATAAGCTGCTTCTGGAGTCTCTGTATTTTCTGAATTAGCTCATAGGCATTCGGGTCATTGGCCTAGACAGGAGCAAAGCAGTCTCAGAATTTATACACTACAGTAAGTTACTGTTTGTGCTTGCAAATGAGACACACTGATACCTAAATGTTAAAATCTAACACACATAAAACGAAGGGGGAGAGGGATGAAGTTTCCTAAATGGTTTTTATACAAGCAGTCACGAAACTGGAATCCCTGCCTCACGAAGGTCATTTGGAGCACGTTCGTGTTCACTTACCCTTATAAACGCTCCTCAAAACAACTAAAATGAATGGCAGTCCTTCAGAGCTTAACCCTCAGAGCAACAAAGATTGGGAGAAGGAAGGAAAAGGAGGTTAGGATACCATTTTCAGCAGAAACTGAAACTTCCCACTGTTTTAAGAACTTCAAGCTGTACCAGCTGAGTTTTAAGCAGAGGAAGATCTTTCTCTTGATCAAAAGAAAGAGTAGCTGCAATAAAGTATTGTGAAACAGGTTGAGAAGTTAAGAGGAACAAATTATGAGGGCACACTGATGAGTTATTATCAAGATTTAAAGTGTGGAATCTCATTCTTCAGTGGAATTAGGTACTTAAATAGGTGGCAGTGTGAGCAGTATACTGCTGCCCTCTATCTACATAGTCTATAAAGACCATGAGCTAGTAGATGTCTCTCCTTCCCTTTTCATTCTTTTGCCACAGATTACATCTGTGGAAAGCTCTAATGAACAAACAAGTTATTCTGTGAGAAGCAGCCAGCAAAGCTTACTTTCCACCACTTTGAATCTTTCTGTTGGATCCTTTCATGGATAGTTGATTTTGTCCAGGGAGGTGTTTAAGGCACAGGTGAACGAGGTGCTAAGGGGCATGGTTTAGTGTTTGATAGGAATGGTTGGACTTGATGATCCAGTGGGTCTTTTCCAACCTGGTGATTCTATGATTCTATAGTGACATCTGACTGATTCTTTTCCCCCGTCAAGGATTCAGGACACCTCTCTCCTATGTGTTTCCTCCTCTCTCTCTTGGTTTTTCTGTTGGCCCATAAGGTTTAAATTCACACTGCAGTAAAGGCTCCAATAAAGTCCCACTCTCTGCATATTTGTCTGAGCTTATAAGGAACTTGGTATCTCATAGCTCTTAATCCTTTGTCTGATTTTATCTAAATTGACTAATCAATTCAAGTGTAACTGGGACACTAAGAGATACACACAAAAAGTACTCACAACAGCATAATTTCCTGACAGATCAAGCTAAAAATCAGTTCAGTTCCCATGACACATTCAACCCTTGATATCTTTTTTTATTTTTTTTTAATAGCCCTGCCCAAACGTGGCACCAACGTGACAACTGAAGTGATATGGGGGCATTTCTTCATTAGGAATTGAACCAAAACACCATTAGGATTATTTCATATAGATTTTGCCATCTGCTGGCCTTTCTGTGTTCCAAACACAAACTAGTGACCTGCTATCAATCTCTTCATACATTAAGTTTCCCAGCACTAGATGTTTTGACTGGGCTAATTTTCCCTTGTTACGAGGTGGAAATTGTACCTAGATGTCCTTAACCCAGTTTATCATCCTGGATTTCATCTCCCTTCCATGCGAAAAGCTAAGCACATCAGTCAGCTTTAAACTCAGCATGGAAAGACCAGAAATTAACTATCATGCTAGCAAGCACAGCCAAAATAGTCAGAGTTCTGCTTCTGGAGGGACTACCATGTTGCCACTCATTATCAGAGCAGCTGAGCAGCCCAGCCTGGCATCATATCAGAGATCTCGTGCAACAGAGAAATCTCAGCTGGCTCTGACTTACTCTGAAAACATGCAGCAATGCCAACTGATGTTCATATATTTGGTTTGTGCCTGACAGATTTTTATTTTTCCCCTTCGTCTGGCCGATTCAAGTGGTGTGAAAATTTAGATTTGCTGTTTGTGTAACAGTTGAACTCTGATTACCTGGCTGTTTTTGGGAGCCCGACAATGTTTACGTGGAAGCCTCTGTCCTCACAGATGTAATTTACCTTTGACTTCATGTCTATCCATTCACCAGTCTACCCTAATTCTCACTTTCCCCCTGTGTATATAGAATCATAGAATAGAATCATAGAATCACCAGGTTGGAAGAGACCTATTGGATCATCCAGTCCAACCATTCCTATCAAACACTGAACCATGTCCCTCAGCACATCGTCCACCCACGCCTTAAACACCTCCAGGGAAGGCGAATCAACCACCTCCCTGGGCAGCCTCTGCCAGTGCCCAACGACCCTTTCTGTGAAAAACTTCCTCCTAATGTCCAGCCTAAACCTCCCCTGGCTGAGCTTGAAGCCATTCCCTGTTGTCCTGTCCCCTGTCACTTGGGAGAAGAGCCCAGCTCCCTCCTCTCCACAACCTCCTTTCAGGTAGTTGTAGAGAGCAATGAGGTCTCCTCTCAGCCTCCTCTTCTCCAGGTTGAAAACCCCCAGCTCTCTTCCTAATTGATGAAGGCAGGATTGTTTCTTTCCCTTATCATCCTCTTTCGGATCATCCATGTTAAGAAATAACTCCCTTGTGAATTCGCCTTATACATTCTTATTCCCTTTAGCATTTGACTGTCTCTTTACAAATCCCTCTGCAGTTTTTTATTGAGTAAGTGACACAAAAATAGTGTTGATTGCATTGTACAGGGAAACCATTCAGCAGTTAGCCATTCCACTGGTGCTATGGAAATTTGTCTGCCTGCCCCTCCGTATAATTTGCATAACAGTCAGCAAAATAGGTTTCGTGTTGCGTCACAGATCTTGTAATATGGGCTTTGGGTACTTCAAATGCTGACACATCACCTTTAATTTTCTCCATCTGTGAACATTCATGGGATTCTCCACTTCTTTTTCCAGAATTTTGCACCGAGCCTGTTCCCTTACCAGCTCCGTCTGTACCTGGTGAACCTCCTGTCTTTAGAGGATAAAGAAAAAAAAAAAAAAAAAAAAAAAAAACCAAAAAAAAAAAACCAAAAAAAAACACGCTGAAACCACACCAGCGAGACTAAGGCATTAAAAAACATTAAAACATTAACAGTACTGGCAAGGAGGTTCTTGCGACTAATAGTCGACCCTGATATCACTATGCAGATGGAACGATAAGATAACAGACCTCCTCATTCGCTTTAGAGAGAACAGCTCAAAAAAGGACTTTTCATCAGTTCTTTGGGGAATCTACTGGATCTCACTGCCCTCCCTCTTCTTCACGTGTACATTAGGGCCACGAGGGCAGTTAATTCATCTATTTTGCAAGTTCCTCAAGGGGAGAGGTAGTAGAATTATAGAATCATAGAATCACCAGGTTGGAAGAGACCCACCAGGTCATCAAGTCCAACCATTCCTATCAAACACTAAACCATGCACCTCAGCACCTCGTCCATCTGTGCCTTAAACCCCTCCAGGGTAGGTGAATCAACCACCTCCCTGGGCAGCCTGTTCCAATGACCCTTTCTGTGAAAAACTTCCTCCTGATGTCTAGTAGAGGATCGCCATGTGCCTACTCCCCCACCAAACCTTTTTCTGCTAAGCTCAGAGCTGCATTTAGCTCACTAGGGAGAAAGCAGCAATTTTCTTTAACTGTAAGGCTGGACAAGGTTGGAGGGGAGAAAGAAAAAAACCCTACATCTCTAAATGGCAAATCAAGCAAGCTAATTAGCAGCACAAGTGATAAATGGAGTCTTTCGACAGGCAGTTTTCACGATGGTTTTGGACTTCATTAAAGTATGCGACTGCTGCTGCAGTTAGCAAGAATTGATCCTCCCATCATGGGATGCATCGCACCATTCCTCAATACCATCTCTGGGTTTCAATACAGTAACAGCCTTCCAGCTGAATGCATTTGGGCAGCAAGTTCAAATCCTATTCCTGTCTGCAGTCAGTCGATGAAAACTGCAGTTGCTAATGTTTTTTGCTTTGTTCTCTATTCCGTTCCATCAAATCAAACTGGCATAATTCCACCGAAGTCAATGAGAACGCCTACAGATTGAAGTTAACTTGCTCCAGTGAAAACCATGGAATTATATTGATACAGTTAAGTTAAAGACCTCACCCAAAACTGCAGTAGCTACATAGAATCAGTATGACTGTTATCTGCTAAAAACATGACTGCCAATCCTTACAAACCAAGACTGATTCTATAGAAACTCGCAACAGCTTCCCACCAGCAAAGGACACTTCAAATATTGGAGTGTTTTTAAAAAAAAAGAAAAAAAAAAGAAAGAAAGAAAGAAGAACAGAAGCATTAAGCCAGAGAAGGAGGAGATAAATTAGTCTGGGGCTATTACACTTCCATTTTAAAGAAACACAACCTTCAATAAAAATTTAACTAAATCTTTCTCGCAGAGCAAGTTTACATATAAATCTGGAAGGAGAGAGCTCAGAAAATGTGCAGGGGGTCGTTATAAATACGTCAAACATTCCCCAGCCTCTGCGGATTGTCTAATAAAAAGGCAGTTCTGCTAATCTGGGCCTTGGGTACCACTAAGTGGCTCACTGAACTAAGAACACCTTTTCTGCTGCTGTCTGTCAAGTTTATTCTGTAGGCAGTAACTCACAGTAAAAAGGGGAATGTGGAAACTATCTCAACTTTGGCCAAGACGTCTTTTTCTTCCTTTCCTCCTTCTCATACCTTAAGTTTTTAATGGCCGATACATTTTGTGAATTTAATCCAATCTGTGAGGTCAAACCAAGCAATCTCCTTTCTCCAATGTATAATGTTTGTTGATATAAATCTTGACCATCCACAAAACATTTTCTGTCTCAAACACAGAATCCTGGATGGAAAACTATGAAAATCTGTTTAATCATATTTTTCTACCTGAGCTTTTCCACATCAGCCACACTCTTGCCAAGTACTCCCTTCTCACGGTGAAGTTTTTTGATTTCCAGCTTGAGAAGCCGGATGTCTTCCATTCTCTGTTGATATTGTATTTCACCTCTGTTTAACACAGACTGCTGGACTTTTATCTTTTCATAGAGCAGAGCCACTTCATCATCGCGCTGACTGAGCAGGGACCCCAGTATATCTCTCTCGTTGATAACCTAACAACAAAGGATAAAGCAATGATCATGGCTACAGCTTCTCAGTACAACTCCAAAGTGTTGCAACTATATTTGCATCAATCAAAATCATGTGCATTAAGAGATTTCACTGTTATTAGTAAAAAACATATGGCAAGGGTCTAATAGGTTGCCCTGTGAGAGCTCAATCACCCAAATAGAATAAACTATGTATTCTGTTCACATCAGTATTTTAACATTTTTGCTACAATAGCATGATAAAAGCTTTAGTAGTACCACATTTATAGTAGTTGAGAGTCTTGAATCATAGAATCACCAGATTGGAAGAGACCTACAAGATCATCGAGTCCAACCATTCCCACCAATCTCTAAATAATGTCCCTCAGTACCTCATCCACCCGCACCTTAAACCCCTCCAGGGAAGGCAAGTCAACTCCCTCCCTGAGCAGCCTGTTCCAGTGCCTAATGACCCTTTCTGTGAAGAATTTTTTCCTTGATCTTGAAAATACACTGAAGAAATGAGGAAACAAAGCAGTGTGTTTGAAAAGCTGAATTAGAGATTCCTACCTGCTCACATTCCCTCTTCTGCTTCAGCCTCTCAGCATCAGCTTCAGCAATGATTTTTAGGAGCCTTCTCTCTTCTGCCTCCTGATTTTCTATGAAGTGTTTGGTTTCCAGAGCCTGTTTTTCCATCTTATGCAGTTCATCCTGAGGGAGTCAAAGAAACTGTGCTCAGTAACAACTTCCCATTACATAAACGGGATTAAGAGCTAGGATTTTATTAAAATCTCAGACATTCTTTTAGTTTCCTGAGAGGTACCCATTTCATTTGTTGTTGAGAACAAATAACTAAGACAACCAAGCATGAAGACCCATAAAGAAATGTTGTAAATAATATTTCAACATTGTTGTGTTGCACACAGATATTTGGATGAATTTTTTACCTATGGCAAAGGTTCAAATCATAATTCAGAAGCAACTCATTTAATATTTTTTTATTATAATTAAATAGGTTGTATTTGGAAAAAAATTCCATGAATCTGTTCTGTTATGTAAATTTAGTAGACATCAGTTCAAAGCCAGGATGCGATGTGAGAAACAACAGCTCATCTTCTGCGAAGGGCCACAATCTATGCTATGAAATACAAATTACCGTCAACTCAGTAGCCAGAATTTATGGGAAAAGATGGCAACTAGTCATGGAAGAGCAAAAATAAAGATTTTAGCACACTTTAAGACGACAGGTAGACAAAGAAGACTGGGAAAAGAGGAGGCAGATATTGTTACAGAGGATTGCACCTCACTAACAAACTAATCCTGGAATCTGAACAATAATCCCACTCTATTATCATCAACTCTATAATTCAAGGCACACATATACATAAGAATTAATGAGGTCTCCTTGGATTATTAGAAATTTGTCATTTCCAGGCAATTATACTTAGAGCCAAGGTGGAGCTAGCTGACCATTTCATTTCCACAACTATGAAAACTTTGAAGCCTTGAATCAGACCCTGCTACAACTCTGACCCCCATAAAAGATCATAGAATCACCAGGTTGGAAGAGACCCATCGGATCATTGATTCCAACCATGAGGTGATGTTCAAGCTGCCTTTTCAGAAAAGGCATCATCCAAAGATGAAAGAATGAGGCTGTGATGAAGGCTGCACCTGCAAAAACATTGACTTAAGACAGAAATAGTTCCATCATCATAATAAAATAGCTTGCTCCATTCTTATTTTCTTTAATAAAATTCTCATTTTCCCCATATGCGCAACACTCATATCTCTCTTACTCAGTTTTGGGTGTTCATTAGAATCCATCAGCTGAATAAAAATGCAATCAGCACTGTGAAAAAGCTGTCTCCAAATGTAAAACTGCTCATGCATTCGGCATTGCTGGATAATATTTTTTTAATATATCAAAATTCTACATTCTCCTTATGTCAGAAAAAATATGAGTTGTAAACAAGAAGTGATATTAGATGTTGGCAGCAAACATCCATATAAACAAATCTCCTCACTGGAATGCATTACATTAAAATAAATCTAATCTGCCTTGTACAGTAAGAACATAAATACTTTAAGCCACACGAAGGCCCACGAACCAACAGGACTTTCAGTGAGATTAAATATGCTAAAAAAATACACAATGAGGGTCTGCATGCACTAGGTAAGAGAAAAAGAAATGAATAAACAGTCACTGTGCAAGCAGAAAAATAGTCAGGGCTGAAACTGCCGTAAAACAGCACAGCTTGTTTGAAGTTCGTTCGAGAGTTTGTAAGAATGAAAGAACAGCCAGCAAGAAAGAAGAATTTGTGTAGCACCTATGCCAGCCTCTCAAACCATATTCTTGTTCGGCTTCTAAAATATTAGGGTAAGCAAAGAGAGGGGGTTTTTTTTGTTTTAAAGGAAAATATTAATTTTATAAAAGGTATTACTGGACAGAATGCTGAAATAACAACTAGTTGAGCAATGAAGCTGGTGAAGGGGCTGGAGAATAGGGCCTATGAGGAACAGCTGAGAGAGCTGGGGGTGTTTAGCCTGGAGAAGAGTAGGCTGAGGGGAGACCTCATTGCTCTCTACAACTACCTGAAAGGAGGTTGTAGAGAGGAGGGAGCTGGGCTCTTCTCCCAAGGGACAGGGGACAGGACAAGAGGGAATGGCCTCAAGCTCCGCCAGGGAAGGTTCAGGCTGGACGTCAGGAGGAATTTTTTCACAGAAAGGGTCATTGGGCATTGGAACTGTCTGCCCAGGGAGGTGGTTGATTCACCTTCCCTGGAGGGGTTTAAGGTGCGGGTGGACAAGGTGCTGAGGGACATGAGTTAGTGTTTGATAGGAATGGTTGGACTCGATGATCCGATGGGTCTCTTCCAACCTGGCGATTCTATGATTCTATTCTATGATTCTATTCTATGATTCTATTCTATGATTCTATATACACAGGGGAAAAGTGAGAATTAAATTAAAAAAAAAAAAAAAGGAACATCCACAAAAAATATACAAAAGCACTTGACAGCAGCTCAAACCTGGAAAGCCATAGTTCTCAGCTGTTTTCAGATGTGTATTTTTAAAACATTTGGATGCTTTGTCAAACCAGTCTGATCCCCAAGCCAGTATGGAGGCCAAATGAAACCAAAAGATGGCATCGCATTGACTTTAATGAAGTTTGGATCAGGCATCCTCTGTTTCATTTACCATGATTACACATTTTTAAGGCCTCTATGCCAGCTGAGGCAAGCACAAATCCAATATCTTTATAATCTCATTCCTATGAATCCGAGTCCTTCAAGCTTTAGCACACTCCTTCAACTGATTTCCTGGGAACAGCTTCTTGCTTCCTTCACATCAGCAGAGCCAGGACAAATTGAAACGGGGCTGTTGCACAAATAATTGCATCCTTTTGTGCCCATGTCAGTCAGCTCCCTCTTTGAATCCTCCTCTGCTTTAGCATTCAGCAGAGACACTCAGGTAGAAGACCACAATGCCCTGAAGCTAGTCGGTGATGCGATGTCAGAGTACGGACACGTTAGCTACTGAATAATTGAGTGGGTAAACCTTGTAGTAATCATTTGTTTGTCAAATGGATGGCAGGCAGTTCTGAGGTGACGAGGCAGAATTGGGGACTAATTAAGGCAGAAAGCTGCACACAGGAAAATGAGGAGCTCTTTGACCGACACAATATCAGCGACAGAACAACTCGGAGACAGATCAGGTACAAGAACACAAATTCATCACCTTTTTACAAAGCCCTATTGACATTTTGTCATAAATGTAATGTGCTGAGAGGGGCTGAAAACTCAAGGAGTCATTGCAGCAGAGCAGTAAATTGATAAAAGAAAATTGTGTGGGAAGTGGCAGGGGACTTTTCCTTTTGGAGGCTGTTGTTTGTTTCCCAATTTGGGGGGGGGGGGGTTCTTTATAACCCTTAGCACAGAGAAAAAAATAAGCTGCTAACTCCTTAAATCTTTTAAAAGCACAACAAATTAGGTTGAGTTACCACCACAAATCTAATAGCTTGTCTAAGGATGGGCTGCAGCCAGCGCTGAGAAGAACCACCACAGCTTCAAACTCAGATTTCCTTTGATTTAAAGCAGATTCTCACTGCTTTATACCACAATATTAAAATAACTTCCTTTGCAGAGGGACCTGCTAAAAGGCAGTGCTTAACTCCCAGAAGACTAATGCTTGCTAGGCACAGAGAAATACAAGATTGTGAAGTCTAATATAGTGGGGTTTGTGCTTAAAAAACAGCAGAAAGCAAAAAGTTTCTTTGAAAAGAAAAACTTGAATCATAAAGTGTCTATATTAAAAAGTTTGCTAGAATTAGGCTATCCCCAAAATCCACATTTCTGCAAGCCAAATGGAACTGTTTAGTAAAAACGTTCAGTCATTAGAAGAGATTTAAAGTTTCCAACAGACAATCCAAGACCTTTCTGATTATAATTATAGGCAGAGATTAGATTTGCCAGATACGCAGAATATTTATGCAACTAATAACTCTAAAGGGTACTGAGATCTTGTCATTCAACTACAGGAGAGTTCATTAGAATACAGCATCACAGTTAGAATCATAGAATCACCAGGTTGGAAGAGACCCATCAGATCATCGAGTCCAACCATCCCCATTAAACACCAAACCATGTCCATCAGGACCTTGTCCACCCATCCCTTAAACACCTCCAGGGAAGGTGAATCAACCACCTCCCTGGGCAGACTATTCCAATGCACAATGACCCTTTCCATGCAAAACTTCCTCCTAATCTCTAGCCTAAATCTCCCCTGGTGGAGCTTGAGGCCATTCCTTCTTGTCCTGTCCCCTGTCACTTGAGAGAAGAGCCCAGCTCCCTCCCTCTCCACAACCTCCTTTCAGGGAGTTGGAGAGAACAATGAGGTCTCCTCTCAGCCGCCTCTTCTCCAGGATAAACACCCCCAGCTCTCTCAGCCGTTCCCCATAAGGCCTGTTCTCCAGCCCCTTCACCAGACTCGTTGCTCTTCTCTGGACTTCCTCCAGAGCCTCAGCATCCTTCTTGTGCTGAGGGGCCCACAACTGAACACAGGATTCAAGGAGCGGCCTCACCAGTGCTGAGTCCAGAGGGAGAATCACCTCCCTGGACCTGCTGGTCACACCGTGTCTGACACAAGCCAGGATGCCATTGGCCTTCTTGGCCACCTGGGCACACTGCTGGCTCATGTTCAGTCGGTTGTCGACCAACACCCCCAGGTCCCTCTCCTCCTGGCAGTTTTCTAGACAGACTTCTCCCAGTCTGTAGCTCTGCATAGGGTTGTTGTGCCCCAAGTGCAGGACCTGGCATTTGGCCGTGTTAAACCTCATGCCATTAGACTCAGCCCATGGAACCAGCCTGCTTAGGTCCCTTTGCAGAGCCTCCCTACCCTACAACAGATCAACACTTCCACCCAGCTTAGTGTCATCTGCCAACTTGCTAAGGGCAATTACCACAGACCAGGAATACAATGCAGCCTGTGAAATCATGGAAGCCATGCTTTGTAAGATAGTGCACGTGTAAACGCTCTTACTTTCAATGAGTGTATCTCCTTCTCTATTTGCTGATGCTCAAGATGTGCTTTTGCAAGGGCTGCTTCTTTCTCTGCGATGTCCTCTTTCAGTTGTTCAACCTCCCGTGTCGCAGTTTTCAGTTTCTCCTTTGTTTCTGCAATTTCATCCTAAAAGGACAGAAGAGTGACCAGAGAGGGGCACTAAAAAGAGCAATTTTGCAATTGGGAGTTGAGGCCATTTTGATGTTGGAAAATGTAGTCCTAGTGCTTGACAGGAGATCTGTTGTACATACAAAACATTAATTTTCAATCCAACAGGAAAAAAAAGCAGTTTAATTAAATGACATTTTTTTTTTATGCCAGCATGATGCTGCAGTAAAAAAGCCTTTAAGAGACTCATTGAATAAAAAATAATAACCACCAATTATAAGGACAGCAAAACATTTAATTTAAAGTGTCAGATGAACAATAATAACTCATAGTCAATCCACATGAGTAAGATTCTAACCCTATCCATCTGTTTCCATGCTCCTAATAATGTATTTTTCAATAAAGTTGTATTGAGTTGGCTGCAAATGTCTGGAGAGAAGCTGGCTTTGTGCAAATCAACACAGAAAAGTACAGAAAATGCTGGTCTCCATTTTCACAGAATCACCAGGTTGGAAGAGACCCATCGGATCATCGAGTCCAACCATTCCCATCAATCTCTAAACCATGTCCCTCAGCAACTTGTCCATCTGTGCCTTAAACATCTCCAGGGAAGATGAGTCAACCACCTCCCTGGGCAGTCTGTTCCAGTGCCCAATGACCCTTTCCGTGACAAAATTTTTCCTAGTGTCTAAATCTCCCCTGGTAGAGCTTGAGGCCATTCCCTCTGGTCCTGTCCCCTGTCCCTTGGGAGAAGAGCCCAGCTCCCTCCTCTCCACAACCTCCTTTCAGGTAGTTTTATAGAGCAATGAGGTCCCCCCTCAGCCTCCTCTTCTCCAGAATAAACACCCCCAGCTCTTCGTTGCTATCCTCTCCTTCTCCAGCCCCTTCCCCAGCTTCATTGCTCTTCTCTGGACTCGCTCCAGAGCCTCAACATCCTTCTTGTGCTGAGGGGCCCAGAACTGAACACAGGATTCAAGGAGTGGTCTCACCATTTGCTTATGTGGTCAGCTTGCACAGAGGCGCAAAGAGACAAAGAGTATGCTCAGAGATTGGAGTCTCTCGTACCAAGCTACGTAGCCTAAATTTTAAGCTCAGAACACAAGAAAAGGTCAGTCAGTAGGAATACTTCTACTCACAGCACATAGGAGCCTGCTCCTATGAAATTAAGAATCTCTTTCAACACACTGCTGTGACGGCAGATGTTGGGACATGAAAAGGAAGCTAATAAATTCAATGTTTAGACAGACATGACCTGCTAGATGTAATCAAAACAGCTTTAGAAGCCACTACTCCTCTGCCAGAGGCTGCCACCTCACAGAAGGCTTCATAACCTTTCGTGTCAACACATGTCCCAGGACAAAACCAGGGGAGCTTAGAGCTCTCTCAGCACTGTTCACCATAGGTCTGGGTTTACTTCACAATAAGCAATATTTTCTTGCGTGAAATGCTTATCATAGTTAAGCACAACCTTGAGTCACAATAATCTTCAGAAACAGTACAAAGAAAAGACTGTTTCTGAGGTCCATCAGACTATTAATCAAAATCCATGGATGCCACATAACTTAAATAAACCAGAAAAAGTGTAGCAATATGTCATTAGCCCCAGCTCTTTGCATGTTCAGCCACTCCAGTGAACACTAAAGTAATTAAAAGCTGTCTTTGCTAAATAGCCTATAAATCGCTTTAATGTTGTAAACGAGGTCCTGAGGGACATGCTTTAGTGTTTGATAGGAATGGTTGGACTCGTTGATCCGGTGGGTCTCTTCCAACCTGGTGATTCTATGATTCTATGGTGCCCAAATACCCAAATACATTCCTAATTCTGTAATTAGTGAAGAAAAATAGCAACACGCAATTTTTGCAAACAGGTCCCCTCATCAATTCACTGAAACAAATGAGCTCCTAGCACCAAAGGAAACATCAAGGATAAAAGCATCAAACATTTATCTCATTAACAGCCTGCCAGTACACCTTTTCCAAGAGATTTTACTGAGCTGAAACCTATGGTGATCTGGAGACCACTAACAAGGTGGATAACAGGGGATCTTTCCATACTAACCAATCGAAAAACCACTTATATCTGGTTTTATCTAAACAAGCTTGTGCAGGTTGGTTGTACTTCCCACAAGGAAAAAGAATTTACCATAATTTTTAACACAACTCTCTTTTTGTTAGTTTTTGGGGTTTTTTTTTTTTCATGGATGGATGACTTCTTACTGAATTATGAATTGCATTTTTTTCCACTGCTATACATAATATAGCCATGGGCAAAAGGAGTTTTTAAGTCAGCTGTCTTCTCACGCAGGACTCGCTAAAGAAGTTTCACAGAAAGCCTCCTAAGCTATAAAAATCTAAACACCAGCCTCTAACAGCTGGAACTGTGAAAAGCATTATGTATGCTACCACATAACTCTCACAACCTAAAAATGGTCAATGAGTTCATAGCTTCACCTTGTAACTCAGCACATAGATGCTGGTTCTTTAAGTAAGCAGATTATGGTTTGCATTTAAAGAAAAAATCATAGTATCATAGAATCACCAGGTTGGAAGAGACCCACCAGATCATCGAGTCCAACCATTCCTATCAAACTCTAAACCATGTCCCTCAGCACCTCGTCCACCCATCCCTTAAACCCCTCCAGGGAAGGTGAATCAATCACCTCCCTGGGCAGCCTGTTCCAGTGCCCAATGACCCTTTCTGTGAGGCATCAATAAAAGGCATCAGTGTTGTGATTTTTTTTCACCCTTATTTCAGCTGAAAGATAGTTTGAGAGCAGCAAGAATCCCAAAAAAGCTTCCCATAGAAATGTCAAAATGGTTCATTTCTAACCAGCTGACAAAGTTGGATGGGAACTTGGATGGTTCATTCCCATCTGCTTCTCAAGCACCGATGTACTCAAAACACAGTATAAATATGTAATCTCCTATATATACATATTTGTGCTATAAATCCTTAATCTGAAATAACCCAAGGCTGTAAATCAGACCTATCCAAGGTTCCAGATGCTGCCAATCGCAATAGAATTTGTGTAGCATTTTAGATCTTCACATCAGAATAACAGAATACATCCTTAAGGGATCTGTTCTCTCCCCCTGCTATTGTTAGTGAATGGAGAGAATCATTCTCTGAGGAAAATTACACTCCCTGAAAGGAAGAAGTGAGGTGGAAGCATTAAGTTCCATTAGAAAAGTCCACTTCATGTGGGAATGTGTTTCCTCTGTTTTTTAAATCATGATTCATAGTAATGTGCATACACATTCAGGGCTAAGGAGGCAACCTTATTCCCCCTATAATCTATATTACTGCTACATCCAGACAACTCCTAAAGGGGTAAAACAGTGGAGTTAGGATTGAAAGGAACAAGTTTCTTCTCAGACAAGGTTTTTAATGATTCTGTAGCTCCGGTGTACTGTGATTTCATGCATGGTTTGAAGCAGGGATATTACCACATGATGACTGTGGACTTCTATTTCCAATCCAAATGCAAATTGTCCAGATAAAATGTCAGGGACCTGAAATATTCACTTCCCCAAACACACAGGAATAAAGAAAGCATTTCTGCCATTTTAGATCTGGGAAAACACCAACAAGGGGGTAGAGAGAGGAGCAGAAGGAAAACCAAATCATTCTACCTTAGCTTCATTCAGATTTTTATTGTAGAGGTTTCTCTCTGTTTTCATGGTTTCATAGCTGTTCTTTTGCTGTTTTAATTCAATTGTAGACTCCGCTATTATTTTCTCATAGTCAGAGATCTGCATTTCCTGTATTTCAATATCTTTCAGGTGCTGGAGGACCTGGAGCAGAAAGGAGGAAGCGAACGCAATTAAACTAACATCACAAGATTTTAAGGAAGGGGCAGAGTTTGCGATTTTCTTCTAAGATGACAAGTTCAAATCCCTGTGATAAGAAGTTTCAGCTACAGCCAAAACCCACTTCAGTCCAAGCACAAGTTTAATCTTTCTGGATTGCTTATGTGGGACAAAATCTTATTTTAATCTGATACTGAGGGTTTTTTCAAGGTCAAAACTTAGATGTGCACATATTTGATTTTTAAGAAGTCTACTGAAAATATTTCCACTGAGCAGGTTCAACAAAATCAACATAAACAGCTTTCATCAAGAATAGCCTTAGGTTATTTATAGGGCAAAACTAGACTTTGCATGGTTTGGGGGATGTCAGCTGTATAATAAGATGAATAAACACAGATACGATTTTCCAAAAAGACCTGCATGTACTCCCATATTCTAACAAGCAAACATTTCTTAAAAATAAGCACGTAAGCACAAACTGTTGATATATAATTACAAAAATAGGAAAGTTAATGTAACTTTTCCTTGATCCAAATAAGCAGGTAATTACCATTACTTGCTCCCAGAAAGAATTAGAAATAATGATGTGAAGATTACCTAGAGACAATGGAGCAGAAATACGATGATCACATGCAGTACCAATAAACAAAGACAGAAAATTTGATAGATGCTTCCATTAAATAACAAGCACCCTGACAATACATAAGAATTCTTGCTTTAAAGAAGCAAAACCACAAGTAGTTGCAAATCACAGAATCACAGGGTTGGAAGAGACCCACCAGATCGAGTCCAACCAATCACCATGATGGGCTTTTTAACTTTTTTTTTAGAAGTAAAAAACTTCCTCCTACCATACAATATCGACATTTGAACTAAGCTTTATGTTCATATGTCAAAGCAGAATAATAATAATAAAAAGTTTTCACCAAATAGTCAATAACTGCAAAGTTATTGACATTGTTGTCCCTTGTTTAGGAGTAAAGCTTTGTGAGGTCTAACTGTGAGACAGGAGCTTGTTTAATTGATCGTTCTACCAGGTACCTCCAACAAACTTCGAATACAGGAGATAGCTAAATATAGAAACTTTTATTACAACAGCAGGAATACAATTTGTAACTCACTGCAGAGGATCCCAAGAACTGCTTACAGTGCAATAGAAAAACACAGCCCTGTTTTATAACCTACTCCTGCCTTTTCCTTTTCTGTTAAAACAACCTGCCAATAGTAAGAGCAGAGAGAAGAAATCAATAAGGCATGTTTACTCTCTGCACTATGGAGATCATAGGCTGAAGCAGGACTTGAAAGTAGGTCACTGAATTTCCAAGTCTTGTACTTGGTTTTGGTACAAAATAAATTGAAGTGGAGATTTAGGCTGGACATTAGGAGGAAGTTTTTCACAGAAAGGGTCATTGGGCATTGGAACAGGCTGCCCAGGGAGGTGGTTGATTCACCTTCCCTGGAGGTGTTTAAGTCATAGGTGGACAAGGTCCTGAGGGACATGGTTTAATGTTTGATAGGGATGGTTGGACTCGATGATCCAGTGGGTCTCTTCCAGCCTGGTGATTCTATGAAGAAGCTTGTGGACTAAGTTTTCAGAGTTGCACTCACAGACTGGACACTGACTTTACTTTCCATGACTGATTAAGCCCAAATAATTCTCCCTTGTAAACACAAAAAAGATAGATACAACATTTCCCAGCAGAGCCCGATGGGAGGCTGAGCATCCTCAGCTCTGGTGCAGCTGATCGCACACTACACCTCTCACATTTTGCAATGAGGGTAGGAAAAAGCTAAGAAGAAAGCATTTGATATTCAGTTTTCCTCTGCAACCTTTTTTTTTTTTTATCTGCACACATAACTACTATCTATGGCTGGTAACCAGTTTCATTCAGTGAGCCTACTGAAGGTCTCAGTAACGGTGCTCTCCTCATTTGCTTATATTTATATAACCACTCCAAGAAGAACTGCCAGGGTCTTGATGATATAGCTGTTGATCATTAAGTTTTCCAAAAGACTTTACGGGTTTTAAAAAGAAAGTATGTTTTTTAATTTTCCTGGATATGTTGTTAAACTGTAACCTTAACATTGTAAATGGTTTGGTTTTTTTTTTGTGAAAAAAAACATACTAGTGGTTGCCTTTGTGATCTCTCCTCAGGCATAGCCAGGGAACAGAGGAACACTTCAGATGCCACTCAAAGATATGCTTCTCTGCTTCCTTTTCAGCAGCCTAAACATCCCACAGTGAAACTAAGGTTTCATAATCTAAGAATTTCTACTCAAACAAAGAAATACTCCACCAACGTTTGTAGCTAAGCAATGCCACACTACAGAACAAAAGGCAAAGAGTCAGACTTTTTTTTTCATCTTTTCTGATGCCTAATCTAGGACTATTCCACAAGGGATTCTTGCTTAAAAATGCTATAAACGAGCAGCTAGCCTGTCCAGTAATTACAAGGGCAAATCTAGCATCAATTCTCACCACTAAAACCTTTTACTGTTGTGGATCTAACTTTGCTGACTCTGTTCATCAGTTACTCAGTAGCACTGACAATCTTGAAAGAAGAATTCTGCAGCTTTATAGATTCTGCTGTGCAGTAAATAACCAGAGAGCCTCCAGAGCCAGCACAGCTCTGTCTGCCTTGCACAAGTTCCAAGAAGTCTTTGGACTTCAACGGGTTTGGCTCTTGACCAGCTCTTAAACAATTCAGAAGGCGCACAGCAAGGTCCTTTAGAGCCAGTTTCATGGCAAGAGGTGATAGAAGAGCATTGACTGCCCCTGCGATTACCACCCATCAGTAGCTCATTCCTCACCACCTCTCAAACATCTCCTGTAGCTTTGCCAGTTTCTCAAGTTACCCATCTGCACAGGTCAACGGTAAATCTAAATATTACCTACTGGACAGAATAATCCTGATGCTATGTCTTCCTCCAACCCTATGTTATGCTCCATCTTATCCTTAGAAAGAATAATTTCAAGTAAGGAACTTCTGAATCTTCAGAAATAAAGCTGTTCATAATAATGGGCAGCAGGTTTTTATGCAGGTTTTCACAGAATTTTTTTAATGCAGTTTTTCACAGAATCACCAGGTTGGAAGAGACCCACTGGATCATCGATTCCAACCATACTTGGCCAAACCAAGTTTCTCTGCAGTTGTTGCTGGAAGACTTCTATTTTGTAGACTAGATTGAACATGCTCGGATGTTTTCATGCACTGGAAATAATCCTTCCAAGGGCTGAATCTCTCACAAATATGTTGAGTGCTGTCAGCTCTCACTGGCCTCAACACAATTTGAGGACACCTGTAGTGTACAAGATAAGATCCTTTGTGGATAAGGCAGAACAACCAAAGAGCAATTTCCAACTGCATATCAGAGTTTCAGTTGTAAGATAAGAAGTCAGAGCTCTCGATTTGAACTCCGGTCCTAGTTTCATTTTCCAAATGATTGCTGCATAGGAGAAATATATGGCTGTACTTAAAGTCTCTAAGAATACATACCCATTGATGATGTTTCCTCAGAGAGGCCTAGAAGAGAAGTGAGCAACACGCCCTGACAAGAAGAAATATTTGAAAACTCTCTGAAGACCACTGATCTAAAGATTTCTCCCACCAGCACATTAAGAAATTAACACATCTTTAGAGTTTTGAGAGTAAGACAAGAAAGAACCATTTGCACAGAGAGATGCTCCTACCTTCTGTTTGAGCTCACTGGTTTCATTGATGAAACCATCTCTCTCCTTCTCCAACTGGTAAACAATCTTCCTTTGCTTCTGAGCTTCATTCTTGTAACTTTGGATTTCTTGTTCCAAGTTTCTCTTCGACTGCTCATGGAGCTTCATCAAATTTACCTGCTGCTGAGCGGCATTGGTGGCCTTGAGCAAGTTCTACAGGGAACACAAAATAATGACTGGGGCTGAAAAGGCAACACTGTCACTATGAAAGCAACACACCATTGCCTAAGCACATCAGAGACTTCCCAATGTTATCACACCTTATCTAATTTGTTCAGTTGAAATACTTGAGCCTGAAATCTGATTTTGTCAAAAAAAAACTCTAGCAGAGTCGCCGAACAGGGTTTTTTCTGATGTGAAGTTAAAATGCTAGTGTCTACGTTACAAAAAAAAAAAAAATAAAAGATAGAATTGTTTACAAGTGGATGTAACTAATGACTGGAAAAACGTTACCAGCTTTAAGGCATCTACATTGTAAAGCATGTCAATAGCCAGTAAAATAAAGACAAATATCCTTCCTTCTCAAGTCCTAAATAAAACTGTAAATTAACCAAACTTAAAGGTTATACATAAGGATTAAACAGAAAACACCAAGATAGTATCTTTACAAAACCTGCCTCCTGGTCCCACTTTGAATCTTTCCCTATACAAAACAGGTGTTTTCTACCTGACAAACCTGAGCCTCTGCTAGAGCCAAGACACAGAACTGTGAATCTATACCATGTAAAGCTCCTCAGAAATCATCATTTAGCATTGAATTTACTAGATTACACTTCAGGAATGCACATAAATATGAGATGCTATCCTGCAGTGCAAGAACCTTGGACTGATGGAAAACAGTCAGTATGAGAAATGGACCTAAAAGCAAGGACTAGCCTGCCAAGCTCTTATGTAATTCATCAACATTACAGTTTGCTCTTTTACTATCAAAGACTTAGTTTGACTAGATTAATATTAAACTTCATAAACATCACAGATGCAATGAAACCTGTGGATACTAAATAACAGGCTTGCAATGAAAGTGAACATATGCAGCATTTTTTTAACTCCCTGATAGCTTATATATTAAAGTTTACAAATCTTTTGAGTGTTTATGGGTACTAATGGTATTTCAATGCACAGAAAAGAAGCAATGTAAGCATCTGTCTAAGGAAACCTGAATGCTTTACTTGACATTATTTGTTGCAGAACATTTTTGTGTCAGTGCGGGAGTTGAAAATACAGACATTTGATTCTCAAGCCATTAGATTTGTTGATCAGTATTATTATATCAATGCAAGCTCACCTTGCTTAGCATATCCCTTTCCCTCACAAGCTCATTTATAGCTTTCTTGTCGATCTCCACCTGCTTTTTGGTAGCTTCCATTTCTAGAGGAATAAAAAGGAAGAGAATAAGCCCTGGGTTCAAACAGTAGAACTGTTAAAAGTGCAGAAACAATTTATTAACTTTTTGAAATGCCTGGACAGTTCAATTAGCTGCGACCAGGTTTTGCATCCCCAGGTATCAGCTAATGATGTTAATTCTTGTTTGGGTACTTAAAAGAACTCAGGCATAGTAATTAATGTTATGAAAACATTATGTTCAGATGTTCAAACCAAGATAACACATAGAACCTGTATTTTCAGAAAACCTGGAGCACAATGAATATCAGAACCTTTTAAGAAGCTTCAATGTGAGCATCCAAAAGCCTAAGCACTTTCAGAAACCAAGTCTTTCAGAATTATTCTAATTGCTCTATGTGAGATCTGGTTATCCTTTGAAGCAGTGAAATTCTACTGGATTCAGTAGAGTTAAAACCACTTGCTATGTGTCAAGATTAGCACCAGATATATACTATTAAAAAGTTATTAAAAAGTGTTTCCCCTGTATTTGCAAGCTAATTAAAATCTACTGCATTAAAACTGCAGCTCATGAAATGCAGGACTCTGGAGTGCTAAGATGTGTCGAATATTGCAAACAGAGCACTAGCTTAAGCAGTACTAGCAAAATACTTGTGGGAAAAGCTCTTCCATCCTCACAGACATGCATGGTTGGACTCAATGATCCGATGGGTCTCTTCCAACCTGGTTGTTCTATGATTCTATGAAAACCCAGATGTGTGACTATCCACGAGTGTGTTTATATGGAAGGATCCATATCTCATATATCACCTTGCTGGCACATAATAATTTCTAGGCTTTAAGTATTCAGCAGAATTAAAGCAGGAAAAATAAAGTGTCCCAACCATGCCTGAGCAATGAAGGTAATTGGGGATGACTCTGTGTCACATGGCATAAACTGGCACACCACAAAGTCCAGCAGTGTCTGTTTTATTTTTCACCCCATATATACTAGATTATGAAAATTCTGTAACCCTAGGAGGTTTCTAATATGCTGCTGCAGATTACAACTATAATTTATACAATCTAGACACTAAAGGAGAATAATCCTAGCAGGAGAGTGTACCCTGAATGAATAAATTACAAATAAGAAGACAGATCCATCCATCCATTAGACACCTACCTCTCTCCAGTCCAGATATTTTATTTTTTAGAGTGTTTCTCTCATGTCCTGCATCAACTTTTTCCTCCTCTGCAACACGCAGCTTATTCTGGAGAACATCTCTAGCTTTGTTCAACTTTGAAATTTCAAGACGCATCTGAGTCATTTCATCTTCTCTGGACTACAAAACAGCAAAAAGGAAAGAGGAGAGAAAGCATCTACAGAAAGAAAATGCACCTCCCCTTGGTGCACACTTATTGAATGAAATTCAGGCAGCAAAGATATAAGTGCTGTGGATCACCTGAGAGAAGATAATTTGCTAATTGCTATTTAAAATAGTTTAAACAAAGCCAGCTAGGGCAAGGAAAATGATAATCAAAACTAATGCTTTAAGGCTGAAGATGATCAATAAAGAATCCCCAGCTGCAAACCCTACACAGAACTACTCAATTAGTCCTGCAGATTAAACATGGGTAGCTCTAATTTCCTCTGAAGTATTAGGAATAGTGACTATGATGAGAAAGACGTTTGTAGTGTGGTCTGGTTTCATGTCCCTAATAGCAGGCATTTGTTATACCCCCTCTACGGCTCTAAAGACGAAGAAAAATGTAGGGTTCATCTCATTTGCTATGCAATTAGAGGAGAAAATAATAAATCAAAACACTACATAAAAATTAAGAAACTGGTTACCAGGAAACACAACCAATAATCACGACAGAAATTTGTCCCTTTCCTTTTAGGAAGTAAATATAACTCCCTCATACAATTCAGTGCCACTGTTGGGTTTTACAGCCCTGACACATCACATTGTTCCACTTACAGCCTCAGATACTGACTCTGTAAGATGGTGAATCCTGCTAGGTGAGTATCTTCTGGGAGGATGTGAATCTCCTCAGTTCTTACTGACAATAACTTTTAAGGGTTTTATGAATACATTGAGAGTTCAGGTTGCCCAACACCATAGTGGAGGTACTCAGCACACTGCAGCTTCAAACTGCAAGCCTTGTGCCTCCAAAGCATGAGCCAGCAGTGTGCCCAGGTGGCCAACAAGGCAAATGGCATCCTGGCTTGGATCAGAAACAGTGTGACCAGCAGGTCCAGGGAGGTTCTTCTCCCTCTGTATTCAGCACTGGTGAGACAGCTCCTTGAATCCTGTGTTCAGTTCTGGGCCCCTCAGCACAAGAAGGATGTTGAGGCTCTGGAGCAAGTCCAGAGAAGAGCAACGAAGCTGGTGAAGGGGCTGGAGAACAGGCCTTATGAGGAACAGCTGAGAGAGTTGGGGGTGTTTAGCCTGGGGAGAGGCTGAGGGAAGACCTCATTGCTCTCTACAAGCACCTGAAAGGAGGTTGTGGAGAGGAGGGAGCTGGTCTCTTCTCCCAAGTGACAGGGGACAGGACAAGAGGGAATGGCCTCAAGCTCCACCAGGGGAGGTTCAGGCTGGACATTCGGAAAAAAATTTTCCTAGAAAGAGTCATTGGGCAGTGGCAGAGGCTGCCCAGGGAGGTGGTTGAGTAACCTTCCCTGGAGGTGTTTAAGGGACAGGTGGACAAGGTGCTGAGGGACGTGGTTTAGTGTTTGTTAGGAACAGTTTGACTCGATGATCCGGAGGGTCTCTTCCAGCCTGGTTGTTCTATGATTCTAAGTGATGATAAATCCAGATAACCTGGAAAAGTCACTAACTTGTTTTTCAAACAAAAACAAAACAAAAAAAAAAAAAAGCCCAACAACTTCCCATCTGCCTTAGCAAAACACAACAGAATATGAGCTCCTATCATACACCCATTAAGGATCCAAATCAGATTCTTCTGTGTTATGCTGCTTATGAACTGAGCTTTTAATCTGTCAGTGTTAGTTTTTATCATTCTGACTAACAGTTTCCATTTGAACAAAAAAAAAAATTTAAAAAGCTCTCTATTGGCAAGCAACCCTTTTATTTAGAGGAATTTTTTATACTCGACTAAATCTTGGTAAGATAATGGTTATCTACCCAAATTTTCTAATGTTTAGTGTTTTAACCCCAATGATGATATAAAATGCAAGTATGGTAGACAGAGTAATAACCTCAAACACTTATATATTACCCTTTATCACAAATGCTCTCAAATACCCTAAAAAACATAGGCAGGAATTATTTAATTTGTCCCCATTTGAAACTGCTTCTAAGTGGTACAAAACAACTGCTAAACAATGTAAATTCAGGCAAGAAAATCACTTAGATAAGAAAGTAAACACCATCTTGGTTACTTATATTTAACTTCCCTGACTGATACTATGGTGGGTGAAATTCTAACGTTGGAATAAAGTCCCTTCCCTGGAAGCCCTCCAGGACATTGTCATTATAATTTATTACCATTTTCAATGAGTTTTGGCAACATTCGTATTATTTTAATCTCTGTAGAAAAGGAAGTCATAGCTCTTATCTGAAGGTCTCACAATCAAAAGAAAAGACCTTATGTTTCTCAGAAAGTGTCATGCACCCTTTATGGATATGATGTTTTAAGCGTTTTAGGTTATGGGCTGAAGGCTGTACTGTGGTACTGCCACAGAAGGAACGACAGCCAGATATATTCCTAAAAAATCCTCTGATTTTCCCCCAAACTACCCACCGGGGGCTGTAAGTACAAGAACTGAGGTTATCGCTTTTCCAAGTCCTCTTGAGGGACTTGGTTTAGCGTTTGATAGGAATGGTTGGACTAGAAGATCCGATGGGTCCCTTCCAACCTGGTTGTTCTATGATTCTATGGTTCTAAGACTTGGATCCGCTTCAGTGGTAGCCTTGATGGGATGTGTGCACCTCCATGTACTCACTTTCAATTCTGCTGTTTTCCTCTGGGTGTCCTGCACCATCTCTTCCAACACCACATTGCGCTCCTCCTTCTCTTGCATGAGCTTACTATTTTTCCTCTGAAATTGCTCGAGTTCCTTACCGACTTTTTCATTCAAGGTCTATTAGATTAAAAAACAATCCTATTAATTCTTTTTAATGTCTTCACAATATCTACATATACATGAAGATAGAACCTTCCGTCTCCCCAGGAGATAAAAACTGCCACAGATTGTTGACTCCTTAAAAACCACTCTAGGTTGCTGATGAAATTACTAATACAAAATATGATACATGTTCATATTGACTAGGGGAAATGATGATTTCTAATGAATAACACAGCACCAATTTTCTGGGAGCTTAGCAGAGCTCTCTTGCAGATGGTAGCTAAATATTTAGTTCTTGTTAGGCATTTGGCAAGCGTCACATAACACAACTTGCTACATATAATTACTGAAAATGAGTATGAGCTTCAAATTACTTTAGTCATCAGAGGACAGGGGAGCTCTGTTTCTCAGCAAGCAAATCCTACAGCAATATGCTGATATCAATTCTCTGCATACATGATTTGCTCAGACCAGGACACAATTATTTTCCTCTCTAATTTGTCTTCAGTCAAAAGCCCGGAACAGCAGTTACAAGGTTTCTGCGAAGAAGATATACTTCAATAATGGAGCTGCCAGTATTTTCTTCTGTTTGATGGGACTTCCTCTAACAGACATTACTCCATAAGTGAGAAAAGAACAACCACCATATTTTTCACTTCAAGCCTTAACATGTGATAAACCGAAGAAGTCAATCTGCACTATGACCTTAACAAGCATTAAAGGAAGATAAGTGGAATCATAGAATAACCAGGTTGGAAGAGACCCACCAGATCATTGAGTCCAACCATTCCCATCAAACAGTAAACCACGTCCCTCAGCAGCTTGTCCGTCCATCCCTTAAACACCTCTAGGGAGGGCGAGTCAACCACCTTCCTGGGCAGCCTGTTCCAGTGCCCAATGACCCTTTCTGTTAATTTTTTTTTCCTAATGTCCAGCCTAAATCTCCCCTGGCAGAGCTTGAGACCATTCCCTCTTGTCCTGTCCCCTGTCACTTGGGAGAAGAGGCCAGCACCCTCCTCTCTATAACTTCCTTACAGGTAGTTGTAGAGAGCAACGAGGTCTCCTCTCAGCCTCCTCTTCTCCAGGCTAAATAACCCCAGCTTTCTCAGCTGTTCCTTCAACTGCTCTCTTCAACTGCCTGAAAGGATATTGAAGTGAGGTGGGTAAAGATCTCCCTAGAAACAAGTGATAGGACAAGAGCGAATGGCCTCAGCTTGCACCAGAGGAGGTTTAGATTGGTTATTAGGAAAAAAATTCTTTATTGAAATAGTTGTGAAACATTGGAACAGGCTGTTCAGGGAAGTGCAGCAATCACCATCCCTGGATGTGTTCAAAAACCATGTAGACATGGCACTTCAGGACGTGGTTTAGCAGGCACCGCGGTGTTTGGGTGATGATTTGACTTAACGATCCTTAGAGGCCTTTTCCAACCTTAGCGATTCTATGATCTCTACCCTTACTCTTGCTCGGGTGGATAGCCTGGGTTTTGGACAGACATTTTGCAAAAGACAATGCAGGGCTTCCACAGACACTTTCAGGCCAGCATAGGTGAAAAAAGACAGTGCAGCAATCTGGTTGATTTGCTGAGTTACAGCACTTAATGTGAACTATTGGTTTCCAGGAGAGACTGGACAATTGAATGCCCCTAAAATCTGCACTTAGGTGGAAAGTGTCTATAGGAAGGATGAGGGAGAATGGAACAGAACCAGGAATTGTTGACATCCTAGTTAAAAACAGTGTGATTGTCCTGGCAGATTACAGACCTGCCCTCAAAAGCTGCATCAAATCAGTGATATTCAGAAAAATAATCAGGTCTTATCTGTATCTCTGTAAGTGAAGTATTTTACTAAAATTTTGTGTTGACAAAACATTGTTATAGACTTCTACGCTGAAAAACTCAGGGACTTGAGGGGAAGGAAAAGCCATAAAAGTCACAAATTTATAAGATATACACAACTCCCAAAGAAGTTTCCCTTGAGGTAGGACTGTTTAACAGTGATGAGATCTCCCCTTGCCATTTACAGAAATTGCTTCTCTGAGAGTTTCTCAAAGTCAGGGGAAATGGACTGAAAACCTGAAAATTCAAACACTTGCAGAACACAATGTTAGGACATTTCTAGATAAAGTTTTTGCAAATCAATCAAAAAGGTTTATGAAGATAGTTCTCTACCCTTTCACAGAAACTCTTCCATAAGCTTGAGAGGTAGATAAAAATTATTGTGACAGAGAAGAAAGAAGGCTTCAGAGGTAAAATGACTTTACCAATGGCACTACAGTCAATCAGAGCAGCAAAACTGGCAATATAAGTCAGAAGTATCATCAGATTGTTCGAAGTCTGTGCTCTTCACAGACTTTGTCTCATTTGCTGTGATCTTTTCAAGATGATCTCAAACAATATCACCGCAATCCACTACTGATTTCTGTGAGGAAATCCATCTGAAATCTGTCAGCAAGCCTTACGTATTTATATAAAAATAAATATTTATATAAAAACATATTGACTTGAAAGAATCTTCCTCCCTCTCCTTTCAGGAAAACCCATTTTATTCTTACTTTGTAATCTCACCTTGATCTTCGATCTGATGAATACAGTGTGTCATGTACCCTACCTTCTGCTCTTTTAGATGCTCTTCCAGTTTCTGTTGTTCTTCTTTGTTCCTCTGTACATGCTGCTCTAAGTTCTTGATCTCGGCCTGTTTGTTACTCATCTCAGCTAAAACATCCTTCAGATCCTTCTCCATTCTTTCCTTCTTTAGAGCCTCTTGTGATGCCTCATTCTGATGCATCTGGATTTCTTCCTCAAGCTTTAATAATAGAGAAGACAAAAGTTAAGCTATGCTGCCTTTTAGTCACAAAAACAGGCCTTTAATCACACCTTCTACTATGCTTGATTTTGAATACCGTGGCTTCTATACTACTGTACCCAGTACTACATGGATCGTCTCAGAAGTAAATAAATCCTCTAGTGGTTGAGCAAAAACATCCTACACAAGGGAATCTATTTATTGATGACAAGACTTGTTAAGCACCAGCCAGTTCATCAACACAGAAGGGTCTGATGCAGTTCAGGCAAAAGGATTCTTCGGGAGATGCAGTGGCACAAGTATATTTTCAGTTGTACATTACTTGCAAAAAGGTACTTTCTGCAGCATTAAAATTAACTAGGCTTGATGCTGTATTGCAGGGTTCTTTGTTTTGATTTTTCTATTGCACCAGCAGATGCACTTATTACACTGATAAAGCAGGAAACAGAGAGATGCCAGATCAGTGCTCATTCCCACAACTGTTCTCAGTCTTTCTGCTCTCGAAGATCCTCTGCTGGAATTTTGAAAGAAGAGCTTCTCTCATATGTAATAGACTGTCTTGTGACTTCTGCTCCCTCCCTCCCCAAAACTGTGATGGAGCAGAGTCAGCAGAGAGGATCCACAGGGGGCTGATCCACATGGAAATATTCAGTTCACCCAGGGACCAGCAACTGAAAGATGTTCTTCGCCTTAAAATTCCTTTCTCTCTGAGCCCATAGCTGAAAAGTTGCCAGAACCGACAATGGCTTCAAGAGGATCTTCAAAAAGACATTGTCATTTAAGCAGTCTGAAGTGGAGAATAATTTCATACTGGGAGAATGGGAGGTGGTTACAAATGCTGTAAAAATCCCATAAATTTACGGGCTGATGAAGTGAGTATCAGAAGATTAAGGCTGGCAAGATTCGATAAGTTTTGATGAGAGTTCCAACCCTCCTTCTTTTCTCATGTGCCCACAATGCTGTCAGGAAAGCAAAGATTTATATTCTCTTGTAATACATTCCCAACCATCTGCTTTAGAAACAAAGATCAGTTTTGTGCATGCAACCTAGGCTGATTATTACTTTCCTATTTGTGATTAATATAAAAAAATGTAAGTTAAATGCTGCTTCTTTCTTCACTGTTCTTTAAGTATTCTTTTCTCCTTTTGCATTCTACTGTTATGTTTCTCTAGCTTTTATATATATTCTCCTTTAAAGTATTCTATTCCTCATTAATATGTGTTCATATTTTGATGTATCAGAGTTCATCTTCCAACCTTTTCTTCTTTCTCCCCATTTAGTGGGTAACCTATTGATCCTCAGTCTTCTGTACCTCTAGCTGCTACACACATTTAAAGGATTCTGTAAATACTGATCAGTAAAGAACCATCTACACAGATGGTCGGGGAAACAGAGAACCTAAGTTAAAGAGGAGACAAAACAAACCAAAGCTGAGATGGAATGTGACTGGTGAGGTGAAAAATTATTTAAACTGAAAAATATTAGGCAGGAATCAGTGTGAAGAAGAAAGTAGGAGGTCTCTAACCATTAGAAAAGTGAGGTTGAAGAAAAGCTTCCCACAAGAAGTAGTGCAGAAAATAGCCTAACTAGCTTTTAAGTCAGAATTTGATACGTTCTTAAAAATGAGAGTATGGTATAATATGATAACCACTGCCTACAGCAAAGCATTTCCATTCCAGGTCTAAGTCATTCTTTGGAGGCATAAGGGTTTAGAATGCAGAAAAAAACCACATCTCTAGTATGAAAGATGACTATGGCAAAGGAACGTTGGCCTCATTCAGGGTACTGGGAAAACTATGGAAGCAGCTGGTACATGACACTACACTTTGCAAAGGACATAGCCTAGAAGTAAAGAAAAATACAAAAAAGCATTCATCACAGACTCCTTTCTGAGCACTCCTGAAAACGCTTGAGCTGCAAAAGAGCATGGAGTAACCTACTAGTCAATGGAGATAAACTGCAAGAGGGAAGAATAGTTCAGGACAAAGCCCAAAATCACCACCTGAGGATCTGTACAGACCTGAATAATGGATTGATCTGCCTCAGTTTTCAGCCTCTCTGTTTCCTGCTGCTGCTCTGCGGCCAGAGTTAGGCTTTGACGTAATTCCACAACCTCTGACAAGAGTTGGTCTCGCTCCTTTGTTATCTCTTCTTGAAGTTTCAGCAAATCCTGGATACTGGAAGCAAGAAAAAAACAGTCAAGCAGCGCCCCAGGCCTTACTGTTCTTCCTCATATGCCAGAGCAAGATATTTTGTGAGAAACAGTTTAGAAGCAACCTCTTTCATTTTAAACTGCTCTTGGATTAATACTGTGCTGGCCAATTGAATCATATATTCTATCTACTGTGATCGCAGTCACAATGACCCTTTCCATGAAGAATCCATTCCCTCTCGTCCTGTCCCCTCTCACTTGGGAGAAGAGCCCAGCTCCCTCCCCTCCACAACCTCCTCTCAGGGAGTTGGAGAGAGCAATGTCTCCCCTCAGCCTCCTCTTCTCCAGGATAAACACACCCAGCTCTCTCAGCCGTTCCTCAAAAGGCCTATTCTCCAGCCCCTTCACCAGCCTCATTGCTCTTCTCTGGACTCACTCCAGAGCCTCAACATCCTTCTTGTGCTGAGGGGCCCACAACTCAACACAGGATTCAAGGAGCTGTCTCACCAGTGCCGAGGACAGAGGGAGAAGAACCTCCTGCTGGTCACACCATTTCTGAGACACAAGCCTGGATACACAGTGCATGAGGCGATGGAGATAAGCATGCCCCATACACCTCCTGAATGCATAATGTAAATAAACACTTTACAAAGTGTGGAAATTTCAAGCCAGAACCAGCTGAACCAACCATCAGCGATCTCTATAGAAAGCACACAGGTCATAGGGTCAATACACTTTATCTCTTCTTTGAGTTTGCACATAATCCTACAGCATAAACATAGCCTGAGAACCTAATGCTACAAACTCTAGCATTTGGAGGGCTTCTGAGCGGCTCCTGAGGGTCATGATAACTTGCACACTGCAGCAGCTAAAGGCTGTACATGAGACTAGGTCCCTCTATACCAGCAGCTGCATAAGGTTTTAGCAACAAAACCCCATAGCCTTGAAAATGTATAAATACAACCAAGAATACAAACAGCAATAACGCCTATAATAAAGCTGGAAAGAAAAGAGAAATTGAGTGTCCTGCTTCCTTGACTTATCTACTTGGTCCTGCTGCCATCACTTGTGAAAACGTTGACAGGACCCTCTTCTTAAAGACAGAGTGTGTTGAAGTGCTTGTCAGATAAAACAATATGAAAAATACTGCAAGAAATGCATAAAATTGACTTCTATTTGATCTTTCAGCTTAATCCGCTGCTGAATGAACTCACTCAGAGCCTGATTCTGTACTTGCTTACTGTATAAACACATAGACCAATAAATGTGCACTCATGAGGGAAGTAAAAGGCAGAAAAGACACCTCTCGGGTTTCCAGTGTCTACATGTCTAAAGAGGGTGTAGAATGACAAAAAAAAAATCAGGTCAGGCTTTGCCCTTCCCCGGGAGAAACTCACTTGTGCTCCTGTTCCATGGATGGACCAGATCCTTGCTCCACTAAATTAGTTAGGTGTGAGATTTCCTCCTGCAGTGATTTAATCATTTCCTTTGTTTTCTGTTCCTTCTCATGGGCTGTATCCACCATTTCCCAGGTTTTTTCAAGCTCCTAGTATCAAAATACAAAAAAAAAATACAGAAATTAAAATGGGTTAAAATTAACAAAAAAGTAAAAATTAATTGCCTTGCGTTTTGGTTAATTAAGCTCCCTCCTCTCCACAACCCCCTTTCAGGTAGTTATAGAGAGCAATGAGGTCTCCCCTCAGCCTCCTCTTCTCCAGGCTAAACACCCCCAGCTCTCTCAGCTGCTCCTCTTCTTCTCCAGCCCCTTCCCCAGCTTCATTGCTCTTCTCTGGACTCACTCCAGAGTCTCAACATCCTTCTTGTGAGAGAAGGTGAGATTGATACCAAATTGTTTACAGCAGTTCTTCACTTAAATTAAAATCTCTGAGTCTAAAAGAACCCTGTCTAGCACTAAACCCAAAACCACAACACCTATATTATAGCATATTTCGCATATATTTATTGAGTGTTTTTAAATCAAATAAGTGTGGTACTTAGCAGTCTACTGCCTAAATTAAAAAGTGGAGCTATTGAACCAGTAGAAGTAACAGGCTACCAGATTTTGCTGAAAAGCTAACGCTAGATGTAACATCTGTAGCCTCTTCAAACTGAAGAGGGCATACACTTCCATTTTATTTAACAAACTATTTTCAGCACATATAAATTTAAGAAACCATCTGGAGGTTATAGATCAGGAAAATTTGCTCTTCTTTTTTTTCTTCCAGGCTATTAATGAAGAGTTAATGAAGAGTTAAATGGTGGGCTTTACTTCTTCAGAATTGCTGAAGATTTCAGTCAATTAAATTCACTGCCTATAAAGGGCATTTCTTAATAATTACTTAGCTCAAAGTTTAGTTTGAAAAATGTGCTTTTCACTTATGCATCCAGCAAATTTAAACAGTTTTAAGCCAATTGCTACATTTCACAAGTTTTGAGTTCTAAATTCTATTCAAATGCAACAGTAAATTATAACAATAAATGCACAAATAAATTATTAAGTAAGCATTTAATAATAAATTATTAAGTCTAGCATTTAATAATTTTTTTCACTTGTTATTATCTTACATAAAAATGTTCAATTATTGGATCTAAATTAACACACGCTAGGCTGAAATAATGGTATAAACACATACTGTATCATCTTGACTGGCAGAAAAGAATGAAATGCAGCTGTAATTAAACATGTTTCAGACTTGCCAACCAATAAGAAGCAATGAACCTTTCACTGGAAAAATGCAAATGGAAAATAAGTTTAACGTTGATTATTTAAATCAAAGCTTCCTGCTGGCTGATTAGACTGTGATTAAAATGGGTGAATTAAATCATTATGATTAGAGTTTTGGGGGATAGAAATGGTGAATAAAATCAATATCATCTCCGAGAGGTCTTACTGGTGAGTATTGTGTTCTGGTGAGTATTTGCAGAAGTGATGATCCTCCGAAGTCAATGAGCAGTAATTTCAGGTCACCCTAAACTGTGCTTTTTGAATTTTATCTTGCTTTCGATGTGTAAAACCAATTATATTGAACATGTATTGATAAAGCCAGTTTTCATCAGTAAGGTTATTAGGCACAGATCATGGCCCCATTAATAATAATCTAAATAAGAATTTACTACAGACTTCAACATTGGGCATGGTTTAGAGATTGGTGGGAATGGTTGGACTTGATGATCCAGTGGGTCTCTTCCAACCTGGTGATTCTATAGTTCTATGATTCTATAAGCAAAACTGGGCTTCAATGTGGCTTGTTTCTTGGTTGTCTTTTACTTTGAATATTGTCTCAACACAGTGGTTCCTGCAACTTCAAAAGTAAAAAGGAGGAGATTTTGTTATAGTGGAAGCCTTCATTGAAAACGTATTCACAGTATTACTCAGTTGTACAATTCAAGGTGGAAATAACGGGATGTTAGAATCATTCAAGAATTTTTTGAGAAGTACAGGAACTCTGGAAATTGTGAAGCAGAATTCTTGAAGTGTGCCTGCCTCACTTTATTATTAAATGCCCCAAAAGATCACATCAGTTTCACTGCTCAGAAACTGAAAACTGCAGAAATGCTCCTATATTGGATTGATACCCCATGGAAATTGAAAACTTGCTAATTCCATGCAGGGCAGTAGAAGCTCTTTACACTCCCCTTCTAGGTTTCTTCCAGTGCAGCCTTGTGGATCAGTATCCTTATCAATGAAAAGAAGAATTGTATTCCCTTGGTGTTCAGCTTGGCATTTGCCTTCTCTGACAGGACTATATTTTTTCACAAAAAGGGTCATTGGGCACTGGCAGAGGCTGCCCAGGGAGGCGGTTGAGTCACCTTCCCTGGAGGGGTTTAAGGGATGGGTGGACAAGGTGCTGAGGGACATAGGTTAATGTTTGATAGGAATGGTTGGAATCGATGATCTGGTGGGTCTCTTCCAACCTGGTGATTCTATTACATCAGGTTTATAAAAACAACAAAAGAGAGCACTGAACAACCATCAGGCAAGACACCACTACTGGTTATTATTGACCTGGATCCTATCAGCCACTGCCCTGCGTAGCTAACCCCAGCCCCAGACAAATCCTACTGATTACAACAAGGCTTCACATGGAGAAAAACTTTCCTTCTGCAACTCCTATTTGCATATGAAAGAATGACCAAGAAGAGGAAGGCTGTACAACAATCAAGCCACCGGTTAAGGGCCTTGAACTGAAGCAACTATGCCACTTTTACAGGAAAAGCCCCATTAGGATTCTATTCTTTCGTAAATAACAAGGCGGTGGAACATATTGTTTGTTTCGTTTAGCACTGAAGTACATAATCTTTGCTATTTTAACACTTGAACTTTCTTCAACACTTGCCTCAGGCACTTGTGAAACATGTTTTTTGACTGTTAGTAAAATCAAAGTGAAATACTACAGCTGTAGAAGTTCCTTCCAGAGAGGATAAAAACACGAAATATGAAGAGTATACCAAACAAAACCCCAAAACACAGCACAAGCACTTCAAACAACTTGAACAACAAGACTAATTCTCATAACCAAACTGAAAAAGCATCAATGCTGACGACTCAGTGCAGAGCACACCAGTAGAATTGAAATGTCACACATTGTGCATTGCATGAACATTTCTAATCGGATCATATCACCAAGCAGCTTTCTCATTACAAAATCTCTTGGCCAGTTCAATAGTCGGTGGTATTGTTAAGCCATAACTTGCTTGAGCTTCAGATTAGCTGCTGAAATTGGAAAGGGTCTTATCTGTACTCAGCACAGGTGAGACCGCTCCTCAAATCCTGTGTTCAGTTGTGGGGCCCCCCTTAGCACAAGAAGGATGTTGAGGCTCTGGAGCGAGTCCAGAGAAGAGCGACAAAGCTGGTGAAGGGGCTGGAGAACAGGCCTTATGAGGAATGGCTGAGAGAGCTGGGGGTGTTTAGCCTGGAGAAGAAGAGGCTGAGGGGAGACCTCGTTGCTCTCTCCAGCTACCTGAAAGGAGGTTGTGGAGAGAAGGGAGCTGGGCTCTTCTCCCAAGTGACAGGGGACAGGATGAGAAGGAATGGCCTCAAGCTCCACCGAGGGAGGTTCAGGCTCGACATAAGGAAAAAATTCTTCACTGAAAGGGTCATTAGGCAATGGAACCGTCTGCCCAGGGAGGTGGTTGATTCACCTTCTCTGGAGGTGTTTAAGGGACGGGTGGACGAGGTGCTGAGGGACATGGTTTAGTGTTTGATAGGAATGGTTGGACTCAATGATCTGGTGGGTCTCTTCCAACCTGCTTATTCTACAATTCTATGATTTTTCCTACTCTTTCACTCCTCAGTTTTATGATATTATTCCTCAGCTGAGGAACATCTTGAAGCGTTGCCTCTGCTGCTGTTCACGTTCAGAGTATAGCAGAAAGAAAATAGTAAGGATCATTGTGGTGCCTGACACTCACCTATCGGGTTTTGATGACCAGAAGTGAAAATCAACAAGATTTTCTACACAGTTTCCCTCCTCCATGAGGATGCTTTGAGCAGTACCATGGGCTTGCAAGCTGCAGCCACAGGATGATACCACCGCTGTTCATATTTATTCAGAGTGTATTTTCTTCCTAATTCTAAGGGCAGGAGAATTCATTACAAGAAGTTATTTTTCTGTAGCACTCATAGATTGTTCTGGATTGTTACAGTGAATTTATTTTACTGGAACAAAACACTTTACTGTAAGACATGGAGGTTTCTCAGGTAAATGCTGAATTAAAGCCTGCGTAGGTTCCACAGCCTAAGCTTTTAAACCATCAGAAGGTAAAAAAGTTCAAGACACAGTCTTCTGATCATCTGGCAGCTTTAGGTTTCTGGTAGTCAAACCTCACTCTAAGGCTAAAAATATCGACTGCTTTTCAGCGAGTCAAGCACTTTGATTTGACAGAGTTCAAATCAATAATAACAAAGAACACATCAGAGTAAATTGGCGAAATCACATTGAAATGCTGTATAGGATTCCTTTTCAAAAACCCTGTGAAACGTTTATTTATATGAGTTGATGACACTTACCTGGGTCTGCAATCCATATTTCAGCAAGCGAGTAGATTTTATAATGTTCCGGCAGTAGTTAACAGACAAGCAGCCCTTCAAAAATCTTAATGAAACAAAACCCATGTCCTAAGCTGAAAATGTGTTATTTCACAGAGCTTAAACAAAAGCTATTAGTCAGTACCTGGAGACTGATGGAGCTGATTTAGTGCAAATAAATAGAGAATTTGATTGGAACTCATAAAAATACCAGGCTGAGGAAACAAAGCAATTGGTAGTAAAGCAGAAGTCAAAGGACTGGAGATGCAGCTCTATACTCAGCCCAATGGCTAGTTCTCTATTTAAAATAAAATCTACTTGTTGGTAATTTCCTTATTACCACATTTTTCACTAACAATTTCAGAAAATATTTAATTCTATTCAAAACTTTACCGTCTTCACTGACGTCATCGTTTCCCGATCCTCTTTAGAGAGACGTGTGAGTGTAGCTACTTTAGATGAATTCACCACCAGTTCAGCATTCAGCTCCCTGCACTTCTCCATGAGACGCTTTTCATTTTCACGAGAATTCTTCAAAACAGCATGGAGCTTCTCATATTCTGTTTGGAATTTTTCCAGGCTTTTATCTCCCTTAAGCAGGCTGATGACTTCTTGGAAGTCTTTTTCCAGTGCTTCAAATGCATTTTCTTCTAGGGAAGGTGTGTCAAATTTTTCCTGTATGAAATGAGATAATCAACAAACAAATAGGAGGAATTTAACATCTCACTTATGACCCTAGAATATAAAAAAACAATATCCTGAGTGTTTAATAGCTACTAAGAAATCATGACAAAATTTTCTGAATGACATGCACATTGCATTTTTCATGCAGATCTCCCCCAGATTTACTCAAATAACTTATGCTTTGACAGTCAGAGCTTCTGGAATTGAGTACCACAACTACTTGATGATCCGATAGGTCTCTTCCAACCTGGTGATTCTATGAACTACTTTAAAGACAGGTCTATAAAATATCATCATTGCGATAGCGTTTAAATAATACATCAACTGTTCAGGAATCACAGTATTTTAGCCTCAATTTTCCCCAGTTTTTTATACTCTAAAGTCTGATTAGTTTAGGCTTTCTACACAGACAATGCTAGCAAATCACTTGCAGGTAAGTGTGCCTGGAAGCTCCAGCAATGCCACTGCAAGCCAGTCCTTCCTCTGCAGGGAGTGCTGCTGTTAAACCGTTCACAGGGGACATTTCTTATCTAGCTCAGTTCTGACACCGGATTTGGCCACCAAACTCCACCAATGTTTTCCAAAAAAAGGTTAAAATAAGCATCACTGTTTTTTACTGTGAGGGTTGTGAGACATTGTAACAAGTTGCCCAGAGCAGTGGTGGTTGCTCCATCCCTGGAGGTGCCCCAGGCCAGGTTGGATGAGGCTTTCATAGAATCATAGAATCACCAAGTTGGAAGAGACCCATCGGATCATGGAGTCCAACCATTCCTATCAAACACTAAACCATGTCCCTCAGCACCTCATCTACCCGTCCCTTAAACACCTGCAGGGAAGGTGAATCAATCACCTCCCTGGGCAGCCTATTCCAATGCCCAATGACCCTCTGTGTGAAAAATTTCCTCCTAATCTCTAGCCTAAATCTCCCCTGGTGGAGCTTGAGGCCATTCCCTTTTGTCCTGTCCCCTGTCACTTGGGAGAAGAGCCCAGCTACCTCCTCTCCACAACCTCCTTTCAGGTAGTTGTAGAGAGCAATGAGGTCTCCCCTCAGCCTCCTCTTCTCCAGGATAAACACCCCCAGCTCTCTCAGCCGCTCCTCATAGGGCCTGTTCTCCAGCCCCTTCACCAGCTTCGTTGCTCTTCTCTGGACTCACTCCAGATCATCGAGTATAACTCCTGTCCCTGCACAGGACACCCCAACATTTGCACCACGCGTCTGAGGGCATTGCCAAACACTTCTAGAACACTGTCAGGCTCAGTGCCATGGCTGCTGCCCTGGGGAGCTGCTTGGGTGAGCAAAGGTTCTGCTGGGTTAAGAACCTCTTCCCGGTGTCAAACTGAGCGTTCTCCTGGCGCATCTTCCCGCCGTTCCCGGGGCTCCTATCCCCGCTGGCGCCTGCTCCTTGCTCCTTGCCCCCTGCAGCCCCGCAGCTGCGGCTCCGGCCCGGGACCTAAGGGCTCACCTCCGCCATGCTGCCGGGCGGCGGCGCCGCCACGCCGTATCCTAGCAACGGTGGCGGCGGGAGGAACCAGATACCGTGGGCGGGCCCTAAACAAGGCTGCGCGCTGTGGGCGTGGCTGCGTGGGCGATGGGCGTGGTCGATCGTTGGTGGGCGGAGTCAGACTCGGGCTGTTTGTGGTGGGCGGGGGTACCTCGGTGGGCGGGTCCAATGTGAGATGGGCGGGGCAAACTCAGTGTGGCGTGTGGGTGGTGGGCGGGGCTTAGCTCGATGGGCTGAGTGCATGTGTGGTGAGCGGGAGCTTAGCATGGTGGGCGGGGCTAGTTCAGTGAACTGTCAATGTATAGTAGGTGGGGTTAGCTAAGTGGGCGGGGCTTAGATCGCGGCCAGGACTAGGTCTGAAGGGCTGAGTCAATGGGTGGTAGGTGGGGCTTAGCTAGCTGGGCGGGGCCTAGCTGAGCGGGAGGTGACGTAACGGGGAGGGCGTGGCCAGGGTCTCGTGGGTCCATGAGCAGTGGGTGTGGCCTGAGTGGTGGGCGGGGCCTGGTCAAAGGATGAGGGTGTCGTGTTGTGGGCCGGGCCATGGCTTGGTGGGCGTCGCCTGATAGCTGTACTTGCTTGGTGGGCGGGGCCTGACTCTGGGTGGTATCTTGATCTGTGGGCGTGGTCATAGCATGGTGGGCGTGGCCTAATGGACACCGCCCACAGTTTTGCCACAATGAAGGGATATAAATCAATCCAGCACAGTGAATAAACCCCGTCCGTGAGGGGTGGTCAGAGAGGGAAGGATTTTGAGTCCAGAGAAGAGCAACGAAGCTGGTGAAGGGACTGGAGAACAGACCTTATGAGGAGCGGCTGAGAGAGCTGGGGTTGTTTAGCCTGGAGAAGAGGAGGCTGAGAGGAGATCTCATTACTCTCTACAACTCCCTGAAAGGTGGTTGTGGAGAGGAGGGAGCTGGCCTCTTCTCCCAAGGGACAGGGGACAGGATGAGAGGGAATGGCCTCAAGCTCCACCAGGGGAGATTTAGGCTGGAGATTAGGAGGAGGTTTTTCACACAGAGGGTCATTGGGCATTGGAATAGGCTGCCCAGGGAGGTGGTTGATTCCCCTTCCCTGGAGGTGTTTAAGACACGGGTGGATGAGGTCTTGAGGGACTTGGTTTAGTGTTCGATAGGAATGGTTGGACTAGAAGATCCGATAGGTCCCTTCCTACCTGGTTGTTCTGTGATTCTGTGATTCTGATTCTGAGGCCCAGGCATGCCCACAGCGATGCACTAAATATGCACAAAAGTTTAGTAAAACAGCTTAAATAAAAAGAATTAAGTCACCACGAGCAGCAGGGAGAAGCTGGACCCAGTCTGCTGCATTCATTGAAAAGACTGGGGTTTATTACCTTGGATATCTGACTTAATCCAAGAAGTTATAGAAAGATTGATTCACCTTCCTGGAGGTGTTTAAGGGGTGGGTGGATGAGGTGCTGAGGGACATGGTTTAGTGTTTGATAGGAATGGTTGGACTCGATGATCCGGTGGGTCTCTTCCAACCTGGTGATTCTATGATTCTATGATATTTGTTTGCTGATTTATTTGAGGCCACAACCCTCGGGCGGTTAATTGAATCCCTGCTTTAAGCTGTAGCGGCATGAAAATGATAAGGCATGTGCAAGGATTTAAATAAGCAAATAGAGGGAAAATAAATAGAGGGAAAATAAAGAGATGGAAAAATAAATAAATAAATACACACATAAATACATAATTAAGTGGAAGCAAATAAATAAATGGAAATAAATAAATAAATTGAGGAAGATACCACCATAACATCACCCAGGAGACTTGTAGACAGTTTGGGGCAGGGACCACGGCAATACACGTCTTCTGGAAAGTGTAAGAGGAACCTTCTGGACACTAGAAGGTAACAATAAGAATTGATAAAAGAAAGCCTGAGAGGGGGGAAGGGAGTAGGGGTTGAGATGCATTTCCTGGCATCCCTGCTGCTGTGAGGAATCCCAGCAGTAGGTGTCATGCCACCTCCACAATGGCTGAAGAACTAGCCACTAGGAAAGCGCTGCTGGCAGCCCTGACAACCTTTTCTAATTAATAGAATCATAGAATCACCTGGTTGGAAGAGACCCATCGCATCATCGAGTCCAACATAATTGCTGGGTGAACGTGTGTAGATGGATGAGGTTCTGCATTCGCATGAAATTTTGCTCAATTTACTCAGCTAATAGAACAATGGGAGTTGGCCACTAAGGAAAGCAAGATTTGTCCAACAATTTGCTGATATTAAAATCTTATTTTGCTTATTTTATAAGTATGTTACATAAATATTACTTACCTAACTGCTAGTCCTGTAAAGTGGAATCTATCATAGCCTCCTGGCTTCCCACACTATGATGCCAACAGATGCTGTTTGTTGGCTGATGTTCCTTTGATAGGAATGGTTGGACTCGATGACCCAGTGGGTCTCTTCCAACCTGGTGATTCTATGATTCTATGATATACGCTGGAAGCTAGTTTACCTGCTCAGAGATACATCAATTTTGCAGCATTAAAAGGAACAAGAGCTTACTCTTCTATTTCTCCAGTAACAAGGGAACACTATAAGGTCTCTGATTACTTAATTATCCAACTGATGTTTTTACTATATTCTTTCTGAATGTCCTCTCTTTCTGTTACTTTCAAAATAAATGATGACTCTATAATGTGAACACTCGTTCAGTTTAAATTGGATTGAGGCTTTCTGCTTTGCCCATGAAGATCACGCAACAGATCACAAAAAGCAGTAACCTTTGATCATGCTTGTCACTGGTGTCGAGCCAATCGTCTCAAGAGGAAGAAACATACCATATCTCATTACCATTTTCATTATAAGCGAAGTTATGGAAATGTTTTAATTAATAGAAACACCCAAGTAAATTAGTTCTGAGACAGAAGCTAAAGCTGACAAGCAGTCTGTGTATAACATACACTCGCATGCTCTACATAAAATAGATGACAATTATGGAAAGCAGCTGAAAATTATGTCAGTGACCTGGGAACTAAGCTGAACTTTCCATTCCTCCACATGGTTTGAAACTGCCAACCAGTTTCCTGCACTGGTTTTTTCACTCCCAGTTCTGCCTGCCACACATGTTAGAAGACTCATCTCTAGTACCCTTCTCTGAGCCAAACTCAGGGATTCTCCAAGACCACTGGAGGAATGTAATGTTCTGCTGATCCACATCAGTCCCATCAGACACTAACCCGTGTCCCTCAGCACCTCATCCACCCGCATCTTAAACCCCTCCAGGGAAGGTGACTCAACCCCCTCCCTGGGCAGCCTGTTCCAGTGCCCAATGACCCTTTCTGTGAAGAATTTGTTCCTAATGTCCATCCTAAACCTTCCCTGACTGAGCTTGAGGCCATTCCCTCTTGTCCTGTCCCCTGTCCCTTGGCAGAAGAGCCCAGATCCCTCCTCTCCACAACCTCCATTAAGGTAGTTATAGAGAGCACTGAGGTCTCCTCTCAGCCTCCTCTTCTCCAGGCTAAACATTGTTGTATTTATAATAAATAATTGCTAAATATTGTTGTATTTAATTTCCGTGGCAGCAATAGTGACATGACAGAGCCACGGATTACGTTCCAGTGTGTGGGGAACTGTGGTCCTGTTACTCGGTTGCTCACAGCTTCAGGTCCTGCCCAACATCTGAGTAAGGTTAGCGGAGCTTGGCTCATTATCACATAAATTGCTACCTTTAGCATGATAATCATCTTATCCTTCTGCAGTGCAATACTCAAACAATGAATCATATGCTGGAGTTGTCAGGATATGTGCTTCCAGCTTTCCCTACTCTTTCAAACTGCTGAACTGCATAAAAAGAAACTAATACAAATCAAATGAATGTGTCTTGATTTGACTTTTCCATTTGCATGCATTGTATTGTTATCATAATTCTGTACCATCTTAGGTGGCACAGCAAGTTGATACTGAATGGGATGGTGGATACATAATATAATCTGCCGGGATGTGAGCCCAACTTTGAAAAATGTTCCAGCCTTTTCTCAGTTCAGTTGCCTGTATCCCAGAGGGATTTTGCATACGAATGTAAATCACAGTCACTGTAACCTATAGTGATTTGCATTGTCCAGTGTGTGTAGGTATGTATATCCACGGTTAGAATTAGTAATTACTACCTTGTCAGGCTTTATGCAGACATCTTCCTTTGGCTTCGGTGATGAATTTCTGTGATCTTGGGGAAGGATCTGTTTTCTCTCCTGCTGCTGCGAAGTTCCCAGGGGAAATAAATAATGCACCAAGACAGGCTGAGTCCTGCAGCAGAGCAGCAGGGAGATCCCAGCACTGTTCTCGCTCCAGATGATTTTCATAGATTAGGGCATAATGAGAAAGGAATGTACTAACAACACCCAGGTTGCCAATAAACCTGAATAAACTTGATTCAGACACCAAAGAAACAATACCTGTACGCACACATTTATGGACGCAAAGCCTTTAAATCACATTAGAAGTGTTACTTAATTCAATAAGCACTTCAGGAAATTCAAAGGACAGGCTGACTGCACATTCCCAGGTAGCAGTCACAAGCCAGACGGCATCAACGCGAAGCTGCACCACCACATCTGCCTGGGGCTCTCTTGATATCATGACTCAGTGCAGCGCAACATGCAGATTGTCCCCCGACTGCAGCACATGTGCACCACCTGAGCTTGAAAAATATCAAAGCAGTAGAGATGGAACGTGCAACATGCTTATGAGGAGCAACTGAGAGAGCTGGGGGTGTTTAGCCTGGAGAAGAAGAGGCTGAGGGGAGACCTTATTGCTCTCTATAACTACCTGAAAGGAGGTTGTGGGGAGGAGGGAGCTGGGCTATTCTCCCAAGTGACAGGACAAGAGGGAATGGCCTCAAGCTCCACCAGGGGAGGGTCAGACTCAACATAAGGAAAAAATTCTTCACAGAAAGGGTCACTGGGCACTGGAACAGGCTTCCCAGGGAGGTGATTGACTCACCTTCCCTGGAGGCATTTAAGGTGCGGGTGGATGAGGTACTAAAAGACATGGTTTAGAGATTAGTGGGAATGGTTGAACTCAATGATCCGCTGGGTCTCTTCCAACCTGGTGATTCTATGATTCTATGCTCTAGCAGTGGTTATGCAAGACAGCTGTTGCCCTCTACTCTGCTCTTGTGAGCGAGACCTCACCTGGAGTACTGTAACTTGTTCTAAAGTCCTCAGCACCAGAAGGATGTCGATCTGTTGGAATGAGTCCAGAGGAGGCCACAAAGATGATCAGAGGGCTGGAGCGCCTCCCACATGAGGACAAGCTAAGAGAGCTGGAGTTCTTCAACATAAAGAAGAAAAGAGAGACCTTCCAGCAGCCTTCCAGTACTTAAAGGAGGCTACAGGAGAGCTGGGGAGGGGCTCCTTATCAGGGAGTGCAGGGATAGGATGAGGGGTAACGATTTTAAGCTGATTTAAATTAGATAGTAGGTAGAAATTTTTTTACCATGAGGATTGCAAGACACTGGCACAAGCTGCTCAGAGAAGTTGTGACTGCCCCATACTTGGAGGAGTTCAAGGCCAGGGTGGATGAGTCTTTGAGCAGCCTGATCTAGTGGAAGGTGTCCCTGCCCATGGCAGGAGGGTTGGAACTGGATGATCTTTAAGGTCTCTTCCAACCCGAACCATTCTATGATTCTATGCTGTGGGAAGAGGAAAGGTGCAATAAAGGTATCTGCATTTCCCCTAAATTGGAGAGATGTTATTATGCTCTTACTCAGACCTGGCACCCATAAGCTCCTTTATGAGCAAAGTTATTTCTCTGCTGGATCCATAAAAAGATACCCTTTACCTGTAGAATGAAAGCAGTGTTGGAGGCCACTTCTTTTGAATATCCTACTGTTAAGTTAACCCTGCTGTGCCTCAGCTCCCCGACCCTACAGAGAAAATTGTGCCACTTCACTGCCCCCACAGGATGTTGGACAGATCATAGAATCACAGAATCTGGCTAAAGTTAGAAACCAGAATGTAAGATGTAAATTTGAAGGGGGTTTCTGTTACATAATAGATTTTTTAAAAAAACAATTCTGAGTATATCTCCTTTCTCCAGGAGAATTTTGCCAGAAAAATTAAAATAGCATCTTTTTTATATTTCTTTACACGGGCAGCAGTTTTGTTTGAAAGGCCTGAAAGTTTGGACCTCCCCAGTATGTAAAGTCCTAGAGTCAGGGAAGAGGAGGGTAATGGCCTCTTCTCCCAAGTGACAGGGGACTGGACGAGAGGGAATGGCCTCAAGCTCCACCAGAAGAGGTTTAGGCTGCACATTGGGAAAAAAAAATCCACAGAAAGGGTCATTGGGCAGTGGCAGAGGCTGCCCAGGGAGGGGGTTGAGTCAACTCAAGGGGTTTAAGGGATGGGTGGATGAGTTGCTGAGTGATTGATGGGAATGGTTGGACTTGATGGGTCTCTTCCAACCTGGTGATTCTATGATTCTATAATCTTGCTGGTAATTTTATTGTGTAAGAAACATCTGTACATAGGAACCTGAGGAAGCAGAAGAGTGCAAAACTTAGAAGAGGAAGTGTATTATTTTTATTTTTTTTTTATTGGAAGTGTGCTTTGAAACGATGGAAACTGTATTTCAGCAGGCAGGATATTTGTGAATTAGAAACATGGAATAATAGAATCATAGAATCACCAGGTTGGAAGAGACACACTGGATCATTGAGTCCAACCATTCCCAATGTTTTGGGCTAGAAGGGACCTTAAATATCATACAGTTCCAACCCTTCTGCCATAGGCAGGGACATCCCTCTGGATCAGGCTATCCAATGCCCCATCCAACCTGGCCTTGAATCATAGAACAACCAGGTTGGAAGAGACCCACTGGATCGAGTCCAACCATTCCTATCAAACACTTAACCATGTCCCTCAGCACCTCATCCACCTGTGCCTTAAAAACCTCTAGGGAAGGTGACTCAACCACCTTCCTGGGTAGCCTGTTCCAATGCCCAACATCACATCACAAACATCATAACATAAACTCTTCCAGAAAATAGCATCTGAAATTAAAAGGAATGCCCCTGGTTCAAATCCAGGCAATACTAGCACATTTGAAGATTTGCTGCTTCTTTTACATGCTTAATAGAAATTGCAATTTCTATAATTCTGAATTTGAGACTTTGGAACTGAAATCCTAAATTAATTTGGTTGTTTGTGGAGAGGACACACACATATGCTTTGGGGGCTTTTTTGGTTGTTTTGGTTTTTCCCCATTAAAGCAGAACAGAAAATAGAGCTTGACTCTTAGCAACTACTGAATTAAGAGACAGTTGCAAGTAAAGTAAAATTCAGTATTTGTATAACTTGGACACCCCCAGGGTTGGGGCAGCCCCAGCTTCCCTGGGTGAAGAAATTCCTCCTTCTGTCTAGTCTGAATCTGCCCCTCTGCTCTTTATAGAATCATAGAATCACCAGGTTGGAAGAGACCCATCGGATCATCAAGTCCAACCATTCCTATTGAACACCAAACCATGTCCCTCAGCACCCTGTCCGCCTGTGCCTTAAACACCTCCAGGGAAGGTGAATCAACCACTTCCCTGGGCAGCCTGCTCCCGTGCCCAATAGCCCTTCCCGTGAAAAACTTCCTCCTAATCTCTAGCCTAAATCTCCCCTGGTGGAGCTTGAGGCCATTCCCTCTCGTCCTGTCCCTTGGGAGAAGAGCCCAGCTCCCACCTCTCTACAACATCCCTTCAGGTATAGAGAGCAATGAGGTCTCCCCTCAGCCTACTCTTCTCCAGGCCTAACACCCCCAGCTCTCTCAGCCGTTCCTCATAAGGCCTGTTCTCCAGCCCCTTCTCCAGCTTCGTTGCTCCTGTCAGAACTTGCTCCAGAGCCTCAACATCCTTCTTGTGGTGAGGGGCCCACAACTGAACCCCGGGGGACACCACTTGTCACTGGCCTCCAGCTGGATTTAAGACCATTTACCACCACTCGATTCAAATAGAATCCAATGAAACTCTTTAAGTATTTATTACATGGGAAAGTAAAAGGCAGCGCTGGGCGGTTCAGAGAATCTCAGCTTCTCCGGCCCCGCAAAAGTTATAGTTCCTTAAACAGTTCCTGGTGAAGGGGCTGGAGAACAGACCCTATGAGGAGCAGCTGAGAGAGCTATGGTTGTTTAGCCTAGAGAAGAGGAGGCTGAGGGGAGACCTCATTACTCTCTACAACTACCTGAAAGGAGGTTGTAGAGAGGAGGGAGCTGGGCTCTTCTCCCAAGTGACAGGGGACAGGACAAGAGGGAATGGCCTCAAGCTCCACCAGGGGAGATTTAGGCTAGAGATTAGGAGGAAGTTTTTCACACAGAGGGTCATTGGGCATTGGAATAGGCTGCCCAGGGAGGTGGTTGATTCACCTTCCCTGGAGGTGTTTAAGGCACGGGTGGATGAGGTATTGAGGGACTTGGTTTAGTGTTTGATAGGAATGGTTGGACTAGATGATCCGATGGGTCCCTTCCAACCTGGTTGTTCTGTGATTCTGTGATTTTCTCAGAGCCGCGGGGACCTTGCAGCTTGTTTGCCTCAGGCGGCGGAGTGATCTCCCCACTGCCCCGTGTCCTGTCGCAACTCGGCTCTGTGCAAAGCCCCCCCAAGTTCCTCCTTGCTCCAGGGCAGGGGTTCAGCATCCCTGAGACCCTCTCGGCTTCCATGAGAAGCACCCGCGAGATCCTCGTCCCCCGGCAGGGACCGGGCGGGGGCTCCGAGAGAAGGAGGAGAGAGAGAGAGAGAACCCCACAGACCAACGGGAAAAGGAAGCGGCGCCGGGCCGGGCGCGACCCAACCGCCGGCATCGGCGCGAGAGGAGCGGACACCGGCAACACACCCACCACAGCCCGGTGAGAGGGGGCACGGGACACCGGGGGGGGACACCGGGGTGGGACATGGGGATAGAACGTAGGGACCTCATTACTCTCTACAAGTACCTGAAAGGAGGTTGTAGGGAGGAGGGAGCTGGACTCTTCTCCCAAGTGACAGGGGACAGGACGAGAGGGAATGGCCTCAAGCTCCAGCAGGGGAGATTTAGGCTGGACATTAGGAGGAAGTTTTTCACACAGAGGGTCATTGGGCATTGGAATAGGCTGCCCAGGGAGGTGGTTGAGTCACCTTCCCTGGAGGTGTTTAAGGCACGGGTGGATGAGGTCTTGAGGGACTTGGTTTAGTGTTAGATAGGAATGGTCTGACTAGAAGATCCGATGGGTCCCTTCCTACCTGGTTGTTCTGTGATTCTGTGACGGGACACGGGGATGGGACACCGGGACTGGAAACTGGGATGGGACACGGTTAACAGGAGTGGGACACGGGGATGGAACACGGGAAACGGGAGTGGGACATGGGGATGGGACACCGGGATGGGACATGGGGATAGGACGTAGGCACAGGACACGGGGAACAGGAGTGGGACATGGGGATGGGACACGGGGATAGGACATAGGGACGGGACACGGGTAACAGGAGTGGGACACGGGGATGGAACACGGGAAACGGGAGTGGGACATGGGGATGGGACACCGGGATGGGACATAGGGATGGGACATGTGGATGGGACATGGAGATAGGACGTAGGGACGGGACACGGGGAACAGGAGTGGGACACAGGGATGGGACACGGGGATGGGATACAGGGATGGGACACGGGAATGGGACATGGGGATAAGACGTAGGGACGGGACACAGGGATGGGACACGGGGAACAGGAGTGGGACACGGGGATGGGACACAGGGATGGGACACCGGGATGGGAAATGGGGATGGGACATGGGAATGGGACGTGGGGATGGGACACGGGGAGCAGGAGTGGGACACAGGGATGGGACACAGGAATGGGACACCAAGCTGGGACGTAGGGACAGGACATGGGGATGGGACATGGGAACGGGAGGAGGGGAAGAGGACATGGGGATGGGACATGGGGACAGGACGTGGGAATGGTACTCGGGACACGGGGATAGGACATGGGGAAAGGGAGGAGGGGAAGGGGACATGGGGATGGGGACATGGGGACAGGACATGGGAATGGGGCACGGGACACGGGGATGGGACATGGGGAAAGGGAGGAGGGGAAGGGGACATGGGGATGGGACATGGGAATGGGACACGGGGATGGGACATGGGGAAAGGGAGGAGGGGAAGGGGACATGGGGATGGGACATGGGAATAGGACACGGGACACGGGGATGGGACATGGGACACAGGTATAGGACGTAGGGATGGGACACAGGAATGAGACATGAAGATGGGACACAGGAATGGGACTTGGGAATGGGACATAGGGAGGGGACATAGGGAGAGGACATGGGAATGGGACATGGGGACAGGAGTCAGGCACGGGTGATGGGAGCAGGGGAAGAGGATGGGACACAGGGAACAGGAGGGGTACATGGGGGGATGGGACACAAGGAGCGAGACATGGGGACAGCAAGGGGACACGGGAATGGGAGTCAGGCACAGGGAACAGGACACAGGGAGGGGGATGTGGGGAATGAGGGGGGACATGGGGAATGGGACATGGGGACGGACGGGGAGATGTACATGAGGAATGCAAGGGGGAAACAGGGAAGGGGAGGGGGGCAGGGAACAGGAGATGGACATGAGGTGCAGGAAGTGGATGCGGGGACTGGGAGGTGAACATGGGGAATGAGAGGTAGACATTGGGAGCAGGAGGTGGACACAGGGAGTGGGATGCAGGTGGCTTGTGGAGCCCAGAGAGCTGCAGGAGGTCTGGCTGTAGCCCCTCCAGTAGAGAGCACAGGCCTCTCCACAGGATCAAATCCAAGACCTCACTGCCGTCTCTCTCTGTGGATTGCAGATGGCACGGGGGGTCCTTAGGCCCGTGGTGACCTGGGACACGTACAGTCCATACAAAACGCATCCTTGAGTGTTGCTGCAGGTTCACTATTTACATGCCTTCAGCTGAGCTTGTTACAAAACTTCTTTGCTTTTCTTCTGACATACACTAAATCTCTGTAGTAAGTCCGAAGGCACTGAGTGATGTTTTCAGGAGAGCTGCTGTTCACGTGTGTGTAGCTGTTTGAAGAGAGCTGGTTGGTACTTGTAGCTCAAATTGGAGAGAGTCAGGTCTGGGATGCTGGAAGTCATGGGCTGTGCAAGTGACACACAGAACCAGAGCCTTAGTGGCCTTTTCATCTCCCACTCAAGCAGTTTGCTTGGGAACTGCCGTATTAAAAACCCTCAGGGAAATAGGAGATGTTGCTATGTGGTCAGGCAGGATGAGCTCCAGCAGTGTCTCTAAGCAAACATTACTATTAACATGTTTTTGATGAGTGCCATAAGCCTAAACCATGCCCAGAGCATCTCGAGGTGTGAGTGTTCGGCACAAACTGCCAGACAAGGCCATGAACCATCAGGCAAGCAGCCCTTGGACAGGAGATTTGGTTTGTGAGGTTTTTGAGTTTGGTTTGGTGACAATGATAATGCTCTTCTGCAATTCTAACAAAAGTGATTCTGCCTGCTTTCATAGAATCATAGAACAACCAGGTTGGAAGAGACCCATCAGATCATCGAGTCCAACCATTCCTATCAAACACTAAACCATGTCCCTCAGCACCTCATCCACCCATGTCTCAAACCCCTCCAGGGAAGGTGACTCAACTCCCTCCCTGGGCAGCCTGTTCCAGTGCCCAATGACCCTTTCTCTGAAATGTTTTTTTCCCAACGTCCAGCCTAAATCTCCCCTGGTGGAGCTTGAGGCCATTCCCTCTTGTCCTGTCACCTGTCCCTTGGGAGAAGAGGCCAGCTCCCTCCTCTCCACAACCTCCTTTCAGGTAGTTGTAGAGAGTAATGAGGTCTCCTCTCGGCCTTCTCTTCTCTAAGCTAAACAACTCCAGCTCTCTCAGACGCTCCTCATAGGGAGATAGACATAGATAGACATCTGCTTTTAAAACTCACTGGACCAGGTTTGCCTTAATGTACTTGAAAGGAGTTTCTTTGGTCCTTCGGGAAAAGCAGAGCATGGAAATTTGGGGATGGAAACCTAAAGCCTTCGCTTCAGTCTTGGTTTGAGTACAATGGTTTTTTTCATGCGGCTTCCACATGGGAATCTACATATACAATGCGATTGCCACATACGTGGAGATTAATTTGCTGAAAGTGAGAGAGCAGGTGTCAGTACTGGGATCAGCCCTGAGGGCTGCTTGGCTCCCAGCTGGTAGGTGACACTTTTTCGCATGACACAAGAGTGCAGAACGCAGTTCGATGTGTTTGCAGCAGCAGCACTTTGTGCTGCTGCTGCAAACACATCGAACTTGCGTTCTCAAAGTGCATATCAAAGGCATTGTGCCTGTTTGTCAAGAGCTCAGTCTGTGACCTCTCCCCACCTAACTATCTTCCTCTTTCTGAGGCTCAGAGAATTACAATATAATAAGAACAGCATTTTTTCCTGCCCCCCCCTCTCCACCTCCAGTGCCTCCAGTCAGACTAAATAACTATAGTCAGGGACTGGGGGACTTGGCTTTTCCTGAGTCATCGTTTCAGGCTGTCTGATGACTAGAGCTATCAAAGCTGCATGCCCTGCTCCTCTTTTGGTTTTTTTGGTTAGTTCTCTCCATGGTAATAAAGGCTCCCGTGTGCCTCTGCTGCTTGATGGTCTCAGAGGGATTCCAGGGCTTGTGATCCTCCTTATACAGCAATGAATAACAGGGAGAGGGAATGTGACCCACAGAAACCTAATGCTGCCGCTCCACAAGCTGACCTAACTAATTTCTACAGTTGTTTTTTTTTAAGCAAAAACTACATGGTTTCCATAGAACAATTCGAGGCTCACTTTTGCCACTGCCTGCCTGCTGACTGTTGTTTCAGTATCTAGGAGTTTGCCTGCAAATTAATTCATAGAATCATAGAATCATAGAACAACCAGGTTGGAAGATCATTGAGTCCACCCATTCCTATCAAACACTAAACCATGTCCCTCAGCACCTCATCCACCTGTCCCTTAAACACCTCCAGGGAAGGTGAATCAACCACCTCCCTGGGCAGCCTATTCCAATGCCCAATGACCCTTTCTGTGAAAAACTTCCTCCTGATGTCCAGCCTAAATATCCCCTGGCGGAGCTTGAGGCCATTCCCTCTCGTCCTGTCCCCTGTCACTTGGGAGAAGAGCCCAGCTCCCTCCTCTCTACAACCTCCTTTCAGGTAGTTGTAGAGAGTAATGAGGTGTCCTCTCAGCCTCCTCTTCTCTAGGCTAATTAATGCAGGTAGTGCGACATCAAGAAACACACTGAATGTCTTCTATTGGGATATACTTGATTTTTTGCCAGTAGCTTAAATCAGTTCCCCGAGTACAACAGGTACACAGCAAAAGGAGTGGTTATTTTTCTAATTGTATTGCTTTCTCCTGTCCCCTCTAAGACAACTATCCTGTCAAAATTAAATCTAAATTCAACCTCTGTCAACAAGATCAACGCAGAAACATGGAGTGTCCTGATTTGGGAGGGACCCACAAGAATCGTCAAGTCCAACTCCTGTCCCTGCATAGAAGAATCCCAACATTCACACCACGTGTCTGAGGACATTGTCCAAATGCATCTTAAATATCATCAGTCTTGGTGCCATGACTGCTTCCCTGGGGAGCTGTTCCAGTGCTCCACCACCCTCTGGGTGAAGACTAATATCTGACCTCAGCCTCCCCTGCTATGTTGGCTGAGGTCCTGGCACTGGTCAACAGAAAGAAGAGCTCAGCGCCTGCTCCTCCTCCTTCTCTTGTGAGGAAACAGTAAACTGGAGTGAGGTCTTCCCTCAGTCTCCTCTTCTCCAGGCTGCACAGACCATGTGTCTTTAGCTGCATCAAGAAGTAGTTATCTTGGGAGCTCTGATAAAGTACATGACCTCCATGAAGAGTCTGCAGGAGTCTCCTTGCTGTCCAGTCATAGAACTGCAATTTCAATCCATAGCGATGGAGAAAGGGAGCTGGAAAAAAGCTCCTGGCTTGTTCCCTCAGATCCCCTTTTAAATGGGCTGTTGGGTGGGCCAGCTCTCCGAAGTGTTAATATAATCCATTTATTCTGGGGAAAAAGCAGGTTTGCTGCCAAGCGGCATACTTTCCATCAGCACATGTAATTGCTGGGTGGTGAAGAGAGGTAGAGACTCTGGTTTTACGGCTGGAAGGAGGGAGCAGGGTGCATGTTGAGCGGCATCATTGTGTTCCCAGCCACGAATTCCAGGTTTTGCAGGGACGTGGGCTCAGCTGTGTAAGCAAAACCTTCTGCCCATTCACCCCTCAGCTTGGCCAATAGGAAGGAAGGCAGCCAAGCTTCAAGTAGCTCAGGGGATGGTGAGCTGGCCCAGAGATGCAGCTGTGATAGACTCTTTTTTATTTTTTTTTTGAATGTTTGTTTTGTTTGGTTTGATAGCCCCACAGATGTGGGTCACGCGAAGCTGGCTGAGCCAACCTTGACTCTGCTATATGCAAACCCACCTCGGAGCTGTGCACTTCGGGCTGGTGGTTCAGCAATAAAAACAGGTTTTACTGCCAGGACCTGAAGGCCAGGCTGGCTGCTGAGGTTCACTGGAGCAGGATGGGCCTGTCTTGTGGCACGGAAAGGTGGTTTTGTATAGGGCAGACCCACAAGAAGCACTGTGCTGTGTTACTTGAGCTACCTCTGAAGGAGCAAGAGGAGGTTCGTGCCAGTGTGTGAGGATGCAGTGCAGACTCATCCACTGCTGGGAGGGATTTTCTTGTGACCTTGGACCTCCCATCCAGTCAAGTTTTCTCCAACATCTGCAGACATATAGGAGAGGGAGTCCGTGACTTAAGCACTCTATTTTGAGATTAAAAAAATTATTTTAGCAAGTGAGAGTATCCAAGTCCTGTAACAGCAGTTCCCTCAAGCACTTCATGGTTCCTTTCCTCCAAGCTTAAGTGCCTATCATAGAATCATAGAATAACCAGGTTGGAAGAGACCCACCAGATCATCGAGTCCAACCATTCCTATCAAACACTAACCCATGTCCCTCAGCATTTCATCCACCCATCCCTCAAACCCGTCCAGGGAAGGTGACTCAACCCTCTCCCTGGGCAGCCTCTACCAGTGCCCAATGCCTCTTTGTTTGAAAATTTTTTTTCCTAATATCCAGCCTGACCCTCCCCTGGTGGAGCTTGAGGCCATTCCCTCTCATCCTGTGGCACCTAACTGGCCCTAAACCACCACACAACTTGGCATTGCAGGTCTTGAGTGCTAACAAACATCCATTGGGATATTACAGCATGGATCCAAACCTTTTGGGACGAGAGCATCTTGCTCCTGTGCTCAACATCCCATGCTGGTGCTGGTGGCGTCGTGGCACGGGTTGAGTAGAGTGGCAAGCTGAGAGGAGACCTCATTACTCTCTACAACTACCTGAAAGGAGGTTGTAGAGAGGAGGGAGCTGACCTCTCCTCCGAAGTGACAGGGGACAGGACAAGAGGGAATGGCATCAAGCTCTGCCAGGGGAGATTTAGGCTGGAGATTAGGAGGAAGTTTTTCACAGAAAGGGTCATTGGGCATTGGAATAGGCTGCCCAGGGAGGTGGTTGATTCACCTTCCCTGGAGGTGTTTAAGGGACAGGTAGATGAGGTGCTGAGGGACATGGTTTAGTGTTAGATAGGAATGGTTGGACTCGATGATCCAATGGGTCTCTTCCAACCTGGTTGTTCTATGATTCTATGATTCTAAGCAGCTCTGAAGGCTGCAAAGTGCTGAAAGGTCAGGGCAGAGCCTGCTTGCCCGATTTAGCCTCACGGTTGAAGACGGAAATGTAGAAGTGAAACTTTACACACGGTCTGGTCAGAGCAGGTATGTGGGAGGAGGGAGGGCTGAGCCATCCCCTCCCCAACTGCTGCAGAAGTGAAAGGGCTCAGGAGAACAAGGAGCATCAACCTTATACTGAGCCCTTAAGGGACCCAGATCTGAAGCGCAGCTCAGCCCATGGAAGGGCTACGCGTGCTTCCATCATCCGTTGGATGCAGACAGCGAGTTGGAAGTAGTCTTGGCTGGTAACTAGGGTGGTGGATCCCTGTTCCCCCAGCCCCTCTGTGCACAATTGAGTAACCGCTCCTTTCTCTCCCTACAGCCAGCTTGGAGGGCTTTGTTTTGTTTCCTGTTTTCATCTAAGATTTCTTAACTTCTCTCTCCTAAAATATGGTCTTTTTCCTTTTGTGGTTGGGTTTCACATCTTCCGGTATGATCTTAAACTTATTTCCTGCCTCTTCTCCTGCGTTTTCGGTTTCTCGCAGTAGCTGGCTAAGCCCAGCTCCCCAGGCAAGTATTTCTACCTCCCAAGCTGCTTAAAGCAGCTGGATGCCTTTTCTGCCACAAACCAATCACAGACCAAACTGTCGCAGCCCTTGCACTTATGCTGCTGCTAATTTAACCCTAATCCGTTTTGGAAGGAGAGGCCTGATGAGTGAGGATGGAGTCAGGGAAGGTCCTCGCTTGCCGGTATGTCTGCTTCTTTCTCATGGGAAAAAAACCCCATTTTAACTCCCCTCTCCACCCCCCCAATCACTTCAAAGCTGATTATTTCTGGTCTCTTGAGCTTTTACGATCGTTTTATTAGGTAAGAGGGTGAATTAATCTCTCTTTTAATCAATCCCTAATTTAGGTAACTGCATTATGTACCTATCTTCTGCCTGAACTTCCTCATTCATCCTCTTTGTGTTTTGCAGAGTTCTTGGCTTTGCTTCGGTGGCGAGGGACTGACTACAGGCTTCTCTGCAACACACCAGTCGTCGTAATGTGAAGTTTAATGAGCACCTGCAAAGCCGTGTAGCAGGTAAGTGCTGCTGGGGTCATTCTTCCTTCCAGGTTTGATGTGATTTTTTTTTTAAAAAAAAAGCTTCTTGATGGGCTCTTGCTAGCAAGATCTTGCAGCAGAAACGCCGGAAGGAAAGTGGCGTGTCTCATGTTTTAGCAAACGTTCCCAGCAGCAGGGGTCAGAGAACACTTGCAAGGCAACAGAAGCAATATTGTGAAGGTTTGATTTGGAAATGGCTTCGGTTTAGAAGCCTCTCTCTTTTGGCAGGCAGTATAAAATTGCTTTTATCTGTATGCCTGGTACAGTTAGGGTCTAGCCAGAGAATGATGCTGGAAGGGAACCAACAGGTCCACACTTTGCTGACAGCAGCTGCTGCTGCGTTTGCTGTTGTGCAGGAGAGCTTGCCAGAGGTACTGTACCCAGACTGGGAAAGCACTAGGTCCCCTGCTTCCAGGTGAGAGGGAGAACAAAAGCCTGGAATTGTCTGCACTACTTCTTGATAATCAGGGATGACAGAAGAGGCGGCTGGATTGAAGGGAAAAAGTGGCTTTTACAAGCCAGCAATGTGTAGAGTTTTCATGTTCACACAAAACCCTGTGAAAAACCCACTGAAAGCAGAACTGCTGGGTGGAACCCTGACGTCTGGCAGTGCTGCTTTGTGACAAGAGGCTCTGCGGGTGCCAGTGGTGGGACAGGAGGAACTGGAGCTGATGGCAGCAGTCCTGGTTGCCACCATGTCCTGCTACAGCTCTGAGTGCCTGTTACTTCATGTAGTCTATGGGACTTCTTTTCTTTTTTTATATTCACTCTGGCTCTGTGTCTGGTTTGTGTGATGTTTCTCCTTCTCATCCCAGTCAGTTCAAATGGCCACTCTGGCTGCCCAGGGAGGTGGTTGACTCGCCTTCCCTGGAAGTGTTTAAGGTGCAGGTGGATGAGGTACTGAGAGGCATAGTTTAGAGATTGGTGGGAATGGTTGGGCTCAATGATCCTGTGGGTCTCTTCCAACCTGGCAATTCTCTGATTCTATGAAAGCTCAGCTCCCAGTGTTCCCTGGCGTGCTCCTTCAGCCAGCCCTGAGCCAAGCTGTGGGAGCTGGCCCATTGCCCTACTCTTGTGTGTAAATGAAGCTCTTTCAGTTTTCCTTTCCCTCCACCATTTTTCGTTATTATCCTTCTTCCAGACACAGGTTTTTCTGGCTGACCTAGCACATTATTCATCTCAGCGACGTTTGCCTCAAGGCAGAGATGCTTTTCAACATTTACAGGGAGAACATCTCATGCATCCCACTGCCATGCATGTTGCTTGGAAAAACCAGGCATGGTGTTGGCAAGGATGGGGACCATCGGAGCCAACTGTTGCAGAATTTAAACCCTGTTAGGCATAGTCTCCCATTCATATGATTATTTCAGTTGCCTGGTGAAGGAAAACATGCTGTTCCTTTGCTTTTGAAACCAGGGGAAGAGCACGTAGAGAAGGTTCTTGTGCCTGAACAGAGAAGTGGCATTAGCTGTAAGGCATCAGCTGAGCCATTTGTGTATCCAACTGCATCTTTCTCTGGGTTGCTTCAAGGAATGGTGGGTGAAAAAGTAGAGTTTGCAACCAGACCCAAACGAAAACAAAGATCAGCTTCAGAGCCTTGGTTTTGGTTCTTCCAAATTGCAGAGGAGTTGGTGATATTCGGGGATGACCTGAGCAGGAGAAACGGTTCCCACGCTGCTGCAAGACAAGATGCTCCCTAAGACAAGATGCTACCTGCGTGTGCTGGAGTCCCAGCAGGGCTTCCAGCTTGTTTTGGGGCAAGCACCTGCAGTCATAAGGAGACTTTCCTACATGTAGAGGTAGTTAAATAGTCATCTAGATTTCCTTGGGAGGCAGAGATGGAGATTTGCTGGAAGCTTTTCAGGACAAAGTAGACAAAAACTTTCCAGAAACCTATGCGGAGGCAGAGAGGGGAGACTATATTGTTTTTTCAGACCTCCTTTTTCCCTATTTTTTAAGCTGTTGTAGAATGTTGTTACATACCAGAGATGTAGCTAAGGAGATGTTCTCAAGCTTAATCTTTAACACTTGATGTTCACAGTATGGTGCTTCCCAGAGGGGCTGTACTTGTGTGTCTTATCAGCGCCCAAAATGCTTAGATCCCGACCTATTTCCTCCTGGATGTTCAGGTACCTGACTGCCACTTCTTTTAGACGAGAGTTTAATTTCTAACGACCTCTGGAGATTTGGCAGCCAAATACCTTGGGACTGTTGGAAATGTGAGAGAAAACACTTGGATTTTGTGCAGCATAGCCACTTCTGCCCAGCAGATTGCAACCCATTCATCATAATTGAAGAACACCCTTATCATTTTCACCCAGGCTAATAGAGGCAAGGACGAGATGGCTGATTTTGGGTAGCCAGAATCCACCAGCAGCCCTTCCACTGCTGTAACACACAGTGACATAAATTATCTGGCACAGAAAGGGTCACTGGGCACTGGCAGAGGCTGCCCAGGGAGGTGGTTGACTCACCTTCCCTGGAGGTGTTTAAGGGACTAAGGGATGGGTAGACGAGGTCCTGAGGGAAATGGTTTAGTGTTTGTGATAGGAATGGTTGGACTCAATGATCCGGTGGGTCTCTTCCAACCTGGTGATTCCATAATTCTGTGATTCTATGATTAGGTGACTTGAGGATGTTTTCTTGTGATCAGTGAATTATCTTCAAGCCTTTTAAACTTGAGAAGAGCAACGAAGCTGGGGAAGGGGCTGGAGAACAGACCCTATGAGGAGCAGCTGAGAGAGCTGGGGGTGTTTAGCCTAGAGAAGAGGAGGCTGAGAGGAGACCTCATTACTCTCTACAACTACCTGAAAGGAGGTTGTAGAGAGGAGGGAGCTGGGCTCTTCTCCCAAGGGACAGGGGACAGGATGAGAGGGAATGGCCTCAAGCTCCACCAAGGGAGGTTCAGGCTGGATATTAGGAAAAAATATTTCACAGAAAGGGTCATTGGGCACTGACAGAGGCTGCCCAGGAAGGTGGTTGAGTCACCTTCCTTGGAGGTGTTTAAGGGACGGGTGGACGAGGTGCTGAGGGACATGGGTTAGTGTTTGATAGGAATGGTTGGACTCGATGATCCGGTGGGTCTCTTCCAACCTGGTTGTTCTATGATTCTGTGATTTTATGATTCAACTGTGGTCCCACCTAGCGAGTCAGTGTAAGTATCATAGCCACATACTCTTCTGCAACTAAAGTCAAAAGAAGCTCTGACAGCGCTTGGCTCATGTCCCTCACGCCTCCTTGTTGAGCCGGAGCTGCTTCATGCTTTTGGAATGAGTGCAGGGTTATGATCTCAAGCTCTGAAGGAATTACATGGAGAAATGTTGACTGAAAGGGACACAACACACACTCTCAGCTCAGCTTTGTGTTTGCTGCTAGCCCTGGACTCTTCCAGTTTCCCATGCAGAACTGGAAGCTCCCTCCTAAGCTAACGTCCTCGCTTGCTGCAGCAGAGGGGATTTTTGTGCCTGGGAGCAGGGGCCCCACAGCTATGAGTCACAGTTCCCATTACGTCTTAACTCAGCCTTTAGTGTGCGGAGAGGCTGCCCCTTGGCTTTCAAACAAAGCCTTCCTTTGTGGCAAAGGAAGCAAGTGTATGTGTTCACCCCACACATCCCAAATGAAAACCACGTGGCTTCACAGCCATAACATGTGTGTTTGGTAATTTTGCTACAGCAGCGCGTGTTACATCACTCTTACCCCATCGAGACTTTTCAGAGATTTTTCTTCCCAGCATTCTGTTTACAAGCTCTCCAGGGAAAGAAAGCTGAAAGATTTTTTTTGCTTTTGTTGCTAAGCCCAGGGGACTGAGCAAAGAGCACTATTTAGAAAATTACTAAATACGGCTGCCATGTGGCAATAGGCTGATTTCTGAGTCATTGCCCTGACTGAAAATGTCTCCGAGTTGGTGGCCATGGGTGTCAAAAGGATGAGCTTTATGGAAATATGGTAGAGAAGTGGGACGCTTTGTTTTCTTGGATGGATTCTTCTGATTTTTATTTATTCAAACTCATTTTGAAAAGCAGGGTTAGCCAGCAGGACTCGGCAGCCAACATATTTGTGTGCATGTGTGTCTCTTGGCAGTTTTTACATTCACAACTAGTGAGCCAAGACTGGGCTTTACTGCTTCCCAGAGCGTTTGTGTTGGTTTTCCTCTTCTTTTCTAGAGCCACCAGGTAATGAAGTAAGAGCTCCTGATTCTTCTTGAATTGAGGCTCTGGAGCGAGTCCAGAGAAGAGCAACGAAGCTGGGGAAGGGGCTGGAGAACAGACCCTATGAGGAGCAGCTGAGAGAGCTGGGGGTGTTTAGCCTAGAGAAGAGGAGGCTGAGAGGAGACCTCATTACTCTCTACAACTACCTGAAAGGAGGTTGTAGAGAGGAGGGAGCTGGGCTCTTCTCCCAAGGGACAGGGGACAGGATGAGAGGGAATGGCCTCAAGCTCTGCCAGGAGAGATTTAGGCTGGAGATTAGGAGGAAGTTTTTCACAGAAAGGGTCATTGGGCATTGGAATAGGCTGCCCAGGGAGGTGGTTGATTCACCTTCCCTGGAGGTGTTTAAGGGACGGGTAGACGAGGTCCTGAGGGACGTGGTTTAGTGTTTGATAGGAATGGTTGGACTCTATGATCTGATGGGTCTCTTCCAACCTGGTTGTTCTATGATTCTATGATTCTTCCAGATGCTGGCATGCAGTACGGAATTTGTCTGCTTAGATCAAGGAGCCATCCTAGTGACAGTCAAGGAAATGGGACATTGTAGTAAAAGTGCTCTTTCTTGTCTCTCCTCCTTTCACACCCTCTACCTACCCGGGCAGAAGCTTTCACAGTCTGCTGGTGTTTGATTTTTACTTTATTTTTTTGTTATTATATTTGACTACATTGTATTTTATAAAAAAATAGGGATTTCAGGCAATGGAATAAAGCATTGCTTTTCATTTCTGTGGTGACGCTTTGGCTAGAACAGCCAACTTTCAACTACTATTCCTCCTCAACTGTTTGAATACAAACAGCTGTAACTAGTTAGCAAAACAATAGCCCCAATATCACACAAGCCTCCAATCCCATCCAGTGGTTTTGAGTCCAGATACTTGAGCTTACAGGTCTCTTGAGTGGCTTTATCACTGAGTCGAGACTGTGATAGAGTAGATCTCGGATCAGCCAATTTCCCAGCCTGCAATGACAATTTCTTTTTGCTGTTCTAGTTAGCATCTCAGTGTGGAAGTGTCCGGCAACTGTTGTGCTTTTTACTGTCTGTAAGTGCTCGTTGTTACGTTACTGAAATGGGAGTTCATAGTTTCACACGTAAAACAATCATTCTGCAAGTCATGGAATCACAGAACAACCAGGTTGGAAGAGACCCATCGGATCATCGAGTCCAACTGTCATGCGTGAGCTGTGCCGATATCCACATGGAGGAGGCTGAGAGGAGACCTCATTACTCTCTATAACTACCTGAAAGGAGGTAGTAGAGAGGAGGGAGCTGGGCTCTTCTCCCAAGGGACAGGGGACAGGACAAGAGGGAATGGCCTCAAGCACCACCAGGGGAGATTTAGGCTGGACATCAGGAGGAAGTTTTTCACGGAAAGGGTCATTGGGCATTGGAATAGGCTGCCCAGGGAGGGGGTTGATTCACCTTCCCTGGAAGGGTTTAAGGGACGAGTGGACAAGTTGCTGAGGGACATGGTTTAGTGTTTGATGGGAATGGTTGTACTCAATGATCCGATGGGTCTCTTCCAACCTGGTTGTTCTATGATTCTATGTGCTCTTCTTAGATGGGCTGGAGTGGTGCATCCCTGCTGGGAAATCAACTTTCTAATAATATTTCCATCAACCCTTTTCATATGGAAGCATTCATTTCAATGGATGTACAACATACAGTTAAGTTGGATATAGGGTGTCTGTTTACCTTAAGACGAGGAGAGTCAGAGTAACCACTGCCCATTTTAACAACACGGGTGTGATTTTTCTCCTCCTCATTAAGAATTAAGTGGGGGAAAAGAGAGCAGATTTAATCATCTTGGTAATTGAACCCCTTTTGTGTATTCTAAGTGCCTTTCCCTGAGGTTGCTGCCTGCATGTGCAAGAGGAGGTCACTGAGATCAAAGAGGAGACCTCATTGCTCTCTAACTACCTGAAAGGAGGTTGTGGAGAGGAGGGAGCTGGGCTCTTCTCCCAAGGAACAGGGGACAGGATGAGAGGGAATGGCCTCAAGCTCCACCAGGGGAGATTTAGGCTGGACATCAGGAGGAAGTTTTTCACGGAAAGGGTCGTTGGGCATTGGAATAGGCTACCCAGGGAGGTGGTTGATTCACCTTCCCTGGAGGTGTTTAGGGGACAGGTGGACGAGGTGCTGAGGGACATGATTTAGTGTTTGATAGGAATGTTTGGACTTGATCCAGTGGGTCCAACCTGATGATTCTATGATCCTGAGAGGGCACCAGCCAGAGTGGAGATTGTGTCCATGTGTGCTGATGAATGTGCAAGATAAGCAGCTATTGCATGGGCTCCCGTCCTGCTGGCTTGAGGGGGAGGGAGCTGACGAGGGCTTCCCAACCTTCTTTTTTATTTCTTTGTGTGTGTCTTTTCTCCTCCTACAAAAAAAAAAAAAAAAAAAAAAAACCAACACAAAAGTTCAGACTATTCCAATTGTTTTCCTCACAATTAACAGAAAAAAAAAATGTATTTGCCTTAAAAAGCCAAGCTGTTCCTGGCCAGGATCCTACCACAACAGCTCAGTGCGTGGGTGGGAGCCACATGCACACTTCCTACCTTTCCCCTCCTGCCTCCCTCGCAGCCAGCACTAGGTTCCAATTTGTAAAACCCCTTCTTGGCTGTAGCAGGGGGAACCTGAGGCACTGCACAGATCGCCCACATGCTGCTTACTGGCAGGAGATGAGCTGGTAAAAGTAAAAAAAAACATATTCAGACAACAAGGCAGGATGCTGAGTAACACACTCCTCACGCTGGTAGCTTTGTCTCCTGGTCTCCATGGGCACCCCATCTTGGGTCTAACCTTACAGTGAGTAAACAGTGAGTGCTCTGGGGGTATGAAATGGTTCTGTGTTTATTTAGCAGCTATTCCAGCTGTCCGTAATGGTGGTTGCTGGTTTCCAGGGCAGGAAGAGGGAAGCCAGAATCATAGAATCATAGAATCACCAGGTTGGAAGAGACCCACCAGATCATCGAGTCCAACCATTCCTATCAAACACTAAACCATGTCCCTCAGCACCTCATCTACCTGTGCCTTAAACACCTCCAGGGAAGGTGAATCAACCACCTCCCTGGGCAGCCTATTCCAATGCCCAATGACCCTTTCCATGAAGAACTTTCTCCTAATCTCTAGCCTCAACCTCCCTTGGCAGAGCTTGAGGCCGTTCCCTCTTGTCCTGTCCCCTGTCCCTTGGGAGAACAGTCCAGCTCCCTCCTCTCTGCAACCTCCTTTCAGGTAGTTGTAGAGAGAAATGAGGTCTCCCCTCAGCCTCCTCTGCTCTAGGCTAAACACCCCCAGCTCTCTCAGCCGCTCCTCATAGGGCCTGTTCTCCAGACCCCTCACCAGCCTCGTTGCTCTTCTCTGGACTCGCTCCAGAGCCTCAACATCCTTCTTGTGGTGAGGGGCCCACAACTGAACACAGGATTCAAGGAGCGGCCTCACCAGTGCTGAGTCCAGAGGGAGAATAACCTCCCTGGACCTGCTGGTCACAGCATTTCTCATCCAAGCCAGGATGCCATTGGCCTTCTTGGCCACCTGGGCACACTGCTGGCTCATGTTCAGTCGGCTGTTCAGTGGTGTGATGCCAGGGTGCACTGGGAAATAGTGACTTAGAAATATCCAGATAAATCCTCCACTTGCTGATGAAACTGAAAACGGGTGCCACATCTCCTTGAGTTTGGGAGAAGAACCCTTAGAAGGCAATAACTCCTTTTGAGCCAGAAAGAAAACTTTATACACTCTAGACTTTGGGAGAAGGGAAGACATGGGATTTTCTGACAACATCTTACAAGTGCATCTGTGTGCAGAGAGAGCTGAGGCAGAAGGAAAGGACCTTCAAACATCTTGAGTGCTACTGCAAGAAGAAAAGAAACAGTCTGACCTACTTTTAACCACAGTGGTCACTGGAAAGCTAGGGGTTCAAACTGCAGCGAAGGGAAGTTAATGGAGCATGAGGAGGTTGTGGAGAGGAGGGAGCTGGGCTCTTCTCCCAAGTGACAGGGAACAGGATAAGAGGGAATGGCCTCAAGCTCCAGCAGGAGGGGTTCAGGCTGGACATTAGGAAAAAAAATTTCACAGGAAGGTACATTGGGCACTGTCAGAGGCTGCCCAGGGAGGGGGTTGAGTCACCTTCCCTGGAGGTGTTTAAGGGACGAGTGGATGAGGTGCTGAGGGATGTGAGTTAGTGTTTGATAGGAATGGTTGGACTCGATGGTCCAGTGGGTCTCTTCCAACCTGGTGATTCTATGGTTCTATGAGCAAAAAAGCTTCCGAATGGCAGTAAAAGACTGGAAGACATGAGAGAAACTCCCTGTCCTTCCCAGGGTAAGTCAAGCACTCCTCTGCTTGAACTGATGCTGGTAAAATTACTCCTCTCTTGGACCTGGGGTGCACAGCAGCATCTGCCACTAGAGTAATGTCAGTGCTGCTCACATGCTTATCCACCCCGAATCTGCCTGTCCGTGGGAAGGGAGGGCTGCTCAGTCTTGTACACAGGATGAGCATCAGCATTTCCTTGGAAATACCTGATCTGATGACCCCTGGAGGAAAATATTGCTTCCGAAAGTCCACAGCAGACCTGTCGGGCAGGATGTCCGACTCGGGCTGCGCAACTGACCCTGTTGGCATCGCAGCAGGCCTGGGACAGGATGTCCACAGATGTTACAAAAGGCTAACGTGTTCTCAATCAAATGGGAAAACAATAGTTATCAGCCAAGTGAAGTGGCCTTGTCCAACTGCTGTCCAGCAGCCAGGCAGCTAATACGAGGTGAGGCTTCCAGGCATGGTTTGGAAGGCAGTTGCTCTGCCAAATCTGTCATGTGTAGTCAGGCCAGCTGGCTTGTTCTGGTGTTAAACGTGATTGTGGTACCAGCCCTGACACCCAAACCTTAGCACCTCCTCATGTGTTAGTGCATTCAGTCCTTTTCACTTGTGGCTTTGGTAGAGAATCAGAGTCAGAGCCTGGTTGCACCAGTATCATAGAATCATAGAACAACCAGGTTGGAAGTGACCCATCGGATCATCGTGTCCAACCATTCCTATCAAACACTAAACCATGTCCCTAAGCACCTCATCTACCCATGCCTTAAACACCTCCGGGGAAAGTGAATCAACCACCTCCCTGGGCAACCTCTGACAGTGCCCAATGACCCTTTCTGTGAAAAACTTCCTCCTGATGTCCAGCCTAAATCTCCCCTGGTGGTGCTTGAGGCCATTCCCTCTTGTCCTGTCCCCTGTCACTTGGGAGAAGAGCCCAGCTCCCTCCTCTCTACAACCTCCTTTCAGGTAGTTGTAGAGAGCAATGAGGTCTCCTCTCAGCCTCCTCTTCTCTGGGCTAAACACCCCCAGCTCTCTCAGACGCTCCTCATAGGGCTGAAACATGTATGTGCTGAAACAACTGCAACTGTGCCAGCAACTGAGCTTTGGTACTTTGTCTACAGTGCTAATGCTCAAGAAGACAAGTCAGAGCATGAATTATATCTTCTCTGTCCCAGTTGGTAGCTCATCACACCAACGTCCTGCACGCAAGCTTAATTCATAGGAGGTAAAAGAACAGCAAAAACTCATGCCCCTCAGAATCTCTGTTGTGTTTTTGTGGCTTCTGATTTTCCTGACTGGGCTGTGTGTGCCACAACTGCCTGTGTGCTCTAGGGATGGGAGAGCAGGAGCTCTCGGTGCTCCATGCTGTGTGATTTGCTGTGTGATTTGCTGTGTGATGTTTGGACTAGAAGATCCGATGGGTCCCTTCCAACCTGGTTGTTCTATGATTCTATGATTCTATGATTTCTGGGTGGGCTGTGCTGGCATCAGCTCTCAAAGCTGATGGTGGAGCTAGAACTGGGAGGTCTTCGTGGTTCTGTATGGGTCTGGAGACGTGTTCTCACTGCAGCAGTGGGATCTTTGTCCTGGAAGGTTGAGAAAAAAGCTGAGGATCCTCATCTGAGCCCCTGGGCTCTTGCTGCCTGTGCCAGGTGAAAGTTAGGCAGGATCACATGTGCGGATGTGTATACAGCAGGGCAGGAGGGTACCCTGAGTCACCCCAGGGTGTATTTCAGCATGTAGGCTCTGTGCTTTCACCATGGCTACCAGGGCCCTCCAGCCCCACCTGGTGCTGCGGCCCCACCTTGCTGACTCAGGTGAGCATGGAAACTGTGGGTTTGAGGTATGGAGCTTAGACGTGATGTCTCCCAGGAGCTGGCTTGTCACTCTGGGCTTCTGGGTAACCCACAGGCCTCAACAGAAATGGTCAAAAATGGACCTAGGAGAAAACCTCATTGCTTCTGGTCTGAAAATTTTCACCGAAGCAGGACTCCTCCCCTGCCCACACAGAAAATATTTCTTCAGTAGAATTGGCCTCAAGAGAAAGACAGGCTTGAGTGAAGTCTCACCAAAACCAGTTCCTCCAGTCCTGTGCAAGCCCAGGTCAAAGCTGGAGAGCAAAGCATTGACCTAAAAGCAGCCAAGGGATGAGGGCAGCAACCCCAGAGGCTGGGAAGGAGACCAAAGCTTAAATTACTGTACACAAGCTTAGATCATATGTGCATATAAGATTAACACCTGAAAAAAATTCTCATTTTTCTCGGTGCAAAAGAAGCAAAATTGAACAATGAAGTCCCAGCAACTAATGGCAGAGACCAGTCACATCTTCACTATTTACCCTCTCCCGTGGTACCTGTGAACACCCACATAGCGTGTGTCTGCTCTGAGGCTTTGCATGCAGCAGCTGGAGAGAAAACTGCTCTTACCATCTGTTCTGAGCCAGCAAAGTCTGCTTGACTGCTCTGTAAACGGTGATGGGGAAATGGAAAAACAGCAGCACAGTGTGGGGTTCACTAAATAACATATCTCTTCCTAAGTTTTTGGCAGGAACAATAATACTGTCATGTGTCTCTGCGATTCCTGTTTCTCTTTCGTTGTGCGTGTTTTTTTACAACACAAAGTTTGTAGTATCCAGCAAGAGAGAAGGTAATTCCTATCAGCCACACCTTCCCAAAAAGAGTCTCAGAAATCATATTTCATAGAATCATAGAATCACCAGGTTGGAAGAGACCCACTGGATCATCGAGTCCAATCAAAGGTGAATCGACCCCTCCCTGGGCAGCCTCTGCCACTGCCCAATGACCCCTTCTGTAAAGAATTTTTTCCTAATATCCAGCCTAAACCTCCCCTGGTGGAGCTTGAGGCCATTCCCTCTCATCCTGTCCCCTGTTCCTTGGGAGAAGAGCCCAGCTCCCTCCTCTCCACAAACTCCTTTCAGGTAGGTCTCCCTTCAACCTCCTCTTCTCCAGGATAAACACCCCCAGCTCTCTCAGCTGTTCCTGTTCTCCAGCTTATTTTCCAGCCCCTTCCCCAGCTTCATTGCTCTTCTCTGGACTCGCTCCAGAGCCTCAACATCCTTCTTGTGGTGAGGGGCCCACCGATCAAAGTTCTGGTTTCAAAAACTTTGCCACTTTCAGTGAGAAAAAGCTCCCAACCAGCTATAGTTGCAGTCAGCTCTTTGAATCACCTCTTTTCTTGCAGCCTCCCAAAGCAAAACAGAATGTGGCAGCCACCTATTCACTGCCTTTTGCCTGGCAGGAAGAAATCAAGTCTGTCGTAAATGATGTCTTGACATATTCCAGTGCATTGCTGAACAGCTTTCAGTGGCTTGACTTGGCTTTTTCAAATTTAAGAATCACACTTCAGCTTGTTCCTCTCTGGTTTATTACTGAACACCAGCCAGAGCATGTTTTGCTTCCCATGGTTCAAAATTTAAGGGAATAAAAAGGTAGAAGGAAAAAAAAGCAGGTATATGAGGAACTCTTGAAGAAAGAACGCGGAAAAAGGCTTTTCCAGTGCCAGTTTTGGAGCAAGCCTCTGGGGGCATAATCACTACCTGGTTTTGATGTGTATGCAAGAGAATTTCAGCCAGTTCTCAAAGTCCCAATGCAGACATTTTATGACATGAAGATGTACAAAAGGAATGAGTCCAGAGAAGAGCAATGAAGCTGGAGAAGGGGCTGGAGAACAGGCCTTATGAGGAGAGACTGAGAGAGCTGGGGGTGTTTATCCTAGAGAAGAGGAAGCTGAGGGGAGACCTCATTGCTCTCTACAACTACCTGAAAGGAGGTTGTGGAGAGGAGGGAGCTGGGCTCTTCTCCCAAGTGCCAGGGGACAGGACAAGAGGGAATGGCCTCAAGCTCCAGCAGGGGAGATTTAGGCTGGACATCAGGAGGAAGTTTTTCACGGAAAGGGTCATTGGGCAGTGGCAGAGGCTGCCCAGGGAGGTGGTTGAGTCACCTTCCCTGGGGAGATTTAAGGGATGGGTAGACGAGGTTCTGAGGGACATGGTTTAGTGTTTGATAAGAATGGTTGGACTCAATGATCTGGTGGGTCTCTTCCAACCTGGTTATTCTATGATTCTATCACATACTAGGCGAGTGAGAAGACATGGAGCTTTGCATGGGGGTGGTGGAACTCCATGTACCCACTTGCTCCCAGCCCTGCTCCTTTCCCTAAGTGGCTTTCCTTAGATTTGCTTTTTTTTTTTTTTTTTTTTTTTTTGTATTTTTTCCCTCATGCTTGGAATGTTTCTAAACTGGATGCATAGATGAAACAATAATGTTTCTCTTTCTTAGTCTCCAGTTTGGAAACATTTGGATGCTCTCCCTCTTCCCCACAAGAAAAAAAAAAAAAAAAAGCTGTCTCAGACAGAGCAGGCATAATTTTTATCAGACTTAAATTACTTAGGCTGAATTTAAAAGGCAGGGAAAAGGGCTGCTTTTGTTATGGGGAAGGTTGGACTGCTCTAGCAGGTGGTGCTACTGGTTTCACCTGTATTATTTAGTCGTTCTGTATTAGCCTGGAAAGCTGTGTCTGATGAGATGTGGGAATGCTCTGCACACACCACACTTGCTGCTGTCAAGACCAGCCTTGGTAACCAGGTAACTGGGTTAACCGGGTAACTTGGTAACTGGGGTTAATGTTTGGCTTCCTTTTCTGGTGTGAGTAGCTACAGTAGCAAGTTTTGACCAGGAAGAACTTAGAATCATAGAATGACCAGGTTGGAAGAGACCCACCGGATCATCGAGTCCAACCATTCCTATCAATCCCTCCATGTCCCTCATCACCTCGTCCATCTGTCCCTTAAACCCCTCCAGGGAAGGCGAGTCAACCACCTCCCTGGGCAGCCTGTTCCAATGCCCAATGACCCCTTCCGTGAAAAACCTCCTCCTAATCTCTAGCCTAAATCTCCCCTGGTGGAGCTTGAGGCCATTCCCTCTTGTCCTGTCCCCTGTCACTTGGGAGAAGAGCCCAGCTCCCTCCTCTCTACAACCTCCTTTCAGGCAGTTATAGAGAGCAATGAGGTCTCCCCTCAGCCTCCTCTGCTCCAGGATAAACACCCCCAGCTCTCTCAGACGTTCCTCTTGTTCTCCAACCCCTTCCCCAGCTTCATTGTTCTTCTCTGGAGCAGGAAAGTTCTGGAAGTGGTGTGACCATGGGCAGCTGGGCTTGGGAGAGTCTTCAAGGGTACCAGAAGAACCTAAGGACACTGACTTCTTTCAGCCTTATGCACCTAAGAATTAATCCAGTAACAGCAGAACATCTCATCTACAGGAGCTGAAGTCTAGCAGGGCAGAGCAGTGATGATCTCCTGGTCAAGACTGTGAGAGGAGGCACCTGGCCCTTGGCCATGTTATTTTTAAGCTTGGGAAGCACACGTGGTCTGCGAGAGCACAGCCCTAAGGAAAGGAACTCGCCAGCTCTTCCTGCCCTGCCCTGGCAATCTGATAAAGGCCTTTGCGACGCAAGGTGACCCGAGTTTATTTTTAAAATGTGGCCAAGCATGGACCTCACAAAATAACTGGAACACCCAGCTTTGGGCATTAATGCAGCTCTAATTTGTTGACTTATGAATTAAGGAGCTAATGTAAATGTGAAAAGGACAAGAAAGGCCCACAAACCATCTCCAGAGCAATGTCTCCATAAGAATATTCATCTATGCAAGTACATGGGATGAAAAAAAAAAAAGGATAGTTAGTAAACATTACACAGGGAGGAGCACCTCACAGTATCCTCAGTGCTGTGTGAATTTTCTTGCTGCTTGGACAAATTATCTCAGTCTTGTTCCCTCAGTATTCAGCACAGGTGAGGCCACTCCTTGAATACTGTGTTCAGTTCTGGGCCCCTCCGCACAAGAAGGATGTTGAGGCTCTGGAGAGACTCCAGAGAAGAGCAACGAGGCTGGTGAGGGGTCTGGAGAACAGGCCTTATGAGGAATGGCTGAGAGAGCTGGGGGTGTTTAGCCTAGAGAAGAGGAGGCTGAGAGGTGACATCATTGCTCTCTCCAACTACCTGAAAGGAGGTTGTGGAGAGGAGGGAGCTGGGCTCTTCTCCCAAGTGACAGGGGACAGGACAAGAGGGAATGGCCTCAAGCTCTGCCAGGGGAGATTTAGGCTGGAGATTAGGAGGAGGTTTTTCACACAGAGGGTCATTGGGCATTGGAATAGGCTGCCCAGGGAGGTGGTTGAGTCACCTTCCATGGAGGTGTTTAAGGGACGGGTGGATGAGGTCTTGAGGGACTTGGTTTAGTGTTTGATAGGATGGTTGGACTAGAAGATCCGATGGGTCCCTTCCAACCTGATTGTTCTATGATTCTATGATTCTATCTTGCCACACCTCAGCAGTGGGCGACAACCTCAGATTATCTTGCCCCGAGCACGTAGTTGGGATCTTGATAGCAATGCCAGCCATCCAGAAATAGAAATACCACCTGGAAGGACACAGTCCAGGCTTTAGCCTTAGCACGCTCTGGTCCAGACCTCTGGGAGGCTTTGTCAGAGCCAGGCAGATACCCCGACAATGAGAGCACGTCCCAGAAATCTGAGAACTAAATTCTTCCGTTGTGTGCCCTGTGGCGTGGAAAGCTTTAGTGAGGTCCAAGCAGCAGAGCCAGTAACTAACTGAAGCAACTGCAAAACACCATAGCAGTCTCGGTCGTGCCAAGGATCTGTGCAAGGGGTGGCACAGGGTTCTGCTGCTGGCACACAGCTGCCTGTGGCAAGCACAGTGACACCTGACCTGGAGGGTGTCACAGCCACGCTGAGCTCACCTCTAATATAGTGAGCTGACTGCAAGCACAGCTGCTAAGGGAGACTCATAGAATCATAGAACAACCAGGTTGGAAGAGACCCACCGGATCATCAAGTCCAACCATTCCTATCAAACATTAAACCATGTCCCTCAGCACCTCATCTACCCATCCCTTAAACACCTCCAGGGAAGGTGAATCAACTACCTCCCTGGGCAGCCTATTCCAGTGCCCAATGACGCTTTCCGTGAAAAACCTCCTCCTAATCTCCCCTAGTGGAGCTTGAGGCCATGCCCTCTTGTCCTGTGCCCTGTCCCTTGGGAGAAGAGCCCAGCTCCCTCCTCTCTACAACCTCCTTTCAGGTAGTTGGAGAGAGTAATGAGGTCTCCTCTCAGCTTCCTCTTCTCTAGGCTAAACAACCCCCATGGCTTAGATCTAAGCTATGGTGTTTACTAATGTTTCCGCAGATTAATAGTGAAGCAAGCATCAAAAATAAACAACACGATACTTTTCAAACCACTGGGCTAAAGGAAACCTTTTCCGGTTTAACAATCTTTCTGTCTCTGCCCTTTTTCCATTGGCTGCACTCATGAGGCATCCTGGGAGCCAGGGAGGTTGGCCACAGCCCCATCCTGATGGTGCTGAAAAGCAGGTAGAGCTTTGCCTGTAGTGCTTGCTTGTAAGCAAACAACTGTGCAGGCTTGTTCCCAGCGCAGGCAGTGAATATTGCTCTGATCCAAGCAGTATGTGTGGATCCCAGAAATGCTTAACGTGGAAGGTGGCCGGGACAGCCCTGCCTGTGTCATTGCCACATCTGCAACGTTAGCCACTGGATCATCGAGTCCAACCATTCCCACCAATCTCTAACCCATGTCCCTCAGCACCTCATTCACCCACACCTTAAACACCTCCAGGGAAGGCAAGTCAACCCCCTCCCTGGGCAGCCTGTTCCAGTGCCTAACAACCCTTTCTGTGAAGAGTTTTTTCCTTATGTTGAGCCTGACCCTCCCCTGGCTGAGCTTGAGGCCATTCCCTCTTGTCCTGTCCTTAGCAGTGCTCTTCCCCAATCTTGCTCTTTTACACCTGCCTACTTCTTTCTCTTTCTGTCCTGAGAACTTTAAAGGATGGAGGAAAGACGTGCCCTCCCACGTCACCTCAGTGTCACCATAGTGGGTTGACCGTAGCAAGCGCTTTCACAGTTCTGTGCTTTTAAGTTAATTTGATAAGAGGACTCTTTCATCCTCACCATCTGCTGATAAAGTCTCTTTGGGAAGCTTGGTTGATAACTTGCACAAACAGACATGAGCCCAGGTTCTTCTAGACTCAAGCAGTTTTTTTAGGACTAGAAAGGATGCCAGAGTTTTTATTCAAGTAAGGAGTTTCTTTCATAGTATCATAGAATAACCAGGTTGGAAGAGACCCACCGGATCATCGAGTCCAACCATTCCTATCAAACAGTAACCCATGTCCCTCAGCACCTCGTCCGCCCGTCCCTTAAACACCTCCAGGGAAGGTGACTCAACCCCCTCCCTGGGCAGCCTCTACCAGTCTCCAATGACCTTTTCTGTGAAAAAAGTTTTCCTAATGTCCAGCCTGAACCTCCCTTGGCAGAGCTTCTTGAGGGAACATACTCTGAATCATGGGTCATTCTGCCTCTCTTTCTCTTCCAGGGAAGGAACTGCCATGCCCGTAGGAATCTTGCGGGTGTGCCTAGTAGTGATTACAGCTATCGTCAACCATCCGCTCCTTTTCCCTAAAGAAAATGGCACCGTCCCCGAGAACTCGGAAGAAATCATCCAGAAGATGAAGGAGCGGGAGGAGACCCTTCGGCTGGAGCGGCTCCGCTTAGAGCAGGAAATTGCAGAGCAGGAAGCCACACAGAAAGCTCTGGAAGAGGCTGCAGAGGTGATGGAGGAAACCAAAGAGGAAAAGGTCCGATGGGATATGTGGACTGCCCTTTCCATGGTCATCTTCCTGCTGATCGAGGTCTGGAGGCAGGATTTCCAGGAAGGGAATTGGCAGGACACAGGAGGAGAAGAGGATGACATGGCAGTCCTGGGGAAAGCTTTTAAAGGATTGGCCTTCCCCGACAAGGCCATCTTGGCCAGCTTCTATGAGAAGCGCATCCTCGGTACCACCGGAGACATGGCCAGGATGCGGGAGATGGTGGAAGGCTTCGCAGATGACCTGCTGGAGGCCTTGAGGAGCGTTTGTAACCGGGACGCTGACATGGAAGTGGAAGACTGCATGGGTGTGGGGAGCATGTACGAGAACTGGAGAGTGCGGAAGCCTTTTGTCTGTGACCTGATCGTGCCTTTCGCCCCACCAGAGCCCTACTGTTTTCGGTCCCAGATCTGGTGCTCTGGCGACTCTTTTCCCCCAGATGAACAAGGTTACGGCACTATCAAGGTGTGCAGGGCAGATGAGCACGTGACAGGTTGCATCTGTGACAGGACTAAATTAGGGGAAGATATGCTGTGCCTCCTCCATAGCCAAGCCAATACTACCAGGCCCAGCAGTGAGATGGAAGACCTCTTGTGCTTCAAAAATACTCAATATCTGGATGCTGACCAAGTCATGAAGTGGTTCCAGATTGCGGTCACTAAGGCCTGGAATAGGATCTCCCACAAGTATGAATTTGACCTTTCCTTCAGCCTCCTGGACTCGCCAGGAGCCCTGAAGATAAAATTCAAGTCAGGGAAATCGATTGCCTTCAACCTCACCCCCGTGGTGCAGTACGAGAACTCTGATGTTTATTTCATCTCTCACTTCCCTCGGAGCAGCCTGGCAGCAGACCTCCCCTCCAGCACTCACTGGTTTCTCACCTTCGCCGTCTACGAGAGGAGGTTCATCCAGCTGGTCTCCAAAACATTGCCTGCCAGCGCCTGCCACCTCAGCTGCCTGCAGATCCTCTCCTTCCTCCATGGGAAGCAGTGTAGCCTCACAGGTCCAAGTGGCCTCACCAACTACCACCTGAAGACAGTGTTGCTGCATCTCCTGCAGGCGCGTCCCAGCGAGGACTGGGCCCCGGAGAAGCTGGAGGCTCGTCTACAGGACATGCTGAAATACCTGGAGAAATGTTTGCATGAAAAGAAGCTCTACCACTTCTTCATTGGCAACGGGAAGGTGCCAGACGAGCTCGGCTTCCCCATCATATTCCAGAGGGCTGAGCCTCTCAACCTTTTCCGTCCCTTTGTGCTGCGCAGGGACATTTACAGGAAGACGGTGGACACGTTCCACGAGATGCTCAGGAATACGTCTGCACTGATAAATGAGTACACGGTCCACATTCCCCTTGCACAGACCAATGGGATCCGCAAGGAATCCCTTTAAAGCCAGCAGTGAAACACTTGTTTCTCCAAGGACAAGTCCAAAGGGCAGCTTTCCGAAGCTCCCTGGAGACGACTGACTTTGCCTTGTCTGTACAGCTTCTTGTCTGCAGCTCAACTGGTCCTGGGCCATGGTTTCTGCAGGAAGGGAGGGGGGATGGGGGCAGGATAGGGAGGAACTGGAAGGTGTAGTATAAAAGTTTCTGCTCCACTGCTATGCTGACTGGGTTTTACGCAGCCAAGAATGTATTTTTATGTTGTGCCTCGGTCACGCTCCAGGGGTGAGCAACAAATATGACTAATTTACTCAGATGCCTGCAATGCAGATGGTGATGGTGGCCAAATACTTCCTTTCCTTTGTAAGAGGGAGATAAGAAAAGGGTGGAGGAACCAGAGACAGGCTCTTGGCACAGCGAGAGCCTATGTGCTTGCAGACAGCTGGTGCTCACGTGGGAAAGAGGAGGTTCGTACACAAGATCTGAACTGGATGGAGATCTTTGGATCAATCACAGCTCTTTACAGGAACAGTAGTTAAAAAAAAAAAAGCCTTGTTAGGACTCACAGTATTAGTTTAAATGGCTTGGCTTGTCCTTTACCCCTGCACACTGCACGTTTCTTCTCCGTGAGGAGGATGTGGCAGAGCAGGCAGCACAGCCTCTGTCTTCAGACCATTTAATTCAAGTCTTCCATTTTCTTCATGGTGATGTGGTTAGTGGATTATATTCTGGCCATTTCCCATGGGTAAGTGGACAGGAGCCTTTTTTACCTTAGGTAAAAGAGCCTAACACTCTTACAGGGCTCTGGCATTTTGGTTGATTTGTTTGTTTTCTTTACCTCAGGGCAGCAAGGCTGAGGACAGCCAAGAGAGAAAGGACTGCTACAGGTTTCTCGTTCATAAAAGCAGCGGTTCTCCCAAATTAGCCTGCAACGAAGCCAATCTCAGCAGTCTGGTAGCAGGAGGAGACAATCACCCTCCAAATGAGAGCATGACTCTCCTAGCAGGGTTTTAATGAGGCCGTGACCATCAGGAAGGCTTAGGAGGAGGGGGTGAAAGAGGTGCATGTGTAGCAGAACTTGGTAAACGCTGTCTCCGCAGCTGCTTTGTGGTCTGTGTTGCCTCCCTTGGGCTCCCAGGCAGTAGCTACCTGTTTGCCTCCGTGTAGGGTCTCTTCAATTAAAAGCTGCTGCTCTGATGAAGCTGTGAGGAGCTGCTGCTAGCAGGTTGGGATTTGGTGAGTTGGGAGTGCAATGGGAATAAGACAGCTTCTGCAGGCTTTCAAGCCAGGGGAATTTTAAAAAAAAAAAAAGTTAAAAATGGAGGTGCCTGAATTTTCTCAGGAAGCAGCGTGTTCTTGCTGTGCCAGGGGGCTGCCCAGCAGGGCGGCATCGCTGGAGGAGAGGACTCAGTAGCTTCTCACCCTCCTTCACGTCCTTCGTGCAGGATCCAAGGCAGGGACCTTAGTGCAATTCTTTGTGCTGCTCCCACAAAGGCTCCTTAGCTGCCGGTGCTAAGGAGCCTTTCCCATCATTTGCTTTCACTAGGATTTCCTGCAGTGTTTTAGACTAGGACTCCTCTGAATCCTGTTTACAGGAGGGTAGTTGTTCTGGGTGGTGAGACCCGTCAGGGATGACACCACCATGACTCCACAGGTCACTTTTTATCAGTTCTTTCTATCACATGCATCAGAGATTGTATCTTGTATCGCTATAAGGGACACCATACAGCATGAGGCTCCTTATCCAGCCTGTTGATAAGCAAACTCTCCATAGATATGTCTTTTCCTCGTAAAAATCATTCCACCACCTCCTTGATGTCTGCTTCTATCTGTCCCTTCACCACTTCACGCACAAAGGCAGATAAAGCTATAACTCCTCTTTCTGTGCCTGGTTTATAGGAAAGCACAAGTGGGAACGGGGAACTCTGCTCAAATTTCTGCTCCCCATGCCTTTTATCACCAAAGCTATAGGGAGGTTAAGTAATATTTCTGGGTAGAAAAGGAGTAGGAAGCAAAATGGGAGAGAAGAGGTTGGTGCCGGTCGGAAAAACTCTTGGGTCTTTGCGTTTGCTCCATCCAGCTCTCTTGGCCATGAGAGCCTAGGAGACTGCAGGGCAAGGAGCAGCAAGGAGGACTAATTACTAATGCTAACAAGCACTTGTAAGCCCCTGGCTTTCCCCAGGTCAATCAAAGCCTTCCCAATAGGAAAGAGGGCAGGAACAATCTCAGGGGGCATGACAAGCAGGTAGCAACAGGCATTTAGGCAGGGTGGGTGGGTGAATACTGGAGCCTGGAGGCTACGTTGGAAGCTGGGTAAGTTGTTTGCAAAGCCAAGCAATTTGCTGGTTATACCTGCTCAGATTTTCCTGCCCAGTGCCCGGAGCAGATCCAGCTTTGCTTGGGTTGCTGGCAGGCGGGTCGTGCTCAAGCAGTTGTGGTTCAAGTTGCTTCTAAATGTGTTCCCAGCCCAGCCAGAGAGAAATAAAAATTTCTCTGCTGTTTCCTGTTAGGAACCTAAGTTTAGACTGTCCGGAGAACAGAAACAAATTTGTGACCCAGCTCTCTCAGGAAATGACATTCAGGGTTGAAAAATAGCTTTTATGTAAGGTTGAGCAGGGGGAGGACGAGAAGGCTGTAGAACAGAATAAGGCAACTCCCCTGTTAAAATGTCAGAACAAAGCTTTGTAACGTAGTCCTATGGGCTTGTAAACATGCCTTAGCTCGTCTTTACACAGCTCCCAGCACTGCTGCTCAGACTCAAAGGGAACCTCGACTCACTAGTGGATTGGATCTTTTTTTTTGCTCTTCATTTTGTGTATTTGTGTGCCTGTGCTCTCTTAATCCCAAGCATGTTCCCATGGGGCTTAGTTGAACCCAAGCTGGAGCTGAACCAAGGAATTTATGGATTTGATTTTCCAGAAAGCAAATTACTCGGCTTAATTTTCCTCCATGCAATAATTTCGCTTGGCCCCGAGCACCTTTTAAGGGGTCTGTTCTGTGTGGTTAGGTCTGTTCTCGGTGAGGGAATCCCCTCATATCTCGGGGAAGAAACACTCTGTGATTGTAAGCTGTGCTCTAGGAAGCCCCAGGGCAGAGGTCTTCTTTGTAACCTATATATCAGTATATATACCAGAGGTATATCCCTGTGGCATCTGAGAAGACCTGGGTGCACCTTGTTTCTCTGGATCAGACCTCTGCAGTGGTACAAGGAGATGCAAAAATTCCTTGGACTGCCTTGTCTCTCCTGTATGAAGTCTTTTCCCACTAACTACTAGCCTTGTCAGTAAAAGGCCGCACTCTTTTTTCTTAAAAAAAGGTTTATAAGACAGGTCAGCTCCTTCAGCTGTCAGCCAGTAGAAATATCCTAAGAGTTTTCAGTCCTACCCATGTTTAGCTTTGCCCTGATTGAAATCAGCCTTAGGAAGAAGCTTGAGAGAGTGGGCGTAGAAGTGTTTTTTATTTTTTTTCTTTAAAGTGAATAACTTTCTTTAAACCAAACAGCATATGAGATGTGAGCAGCAGACACACATCTCTTTAGAGTAGTGCCCAGATCCTAAGGTGAGAGGTCTTAAGGAAGGGTAAAGTGCCTGTCCAGACCCGTCTTTTCTTGTGCCTCAGTGCTGTTCTTGCTCTTTGCTAACCAGGTGAATTCTGAAGATGAACTCTGGTTGCCTTCTGCTGGTTTTCAACCACCCTCCACCTTCTGCTTGTGGTTTTAATATTTTACTAGAGGCTCTGTCAAAGCCATGGAATTAGCGGTGGCTTGATAGCAACCACTGATCTACATTGCCCCAGGAGCCATTTGCCTTTAGGAAATGCCTTAGTCTCAAGTTTTTATCGTTGTTGAGGAGCTGAATATCTTCTAAGGGACCTTTTGGGAGTTCACTCTTTAATATGTGGCGACCACAGAATACGGTTTCTCTCTGTGTTGCTCTGTATACAGGTCTTATGGGGGTATAAAGATGTATGTCAGCAAAGGAATCCAAAATTTTATCCAGTACTCAAGCAGCAGGATTTGCTGCTTGTTCAACCAATGTTTTTAATGAAAAGTCTTCGCAATGTTTTATCTGTGGTGAAGGACTGAGAATTTAGCCACCTGTAACAACTTAGCTGCTGGTTAGAGGGGTTAGTTCTTACAGGATCTTATGTCGCAAATAGCTTTATTTATTACTTGTCTTTTTTTTTTAGGGTTCGGGGGCGTGTAATATGTTATCTCTGAATTAAAACCGTAGTATGAAGATCAGTCTTGGCCATGCAGCTGAGATGGGCAATAAGACCAAAAAATTCCTTGATTGACAATGCTGTACTCCAACCGCTGCTTTTAGAGCAGGACACTGTTGAATTTCTTATAGATCTTCTCATGCAGCTTTATTTATAATAAAGGAAGTCTTGTACAAAATCTCTAAGGAGCTGTGAAGTCTGTTTTGTTTCTAGTTCCCCCAAGAATATTTCTGAGCAAGCAGAAGGATGGAGTGGGGGTGTGCCCGGTGCAATCCCAGCATAGTGAGCCCCGTAGCAAGACTCCCCATAGAAATTGTTTAACAGTTAAGATAAGACGTGAACAGTTAAGATGCGTTTGAGGTTTAACACGGCCAAATGCCGGGTCCTGCACTTGGGGCACTACAACCCTATGCAGAGCTACAGACTGGGAGAAGTCTGGCTGGAAAACTGCCAGGAGGAGAGGGACCTGGGGGTGTTGGTTGACAGCCGACTGACCATGAGCCAGCAGTGTGCCCAGGTGGCCAAGAAGGCCAATGGCATCCTGGCTTGGATCAGAAATGGTGTGACCAGCAGGTCCAGGGAGGTTATTCTCCCTCTGTACTCGGCACTGGTGAGGCTGCTCCTTGAATCCTGTGTTCAGTTCTGGGCGCCTCAGCACAAGAAGGATGTTGAGGCTCTGGAGCAAGTCCAGAGAAGAGCAACGAGGCTGGTGAAGGGGCTGGAGAACAGGCCCTGTGAGGAGCGTCTGAGAGAGCTGGGGGTGTTTATCCTGGAGAAGAGGAGGCTGAGAGGAGACCTCATTACTCTCTACAACTACCTGAAAGGAGGTTGTGGAGAGGAGGGAGCTGGGCTCTTCTCCCAAGTGACAGGGGACAGGACAAGAGGTAATGGCCTCAATCTCCACCAGGGGAGATTTAGGCTAGAGATTAGGAGGAGGTTTTTCAGGGAAAGGGTCATTGGGCACTGGAATAGTCTGCCCAGGGAGGTGGTTGATTCACCTTCCCTAGAGGTGTTTAAGGCACAGGTACATGAGGTCCTGAGGGATTTGGTTTAATGTTTGATAGGAATGGTTGGACTCGATGATCCAATGGGTCACTTCCAACCTGGTTGTTCTATGATTCTATGAACGTAAAGTGGAATAGATATTCCAGAATAATGCCAGGGATGTCAGGCTTCCTAAGAATATGAATCTGCAGGAATACAAAATAATTATTCTGGCATGGTTTAGTGTTTGATAGGAATGGTTGGACTTGATGACCTGGTGGGTCTCTTCTAACCTAGTGATTCTGTGATTATCTCCTCAAAAAAAAAACCCACCCTTTTGTGACAAGGCCCAGATATTGCTTAAAGTACCAGAAATCACCTGAATTTCCTGTTCAGCTAGAGGAATCCTCCTTACCTGCTTGTTTTGCAGGTATCCACAGCCAAGTTCCAGCAACCACCCACCACCACGTAACCTCCTGCTTTACCACTTTCCCTGGTTTAAGGGAACAGTGCCTCTTTGAGCTCTGGCTCTGGAAGGAAATACAAAGCTACTTATGAATTGATATAATAAAACTGCCACTGTTTCCTTGGGAACGTGTCCTCCAGCCCCACAGAATGCTCTGCACACCTTTAATTAATAACTCTGCCTTCCAGTGACTGCTGGGGCTCAATTCAGCATCAAACGGGTCTGAGAAGAAGCTGGTTTAAGAGCTGCAGGACAAGTCTACCTGGCCACGAGTTACACTTCCCAGCGTCAACCACCCACTGTGGTAAATGGAGCCTGTGAGTTCTGTGGCCCAGGATCAGCAGCAATCCTGGTTGTTTCATAGAACCATAGAATCATAGAATAACCAGGTTGGAAGAGACCCATCGGATCATCGAGTCCAACCATTCCTATCAAACACTAAACCATGTCCCTCAGCACCTCATCCACCCGTCCCTTAAACACCTCCAACGAAGGTGAATCAACCACCTCCCTGGGCAGCCTATTCCAATGTCTAATGACCCTTTCCCTTTCAGTGCAACTTTGTTATTTAAAAAAAGCAAACAAACAAAATAAAACTAAACCCACCATACTTTAAAGCTGTCTGACAAGCTCAGCAACTTTTTCTCCGCTGAGTCATTGATTTCCTGGAGCGTTTCTATCCTTTTCCTCATACACAGCTTCTGTGTAACAGATGAGGTAACATCACGATAAAATCCTTTTTCAAAAGGGCAATTTGCAGATTTTTGGTCCGTGCCATGGCCATTATTACAGTGTTACCAGCCACAGAGAAGGCAGATACAAAGACAGGGGCCAACTCTAGCCACCAGAGACTGGTTTTTCTCTCCTCTTCTACTAGTAAAACAAGTTTTCCTCTCGGCTTTGACCTGGATTCTTTCTTCAGAGATTCAAATTCGTGTGTTTTCCTCATTTCCAAGCTTTCTTTAAGCCCTGATTCCAATGTGCTGCCTTTCATCCTAAGCCTGAAGTTTCAACATATGATTACAGCTACAGTGCAGCCCAGAAATGTGCTCCCTGCACCTGTAGACAATGTGCTTTCAGACAGACAAAAGTGCCTGAGGTAACCACCTTAAAGGTGTGCTCTATCTATGCAGAGCTACAGACTGGGAGAAGTCTGTCTAGAAAGCTGCCAGGAGGAGAGGGACCTGGGGGTATTGGTTGACATTGACTGAACATGAGCCAGCAGTGTGCCCAGGTGGCCAAGAAGGCCAATGGCATCCAGCACTGGTGAGACTGCTCCTTGAATCCTGTGTTGAGTTGTGGGCCCCTCACCACAAGAAGGATGTTGAGGCTCTGGAGTGAGTCCAGAGAAGAGCAATAAAGCTGGTGAAGGGGTTGGAGAACAGGCCTTATGAGGAATGGCTGAGAGAGCTGGGGGTGTTTATCCTGGAGAAGAGGAGTCTGAGAGGAGACCTCATTACTCTCTCCAACTACCTGAAAGGAGGTTGTGGAGAGGAGGGAGCTGGGCTCTTGTCCCAAGGGACAGGGGACAGGACAAGAGGGAATGGCCTCAAGCTCCACCAGGGGAGATTTAGGCTGGACATTAGGAAAAAATTTTTCACAGAAAGGGTCATTGGGCAGTGGCAGAGGCTGCCAGGGAGGGGGTTGAGTCGCCTTCCCTGGAGGTGTTTAAGGGACAAGGTGCTGAGGGACTTGGTTTAGTGTTTGATAGGAATGGTTGGACTCGATGATCTGGTAGGTCTTTTCCAACCTGGTTGTTCTATGATTCTACGATCTAGAGATTTATCCAGCTCACTTAGACGGGGTAGCTGTTTATGTTTTGTTGGTGTGTAAAGTTGCTGCCCTGGGAAGTCCTTCACTCCTTGAGCAAAGGAACAAGGTCATTCCAAGCTTGGCCAGCGACCTCTCAGTCTTTTCCTCAGTCTCATCAATATGCAATTGCCTTCTGCTTACAACTGTCTTTTGAAAAAGGAGCTGCCTTTTCTGAATGATTGGACCCCACTGGCACCATATGGGGTTTGTGCTCCGAGAGCTCCACATTGTGAACCTGAAAAGGGAATGTAGATTAGCCCTTCCCTCCCACTGCTGCATGGTTAATTCCTCTGTCTCATGTTTCAGGTCTCTCTCCCCTTCAACGTTCCCTTTTTTCTCAAGCCAAAGCTCCCAAGAGAAACTTCACAAAAAAAAAAAAAAAAGCTAATTTTTTACTCAGATTTAGAAAGTGTCTCTCTTCCTTCGAGCTGGATGTATCTCTCATCTCAGTTTTTATTACCACTTTAAAATAATCCCTCAGAGGAGACATAAGATTGTAGTGGTGCACTTTGACATTTTTTTCCAGTACATGGAGAGTAAATAGATGAATATGTGGAAGTTATGCAAAGCAGATCAAGGCAGTAGAAAACATCCACTAGCTCTTGGTTACTGATGCTGTCAGGCCTATGTGGGAGGACAAGAGCAAGGTCAAACAGCTAACGTGTAGCAGAGTGAAGGTCTCCACTGCTCTAGTTTAGTACCTGATCAGACCTTAAGGACCTGGACATTTTTGCTTTCAATACTCGTGTGTCGTTTAAATGTTTTAGATGGCAGAATCTGACTCAATAATTACAGGGTGAGGTCTTAGGCATTCACAGTTTTCCTTTTGGGGAAAAAAATACAAGCAAAATTTACCTCTTTTTCCCTTATTCATAGAATCATAGAACAACCAGGTTGGAAGAGACCCATCGGATCATCGAGTCCAACCATTCCTATCAAACACTAACCCATGTCCCTCAGCACCTCATCCACCCGTCCCTTAAACACCTCCAGGGAAGGTGAATCAACCCCCTCCCTGGGCAGCCTGTTCCAATGCCCAATGACCCTTTCCATGAAAAACCACCTCCTAATCTCTAGCCTAAATCTCCCCTGGCAGAGCTTGAGGCCATTTCCTCTTGTCCTGTCCCCTGTCACTTGGGAGAAGAACCCAACTCCCTCCTCTCCACAACCTCCTTTCAGGTAGTTGGAGAGAGCAATGAGGTCTTCTCTCAGCCTCCTCTTCTCTGGGATAAACACCCCCAGCTCTCTCAGCTGCTCCTCATAGGGCCTGTTCTCCAGCCCCTTCCCCAGCTTCGTTGCTCTTCTCTGGACTCGCTCCAGAGCCTCAGCATCCTTATTGTCCAATAAAACTCCCCTTTAGGTCATTAAAAGCCTCCCATGAAGTCTCCTTGTTACATTTAAAGACTTTGCAGGTTAACACCTCTGTCTTTAAGCCATAAACTCAGAAGCCACAGTAACTGCCTGTCATTCTGTGTTAGGGGCTCCAGTCTGGCCCTGTGAAGCTGCTGTGACATCGGGCATTGACTGCAAAACTTCAAAACAGTATTTTACATGCTGGGAATTTGGAAACAGATCAAAAAGGGACTAAAAAAAAAATAGCAGGCATAACGTTGGTTGTGAAACTTTTCATTTTAATGAATGTTTTCAAGCACAGTTCAGAGCTCTTTCCCAAAATTCCCAACCCATCCAAGTCTCACCTTCCCTGGAGGTGCTTAAGGGACGGGTGGATGAGGTGCTGAGGGACATGGGTTAGTGTTTGATAGGAATGGTTGGACTCGATGATCCGATGGGTCTCTTCCAACCTGGTGATTCTATGAGTCATGTCTGTCATTAGCAACCCTCTTCAAACCCACTGAGGGTTTCACCCCTCTCTTGGGTGAGTTCCTTCAGACCAGGGTTGTTTCAGCTGCTTGCCCTCTACTAGGAGCTCTCAGGTAGACTGAGCTGCTGATAAGCCCAAGCTCAGTTACATTAACACTCAGATAAATGTAGGAGCCCTGATGTCTCTACCACACCTCTCCAACCACTGGTTTTGCTGCAGCCTGGGCCTCCTCTCTCTACACACAATTCCCTGTGACATTTGAGACTGAAATTGTGTGGTACCTGACTTCTGGGAAAACTAAGAAAAGTCAAGAAAAGCTCATGAATCCAGGTCCAACCTTCATCCCTGCTCCCCCAGCACAGTGACAGACAGCAAGAAGCTGATGTTTCCTTTTCCCTTTCTTTGTCATTGATTAGAAAAAGTAACAAGGTCACAGGCATCTGTCTGGAGTTCACTCAAGTATTTCAGGTGTCCCTAGTATGCGAAATTCGAGACTTAGAATCATAGAATCATAGAACAACCAGCTTGGAAGAGACCCATCGGATCATCGAGTCCAACCATTCCTATCAAACACTAAACCACTTTTCAAACCAGTGTCTCCAGTTACTCCCACTCCCAGCACAAAGAACCACAGATCCTTCTAACATCTCCCTAGACAAACTCGTCAACAATTTCCCCAAGCAAGGACCTTCTATCACAGCCACAGTTCCACTCATCCAAGATCCCACTCAGCTTACTCAAAACTCAGTAAACCATCCCAGACTTGATAGCCTGAGATCCCCATCCCTCCCTCTATTTTGGCTCCCGTCTACCCTGCTCTTACCTTCAGTAGAAGGGATCCTAAAACAGTAATAAAAACCAAGAGGCTGGACTATGTCTTGTGTTATATATATTCTTGTGGAATAGGCTGCCCAGGGAGGTGGTTGATTCACCTTCCCTGGAGGTGTTTAAGGCACAGGTGGACGAGGTATTGAGGGAGATGGTTTAGTGTTTGATAGGAATGGTTGGACTAGAAGATCCGATGGGTCCCTTCCAACCTGGTTGTTCTATGGTTCTATGTTCTATGATTCTATGGTTCCAGCCACCACCTCAAGAACATCAGTAAAGATATAGAGACACAAAACAAATGCAGGACAGAACGAAACCCAAGGCCTGGCTAATCTGTATCCATCATGCTCCCAAACTCACAATTTTTACAAGGCAGCCTCCATCCTTTTTTGTCTGGCACCAAACTTTTTTTTTTTTTTTTTTTTAAAAAACCTGTGGTGGGAGTAGTTCTATTTGGTGGCACAACAACTGGGAACAGGAAAAAGAATCATAGAATCATAGAATCACCAGGTTGGAAGAGACCCATTGGATCATCGAGTCCAACCATTGCTATCAAACACTAAACCATGTTTAAGAAGTCACCGTTATTTTTGAGACCAGTAGCAGCAACAACTTTCAAGGAGCAAAATGTGGAGTAGAAGGTGAGTAAATACAGTACTTGATGCACGATCGGATCCACGGAAGCTTTCAAAGGAGACCTCTGACCCAAGGGCAGAGCTGCTCATCTGCTTGATCCTTTTATTGTTATTGTCTATATTTTGATTCTGTTGACCAAAACTGAAGGCAGGGGTTTTCCTTTCTTAGTCGGTTATACCCTGTGTCCTTTACAACCACCCACTCTGAAAGGAGCGAGCCAGCCCTTTCCAGGTAATTTTTTTCCTTTCCTTTGAAACCCTTCCCAAAGTGTTGCATGCTCATTACCACACCAAGAACGCTTTGCCTGAGGTCTCCGCTTCTTGACATGCTGTAATGAGTTCAGGACCCCAGCTGTCTGCCTGGGGCTTTAGAACACTGCCATTTAATACTAAATTATAAGGCAGAGTATTTCATTTTTGCTTCTTCTGCTGAAGCAGCAAATTTATAATGGTACAGTGTGCAGCCACTAAATAATGATGAGGAGAGCACATCTTTCTCTTCAAACAACACAGTCTCTGGGTTACCATGGTCTGGCTCTAGCCAGTTCAGGTTTTGGATGCCAATCTCTGCTCTTAAGTCATTATGGTTGGACTAGAAGGTCTGATGGGTCCCTTCCAACCTGGTTGCTCCATGATTCTATGATGCTATGATTATTGGATCTCCCTAATGTCACATCTCCCACTAGCATCCAATAACACACTGGAGCAAACTGCAATATATTCCTTGCATGTTTATCGAAGCCAACTTAGATCCTGCTATGCTAACAGCTTTAACAAGCCCTACGCAAAGCTGAGCAGCTAATAAAACCAAAACATTCTGTGGCTGATCCTTGGAAGTTTGCCGCTGAGATCCCACCAACACCATTTCAGGGATAGTGGCCTCATGAAACTCTGCTTTCATCTAAGGAAACAGCTTAGAGCCACGTTCCACCAACACCTCTCAGCTTTATATTTCCTCCGGGTTTTCCAATAACAATCCACAGAACATGCACAGCATCAGATCTGGACTGGGAAATTTTTTAAAGGCCATCGGGATTCTGGAAGGAACAGCAGAGTAATTTGTATTTCTCTAAGTGGTGCCAGATACGTTTAAAAGCCACAAAGATAAACAGGAGGGGAAAACCTGCATGGTTTGAATTAAAGCTAGTAAGAGCATAAACAGCCCCCTCCACTAGCCACAAGCTCACAGAACAACTTCCTGATAATTCTTTTCCTCATCAAATCTGTCTTTTATATCTGTTTCACTACTTGGAGTTACAGAGCATACACCTCCTCACAGTCAGTGTGATGGTGTAGAACACGTTAAAGGTAAAAAAGATTAGTCCTGTTTTCCTCCAGAAAAGCTCCAAGATGCTCAGTGCCTCCATTATCAGGGAAAGCACAAACCACCACCTTCTGCTATACTATGTACCTCCCTACAATAGAGACAGATAAGAACAGGCTTGAGTATCTCCTGACAACGGCCTCAGCCCTGCAGGAACCTCAGCCCTGTCCTTGAACATGCTGCTTTGCATTTTCTTTTCTTCCTGCATGCTTATTTCCTGGAACTGTCACCAGTTTGGGTTGTTAGTGATCTGTCAGAGCAAGACACAGCTGAGCAACCTCAGAATGGGTCACAGTGCTTTTAGTCTCCTATGGAGGGGATAAAAAAGGAAAATATAGAAGAGGGGGGGAAATTCTTTCCTGTGACAACTCTTGATTCCCAAAATCTTGTCCCCACTTTGCTGCATTAGTACACAGAACGGCAAAACTCTGTTCCAGCAAGCAAATGGCAGGATCAGAACATACTCATTCCGTCACCAGCAGCAAGTCACCTCCGGTACGTCACACTGACTGAGCTACTCCTACTTCAGTTCTCCAGTTTCACGTGCATCTTGGCATGTACAGCAACACTGAGTTCTGGAGCAGAACAGAAAATCTAGCCCAAATTGGTAGCCATTAATAGATGGTCCCTGCAAAAATGACTTCAGCAGGGATAAATGGATAGGGTTGCAAGTTATAGAATCATAGAGCCACCACGTTGGAAGAGACCCGCTGGATCATCGAGTCCAACCATTCCCACCAATCACTAAACCATGTCCCTCAGCACCTCATCCACGCACACCTTAAACACCTTCAGGGAAGGTGACTCAACCACCTCCCTGGGCAGCTTCTGCCAGTGCCCAATCACCCTTTCTGGGAAAAATTTTTTCCTTATGTTAAGCCTGAACCTCCCCTGGCAGAGCTTGAGGCCATTCCGTCTAGTCCTGTCCCTTGTCACTTGGGAGAAGAGCCCAACTCCCTCCTCTCCACAACCTCCTTTCAGGTAGTTGGAGATAGCAATGAGGTCTCCTCTCAGCCTCCTCTTCTCCAGAATAAACACCCCCAGCTCTCTCAGACGTTCCTCATAGGGCCTGTTCTCCAGCCCCTTCACCAGCTTCGTTGCTCTTCTCTGGACTCGCTCCAGATTCTCAACATCCTTCCTGTGGTGAGGAGCCCAGAACTGAACACAGGATTCGAGGAGCGGTCTCACCAGTGTGGAGTACAGAGGGAGAATAACCTCCCTGGACCTGCTGGTCACACAATTTCTGATACAAGCCAGGATGTCATTGGCCTTCTTGACCTCCTGGGCAGTTTGGCACCAGTGATGTCTAATAAGGAGGACAATTTGTACTAGGTATCTGCATCAGCTTCAGGGACGACCCTATCTGTTTTAGCCATTATGGTGCCTCACTCCTCTCTCTACAACCAGTTCAGTGACTAACAGCCTGGAAAGAGGAAGAAAAAACTGCATTTAAAGACAACTTTGGTTTCTTTTTATTAATTTTCAAGATGCCAGTATTACAGTTTTTTAAACCAAGTAACAGCGTCAGTTCAGGGACTGCCCACCAGCAGTATCTGCAAAGAGGCCAGAGATAACATCTTCCTTCACAATCTGCACGGCCAGCAATGACTTTCCATCTCCCGCACGAAGCCAGCACATCCTCCACCTGACAGGAAGGAGTTCAAAGGAGGTTTCTCAGCCTTCTCAGCACAGATTTATTCCCCATTATGAAATGCAACTACACAAGAGTCCACACCAAGTTACACTAGATCTCCACAGCTCTCACTGAAAAGAAGCACCGACACTTCAGCAAGCACGGGCCTATTGGTGCCTCAGAGCCCGTAATCGCAGGCCTCAGGGCTGTTCTTCACATAGAGCTCAAGGTATTCTTTGTAGATCTGTGGGTCAGTCATTGTGGCCTTGACAGCAGGGTCCTTCTTCATGGCCTCCACCCAGCGCTGGAGCTTTGGAGTGTGATTCAAAGAGCTACAGGAAAAGGAAAGAGACTGAGTAACACAAATGGGAAACTGGGAGAGTATAAAGGAAGCAAAAGAGTTTGAGAGGTTCTATTAGTGCTTGTTTTGGTTTCTCTCTCACACTATGATGTTCAGTTCAGAGCAAATGAGGGAAATACACATCAGATCATAGAAGACAGACTAGCATTTGGAAAGTGAAAGAGTTCTTACAGAGCTCGTGCACTCTGCAAAGCTGAGTAAAACCATAAACGAGCACTTACTATGTGCCTAAATTATCCTCCTGCAAAAGAGACAGTTCCAATTTATCACCTAACTGGAGCTAAGGGCAGAAGCTTGTGCACCACTGCCTCCCTCTGGAATGCTTTCTCAATAGCATTTGCTTCAAGAATTGCTGCACGCAGTGATGAGTTTCTCCTCCACAACTCAAATCTCTTCTCTCCTCTCTTGCAAGAGGAGAAAAGCTGTGCAATTTGTACTCCCCTACAATCCAGTGGCCCAAACCACAGAGAGTCTACTAAGGAAACTGATGATTTGACTAACAGACTAAATCCATAAACACTTTTTTGTGTTTTGCTTCCCACAAACTGCAAGAAATTACGGACTTTCTTCAGCAGCCCCCAAGAGTGGCTCCTTGCTGCAGAGCATATGCAAAGAGTATTTATGCTGGTGCCCTCCAGCACACACCAGAAGCCAGGCAAGGTACTCACTCCTTCAGGTGGAAGGCTTCCAGACGTTCAAACCACGGCCAGATCATGTAGTCGAACATGGAGATTGAGTCCCCACCGTAAAACACAGTGTTGCGTTTGGACAGAACCTGTGAGGGGCAAGAGATGAGAATTGCCCTCAAAAGGAAAATGAACATAGCAGGAACAACAAAACGTTCCCACCTCAGAGTGGATCGTAAGCATACAGAAGGGATCAGACATCAAATAAAGCAGATACAGCACGTTTCTTCTGCGCATGCAATATTCAGGAGTCAGAGGCAGGCAGTAAAGCCACTCTGGCACCAAACTTATTGATTTCATTCATTGTAAGACCAGCTCTTCTCAAATAGTTCAAAACTATCACATATTATTCACTACTGTAGCTTGTGCATAAACAAAAAGGAATCGACCTCTCAAGAAATCACAAGCTGACCGATTCTATTTGTCAGAAAGCATCAACGGCACTAACTAACCAAACAAAATAATGCACAGGCATTTATCGAGCAGTAAATCCAACTAAATTTAACATCCAGGTAAATGAGAACACCATTTTATCAGGGAATCTTTTCCCACAGCACTTGAGGCCAAACAGTGCCAGGAAACCATTTCCAACATTACATCTAAAACGGTATTTGATTCCAGGTGCAAAGGGAACAAGAAGCAAGTACAACATTTACACACACCAGAGAGATGGTGTGAGATTTTTTTCACAGAAAGGGTCATTGGGCACTGGCAGAGGCTGTCCAGGGAGGGGGTTGATTCACCTTCCCCGGAGGTGTTTAAGGGACGGGTGGACGAGGTGCTGAGGGACATGGGTTAGTGTTTGATGGGAATGGTTGGACTCGATGATCCAGTGGTGATTCTATGATGCTAGTTGCTCAGCACAGAAAGCAGTGCCACATGGAATGCAGGAAGTGTTCCTGTTGCATTTATGATTCTGATAGATTTTAACTAAAGTAATCCCGTTTTCAGGCACTTTGGCATTTTAAACATAGAAACTGAAAGACCTTACAAACCTTTGTCTTCAGATTAGGACACACAATTTGCACAACACTCCCATGGCACTTACTCCCTGCCCTCTAACCCCTATGATCTAGCAGAAATTTTAAAGCTTCAAGAAGCATTGAGCTGCCTGAATTACCAGGTGTTTGGCAGAACATAACCTGGCAGTAGCACAGTCCCAGAGACAGAAACACAGCTCCCTCTGTCGAGTGGCAGCAAACTAAACAGACCAGTGTTTCCAAACACTTCCCTTATTGAATTTCTTTCACAACAGGCTGATGGAGGTTGGCGTGGCTCTGTTCCTTCCTCCCATCGTCAGCTGACCTTCAGCTGCTGCTGCAAAATCCCTCAGGGCAGAAGGAGCAGCAAGTATTTCACAGCAGTAATAGAGCAGGAGGAAGGTTAATTCTTCCTTAATGTTTAACAGTTCTGTATTTCAGGGAAGTGAAACCTACGTGGCTTCCCCCAAGAACTCATTTGTCATCTGCACTACTGCAGCCTCTGCCTGGTCAGACAGACAAGGCTGCTCGGAAGACAATTTTCCTTTGGCAAGTCAAGGGGGTGGGGAAGCAGAATGCACAGGAGAATTAGGAAAGTACTAGAAAGCTATCAGTATATTTGCACCAGAAGAGAAATGCTATGGAGGATGCTTCTTCATGAAGCCAGACAAGCATTAGTCGTGGTTGCTACAAACAGAGTGGGAATGGCTTCATGATACAGGCAAGTCTGACTGTTAGATAGCTGTTTAGACCAGACAAGAACCACTATTGACACTAAATCAGGATTGTGGAGTTGCCAATAAAGCATCAAAGCCACCTGACACTTTCTGGAGCTCTGCTGAAGTAGTATTACGCCACTGCAGCAGAACATGGCCCAGGCAGTTACCTGGAATTTACTCTAATAGTGCTGTTGTGCCTCCTAGGCTGGAGGGAATAAATTCAAAGATTGTTCATTGCTTTTTAAGTACCAACTGAATGAGAAGAGATCTACTTCCAAAGACCAAAACATCAAAGGAAAGAGGGATCATACAGTGGCCAGCAACCTGCTCGTTATCAGGAAATATTCTCACCTCTTCAAGATTGCCAAGCTTTTCAAGAATCTCTGCTTTCAGCGCAGTGGTGTCCTGTCCATCTTTGACTGCCACATAATGCTTGAAAACCAGAGGTGGGATCTGTGGAAAGGAAAGGATAAAGTATTAACGCTCCTATTACACAAGTCACTCAGAGCTAAAGGTGTTAAGATACTAGATGCAAGTTAAATGCTTGTTGTAAATTGTTAGCAGCCCTGCAGAGAAGGAGTTGGTGGTACTGGTGAATGAAAAGCTGTGCACGAGCCAGCAATGTGCACTCACAGCTTCACCACCAGCTTGGCTGCTTTCCTCCACCCACCCCCACACAGAAATGCTGGGAACAATTCACATACACAGTGGCTTGTTCATGCCCATAGGCTGATGCCCCCCATAACCTCTTTGGTTATTCAAAAGCTTCTCCCAGATACAATACCTCTCTCTCAAAGGATAAAAGCAGTATTGCAACAGAGCTGCAGCTTTTGGCACTGCAATAAAGAAACAAACACAATCCCACCCTGATCAAACAGCACCTTTGAGAACTGTTCCAAGAGCATCTTCTGAACAGCTCGCTCATACGGGTCCGAAGGCATCAGCTTCTTCCCTGGAAATGCTTCATCCAAATATTCACAAGTGATTGGGGACTCATAGATCAGCTGGCCCTTGTTGGTCTCCAGCACGGGAACTAGCCCCAAGGGGTTCTTCTCAAAGAACCACTCAGGTTTATTCTTCAGATTGATGTTGATTACTTCATGGCTAGAAGGACGAAAGAAATAAGATCCAAACAAGGGATGTGGTTGAGTCACCTTCCCTGGAGGTGTTTAAGGGACGGGTGGATGAGGCCTTGAGGGACTTGGTTTAGTGTTAGATAGGAATGGTTGGACGAGAAGATCCAATGGGTCCCTTTCCAACCTGGTTGTTCTATGATTCTATGATTCAAACCGGCTTGGTTCTGCCACAGTCCACTCCACACCATGGTGGAGTCATTACACCTTGACAGCTACAGCATTCGAGAGGCTGAATCCTCATTCCCCTGCTCTCCTTAGTCTTCCCTGACATCCTTTGCAGAACTAACCATTTGACGTGTAGAAATGCTGCCAGGGAGCACTTCCCTTTGCTGGAGAAAATTAGCACTGACTTAAGACACACAAACAGTCTGCAAGTACACAGAGACAGCCCTCGCGGTCACGCTAAAAACCAAAGGTAAAGCAGCACATCTATCACATGCAGGGTCAAGGACATTCCAAGAAAGAAGCACTTGATTGCAAATAAGCTACTGCACAATTAAGAAATGCAGTGGAACTTTAATGTGACCCTCGTCCAAAGAGCAAATGCCTACTTATCTTCCCCATCTATAGCCTCACACAGAACAGGTATGTGGGGTGAAGGCAAAATAAATATCAATAAAAAAAGACGTATAGGGAATACGTCTATGTTATATTAACAAGGTATGTTAGATGCTGTTATGTATGTGACCCTAGAAAATTCCTAGTAAGCCCAAAGGTGTGCTAAACACAGCTGAACCTTCAAAGCAGCTGAAAGGTTACCAGGAGGCACCTACCATGTTTAGGTAGCAATAAAACCCCTCCAAATTCACTATGCTAAAACAAACCTCTCAGCTCCAAAAATCAGTCACTAAATAAAAACAAAACTAAGCTGACCTGAAAGTTTAAAAAAAAAAAAAAAAAAAGACCCAAGGAAAAAATAAAGCAACCAAATCAACTTTGCTATCAGCAGAACCAAGTGGCCAGCTCCATAATGTTAACACAGACTTCCAGCTGGTTAAACTATTGGCAGGCCTGGGACTTGCTGGGAATCAGCAGGTGGAAAACCCTGTTACTTTGAAGCTGCAAAGTGAAGGGAGCACTGATCCATTTAAAAATAGTGAAATGTGTCTATCTTGAAAGAGAAACAAAGAGGAGTGCTGAATTCCATTCACTTACTACAGCACGGGAATGAGATGATGTTGCAGGAACACAGGACAGGACACTTAATAAGGCCACACACTCACTGTCATGTTTCTCTAAGCAGTACTGGAACACAAAATCTGAATATTTCTATCTCACACACTTTTCACTGCAGTTTATTCCAAAACCAAACACCACCAGATGTTAAGGCTCTACTCACACTTATCCAGGACATGATCAACTGCTATTACTGCAAATACTGGGAATGACGGGTGAAGAAAAAAAGTCAGTTTGGGGTTTTTCCGTAGGGATTTACTTTGGGCCTTTATACAGCTTATTTCCTCCACAACTAACTTATTTCCCACTTCAGCAAGACAACAGTCCCCAAAACATTCTTATGAAGTTCAAGCCTGACAGAAGCATCTCCCACAGAAGGCCCTTTCCAGGCAGTTCTCCTGGGGATGCTATAGAATCACAGAATCACCAGGTTGGGAAAGACCTACGAGATCATCAAGTCCAAATATACCTGTCCATTACTCAACCATATCCCCGAGTACTTCATCTACCTGTCTTTTTAACACCTCCAGGGACATGACTCTGCCTCTCAGTTCCTCTCTTTGTAAGACACAACCTGGAGTATTTTCAGGAAAAAATATTTCATGGCAAGGGTCATTGGGCACTGGCAGAGGCTGCCCAGGGAGGGGGTTGAGTCACCTTCCTTGGAGGTCTTTAAAAGACGGGTGGATGAGGTGCTGAAGGACATGGTTTAGTGACTGATGGGAATGGTTGGACTCGATGATCCAGTGGGTCTCTTCCAACCTGGTGATTCAATGATTCTAAGTTCTTCCTGGTCAAAACTTGCTAGTGTAGCTACTCACGCCAGCGGAGGAAGCCAAACATTAACCCCAGTTAAGGCTTAAGGTTAGTGATACTCGGTGACCAAGGCTGGTCTTGAGAAGGCTGCAAGGAGAACGTAGAGTGACTTTCCAGTACCTGAAGAGGCTGGGGAGGGACTGTTTACAAAGACTTGTGGTGCTAGGATGAGGTATAAAGCAGAGAGGGGCAGGTTTAGACTAGGCATAAGGAGGAATTTCTTCACTATGAGAGAGGTGAGACGCTGCACAGGTTGCCTAAGGAAGCTGTGGCTGCACTATTGCTGGAGGTGTTCAAGGCCTCGTTGGATGGGGCAGCCTGACCTGGTGGGATGCCCCTGCAGGGAGGTTGGAACTGGATGATCATAGAATCATAGAACAACAAGGTTGGAAGAGACCCACCGGATCATCCACTCCAACCATTCCCATCAATCACTAAACCATGTCCCTCAGCACCTCGTCCAACCAACACCTTAAACACCTCCAGGGAAGGTGAATCAACCACCTCCCTGAGCAGCCTGTTCCAGTGCCCAGTGACCCTTTCCGTGAATTTTTTTTTCCTAATGTCCAGCCAAAATCTCCCCTGGTGGAGCTTGAGGCCATTCCCTCTTGTCCTGTCCCCTGGCACTTGGGAGAAGAGGCCATTAGTTATGAATTGTTTCTAAGAGACTTTGAGGACTTTAGATAAAAACATCTTTTAAAGCTTAAGATTTATGATTTGTGTTCTGTGTTAGGGGTCATGAAAGGGTCGTTAGGCACTGGAACAGGCTGCCTAGGGAAGTGGCTGACTCGCTTTCCCTGGAGGTGTTTAAGGTGTGGGTGGATGAGGTGTTGAGGGACATGATTTAGAGATTGGTGGGAATGGCTGGACTCAGAGAATCATAGAATCACCAGGTTGGAAGAAACCCATCGGATCATCGAGTCCAACCATTCCCATCAATCACTAAACCATGTCCCTCAGCACCTCGTCCATCCATCCCTTAAACACCTCCAGGGAAGGTGAATCAACCCCCTCACTGAGTAGCCTGTTCCAGTGCCCAATGACCCTATCTGTGAAAAAGTTTTTCCTAGTGTCCCTGGTGGAGCTTGAGGCCATTCCCTCTCGTCCTGTCCCTTGGGAGAAGAGCCCAGCTCCCTCCTCTCCCCAACCTCCTTTCAGGAAGTTTTAGAGAGCAATGAGGTCTCCCCTCAGCCTCCTCTTCTCCAGGCTTTGGGGTCCCTTCCAACCCAATCCAATCTGCGACGCTGTGAGGCCTCCCCCGGCCCCTCTCCCCTGCCCGGAGCCTGTCGCCGCCTCACCTGATGCCTTTGGCTCGGAGGACGAGTCGCGCCCGCTGGGCGAAGGGGCAGAACCTCATGCTGTAGAGGCGGAGCAGCCCCTCGGGCACCGGCCCCGGCGCGGCGCTGCCTGCGGGCACACGACACAGAACAGAACAGAACAACCAGGTTGGAAGGGACCCATCGGATCATCTAGTCCAACCATTCCTATCAAACACTAAACCAAGTCCCTCAAGACCTCATCCACCCGTGTCTTAAACACCTCCAGGGAAGGGGAATCAACCCACTCCCTGGGCAGCCTATTCCAATGCCCAATGACCCTCTGTGTGAAAAACCTCCTCCTAATCTCTAGCCTAAACCTCCCCTGGTGGAGCTTGAGGCCATTCCCTCTTGTCCTGTCCCCTGTCCCTTGGGAGAAGAGCCCAGCTCCCTCCTCTCTACAACCTCCTTTCAGGTACTTGTAGAAAGTAATGTGGTCTCCTCTCAGCCTCCTCTTCTCCAGGATAAACACCCCCAGCTCTCTCAGACACTCCTCATAGGGCCTGTTCTCCAGCCCCTTCACCAGCTTCGTTGCTCTTCTCTGGACTCACTCCAGAGCCTCAACATCCTTCTTGTGCTGAGGGGCTCAGAACTGGACACGGTATTCAAGGAGCAGCCTCACCAGTGATGAGTACAGAGGGAGAATCACCTCCCTGGACCTGCTGGTCACACCATTTCTGATACAAGCCAGGATGCCATTGGCCTTCTTGGCCCCCTGGGCACACTGCTGGCTCATGTTCAGTCGGCTGTCAACCAACACCTCCAGGTCCCTCTCCTCCTGGCAGTTTTCCAGCCAGACTTCTCCCAGTCTGTAGCTCTGCATAGGGTTGTTGTGCCCCAAGTGCAGGACCCGCCATTTGGCCGTGTTAAACCTCATCCCATTGGACACTGCCCAGCGCTCCAGCCTGTCCAGGTCCCCCTGCAAAGCGTCCCTACCCTCCAGCAGATCCACACTTGCACACAGCTTTGTGTCATCTGCAAACTTGCTAAGGGTACCCTCAATGCCCTCATCCAGGTCATTGATGAAGACATTGACAGGACACGAGGGAGGAAGGAGCAGTAAGGAGGGAAAGAGACGGGAAGGGGGACAGCCGGGGCCCCCCGCCGCCCGCCCCGCGCCGCTCACCCCTGCCCAGGCTGCGGGAATGATCGCCCGACATGGCCTCTCTTCTCCTCGGCTCTGCTCCGCTGCGCCGATCCGATCAGAGCCCGATCAGCCCCCGCTGTGCCGGCTGCTGTGAGCGGAGACTCGCCCGGCCCCAGGGACACAGTGATGGGGGCGGGACGGGGCTGCCCCCCCCGCCTCTGACACCGCCCATTCGCCCTCCCTCTGCCCCTTTCTCCGCCTCCCCTTCTATTGTCCAATCTCTTGCTTTCTCGCTCTCTGCCTATCGTCTCTTCCGCTCTCTCCTCTCGAGTCCTGTGTTCAGTTGTGGGCCCCTCAGCACAAGAGGGATCTTGAGGCTCTGGAGGGAGTCCAGAGAAGAGCAACGAAGCTGGTGAAGGGGCTGGAGAACAAGAGGAGCGGCTTAGAGAGCTGGGGGTGCTTAGCCTGGAGAAGAGGAGGCTGAGGGGAAACCTCATTGCTCTCTACAACTCCCTGAAAGGAGGTTGTGGAGAGGAGGGAGCTGGGCTCTTCTCCCAAGTGCCAGGGGACAGGACAAGAGGGAATGGCCTCAAGCTCCACCAGGGGAGATTTAGGCTAGAGATTAGGAGGAAGTTTTTCACACAGAGGGTCATTGGGCATTGGAATAGGCTGCCCAGGGAGGTGGTTGATTCACCTTCCCTGGAGGTGTTTAAGGGACAGGTGGACGAGGTGCTGAGGGACATGGTTTAGTGTTTGATAGGAATGGTTGGACTCAATGATCCTATGGGTCTCTTCCAACCTGGTGATTCTATGATTCTATGAAACTCCATACACAGCCACTGGGAAGGTGGAGAACTCAACACCATTTGCATAGAACAATATAATTTTTGTCAAGTCATTGCTGCTTGGTTATGTAATTAATGCACAGCTGAGCGGTGAAAGGGAGAGGTTACTTCTTGCACAGGCCTGCCTGCCCTCAGCAAACAGAGGCTGTACACAAAATGTCCTTTGCTCATGAAATACTTTCTCCTACCCCTAGAAACCTGTGTTTGAGGATATGTCTCAATTGTCTGAGCACCTGTTCTTAAGAAAGATTCAGCAACTCTTTGGGTCACGATAAAAAAAAAAATAAGAAAAAAGAAAATGTACTTTAAGTTTCTTTTAGCAATTGAACACAAGCAGCCTGCCCAGAGGCAGGCACGTAGGAGCTCAAAGATCTGCAAGCTGTGGCACCACAGAAAACCAAGCTGGTTTCCTCATCCTGTCTCAATCGTGAAGAGTACAGAGCACATCTGGAGAGGGGTGAGGGACAGGAGAACCAACCCCTTGCACCGCTCCGCAGCATCAAGTGCGCCTCAGTTATCAAAAAACTGCACACTGCCACAGTACAGATAAGTAGGAACAAACTAACACAAGCAAGCAAGACACTGTATGTAACATCTCTCCCTTTAGGAATGGTTTCAATGCTAAATCTGCTTTTAAAATGCTTGGAAGTTCTTGCTGCGTTACCACACTTAAAAGCCTAAAGTGTACAAAGTACAGAGCTGTCCTTCTCCTCCTTTCCACCAGGCAGCTTCTCCTTGGAAGCTTTAGGAGCAGTTCTGCACACCCTGACAAAAGCTGCTCAGGTGCTCAGTTCTTTGTGAGAGGTGAAAGACGTGTGAGAAACACTTAATCACTGGTAAAATATTGAAAAGGACAAAGTCTTTGAAGCAAAGACAATAACAGTTTTTATTTTACAATTCATCACTGAATCGAATGCCCTTCTAAATAGGGCATCCTATCTTACAGAAACAGTGGGTATATATACTACTTTTAGACAAAGACCTGTGTAAGTCCTCAAAGAATGTTTGTTTATTTAGATTATCCAATCATGAGGGACATGGTTTAGTGTTTGATAGGAATGGTTGGACTCAGTGATCCAGGGGTTCTCTTCCAACCTGGTGATTCTAAGATTCTATGTCTGGAGACTCCCTTCAGGTTATCTCTTGGCCTAAGACAACTACATTTTACAAGACAATTAAGCACATCAATAAATTCTTGCAACTGTAACGAGGGGATTAAGACATGGACTTCAATCTGATGGATCAAAGATCCTTTATTGAGTTAGCTGTTTCTTTATATACCCTTTTGGGTTACATAGCAGGCTGCCCATGAGGCTACCTGCAGTGTATTGTTGGCTGAAGGTAGCTGCCCATATGGCTATTACTAACATATAATTGGCTAAACAACTGTGCATGCTAAAAAACCAAGTTACACTAAAATTAATTATGTTGATATTTTTCTTCTTTTGTTTTTCTCTCAGTTGGTACTTGTTCCCACCGAACTAGCTCTCTTTTTTCTCTCAGCTGGCTCTTGTTTATCAGAAGTCTGTTTTTTCGTCCCACCAAACTGGCTCTTATTTATGTCTCAGCTCTCTGTTTCAAGGCCTTGTCAGAGTTGCTCGATATCAACAAGGCCTACAGCATCAAATTCTTCCCTGTAAAATGTCTCCACACTCTAAGACAGTGTTTATTCTTTCAGGTTAATCAATCATGCCTGGAGACGGCCCACATATTATCTCTTGATACAAGACAGGTTTATCATAGAATCATAGAATCACCAGGTTGGAAGAGACCCACCGGATCATCGAGTCCAACCATTCCTATCAATCTCTAAACCATGTCCCTCAGCACCTCGTCCACCTGTCCCTTAAACACCTCCAGGGATGGTGACTCAACCCCCTCCCTGAGAAGCCTCTGCCAGTGCCCAATGACCCTTTCTGGGAATTTTTTTTTCCTAATGTCTAGCATAAATTTTGCCTGGCAGAGCTTGAGGCCATTCCCTCTTGTCCTGTCCCCTGTCACTTGGGAGAAGAGCCCAGCTCCCTCCTCTCCACAACCTCCTTTCAGGTAGTTATAGAGAGCAATGAGGTCTCCCCTCAGCCTCCTCTTCTCCAGGCTGAACACCCTCAGCTCTCTCAACCGTTCCTCATAAGGTCTGTTCTCCAGCCCTTTCACCAGCTTCGTTGCACTTGTCTGGTCTCTCTCCAGAGCCTCAACATCCTTCTTGTGGTGAGAGGCCCAGAACTAAACACAGCATTCAAGGAGCAGTCAATTATATATATAGTACAAGAGAATTAAACACATAAACCAGCTGCAGCAAAACTCATCAATCAGCTCTCAGAGAAGCGAAAGGGGGGCGAGTAAGACAGAATCATAGAATCATAGAATCATAGAACAACCAGGTTGGAGGGGACCCACTGGATCTTCTAGTCCAACCATTCCTATCAAACATTAAACCAAGTCCCTCAAGACCTCATCCACCCGTGCCTTAAACACCTCCAGGGAAGGTGAATCAACCCCCTCCCTGGGCAGCCTATTCCAATGCCCAATGACCCTTTCTGTGAAAAACTTCCTCCTAATCTCCAGCCTAAATCTCCCCTGGTGGAGCTTGAGGCCATTCCCTCTTGTCCTGTCCCCTGTCACTTGGGAGAAGAGGCCAGCTCCCTCCTCTCTACAACCTCCTTTCAGGTACTTGTAGAGAGTAATGAGGTCTCCCCTCAGCCTCCTCTTCTCCAGGCTAAACACCCCCAGCTCTCTCAGCCGCTCCTCATAGGGCCTGTTCTCCAGCCCCTCAGGCTCAGGTGCCTGAGTGCGGAGCTGACTCTCTTTCAGTCCCGGTAAAGCGTCGGGCACTGCAGCATCAGGGCGGTTAGCCCCAGTTACCAGCCGCCCCTCGGCCTCAGCGCGGGGCCCTTTAACCGCCCGCTCGCGCTCATTGGCTGCGGCCGCGCGGCGAGGGCCAATCGGCTGCGTGCTCGGGGCCGGCCGCTCCTGTTGCTAGGAGACCGGGGGAGGTGCCGCTCCATTGCTAGGAGACCGGTGATGCGGGCGGCGCGGGGCGCATGGCGGCGACCGAGGGGGACCCCGCGATGGAACTGAGGTGGGGGCGGCCCGGGAGCATGTCCTGAGCCCCCTTGCCCGACTTCTCTCCCCCGGCCGAGAGCGGAAACCAGACAAGAAGTCGTTAATGTTGCAAAATTGAGGCCGCTCCTCGAATCCTGTGTTCAGTTGTGGGCCCCTCAGCACAAGAAGGATGTTGAGGCTCTGGAGCGAGTCCAGAGAAGAGCAACAAAGCTGGTGAAAGGGCTGGAGAACAGACCCTATGAGGAGCAGCTGATAGAGCTGGGGTTGTTTAGCCTAGAGAAGAGGAGGCTGAGAGGAGATCTCATTACTCTCTCCAACTACCTGGAAGGAGGTTGTAGAGAGGAGGGAGCTGGGCTCTTCTCCCAAGTGCCAGGGGACAGGACAAGAGGGAATGGCCTCAAGCTCCGCCAGGGGAGATTTAGGCTGGAGATTAGGAGGAAGTTTTTCACACAGAGGGTCATTGGGCATTGGAATAGGCTGCCCAGGGAGGTGGTTGATTCACCTTTGCTGGAGGTGTTTAAGGCATGGATGGATGAGGTCTTGAGGGACTTGGTTTAGTGTTCGATAGGAATGATTGGACTAGAAGATCCGATGGGTCCCTTCCAACCTGGTTGTTCTATGATTCTATGAAAATGTGGGATAATTATGATTTAAGCTAACGTAGAGTTGAGTTTCATCGAAGCGGTTGTGGTTTTTGAAAGTTAGACAGAATGGCCCTCTGAGAGTAGTGCTTCGAGCAGTGTTTCCTGACACTGTTCGTTCTTTGTAGCACATAGTTTAGTGGTTGTTCATAGTTTAGTAGTGGACAGGTACAATTGGGCTCAATTATCAAAAAGATCTTGTCCAATCGAACGTTCTATCTAGCGGGCACTGAGCCTTTGGTGGGTTTGGATGGAACTTGGATTCTGAGCCTTTAGCACAGGAAGGCTTTGAACTGAGGGGTGAGAAACACCTTTTAGGCTGTAGCTTGATGGCTTGGTAAGAAGTGTGGTGTGTGCGCTTGTCATTTTCTCCATAGTGATTCTGCAGCGCTGGATCTGTTCATCTCTGAGAACATGATTTTCTTATGAGCCGGACTCACAAACCCATGCAGTTCAGTTCTGCCCAGGGCCACATCTCTCTTCTATTTGACCCAGACTATTTCAATGTTTAGAATTTCTCTGGCTGTTCTGTATATCCTAAATCCCACTGTCACCATCTCCTTCCTTCCTTAATTTTCCTGATATTTTAAGTCCTCCTGCCTTCCTGCATCTTAACATGCACATCAAAAACTTTCAGATTCCTTTTCCCGCAGACATAACCCACACTTTGTACAGAAAAACACTTCTTTTCCGGAGCTCTTGGCAATCCAACAACTTGATTTTTGGTTCTGAATGAATGGCAGCTGTAGATGAATTAAATCTTCCGTGCTCCACCTTTGTTGAGACTTTCAGAGTGATCTGGAGCGTTTAGACATTTTTTCTGTAGAATGGGGGCAGATGTTTAAACCGCCTTGTCCATTCTAAGTATTTCAGCTGTTTCATCAATGCTTATGGGACATAGATCCCTAATTATAGGTGTGGCACTTAGTGGAGAGAAAATTATTTGTCCTAGTAATAGGAGAAACAGAATTGATATTTCCAGAGTGAAATAAACCCCCATCTGAAGTGTGTCAGTGCTATTCAGAGAAGGTCCCCCGTGCAAACTGGGCTACTCAGAAGAACCGTGACCCAGGTTTACAGCGGGCAATTGGAATGCTGTGTTTTGTGTCTTTGGAAAACACAGGATTTTGACAAAACTTGCATTTTTTCCAGGCAAAAGGCTCTGAAGGAAATTTCCAAGCATCTCTAATTACTTTGCCTCATCTACATTTCACCAGCTGTCAGAGTTTGACTGAGATACTTCTGACACAATATTTATATAGAACTGTAGGCAGACACAGCATGGAAAACATGGGTGAGCCACAGCTAATTACCTGTGTGTGCTGCATCAGTCATACCTGATACCACGTAACAGCCTGATTCTTTGTCTCCCTGTGCCCTTACTGATTGGATAAGGATGATAAATTGCACTGTCATCCCATTAATTTATCTCTGCGTATGTATTTTCTAGGCTTCATTTTACCTCTGCGCGCAGAAGTTAGAAAACGCTTCATTTCCACTGATTCAGATCTAGTTTTGGAGAAAAGCGTAGGGCTGGTCTTGTGAGCGTGTTTGGTGTACATCTAGTTCTTGTGTGAAAGGTCTGGAAGCACATTCATCAGCTGAAATGCCTCCTCTTTGTTGCCATGGTGTTTGCCATGTCAGTTCATCCGCATGAGCGTGCGATCAGTGTGCGATCAGTGTGTTCCCACTCCCTTCTGGCTGCGTTTACTCCTCTGGTGTGTAGCAAAAGAGGCCAAGAGCAGAAATTACTCAGAAAAGATAACATAAAGCTACTGCAGGACATGAGTATCTTAAGACTAGTAATTTAAAAAAAGTTCTTATCTATGAGGATGTCGATGTTGTAGCACAATCTCCTAGTGAGAGCGCAGAGGATCAGTGGCTGAGTTGATCTTGCATTCATGAAAGGAAAGTAAAAACACTATATGTAATTGCAGAGGACAAAGATTGCTTCCAGTCAAATGCTTTTATTTGGAAACAGATAAGAGATGGGAAGTTTCTGAACGGAAATTGGAAGAGAAGGTGCTAACAGCAGTGTGGTATATAAAGGATACGTGTTACCCTGCTGATGCTTCTAGCATGGTACTCAGAGGCTAAGCTCTGGCTCAGACACCTTCCTTTAGCAGTAAACACATCCCTCTGGTAACAGGACCGTGATATTTATACACATGCTTTCTGAAAGCTAAAAACACCTGCAGGCAGTAATTAATTTGTTGATATATTTCGAGTTCATGAGCTGACTCCTCCTCAGTAATTTCTTTCAGCCCTTGTGTAACACATCCTGTTTATGTTCCAAAGTTTTAACCTGTTAAAGAACTGACATCTTTAAAGCAGAGCAGTCCTCCTGGTTGTGTTCGTATAAACACAAGCCCTGCCTTGGTGTGTTTTATTGTATGAGGATGAGATGAACTATAAAGGTGTAAAAAAGGTTAAGGTTAAGCAAACTCATCTAGGTTCCAAGTACAGATTGTACCCGTGTTATTCTTTCAGAATATAGGTATATTCTGTTGCTATGATATATGAGTACACAGAGCCTGTGAGCTGCCTACGTTTATTCTCAGTGAAAACTGGAAGACATGCAGAGAGGTGGTTGAGTCACCTCACCATGTTTAAGGCACAAGTGGACGAGGTGCTGAGGGACATGGTTTAGTGTTTGATAGGAATGGTTGGACTCAATGATCTGGTGGGTCTCTTCCAACCTGGTGATTCTATGATTCTATCATCTTTCCACATTCTTACTACTGTCCTTTGTGCACCATCGGGGTAAGAATGACACTAGGTTTTTGGAAACACTGATCTAATGATTCACAATACTAGATTTTGATGTTATTGTGGGTTTGCAGCATTGATATAAGGATGAGTCTAACAACCTCCAGGCACCAGTTCAGTGTAACTGAGGTTACAGCACTCCCTTTATCAGAATATTTTGAGATGTGTGTCTCTGGTTAATGTTTTAACATTCAGTTGCTCTTTCTTAAGCTGGGTTCAGGGCTTCTCAAACAAGAACATCGGCTTTATCAACAAGCAAACTGTCTGCTACCCTTGTGGCAATTACATCCTCTTCCTGGACATCGAAACGAAGAAGACGACAGCGCTGCAGTGCCCAGCGGGCCAAGTGGGAGCCCTCGCAGCAAATTGGAAGAGTCAAGTGTTGGCCTTTTCAGACCGCAAGCTCAATCCCTTCATATATATCTACACTTTTCCAGGGCTGAGCAAACTGACAGAATTAAAAGGTAAGGATGTCGTAATCCTCCCTGTCACCATTTCATTAAAACAATGTTTGAATCGTCCAGTATCTGAAGGGGTTTTTTATAAGACGTGATAAGCAGAGTGAAAGGATGCTCTCTCATGACAAGATATGTGGAAAGTGATGGAAGGAATTTTCCACTGTGCTGCTTTGAGTTAGACTCACGCTAGGGAGGAATATGACAGTACAAAATGGAACTGTTACAAAGGAAAACCAAATGGAATTAAGTGGATTTTGTTTTAGGAAAGTATGGTCACAATAACCAAAGAAGTCACGCTGCAGTAGACTGTCAAGCAGGCAGCTAAAACCCACATTGAGAAATCTGAGATGTGAGAAGAAAGAGGGGTTTTGCAATTAAACTTTGGACTCTGGGACATTTTTGCCTGCTCTGTAACATCTCTTAGTTATGCTGATTACCCTCTCCATGTTTCAGTTTTCTTGATGTTTAAATAAGGATCATACACCTCTTTCATGTGAATGAAATAAATACAGAGGATTTCAGGGTGCTTGGGGAAAATTACAAATTCAAGGTATTACTAAAAAGAAAAAAAGAAAAATCCCAAGCAGTAGATACACAGAGAACTTATTTATGATCGAATCAAAACAATGATTTAGAGTAAAGCAAAGAAATTGAACAATGTCTTTGAAGCATTAAAGTCAATATAAAGGAACTGAGAAGACTACTCTGATAGTATCCAGTAAAATTAAAGACTGTGTTCTTTATGTTTGCATTTCAGGCAATGCTCAGCTGGACTACTCCTTACTTGCCTTTAGTTTCACAGGCCCATATCTTGCCAGTTACTCTTCAATCCCAGAATTTGCTCTTTCAATATGGTAAGAGTGAAACAAAGTTCTCTAGTACCATTTACATTTAATTAATTTTTTGTGTATGCGCTGCTTGAGCATGAAATGAGTTAAGGAATGTGGAAGACACACTGGTTGCCTTCATCTCCTTTTTGGGTTTTTGACTGATAATTGTCTGCAAACTTTCTGTACCAAATCCACTGTTTATTTTTTAGTACTAGCAGCCAGTGGTCACAATGACTTACTTTGCTACAGTTATCGTCTAATTTCTTCAAAATGTCATGGTTTGAAGCACTTCCAAGGTCCTCAGCATCAGTTAATTATCTGTTCAACCTTGAAAATTGAGTACCGTACACTTTGTGAAAGGTTGCCTGCTGAAATGAGGAGAAACATTCTAAAGCCGATTTCTACTTTTTTGTCTCCCTGGACCATTCAATGATCCTCTGAACTACTTGTGCTTGATCTTAGTTCTGACTTATAGTTGTGCTCAACAATTACACTGCCATGGGCCACCAGGTTCGATCATAATTTTCAGCTCATTGTCATGAAAGGAAGTGTTATATAATACAATGTAGGCAGTGAAAGTTAGAATATTTAAATTTTTTAAATGTTCTGTAAAAACACAATCCTGCTTTTGCCTCTATTGCCAGCAAGTTCCATTGACTGTGGAGTCTGAGCACTTCTTCAAAACAAATTGGAAAGCAGTGTAGGAGGGTGGCAAGCAAGGACATGTTAGGAATATTCTGTATACTCCCAATTTAATGGTGACCTTTTCTTGTACAGTGGTTAGTGAAGAGGCAGAAACTTCTCTAAATTCAGAAGTTTAGTAACAATAATAGATATTATTACAGATGCCTCTTCTTTATCCCTTATAAAGTGGAATAATGTTTGCTGTGAACTCTGATCATACACAGTTCAGAAAGGATGACTGTGTATATTACAGTAGAAATGAACAAGACAACCTCACAGGCCTGAAAAGCTTATATTCTTATTACTTAGAGCAGATATAATACACAGCATCTAATGTGTTCATCGTGTGCGCTTAAAAATCCACCATCTTGAAAGGCTTCTTCGGGTTATTATTAAAAATGGAAATATTTAGAAACATTTAAATGCTTTAAAGTAGTGGCAATTTCCAAGGCCCAGCAATTTAAACCTATTTGAATCAGCATGAATATGAGTATTAGAAGCTATTCGTCATAAAAGAACCATCCTCGATTCCAGACAGAAAGAATTTAGTAAAAAAAATATAATTACCTTACAGTGTTACACTTATCATTTATTATAACTTAAACAGAGGATTGTGAATTTACTGTGAGGTCAGGTCCTTCAGTTTTGCAATTAGATTATGTTGTTCATTCATTGGACGATTGTGTGTGTACAGATGAAAGAAAGCTCCGTAATTACCATTCTTAATGTGTGATTACAACGTGATGATTGCACAGTTGCTGTTTTTTAAGCAGATATTTTGGAATCAGATGTGTAAGATGTGTTTTGAAAGTTATGTCAGTCTCAGAATATAGAAAGCTAACGGATAACCAAAAGCTGCCTTTTATCTGAGGTATTTTATCTGAGGTATTTTATCCCTAAATCTTTATTCTCTACTGTTCAAAGGAAAGGCTTCATGCTGGATTTTTTTTTCCAGGTACCTGTAACATGTAGTTTCAGATCTTAATAAATTATCTACTATGAAAGAGCATTGGCACTGTCTGTTAGGTATGAGATGAGAACACACTGACAGGTCTTTAGAGAGAACGCTACACTGATACCTTTTAAAGTCAGAATTGCAGCCTATAGCTTCCTATTTCAATGACAGTTACTGTGTGTGTGTGAATACTTCTCATTTCTTGCATGTGCTATCAATATTAACCATCGTCTGGCATCCTGACGTCTTTCTGCAAGTGAATATATTGCAGGACAGAACCATGGGATTATACTAAATCCATTTACAGCAGTGTCTGCATTTTAGGCTTTTTTACCTCTCAGCAGTGATGCCAAATACCGAAGCTGTAAATGTTATTTAGCAGTCAGATATATTGTCCAAGAAATTAAGAGACGGTTTTAACCGTTTTCATCAAAAGTTGTTAATCACTTCTTGGGCAGCACCTAAAAATGCGCATGCAGCCAAAAATTAATCTGAATAATGGAGACATATGCAAATTAAGTGGTGGAAACATAAAATAGGTTACACTGGACAAAAGAAAAGTCAGTTGAAAGCAGATTCCCAGGCTCATGTCAGCTATACATAACGGCCCCATACAAATCCTGCCCTGCTTTGTGCTCAGGGTCGTTAGTGCAGCCATAGCTTCTATGTCTGCATCCACAGCACAATTACTGTATTACCTAAGTAATTCATCCATAAATAATTATGGGCTGACTATGGTTTATTTTTTAACTATAATACGTTCCAACTGCAAGCCTGCAGGAATGATAATCACTATTTTACGGGTTGGAAGAGCAAGGCTGAAGTGTTAATTGTTTGGGACCATTCAAGTTGTTGCTGACGGAACTGATGAAAAAATTTCCATGTCTCTTGACTCTGCTGTTATTTTCACAAAAAGGAGTGTATGATAATGTTTATGAAATGTCAGTTTTCAAAAATTATTTTACTAGGCAGTCTTTTTGTAGCAGTACTAATTTTTACATGTGCCTAATTAACCACCTCCTTTTCGTTCTCAAGATAACCTAACTTGTTTGAGAGCAGAATTTTTTTGTCGGTGTCGAAGTATTTGTTTTCCAATCTCGATCATGAGTGTTAGTCATAATCACATCCATATCTTTGACTTGAATGTTTTTGACTTTTTTTAGTGGATCTGATTTTCTTTTACTCTCCTTAATGAAGGAACTGGCAAGAGAATATCCTCCTGTGTAGAGAGTCTCAGCCAGGGGTAACTGCGACCTCTCTAAGTTTTAACCCTATGAATTGGCAGCAACTGTGTCTCATTAATGAAAGCTCCGTTACTGTCTGGCACATTGAAAGGAATGATGACGAGCATCACCTTAAGCAAATGTAAGTGAAAAGCCCTTCAGGTTAACAGAAAAATCAAAGAATCGTAGAATCATAGAATAACCAGGTTGGAAGAGACCCACTGGATCATCGAGTCCAACCATTCCCATCAAACATTAAACCACGTCCCTCAGCACCTCATCCACCCGTCCCTTAAACACCTCCAGGGAAGGTGGAATCTAGAAGTATAGTTTAATAACTAAGATTAGCAACCTACATCTGTTTGCAAAGAATTTAATCCGATGCAGTTTACCTAGCAAGTGCAATCAGTAATTGCTGAATCACAACCAGTGTGAATCTGTCGAGTCAATCAAGTGAATTTAATTTATGTTTTCATTTCTTAGCGCTCACATGTCCAGATTATGCACATCATGAAGCTAATACTAATCAACTGCTTGGGCAGCCTCTATCGAAAGCTGCCTGACTGAATTAAGGTAGTTCCTGAACTCCTTTCCTGCAAGTGGCTGTGTTGAGCGTTGCTTTTGTAGTTATGAAACCACTAAATTGGGATCAGGTTGCTTCCTAGTAAACATGGTTAAACAATATGTTGTAATCACAAACTGTACCAAAACCAATATCAGTGGTTTGTGTGATTTCCAGATGGTATGGTCCTCAGGACCTTGTCTATCAAGTGTTTAGTGTCTTCTACTGTTTAGTGTTTGATAGGAATGGTTGGACTTGATGATCCGATGAGTCTCTTCCAACCTGGTGGTTCTATGGTTCTGTGGTTCTATTTACAGGTCCAGAGGGGACAGCTCTGCTCATTCACTTCACAGAACACAGAACACACTTAGAATTTATTTATATTAAGATGGTGTTTTTGAGTCTGATGTTAAAGTAGTATAGACCATTCCAGTTAGAGTCCTTGAAGTCTAACACCTATGCTGTTTCTGTGGCAGCTGCTCTACAATTCCCAAGTGTGTTTAATCTCATTAGCTATGAATATTGCTAGGATATTGCCACCGACACAGTTATACTAGTAAAGTATAGGCAAGGCTTTAATTTGAGATCTGAAAGGAATACTGAAGGGGGTTTTGCCTTTTGCTCTTATGGACTTTACACATGAAAATATGTTTATACTCCTTTTTCCTCACTTTCCATTCAGTAGAGGTTAAACCTCCACTGAGAACAGCTTATTTTACATAATTTTTTCCCAAGTCATAAACCAACACGGCTCATAAACTATAGACTCCTGAACTCCTGCATTGTAACATCCACTCATACACTGTTTATCAGTAGAGTCCAACAGGCAATATACTAATTTTTCATCACTGTTAAACTTTCTCCAAATAAAGCATGAATTCTCACACCATGTACAAGTTATGCGTGTGACTATCCTGGTTAATAAGAAAACAGCTATGTAGAACAGCTGTTTCTACAAGGGAATGAGAAAAGACACTGCGCTAGAACATGCCAATCTCTTTCTGCCAGTTAGAAACATTCCTTTTTAGCAGCAGGATTGCTATTACTTTTCAGTGAAACAATACCTGCCATGTAGAATGATTGTCTGCAACAATCTTCTCTTACTCTTGCAGAAGTAAAGCCCATTGACTGAGTTGGTGTCTCAAAGTTTTGAAAACATGCTTCTCAGTTTTCTATCAGCATTTACTCTATTCATAATATTTCTTCTCCTCAGTCGGTGTCTCTTGCTTTTTCACAGCCTTGTGGAACTCCCTGATGGACAGGAGCCCGTGAGTTCTCCTAAGGATTTGTTTTTCCCAGTTTCTCATACTGAAGATTGGTACTATGACCTTGATTTGCCAGTTTCAGCCATCGCTGGACTGGTAGGAGATGAAGCGGAAACATTCATGGTAGTTACTGATTTTTTTTTTCCACTACTCCAAGTTATTATGCTTTTTATGAAAATACATGTTAATAAATTAACAATTTTAATGTCTGTTAAACAAGTACAATGCAGTGAATGGATCTGTTTTCTCAATGAAATTTTTGAGATCCACTTTGACAAAGAGGCTTACAAGCCATGCTGCTACTGCACAGTGCAGAACAATGTAGAGATTTCTGACCCAGGGCTAGCATTGTAACAGATCTGTGCAGTGGAGGTATGAATCTGTATCCCAGAAGCAGTATAAGCATGTCAGCATTTCAGCATGCCCAAGCTAATACCTGCTGGAACCTTGAGAACCTATTCCCATGCTAAACAGGTAGTAACCTTCAGGTATCCTTACTTCTCTATGGGATTTTCTTTTTGACTCTGAAAAAGTCTCAGGTTGTGGAAACAGTGACGGTTTTGCTTGAGACAGCAGCCCTTGCTTCTGGAATACATTTCCATACCACTATCAGAGATAGATCTGCCTATTTGTCTTGCTTGTGTGTGATCATTTACTTGTTAGCCTTCCTTGGGATGCCTCTTTTCATAGAATCATAGAATCACAAGACTGGAAAAGACCTCTTGGATCATTGAGTTCGATCATTCTTATCTGCCACTAAACTAAGTCCCTGAGCACCCTGTCTACCTGTCTTTTAAATATCTCCAGGGATGGTGACTCAACCACCTCCCTGGGCAGCCTCTGCCAGTGCCTGATGAGCCTTCCTGTAAAATATTATTTCCTGATATCCAATCTGAACCTCCCCTGGTGGAGCTTGAGGCTGTGTCCTCTTGTCCTATCCCCTGTCACTTGGGAGAAGAGCCCAGCTCCCTCCTCTCCACAACCTCCTTTCAGGTAGTTATAGAGAGCAATGAACCTCAGCCTCCTCTTCTCCAGGCTGAACAACCCCAGCTCTGTGTTTAGTACTAGGAGGTACTGAATTAATTTCTGGTAAGTTTTCACCTTACTCCAGACTACGATAGGTATGGTAGCTAAACATCTTTTTGTAGGACTTGCATTTGTGGAATCATCAAATCATTGAATAACCAGGTTGGAAGAGACCCACCGGGTCATTGAGTCCAACCATTGCTATCAAACACTAAACCATGCCCCTCAGCAACTTACAGCACTATTTCTAATCTCCATGCATGCCTGTGTGCATACATTCTGTCTCTAACCTAGCAGAAAAACTGAGCCACTACTGGATCTTGTAACTGTCGCACACGAATGTCTTGCCAGGTGAAGCACCCCAGCATGGGCTTTTGGCAAAGCAACTCCTGTGCAAGTTAATCCCAACACACTTGGTAGAGAAAATAATTTGAAATATTGTTTTATTGTGATCCTGATGTTGAAATGTGTCTAATCATACAATCACCAGGTTGGAAGAGACCCGCCGGATCTTCGAGTCCAACCATTCCCACCAATCTCTAATGCAGCACTTTGAGAGAGATTGAAATGACTGAATTCGCTGTCTTCCTCAGATATCAAGATATCCTCAGAGTATAGTTGCTGTAAAGAACCAGGCTGGCCAAAACTGCTCTAACTATCATTCTTCACTGTCTTTATAAACTGACAGGCTGCTGTAGCAGATGTATCAGTGGTTGCTATCACTGATGATTTGTCTACCATTACAAATGTTCACGTGCAGTTACCTGACTCTGGCCTAAAATTTGTGCCTTATTATACCTTGGAGTTATTTTCCTCTCTGCTATCATCAATGCTTTTTTAATTAGTTAGAGATAAGCTGCTTCTCCTGTAGTCGTTAATGAGATGCGTTTAGTTGAATGCAGTGGGAATATTATCATGGCCTGATGAAGTTCTCCCTATCTCTGCAGAATTCAACAGAAGGATTTCTATTCTTTATCACTAGATCTGAATCAGTTGAGATCAATCTTTTTCCCATTGATGTAAGCATCCAAAGTTTATTATTTTTTAATCGAACCAATTATTTTGATTGTCATTTAAGGGATTTGTCCTCAACCTGTAGTCCATGGCCCTTGGAAGCTGTGACCAACTCCTAAAGAATGTGTGAGAGGCAAGAAATAAAAGCAAGACCACTGCCAATGCTCTTGTTGACTTCTTTGAATTGTGTCAGGGTTCCAGGCTCTAGAACAAGCCCCTGTGGCTGATTATTTACCAAAGTGTAACCACAACGGGGCAGCAGAGGGAAAGGAATTCAACTATCCTACAGCTTTCAATCTTATTCTTTCTTCCGTTAGATTAATTTAGTTTTGTTACAATATTTCTTACATTTGGGACCTGAGGTTTCTCAATATGCTTTGCCATGACACGACCACTGGAGTCCTCTTGGCATCCAGTACCAATTTTATTTAATTGTCCTTTTTATAAAACTTTTCATTACAAGGATGCATCATGGATTTTTTTTTCTCTGAAGAGTTGCTACTTAAAAGGGAGAGAAGCTCAAAGACATCATCATCATCATCATCATCATCATCATCATCATGATAATGTTATATACCATCTTACTAATGCACAGTTCAGGAAGCAGCCTAGTTTGGAATTTACGCAACCTCATCCTCAGTTTTCCATATTTTATTTAGTTTATGTGTTGAGACAGTCGTGGCAGCAGGTACAAAGGAATATTATAGAACTCATCTTTACACAGAAAGCTCCTTATTTCACAGGAGCTCAGTTGCAGCCTTCCCAAAGATTTGTGATGTTCAAGAATCATAAAATCAGCAAAAATGCCTATATTAAGTGTTTTTCTGGGTGATGTAAAGCCCCGTTTGTTACAGATTTATTACTGTTAGTCCTATTTGATTTATAAACTAAATATTAATATACTTTATTTCTGTAACATTTCCCCGCTGAGAAATTCAAAATGCTTTGTAAGCATAAATAGAGAGTGAGCTTCTTACCCAGAATCATGTAGCCAGCCCTTGGCATATTTTACTAGCAAAATCTAGGCACTTATGAATCTTTGTGCTATGTTTTCATCCCAAGTCCACCCATATTTTCTTTTTATAGAACCTTTATTGAGACAGCAGGTGTTGTTTTAGAGAATTATAGACTCTTCTTTTTTTTTCATCCATCTTACTGTCTCTTGTTCCTCACAAACTTCTGCTCACACGCTTTGGATCTCCTCTTAAATGTTCTTACAAGTTTTTCTTGTGTTTTCTTCCCCTTTCCCCCTCTCCAAGCCCTGTTCCATCTGTTTCTTTCTATCGTTGTATTTATATGACCCCTATTACTGTTTTATTTGAGCAGATCGTTGTCTTTAATAACATTTAATGGTGAATTTCTGTTCTTCCTGGTTTGCGAATGATAGATTTATGAGATTTATTTCAGCGAAATGAAATTCAAGGCACATGCAAAGCCTGTGGCAAGGATATTTCTGGAACTAATTTGCAGATGACACAAAGGTTGACAGAGCCGTTTTACAGAGTAATTTGGATTATATGATAAGCTAAACTACTCAAACAAAGTGTGTTTTAGTACTGCCAAGTATGCAAGACCACAAGTGCAGGTGATGTCTATGCAGTAGAAGACTATGTCGAAAAGTAATTTGTCAGGGTGAGGTAATAGTGGGTAACCATTTCAATTTGGGCTTCCAGGGCTATTCTGATATTAAAAAAACCCAACAAACTTCTGGAGTCTCAAAGTGTTGAATTTTATCATAATTTTATCATTAAAATATTGGATATGGTGGGTCAGCGTTGTTGCAAGGGTAGGGAAAATACCGGATGGATTCCAAGCAAGGGGACAAACCTGTAACAGACACAAGTGCCGGAGAATAAATTCAGATAAATTCAAATTTTAAAATGAAAATATAATTCATCATTCAGACAAGCTTCTAGAGAGAGAGAGAGAGGTATGTTCTCCACCACTGTCTCCAGACAGACTTCTCTGGAGTATGTTCTCATTTTTCAAATTACTACCCTCAGTGAAGGTCTAACTGAATAAATAGAGTCATAGAATCATAGAATCATAGAATCATAGAATCACCAGGTTGGAAGAGACCCACCAGATCATCGAGTCCAACCATTCCATAGGGCTAAAGTTATATAGGTGGTCAGACTCTATGAGATAATGCTTTTTTTTGCCATAAAATGTTTGTAATTGATTGTAGAGATCATAGAATCATAGAATCACCAGGTTGGAAGAGACCCATCGGATCATCGAGTCCAACCATATTTATCAATGGTTAATTAAACTTGTTTATTTTTGTGCTGAAGCCAGGAGATTCTGCTAAGCCTTCAGTGCATCCTACTGCCCACTGCTGGACTGCGACCTCAGAGATTTACTTGGTCTGCAAGGAAGGACATTTTATGGCAATTGATGCTGAGAGAGGCAGTGTTTCTGTTCTTCAAAAAAAACCTCTCCCTGGTAAGAAATAGCTGTGTGGTGTCTTTTATTCAAGTAGGGAGGAGAAAAGGATCGGTGAAAGCCTTTTTTGCTTTCTGCTGTTCTGCTGTTGTGTATCTTACAGAAATTGTAAAGCCATATTTCTTTTATTAGTATCATAGAATCACCAGGTTGGAAAAAACCCACCAGATCGAGTCCAACCATTTCTATCAGTATGATAAACATTCAGAACTTCTGTGTGGGTTTCTTTAGCACACAACAATTTGCTTTCATGTTTCTTTGGAAATAAAAAAAGAAAAACTTGTAAATACATCAAAACTGATAAAGTGAACAGTAGTTTCATCAGTCCTGATCTTATTAACTAGCCCTACTAGGTTAGCAATAAACTATTAATATAGAATCATAGAATCGTAGAACAACCAGGTTGGAAGAGACCCATCGGATCATCGAGTCCAACCATTCCTATCTAACACTACACCATGTCCCTCAGGACCTCATCTACCCGTCCCTTAAACACCTCCAGGGAAGGTGAATCAACCACCTCCCTGGGCAGCCCATGTCAATGCCCAATGACCCTCTGTGTGAAAACCTTCCTCTTAACCTCTAGCTATAGCTATAGATCTTTTTACTGTTAATTAAGCACTCATAGTTCATTTTATTTTGCATGAAAAGTTGGATTGTCCTCTTTTGGTATGGTAGATGGTGTTAGAATAGATGAGCTCATGATGCGTCTTCAAAAAACAAAACTGAATTTGACATAATTTTGCTTAATAGAATTCCTTAAGGTCAGCAATTATAGGAATTATTTTGTATTCAAAACAAGGCTATAAATATTATCAGGCATTAATGCATTATGTATAAAGCACAGACAGCGAACAGAAGATGTCTTTGACTTCATAAATCATAAAATCCCTGGAGGTGCTTAAGGTGCAGGTGGATGAGGTGCAGTGGGACATGGTTTAGAGATTGATGGGAATGGTTGGACTCGATGATCCAGTGGGTCTCTTCCAACCTGGTGATTCTATGATTCGATAAATGACAGAAATGGTGGATATTATAGAATCATAGAATCATAGAAGAATGCACGTTTTTGATTCAGTATACTAAACTTCACCTTTTGTTCGGTAGACTGGTCTATAACTGACTTTTATTGCAATACTGACATCTGAACAAGGTTGACGTTATATATTGTTTTCTTTTGTGCAGAATACCTGTGTAAAGTATCAGACATCCTGTCATATGTTCGAAAAGTGCAGAAACAGAAAGGTATTTCCACGTTCAAATCAAGCTAATTGATTTTTAGCCAGCATCAGTGATGTCTGGGAGGAATAATATGTGAGTACAGCAGGAAAAGCTGGTTAGAAAAGCTCAGCTCACACTGACCTCTGCAAGACACACCAATGCAACCTTTTATGTGTTTACAGGAGAAATGATTAATAGCTTTTGTGCGAGCAGACAGCCAAATGAATAGCCTCTGGAAAAACAGTGGCAGGGAAATAATTTCTGTTCATTCTAGTTTAAATTGGAATAAGTGATGCTAGAATGGGTTCTCTACTGCTTAGTTTTAGCAACTTTGTTTAGAACTGCAATCACTTGTGATTTAGTTGAGTTAGGGTTTAGGGTTTGTTTCAAATGTTTTGTTTTGGGCTCCACAGTACAAAAAAGGCTTTCACATCGTGGGCAAAGTTCAGCACAAGGCCACAAAGGTTGTTGCAGAGTCTGCGTGTGTGTCATACAAAGAGGGGCTGGGAAAATCTGTTCAGCCCAGTGAAAAGGAAATAGAGGATTTTACTGTTGCTTCAGCTACTCGTGAAAGGTCACAGACAGGATGGAACCTGACAGGCAAAGGGCACAATTTGCATCAATGGAAATTCTGAGTAGATATTAGGGGAAAAAAAAAAATACTTTCACAGTGAAGGTTGCCAGACATCGGGACAAGTTTTGATTTCTCAAATTAATTTCTCATTCATCAGACCACAGTAGTACTGTCACTTCGAATTATGTGTTCCAACCTTCTCCTTCATCATCACAGCACAAAGTCCAAAGAATATATAGCCCGTTGAGCCTTTTTCCTCACAAGTAGTAAATCATCTCAGATTTGAAGTTGGGACACGTGGTTGCAATAAATTAAACTTGATATTTCTTGTTGGCTTTGTGCTCTCAGGTGGCAAAGCAGAGGATCCACAACGATCGGTTTTATTTGCCCTGGCATTTTGTAACGAGGGACTGTATGCGGCTGGAAACGTAAGCCATCCTTTATGCTTGTAACTTATTGTGTGAAAATCAAAAAAGCATTCAAATGGAGTGTGTTTGCAGAGCTCACTGCAAAGACAGAAGTCAGAAAAAGAAGTGGAGGTTCTCTCTGGTGTTGTCATATATTCTTAGAACTTGAGACAAGAAATCAGAAAGAAGCAGGGAGGGAAGAGATTCAATTTTTTTAGTCAAAGAAGGAACCAAAGAGGACAATACTATTTTTAACAAAAGGCGAAGAGAGTTCTAGAGAAAAGAAGGACGGAAAAAAAAATGGGAAAGGAGAAAAAAAATGACCAAGAGAACTGCCAAATTGTTTTATGCTAAATCTCACTCAATATTTAACCCAAAATGATGATTCTGTTGTACATTACTGCTTAATGGAGGGACAAATCCCTGTACTGTCACAAAAGAAAGAATGTGAAATATCAAATATTTACTAATGATAGAATCTGTTATCAAACATGGACTGTTAGTAAGACTTGTATTAAAAAACACCTTGATTTTTCAAAAAATCTGTTATGCCGGATAAGAATCATGTGGATTTAAATGTCATGAAGGCACATGAGACAGTTAGAGATGGGATATACTTTAACACACTTGCTTTAGAGAATTTCAGAAGGTTTTGCCAGTTCAGTTTGCCAGAGAGGGTGGGATAATTGACCTTCAGGCTGGGATAATTGACCTTACCCTGATGTGAATTTGTACTTTTCTGCACAGGGGGGCATTTTATTCTTTTACCACATCAAAGATCTGCAGTATGAGATGAAAGTCTGCGTTGATATTGTAAAACCCATATCCAGCCTCATATTCTCACCTGATTACACTGTGCTTCTGCTTGTCACGGACCAGGTACAGCATTTGAGATACTGGCGTTATATAATGGCATATTCCTGTTATTCTGTATGAGCAAACTGGCACTGCCAGTGATAGGAATGGTTGGACTCGATGATCTGGTGGGTCTCTTCCAACCTGGTTGTTTTATGATTCTATGATTCTATGATTCTATGTAATCACACAAGTTAACAAATTATACCAGAGGTAAACTTAGCCCATCTTGTGTTTGCAATGAAAGCCTGGACATTAGATACATCAGACCTACTGTGGTTCTGCAGGAGACTTGTTCTGCACATGTACCTGAATTTGTCTGGCCACCCAGTCCAAGATCCTACTTTGGCCAACCTGATGTCCAGAAATATTACACAAGGGTCCCAAATCCTCAAATTATCCATGGTTCTTTAATAATTTAAATTGGCATTTAAATGTGGTGCTTTTTTTTTTTTTTTTTTGCAGGGGTAACTTTGGTCACATTTTGTCTCTGATTTCACTCTCTTTTTGCAAAATGAGTCGAGACCTTCTAAAACCTATGTCTACATTATCATAGAATCATAGAATCACCAGGTTGGAAGAGACCCACTGGATCATCAAGTCCAACCGTTCCCATCAAACGCTAAACCATGTCCCTCAGCACTTCATCCACCCGTCCCTTAAACACCTCCAAGGAAGTTGACTCAACCACCTCCCTGGGCAGCCTGTTCCAGTGCCCAATCACCCTTTCTGTGAAAAACTAAATCTCCAGCCTAAATCTCCCCTTGGTGGAGCTTGAGGCCATTCCCTCTCATCCTGTCCCCTGTCACTTGGGAGAAGAGGCCATTAGTTATGAATTGTTTCTAAGAGGTTTTGAGGTATTTAGATAAAAACACCTTTTAAAGCTTAAGATTTATGATTTGTGTTCTATGTTGCTTTAGAATATTTATTGGTTTCTGGAGCAATACCAAATAGGGTGGGTTTAAATTAAAGCAGTTATGAGAAACAAAACTTGGAAACGTGACTAGCTGGATGACTCTCAAATGAACCATCTTGATTTTCAGCTACTGTAAATTTATATAATTCACTAAATTCGGTTGAATTCCACTGGGTACTTTTTACCTCAGTTTAGAGTAAAGTATGAAACTTTAAAGAGTGAAGCTCAGAAAGGTGAGTATTTTTTCTTGAAGTCTTTGACAGCTTTTAATGAGAAGTCTCATAACCCAGTGATGGATTATCTCTCTGTTTGTCAGGGGACAATCTGCGCTTACAAGCCTGCCCACAGCGGAGAAGCTGTCAAACTCCTGGACGCATGTGATAGTTGCTTCCTGGCAGCTGATTTTCTTACTCCAGGGGACAAGTACTGTGTGGTAAGAAATTGTATTCCTCCTTATATATAATCCCGGCTCTTTTCAGATGATCAAAACGTTGGTAAGGCACAAAATCAAAAGCCTTGCAGAGATTGTATCTGTTCTGGTATTTGTTACAGTTGTGTAAAAAACTTCTCATTAAGGAATTAAATTACATTATTCAGGTATGGCCTATAAAAGGGTCAGAACTTGCCCTGGAATGCAAGGTGGATAATTCACAGGCTGCTAAAATGTTGTATGGTTCTGCTGTTTGTTTGCTGCCTCACTAGCAGTCAGGAACATAGCTGAACAAGAGCTGAATCGTTCAGAGAAGAGATGTTGGAACAAAGAATCCCTACTGATCTTTTCAGCCTCCAGCACAAATTGGAATAGTCCGAGAGATGCCTTTTCCCAGGTCCAGGGGATGGATCTGTTCACTCTGAATAATTCCTTGCTTTCCTCCTGTGTCTTGGACTCCTGCAAGTCTGATTCATATCAAGGCCATGAATTCCTCAAGCAGCCAGCCCCGAAATTCTGGGGTGTTAATCAATAAGTTTCGCTGATTCTGTTTGTTTGTCAATAACATGGGAATGACAAATTTTACCTGAGTCTGAATGAGTGATGTGAGGGTTGATTCATCTCTAGCCACACTTTACCGTGGAATTATTAAATTGCCTGGTTATGAGAAGAACTCAAACACTTGATACACATCATTTTTCATGTGAGAAAACCAGATGTCACCTTAAGCCCTTCCCTGTGCAAAAAAGAAAATTATAAGCAGGTTTTTCTATTGCAGGCTGCATGGTGGGAGTGCTAATATTGATCGAGCTTACATATTTTGCCCTACATTGTCTCATTCAGCTTAAAAAACATTCTTTTATTTGCAGCAATTCACAAAAATGATTACACATTTTCCTCAGGTAGGTGTACCTTGCAGCAACTGAACTTAAAAGGAATTCAAGATAATTCCAAGCAAAGCTAGTAACCCTTGGTCAGACACTAATTGAATTTATATTCTATAAAATGTCACTAGTCATTTCCAGACTATTTGCTTATTCCACTCTCTTTTGACTATTTTTTTTTCTCTGTTCTATAGTCTGTAACAATGTCAGGTGAAGTACAAGTTTGGTTCCTGGAAGACGGAACTTGCCTCAGCAAGCTCAACCTCAATATTCAGGTACACATAACCAGGAGCTTACTTAGTGACTGATAACTGACGTTTTCTTTAATATTTTTTAATTCATAGCATCATATTCCACAGATTTGGATCAGCCAGTGGTGAGGAAAGCTCAGTAGTGTCTCTGTACAACTCATGAATGAGATTTAAAAAAGATGATGTTTACTTGAAATAATCATGTATTGAACTGGGCCATAAAGCAGAGGCAACATTTCAGCCTCATGTCATAGAATCATTTGGTTTGGGTTGTCATAATGATGTGTCTTTAAGCACAGATTTGTAAATAACAATCCAAATTTTTATGATATTTGACTGAGTTTTTATTTTTAATGAGTGTCAGAACTGAATGGAAAAGGTTTGAGTCTGAAAAACTAAGTGCCTTGACTGACCAGGCTCTTCAAACTGAGTTGAGTTTGCCCAGGGAGGTGGTTGATTCACCTTTCCTGGAGGTGTTTAAGGCACGGGTGGATGAGGTCTTGAGGGACTTGGTTTAGTGTTTGATAGGAATGGTTGGACGAGAAGATCCGATGGGTCTCTTCCAACCTGGTTGTTCTATGATTCTATGACTCTATGATTCTATGAATTATCTTTGGTTTCTCAACTAGGCATCTGCTCTGGCTTGCTGTCCCTCCTCCAGCAGCGTTGCCATTGGGACCGTAACAGGTCAAATCTATTTTCTCGATGTTACCAAAGTTGAAGCTCCACGGGTTGTTCACAGAATTTTTCTCTCCAAATTCCCAGTGCTGTCTTTGCAGTAAGTATGTAGCAGCAAGGGCAGGAATATTGTCAATCTGTGTCTTGTGTTGAACCAAAAAAAAAAAAAAAAGTTCAAGCTTCGATTCCAAAAATAACAAAGTAAAATATTTTAATGGCTTCAATTATTTTCCAGCATATTCTGAATTGCTTGCAAGAGGAGTAGGGGCAGGATTTATATGAGAAATATAATAAACCTGTATTTTAAGAAGGTTTAACTGAGCACTGAAAATACTCATATATAAGATCCTTTCTGGCAGATCACTTTGTGCAGTAATTACGCTCAATTCCATGTATCCAACTTTAGAGGGTCGTTTCTCACTGGAAGTAAATTTAAGGTTTTGTGAAATTAAGTTTAAGCCTTTTAGTCATCCCTTTTAATACGGTGGATTTTTATTACCATTGTTAATTATTCATTTGCTCACTGTTCCAGAATTTACCAGTCCTCCTGTGATAGGCTCTAGTGATCTACAAGGCTTTTTTTGTTTGGTTGGTTGCTTTTTTCCATTACTGAAAAAATCTGAAAGTATTTTACTTCTACTTTTTAAAAAATAAAATGGATATTGAATGGTTAAACTTTAATATTAGTCTGCCTGTTATTTGGAGACTCAGGTATGATCTCTTCCCACAGCGACCTAAGATAAAACATTAAAAATAGATACAGAAAGCAACTCATTCAAGGTCAAATCAATACAAACAGAGACATGTCTATTAAAAATAATATCAAAATCTGTATGGCAGTTTTATTTTTAAAAACATAAACTTAATTAAAGATTTGATGAAGTCGTTAACAGACTGCTATGGAGTATCATTAGCTTTAGATTGACCACCCACACAATTAGAAATTGCACTCATAACTGCACTTTAGATCAGACCCTAAGCCTGTAAACCTAGAAGCTGAAATTTCAGCTGCGTTTATGCCCTCAGTGAAGTCAGCAGAGTTATTGGAGTGGAATTAGTTGACTCTTTTTATTGAGCTGTTTTCTATTTGGATTTTTTTTTTTTCACCTAGTTATGACCAAAGTGGCCAGTTCCTCATCACTAGGGCTGCAGAAGGACATATCTTTATTCTAGATGCCCGACCTTCAAAATTATTCCAAGTTCTCGGATATGTAGGTAATAAATGTTACAGCATTAACTACATTGTGTTTTCACTATGTGCTGTATTTTAGGTGTACTTGTTTGTTTTGGGGTTTTTTTATCCCGTAGTTTTAGTTGGCAAAGGAGCAGGTAAGTCAGAGGGAAGAGAATGGATTAGCTGACCAGCTGATCACAACTCCAGCACAAAACGAATAGTGGTGGCAAAGAACTTAAGACTTTTGGGGCTCACCTTGAGACAACTTAGAGTAAAAATCTGTAGGTCATGAGAGCTGAGTGCAATTATCTGGACATCTTTAACATGAAGACTGCTGGAACTGTCAGCTTTGCTGCTGGATACTGAAGAATAAAAACGATGGAATTTTAAGTCACAGAATAATTCTTTAGAAATTTGTGGATTTGTTTATGCAGCTTCCCAATTCCACTAATATTATACTGCACCTGTAAGTATAGATCTTCATCATAACTTTAAGTATAAAGGACATTATTTTATTATTTTCATTGGTTTCACAAATGTAGAGTTACATCTCCTTAGATAATGTTGAGAATTTGCCTGATCGTGTTCTCATTTTCTGGCTGGCTTCTTACAGAAGGGCTTTTCTGTGCTTTATCTGGTAGTTATCAGCAGAGAACCTCAAAATTGCTACAGTTCAAGCTGGATGTAAAGTCATATTTGAATGTTTAATGTCACAGTCACACTCTGGTGCTTAGCACTCCCAGTGCTGGATGCCTCAAGCTGAAGTTGTGTGCGTGCAGCACTTTCCAAAACCAGATTGTGGCTTGTCTGATATTTTCACACAAGTTCCAAACTGTGTGGTTGAGCTGAGATGTGTCCTGAACATGGGTTTCTCTGTTTAATTTGATAACTTAGTAAAAACCATGATTCAGTAACAATTTGCATTGATGTTCCCTACCTGCTTCAGCCTTTGCAGATGAAGTGCTGGGTCTCTCTGTAGTTTCTGACTTCAACAAGGACTTGGTTGAGGTGGCAGCACTTCTTAACGTGGGAGCAGACCAGAAAGCAAGACTGGAAGTTTTTTATCTCCCTTCAGAACTCACAACAGGTAAGAATTGGAATATATATTCTGTGATATTTTTCTAAGGTAAGATTATATTACTGCCATCCATTAACCCAAATTACCAAAAATCTTAATCTCTTTTTTCATCTCCTCTGTACATTCTCCTGGGACACTATTTCTTATACAGCATTCAATAGGCTTTATGGTCAGCTCAGTCATTGCAAAATGTGATATTTTAAGGGAAGGCCAAGGAAGGAAGAAGTAATTCATTTGCACATTCACAAAACCATCACTTAACAACTACTTCTACTGGTGGTGGTTGTTAAGTCACTGAGACCTTGTTCTTGGCATCAGCCTTTTGCAGACTAGCATATCAGGGTGTTCAAAGTGGAATCAATCCCAACACCCTCTTCAAATTCTTCCAAGAATTATTACAGGTATGAAATAGCTCAGAAGGAAAGCATTAAAGGTTGATATATCTAAAAAAAAAATAACGATTCCCTGTCTTTGTTATAGCTTTTCTGTGTAAAAGCACCAAGGAAATAGTCTACTGTGAGGAGACCTCATTACTCTCTACAGCTACCTGAAGGGAGGTTGTAGAGAGGAGGGAGCTGGGCTCTTCTCCCAAGGGACAGGGGACAGGACAAGAGGGAATGGCCTCAAGCTCCACCAGGGGAGATTTAGGCTGGACATTAGGAGGAAGTTTTTCACAGAAAGGGTCATTGGGCATTGGAATAGGCTACCTAGGGTGGTGGTTGATTCACCTTCCCTGGAGGTGTTTAAAGGACGGGTGGATGAGGTCTTGAGGGACTTAGTTTAGTGTATTTGATAGGAATGGTTGGACTGGAAGATCCAATGGGTCCCTTCCAACCTGGTTGTTCTATGATTCTATGAATAGGAAATGTTAAAGAAACTTTCTATGAGAGAAGCGTCGCTATGAGGAAAAGTGGGGGGGATTAAGGAGGCCTAAGAAAGGCAAACTTCCATTCACCTTCTGGAAAACTTGGAATGCATCGATTCGGGGCACTTTCTGGAAACAGGTGGAAAACTAATTCAGTTGTCATGAAAGGTCTTAAATGCATTAATTTAACTGAGGCACAGCAGAGCCAGGTAAATCAGGGTATGCAAATCATCACATCACTGTGGTTAAACTGTTTCTAGGACTTCTTTAGAGCTAGTAGAGCTATCTCTCTGCTTCACTGCAGTGTGCTAGACTGGCACAACCCCCAGAGTGGCTGTCAAACCTACGTGTCTTAATTCCTAGTCTCCTTGAAAACTCACATAATGCTCACTCCTTGCTGAGACTGATGTTCTTAATTACTTGATGGGTGAGGCACCTGCATTAGTGGTAATGATGCCTCTTCCTCTCTGTTTCTTTTTCCACCCTTCTAGATAATGAGGAGTATGTTAATGAACAAGGAATGTTTGATGCTAGTGCCATTAAACAGGAGCATTATGATCTGGATTGCCCTTTGAGCTCAGCAGTCAGATTGAAGGATAATATTGTGTATGGTTACTGCACCTCTGGACTTTTCATCTGTAAATATCATCTCTCTGAGAAGGTAATTTTCTGAAGCTGCTTTATTTCGGGTGATGGTTAAATACCGTCAAACAAAGGCTGTAGCTGAAGTTAATATAGCAGGATATTATCGTAAAAAGTCATCTCTGAGCTCAAAATATCTACTCCATCCATAAACATCAACTTTCAGTATCCTGCCACCTGCTCAGAAATCTGGCAAAAGCAATCTTCTTGTTTGATTACAGAGAAAGCCAAATGTTGCTTCTTAAAACTCGTACAGCTTGCAGGCACTTAACATGTAGCTGCTTTTTTGGAGCTGTGCTTTTGTGCAGCCTGCTGAGTAACTGGAGTATCCAGCTCCTAAAAGCACTGAGCCCATGTGATCCCATGACTCTAAGATACAACTGCAAATGCAGCCTAGTCCTGCCCGAAATCCTGGAATTGTATCAGAAATGGTGTGACCAGCAGGGCCAGGGAGGTTATTCTCCCTCTGGACTCGGCACTGGTGAGACCGCTCCTCGAATCCTGGGGTCAGTTGTGGGCCCCTCACCACATGAAGGGTGAGGATGTTGAGGCTCTGGAGCGAGTCCAGAGAAGAGCAACAAAGCTGGTGAAGAGGCTGGAGAGGAAGAGGAGCAGCTGAGAGAGCTGGGGGTGTTTATCCTGGAGAAGAGGAGGCTGAGGGGAGACCTCATTGCTCTCTCCAGCTCCCTGAAAGGAGGTTGTGGAGAGGAGGGATCTGGGCTCTTCGCCCCAGGGGCCGGGGACAGGACAAGGGACAATGGCCTCAAGCTCCACCAGGGGAGGTTTAGGCTGGACATTAGGAAAAAATTTTTCACAGAAAGGATCATTGGGCACTGGAACAGGCTGCCCAGGGAAGTGGTTGATTCACCCTCCCTGGAGAGGTTTAAGAGACGGGTGGATGAGGTGCTGAGGGACATGGTTTAGTGTTTGATAGGAATGGTTTGACTCGATGAGCTGGTGGGTCTTTTCCAACCTAGTGATTCTATGACTCTGTGATACTGAGGTTGGGAATTCTGCGAGGTTGCTATGAAGACATCTAACGGCTTTTACAGGAACTGCATTCTGCAGGGCTTGAAAGTTTGTCACAGCAGAGCTGAACTGGCTCCTGGCAAAGCCATTTGCCACCTGCCTGATGCAACCTCCATCTCACCTGCATCTTCCATCACTTCGTGACAAGCAGGCAACCACACAAATTCCCCTCCCATGCCCCAAGACTCTATTTGCAAGGCATGTGTGGATAAGGTGCTGAGGGACATGGTTTAGCGTTTGATAGGAATGGTTGGACTCGATGATCCGTGTGTCTCTTCCAACCTGGTTGTTCTATGATTCTGTGATCCAATGACTGGATGACTCAGTGGGTCTCTTCTAACCTGGTGATTCTATGATTCTATAATCTGAACTGCTGCTAACCTTTGTTTTGTTCGGCAGAATATGTCAGAAGATCCATCAGTATTTTTATCAGAGAAGATTCGTAGCAATCAGTTTGGACCAGGGATCCTCTGTTTATCACCCAGCAGCCAGTGGTTGGCGTCAGCAGCCAGCGATGGTGTTTTGTTCATTTATCACACTTCTACTATGGTAGGTAGGCAGCCAGGCTTTGTTTGGTGTACATGAGAAAGGGCTGTGCAAGCTACTTTCTTTCACTGGAAGCTTTTCTTTGCTTGAATATAAAGTATTCCAGAAAAAAATTATGTTGAACGTGGACTGTCATAACATTATATAGTACAATTGTTTTTATAACTGATGATTATACAAACTACTTACTTTCTTCTCCAGCAAATCTCGAGGTAGATAATTTTACTACTTTTCATTATCATCACCTGCAAAATTAGTATTCTAGAAACTTGTCCCATCTGTAGTCAAAAATCATAAAAACGTAAATCCTAGTCTTTTATATACTTTGTGTTGACGTTTTGGATAGGCTTTTATCAGAAAATACAGAAGCATAGTTTACAGACATACCCTGTTACAAAAACATATTTACTCATACTGCTTCTGTGACTTTTCTAGGATATACTCGCTCGTGAGCGTTGTCACTCATATCAAGGAGGGGGAATCAGATCCATGGTATTTTCGCTGGATGGCAAATTCATCCTTGTTACCGGGAAAAATGATGGTGCCCTGGTGTGCCTGAAATGGAAGTATGTATAATATTGATGGCATGAATTTTTGTATCCTGATAGATAAATTTTGCATTTACTTGTGATTCTGGACTTTCTTTTTATTAGTCTCAAAGTAAGGTTAAGAATTAGATGAAGTCACTTCTCTCGTCATTAGAGGTAGCTTCCTTAGCTCATTAAAATCTTCCCACCAGTGTTGTGGAGAATGTCTTGGACTTTGGGTGCGGTTGCAATACAAGATAAAGGAGTGTCTTCTGATAAGTATTACCCATAATGAGCTGCTTATCACTCTCAAATAAACCATCTGGAATGGGGTGTCCGAGGATGTAAGCCATATAGAATCATAGAATCACCAGTTTGGAAGACACCCACTAGATCATCGAGTCCAACCATTCCTATCAAACACTAAACCATGCACCTGTCTACCTGTACCTTAAACACCTCCAGGGAAGGTGAATCAACCACCTCCCTGGGCAGCCTATTCCAATGCCCAATGACCCTTTCCATGAAAAACTTCCTCCTAATCTCTAGCCTAAACCTCACTGGTGGAGCTTGAGGCCATTCCCTCTTGTCCTGTCCCCTGTCACTTGGGAGAAGAGCCCAGCAACCTCCTCTCCACAACCTTCTTTCAGGTAGTTGTAGAGAGCAATGAGGTCTCCCCTCAGCCTCCTCTTCTCCAGGCTAAACACCCTCAGCTCTCTCAGTCATTCATCATAAGGCCTGTTCTCCAGCCCCCTCACCAGCTTCATAGCTCTTCGAAGCTTATGAATTCTAGAACTCAAACAATATTAAATCATATGTAAAAATATTGAATAGGCAGTTTTAAACAACTTAGTAATTTTGTTATATGGAATTTTTAGTACTTTGTCCTTTTGATAAGACATAAAAATATGTCAATTTCTTTTTCATTTATTAGGAAGATAAAGAATACTGAAGCTGAGGAAGCTGATCTTCACTGGCGATCTCTTCTTCCTATACTGAAGAAGTCAACTTCAAATGAAAATGCTGTTTTACAATCCATGTCAGAATGGCATTTTGACCCAGAATCCACAGCAGAATCACTTCCAGAAGGGAAATTTAAGGTGTTTTTTTTATTTTTAGGGAAGTGGGGAGAAGGTTTGATCATTATCCTCAAATTGCACATGATAAAAACTGTCCTCCGAACAAACTCTGATCCTTTTGCAGAAGTAGCAGAATATCCCTAAGCATAGGCTGAATATGCTTAATTATTAATTTGTAGAGTAGTATAAACAAGGAAACGGAGTAGTTATGGGAAGATAATATTCACAGCTTCTGTTTCACTTGGTTTCTTCAGCCACAGAAAACTCTGTGAAAGTTAGTTTCTCCTCATGTGTTATTATTTATCATTTCCAGTGCGATATTACTGCTAAATATTGTGTGTTACAAGTTGAAATTAAGCAAAGCAGTAATTACAGAAGTTAGTAACATCAGCCCATTTGAGTCAAGAGGCTTCGCATAAGAGAAAGGGTTTACCAGAACAAATCTGGAGCCTGGTTAGGGAATAAACATTTTGTAATGTTCTCTGTAATGATGTGATGGTGCTTCTACTGTGAGTCCAATTTTTATTTTATTTCAGTTTCTCTCTTATTCTCTCTAAGTACTTGAGATGGATATTTATATCCTTAATTTCAGGACGCACCACTTCAATCTTCCAATGTAGAGGTGGCAGAGGAAGGCGGAAACATCACCAGTTCATATTCAGCCAATAACAACGAAATTACATGGTTAGATCAGAAAATACAGAAGGTACTTTGATAGAACAAGTAATCATCAAAACAAGAGTTTTCAAGAGTCAGTAGTGATTTGAATTATGAGCTGTAAAGTCATCTACTTCCTAAAGCTCTTCTGACATTTGGACCTCCCTTTAAGGCATTGAGATCTGGACCTTTAGAAAAGTTAGGGTCAAGGTTATAAACACATCAGAGCAGGTAGTGAGCACAATAGGAGCTCTAAAGGCCTAAAGGCCACTTCTACACAAGGAGTAAAGGAAAAAAAAAGAAATTGCCAGAGAAATTGGCTTCCTTTAGAAACCTGTAAAGATGTTTTTCTTCTAAATGTCAAGAAGTTATACAAAAGATTATTACCCGAAACCAAGCATGTGCTTCTTCCCAAAGGCCAGAATAAAAAATTCTACAGCACTGATAAATCAGTAGTCAACAATATGACATTAATTGCAAACCCCCTGAGGTTTATTTCATTTTAAGGTTGAGGTCAGTATGATGTGCAACCAAAGTTTTTAAGAGTAATAGTTCATCAAAGATCTAATTGTGTGCAGAGAAGGGATTTAGTGCTTTGTGAGCCTGGAAATTGCTATATTAATGTTAGTATAGATCGTTTTTTTCCCCAAAAAATATGAATTATGGGTGGTAGCAGGTTCTTTTTGTTATGAACCAGAGCTGTATATATGCTCCAGCTTCTGGGGTTCAATGATAGGACAAGATATCTTTGCTTTCTGGGTGATCTCAGGAGTGACTTTCTTTCTTTCTTTCTTTCTTTCTTTCTTTCTTTCTTTCTTTCTTTCTTTCTTTCTTTCTTTCTTTCTTTCTTTCTTTCTTTCTTCTCTCTTTCTCTCTTTCTTTCTTTCTCTCTTTCTCTCTTTCTTTCTTTCTCTCTTTCTCTCTTTCTCTCTTTCTCTCTTTCTCTCTTTCTCTCTTTCTCTCTTTCTCTCTTTCTCTCTTTCTCTCTTTCTCTCTTTCTCTTCTCTCTTTCTTTCTCTCTTTCTTTCTCTCTTTCTTTCTCTCTTTCTTTCTCTCTTTCTTTCTCTCTTTCTCTCTTCTCTTTCTTTCTTTCTTTCTTTCTTTCTTTCTTTCTTTCTTTCTTTCTTTCCTTCTTTCCTTCTTTCCTTCTTTCCTTCTTTCCTTCTTTCTTTCCTTCTTTCTTTCCTTCTTTCTTTCCTTCTTTCTTTCTTTCCTTCTTTCCTTCTTTCCTTCTTTCCTTCTTTCTTTCCTTCTTTCTTTCCTTCTTTCTTTCTTTCCTTCTTTCCTTCTTTCCTTCTTTCCTTCTTTCCTTCTTTCCTTCTTTCCTTCTTTCTTTCTTTCCTTCTTTCTTTCCTTCTTTCCTTCTTTCCTTCTTTCCTTCTTTCCTTCTTTCTTTCCTTCTTTCTTTCCTTCTTTCTTTCTTTCCTTCTTTCTTTCTTTCCTTCTTTCTTTCTTTCCTTCTTTCTTTCCTTCTTTCTTTCCTTCTTTCTTTCCTTCTTTCCTTCTTTCCTTCTTTCCTTCTTTCTTTCCTTCTTTCCTTCTTTCCTTCTTTCCTTCTTTCTTTCCTTCCTTCTTTCCTTCCTTCTTTCCTTCTTTCCTTCTTTCTTTCCTTCTTTCTTTCCTTCTTTCTTTCTTTCCTTCTTTCCTTCTTTCTTTCCTTCTTTCTTTCCTTCTTTCCTTCTTTCCTTCTTTCCTTCTTTCTTTCCTTCTTTCCTTCTTTCCTTCCTTCTTTCCTTCTTTCTTTCCTTCCTTATTCTTTCTCTATTTCTCTATTTCTTTCTCTATTTCTCTATTTCTGTATAACCAGTTTACAGTGCGAACTGGGTGTACAATCACTTTTCTGTTCAGCAGTTCTAAGAATCAACCTATTGAATTAAGCTTATGTCTTCTTCAGTTATTAATCCCTTCTGAGTTTTGTTTTCTGTACAGATAATGTTCCTTTAGATCACTTCAGTAGTTTTCTGGGCTATTTTTTATTTTCAAAAATATATCTGTTGTATTTCAGGTCATTAGAGAAGAGACTGAGAGATTTGCTAACCAGAAGAAAGAGCTGCAAATGGGAATTAAAAAGCTGCGTGAAAATGTGAGTTTCTTACATGGGTAATGGCTTAGCTTACAGTTTTGTTGACATGTTCACTTGCACGAGATAGATAAAAACTCAATAAAGTTCTCAGAACTAGAGAATGAAAATTTTGTGCTACAGATATTTAAAAAGTATACACAACTCCACCTATAACATCCAAATGAGCTTTAAGAGAAGGATGAAATATATTCACAGAGTAGTCTCTGTCACTAGGTACAGGCAGCATATTCTACCAACTACCATGAAGCAGTTAAAAGTGGAGGCAATTAAAATAATTTTCTCTGTTATCAAGTTCCATAGTGTTAAAACCAGTGTTTCCTCTATTCGTATTCAAATTTTGGGTGGATGAGGTGCTGAGGGACATGGTTAGTGTTTGATAGGAACGGTTGGACTCGATAATCCAGTGAGTCTCTTCCAACCTGGTTATTCTATGATTCTATGATTCTACTTTTTATTCCTTATACTATTTTTTTAAAAAAAAAACAGATTCAGAAAATGATGCATGAAAATGAACTGGTGCCAGACTTTGAGAAACTCGAGCAGCAGGAGTTCACCCTGGATGTAGAAGGAGAGGAAAGAGCACGAGCAAAGGCTGAACAAGAAGTGGCCAAGGTATGATAGAGTGGGAAGAGAACATTTTCAAACTAGCAGTGAAAAGGAGAAGCAATAATTGAAGAACAGAGGATGATCTCAAAGTTGTTCACTGTTGAGAAGCAGGAGAGCGTATAAGTATTTTAAGTCATTTTTTGAAGCAGATGAATCTGCTAATGCAGACACTGCCAGTTGGAATATGATCTATACCAGAAACTATAAATCTGACACTGTGACTTTGGGAACAGTGCTGCTTAAGTTCTGGAATGCTTTTCTTCACATATAAAATGACACCTTTCAGTAGCAGCATCATGCAATATCATTTTTGGAGAAGATAGCTGCAGTAGCCTGAGATCACGAAATACTGGTAATTCATTTAATCTGCCAGGTTTGTTTCAACAACTCAATACAAATCGCCCGTATCTTGTTGGTTTGCACCACATGTCATTATTTTCTTCTCTCTATCTTGAAAGGCGAGGGAGGAGATTGAAACGGAGAATTTAGCCAACCGCTATTTGCGGAGTGTCATCAAACATGAGTGCTGGGATCTGATGTGTGTAAAAGGACGTGCTGTTAAGGTAACCATCACTTTCTAACTCACTTACTGCAGTAGTTTATTGATTCCTTAAGGTACAGAAACAAAAAAAAAAATAGAAGCACAACACATTTCTGGTTTGCTTATGGTACGAGAAAAAAACCCACTTCTTTCCAGGGCTCATGCAAATCTTTCATTCTGTTCATTTTGACTGAGCCTGGTTGATTTTACCTTTTAAAGTGGATAAGTGTGCTAATAAGAAAATAATTAACTCCTTAGTTTCTAGATACTAGAGAATATCTTCATGCAGTGTTGTTAAAAGGAGAAGGTAAATATTATATTTCTGTGTTGGGTTAGTAGAACTTCTGCGACACAGAATGTAAAAGCAAAAATTAACCCTGATTTTGCCTGTTTTAATCAGAGGGAGATTAGTCAAGCTAATGATACTAGATTATCTCAAGGGTGGTTAAAGACCGAGTAATTTTACCAAAAATCTTGTCCTGGTTGAATTCTGGAATAAAGGGGACATAGCCAGAGGTTAATTTTTTTTAAAAAAAAAGGCAGCAAATTTTAAACCAAACATTTTTACCACCAAAAAGTCAAGTGTGTTTTTTCTGGCTCCTATATTCCTGCTGTATTGTCTATATTAGTTGATCATCAATATTATTTCTGATTTTAAGAAGTCTCTAGAACTGTTTAGCATTCAGGTTTTGGATAAATGAATTGACAGATGTGTTCTGAGGAATTTTTTACCTTGGGTTTTTGTTTTTTTTCTAAAAAAAAATAAAATTGAACAGTGCTTCCATATAGCTTCTGAAGTGAAAAATTATCCAATGAAAGAACGTACTGAAGAGGAACTGAAAATTCTGGAGAAAGTTCTCCAGTTAAAGAAGATCGAGACAGCTGATCATGAGGTACAGTCCCTTTGAAGTGCTGCATATAGACATTTCAGATCAGAATGTTCTGAGTTGACATCTTGACCCCTTCTTTACGTAGACACATTTCTTGGGTCTACTTTTGCTGTAGAAATACTCCCCTAAAAATCTGAAGATATTCGTAAAGATGAACTGTTTTGGTTTTACTTAGAACAAATGCATTAGTATTGAAGAATGACAGAAGAGCTGAGGTTAGATGAGCCATTTGGAAGATATCTACTCCAGCCCACCTAGAACAATTTACTCAGTGCCATTGCAGAGCTTCAGATTGGGAGAAGTCTGTCTAGAAAGGAAGAGAGGGACCTGGGGGTGTTGGTTGACAGTGACTGAACATAAGCCAGCAGTGTGCCCAGGTGGCCAAGAAGGCCAATGGCATCCTGGCTTGGATCAGAAATGGTGTGACCAGCAGGGCCAGGGAGGTTATTCTCCCTGTGGACTCTGCACTGGTGAGATTGCTCCTCAAATCCTGTGTTCAGTTGTGGGCCTCTCACCACAAGAAGGATATTGAGGCTGTGGAGCAAGTCCAGAGAAGAGCAACAAAGCTGGTGAAGGGGCTGGAGAACAGGCCTTATGAGGAACGTCTGAGAGAGCTGGGGGTGTTTATCCTGGAGAAGAGGAGGCTGAGAGGAGACCTCATTGCTCTCTACAACTACCTGAAAGGAGGTTGTGGAGAGGAGAGAGCTGGGCTCTTCTCCCAAGTGACAGGGGACAGGATGAGAGGGAATGGCCTCAAGCTCCACCAGGTGAGATTTAGGCTAGACATCAGGAGGAAGTTTTTCATGGAAAGGGTCATTGGGCATTGGAATAGGCTGCCCAGGGAGGGAGTTGATTCACCTTCCCTGGAGGGGTTTAAGGGACGGGTGGACGAGGTTCTGAGGGACATGGTTTAGTGTTTGATGGGAATGGTTGGACTCGATGATCCGGTGGGTCTCTTCCAATCTGGTGATTCTATGATTCTATGATTCTATGTCCAGCCAGGTTTGGAATATCTCCAAGGATGGAAGATTCCATAACCACAATAGGCTACCTTCTCCCATCTTTGACAACCTTCAGAGAAATATGTTTCATTTTGTTTAGGTTGGATGTGCTGTATTTCGACGTATAACCATTTCCTTTCAATCTGTCACCAAGCACCACTGAGAAGAGTCTGTCTCTGTTGTCCTTACTCCTCTGGCTTTTATATGTGTTATTAAATGCTCCCCCTAAGCCTTCTCCTTCTTGAGGCTAAACAATCCCAGCATGCTCAGCTTCTCTTCACATATTAATTGCTTCAAAACCTTAATTGTATTAATGGCCTGTCACTGGGTTTGCTCCAGTATGCCCTGTGTCTTTCTTGTACTGGGGAACCTACAACTGGAACAAATATTCCATAATGTTCAGTTCAACTTGTATTATTTTGATCATTTGGCTTAATCACAGAATATCATCTCTAGATTTTTTTCATACGTAGAATCATAGAATCACCAGGTTGGAAAAGACCCACTGGATCATCGAGTCCATCGAGTACATGTGCCACTGGGTTGTATACAAAATTAACACAGTTATTGTGTTTGTGATATTCAGGCTCAGAAGAAAAATCTTGAGACTGAGTCTGAGACGGAATTACCTAAGGAGGAGCGAGAGAAGACAGAAGAAGTAACGGCTTATGATAATTCATCTTCCTGCCTGATTGGAAGTCTGAGCGCTAACTATGGTGGAGATACCTCTATCCTGTACCCCCAACTGGACTTGCACACTAGGGAGCAGAAAGTTAATCAGATTGTATTGCTAAAGGTGATGTCTTTTCAAGTTTGTATTACTGCAGTTGGCACTGTCACACCTTTGGGTCCTCACAGCAGTCACAGACACTCAGATTTTGGGGGTGTGCTGACACTGTACAATGGAGAGTTGCACAGGCCTCTGAGTTACAGATAAATGCAGGTCCAGGAGGTGATTCTCCCTCTGTATTCAGCACTGGTGAGGCCGCTCCTTGAATACTGTGTGCAGTTGTGGGCCCCTCAGCACAAGAAGGATGTTGAGGCTCTGGAGCGAGTCCAGAGAAGAGCCACGAAGCTGGTGAAGGGGCTGGAGAACAGGCCCTATGAGGAGTGTCTGAGAGAGCTGGGGGTGTTTATCCTGGAGAAGAGGAGGCTGAGGGGAGACCTCATTGCTCTCTCCAAGTACCTGAAGGGAGGTTGTAGAGAGGAGGGAGCTGGGCTCTTCTCCCAAGTGACAGGGGACAGGACAAGAGGGAATGGCCTTAAGCTCCACCAGGGGAGATTTAGGCTGGAGATTAGGAGGAAGTTTTTCACACAGAGTGTCATTGGGCATTGGAATAGGCTGCTGAGGGAGGTGGTTGATTCACCTTCCCTGGAGGTGTTTAAGGGACGGATGGATGAGGTCTTGAGGGACTTGGTTTAGTGTTTAATAGGAATGGTTGGACTAGAAGATCCAATGGGTCCCTTCCAACCTGGTTGTTCTGATTCTACGCAGCAAAGCACCATGTGGATTTACTAGCTCAGGTACAGAAGAAAAACATTTTTATCAAATCTCTTACCCAATTTAAGAGTATCTCTGTTTGCCCTCTGGTGTTTGTATAGCTGACGCGCACATCTCAATATGGCTGTGAAAACATAACCTCTGTCCATACTCTTTGCTGCTGAATGAAAAGATCAGCTGTATCCTCACACCATTTCCTTTCTTTACAGTCTTAGCAGCACAACCTTTTGTCTCCCAGCAACACTTTATGTTATCTGCCATCCTGCCTTACTCCATCATAACTTATTATTGTATTAGAAACCAAGGAAATAATCATGGACGCAAATATTCCCTGGAGGTGTTTAAGGCATGGGTGGATGAGGTCCTGAGGGACTTGGTTTAATGTTTGATAGGAATGGTTGGACTCAATGATCCAATGGGTCTCTTCCAACCTGGTTGTTCTATGATTCTATGATTCTATATTTATTGGAATACGAATTGCAGACAGCTAAGCATCTCAGAATGTAAAATCTGGTGATAGAACTGAAATCCTTTCCGTGTTTCATTTTATTAAATTGATGTAGTAGGAGACACACATAGTTTTCTCTCTTAATATTCTATTCTACATTGTTAAGATCAATTCCATAGGCTAAAGGAAGAATTTAAGCACTGAGAAGATATGATTTTTAAAATCATTGTAAGGTCTCAGCTGTTTTAAAAATTAGTTTTTGACGTTTGTTTGTTTGTTTGTTTGTTTGTTTATTTAATGAGCAAATTTCTCTTACATATGCCAGGTAGAAAATCACATAAAAGCATTATTGAAACCGCAGGTTGAAACACTTAAAAAGCAGGAAAATATGTCCTTATCATGTATGTCCCTTAAAAGTATGCCCCTGGACTTGTGATTTACAGTCTCTAGATTTATAGGTTATGTGGTTTGGTTTTTTTTTTTCCTTTGAGGCCCCTTCTTTCAGCCAAAGAATTCCAAAACCAGGAAACAGAATTTTCCACGCAGTGTTTGCAGCAATATGCTTCTTTCCGAACCTTTGTCAGATGGCAAATATGTAGAAGAAAAGGAATAAAAATTTCTATGCAGGAAAAAAAAAAACCTCACAAATGATACTTTGCCCACCTCTATTTAACAAAGCTTGAACTCTGCCTTTATGCTTTTCATGAAAGGGCTTTACTAGTTTATCTCCCTGCCACACATACAAATACACACGTTTATGGCTTTGATGGCTTGAGGAGTGGTCCCATAATCATGGATTGATTCCCGTTTCCCTTTTTGGTATTTCAGGACGTCATTTACAAAGTGAAAACTGCTTTTAATAAGGAATTTGACGTAGTCGCACGACAAAAGGAGCAGGAGGTAGCACGAGTGAAAGAGAGAAACCTGAGGATCCGAGAAATCTTGGAACAACTTGATCTGCAGTTGGATGTGTGGGAACCAGCTCTTACAGATGATGAGATACCCGAGCGAGCACTCACAGTTCAGGATTCTGAGGTGTCTGAAAAATGAATCTTTCTCTTTCACCTACTCAAATATAGTTATTTAATTCCTATCATTGCCAGACGTTGAAAAGCTGAAAACACATGTGTCTAAATCATCACAAACACATGTACTTAAAATCATCTTTTTTTCTCTTTTGCTTCCCTTCAATCTCTAGGGACAAAGTTTATAATAAGTCAATCCAAAATGAATAAGATGTTACAATCTTAATTTGTTGATGTTAAGTTTTTAATTGTCCATAAATTAGGTAGATATTCCCCCTGTTCCTAAGTGTAAGATTCAAGCCAGGCTTGGAGGGTTTATTTCCATAGATAAGGGCTTTTCTGTTTATTCTGAACACCATTTTGAGACTAAATAGTTTTAGACAAAGTGTGTGGATACTAAACTATACTTAGTACTGTAATTATCAATTGAAATTTATATATTTAAATTGAAATTTATAATTTATAAAGAAGCATCATACTTCTTATACAATATATTCCACCAATCTCATGCTCTTTTGGTCAGTCTTTCCTGATTCTCTCTGTCCTCTCACCAGTCCATGTTATTCCACTGTCAGAAAAGATATGCAAGAAATACAGCTGATCTCAACCAAAATAATGATAGTTTCTATTTTAGCATTTTTAAATATGCTTTCAGAGGTGTTCAAAAGAACAATTTCCTCTTGAAGAGTATTATCATGGAGCAGAGATATAAAAAGCATCAAGAATTTGTGTTGAGCCCTTTCCAAATGTTCTTAGTCTGCTTTTTCTTCCTTCAGATTAAAGTGGAAAAATACTTGACTGAAGAAGAGAGAGAGCAAGCAGAAATGCTGGCTAAGCTTGAAATGGAAAGACGCCTTGCTGAGAAGGTACTTAAAGTAGTTTCCTTTCTACTGTGTAACCTTTCACAGAATCACAGAATCATAGAATCACCAGGCTGGAAGTCACCCATTGGATCATCAAGTCCAACCATTCCTATCAAACACTAAACCATGTCCCTCAGCACCTCGTCCACCCATGCTTTAAACACCTCCATGGAAGGTGAATCAACCACCTCCCTGGGCAGCCTATTCCAATGCCCAATGACCCTTTCTGTGAAAAACTTCCTCCTAATCTCTAGCCTAAATCTCCCCTGGTGGAGCTTGAGGCCATTCCCTCTCGTCCTGTCCCCTGTCACTTGGGAGAAGAGCCCAGCTCCCTCCTCTTCACAACCTCCTTTCAGGTAGTTGTAGAGAGCAATGAGGTCTCCCCTCAGCCTCCTCTTCTCCAGGATAAACACCCCCAGCTCTCTCAGCTGTTCCTCATAGGGTCTGTTCTCCAGCCCCTTCACCAGCTTCGTTGCTCTTCTCTGGACTCTCTCCAGAGCCTCAACATCCTTCTTGTGGTGAGGGGCCCAGAACTGCACACAGGATTCAAGGAGCAGCCTCACCAGTGCAGAGTACAGAGGGAGAATTTGTCTCTGGTTGGGCTTTTTTAGTTAATGCTGCACTGAAATATTCCAGTAATGTAGCATGGGAGAATAAAGTTTAAATGGTAGGTAATGATGATGTGTGCCTTTTCTCTCTTATTATCATTTACAATCAGAACTGACCAGCCAGGGGAGAAAAGATTTAGTGTTAGGCTCAACATTTTGAAAAAAATGGCAGTTAAAAATACTCTATCAGGCGACTGGAGACTAGATAAATTTCTAAATGCATGCAGCTGCTCAATAGAGAGCTTTCTGCTTTATCTGTGTTTATTAACTAAGTGACCTGTATTCTTCAGGGATAAAGCTAGGGTATTGCTTTCCTCTGGCTTTAAAACGCATCTGTGAAGAACATAAAATTGTTCTGTCCCCAAAAGAGACAATGTCCCTCAATGAGACAGCGACACTACAGCCTCCTTCAACCCTAGCCTACCAACTGCACAGGAGTCATCTATGCTTGTGTATTCTTTTCTAAAATGCCAGAATGGCAGTTGGAGGAAGTTATTTGCTATTTGAACATCTGTCCACCAGAAAAAAACTCTGAGACTTTCAGCGTGTTTCACAGGCATCACCGAAGTCCATTAATCTACTAGTGACACACAGGATAATTATACAGATGATCTAGATGTGAACTGCCCTATTATCCCCCTCAAAACTTCCAATTACTACACTTCCTTCTGTAAAAGAAAATATCTTTTGTGGTTGTTTGCAGGACAATGAAAGACTGCGTGCTCTTAATGACATGATGGATGGAGTCCTAGAAGACAAAAAAGAAGACATCTTGAAGAGGGTGAGCTGTGTTTCTGCCATATCATTTAGGTGGTTTGTGGGCTTTTAGAGGAAATGTGAAATTCAACTAGCGAATATTTCGAACCTAAGTGATAGGTGAAAGTCAGAGACTTGTAGAATTGCATTAAATATCAAAATTGCATTTTGATAGGAATGGTTGGACTCGATGATCCGATGGGTCCCTTCCAACCTGGTTGTTCTATGATTCTATGATAAACCTACATAGACTCCGTAAGAGACCATACACTGGACTCAAAAGAGACCACAGAGTTCTTGTGCCTGCGTATGACTTATCCATAACACATGTCCCTATCACAGTGGAATTCTGCAAGAACATAATCTAGTGTTAACATTATAACAACCGGTGGAGGAAGGGTCTGTTTTCCATGGCTGTGATCTTACAGAAAAATACTGTGTTCCATTTTCACTCAGCCAATATAAATAGCACACAAGTAAAGAAAGGAACAAATGTGAAGGGATGTCACAGAAAAAGAGTGCTACAGGACCAAGCACTTTCCCTGGCATTGATCTCTTTTGGAAAGTTAGGACTCCACTTAAAAATGTACATTAGCATGGAGTTAGATTTGGGTTAGATTTTTGAGTTAGATTTTTGAGTTAGGTTTTTTTCTGAAGCAGAAAATGTGAGGTATCTAGTATATCCAGCAGAATGTTTGAGTACAAAATACTTGTCCTTTACAAGATCCAGCAGTGAATTCACCTTCCCTGGAGGTGTTTAAGGCACAGGTAGATAAGGTCCTGAGGGACATGATTTAGTGTTTGATAGGAATAGTTGGACTCGATGATCCGATGGGTCTCTTCCAACCTGGTTGTTCTATGATTCTATGATTCTATGATTCTATGAATTCCTATAAGCAATTGATAGAGAACAGCACAATATGTGTCACCAAAACTACTGGGTGACAGACCAGAGAAAGAGAATAAGTAGGTAACTTAGACGTAAGTCTTACTTACCACTAAGGACTACCTTTCATTCATCTTGAGATGTGCTAGAGTTTGTTAGTGTCCAGGTGGAGATTTAATGTTGCTTAACAGTTGGACTTGATGATCCGGTGGGTCTCTTCCAACCTGGTTGTTCTATGATTCTATGATTCTATGATTTTGAAACATATTTGTCTTTAATGCTTCCAGGATATTCCTCCACCTCCTTTTCTGTCCAGGCCTGAGCATCTTTGGAGTGAAGAAGAAAAGAGAATATTTAGAGAATATGAGATCAAAGTCAAGGAACTGAATGAAAAAAAAGAGGAATGTAGAAGGGTAAATTAAAATGAGAAAAGGGGTGGTTTTGTTAACGTGCTCATCACCAGAGTTTCAGGAGCTACTTCTGAAATTGCTAATACACAGAATAAATGAAGAACAAAGATCATGTGGCACATGAAAGAAGTCCTAGCTTAGACTAGACAATCTCTACTTATACCAAGTAATACAAAGCCTGTGGCATCTGACAAACAGTAACTTTCCTTCACAAATGTACCAGTATTCCTCAAATTTGTTTCAGGTTCCATTCCCAGAGTTGCTGATGCCATATGCAAATGATACAACTGTTTTTATCCTTCAAAGTGGTATTTGGACAACATAACTCATCAGCCTGGCAGCACTCTCCTTCCAAACATATAATTTCTGGGACCTTTTGGCTAAAGGATACAATTCCATGTTTTCATTCTACACCCTGGAGGTGTTTAAGGCACGGGTGGACGGGGTCCTGAGGGACATGGTTTATTGTTTGATAGGAATGGTTGGACTCGATGATCCAATGGGTCTCTTCTAACCTGGTGATTCTATGATTCTACAATATCTGAGCTTCTTTGTTCTTCTAGACGTGATATTGCTGCTCTTGTCCTTCCCTTCTCCAGGCACTGGAAGACGAACTGAAGAAACTTGAAGCTTCCATCCAGGAAACAACACGAAATTTTGATGAGATTGTGTGCAAACTCTCTGAAAGGAAATTGAAATCAGAGATGGTCATCTACCAGGTATTGCAGACAACATTAATTTTTTTCCTCTGTCACTGTGCATTGGGAAAGTTAACATTTTTTAATACAATCATTTTACAGGAAGAACTCAAAATAGTCAATCTTGTTTACGCTTTACTGTTGGATGAAGAGTTGGACACTAGAAAAGCTGGACTCTGTAATTTTCTTGTGAAGAAGCAGAAAGAAAAAGTAAGTAGTCATTTGGAATGCTGCTCTTAGGAGAAGTGTAATATTTACAAAACATTTTCTTGTGAAGACTGCTCTTCCCAAATAAAAATTTTGCTGTAGATTATTTTCTGACAATTTATGAGGTCACTGATTTATCTTTCAACTTGTACAGGTGACATACATTATAAATACATATTTTTTTAATAGATATACTCATTTTGGTTCAGCTGGAGTTCTTTGGTAAAATTCTATGCATTCAGAAGGGCATTCTGTGAATGGTTGTTATAGACAGTATTTTTTAGTATCCAGTGTCAAGCTGGAAGCAGCAACTAAGATGCTTTTATGACATGAAGATATATGAAAGGAGTGAGTCCAGAGAAGAGCAACAAAGCTGAGGAAGGGGCTGGAGAACAGGCCTTATGAGGAACGGCTGAGAGAGCTGGGGGTGTTTATCCTGGAGAAGAGGAAGCTGAGAGGAGACCTCATTGCTCTCTACAACTACCTGAAAGGAGGTTGTGGAGAGGAGGGAGCTGGGCTCTTCTCCCAAGGGACAGGGGACAGGACAAGAGGGAATGGCCTCAAGCTCCACCAGGGGAGGTTCAGGCTTGACATGAGGAAAAAATTCTTTATGGAAAGGGTCATTGGGCAGTGGCAGAGGCTGCCCAGGGAGGTGGTTGTTTCACCTTCCCTGGAGGTATTTAAGGTGTGGGTGGATGATGTACTGAGGGACATGATTTAGAGATTGGTGGGAACGATTGGACTCAATGATCCGGTGAGTCTCTTCCAACCTGGTGATTCTATGATTCCAAGTAGTAGATTTGGATTTCAATACAAGCGCTTACTGCCTCCAGTAAAAATTTGAGTGACAGTTCCAATTCCTGTGTCCTGCCAATACTTGTGTGACTCAGATGATCCAAGTGGTGTTAGTCTCTGGGTTGGTTGTTCCTGAGCCCACAGATAACACACTAATGTCTCCCCATGTCAGATCTCCTATTCGGCCTGTACAGACCTGTGTGTTTGGAGCTACCTTTTGTACATGAGCTACTGGGAGAGGTTCCAGTATAGGCATCTAGCCCCTTCCACTGAACAGGCTGAACTAGTTTTAAAATTATCTAAGTTATACCAACTTGCATTTTTTCAAAATGTAACTTTTTAGGAAAAGAAAAAATCCTAACTGTTCCCATAAGTAGAGCTTTTGGTCCAAGCAAACTCTGATATACTGGAGAAGGATCTCCCCAGCAGAGTGCAGGCATTTGACAGCCTCAGTAAGACGTAGTATCCTGACAGGTAGTAGAACGATGTTATGATGAAAGGGAAGCTGCATTCTAACATTAAAACACTCCATTTGTGAATTTTTGGACTGTGTTCCCTATGATGATGTGAAAGGAAAAGGAAATCTTTGTGCGAGTGAAAACGAGTATCAACATAGGTCCTTACATTCAGAGTTTAATATGAAGACTTGTAAGCATTTGTATATTTCTTCTACAAACTTTTTAGTGTCTTAAGTATGGGACTAATTTAATTTCACACCTGTTCGCTTATTAGCAGTATCTACAGTTAACCTGCAGAAGAAGGCATTAACTTGTTAGTGAAAACAACTCACGTTTTTCTCTATAAGTGTCAGCTTCATCAGTGTAAATGAGTGGCTGGTTGGCGCTTCTGCTGGATGAGTTTCATTCCTGAAATGTTTTGGTTTTGCTACAGGACAAGTCTACAAAAACACTCCAGACTACAGAACATAAATTTTTGGCTTATGTGGAAACCTTTGAAAATGCAGTAGCTGAAGAGGAGGTGAGGCTCTTGACAAACACAAGGAGGTTCACAAATTAAGCAGTTAATGCTGTGTCTTGACAATGAGAAGAATCTACTTCACTGTAAGCATGGGATGAGTTCTGGTCAACTTGCCGATCGCTGAAATTCAGTTGTAAAGGAGAGTATGTGCAGAGAAAAATTAATGAATTATCCCAAATTCCTGTAATGCTTGACGGTGCTCAGAAGAGCACTATGGTCTATATTTCTAAGGTATGAGCAGGTTAATGCTTTTTTAAAAATAACATTTTGATGACAAGAAAGCTTTCTGTTTCCCTCCTAGAAACTGGAAAGTGCTTTTAGAAAGGAGTTCGCTGACCTACGTGCTGATCTCCTTAAGGAACTTGCCCAACTTTACAGACATCGACCAGAGTAAGATCCTCCTGATGCCATCTGCTAAAATATTGGTATTTCTTGGGAGTCAAGAATGAGAATGCTATGTATTTCAATGGTCAAAATTATTTTGATAATCAGTGGGCTGCCTGCTTTTTACTGGCTATTTAACAATGGTTGATTTCCTATCATACTAACGATTGCTTCTTTGAGTCCTTATATTTCCTCATTCACCTGACACAATCTATTTTAAATGCAATGTGGGTGGATGAGGTGCTGAGGGGCATGGTTTAGAGATTGGTGGAAATGGTTGGACTTGATGATCCAGTGGGTCTCTTCCGACCTGGTGATTCTATGATTCTATGATTCTATGATTCTATGATTCTATGATTCAATCTAGATAATCATCTGGTTTCGAAACCATGTATTTGTATTTTGTGTAAGATGCAGTCTTACCTATTTGTTCTTCACTAGGAACTTGAAAGAATGAAATGTTCATAGTTGGTTTTGCACTTACTTTGTGCAAGAGAGAATAAAAAGTAAATATCTTATGTACTCTATACATGCACTAGGGCCCCAGTGACAGAAATGGCCTTCGACACCGCAAACCCGTATGGCAATTGTTCAAGCTCAGCTGGAGATTACAAAGATACACTTACCCTATTAAGGAAATCCATGGATGAACTGGATAGTCCTGAGTACATGCCTAAGGGCTTAGACCCATCTATATGGGAACGCTTTTGTCTAGCTAGAAGAAATAAAATGGAAATTGAGGAGCTGGTACGTAAAATTCTTTATTTTTCCAGTATACTTCTTGATATTTTCGGATCTGAAAGTTCTATGGGGTTCAAGTGCAGGTGAAACAACAATGCAGCACACACACAAGCTGCATTTGAGTTTGAAGGTTGCTTCTGACCACGTTCAGTTCTGAATAATAGAAATGCTGTGAAGGGAAATGGGCTCTAGTTCTCCTTCACAGGAAAAATTAGCATATTAATGTGAGTGGGTTTTATCAGAATGATTATGACCTTAGTGTGGTTTCATTACAAAAATCCCAAACACTACCTTTCCTCTGTCCATACCAAAAAAATATTAAGGTGTTCGATTTTCATCATCTGTTGGAGTTGTTCTCTCCCTTTATCAGTCTACATTTGCAGCAATGAATTCCCATATTGGTTTAGAACGTCAGGAGCAATTCCTAACATCTGGTGTTGGCGGAAAGTTCTAGCAAGCTGTTTGTTCAGCTTAAAAGCATGAAGGTGTAAATCTCAGTTTTCCAGAGACAGAGATACATGAGCTTTGACCAAAAGATACACAAATTTCCTTTCATGTGAATAAAATACGCATAAATGAATAAATTGTTTTCTGAGCAGTGTATAAAGATGGAAACGTTCAAGGTCAGGTTGGAATGGTTGGACTTGATGATCCGATGGGTCTCTTCCAACCTGGTTGTTCTATGATTCTATGATTCTATGACTCTGATATCGAGTTGAAGATGTCCATGCTCACTGCAGGGGGGTTGGACTAAATGATCTTCATGATCCCTTCCAGTGCAACCAGTCTATGATTCTATGATTGTAACCTCCTTGTCCATATGCTGAGATTCTCAAAATACCAGGCTAGGTATTTATATATATCTTGGTCCTCTTAAGAACTTGTCTTCTTTGTTCTTGAAGAGGCTTGCCCTGCCATACTGACAAAGCTGAAAAAGTTCAGAATGTCACTCGATGATCCGATGGGTCTCTTCCAACCTGGTTGTTCTATGATTCTATGATTCTATAATTCTAATATTGCTTGCTCAGGTGAAACAGAAAGACCAAACACTGGAAGAGATGCAGGCCTTTCTCCAGAGAAGAATGGATGAGGATGAGAAGCTTAAGTCAGAACTAGAAGGCATTTTCCAAGAACTTAGATGGTATTTTTTTTTTCTTTTCCTATATTCTGCTATGTTTTAATACTCTACCAACACAGAGCTGAAAGTTACATAGAAAATTACACAAGCAGTGTTCTCCAACAGTCTTTTCTCTAGGATCCATCCTAGAGATCTGCAATATTTATGAAATGAGGTGTGAAAGCCATATCTGTGCTATATCTGTTCACTAACTCAGTGAAGTGTCCTTCATGTAGTCCTAAGGTAGAGTGGACACTCCAAATGGCAATATGCTCTCATTTGACACCTGATTTCACTGAGATGCTTGAACCTGCAATATTACATTTTTTGTAATTTTTTCACATACATTGTCATTTAGGAACATTTAGGCTGGACATCAGGAAAAAAATTTTGACAGAAAGGGTCACTGGGCACTAGCAGAGGCTGGGGAGGGGGTTGATTCACCTTCCCTGGAGGGGTTTAAGGGACAGGTGGACGAGGTGCTGAGGGACATGGTTTAGTGTTTGATAGGAATGGTTGGACTCAATGATTCAGTGGGTCTCTTCCAACCTGGTTGTTCTTTGATTCTATGATTCTATGATTCCATGAAATTCTGTAGTCGCTTTGGGCTCAAGGACAAGACAGGCTCTCAAAGAGTAACCCCTCCATGAAAATACTACTCACTAGTAATAAATAAAAACATTCTGAGAATCACAGGAGGATTTGTGCAAACCTGTTGAAATCACTAACTTCTTGTTTTCTGCCGTCTTAGGGTGCAGGAGGAGAAGAAGAAATTTCAGTGGAATTTGACCGTCCAATTTTTGCTGAAGCAAGGGCAGGTGGAATTGGAACTCACTGGGATCCCAGACTACAGCGATGCCATTCTCATTAATAGGAGTGTCATTGAAGAACTGAATTGCACTATCATGGTAATTTACATTATCTGAAGGAAATCTAAGCTTTTTAAACAAACGTGTTGTCCTTCAGGAGCTCTGCTTTTCCTCCGGTTTGACATCTAGTCAGGAGGCTCAATTGTAATCCAGAAGCTATTAAGGATTCGGTAATGTCTCTTATCACGATGTAGAGATTGCAGTATAGATTGCTTTCTTGATGTTGGATCAATATAATTCAAACCAGTAAAGTGGCACCAGTTTTCAGACACACCATCACTTCCACTCGCTGTAAATAGAAAATGCTAATCCAGTCTGAAAATTCCCTCAAGGCAAAGGCGCAGTTAAGAAGCATTTGAACAGTAGCTTACATTAAGATTTAAAAAATAATACACTTTTTTGTGTAAGCTGAAATTGGTGATCCTACTTAAAACAGTGCTTCATAGTCTCATTGCAAAGTGACCTAAACAGGCTGGAGCGCTGGGCAGTGTCCAATGGCATGAGGTTTAACACGGCCAAATGCCGGGTCCTGCACTTGGGGCACAACAACCCTATGCAGAGCTACAGACTGGGAGAAGTCTGTCTAGAAAGCTGCCAGGAGGAGAGGGACCTGGGGGTGTTGGTCAACAGCCGAGTGAACATGAGCCAGTAGTGTGCCCAGGTGGCCAAGAAGGCCAATGGCATCCTGGCTTGTATCAGAAATGGTGTGACCAGCAGGTCCAGGGAGGTTCTTCTCCCTCTCGACTCCGCACTGGTGAGGCCGCTCCTTGAATACTGTGTCCAGTTCTGAGCCCCTCACCACAAGAAGGATGTTGGGCTCTTCTCCCAAGGGACAGGGGACAGGACAAGAGGGAATGGCCTCAAGCTCCACCAGGGGAGATTTAGGCTGGAGATTAGGAGGAGGTTTTTCACAGAAAGGGTCATTGGGCATTGGAACAGGCTGCCTAGGGAGGTGGTTGATTCCCCTTCCCTGGAGGGGTTTAAGGCACAGGTGGATGAGGTCTTGAGGGACTCGGTTTAGTGTTAGATAGGAATGGTTGGACTAGAAGATCCGATGGGTCCCTTCCAACCTGGTTGTTCTATGATTCTATGATTCTTTTCTTAGGTATTGTAGTTGTACAAAAACTTGTACTGGACAAAGGCTTCAGTAATGACTGCAGAATGCCTTCTAGAGGCCTGATTTGTATTCTGTAGAGTTAAAATGCCTTCACGTTCTTACAAAAGACAGAAAGGTGGAAAGAGAGGTTAGCTGTAATTTTCTCCGTCTCCTCCTCTGATCTAAGGCTGTGGCACAGAGCATAAAAGGGAAAAAATTCTACAAGATAACCATCTGGAGCAAAGTCTGGAAAGTGACTGCAGTATAGCACGTTCTTCTTACTAAAATTATAACTTTGGAAGCTCGTACAACTCGTTGCAAATAATTATTCCATAATCTGTAAAATACGTTAATGTAGATTAATCTATTTTTTTCAGGCTCAAGGAGGAAAAAAGATTGCTAGCATGGTGGAATGTAAAGACTTCTCTAAAGTGATACTTCAGCTGGAATGGGAGCACAAGAAAATAAGAATGCAGATAGAAGATCTGGAACAGAAGGCTCGGGATATAGAAACACTGTCTATTTCAAAAGACCGACAGCTAGTGAGTTACTTTCTTTATACTTTGACCGCAGAAAATTTCACTGGCTATACCTGTAAGATCGTTTATACCTCTTAAGTCTCTTACTTCTATGGAGAAACCTGATAGAATCATAGAACAACCAGGTTGGAAAGGACCCATCGGATCATCCAGTCCAACCATGATGCCCACTAAGTCAACATTTTAGTTTTCAAAGTAAAGTTTCATTCTTGAGATTGATCAGTGATGCAGCTGTTTGGAATCATAGAATCATAGAACAACCAGGTTGGAAGGGACCCATCGGATCATCCAGTCCAACCATTCCTATCAAACACTAAACCAAGTCCCTCAAGACCTCATCCACCTGTGCCTTAAACCCCTCCAGGGAAGGGGAATCAACCACCTCCCTGGGCAGCCTATTCCAATGCCTGATGACCCTTTCTGTGAAAAACCTCCTCCTAATCTCTAGCCTAAATCTCCCCTGGTGGAGCTTGAGGCGATTCCCTCTTGTCCTGTCCCCTGTCCCTTGGGAAAAGAGCCCAGCTCCCTCCTCTCTACAACCTCCCTTCAGGTAGTTGTAGAGAGTAATGAGGTCTCCTCTCAGCCTCCTCTTCTCCAGGCTAAACAACCCCAGCTCTCTCAGCCGCTCCTTGTAGGTTCTGTTCTCCAGCCCCTTCACCAGCCTCATCGCTCTCCTCTGGACTTGCTCCAGAGCCTCAATATACTTCTTGTGGTGAGGGGCCCAGAACTGGACACAGTATTCAAGGAGCGGTCTCACCAGTGCAGAGTACAGAGGGAGAATCACCTCTCTGGACCTGCTGGTCACACCATTTCTGATACAAGAATGTTCAAAATTAACCCTAACTCTCGCTGTTTCAAAATCAGCACTGAGATTAAGGAATGAGGATCTTGCAGCCTCAAAAGATGGATCCTTTAAATAAAACACTATAACTTCCTTTAAAGTGAAAGGTCTGAGGTGCTCCCATCTGGTATCTCACGGAGAGCTTTGTACAAGCCCAGCTGGCAGGCCAGAAACTGTAGGAAAAGGTTGTGGGAGAAAGCCAAGGATACCAGTGGGAGAAAAGAGGATGAAGACAGCTTGTAGGGAAAGCCTAAGCATATTGCAGTATGGGACGTAGAGAACTGCAAGGAAAGCTGATGGTTTTATTGCGATGAGGTGAGGGGCATAAAGGTTTAGAGTAAGAGTTGTTGGAGGATGGGTAAGCTATGCATATTGCAGTGGGAAGAGCTATAAAGCACAGAGAAAGTGAAGAATGTTGGAGGGCAAGTGAGGATATTGCAATTCAATCAGAAGATTAAAAGAAAATCCTAAACACCTCTTTTAGTCAGGCTTCATTTTGCTGCTCTCCAAACTGCTTGTTCACTTCTGAATCGGAGCCAAGGGACCAATGTAACTGACACCCACAAAACAGCCTTCAAAGAGGTGATGTGACAACACACCAAAAAGTTCTTAGTCACCAGTGTTGCTGGTATGTGTTAGCTTTTAAACTTCATTTAAAGTGATAAGCAGAACTGTTGCCCTTTAGAGAGTTAGACTGGCACATAACAAAGGCAAACCCTAGTTTAATTGGAATTTGAATGCTTTGAGGGGCTTGACTTTATTTCACTCTCTGAGTAGAAATGTGGCGCTAACAGGAAAGACAAGGCAACAGAGACCTTAACAACAAGAATAGAAAGAAAGGTGGCTTAAATAAAAGGGGACAGAGAGGGACAAAAACCAGAGACCACCTGGAATAAGGACTATTTGTGAAGCAGTGAGTGAAAGCAGTTTGGTGCAGAGGGTCTGCTGGGCCTTTCCTGTTTCTCCTTTTCTGACCAGAGCAGTTCACAACATTTTATATGTCACTTGGGTGGGACAGTATCCTGAAAGGACAGATCTACATCTACAAAAACCTGTTTACGGCCCATTATGGGTCACACAGTCTGTTTATCCTTCGTCATTTGATAAAGGCATATTTTAGTAGCAGTGTGCTGACAAGAAACATCTTTAATAACTTCTCTGCAATCTGAATTACTATGCGGATACAAGAACAATAAAAGAATTACATGGAAACCACTCAACAGAAAACAATCACGCTCCTCTCTGGTCTAAAGACTGTGTAGCACTTTGGCCTCCAGCTGTGTTAGCTTAGACTATGTTATAAGCAAAACTGCAGCTGAGGGTTTTGCATGAACTCACAACAAATGAGGTTGGTCTTGGGTTCATTAACACATAATAGATAACATTATTTTTAACAGCTCTACAGTCTAGTAGTCACAAAACATGCAAGAGGTGGTTGAGTGACCTTCCCTGGAGGTGTTTAAGGCACGGGTGGATGAGGTCTTGAGGGACTTGGTTTAGTGTTTGATAGGAATGGTTGGACTCGATGATCCGATGGGTCCCTTCCAACCTGGTTGTTCTATGATTCTAAGAATATATTTACCATGTCCATTTATGATCATTAGTAAACCTTTCCACTGTGCAGAATTCTAGTTCTTTAAGTTTTGTGACATATGATTGTCTTTACAAAAGTGTGGAATGGTTAAGAACAAACAGGCTTAATGAGATGGCTTCTTTCTGCTTTTAATTCTACAGTTCCTAAGTATGCCGGACTACGACACCCACATCACCCACCAGATTTCAGCAATGGAGCAGAGTCTTGGTGCCATGGATAAGGTAAATCCTGTGAGAATCACCACATCTGAGAGACACAGTCTTAGTTTAAATTCAAGTCCTCTCCTTCATTAGCAAAATGTGTTTGGAAGAAATAACTGCAACTGATACAGGCATAATGACTCTTCGGCTAATTGAAAGAGCATAGCCAGAACAGCACACACAGGTGAATATAGAATCATAGAATCACCAGGTTGGAAGAGACCCATCGGATCATTGAGTCCAACCATTCCTATCAAACACTAAACCATGTCCCTCAGGACCTCATCTACCCGTCCCTTAAACACCTCCAGGGAAGGTGAATCAACCACCTCCCTGGGCAGCCTATTCCAATGCCCAATGACCCTCTGTGTGAAAAGCTTCCTCCTAATCTCTAGCCTAAATCTCCCCTGGCGGAGCTTGAGGCCATTCCCTCTTGTCCTGTCCCCTGTCACTTGAGAGAAGAGCCCAGCTCCCTTCTCTCCACAACTTCCTTTCAGGTAGTTGTAAAGATTAATGAGGTCTCCTTTCAGCCTCCTCTTCTCCAGGATAAACACCCCCAGCTCTCTCAGCTGTGAATATATATCTCAGCTGTGAATATATATCACAGAATCATAGAATAGCTTGGGTTGGAAGGGACCTTAAAGATCATCCAGTTCCAACCCCTCTGCCATGGGCTCATGTCAAGCTTCTCATCTACCAGCAGCCCCAGGGCTGCTCTCAATCACATCATCCCCCATCCTCTATTGAAATCAGGGATTGCCCCGACCCAGCTGCAGGATCTTGCACTTGGCCTTGTTGAACCTCATGAGGTTCGCATAGTCCCACTACTCCAGCCTGTCCAGGTACTTATTCATTAATAATTGCCTTTCAATAGTTTCTTCAGCTTGTGCTGAGCTGTCTACAGCAGCAGTTCTCTAGAGTCTTTCGAAGCAGTCTGCACTCATTGCATAGTTCAACACTATGGAGAGAAATCTACTTGCTTTGTTACTGGAATGAAATGCTTTCCTTCCTGAACATCTGAATGCAGATCTGCTGAATGCTTTTTGCACAGCTTTGCCTATAAAAGTCACTCTTCCATTTCTAATGAAGCATTCTTCCAAATCTTCACTCCTTACTGTTTCTCTCCAGGAGTGCCAGCCTGTTCATAATACCACTGCCCCTTTGTTTTCACAATAACACAGACACAACAATCTGATTTGCTGGCTCTCTCATCTATTTCAATATTCGGATGACAATTATCCTTGATTTTAAGTGATTCCACTGGATTTTCTCCAGGTTGGAGAAAAGCAGCCTCGTCATCCTCTTGAAGCTTCAGTATTTGTCTTGTCACCTTACAGCCCATCTGACAGCTTCAGCACAACCACCAGCAGTTCAGAGCAGCCAAGAGTGTTCTCAGCTCACATTTTCCATTGACTTCCTTTGCTCTCTTTGCTTTTCCAGTTTTATCTTTAATATATCTCTTACCCAGAGCCATACCTCCTGTCTACTCCTTGATTAGAACTTCACAAATCATATTGAAATGTTTGTGAAAGACATTGTACAAAGTAAAGCCAAATTGTGCTACTAGTTACACCAAAATACATGAAAGTTTATTGAGGTACAAACAAGTCACTAAGATTCTTGGTTTCCATCATAAGTATGTCTTTTGTATAATCTTATATGTTTTCTTTATTCATTTGGGAACTTACAGCTGCACAAGAAGAATGTGAAGAAACATCAGAAAAGAATTAAAGAGCTGGAAAAGCGCATCAGTTTAGAAGAGCAAGCAAACTACAACCTCAGCCTGCAGCTGAGAGAAATGCTTGTCTCTGTCTCAGAAAGGAGACACATCTTTGAGGCAGCTGGTGAGTCACAGTCACACACATTAAGTTACAAGCAAAGATCATTCAGAAGACATTGCCGAGGCCAGATGGTCCTGTTCTCCATCAGCATCAGCTAAGGGGCAAGGAGCACATAATTAAGGAGCTACCTACCCTATGCAGAGCTACAGACTAGGAGAAGTCTGTCTAGAAAGCTGCCTGGAGGAGAAGGACCTGGGGGTGTTGGTTGACAGTGACTGAACATGAGCCAGCAGTGTGCCCAGGTGGCCAAGAAGGCCAATGGCACCTTGGCTTGGATCAGAAATGGTGTGACCAGCAGGTCCAGAGAGGTTATTCTCCCTCTGGACTCAGCACTGGTGAGGCCGCTCCTTGAATCCTGTGTTCAGTTGTGGGCCCCTCAGCACAAGAAGGATGTTGAGGCTCTGGAGCGAGTCCAGAGAAGAGCAATGAAGCTGGTGAAGTGGCTGGAGAACAGGCCCTATGAGGAACGTCTGAGAGAGCTGGGGGTGTTTATCCTGGAGAAGAGGAGGCTGAGGGGAGACCTCATTGCTCTCTGTAAATACCTGAAAGGAGGTTGTGGAGAGGAGGGAGCTGGGCTCTTCTCCCAAGGGACAGGACGAGCGAGAATGGCTTCAAGCTCCACCAGGGGAGATTTAGGCTGGACATTAGGGAAACATTTTTCAGGGAAAGGGTCATTGGGCAGTGGCAGAGGCTGCCCAGGGAGGGGGTTGATTCACCCTCCCTGGAGGGGTTTAAGGGACGGGTGGATGAGGTGCTGAGGGACATGGTTTAGTGTTTGATAGGAATGGTTGGACTTGATGATCCGGTGGGTCTCTTCCAACCTGGTGATTTCTACCACAATGTTTACTTAAGAGCATGCCCTTGTAACCAAAATCAATTGACTAAATTGCTGAAATTATTTCTAGTCATTAACACCTTCAGCAGGCAACAGGGCATCATTCTTTCACTTCTTTCCACCCATTCAAGGGAGTAGAGCAAGTCATGTGAAGGATAGAACTGTAGAGATCTTAGCAAAAGATTTTCAAAACTGTGGGTACTTGCTAGGAACTAATGGAAGTGTTGCCAGTGCATTTTGATTTTTTCTGCTTTATTCAGAACCGTAAGGGCTCTTCAGCCCAACTGTGAATTTTAACTCTTTTAAAATGCTTGCTTATTCTATACAAAACTTAGAAGAACTCCAGGACGGGGACATAAATACAGACTATGCATCAGCTACAAGTACAGGCTAACCTTTATAATTCATTTTATGCAGACACACAGCACATTTCTAATGAGATTACAAAGCAGCGCTACCAAGAGATTTTGAAGCAGAAACATCTACGGGATCGTATAAAGGAACAGGAAGAACAGTTTGCAATTCTTCAGGCAGAGGCAGAAAGATGGAGATTAAGAACATTTCCTATCCTTTAGTAATCAAAGTCCAGGTAGATGTATAATACCGTGTTCTCGTCTGAGAAAAAGATCTTGTATGTCTACCTTTTCTTCCTGAACTTACAATTTCTTCTGTAACTTCTTTAAAAATAACTTCAGTTTGAGAGATACCTGTTTGTCCATTTTGTACAATTTATACCTAGTCTTATCCCCGTTATATTTCAGCTTGTGAGATTTGTTTCTGCTCTTTCGATTTTATAAACCACGTCTCTCATTACAGAAAACAAATGGTGCAAGAAATTGTAGACTGAGAGAAGAAGAGGTGAGGTATGTTTGTACATCTTGAGTCTGCAATATGCAACTGCAGACATTTTGAAGGCAAAATACTGCAGGAAAGCTATGAATTATCAGCTGCTTCAGTTCATGTCTATGGCTTTGACTTAATTTTGCTTTTTAGATATGTTTATACCTGTGATGCCACAGGCGTACGTGGCTGAGATGAAGTTATGTTTCAGCATGAGCAGGTATGTCCTACCTGGCTCAGTCCCAAGCTGCAGTGGTGGGATAGAAGTTACTGTGGCTGCTGTCACCAAGAGAATCACGAGAAAATGAGGTTTGGAATCATCTGGCCTCCTGAAATAGTTGCAGCTCTCTCTCACCCCTTTGTATTCTCCCGACAGATCTCTCCCAGACAGCTAACATAAAAACCTTTGAGAGAATTAACTACATCTGGAGACTGAGCAGGCATTCTCAACGGTTTTTATTTCCCTTATTCCTGTGTGCTGAATCTTCTCCTTTCATAAATTCACATTAAATCTAAACTCAATTCACTTTGTGAGTGACAATAGCTTTGCTACTTCTGTTTACCAAAATTTTACGCTTAAAAGGAAAACTACTTCTGTTGTGATCTTGTACCCTGCCCCTTTATCCTTTATCATTTTTAATTGGGGTCTGTGAGGATACTAATCACACCTCTATTCTTGCACAATGTTTTTTTCTTCCTGCTGAAACTTCCATAGAGGTAACAGAGTTCTCAGTTTGCAAAGGACCTCAGGGAAGAGAGACACCCCCTTCACCAGGCATCATCATCTTTTATTATTAATGTAAAGAGGCAGAAGAAATAGTGTCTTAATACTCCAAATGCAATTAGCAACACAGGTTGTTCTTAATTAATTCTCTCCGGACAGCAAGAGTTAGTATTCTAACAAGCAAAAGGTACAGATTTAAGTCGAGCAGTGACAGGGCTCATGAGAAGGGTTGGATTTTCTTTCCCTCGACATATGTAAGAAATTACCCCCTTAAGGAAACAGCATCTGTGAACAAAACAGTAAAGGTACAACAATAAGGAATGTGACCCCATAGAGAACAGGTCATAGCAGAGAAGGCTGCAGAGTTAAGACTTAAATATCGTTACAAGTGACAAGCCATCGTTTTAAGAATAAAAACAGACAGAAGTCACTATGCTCGTGATGAGAAAATAAGCAATTTCAAGTTTAGTTAAAAAAAAAGACATTGATTGGAGGGCAAATAAAATGCTGAAAATATATGATGCTGTATTTGAAGCACTCCTATTAGCTGAGGCCTTGCTTTTCTTATTTATTTGAAAACAGAAAGCACCTTGGCTCTCACATGAAGTAGTAGAGTAGACAGATGTTGGCTGCAATTTTCTTGCCTTCCCTTCTACTACCTCAGGCTGTGGCAGAATGCTTGAGCTTCCCTGGAGATGGATGGCTGGACCAGTACCTGAACAAGAGTTCATTCTGGCACATTTCCCTCCATAATAATTAAAGCTATTCAGAATATTAACACAAAAATTAGTTATTTTCATTGCTGTCATTGACTGGCTGGCAGCAGGAAGACAGTTGTAAAATAGGGATGTACCTATGAACAAAGATCTAAACTCTTCCCCCTGCAAACATCAATAGAAATTACAAAATAATGCATTCTGAGACAAGTAACCATGCAAAGACTAATCAAAGAATGGACAGCCTTCTACCAGCTAAAGTATAACTTGATATAATTTTATTTTTATTACATAACTATTTTCCAGGTTGTTTCCTGTTAAGTAATGCCTTTTACAGTGCCTACTGTATCCATGTACTTCTCTTTACAAGTATCTCCTCAGAAAACCAACTAACCTCCAAGCATAATGTCCCGAAATCTGCTGTCTGATCAACGCTTATGTGATCAAAAGTCAGTCTTTTCTGCTTATGCGTGTGTGTAACTGAAAGGTTCGCACCTGTAGATTATGCATCTACAAAATCTTCTTCTGTTCTGCTGTAGTGCAATAACTGGTCTTCTAATCCAAAAGAATCAATCAGCTGAGTGAGACTCACTTTCTTGCCGTCTGCAGAAAAGGCTGCTTGGAGCTCATAGAGCATCAGCTGGGTGCTGCTTCTCCATTTTGTTATCAGAGCCTGCAGTTCAGACAGATTGTTCTGAAATTGGGACAAAAAATAACCCTGTTACTTGCTGTCATGTGGGGTCTTTTGATACCCTGCAGATGTATTTTTTTTATAAATACCTTAAACTGAGACAACACAAAACCACCACACAAACACAGACACACAAAAATCATAGAATCACTAAGTTGGAAGAGACCCACTGGATCATTGAGTCCAACCATTCTTACCAAATACTAACCCATGTCCCTCAGCGCCTCATCCACCCATCCCTTAAACCCCTCCAGGGAAGGAGAGTCAACCATCTCCCTGGACAGCCTGTTCCAGGGCCCAATGACCCTTTTTGTGAAGAATTTTTTCCTTATGTCCAGCCTGAACCTCCCCTGGCGGAGCCTGAGGCCATCAATATGCATCAGTATTGTTGCTTCAACCAATAAATGATTAGAAACACTATGAATTCTACTTCAAAGAATGACTCCAAAGTGCTTTTTCAGAGGTTCGCCTCACCTTTGATCGATACATCTTAACCATTTTGAGCCTTCGAAGTAGTTCCTCCTTCTCCTGCACTTGTTTCAGCAGCCTTGCTTTTTCTTCCAAGGGCTGATGGCTCAGGTCAGTCTGTGGCACATGGGAATTCTCTGCCTCTCCACAGAGATCCCCTTCCTGCAAGGGGCTTTGGAAACATGTATGTCCAGTGCCATTTCTTTCCAAGTTTTCAGAGCCATCTTGTATTCTGGAAGATACTGTACTTGTCACACGCCCTTTGTTGGTATCTGCACAGTCTTTTTCTTCAGTGTCTATTTTGAGGCGCTTTGCCACTGTAAAATTAGCATTGAATGAACGTCTTGTTTTCCTTAATCGCTCTCTCAGAGCTGCACTCATTGTCTAAAAAAAAAAAAAACAAACAAGAGAACAACAAAAAAACCCAGATGGATCACAATAACATTTTCATCAAATAACCTTTTGATAGCAACGGTTGGACTCGATGATCCAATGGGTCTCTTCCAACCTGGTTGTCCTATGATTCTATGATTCTAAATTTCAAAGAGCTGTTTACCTTGGCTGCTATTTATATAGAATATTAAATACTGCAAAGATCATTTCAAAGCAGACTCCCTAATTCTCATTACAGCTTTTGCAAACAAGAAGTTCCCTTCATCCTCTCCCATGTGTTTGCACACACAGCTGCAAGACATGGAAAGATGTATCTTATATTTTCTAGGAGCAGATCCTGAGACAAATCCACTCATCTAATCACTGTGCAAGTTACACAGCGTATTTCAACTTGGCTAATTTTATTCTATTAAGTTCAGTGTTCCTCTCTAGTTTAATGGAAATGAGGGTTTGTTTTTTTGCTGTCCCATCCCACCAGACATACGCACTTTCTATGTTAGCACTGGTATAAAACATCTGTATTCTACTTGAGATTATTAGAAATTATCTGCATGATTTGCACTTTAATGCTTTGAGATCCTTTACTGATAAACACCTAAAAGCGATTCTTTTTCTTCAAAAGAAGGTAATGATTTTTTTTAAAAAAATTATTTGTGTCTAACAATTTACCTGTGAAAATATACTGAAGTATGAGAGAGAGGGACTAGTTAAGGAACACTTGCAAACCAGTCCTAGCCCTAACAAGCATGGGGAAAAGCGAAGATGGCAGCTTAAAAAAGCCAAACAAACCCCAAATAGTATTTAAATTTTTCATAGAATCATAGAATCACCAGGTTGGAAGAGACCCACAGGATCAACGAGTCCAACCATTCCTATCAAGCACTAACTCACATCCCTCAGTGCCTCATCCACCTGACCCTTAAACCTCTCCAGGGAAGGAGAGTCAACCATCCCTTTGGCCTTTGGTTTATACTGGTCCATCACTTTGCTCTGAGTGTGCAGGTTTATGCTGTGAATACAACGTATACCGAGAACATTCCTTATCTGCACAACTTTGTGAATACGAGTAAAAACTACTTATTTTAGCCTTCCAGCAAACAGCAACTCAGTACTTCCAACTACTTGATTTCACAAGCGTTTTTGTTACTCTGAGGAGCCACGTTATTGGAAAAAATAAAAAAAGTTTTCAAACCTGTTTCCCTGAACTCATCCCCTGTGGAGCTGGTGTCCCAGGATTCTTTGGAGTGTGGCACAAAGATGGCTCTTCCATCCTGATCGGGACAGCGGTTTCTGTTAAAAGACAGGATTAATTATATATGGTGCCATTTTCACCAAATTATAATGAGACATGTGGCTGCACAAATGAGTAAACAGCTCTGATAAGAAACACGAAGGCTTATTAGTAAGTTATATCTAGTCTAAACCTGCCCCTCTCCACTTTATACGTGTTCTCCCTTGTCCTACCACCACAGGGCTTTGGAAGCAGCCCCTTCCCAGCTTTCTTGTATCCACTTCAGGTACTGGAAGGTTGCCATAAGGTCTCCCTAGAGCCTTCTTTTCTCCAGACTTAACAACCCCAACTCTCTCAGCCTGTCCTCATACAGGAGGTGCTCCAGCCCTCGGATCATCCTTGTAATCCTCCTCTGGATCCGTTCTAACAGCTCCATCTACATCTTACGTTGAGGATTCCAGAAGTGGACTCACAGAATCAAAGAACAACCAGGTTGGAAGAGACCCATCGGATCATCGAGTCCAACCATTCCTATCAAACACTAAACCATGTCCCTCAGGACCTCGTCTACCCGTCCCTTAAACACCTCCAGGGAAGGTGAATCAACCACCTCCCTGGGCAGCCTATTCCAATGCCCAATGACCCTTTCTGAGAAAAATTTTTTCCTAGTGTCTAGTCTAAATCTCCCCTGGCAGAGCTTGAGGCCATTCCCTCTTGTCCTGTCCCCTGTCCCTTGGGAGAAGAACCCAGCTCCCTCCTCTCCTTTCAGGTAGTTGTACAAAGTAATGAGGTCTCCTCTCAGCCTCCTCTTCTCTGGGATAAACACCCCCAGCTCTCTCAGCCGTTCCTCATAGGGCCTCTTCTCCAGCCCCTTCACCAGCTTCGTTGCTCTTCTCTGGACTCGCTCCAGAGCCTCAACATCCTTCTTGTGCTGAGGGGCCCACAACTGAACACAGGATTCAAGGAGCAGTCTCACCAGTGCTGAGTCCAGAGGGAGAAGAACCTCCCTGGACCTGCTGGTCACACCCTTTCTGATCCAAGTCAGGATGCCATTGGCCTTCTTGGCCACCTGGGCACACTGCTGGCTCATGTTCAGTCGCTGTCGACCGACACCCCCAGGTCCCTCTCCTCCTGGCAGTTTTCCAGCCAGACTTCTCCCAGTCTGGAGCTCTCATTCTCACCCGCCCAAAGCTCAGCGCACGCGCGGGGACAGCTGTTGCCCGCAGGACAGGCAGGCTTCAGCCTTCTCCGGTTGCCTGTTCCGAGGCGGCAGTGCCAGGAACCGAGGAAGGGGACAGGGCCGGGGAGAACCCCGCTATCCCACCTGCCCGCTCCGCACGACCAGCGGAAGCGGCGCCGAGCGCACCCCAACCCCTTCAAACTCCCGCTTCCGGCGAGGGGCGGGGCTAGAGGGGCACGGAGAGTGGCTTGTGAAGAAAGGGGCGTGGCTAAAGCGGTGGGGCGAGTGCGTGGAAGAACTGAAGGGGCGTGGCTAAGTGGCGAGGGCGGGAGATTATCGAAGGGCGTGGTTAAAGGGACTAGGGGCGGGGCGAGGGCTGGGAAGACGCTCAGGGGCGGGGCGAAGGGAGCCGAGTGGAGTGGCTACCTAAGAGGTGGGCGTGGCTTGTGGAAGGGGCGTGGCTGAAGGGACGCGAGAACATAAAAGTGAAGGGGCGCGGCTAGGAGTGAGGGCGGGTCGAGGAAGTATCGAAGAGGCGTGGTTAAAGGGATGGGCGCGGCTTTAGCGATGGAAAGGACTGAAGGGGCGAGGTTAAAGTAGCCGAGGGGCGGGGGCGCATCAAGGGGGCGTGGTTTTGCCGCTGGAGGCGTGGCTAAGGGGCGAGGGGGCGTGGCTAAATGGGTGAGGTGATAGCGTGGCGGTGAAGGGGCGGGGCTAAAGGAAAGGGGCGTGGTTTAAAAGGACGAGGGGGTGGCGCGGGAATGTGGTGCGGGCGGGCGCGACAAGGTCGATCCCGAGGTGATGCGGGCGGGCAAGGCGAGGAAGAGCCAAACACAGGCAAGAAGCTCCCAGCGTTAAAGCTAAAGCTGCCGCTCGCTTCTGCCTTGATGGGGCAGCCACAGCTTCCCTGAGCAACCTGTGCCAGGGCCTCACCACCCTCAGGGGGAAGATTCCTCCTTATATCTAGTCTAAACCTGCCCCTCTCCACTTCATACCCATTGCCCCTCAAGCCTTTGTGAACAGTCCCTTCTCAAAGATGGAGGGAAAATTTTTAGCAGGATAGAACAAGGGGTAATGGGTTTAAACTAAAAAAGAGTAGATTCAGGCTGGACATAAAGAAGAAGCTTTCGATGCTGAGGGTGGTGAAACACTGGAACAGGTTCCCAGAGAGGTGGTCGATGCCCCATCCCTGGAAACATTCTGGATTGGGTCAGACGCCACTCTGAGCAGCCTGATCCAGTTGAAGAGGTCCCTGCTCGCTGCAGAGGGATTGGACCAGATGACCTTCATGGTCCCTTCCAACCCAAACCATTCTGTCATTTTCTAAGAGAAAATGAAGGAATCGCACTGGCCCAACAGGCAGGAGGATGGTGGTGGTGATGAGGGAGCAGCTCCCACTGTGCTGTTCAGAGCAGAATTCTGTACCATGGTGTTCAAAGAGGACTGGGAGAACAGGCCTTATGAAGAGCGGCTGAGAGAGCTCGGGGTGTTTATCCTGGAGAAGAGGAGGCTGAGGGGAGACCTCATTGCTGTCTACAACTACCTGAAAGGAGGTTGTGGAGAGGTGAGAGCTGGAGTGACAGGGAACACGACAAGAGGGAATGGCCTCAAGCTCCACCAGGGGAGGTTTAGGCTGAACATTAGGAAAAATTTTTTCACAGAAACGGTCATTGGGCAGTGGCAGAGGCTGCCCAGGGAGGAGTTGATTCACCTTCCCTGGAGGTGTTTAAGGGACGGGTAGATGAGGTGCTGAGGGACATGGTTTAGTGATTGATGGGAATGGTTGGACTCAATGATCCAGTGGGTCTTTTCCAGCCTGGTGATTCTATTCTATTCTGTGATTCTATTCAAAGGCGCTGCTGAATCAAGTGTGACTTTTACATCTTAGAATCATAGAATAACCATGTCAAACATGGGAGAAGGTAACCTATTGTGGTTATGGAATCTTCCATCCTTGGAGATATTCCAAACCTGGTTCGACATAGAATCATAGAATCACCAGGTTGGAAGAGACCCACCAGATCATCAAGTCCAACCATTCCTATCTTGATCAGCAAACTTCCCTTCCATGCTGCAGACTTGGGTTTCTCATGTGGGTTTATGTTTCTCAGACTGACCCTTACAAATGTTTTTCCAGTGTAACCATCAGGACAAATCATGAGCAAAACCCATGAGGCACCAGCTCCCAACCCACCGCGATGGTGCATCTGGTTCCTTCAGCCACGCTGCCCCGTGCTCTGTGTCAAGGTTCCTGCAGCTGTGCCGAGTGTCGTGCGTGGAACACTTGCACCCACATGCCACATCACGCCCTTGATTCGTGTAGCAGAAATGTGTTCTATTTCCTGCCTGGTTCCTCCTCGCAACCACAGATGAGGATGCTCAGCTTTCCCTTCACCTCGTGTAACTGCCATATGTATTGAGACAACACACACTCTTGCCCTGAGAGGTGAGTAAGCACCAAGCGTAGGTGTGATAACATGTTAGCAGTTGCTGTGCTTTTAAACATAAGTGCTCATGGATTCACTCACTGCAAACAGAATTTCACAGTGGTGACAATAGCCTGTTCTTTCTCCTACAATAAAAAACATTTAAACAGGCAAATCCCATCTAGATGAAGTCACTTAGGGAAGTCTGAGATTTTGGGGCTGTTGGATTACTCCTTAGATTAGAGGAGTTGACTATTTGTGGGTGGAATTGATTTAGAAATAATATTCTCAGTAGCAAATGTGGGACATTAGAATATGTGACTGCCTCGTATGACAAGTTATAACCATATAGCAAAAAACCTTCCATAATACCTCAACTCTTGAGGGAGTTTGGAGGCATTTTTTTTAATTTATCCCCCCACTCTTTTTTAATACCTGCAGCTAATTTAATGTCATAAATATTTAATATTTTTAATAAGTTAAAAATGGACTCCTGAGTGCTACAGTGCAAGTGCTAATAGAACTTCTGCTGCAAATTTATCAAGTGGGTTGGTTCTCAGATACACTGGAGCTTTGAGATGGCACATTTCCAAGTTCACAGCGTATTTCCTTCTGTCTCGAGGATGGTCCCTGCTTTAAATTACTCACGGTCTGCTGTACAGACATGTTAGAAGTTGAGTTGTGCAAGAACAACAGAAAGTTCGAGATTTTAGATCATTTGCCAGCTGAGATTCCAGTAAGATTTTACAGGAACATAACACATGAGAAAGTCACTCTGTGCATTATCATTGCTCCTTTATTAGAGCAACGCCCAGATCTCCACCCTAAGTGGGGATTACAGTCTGCTTGAGACTGTTGGTGTAGGAAGATGGTTCTACACGTTGGGTTTAACTTATAACACGCAGAGTAGAGAATAGGAAATATTATCATGAGTAGTCACAATCATTAATGATAATGGTGGATGATTGCTCAGGGAAGAGATCTTGTTTCATAGAATCATAGAATCACCAGGTTGAAAGAGACCCACCGGATCACTGAGTCCAACCATTCCTATCAAATACTAAACCATGTCCCTCAGCACCTCGTCCACCTGTGCCTTAAACCCCTCCAGGGAAGGTGAATCAACCACCTCCCTGGGCAGCCTATTCCACTGCCCAATGACCCTTTCCCTGAAAAACTTTTTCCTAATGTCCAGCCTAAATCTCCCCTGGTGGAGCTTGAGGCCATTCCCTCTTGCCCTGTCCCCTGTCACCTGGGAGAAGAGCCCAACTCTCTCCTCTCCACAACCTCCTTTCAGGTAGTTGTAGAGATCAATAAGGTCTCCTCTCAGCTATTTCAGGTTGATATGAAGAGTTTAGCTGTGTTTATCACATTTACCTATGGGTTTACATCTTTTTTATACACGGCACTGCAAAAACATGGCTTGTCCAGGATCTAGCAGGAGGCTCCTGATGGAGCTGGGAACTAGATTGGCTTCAGTCACTCTCCAGTAACTACCCAGTATTTTTATTGCAGAAACCCATTAGATATGAATATTATTTAACCTGCAACTTTATGGTGGCCAACAGGAGTCAGACTAAAACTTTCCTCTGAAAAGGTGAACATGTTTCCCTTGAGGAAAAGAGATTATCTCTGTGTTATTAATACTGGGATGTTTAGGGTACAAGATAGAGTGTTTCTCATACTATTCGATTAAGCTTGCTGGTATGAGCACACAACTAGCAAGTTCATTGCAATGCAAACTCTATTAAGCGCTGTAATGCTATCAGTAGCTTTTTTTTTATTTTGTGATCAGAATAGCTAGGAGTCAACAAAATACAAGAAAAAATGCATAGGAAAGTGCACTGGATAATAAAATTATTGAGTTCTATTTGCCAAACATACTGCTTCCATTCAGAGAAACTTGTTACCCCAAAAAAACATAAGTAAAATCTACTTCCTGGATTATCCTTTGGTTTCTGTGGTCACCTTTTAGTGACTGGATTTATTTTTTTTCCAGTTCACACCAGTTTATCTGTACAATTGAATGATATTCTCTATGAGCGCTAGGACTCACACATCTGACAGGAAAAGAAGCTGTTATATTCCCTGTGGGCATCATCTGTAGCAACAAAGCCAAAGTGGAGAGTAAAGGATACTGACTTTCTTCTAGACATTAGGAGGAAGTTTTTCACAGAAAGGGTCACTGGGCATTGGAACAGGCTGCTCAGGGAGGTGGTTGATTCACCTTCCCTGGAGGTGTTTAAGGCACAGGTAGATGAGGTCCTGAGGGACATGGTTTAGTGTTCGATAGGAACGGTTGGACTCGATGATCTGATGGGTCTCTTCCAACCTGGTGATTCTATGATTCTATGATTCTATGACTTCAGGTTCAGAAACTCCAGTCTGACCTTTTTGAGTTCTTCTCATCGCTCTCTCCAACTACCTGAAAGGAGGTTGTGGAGAGGAGGGAGCTGGGCTCTTCTCCCAGGTGACAGGGGGCAGGACGAGACGGAATGGCCTCAAGCTCCACCAGGGGAGGTTTAGGCTGGACATTAGGAAAAAATTCTTCATAGAAAGGGTCATTGGTCAGAGGCTGCCTAGGGAGGGGGTTGGTTCACCTTCCCTGGAGGCATTTAAGGCATGGGTGGACAAAGTGCTGAGGGACATGGTTTAGTGTTTGATAGGAATGGTTGGACTCGATAATCTGGTGGGTCTCTTCCAATCTGGTTGTTCTATGATTCTCCTCCATAGTGCCAGGAACATCACAAAACTTCCATTTAACCACGTGCTGGGCACAAATGGGCAGGCCTTTTGTCCCTTAACACTGCCAATGAGTGACTGAAGTGTTAGTCAACATACTAAGTCTCAAGGCACGTAGGTATTACCCCCTTCTCTTGTTTTTCTGAAATCTGTTGATCTTGTTTGAAGCCAAATGATGTACCCTGACGTATTAAGTACACTCCACACTGTCTGCATATTCTCTCTTGCCTGAGGCGGGAGGGTGGAGTGTTTTTATGTGCCTAACCACTAACTGCTGCAGAAATTTTAAAAACCCTACCCACTCCAGCGTGGGCCTGGGGCTGTGTTTTTGCTGGCTGCGATTCACTCCTCAGAAAAATGTTCTGACTTGCTTATGGCCATGTAAATGTATCAAGGGAAGGGCTTTATAGACCATATTTGTGGAGTAACAACCAGTTTGCTGCAACAAAACCTGTCCTTGGGAGACAGATTCTACTCTTGTAACGGTGTGAATGTCCAGTAATTATAGTGAAGTCACTAGAATGACATCAGCAGAAAGCTTAAGCAAAAAAATTGACTTTTGCGCTTTACATTTGGGGGTTGCTTAGTCTGTCCCTTATTTTTTGCTTCAGTTTTCAAGGTACCTGTCTTGAAAAGAAAAACTGACATAATCTACTGTAGCTGAGAGGCACTGCAATTTGCCAGTACAAAAGATAATGGAAGAGGCAGTGGAGATGGGCTTCCTCATTCTCCCTGCTGCCTGTGCGAATAACCAAGTGGGTGAGGCTCAGCACTAATAAGAGAGAACGGCATAAAGCTGTCTCTTATTTTTGTGTCTGCTTGTGGGATTTTCTTTGACATAGTCATGCCAAAAATTACAGTTTGAAGTCTTTACGAGAGTGCTGCAGACGAAGGAAACAATAAACAGACCTTCAGTGTTCTCGCCTTCGCTGGAGAACCGATTGATCATTATTTTAAGAGAGTTTGAGCCTTTTAAATTTAAGTCCTTGCCCAAAGTAGTCCCTGCTACAGCTTTTGTCATCTGTGATGGTCTAAGCATATTTTTCTGTTAAAGGTATTTGTGTTGTCACAGAGCTTCAAGAGTCATTTAGTTTTCTCACCTACTTAATGCAAAAGTTCATTTCATGCTGTGCACATGCAGCTCTCAGGTGCTGACATTTATCCCTGCCACTGAAGCTGGTAAAGCTGAAAATAGTAGATGTCATTTTCTTGCAAGTGCAGACAAGCTGACTTGAGGACAATTTCTTATAGACTGTAGTTCTTCTGTGGACCCAGTGGGTTAAACTGAACATGACTGAACATGAGCCAGCAGTGGCCTGGGTGGCCAGGAAGGCCAATGGCATCCTGGCTTGGATCAGAAACAGTGTGACCAGCAGGGCCAGGGAGGTTATTCTCCCTCTGGGCTCTACACTGGTGAGACCGCTCCTTGAATACTGTGTGCAGTTCTGGGCCCCTCACCACAAGAAGGATGTTGAGGCTCTGGAGAGACTCCAGAGAAGAGCAACGAAGCTGGTGAAGGGGCTGGAGAACAGGCCTTATGAGGAGCATCTGAGAGAGCTGGGGGTGTTTATCCTGGAGAAGAGGAGGCTGAGGGGATACCTCATTGCTTTCTCCAACTCCCTGAAAGGAGGTTGTGTTGAGGAGAGAGCTGGCCTCTTCTCCCAAGTGACAGGGGACAGGACAAGAGGGAATGGCCTCAAGCTCCGCCAGGGGAGATTTAGGCTAGAGATTAGGAAAAAGTTTTTCACAGAAAGGGTCACTGGGCATTGGAACAGGCTGCCCAGGGAGGGGGGTGATTCGCCTTCCCTGGAGGGGTTTAAGGGATGGGTGGACAAGGTGCTGAGGGACATGGGTTAGTGTTTGATAGGAATGGTTGGATTGGATGATCCGATGGGTCTCTTCCAACCTGGTTGTTCTATGATTCTATGATTCTATGAAACTGGGGTACCAAACAAGTCATTCAGTCAACAGGTAAACATGGATAGATGTGCACACCTTACCTTCCTGGGCTCCTCAGTGGGTATCGCTGCTGCTCTGAGTGTAGGTATGAGTGAGCAGTGTCCATCATCACTTCAGCAGCATCAGGGGTTATTGTTTGATTTTAGAAGAAATTAGCATCCTACCAAGCACACCCCCTTCCCTACCCAACTGCAGCATTAACAAGCAGGATGTGAAAATAACACTTCTTCCCTGCTATGGAAACAATTTATGTCATTTACTTGAGGGCAGAAAAAGCCTTATAAAGTAAAAACTTTGATGTGTTTTCCTAAGGATGAAATAGAAGTGTGGTGTTTGTGGGAGTTTCCAACTCTGGATACTGATGGCAATAAACTCACTTGGGGAAGGCTGAGATGTCAATGTCACAATGTTATCAGGTACTGGCCAGGCTTATGCTGCAAACCAGGCTCACAGGTTAATACCCTCATTTGAGAGCTGCCTTAAAGCTTTCTCCTGTTTCCTGGTCATAGTTAGCAACTTAATTAATATTTTAAAGCTGCGTAACTGTTGTGATATGAAGGTACCTCTGTGTATTATTGTGCAAACAAAATCACAGCTGTCTCAGGACTGTGAGGCAGGCAATTCACAAGGAATATGAAAGGCATGAAACTCTAGGGTTTTAATGTAAAGGTTGAAGGGAATTATTTAAAAGTCAAAAGGCTTAGGGCACTCACAGACAATGGGAGCTTAATAAATACTTGCTTATCACCCCTACTCTCAAAATACTCAGCTGCAGGGAAGGCAACAAGAATGGCTTCTAAATTATTTCCTTTAGCAAGGAAAACATGCAGAGAAGCTTTCTTAGTTCTCCTAGTTTATTGAGTAAAATATGCTGTTTATGCCAGTTATGACTCATTACAAAACAGATATTTCAGTGTAGGTGAATCATATTGCTTCTGTTGAATTATTTCAAAAGTAATATCAGTGCAAATTTTCTATTCACATTCATATCTGAAATAACTGTATTTTCAGTCCGTTTGCATACACAAAGAGCTTTATTGTATTTTGAGTCCCTGAGGCATAAAGAAGGAGCTTTAGTGATGAGTTTGTAATATTTTCCTGCAATCCTAATAGGCTGAAATATTCTTATTACATTATTTTTGCCACTGTCCTTCTAGGCTTAGGCCAATGTTTTCCTGTCAGAAGGGGGAGCAGTGGATCAGTGTTCTTACTGGTCTCCCAGTCCATCCTTACAAAAGCAGCTGGAGTGAACTCATTGTACCAAACACCAAAAATACACACACTCACTGGCCAGTGTTCTTGAATCTGTATCATTGCCTATACCGTGTTTTATCCATTATTTTTATCTTACCGTCGTTCCTAACAGAATAATTTTCTTAGGACAGATTTTTAATAACTGGGGAGGGGTAAATATTTTGTTCTGAACTCTTTAATTTATACTGGAAACTAAAAACATCTTCAGGTAATGTCGATACAAAGACTTCAGCTGATAATTTTAATCGTGGATGTTGTTAAAGCACAATCCAAAGAGCAGGCACTGGGTAAGGAAGGGACACACCATAACATGCATATGGCAACTCTGTGATAACAGTAAATACATCCAGAAAGAGTCATCCTAGAGGAACATCTGAAATACATAACACATGGAGTAAGGATGAGCCCAGGGTGGCTTGATTTTGATAAGGGAAAGCTGTGTGTTATCACAGGTTTCACAAGCTGAACTTCTGATGGAAGCACATTAATGAGAATCCAAATTGCCCTGAAATGAAAAGTTTGAACAACAACAAAGTTTCCAGCCAGTGAAGTTGCTGAGAAGCGACACACAATAGACCTGGTGTTTGGGAAAGGCAACACTTCTGTGCTTTCGGGTAAGAAATGGGATTTTTCAAGCATGGGCATGAAAATAGAGATGGGCACAGCCAGAAGGTTCAGAGCCAAGTGAGGAAAACTGCCAGAAATTCGAAGCAGACAGTGCATAAGTGGCTTGGATCCAAGTTTTGAGTGTTCACTTGCAAATGTCTTACTCAGAACAATTTAAAATATAACCTGCTAGTCTGAAGTCAGTGTTCAAGCCCTGGTGCAAGCAACGTACTGAAAAGAAAACCTTCCCTTTTCCTCAGGGTTCTGCCTACCAGCTGAGTAGCTGTACTTGCCATCATGCCACCTTTTCTGCTTTTCCTTTGATTATAAAGATCTTTTTGGCAGGGGAGAAAAACTCGTTTGGAAAATGAGATCCTCTTGCAGGCAACATTATGTGAAGGAGATGTAGGATCGCCGATGGCCATTCCTGGGGAGAGCAAGGAGTAAAGGAGCAATTCTGAACCAAGGAGCCAGACTGTATAGAGGCATTCCCAGTAAAGCCAACTACTGATAGTTATCTTTCTTGGAGTATTCCTTGTTTATGTCTTTGCTGTTTTACTCATTGCAGCTGAAATTACATTACTCACCTTTTGCACGAATGGTGAGCTATTGCAAAAGAAACCCCGTCATGCAAAGGCAACGTGACCCCAGCCAGCTTAGGATCATCTTCTCCTTGTATCCATCAGCAGAAATGTGCGAAAATTCAGCAGTTAAAATGAAGAAGCATTCCTGACTAGCTCCATAGAAATAGGAGTCCTGCTGAAAATAAAAGTAAACACAAGTAGATGTTACACAGACTGCATTTACATTCTTAGGAAGCAGAAAGAAATAATATCAAAGGGCCACAGACCTGCTCTGCTCTGTTCTCTTCTCTTCTAGGTCACAAATCTTCCATTTGTTTATCCTTCAACAAAGAGTTTTTTGGTTGGAATTAGCATATCACTTGTTTTGTATGGCAAAGGTGTGTCTGGCTGGAGATTTGCTTGCAAGTTGTTATCTCTATTGAAAAGTGAGAAACTTGGAGAGAGGTGAGGGAATGGGAGCAGAAAGAAAACAACCATGAATGTTGCTGAATACTGCTTTTAACCTACAATAAGAAGAAAGCTGCAAACTAAAAGATGTTCTAGATTAAAGAAGAGTGAGGGATCATAAAACAGATTGAAAAACACTTGTTAATGAGCTTCTGGCTATGGCTCTTGACTTCAATAAAACTGCTCAAATATTTACTCTCATTCTAACCACTGATAAGTGGTGCGTCTCCAACTACTCTGTAACTCCGGAGTTTCCAGCTTTTACATGTGTCTTCTCAAAAAAAGAATATTTGGGGAAATAAAAAAAGAATATTTGGCGACTGGCTTATTTTAACCCTTGTATCTGGTTTGGTTTTCTTTTTTTTTTTTTTTCAAATAGTTTCTGAAGAGAAGTGTGAATTCTGTGTCGTGACTGTTCCCTGTGGGTCTGGTCTGTTGTTCTGTCTCTGTGGGAGCGTTTCTACGGTCAGGAAGTCTGTGCCAGAGTGCCAGATGTAGATGTGAAACTTGATCAAGATCACTGAAGTGTTAGCACATCAAAATGGAAGGAAGCCCCTAGATGCTGTAATTAATTAATTGCCGCAACAAGACAGAGTTGAAAGGCGCCGTAGAAGAGATAAATAAAGAGTATTTGTGAAAGTTCATATACAACAACAGAATTTGAGAAAGATAGACCTTGCACCTTTTGGCCAAGATCTTAAAAAAAATTCCCAGTATGGAGTGAAGTTTCAATCTGTGCCAGCTTCCTCATGAATAGAGTGATGATTGGTATTACAGAAGGCCAGTGGCATCCTGGCTTGTATCAGAAATGGTGTGACCAGCAGGTCCAGGGAGGTGATTCTCCCTCTGGACTCAGCACTGGTGAGGCTGCTCCTTGAATCCTGTGTTCAGTTCTAGGCCCCTCAGCACAAGAAGGATGTTGAGGCTCTGGAGCGAGTCCACAGAAGAGCCATGAAGCTGGTGAAGGGGCTGGAGAACAGGCCTTATGAGGAGTGTCTGAGAGAGCTGGGGGTGTTTATCCTGGAGAAGAGAAGGCTGAGAGGAGACCTCATTACTCTTTACAACTAACCAAAAGGTGGTTGTGGAGAGGAGAGATCTGGGCTCTTCTCCCAAGTGACAGGGGACAGGACAAGAGGGAATGGCCTTAAGCTCCGCCAGGGGAGATTTAGGCTAGAGATTAGGAGGAAGTTTTTCACACAGAGGGTGATTTGGCATTGGAATAGGCTGCCCAGGGAGGTGGTTGATTCCCCTTCCCTGGAGGTGTTTAAGGCATGGGTAGGTGGGGTCCTGAGGGACATGGTTTAGTGTTTGATGGGAGTGGTTGGACTCGATGATCCGGTGGGTCTCTTCCAACCTGGTTGTTCTATGATTCTATGATTCTATTCTTCCAGGATAACCACCATGAAGCAGACACCACACTGCAGGCACTTCCCTCTCTCCAAACCTTTGGGTGACCAGATCGGACAAGGAAAGGCCACCACGCTTTCTGCAAAGCTGATATGAAGGTGTCACTTCGTAAATGACCAGTTCAGCGTGAAATTCAGGATAGAAGTACGTTCTAGACAAAGACACTTATAACTTCCCTATTGAGAGAGATCTTAGCAGCTTCTGACTCGACTTCAGATCTGCTGAACAGCATGACTCCTTTAATGTCTGATTTGATGTGTCCTTATGGAGGCAAGGTTTGCTTTTCATGCCCTACTATGGCATTTTATCTCGTATTACCCATAATGGATGGTCTAAAACCTATTGACCTTGGTTGTTGTATACAGTGCATCTATCATTATCTTTGATCAAATGTCTGACTTAATCATTCAGTCCATCTGGCTTTCTCCATTTCCTAAGAAATTGGTTGATTAATTTGAAATGGTTTAAGATTTTCATCATATGAATTAAAGACTTACAATTAGGAGGGGAGTGATACAGTACTGGCACACAAGTAATTTAGAAGCTGTGACCAGATTTGATGTCTTCCACTGTGAGCCTCCCATCCATCTGTTGAGGACAAAAGCACTTGTCCTCCTTTCAGATCTGTAGATAAAAGCTTCTGTGGATACAGTATTGAAATTGGGATATGAGCTTCTAGGTTGTATTGCTCTAAAGAACTACAGTCAGAGTTCTCTTTTTATTCAAGGTGCAATACAAATGAAATGTTTTCCTTACTCTCTCACATATTCTCTCTGTATCCTTTCCAGAGGTCCTACGCAGTATAGGATATAACAGATTTAGCCTTTATAGCATCTTTGCTTACCTAAAACAGCATTTAAAAAGTAGACTTTAGAACTGTTTTATCAGTCTTTTATTCTGTACCAAGCTTTTTACTGGTGCTGTAAACTGCATACATCTTATTTGCAACAATCCAATTCTTCATTTTATCAGTATTTACTGAGCTGAAGAGATTTTGAAATGAGGAAGGTTGAGTTAGAAAAGGTGTACGTAGTAGCTTACAAAACACATATTTCAGTTGGTGCTGCAACCAGCATCTCTCTGTGTAACAGCTGACATTCCTGGATAAATTACTATTATTTCTGTAATGAATAAGTGCTTATCAAACCAGGTACTAAATTTGAAGCACTTGAATACAACAGTTCACACAACTCTGCTGCCAGTCCCATGAACTGAAGTAACACCTTTGTTATATGACCACAAGGCTTAGGAATCCATAAATTTCCGTAGCTCCTTGCTGAAAAGAGAAGGTGAGGAAAATTTGTTAATATCTATGTCTTGAAGAGGATCCTTAGCATTTCTTGAAGAAAAGAAGAGAGGAAAAAGTGTTGGAGTCGTAATTTCAGTAATACAGGAGAATGTTTCCATAGAAGGGGCAGCTCTGCAGAAGTGTTATTAGAGCTGCATGAGATTAACTCATTCTTTACTTCAGTAATTTTTTACACTGTGAGGGAGAAAGGTCTCCAAGGGAGTCTCCAACCTCAGTGCTGAGAATATGTATGAAGCTTCCAGCTGCCATGTGAGGTGTGTTCTGGGGAGTGATTTTTACCAAGAGTCTCGTGTCCCATCTTGTGCTGGCAGCCCTGCAGGAGATCAGCAGTCTTCTAGCCAGGTATATCGGATAATAATATTTTATGCCTCTGGAATGTATCTTCTAATAAAGGAGTGCCATCTAAATTGGGGCTTTGCAAGCCTGCACATGGCAGGGGAGGTTGTGTGCCCCAGGAAAAGCAGGTGCAGCAAGACAGCAGCCAGGAAGAAGGATTCAAGCCCTTCTGAGGACCAGTTCAGCAAAGAAATAGAAGTAGAAATAGGAATAAAACCAGTCTCACACACCCCCTTGCCACAAGCCATTATAGTAAGTGGCATGATGTTGCCTTCAGAACTGAAATAAGCCCCAGATTGCACCATTATAGTGCATGGTGTTAGTCTAGATCTGAACATGCAACAGAAACAAGCACAATCCAGCTTTATGCTAATGGAAACCAGTGTTGATTTAGAACTCTTTAGCAATAAGCTTGTTTGGAAATTGATTTATGGTTGTGAAGCGCTGATGTAAACTGAAATGCCTTGACAAGGCACAGGACAAGAGGGAATGGCCTCAAGCTCCTCCAGGGGAGATTTAGGCTGGACATTAGGAAAAAGTTTTTCACGGAAAGGGTCATTGGGCATTGGAACAGGCTGCCCAGAGAGGGGGTTGATTCACCTTCCCTGGAGGTGTTTAAGAGATGGGTGGATGAGGTGCTGAGGGACATGGTTTAGTGTTTGATAGGAATGGTTGGACTTGATGATCCAGTGGGTCTCTTCCAACCTGGTGATTCTATGTTTCTATGATTCTATGATAATAGAACTGATCATACTGTGATAAATACTGAGCCATGATAAATCCCTGATGATCAGTGGCCATGAACAGGGCTCCCAACAGAGCACGTTCCCTCAGAGGAAACGCCTTAGTAGCCCAGTAGAGACTTCTCATTCTGTTGTTTACTTTGGCAGTGAAAAGTGAGCACCACCCTGAAATGCTTGAGAGCCAAATCACAGGAAGTGCCTCCTAGCGTAGAAGAGAGTCAAGGATCATATATGTTGTCAAGGACCATCTCTGGAAGAGAAATCTTGTAGAACTCTGTAGTCTTCTTTTCAAAGGTTGACTCAGGAAGTTTGCAGAATGGCCTCAATGTTCATCATTTGTGGTCTTAAAATCATAGAATCATAGAACAACCAGGTTGGAAGAGACACCAGATCATCGAGTCCAACCATTCCTATCAAACACTAAACCATGTCCCTCGGCATCTCTTAGGGTCAGTCACGACTCCCCAGGATATACACAGCAAAGCTGTTCTGGCATGTTGGTACAAACCCACTTCTTTTCTCCTCAGAAACGTCACTACCTAAACTTGACAGTTTCCCCGGAAATCCAATTGTTTTAAAGGACACATTTTTCTGAAAACCCCTTCAGCCAGGGACAGACTTTTGACATGATTCTCGAGAGAACAAAACAGAAAAGAAGAACATATTGAATACACACGTAAAATCTCCTTATACTTCAATTCTTTTTATCCCTGAGTGTGTCTCTGCTTCTGTGCCTAACAGAATCCCCAGTGACTGAAGCATGTTCTCGTGGTGACCTGCAAAGCTATATCACTGATAAATTTGTTAGAAGTGCTTGCTTCTGGTACTGGTGATCTCTCACCCAGAATGAAGAGGTGTCTGGGATAGTGATGGGAGAAGCTGCGGATGGCACTGTGGATGCTTTATTGATGTCAGTCTCTCAGGAGTCTCCCTTTTCCTCTTGCAGCATATCAACAATGAGCATAAACCTACCACATCCATTAAGTCATTGACTTTCTTTCCATGTACTTGGTTTTGTCTTGCTCTGGGAAACTAGTAGTTGAAGTTCACTGTGTCAACAGTGCACTTAGGACAAACCAAGCTCTGGTACAAACTCTAGGAAAACTCACCTGAGTGACAGAGCATCAGTGGCACTTTTCTTCCTAGAGACTCTTGAAAATCGTCTCCAGGCTGTGAAATGATCCTTGATCAAAAAATGACCCATCAAAACTTAGCAGGGAAAGGGAATGTACAGAGCTGGAGCAGGGGAGAGAAAAAGAAAAGGCTCTTGGAGACCCTTCAGCCACCCTCCCATGCATTTCCAATCCTGCTAATAAGAATCCCTCTGTGTGAATTGCTGCAAGGTATAGTTGAGGCTGGCAGAGATTTTCCATCAGGAGATTTTTTGCCAGTGTTTGTTTTGAATTTTCTATCAAGATGACAGACAGAAATCAGGCTTATTTGTGAATACTCAGCATTTTCTGAGGCAGATCTCTGCTGTTGTCTCCAGTTTTTTTTTTTCCCTCTATGCACAGTTGCACTGCAATTCTCCCCGCTCTGCTTTTTGTAGAGGTGCTCAGACCTGCAGGCTTTGGACTGGCAGTGGGTAGAACTGACTTAATTGTTTGTTTGGAATACTAATTGCTTGGAATTTTGACCATGGATATAGCTGGCGAGCAATTCATTAATCAAATCTTGTTTTCTTTGGGGCTGACAGAAAGGAGGTTTTTTGCAAGCTGCCAGTTTTTCGTAAACAGTTTGCTTTGACTTTTCTCCATTATTTATATTGGCAGCCCCATACCAGGTCACCTGACATTGGTTGTGTCCCTTTGCTGCCTGGTTGACTGAAACATTTAGCACGTGAGATTAGCAAATGCATTTTCTAGTGCACGTTTCTTTGTCTGAAATATACTGGTGCTAAAACTGTTTTAAGGGTTTACTTGCAAATAGTCAGTAAAAAGCTAGGGGTCAGGAAATTCTGTGATCCCGTGGATGAAACTTTGAATTATTCCTCAAGGGCTGGATTCCTTTGTCTTTGACTAAGCAGACTGGGCAGTGGCTGATGGTGAGTAACTGGCAGCACCAAGCAGCTCTACCACTGTATGCAGCATGTGCTGCAGGCTACTCTTACCTAGAGGAAAAGGTGAAAGGGATTATTCATCATGCCAGCACCGGGAAGGAGAGGAGCTGTAGGGCTGAAAGCTACTTAGTTTAAACTCACAGCCATGCCCCTCAGAGCAGCAGTGATCAGAAGTGCCTGCTTCACAGTTGTGTTTTATTCCAGATGCTGTGGGTTGCTGGACAGCTGAGGCAGCTTCCTAATTGCCATGGACGAGGCAGGACTGAGGGAGAAGGAGGCAGAGGTGACAACAGGTAACCTTTGCAAACAGGCCTGCTAATATCCCAGCCTTGATGCCATTAGATGTGAGTCTGACTCCTGACTCTGCCAGCCAGCTCTGGCCGTACAGCCTCATCTGTAAAATGTGCCCAAGCATCAATACACATAAAGAGCCGCCTGGAGGACAGAGGGACTTTAAGAGGTTATAGCTATGTTTTATTTGGATCTGTCTGCATTATCAGGAGTAGTCCCAGACACACAAGACAAAGCATGTGTCCATCTGGAGTCCTTGGTCTGCGCTGCTTGCTGGTAACTCTTAGGCAGTTGTATTGAAGAGTGCAAAGATGGCACCAGGGTTCCGGTGTCTGAACAGGCTTGTCTCTGAGCAGTAGAGACAGCTGTCTATAGCTGCTAAAGACTCTCAGTCCTCCTGTCAACACAGTAAGAGTAAAAGCAAGTCTTCAGCCACCTCCTCCCAGTCTCTGTCCACTGCCAGAACAGCCCTCCTCTCTGGACCTGTACAATCCAGTTTGTCCTGCACTGTTAAGAATCAGTGCTTCATAATGCTCCAGATGCATACATAGCTTTATTGTAATTATTGATATTTATTATTTGCACTGTGATAAACCTTAGAAGCTGTAGTAAGCCTCCTATTGCATGGAACACTATATGAAAATACAAGGAGAGAGGAAACGCAATCCTTACCTAGATAGCTTTTATAGAATCATAGAATCACCAGGTTGGAAGAGACCCACCGGATCATCGAGTCCAACCATTCCTATCAAACACTAAACCATGTCCCTCAGGACCTTGTCCACCCGTCCCTTAAACACCTCCAGGGAAGGTGAATCAACCCCCTCTCTGGGCAGCCTGTTCCAATACCCAGTGACCCTTTCTGTGAAAACCTTTTCCCTAATGTCTAGGAATATAATGTCTTTATATTGAAGAGAACAAGCCAAGACATCTTCTCGTGATCTCTTGGGACCTAAGAGATTGAGTTAGCAATATGTTTATGCATCCTGACGTTACTCACCTCCCAGCACCCTAAAAGCAATGATCCCCACAAGGCTTTTATTCATACCTAAGGTTACTCAGAGTGAGTTTCTCACTTGATGTACAAACCATGGGCTCAGGGCATTGAGTCAAGGTTGTGACTCAGGAGGCTCTGGTTGGTTCAGTAGCTGCCTGGCTTTATTCTGTAAAACCAAGGCACAGAGAAAACTGCAGTTGCTACCCAGAAATAGGTGCGGTTTCTTCTTCCCTGTGTGAACCATCCTTGTGTGGGCCTGCACTATTCCAATCAGCTTCTTGGCCGATTCACTAGCCACGTGATTTATGTGTCTATTGAGACAGAATTATCAAACAATGTACACCTTATCCTGTGCTCCGCAACTCCCTTTGAAGATAAGAACTTATCATCACTTTTTCTAAACCATGAGAACACCTTGAGCTGCTAAAGGATGGCCATGACAAAACCAGCTGGTTCAGCTTTGAGACCCTTTATTTCTGGGCACCCCTTGCCAAGTGAGAAGTGATTCAGATGTGCTGCAGCACAACCCCCTTCCAGGTGCAGTGAATGTGCAATGTAGAATTCTGCCTCATCGTCTCAATTTTTCAGTGCCAGCACCAGCTGCCGATAACTTTTGGAGCATCTTTCATCAGAGGAAATGGTGCTATCTTCAAGAACGATTTGATCTCCATAGCTGCCAGATGCCCCACCAATGGAAAGCTTCACCTAAATTTCCTCTTTTGAACGCAGAGTCAGTTGTCCTCAAGATGTGATTTATTTAAAGTTTCTTTTTAAGGGCATCTCTACGCCATTCCCCCACCACCTCCTTCGTTTTCTTTCCAAGAAGAAATTGGCAAAATGACTGATTAAGAGGCACTCCATGAACAATTTGTTTCAAGAAACATTAAATGACTATCATCTTCCTCACTGACAACACTGAGGGATTAAAATACTGTAGTTTTGTTATTCTAACAAAATTGCAATGGCTACCTTTTGTTGACAGAGATATGAAGTAGACATATGTTTGATGGGAATGGTTGGACTCAATGATCTGATGGGTCTGTTCCAACCTGGTGATTCTATGAAGAAAACTGGTAGACAAAGGGAAAGGAGGGAGAAAATTCCTCCAGTCCCAAGAACACTATCTTCAAATGTGAGGTCCCATCCCTCACCCCAGTGAAGTCTATGTGCCATTTCAGTGAGTCTTTCTGATAACGGAGGGTCTTACAAAGCTAGAATAGTGCAGTCCTGCCTTTTCTTGAACAATTTTAATCAATGCACCTCCAGGGTGTGTCTGAAGTGTAGAGCTGTGGATTGTGCTGGAAGCAGATGTAAAATTAGATACCAAAGTGCAGGTTTAAAGTCCAGTTAGTAAGAAGAGGGACAGAAATGTGTCGTCGCCAACGAGCATGAAGTTCAAAAAGCTAAAGCAGCTTTTATCCTTTCGGTCAAGGCTTAAACCAGGTGCAGTCTGGCCAGGTCCCAGGCTGAGCTCTGCACTAAGTAGCATAATTACCACATGCAGCTTGTTTAAACAACTGCATGTCCTTTGATTAGTGCTCAGAAGGCAGAGTCATGGACTCTTCCCACGTGTAGGGGGGAAATTAGGCTTCATAAATTCTGTCTAACTAAAGATAAATACAAATACAAGTTCCGGGATCATATGCATAATGAATTCTGAAGAAGTCTTAATCCCCATTAACAAGCACGGAGCATAGCCTTTCATAGAATCATAAACTCATTGAATCACCAGGTTGGATGAGACCCACTGGATCATCGAGTCCAACCATTCCCGTCAATCTCTAAACCACTCTTTGGAGTGGCAGTGTAGTGCTGTATGGCAGCCATGTCCCTTCTCACCTTTGGAAATTTCTAGTATGGAACTAAAAAGAGTAGAATACAACTTGACAGGATGCAGGTACAATCCCTCAAAAGATCTGTACAAAATTATGCATCAAGCATCAAGTTCTTTCCCATTTGGTAGTATGAATCTGTCAAAATACGGGTATGATGAGAGAAGCTAAGGTGAACTCTGATTCTTCTTATGCAGCACAGGGCACCGAATCATAGAATCATAGAATAACCAGGTTGGAAGAGACCCATCGAATCATGGAGTCTAACCATTCCTATCAAACACTAAACTATGTCCCTCAGGACCTCATCTACCCGTGCCTTAAACACCTCCAGGGAAGGTGAATCAACACCTCCCTGGTCAGCCTATTCCAATGCCCAATGACCCTTTCCGTGAAAAACTTCCTCCTCAATGACACTGTCATGTTCAGTAGGAGGAGAAAAGTCACATAAGGTATAGGTAAGCAGTGAAAATCTTTACTGTAGGACACTGGGTGTACAGATTCAAAAACTGATTGGACAAATGAGTGTTAAAAATATATCAAGAAATGATTGCAGTGCTGCTGCCTTTGACTTAGGAACTCTCCAGTGTGCACCAGGAAGATACCTGCATATGCTTGTCCTGTTCACACAGTCTGACCAGGACAGTCTTAACAGTCTTGACAGAACAAGAGGGAATGGCCTCAAGCTCTACCAGGGGAGGTTCAGGCTTGACATAAGGAAAAAATTCTTCACAGAAAGGGTTATTGGGCAGTGGTGGAGGCTGCCCAGGTAGATGGTTGACTCGCCTTCCCTGGAGGGGTTTAAGGTGCGGGTGGACGAGGTGCTGAGGGACATGGTTTAGAGATTGGTGGGAATGGTTGGACTCAATGATCCAGTGGGTCTCTTCCAACCTGGTGATTCGATGATTCTATACCTGTTCATGCAGGCCATGGAGGGAGATAGGGTTGAGACCAGGGTGGAGTTTTGCTTTGACTCACCATGGCTTCTCTTCTGCTCCAGTTCCTATTCAGGGAGAAGTTTCTAAGTGGTATACATGGAAGAAACTTTGTTCCTTGGGCTACTTTGGTTTATTAATAGTGCTGCCTCCTAATTAGAACATAAATGTCGATGGAGTTGGCAAGCCGGTTCAGCCCACTGACTTCATTGGTTTTCAGGCAGTTTGTGCTAGCTGGGAGTTTAGCCCCTTGTACTGCAAGCAGTCAGATTTGCTTAGCTCGCAGTCAGCTTTGCAGAGACATCAGCAGGTGCTAAATGACTTTCTGTTAGAAAATGCCAAACGAGATCTCAGATCTGTGTAGCTGAAAGCACTGCCCAAACAGCTCATTTTCCCTACCATGAACCTCCGCACCTCTGCCTGCCTGGGGTCTAAGTAGTTAATCTACCTGAGCAAATAGGTAGGAGCATTTTTGCTTTCAATAAAGTTTGATTCCTGAAGGCAGATCTTTTTTTTCCACTGAGTGTCAGATAATTGGAAGGGTAGGGTGCGGCAGGAAACCACGACACGCCTTTGTTGGGACTTGTTTGAGAGCTCAGGGAATAGGAAAGCAGAAGAAGGGTGAGAATAAAACAGGTTAAATAAAGAAGAGGTGAACATTTTTGGATGATCACTCAGATTCCACACACCTTTGGAAGGACATGATATAGAGTGTAGGTGGCAAATTTTGAATAGAAAGGAAACGATTGTGAAGAAACACAGATTTTCATTTCAGTAACCAAAGCACTCCAGGTAAGTTACATTATTGAAAAAAAAAGAAGAAGAGAGATGAAAAAAGTATCCTTTATTTTCTCTTTTCCAGATTTCTTGCAGAACAAGGCTGTATTCTCGTACAAAATAGAGGAGGTGCTACTTTATTCTGTTAAAATAAGATTGAGTAAGAGCTGGGTCATTGTGGTTTTGTGTGTGGCAGTTAATGTATCTCTTTTAAAAGGAGTATCAAATGAAAGGAGTAAGCCTGCTGGGAGATAACAAATGTGAAGCCAAGCTCTGGATACATTTTTAATGCATTTTGTGGAACAGCCGTGCAAATAGATAAAGTTTAGTTGAATGCTCCCTGTTGCTTGAGAGTACCAGGTTGGGGAAATGCAGATATCTTCTGGCTGTTTTAAAAACCAAGCAGACCTGAAATGTGCTGGAGGAATACTGATTAGAAGTTAAAGCTTCAGATTGTGGGTTCAGGGTGTGATATTAAGGAATTTCTAGTCCTGAGAATACCTGGAGGTCCTTCGGAGTGAAAGTTAGCGTTACCACGGACAAGCTTTGTTTTGTCTCAGACAGGTGGGTTTATTTGTCAGCAGTGACTCACTGATTATAGACTTTGGACCACATTTTTGTCGTAGACAATTAGGAGGTACTGTAAGGTGGTTTTAAACTTTGTCACAATAAGTGAGAGCTGTCTGATCTGAGAATCAGTTTGAATCCTTTCTTCAGCAGGTCTAGCAATTTGAGTGTAGCAGCAGCAGGTAAAAGATCTGTCCTCTTCTCCTGTCTTTGGACTGATTTGGAGAGTGACTTAAGGGAGGTTACTCGTCCTTCTGTAACTTGTTTCTTCACCTGTGAAACAGTGACAACAGCACTTCCCTGTTCTACAAATATTTTTTGTATAAGCCCAGACTGTTTCTCTCCCTTTCTGTGCCAGAGACAAGAAGATTGAGCAGGTCAGGATGGCCCTCGGTTTAGGCTGTTTCTCTTTGGGCAGCGCTATTAAGTAGGCACAGCGAGGACAAAGTTGTGAAAGAAAGGTACTTGGCAGCGCAGAGTGCAGTCTGGGCAGTGCTCCTGCTTCTACTCTGGGAAACAAGCACGTACTGGTGTCAAAGAAGCCAGGATGGGTTGTGGGCAAAGCAAAATTTAGTTCCTACAGCACATCCAGCCTTCAGTTGGTCATCTAACTTACTTCCCTGGCATTAGCTCCTTGAATCCTGTGTTCATTTCTGGACCTCTCACCACAAGAAGGATGTTGAGGCTCTGTAGCGAGTCCAGAGAAGAGCAACAAAGCTGGGGAAGGGGCTGGAGAAGAAGAGGAGTGGCTGAGGGAGCTGGGGGTGTTTAGCCTGGAGAAGAGGAGGCTGAGGGGAGACCTCATTGCTCTCTCCAACTCTCTGAAAGGAGGTTGTGGAGAGGAGGGAGCTGGGCTCTTCTCCCAAGGGACAGGGGACAGGACGAGAGGGAATGGCCTCAAACTCTGCCAGGGGAGGTTTAGGCTGGACATTAGGAAAAATTTTTTCAGGGAAAGGGTGATTGGGCAGTGTCAGAGGCTGCCCAGGGAGGTGGTTGATTCACCTTCCCTGGAGGTGTTTAAGGGACGGGTGGACAAGGTGCTGAGGGACATGGGTTAGTGTTTGATAGGAATGGTTGGACTCGATGATCCTGTGGGTCTCTTCCAATCTGGTTCTTCTATGATTCTATGATTCAGTGAGTCTACAAAATGAGCAGATTCGGAAGCGTGATTTCATTGATTCAGTTCTGGCTTTTGTTGGTTTTAATAGAATGTCTGGAAAGGAACAGCATTAAAAGCAGAATGAGAAGGTCAGATTCCTAGATCGCAGAGTAAAAGACAGATAATTGACTGGTTTTGAATCAGTTCTACTAGTCCCAGCACAGAGGCACCTGAAAGGTTTTGTTAAGAGGAAGAGACATTTAATGTGATGGGAGCCATGGCATTTTCTTTTAACATATTCTGTGACATGGTTTGGAGACATCTACTGAATCTCCGAGTATTCATGATCAAAGGGTTCCACTGACGTTAAATATTATAGACAATCTCAGCACCTGCTGGTGCCTCTTTCTCCTAGTTGAGTGTCTCACAGCAGGAGTCTTATTAATGGAAGGCAGAGAGCTGAAAGGCTGTGCGAGAGTCTAACAGCATTCTGGCATGAAAACTGGAAGGATAAAAGAATCTGAAATGTTCTAGCTTTCATTTTTCCATTAAAATATGTCTTTGTGGCCATTCTCCTCCCCTTTGAAAATGTCTGTAATAAAATTCATTACCTTTGCACACAATACCTGATTTCTAAAGCAGTAAGAGGATTTTGAATGTTCCATCTCAGACTGGTTTAGTTTCCTTGCCAGTGTGCTGCACCACAGGCAGATGGAATGGGGCGCAGGAGGCACCCTACAGAGTTGGACTTATGAAGAAAGCACAGATCTATGGCTGCCTTGCAAACCTGAGCTGCTGTTACTAGCCTGTCAGTTGACAGCCGACTGAACATGAGCCGGCAGTGGCCCAGGTGGCCGAAAAGGCCAATGGCATCCTGGCTTGGATCAGAAATGCTGTGACCAGCAGGGCCAGGGAGGTGATTCTCCCTCTGGACTCAGCACTGGTGAGGCCGCTCCTTGAATCCTGTGTTCAGTTGTGGGCCCCTCAGCACAAGAAGGATGTTGAGGCTCTGGAGCGAGTCCAGAGAAGAGCAACTAAACCGGTTAAGGGGCTGGAGAACAGGCCTTATGAGGAGTGGCTGAGAGAGCTGGGGGTGTTTAGCCTGGAGAAGAGGAGGCTGAGGGGAGACCTCATTGCTCTCTCCAACTCCCTGAAAGGAGGTTGTGGAGAGGAGGGAACTGGGCTCTTCTCCCAAGTGACAGGGGACAGGACAAGAGGGAATGGCCTCAAGCTCCACCAGGGGAAGTTTAGGCTAGAGATTAGGAAAAAAAAATTTCAGGGAAAGGGTCATTGGACAGTGTCAGAGGCTGCCCAGGGAGGTGGTTGATTCACCTTTCCTAGAGGTGTTTAAGGGACGGGTGGATGAGTTGCTGAGGGACTTGGTTTAGTGTTTGATAGGAATGGTTGGACTCGATGATCCAATGGGTCTCTTCCAACCTGGTTGTTCTATGATTCTATGATTCTTTTCAGAGTTGTACAGAGAAGAAGCAGTGTTGTTGGCGTGGCAGGCTCAACCTCGCTTGGTCTCTAGGACCAATTAATGTCTCCAAGGTCTCTGGTTTTGTGGGTGCCACAAGCACACTGCAACCCTTGAGCTTGTGTTAAACAGCCCTAGGGTTGCCCTGTCTTGTGATACCTGCGCTGTATGAATGATTCCACTTCACAAGTTCCTGCTTGTTGCCCAGAAAGAATTGCAGATGGCTTCTCTGATTCAACAGCGCTATTACTTTGCCACAGACATAGCCTGCAGCTATGTCTTTGTGAATCCAGATAGGAGCTGGTGAAATTAGTCAGTCCTGGCAGTTGATGGATATCCAGCTCAGTCAGCCTGCTGGAGCCTGGGCTGGTTTTGCATTCACGTGGCAAACACACATGCAATGTAGATCAGCTGTACTGGCATGTGTGGCTCCAAAGATGTGGTTTAACCTCTTTTTTTTTCTTTTGGATTGATATCAGAACAAGATATTCCCCTTTCTCAAGAGAAGGCGGAAGATGCATTCACACTATGGTGGTGCTGGCCTCTTCCAGCATCCATAACCAGCTCTGTTCCCAGTAGCCAAAAGGAAGTGGAGTTCTGGGGCTATAAAGCAGTATGAAAGCAGTTTCCAAATGTAAAGCTGTGTTACCTGCCAAAAACACTGGCAAAGCCAACACCGCTGATATCTAGACAACAGCTTCCAGCATCTGTTTCTAGGGAAGGAGCTTGAAAGGTGCTTCCACTGTTGATACCATAAGGATACCAGAGATGCTGCCTTTCCTTGGAGTGCATGCCCAGGAATGCTTCCCTTGCAGGAGCCTGTCATGCTGCTGGAGGAGGAACTCTCCTAACACACATAGGTCTTGCATATACCTTGGAATCAGTGTCCTGGATAATCCCTTGGAAATCCCCAGTGTAGGCAGGTGCTGTAAGGCTTGGGTGGTATCCTGCTACCAGGGTTGGGTAAAGGCTTGGATGTGGCACACTGGAACCCCACTTAGAGGGCTGTTCAGCCAAGCCCAGTGCCTGAGGTGCAGAGAGTGAGGGCTGTGGGCACTGTGGGTGCTCTCTGCAGAGTTCAGCTGAGTCTGTGATAGGAGACTGAAGTGGTTTCTCTGATACTATCAGTGATAATGTCACTGTCCCTCAGCTCTGGGAACAGCGGGAGCTGCTCAGAGGCAAAACTGAATCTGAACTTCAAATATTCCAGCAGATTCTCTGTTGCGTCCTGCCTTGTGTCGTTATTTATGCATGAGCAGTACAAGTTTAACAAACTGTAAAGGGGCTACTTGGTAGACACTTTGCACATATGTAAGTGGAATCACAAGGATCAAACTCAAATGGTGTCTCGATCGGAGGGCATGGTCTTGGGTTCTGCCTAGAGCTCCAGAACTTGGAAGGAATTTTGCACAAAGCTTTTTTTTTTAGGACTCAGCCTGCTAAGCGTGTAGTTTTTGGTGTGGCTGAGCCTTCAGTTCTAAGGAGTTTTCATATCCAGTGGAGAGTTAGGGCTTATTATCACCTTCTGTACACATTAAAATCTCTTTCTCCTCATTGTTTGTGGCTACACAAGATGATATGTTCTTAGAGAGACTAGGAGTGAGCAACTGTGTATTGCATTTTGACAGAAGTGTTTTCCTTTCTAGCTGATGGGTTTTTTCCCACAATCACAACATTGCTTTGTGGTATTCCTGCCTTGGCAGTCATACGTCTGCTAAAGACTGCAATTTTGACTAGAGAGTGATCCAAGTCATGAAGAAAAGTATACACAGCGCTCACAACAGTGGTTCCAATGCTGTGTGTACTGACCTGAGATGACATTTTGATTAGATCAAATTCCATAGCCACAGGCAGCACCACCAAACCTCTGCTCTACCTGTAAAGCAACATTTCCACCTTAAGTTCCTTGCTGCTAAAAATAGCTGGTTGAAAGCTACCCTAGTGTTTATGTGCTTCACTAAAGTTGATGCTGTGGCTTTATCGTCAATGTATGCTGAGAATGCACAGTTTTACCGTTGAAAGTGCATCATGTTGAAAAGTACCTCTTCCTAGGTTTTCTGGCAGTGCTGGAATGGTAGAGGTAGCTTACTCGGGCAACTACCTGTGTTTCTAACACTGCTCTGTTGTGTCCTGCCCAGAGCAGATGTGCAGGAGTGATGTTTGGATTCTCTTGTTTTGATCAAGCCTTTGTAGGGGCACAGCTGGAGACCACAGTGTAGTGCCACAAGGTCTAGATATAAATCCAGGTCTAAATTTCCAGCACTGAGTGGATTTGCTTCAGTTGCCCCTATTTCACCTGTTGGCTTTACAACTCCTCCGTCTGTTTCAGCTCTTTGTTGTGCAGCCTCTAGCTTTGTAGGCAAGTGGTGCTGGTCTATTAGTAATACTCACATGGCGCTGGAAAAGCACTGTAAAATCCCTGGCATAGATGTCTCCTGGACAGTCTAGTCCCCAGATAAAGGGAGAAAAGTGGTGGGACTTATGGGGAACTGTTGTCATCTCCTTCTATTCACCGAGCTCTGAGTGCAGCCTCTCTGCTTTCCCTGCAGGTGGCAATGGTATGGATTCTGTAACAAAGAAAACGAGACAAGATGGATCAGAAGTTACTGAAAGACGTAAGGAGAACTTTTTTCCATTTTTATGTCCATAACAAGATTTTCACAAGGGGATGCCCAGCTCTGTAAGGGATTGAATGCTGACCACAGCAGAACTAAATCCTGCTCCTGTCCCTGATCTCTGTTGAAGTCAGAACAAGGAACAGAATGGACCAAGATCAGACATTTAGAAACATGTAGGATGACCTGATTGTTTAACCACAGAGATTGTTCTCTGTGGTAACATTTCCAGCCAGTAGCATAGATATTTGAATTCTCCTCATACCTCTGATATCAATGCCCTCTGTGGCCTAGAAAATGTTCTTTAGATCTCTTTTTTGGCCATGTGTAAAATAGAAGATGTTTCCTGCTGGTATTATGGGAATTAGCTAGTAGGAAGCTTGTAAACAGTCTGATCAAGGGCTTTGCTGTTACAGCAAGAGCTGTAGTTCAGAAGTGCCGTATATTTCCATGTTTTACAAGGGGTTTGTAAAGAAGTCTTTTATGCCAGTGATATTCTTCATTAATGTAGAGTGAGAAATTCTTGCAAACAAACCAGCAATGTCATGTGCTGATGAGCCTACAGCCCCCCAGCAGTGTGGTCTTGAGAAACTGTTCTTTAAATGAGTCGATCATCTTTGAATGAGTCACACTTTTGCTTGGAATTGCAGTAGAACGTGGATCTTGTTTGACTATATTAACATGTCATTACTTCTGCACCTTTTTCTTTCCTCAGTTATTACAGAGACTGTAACCACAAGACTGACGTCCTTACCACCCAGTAAGTAATTGTCAGTCATTACAATACTTCTGCTTAATGTTCTGTGCCCCTTCCGTGGTGTTTGACTCCATTATTTTCATAAATCTCTGGGTACAGCATGTCTCGGTGTGGAAAAGCCCAAAGAGAAGCTATTTTCAGAAATGCCTCTCCCATAAAACTTGTTAGTGGAAAGAAGGAACAGTGTGTAGGGAGCTGTCTGCATATTAGAAAAAAAAGCTGCGCAATCCTCTAAGACTAGTAGGACTGATCCTCCGAGAGCTTAAGCCCAGATATAGGGTCTGTGACTGTCTTTTGGGGCCAAAGGTCAAAACTGAGGAGCCTGCAGCCTCCACTGCTGGGTCTGGGGTGCATTCCCCTGTCATCTTATCAGTTGACAACAGTGAGTGAATCTCTTTGGGTAATTTCTGATGTCATGGGTGATTTCTACCTCTGTGCAACATGTAGAGAGGGATCCTCCATGCTCTTTATACCACCACATTCTTAATTAGCTCACTGCATCTGGGTAGGAAAGGGATCACTCTATCTCATTTATGATGAGGGTTAGCAGGAGCATCCTTCAGTGCATAAATGGAGCAAAACTTGACTACGAATCTGCTGGGTCTGCAGCTTGAATGCTTATCTGCTCTGCCAAGACACTTTTCAGCAGTTCTAATATCTGGCCAGATATGAAGCTACACCTGTAATTGAGTGTGAGGACAGCTTTGGGTAGCCCCTGCCTTGCTTTGCAGTGTCTTTCTCATCTTTTATCCTGGAAGACTGTCTCATTTTGTGTTCATCTCTTCCAGAAGGAGGGAGCGGCAGTGGGCTCAAAACATCATCCCATACTGGAGGGAGTGGAGTGGAAAAGAGATCTTACACCCACAGCAGCAGCTACGTGACTTCAAGTAAGGAAGGAAGACCTTGTAGAGTGAGGAAACAGAGAGAATGGCAGCATGAGTGGCCTGAGGAGAGATTCAGGGTAGGGAAGTAAGATGAGGCAGTAATAAGGAAAACAGGATTTAAGAAAGTGAAAGTGGCAGCTGCTAAAAGCAAGGCTAGTCCTTACCTTAATTCCCATCTTCCACAGAGAAAACCTGATTTCAGGAGAATAACAACAAAAAAAAATGCCATCCCAGCTATTGTTAAGAAATAATTCAGAAACCAAATTTCCTTTCTTTCATGATTTCCAAATTACAAACTCTCTGACCGCTTTTGTTCAAAAGATAGCTTTGGTTAATTGTTTTGTTGATGTTGCTGGAGATAGAATACTATTACAGAATTTTCTAGAAAATATTTTCTTGTGTGCATGCGTCCATGGCTTTAGCACATTGAACAGTCTGACAGATTTTCTGGACGTGCTAAATCAGTATGAGCTGTCTACTCCACAAAAAAAGGATTCTTCTCTGACTGCGTTTTTTGCCCAGCTCTTAGATTGTCTTAGCAAAGGTTTCTGAAGAATAAGCCAGGTTTCTGGCATACCCTTCTCTCTGTTCCCAGTGGGACAGACTGTGTAACTATCCTTGTTGAAAACATCCTCCGTGTTTTAAAACAGCTGACAAACCAAAAGGAACGAAGTGTGGTTTGGAAGCTCAGTAGGAGAATTAGCCATACCAAATAGATCTGAAGATGCCTCCACACCAATTAAAGGCCAGAGTGTGGGATTGTTTTGCCTCGGGGCAGATGTGAAGCAACTCCAGTGAAGATGTCAGTCTAATTGTCTGCTCTGGCACCAGCCTGAGAACTGAACCCAGCCCTGCAAACTCAGACAGCTGAAGGATTGCAGTCTTCCTTATTATTTCTTTTCAGCTTGTGGAGTATGACTGACTTTGACTTAACAGTCTTACAGTTTTTGTGGCCTGTGTCATATACCACTTGAGTTTACAAATGGATCTGTATACAAACCAAAACCTAGCATCATCCAGAGCCACATTTCATAGAATCATAGAATGACCAGGTTGGAAGAGACCCATCAGATCATCGAGTCCAACCGTTCCTATCAAACACTAAACCATGTCCCTCAGCACTTCGTCCACCCATCCCTTAAACATCTCCAGGGAAGGAGAATAAACCCTCTCCCTGGGCAGCCTGTTCCAATGCCCAATGACCCATTCTGTGAAAATCTTTTTCCTAATGTCTAGCCTAAATCTCCCCTGGCGGAGTTTGAGGCCATTCCCTCTTGTCCTGTCCCCTGTCACTTGGGAGAAGAGGCCATCACCATTTATTCCTGCTCAGGGGAAATGGCTCATTTAGCCCCCTAGGCCAAAACCTTTTTGCCATATATATTGTTGACAAGATGTATTTTGAAACCACGGAGATAATCAACACTCCTCTCTGTGATGAATGCTGAGGGCAGTCAAACTTAGACTGAAATATGGTACTTGCGCATCTCTGTTTGTGAGGTACTAATGCAAATTTTTCCAGCTCAGAAGATGGTGACATAAAGCACCCAAAAGCATCCTGAGTGTGCATCCAGGGCATATCTTAAATTTGCTGTGGGTATTTTCTTTTACCTCTAGGTGGAAGCGGTAGACTGAATTCAACGTCATCGTCCTCTGGCTACAGACAAGCCCATTCTCCCAGTTCTACTCTCACCAAATCACCTGGTTCAACATTTGAAAGGAAAACCTATGTCAACCGCCATGCAACATATGAAGGTATCACAGAACCTGTCCTATAGAAAGGAGGCAATGTCTAGTGCACTCTGAGGTTGCATTAATGAAGGATTGCCCTAAATAACACAAGAATCCCATCATATTGCTAGGAAATAAGCCATCAAGGACACATTTTAATGATTAAGTCCTATTTATAGTAATGCTCCCAAAAGGAATCGTGACATACTTTTGTTGAAAGACTCTTTCATGTAATCTTACAGAGCTCTCTTTTTAAAAAGAAGACATGTTTTGACAGCCTTTAACCATCTTGTGCAAAGTATTAATGAACACCTTTCCGTTCTTTGCAGGAAGCTCCAGTGCCAACTCCTCTCCCGAGTTTCCTAGAAAAGAGTCTGGTATGTTCTTTTTAGAGCTGTTCTTCTGAGCGTTATGGCAAGGTCATGTGGGTTGATGACTACAGTGATATTGTTTTGCACTTTGCTGTGTCTCGTTCTACCTCTGCTACCTCTGTTTCGATCAGCCAGGGCAGGTCCATGACTTTGGAGGAGTTATTTGGGAGTGCAGAGTGAAACAATATGGTCAGGGAGTCTTTCTGGCTCAGAGAGGAGGCAGAGTTTCTCAGTGTCCAGCCTTGGTCAGTGGGGTAAACAGGTCTAATAGCTTCCTTTTGGCCCCTTTGAAATGGGAGATCACCATCTGTGAACATTTGTGAATGCAAAAAGGAGCAGCAGTTGGTCCAGAAATACTCATGGTGCTACTTAATCTTTAAGATATCTTATGTTCTAATGGGGAGCTGACAAGATCTCCAAGGTTCAATTCCCCAAGCTGTGTCCCAAGTAAAGAAGGTTACTGTCAGAATCTTAACACTCTGAGCAAGATCCGTGTGTTCATTTTTAGAGATATCACAGGCACTGGAGCCTAATATTGCTTTTCTCTCATTGCTGTTCACAGCATCTGCCTCCACGAGAGGGAGAAGCCAAAGTCGAGGTAAGTGATGCTACTCTTCTAGAAGCTCTCTTTGTTTGCTTCAGTATGATTCAGGGTGTGTCAAATGGATCTATTCCTTAGCTGGAATAAACCAGTTTAAGTGTAGAGCAGTAAGACAACATACGTGGATTTACAGCACTACAGATGTGAACCATTTATCTATGAGCAATTGCTTAAAGAAGCTTGATGTAAAAATTGACTCTAGTGAAGGTCACGGTGGCTTGGACTGTGTCAGAAAGAAGGATCTACTTGGGACCTGGACATCTGAGGGCACAGGACACAGTCTTCCATTTTATCTGTTTACTAGCATAAAGTCAGTCAACCCACACTCTGTCACTTGCCTCTGACATATTTACAGTAATTGTATTCACGTTCTTTCCACTACTATTTGTCTTACAAACCGTAAGGCCATACCCTGAAATGATCTTTTGCTGGTAGCCGGGGGATGGCAAGGAAATTATGGACTTGCTGTGGTCTGTTTGGCCCTCTCTCTCTAGAGGTCTGCATTGTTTAAATCATTCAGCTCTTCTAATAATTTATTTATAGCGTGGGGGAAAGCAGGATTATATTGCTCTGTGAGAATGTAATATTGTTCCCAGCTGCTTGAAGAAGGAACTATAATGTCACCTCATCCGAGTTAATTTTAGCATTGGATATAAATCCAAGTGTGCTCTCGCAGACTCCTTTTGGACAGTGTCACAGTTACCAGTTATTCTATCTTGGATCTTCACGGTCTCCTCTAGCTCACTACATACCTGGTCTCCTAGCAGAACTGGGACATACAGAATAAAACAGACTCAGGAGAATCAGGTCTAGCTTCTCATATTACTTCAGCAAATAATTCCAATCCATCAGCTTTTCCATGTGAGTGGCAAAGCTTGTGTTTCTTTTATAGCACATACACTGTCAGATTTCATCTTGAGGAGCATGTATCACATGTCCTGGCTGGTCAGTTTGCTTGTAGGTAGCAAGCTTAAAGGCTTGTCCTGACCAAATCACATTAACTCCGTAGTCTCTCGTGTTGGACAGTAAAAATCAGTAATAAATTTGAGAACCTAGTGAGAATACAGGCTTAAAACTGACCAGATTTTAAGTGAACTGAAAGAGAAGTTACCAGGTTGCAAGAGACTACATCGTGCAGCCCATTGTAGAGGTGAGAGTGTGAATTTCACCCCAAAAGTAGTAGGGAATTTGTGTATTTAATAAGCTTCTTTTGGCTCTCTAGGTTTTTGTTCAGAAGGACAATGATAATTGTGATGAATGGGAGTATCAATGTGATTGAAGACTTCAAAATTAGACCTTACGTATGTCTGGCAGTAACAGTGTTACTGACTTCAACAGACACCCTCAATGAGTAAAATATAGCCCTCTGGAATTAAAAGTAACAAAATGTGACCCCAAAACAAAAAGTCACCCAAGCCAATTTATGAACAATTCACATGGGCCATGAATGTTGCTCAGATCAAGCAGCAAGACAGCAAGATGGATCATACGCAGCAAGAAGGAAGGAATTCACTTCATCCTAAAGATTCATTCCCAGCCCAGGGCACAAATGCTTCTTACTCCATATTCATGATGCGCTTTTTCTTTTGCCAGAGAGTGAAATACGAGTCCGGCTGCAGAGTGCTTCTCCCTCTGACAGATGTAAGTGCCGTGGCTCTTATTCTACAGGGATCAGGTATAAGATAGAGGGTGTTGTTGCTCTGGGTATGTCTGCGGTGTCTCTGGAGCCCAGTCTTCATGATGACAGATAGAAACATATCATTCTTTTTTACCTGTTGAGAACGTTAGGTGGTGGTCTTGTAAAGATGTAGTTACACTTAGTCCCAGAAATGAGGCCCTGAAGCTTTGTTGTAAGTACAACTGCCTGAAGGGAGGTTGTGGAGAGGAGGGAGCTGGGCTCTTCTCCCAAGGGACAGGAGACAGGAGAAGAGGGAATGGCCTCAAGCTCCACCAGGGGAGCTTCAGCTTGACATAAGCTAAAAATTCTTCACAGAAAGGTTCATTAGTCACTGGAACAGGCTGCCCAGGGAGGTGCTTGAGTCACCTTCCCTGGAGGTGTTTAAGGTGCGGGTGGATGAGGTACTGAGGGGCATCATTTAGAGATTGGTGGAAATGGTTGGACTCGATGATCCAGTGGGTTTCTTCCAACCTGGTGATTCTATGATTCTATGATTCTAAGTGGCACCCCTAGAAGGCACCCCTAGAAAGTACATCTTCACAGACAGGCACAGGTAAATTGCACTTAATGGTTTAGCCAGAGCAAGGTTACAGATCAATGAAACAATGGCTTTTGGGTGAGTTTGAACACTTGCTTTTCCTGCCAGGGACAGAGTTGGATGATGTGAAACGTTTGCTGAAAGGGAGCCGATCAGCCAGCTGCAGCCCAACTCGATCACCATCAAGTACCCTCCCGATACCAAAAAAGGCTGTGGTGGAGACCAAGATGGTTACTGAGAGCTCCCAGTCAGGTACTTGGCAGAGGATGGTTAGCAATGCTGGAGCCATTCCAAACATTATTTGCCATAAAAAACACCCAGTTGCTAAGAACATCTTAGTAAGAATGCCTGGTCTCTGGCCTAGAGAAGAGGCAATGCAGAAAAAGGGTCAGAATGCTGAAGGGCTGTCCAGATGTTGCCCTAACACAACCCAACTAAGGTAGCTTTCTCATGGCTTTATGTAAAAATAAGCCAGTTCCTGCTGCCACCACTTTTACTTCAGAGGTGCTTCTGGTAGAGAAAAGAGCTCTAAGCAAACATGTCTTAGAGCAATTTCATCTCTTACCTCCAAACAAGATGGACATAGCACTGAAGACAAAATCTGGATCAGTGTTTTATTTGTTCCCCACACCACATGGTTCAGACATCGCTGGAACTTGTTAATAATAGAAGTGGTACATAAAATAATATAACCCGCTTTTAGTATTTATAAGCCTCATCACAGTGCTTGAGGCAGTGGTATTCACATTCATTCCACTGTCCTCCACCAATATCTAGGAACAAGTAATACCTTTTTTCTTGCATATGGCTCAAATCCTCTCTAAAACTGGGGATTTTAGTCCAACACACTAACAAACCAGTCAGAGCCACATGTGAGAAGCAAACCTCATATGCCCTGTGGCCCAGGATGATTTATTAACAGAGTGGCAGGCTGAAGCTTTTTGTTCTGGTATCACAGCACCTACAAGCACCTCTTCAAGGTGTTTTGTGGATGATTGTGCTATCAGGTCAATCTCTATTCCACTGGTTAACATTCAGATGGGCTGTAATCAGCTGGAGATTGAGATCAGTTACAGTATATTAAGCTGGAGTCATTGTGTTGACTCCACAAGGGTAATTGAAATTTAAGGCTGATAACTTATTTGCCATGGAAACCTCACTGAAAACCACTTGTGCTTGGTTCTTTTACAGTGTCGGGGACGTATGATACAACCATATTGAATACTGCCCTCCCTTCGTACATGTGGTCCTCCACTCTGCCTGCTAGGTCCTCCCTTGGTGGATACCAGAATAGCTCTTCTTTGGTCAATGCTATGTCTCACTCTACAGGATCAGGTATGCTCTCTGAATGGCCCAGACTTGAAGGAAGGCTGTAAACTCCATCCTGAAACTGAGTCAACAGCAGTGTTTGTTTTTACATAGCAAAAATGTATATGTTTTACATATTTACAAATTTGTAAAATGATGGAAGTATCGAGATGGCAGAGGATGTGCTTGAATTTTTTCTGGCTTTCTGTATCTTGATACTCTCTGCTTCCAAACTGTGTATTTGAAAATCTGTCTCCATGAGGATCTGTTGTCCTGACTGATCTGTCACTAAGTTTTGATAATAGATACCCTAATGAGGTCAGGCTCACATTCCCTATCAAAAAAGTGGGTGTGGTCTATCACTCCTCAGCTCTTTTATTTCCATTAGGAAATGTTTGGAACCACAGTTGATAGGAACTTTTGATAGGAATGGTTGGACTCGATGATCCAGTGGGTCTCTTCCAACCTGGTTGTTCTATGATTCTATGAAAACTAGTTTTAGATTCCTGTTATGATTGGATTATCCTGGCCCATTGTACGAACAACTAGCCCTAGCCCTTTTAGTCCCAAAACACTAAAAATGTAACCAGTAACTTTTGAGTGTGCTTGTATCTTGTAAGACCTACTTCTCAATGCCAGGGATATTGCATTTCCCAGCTGCAGTGAGAAAACATCGGAAGCTTTACAATAGCATACTAATAAAAGCTTTCTTTTCTCCCACTGTCTCATGACTGCAGCTTCTCTGATGTAGGATTTTCTCCCCTTTGTCAGTTCAGTAAAAGAGCGGTTTTGTGTCACAATTTTCAAGATTTTTCCTCTGTGCAATTTTCGTGCATTTTCACTAATTGCATTTCCAAGTGATCAGCTCTTAATTTCTGTGGCTGTACCACTGACCTTCAGGTGCTGGATTTCCAATTCTAGAAAATTAAGACCATTTCACTTCCTCTTTTTGCAGTTTTTGCTGTTCCAAACAACCTGGCTCCCAGCAATCATACTCTGAACACAGGCCTGAGCACCTCCTCTACAGGTCAGATTTTTCTCCTCTTCCTTTCCCGCTTGGCCTCACAATCTAACTTGAAATAAAGTTTTAAAATGATCACCGCTATTGTCCTGGGCCAACAATAACTTACACAGCAAAGTGATCTAAAGAAAAAAAAAATTATAAGGAAGATCTGAAGATCTTTGAACAGAAATGCTTAGGACTGTGATGACTCTGGCTAGTGGGTGAAATTTCTTGGGAGAGTTTGTCAGTAGTATTGTTATTGTTGGGTTTGGTTTGTTTTCAACCACCTGCCCTGCAGGACTCCTACAACCTCCATTTCAATGTGTTTTCTTTGCAGTGTTTGGAGTTCAAAACAACCTGTCTCCAGGCTCTTCAACCCTCACCCAGAATGCTACTGCAGCCTCCGCAGGTCAGAAACAGTTGAAGCCCAGAGAATGTGTGAGGGTCACCAGTGTGTGCTGCCTTCTTCTGGCTTTTTTATAGTGACTAGAAAGTTTATATTAAGAGAGGCTTCTTCAATCCCATCTTTTGTGGTATGAGGGGATATTGAGGAGCATTTCCTTTGCTTTGCATGTGCAGGAGCAGCTCCCAGTGCTATATAAGCACTAGAAATTTGCTTGTTGGGGAAGCCCTTGTTTGCTTGAGTTGTCCTAGAATGACTGAGAAAAGGTTTTTGAAACGGTGTGTGGTCCAAGGTTGATGTGTGTAGCTACTGTGTTATCCTTCCTCTCTTTAATTCTCAAGTGTTTTTGTTGCAGCATACGGGGTGAAGAACACTTCTCAGAGCAACACGGCAGCGAGCACTGGTGTGTCTGCCTCAGCAGGTGAGTGTGTCACTCACAGTTGTTCAGCCTTGTACAAGTGCATCACGATAAAAACAAGTTAGAGACTCAGCCAAGTGAGTGACACTTAAACTTGGCTCCTCAGGAGTGTGGCTCATCACTAGCCAAGTCTCCCATCAGTAACTTTCTGAGCCAGAAGGTAACAATAAGCAAATGAGCTGATCTGATTTGGATCTATCCCATTCTTTGGTAACTTTGATGCTTTAATTGCAATTGGTTTTACTCAATAGGTAGGTAGCTGGATAGAAAGTCACATGTGTGAAATTGTGCTTCATTTGAAGACAAAACATTTTCAAGGTTGCTCTTAAACATCATTTATGTGTCAGCCTCAGCCACACAAAAATCAGTGAATTGACTTATACATGATCGCGTTTATTTTTTTAATGAGAGAAGTTGAGGCCTTTCTACTGCCTTAACATCCCTGTACATCCTTGTGATTCATCTTCTCCAGCTTTTCTCTGCAACTCTGAAAGCTGTAAATTAGTCTTTTGTGTGTGTTTGTAAAAGAAACCAAGTTTCGTTTGTAACCAATCCTCCCAAAGGTGAAGCTGAAAACTACATATAAATACCACAGAAATTATGATAGAATTTCTAGTACAGTTTTACTCCAGGTTTGTGCTATTGAGTGTTTATAGCAGTGGGGACTACTAATCGTAACAGGACCACCTATTCTAGGGAACAAAAGTGTTGTGGCTTGTAGTTATGACTCAGCAGCCCACACTCACTCCTCCTTTCTCCCATCCTTTACCAATATTCCAGGGGGAACTATTTTGAGCTCCCAAGGAGATGACATTCTGCGCAAAGACTGCAAGTTCTTGCTGGTGGAGAAGGACAATTCTCCAGCGAAGAAGGAGATGGAGCTCTTGATCATGACGAAGGACAGCGGCAAAGTCTTTAGTGCGTCTACCACTGGGCTTAATGGAGGTAACATCTTTTCTTCAGGACGTGTGGATATACTGAGGGCAGAGAAGTGGAGACTGACCATGATGACAGTTCAGAGTTCAGGAAGCAACATGCAACTCAAATCCCTGCAAGATACACAAGAAGCTCTGGCTGGCAATTAGGCTTTGTCCATGGATCGTCGAGTCCAGCCATTCCTATCAAACAGATAGAAATTGAAATAGACTTTATATTGCCAATTGCTTATTGGAAACCACAAGTTATTTAGACACCTTTTTTCTGCCAATCCAAAAGTTTTGCTTTTTCAGAATAGTTGTTCGAGTTCTGTCTAATGAACATAATTAAAATGAACCAGTTAGCATCGCCTGTTCCTCAGATGAGACTACAAGTTAAAAAAAAAAAAATACCTTATGGATATTAGCTATTTTGTCTGGTCATGTCTACATTAAGGTTGGTCTCGATGATCCGGTGGGTCTCTCCCAACCTGGTTGTTCTATGATTCTATGATTCATGCCAACTTAATGTCTAGGAACTTCGAAAACAAAAAACTACATCTGGTTCAAACAGGCAGAGCTATTGTGTCTTCTCAATCAAAAATATGGCTTTTACAAATGGAAAAAAGATAGGTCTGTTTGAACTTCTGGTGTAATGTTTATAATTATATTTGGTTCCTTTACAGGTTCCTTTGCAGAAGACACCTTGAAGAAAGAGAAGCAGGGATTTTCCTCCTCTTATGCTACAGATACTGGCCTAAAATCAGATGCAAATGGTAAGAGTTCATCTCTGTGGAAGAGCCATAGAACTTTGTCCTTCTGCCTCCACTACTACCTTCCCTTTCTAGTGCATTCTCTAAGATAATCATGCATAGAAAGACTGTTAAAACCTCTTTTACTCCTTTTAAAACAGGAGGGCTAAAATCTGCGCCAACAAGAGACAAAGCAACTTATGCGGGTAAGTGATGAAATTCAGACTTTCTTTGGAAGAGGCACCAAAGCACAATATATCAAAAGGTTGTTGTTCTTTAGTGGCAGGAGTGATGTCTGTGAGATGACATCAGAGGGAGAGAACGTTCAGGAGGCTGCTCTGTCTGTAATGAGCAGAGCATATACCAAAGAAATCGGTACCAGTGATTTGATTGTGGATAAGTGGAAGTATTTACTCGTTGCTGTGGGAAATTGTATAGCTGCATCCTGCTACCAGGACAGAATTATGGGGAGGAGAGGGCTCAGACAGACCATGCTGACTATTGTTGCCATTTATTGCTCAAAACTGTACAAAAAAATGACCCTAAGGGGATCACATTTCCCCAATTTTTATTTAAAAATGCTCTAAGTGTTGTCCCCTGTTGGAATTCCCATTGGGAATGCTGTTCCACAGAAACTAGGATTATACCCACTGTGTGTGGAGTGGAGTGTAAAGATTTTTCTCCTTAGCTTTTGTATAATGGATCTGGCCTTGGTGTCCTTGTTCTAATTGATTCTTGACTCTGAAGTCAACTAACTCTTCATTAACCTGGAGACTGCCCCGTTCTTCTTCCAGAAATACGAAATGGTGATATGGGGGGTGCAGTTGGATCTGCAGGGGGTGCAATTGGATCAGCACCATCCTGGTGTCCCTGTGGTTCCTGCTGTAGCTGGTGGAAATGGCTCCTGGGTTTGCTTCTGGCCTGGTTGCTTCTCCTTGGATTGCTTTTTGGACTCATTGCTCTGGGTAAGAAATAACTGAGGAATAAAAGGTGGAATGGGATAGAAAGACAAACTGAGAGTGTAAGCTGGCAGTGGCCAAGTGTCAAAGAAATCATAGAATCATAGAATCATAGAACAACCAGGTTGGAAGGGACCCATCGGATCTTCTAGTCCAACCATTCCTATCTAACACTAAACCAAGTCCCTCAGGACCTCATCAACCCGTGCCTTAAACACCTCCAGGGAAGGGGAATCAAGCCAGAGAATTGAGGAGGAGCACATTCAGCTTGGTGGTGAATGCCACTAAGATATGGCAGGTGGACGAAAAAAATAGATAAGGAACATAAGCGTTTTATGAGAGCTTATATTGTCTTGGGGTGAGTAGGAGAGGAAAAATGAGATCTGAGGTCTTCTCAGAGACCAACAGATCCCATAGTTGTCCTTTAAACTCCATATATCCTTGCTAGGAAAAAAAAAAGCAATCCCCAAAACCTCCCTAGCCATAGCTATCTGACACAGCATTGCCTCAGCCCTGCTAATAGAATTAGGTATTTCAACTGTACATCTGTGGCAGCATGTTCTCCAGCATTTTATTTCAAACTTCCAGCGGAAGAAGTGAGAAAGCTGAAATCTCGTGTGGAAAACCTGGAACAAATCAACGGTGGCCTCCTGGCAGCTAACCAAGGCAATTTTAAAATAGAAAAGGATGTTTCCAAAGTTGACTTTCTTCATGGTATGTCACCCTCTTCGACCTTCTCTTATGAAAACAACGAGTCAGTTTGGTTGATGGTGAAGAGCAGACTGAACAAGGAAATAGAACGAGGTAAGCAGAATGTCTGTGGTGCTGCACGAGACCACGATATTTAAGGGCTGGGAGGATTTGTTTGGGGACAAGGACCTAAAGACCAGAACTGTCTTGTGACAGCATGTATTGCATTTGCTAGAGTGAGTGAGTTTTTCCATTTAAAACCACATAGATCTACACAGAAAAATGAACCCACGGCTCATTTCTCATGCTACTTTTGGTAGCAAGGAAAAGGTGATTTATTTCTGCTTAGCAGATGATGGAAACAGGTTAAGAATGGAGGGACCTACATTCTCCCAGCTACAGAAGTTTCATGGATTTGAGAAAGCCAGTTTATTGAAGAAATTCTGCTTATAAATCCTTGCCGTGCTTGACAGGCTATTCTGGCTTCAGCCTCAGAATCCAAATGGAATAATACCTGTACATGAAGCGCGTAGCTATTCTGTTGTGTAATGCACTCTAACAGCCTTCACTTCCTCTTACAGGCTACTTCCGAGGGGAGAGAGGAGAACCTGGTCAGAAAGGTATTGCCATATAGTCCTTCTGTTCCCCTGTCCTGTTCCTTGGCTCTAGAAAGGCACAACAACCTGGATGTTGCCACAAAGAGCAATTGGCAGTGAGAACGATAAAGCTAGGTTATATCTGAACAAAAGGAATCATATAGTCATAGAGCCATTTAAGTTGGAAAAGACCTTTAGGATCATCAAGTCCAATCAAGTCCAACCCATTTGATAGGAATGGTTGGACTAGAAGATCCAATGGGTCCCTTCCAACCTGGTTGTTCTATGATTCTATGATTCTAACACTGCCAAGTTCACCACTAAACCATGTCCCTAAGCAGACATCCACCCATCATTTAAGTATCTCCAGGGATAGTGACTTAACCACTTCCTTAGGCAGCCCGTTCCAAGTCTTGACAACCCTTTCAGTGAAGAGATTTTTCCAATATCCAATCTAAGCCTCCCCTGGCACAACTTGAGGCCATTTCCTCTTATCCTATCACTTTTTACTTGGGAGAAAAGACCAACACCCACTTCACTACCACCTCCTTTCAATTAGTTGTAGAAAGCAATGGGGTCTCCCCTTAGCCTCCTTTTCCCTAGGCTAAACAGCCCCAGATTCTTCAACTGCTCCTCATAAGACTTGTGCTCCAGACCCTTCACCATCTTCACTGCCCTTCTCAGCATACACTCCAGCACCTCAATGTCCTTCTTGTAGCGAGAGGCCCCAAACTGAACCCAGTATTTGTGACGTGGCCCCATCAACACCAAGTCCCGGGAGAGAATCACTGCCCTGCTCCTGCTTAAGTGCAGAGCTCATTTTCCGTATAAACTGTTGAGGGGCTGATCCCAGGCAGAACTAGTGCAGGAGGCCCAGTCTTACATCGTGTCAATGTGAAAGGCCAGATCCTGTTTGTCACTAACAGGATGTTTCTGATCCTGCACTATTCAAGTGTGAGCGTCCATGTTCAACTAAAATTCCTTCATGGTTCAATAAATGTGGAAAAGCAACTAGAAAACCAAAATGAATGAGTTATCATTGGAAATATCGCCAGGATTTCTCCTGATTTTATTTTTTTTTCCCTCTTTTCTCAGGTGACATGGGAATGCAAGGTCCCAGAGGTGAGTCTGGAGTTACCTGCTTCCTTGGGTAGACAGCCTGTTGAAGGGAAATGGATTTTTATTAGTAGTTAGTAGTTAGATAAAGAGGCTGTTTCATTCTTTAGTTCAAATACTGTTGTGATGGTTTGGGGAGTGGGGGTTGCCTTTCTTCTGGGCAAAGACAATTTTAGATTTCATGGAAGAAAAGACAACAGATCTCACTTTGAATCTAGAAACTTCTTTTACCTGGATGAAAATCCTTCCTGAAGCCAAACTCTGCTTGGTTTAATCAGAGCTCTTCAGAGGATTTTGCATGGTGTAAATGATTCAATCTATTGCATAAATACATGGCATTGCTGGACATGGTAGAACTTGTAAACATTCCAGGAACATAAACTCCTTTTTGCAGGGGTTGAGGGTTGGCTGAAGTGACAAACGAGGAAGACCTATTCCCCACTGACTGTCTGTTTCTTTTCTCTCTACAGGAGAGCGAGGACTTCCTGGTGTCCCAGGTGAGCAGTAGTACATTTCTGATTTAAAGTAAGGTATTTAGTGACATTACTGTAGGCAAGAACAAATTTTGCACTGCAAACCTAACTTAAATGGATTCTCTGAAGAGTCAATATTTAGCATAGACCAGGTCGCTTGATTAGTAGCTTGGTGTTGGGCTACAGACACTGCTCAGAGACTGGTTTACAAGCAAGACGTCAGCATAACTTCCACTTAGTCAAAGATGCCTACTTGGGGCTGTGAAGATTCCAGCCTCCCTTTGAAAGAGTCCCACAGCTGCATGAGTACTTAGCTCAACTCCTGTGTGATCTTACATGTAGAGTGTTCTTCTAAGTTTCATAGAATTAGAATCACCAGGTTGGAAAAGACCCATCGGATCATTGAGTCCAACCATTCCCATCAATCACCAACCCATGTCCCTCAGCACCTAGTCCACCTGTGTCTTCGACACCTCCAGGGAAGGTGAATCAACCCCCTCCCTGTTTCTCTAAGCATCTAATCTCCTCCTGATTCTCTAAAGAGATCTCTGTTCAAATACCCACCTTCCAAGTGACATATTCTTTACTCCAGCTGAGGAATCCCATGTCTGGTTCCCCTAAATTGCATGTTATATTTTCATGGTACACAGACGAAGGACTCTGAACATTTGTTGTGTTTTTCTTTCCAGGCATTCCTGGCCCAATTGGACACCAAGGACCAGAAGGACCAAAAGGACAGAAAGGCAGCATGGGTAAGTGTCTCTATCAGTGCTCTGTCTCTCACAGCTGATTCACACGTGACATGGGAATGCTTGGTGTGATCATTGCCTTCCTCCACTGTGGTGGCCATGGATCCTTTTGTCCACTACCTCCCACAAAGACTTTTTTTTTACAAGGCATTTGTTTCCTGTAGGTGATCCTGGCATGGAAGGTCCCATGGGACAAAGAGGTCGAGAAGGACTACCAGGACCTCGAGGGGAGCCTGGGCCACCTGGATTTGGAGAAAAGGGAGACAGAGGTAGGAACTAGGTGTCCCGTGCTTGGATAGAGCAGAGATGGATGAAAGTTAGAGTTTCATCCCAATTTATAGAACACCTCAAAGACAGAATTGAATATGATTTTCAAATTCAGATTTCATTTCATCCATTGCCCAGCACAGATAAGTCTGGCCCAAGGCATTTTTTTGCCAGACTTAGAAGGGGCAAACAAGGTTTGTGTTAGTTTGCAAGCTCTCACAGACAGGTGTGAGCTTGGCAGAACCAAAAGCAGTTAGTGTCCAGGTTATCTTTCCTGTTATCCACGTTGGGTGTATTTTGCTGCTCATACTAAAGCCCAATGAGATATTTTGGGTTTGTATTTTTTTGGCAATGAATGCTTATTTGTGTGTTTTGAACTGGCCAGCAGATTATTCATTATACTTGCCAGAGAAAGGATAACAGGAGATGTGGTAATGGAAAAATAGGATTACAATAGTATTCTACTATATCTATTTATATGTTTATCCTGCAGGTGCCGTTGGTGAGCCAGGTCCTCCAGGGCCACCTGGTCCTCCAGGTCCTGCTGGTCTTAAAGGTAAGTATGAAGTTAGACAGAGAGAACCTAGCAGAATAGATAGGAGTAAATGAGTGTTCCAGCCTTCCTATTTCACTTAGGTTACTCTGCAGTAATCAGAAATGTGAACTAATGGCCCTCATTTTAGATAAAATTTAATTTGCTAGGTGCACATAACCTTTAGAGCAATAAATGCTTGGAGATTTTTATTGAGAATGGAGATTGGCAGGGAGGTTTATTCAGAACACCAGTTTTTAAGATGTGTGATGTTTCCAGATGATTATTTTCTTTGTTTTCAGAAATAATTAGGTAAACTCCCTATCCTTAAAAGGCTTCTAACAGAGTTACAACAATCCATGTGACTGCAATAAGAATTACACTCTAACAAAATGGGTCCCACCTGAAGCACCGATCCCAGCCAAGATGGAAGGCCTGAGTCTCTCTGCTTTACTTTAGGGAGAACCACTTCCTCTATGTCACAAGAACTAAGTTGTGTGGCTTTGTTGCCCTGGTTTTGAGGTTGCCAGCGATGCAAAAATTCTTCTAGCAGCTGAGAGAATTCCAATCTGCTGAACACTTGTTGGGTTGTGGTTGATGCTGGGCAAACTGAAAGACATTTTCTAATTTTGGTCTTACTAAAAGAGAATCCATGTTCTTTATTCACAGGTCTGATGGGTTCTCCAGGCCCACAAGGTCCTCCAGGTGAGTGCTGCCTTCCTTTGCTGTGGCATCTAGAGACCAGAGAAAACAAAACCAGTGACAGCTTCTCATAGTTTTAATTCAGTGATAAACAATAGTAAGTGGGATTAATTAAGACACACACCCCCATCTCGTTTTCCTGCAGGTCCTCCTGGCCTACAGGGATTTAGAGGGGAAGCAGGTCTCCCAGGTGCTAAAGGTAAGGAATTATAGCAGCACTAGCTGATGTGCTTTTTTAGAACTGCTCTAAGCAGCAGACGTGGTCTGAACTTTTGATGCTGGGGGCAAAGAAAAGCATAAGACTGAGGAAAGGGGAGGAGGAACTAAACCTAGTCAGTGCCTGCAAGCAAATCATGAGAATAGTAAGAGGCACAGAGGTGATAGAGCAGTCTAGATGAGAAAACATGGTTGGATGGATGAGGCTGTACTGAAGGAAAGGAATTTCGATTCTGAGTATCAGAATATCTGTATTTCCCTATGATTTTCCTTGAAACTGCTTTACCTTCTGACTTGTCATCACTATTTGTCAATTATCCATATATCTTTCAGGTGAGAAAGGAGTTCCTGGAGCCCCTGGACCCAAAGGTACGTTGATCAATTAGATAGATCTTTTGTGGATAATTTCTTTAGATTCCTCTAGATATGGATAATGTCCATAGGTATTAATCCTGTTCATCTTTGGCTTTTTCTTCTCTGCTCTTATCAGGAAGCAGATTTTATTTCCTTTGATGGAATCATTTTACAATGAAACAATCTCACAGAATCCTTCCCTTTTTTGTATTACAGGTGATCAGGGTGAGAAGGGTTCTCGTGGAATGACAGGTTAGTGTGTTTTTTTTCTTGGAGTAACAGCCTGTGTAGACGTGTGCATTATTTGAGTGTTCAGCCAATCCCAGTTAGCTTTCTGAAAATGTGTCCTTTATTATAGGAGGTTTTATTTTTGCACTCATGTTTAAACAAATAGATCCCATTCTTGATTCCAGTAACTTGGTAGCAATCTTCGTATTTAACTTTAGGGAAATTCTCCCTCACGGGCACTGTATTCACATCACTTGAGCTTTTGTAATTTCCAGTCATGAATCACGAGGCCTGAACATCCTTTCAATACTGTTCTTCAAATATTCCTGATAGTCATAAACTGTATCATTACCAAAACTTGTTTGATTCGTTTTCATACTGTTTTGCGGAAGGTGAACAAGGTGCAAGAGGAATGCCTGGTCCTCCAGGAGAGCCAGGGGCTAAAGGACCTGCAGGTGAGTAATGGGAAACAGCCGTGTTGATGTGTGGGACGATGTCATTTCCACCCAGAATTGTTTCTACAAGCACAGACAAGGAAATGAGATTGGAGAAGAATCATCTTTTCTCTGACTAGCCAAGATTAGTCCATCTACTCCGAAAAGATGTCCCAAATTTAAGTTTCAAATGAATGTTTTCTGGACCTTCAATAACTGCACCCAAGGTTTCTTTGAGATGCAATTTGATGAAAAACAGCCTTGTATTATGTTTAGGGCTGTGCTCTGCTTTGTAGTAGGACAGGGCAGCTGCGGTACTATTTCAGCAGTCCCTAACAATCTTTTTATTTGGGCAGGACAAGCTGGCCGTGATGGACAGCCAGGTGAAAAAGGTAAGGGATTCCTCTGAGTAAGAATTGCAAGTACTTTCTGATTTGGCAGGAGGTTTGTAAGAGGAGGGGGGAAAGATTAATGTTCTGGGATCTCGCTGTCTCAGAAGATCTGTAGAGTCAACTATGTAAGTGTGGAACTGAAACACATAATGGAGTTGGCCAAAAAGTTATGACAGAGTTCTCGCTGCAGAACTCTTCTGCCATTGAATCATAGAACCATAGAATCATAGAACAACCAGGTTGGAAGGGACCCATCGGATCTTCTAGTCCAACCATTCCTATCAAACACTAAACCAAGTCCCTCAAGACCTCATCCACCTGTGCCTTAAACACCTCCAGGGAAGGTGAATCAACCACCTCCCTCAGCAGCCTATTCCAATGCCCAATTACTCTCTGTGTGAAGAACTTCCTCCTAATCTCCAGCCTAAACCTTCCCTGGTGGAGCTGGAGGCCATTCTCTCTTGTCCTGTTCCCTGTCACTTGGGAGAAGAGAGTTCTCACTGCAGAACTCTTCTGCCATTGATATTCACTTCCCAGACACTGATGCTGAAAATGGCCATTTGGCCAAGTCTGAATGTGTTGATGAATTGTAAAGTCAGTGATTTCTGTTTTGCTAATAGTGATTATATCCCTAGGTGAACCAGGTCTTATGGGAATGCCAGGAGCCCGAGGCCCTCCAGGACCCACTGGAGATGCAGGACAGCCAGGTAAAAGTGTACATTTTGCTCAGTCAGGAACACGGGTGTGTTGTCAACAGTTTCCAATCTTAATTTTAAGTTAAGGCTGGCAGAGGATCTGTGTGCTGTAAGAGGTGGTGAAAGAAAAGCGCACAGGGAATCTAGAACGTTTGTGATCTCAGGACTGCACACACCTCAAATGAGAAGAACAGCTGCTATGAGCCAATGTTCAATTTACATACCAGGTGCTAGGCCAATTCATACCCCTGTGTGCTATAATTTGAAGTAAATGTCATCTTTTTCTCCCTGTGTATCTCCAGGTCTATTTCCTGACCTGATGTGTTTTTGACATCTTAGAATTTTTGCCTTTTCCTTCCAGGTCTGACAGGACCCCAAGGACCACCAGGTAGGCTTTTCCACCGTGTTCCCATTTATCAATGACACACTTTAATATGGGCTCAAAAAAACCCTTCTGATCTCCCTCTGCACTGCTTGGGGCTTCTTAAATGATATCTCAAGGTTTTGGTGTCTCCCTTGGCTTTTGGCATAGTTTTGTGTTTGGTGTGTGGTTTTTGAGGAGCACAAAGCCTTGAACCGTTGAAAATTTGCCTCTCCTCATACTTAGCAACATATAACATGTTTTAGCTCACTGTGCATCACTGAAAAGATCTAATCAGCAGCAGAAAGAGAAGGGAGAGGATGGAGCAGTGGAGGTAGAAGCAGAAGTGGTTTGGGGGGCAAGTCACCAGGGAACTTACCCAGGAGCCTCAGGGCAGGGATCAGTACCTGGAGGAAGATACAGGTAAATCTAGGGAGCAGTGCCACCATCCAAGGAGCAGTGGAAGAGAGTGGAAGCCCTTCACTATGTGCTGTGAATTCCTCCACTTGCTGTCAGTGCCTGTTTATAAATGCTGAAAGCCAGGGGCTTGAGCAAGGGAGCTCCTTCTATAAACCTAGTGGGGGAACTCATCTAAGATACCTGGAAAAAATAGAGCAAACAATATTCGCACTAACAATTTAAAATTGTTCTTCCTGATATCAGGTCTTCCAGGCAACCCAGGTAGACCAGGTGCTAAAGGTGAGTTTTATTTTTTTCCCTAATACTCATTTTCTCTCAGGGAGCTTCATTTTAAGGAGGGCTCTCTGCTCTGCTGACCAGTCCCTGAATCAACAGTGGCATCTAGTGGCTTTAGGAAGGGAAGGTTTGAAACACAAAGAGTAGCCAAATCCTCCTTGAGCATATAATGAAAGTCAGCGCATCTGCAGAGGCACTCGGCGTAACGGTTCTCCACTGAGCAAATCTTAGCAAAACTGATCCTGCCCTGCACAGACAGGTATGATGCCTGGTAACTGCAGTCGAAGCTGTGTAGAATAGGCAATAGGCCTTAATTTATCTCAGGTACCTACTTAGGTACCTGAGATAAATTAAGGCCTATTGCCTATTCTGGCAGCTGGAGTGCTTGGAAAACTGATCAGAGGACACCTCTGAATTAGCTGAGCTCTGCTTCCCCTCTCAACTTCTAGTGCTATGACTTCTTAGACAAGAAATCAAGGGCAAAGAGAACAGAAGCCACAGGTTCAAAAATACAGTGCTGTTGAGCTAGTGACAGGTCCTTCCCCACGAAAGAAGTTCATCTGTTGTCTCTTTGTTTTCTTAGGAGAACCTGGAGCTCCAGGAAAAGTCATAAGTGCTGGTATGTAGTGCTGTGAGAGTTCCAGTGCTTCTGCTTTTGGAGGTTTTTCTGGGTTTTGTTATGCCTTCTAAGTTAATGACTGTGTGTCAGACCCGCACTGGGGCTCCCTGTGTTGGGAGAATACGTGTTCTGTAGATGTGTGATTCCTTAAGGAAGGAATTTGTGTGTACGTGTGCCAGTGTATGTGTTTGTGTTTCAGAGGGTTCGTCAACTATTGCTCTACCAGGCCCACCAGGTCCTCCAGGTCCACCTGGCCCCACAGGGCCCCCAGGTGTTCCAGGTGAGAAAGCTGTTCCTCTGCTGTATTTTTTGCAGGCATCTTGCATTGCTGTGCATCCAGTTCTTAATTGAATGTGTGATATTTATTGTCTCTGCCACGCTACCCTGTCTGGGAGGTAAGATTGCTCAGGCAGGTCTCATGGTGCTCACCCTTTCCTGCAGAAAGACTAAGATCTGAAGCTGAGTTAAGGGGGCAGCAACCTCAAGGGACAAATAGGGGGAACACAGGGGAGGACAGAGTGGGAGGGCTGAGAAGATGAAGAAACTGGGAACACTGTTGTTGTACTTTGACCTAATGAGTACAAGGCAGTGCTAGGTCAAATCCAGCGAGTTGAATCAAACTCTTTTGCTTCTCAGGAAAGCAGGTTTGTTTTTAATTCCTTATCCCACACTTTTACTAAAATTGGGATGTGTTCGTTTTCCAGTCTTAACTTTGAAACCAAGATAGCAGAAACCCCATGTGAACATCTATGAAACTTTCTTGGAAACACACACATAGACTCTGACTACGCATGAGCTTGTTCCTCACACTTCTCTGTCCCATGTCAGGCCACCTTCCAGCACTGGTGTCAGGCAGCAGGGTTCCTGAGCCCTGGTCCTCGTGGCACTTCAATCCTCTTCCAGCCATAGAGCTGGAACAAATCCTGGAGCTGGTTTGGTAGATGTAGACTCAGTTTGCAGCAGGGAATGCAAGAGGAAAATTAGCTGTGTAGCGTTTCTGTTGTGGCCAGTGACATTCTGGTTATTTCCACAGTCTAGGAGGCACCAAGCTCTTTAATTGCCACATGATGGAAAATAAGCTTCGTCTCCACAGCTTCAAGTAATACATGGGACATTGATGAATTCATACCCCATAGCAATTCCATTTACTTGTGCAGACAAATACATTATTTCATAGTTTCAGTTCTTATAAAAGACCTATTGATTCTTTCCTGCTAATGTAAAATACAACCAGGAAAATCTAATGCAATCTGGTTTTTTTCTCCTTTGAAATCAGGTCCTGTTGGACCAGCTGGTCTCCCTGGACAGCAAGGTACTGTTCTCCATCTGATTTGATTCTGCTTTATAAGAGAACTGAATTCATTAGTTTTCCTGTTTTCTAATTCTCTCAGATCTTGGCACGACCTCTCTCCCTTTTGTTTGCAGATTTCTCCCTTTCAGTTCATTTTGCTGCATAGTTTGACTTAATTAATCTTGTAAAGAGTTTCTATTCATTTTTTTTTTCTTTCCCAAGGGAAGAAGGGAGGCAGCATGGGCCCATGTGATATGGATGCTGCAAAGTCTTTTGTCTTGTATTTTTTTTTTCCTGGAAGTTAGTGTTTGTAAGGCACTTCCCGAGTGCTGTCGGCTTTCTGTGGTGGGTGATATAGCCCAGCTGGATACCTCCTGCCAGTTTGAACGTTGGGAGAACAAACTACAGTCAAATTGGGAATCATGTCACTGTGAAATGATGTGAAATGTGGTTGGACTCGATGACCCGATGGGTCCCTTCCAACCTGGTTGTTCTATGATTCTATGAAACCACTGCCAATTGGACAGACACCTGAACAGAGCTGACCCCTCAAAACCTTTCTGAGCTAGTTTTCTGTGATTGTGTTAGGGCAAACTGTGCGATAATTTCCCTGTTTGAATAGTGTCACTCTGAGCCAGGGGCTGAGTTCATGCTCCCAATCTGAACCTGTTCTTGAGGAGGCAAAGTGCCTGTACAAAGTGTTTCAGTTAAGTAATTTCCTTTCTCTTCTTCCCCTCCCGCCCAAAATAAAGGTCCACGGGGTGAGAAGGGATCCCCAGGTGAAGCTGTGATAGAAACTATCAAATCGGAAGTCTCATCGTTAGCATCTCAAAGTAAGTGGGTCTGTCTTTCCACTCTTTTGCTTGGAGGGGTGCCAGAGGCCTTTGACTGCTCACAGCTAACAGGAGATGCCTCTACATCTTTCTCCTCATAGGATAGGTGTGTGTGTGTGTATGTTTAGTTGTGGAACAGCAATACCAGCTACTTCTTCTGGCCTTCTTCTCATCTGTGCATCCCAAAGTCCTTTCAGAAGGAGATAGATGGCTGTAGGTCCATGTCACAGAGGTGGAAGCTAAGGAACCATGACTGGTGAACAGTCATGAACAGCAGCGACGGTCACAGAGCTGTGAGGTTTCAGCGTGGCCTTATAGGCTCTTTGTTTGCAGAAGAGGTTGTAGAGAGGAGGGAGCTGGCATCTTCTCCCAAGTGACAGGGGACAGGACAAGAGGGAATGGCCTCAAGCTCCGCCAGGGGAGATTTAGGCTGGAGATTAGGAGGAAGTTTTTCACACAGAGGGTCATTGGGCATTGGAATAGGCTGCCCAGGGAGGTGGTTGTTTCACCTTCGCTGGAGGTGTTTAAGTCACGGGTAGATGAGGTGCTGAGGGACATGGTTTAGTGTTTCATAAGAACGGTTGGACTCAATGATCCGATGGGTCTCTTCCAACCTGGTTGTTCTATGATTCTAAGAGCAATTCCTGGTATATAATAATACGAACACAGAGCCATCCATAAGAGGAGAACCAGTTTGAAAAGGCACATTAGTCTAAGCAACAGAAATGAAAAACTTTCTGTGAATTAGAGAACAAATTCACAGGGGAACAAATGCTATTTTAAGATGAAAATAAATGGAGCAGAACAGAATGGCTTAGCAGCATCCCGAGAAAAGTGTTTGCTTGCTCTTTGCCTTACTAGATGTCTGGTGGACCTAGAGTTAGTATTCCTAGGATCTGGGGCAGCTGCAAGTGTGCAGGAGAAGCAAGGTAGGGGAGGGCATAAAATCTTAAATGTCCCTTGCCTCACTGCCATCTGAATGGGGTCATGGAGATGCAGACCGTGCTTCTGTACTGTCCCATCCCATATCCAGGAGCCTTGGATCCCAGTGTCAGTGAGCTTTGAGGTTTTGCCTCAGTTTGGAGGTGAGGATACATCTCCAATCAAGATAACACAGCACATCTACTTGTTAAATAACAGTTGCACAATGTTCTTCTCCCAAAACATGCCCCTTGTTGAAAGAATCTTTCCTCTCCTTGAGAGTTCTTTCCCTCTTTCTCCTTTGCTCCTTTTATCAGCAGCCATTACTCTCCAGAGAGATCTCATCGCTGTTTCCAATGTGCTACCAGGTTCTATTTTGCTTTGTGTCCTAACCTCTCTTTTCTACCCCCTCTGCCTCAACTTTGGCTTAGGTCTCCCCAGTCCTTCCTTAGTCCACCTTTGACTGTGAGAGCTTCCCACGGCAATATAAGGATTGTGTTTCCATAGCAGCAGTAGCTCCATAGCAACAATTTTCTGTATTTTGTTTGTGTCTCATTTGCACAGTGCTGGGAGATTTACCAGGGCGAGCAGGACCACCAGGTCCCCCTGGACCACCAGGTAGGTAATGTAGCAGAGTTCAGTGTGTAAGCGAACACACATGGCACTTTCCTGGGCTGTGCAAATTACTGAGCAAATACCTCTCTCTCTTTCTGCATCAGGTGCATCTGTGCAGGGACCCCCTGGGCCTCCTGGACCTCCAGGTAAGAGCTTGTTTCTTCCAAACATGGGAAATGGGAGGATTTTCCAGTGCCTCTGTCCTGTACTTTATAGGCCTTATGAGGAACGGCTGAGAGAGCTGGGGGTGTTTATCCTGGAGAAGAGGAGGCTGAGAGGAGACCTCATTGCTCTCTATAACTACCTGAAAGGAGGTTGTAGAGAGGAGTGTAATGGTCTCTTCTCCCAAGTGACAGGGGACAGGAGAAGAGGGAATGGCCTCAAGCTCCACCAGGGGAGATTTAGGCTGGACATTACGAAAAAGTTTTTCACAGAAAGGGTCATTTGGCAGTGGCAGAGGCTGCCCAGGGAGGGGGTTGAGTCACCTTCCCTGGAGGTGTTTAAGGGATGAGTGGACAAGGTCCTGAGGAGCATGGTTTAGTGTTTGATAGGAATGGTTGGACTTGATGATCCAGTGGGTCTCTTCCAATCTGGTTTTCCTATGATTCTATGATCCCAGACGCGATCTTGGACCCGGTGGAAGTTAGTAGGGCTGACTTTGATGGAAGTGGCATCTCACGTAGTGGGTTCCTACTAACTTGTTTTCACTTCAATGTAGTTTCATAGCAGCAAGACGCTGCCCAAGACAGGAGATTTGCTTTGGCAGATGCTGCCCAAGAGAGATTTGCTTTGGCAGAAGTTTGCTAGCCAGAATAGTAATTCATAAAAGCCGTGCTTTCTGGGAAGACAGTCGGCGTTCTCAGGTTCCCAGAGAAAGTAACTACAATCAATTCTGTCTTTACTTCAAACTTTTCCAACCTGAACTGCAAACTGGGGACATATCCCCACTTCACTACCTGTAGCACAGGTTTCCCTTTCACAGCCAGAGGAGAGGAGGTACAGGAGGGCATGAGACAGGAGCCTACATCCATTCCTTGCTCTCTGCTCAGTATCAGAGTTGAGGAGGTGAAGTGCATGATGAAATGAACCTGCCCTCTCAATGGAGTGAAGGCCACCCGGGACAGGCACTCAGTAGCACAAAGGAAGGAGTTTCTCTGTCCTACCTCTGCTGTGGTGGAAAATGATAATTAAAAATAAGTAACAGGGGTAGGTGTGTGTGGATGAAACAATAATACTGGACTAAACTTGGAAATGTCAGAGTTGTGGCCACAGCTGGAGATGTAGCAGCTCTGACATACATGCTTACATTGCTGAGGATCATCCCTCATGAATCCTGTTCGTGACCCTTTTGCCTAGGACAAGGACTACCAGGACCTCCCGGCCCACCAGGGAGACCTGGGTCTTCTATGTCCACCTCAGGTAAGTTCCTTCCACTCATTTCCTTGCTTGTGCCTCAGGAATGTTGTGACTGTTGGGATCCCAGAGAGCACATCCTTGGCTAGGACCAAGGGAAGCCAGAAGAAACTTGTCATGTTATGTTGGACATCATGAAGAAATCTTTTTGTTTTAATTACAGAAACATTCCTCACAGGCCCACCAGGCCCACCAGGCCCGAAGGGAGACCAAGGTGGGTGTATTCTACTACCTTATCAAGATACCAGATAGATCTAGCACCTGAAAAAAAGGAAGGCAGGGCTCAGAAGCAGAAGGTGTCCTACCTTCCTGTACCTGTAAGAAGGCTAGCATAGTGGTCAATAAATTGGATTCCCGTCTGCTACCAGAGAATCATATCATCATCTAGGCTGGAAAGGGCCTTTAAGATCACCGAGGTCTTTTTCTGCAAGGCGGTTTTCTAGCCCTTTGTCCCTAAGCCTGTAGCATCACATGGGGTGGTTGTGGCCCAGGTGCAGGACCTGACACTTAGCTTTGATGAATCCCATACAGCTGCTCTCAGCCCATCGATCCAGCCAGTCTACAAAACACATCAGTCTGTGCTGAAGAAATCGATGAGCCTCCAGATCCCAGCTTTGCCAGCCTATTATATCCAGGAGCATTCAGAGCTTCAGATTTGACATTAAAAGGGAACAATCTTTTGCAAAGTGCAGTGTGGACTTGGCTAAGTCAGTGCAAGGAGGTGATAGTGAAGTTAAAGTAGCAAGGTGAAGCGTAGCTCTGTTCTCTGGCAGGAAAAGGTGGGACCTAGTCTTTTTACACATTTCTACCCTGCTAACTGAAGGCCAGGATAATAATATTCTGCAGTGTGGGCTGGGATGTTGCAGATAAAAATGAACTAAATGCTTACACTGTTCCTCTGCTCCCCTGTTCACAGGTGAACGAGGTCCACGAGGATTCACAGGTAAGAAGGCTTGCAAGAAATATCATAGAATCATAGAGTCACCAGGTTGGAAGAGACTCATCGGATCATCGAGTCCAACCATTCCTATCAAACACTAAACCATGACCCTCAGCACCTCGTCCACCCATCCCTTAAACCCCTCCAGGGAAGGGGAATAAACCACCTCCCTGAGCAGCCTCTGCCACTGCCCAATGACCCTTTCCATGAAAAACTTCCTCCTAATCTCCAGCCTAAATCTCCCCTGGTGGAGCTTGAGGCCATTCCCTCTTGTCCTGTCCCCTGTCCCTTGGGAGAAGAGCCCAATTCCCTCCTCTCCACAACCTCCTTTCAGGGAGTTGTAGAGAGCAATGAGGTCTCCTCTCAGCCTCCTCTTCTCCAGGATAAACACCCCCAGCTCTCTCAGCCGCTCCTGATAAGACCTGTTCTGCAGACCCCTCACCAGCCTCGTTGCTCTTCTCTGGACTCGCTCCAGAGCCACAACATCCTTCTTGTGGTGAGGAGCCCAGAACTGCACACAGGATTCAAGGAGCGGCCTCACCAGTGCGGAGTACAGAGGGAGTGTAGTGCAGTGGGAGTGCAGTGGGGTGCAGTGTAGCTTTCTTATGTATATGACAGCTCCTCGTATCTGTATCCCATGTAGGAGAACCGGGTGAACCTGGCCTTTCAGCATTCTCCTCTCACGGTCAGTCTATGCTCCTTTCCTTCCTTTGAATTCACCGTCCCTAGGCCTAAACCAGGTGGCAAAATCCTGCTCCATTGATTCTACCTCAGTTTTAGTGGAGCCAGGATTTTGTCCACACGCTTTATTCCTATGAATCTCTGACTCCCCTTCTGCAATTGACAGGTGAAAGAGTTACCCTGCAGGGACCTCCAGGCCCACCAGGCCCGCCTGGACCCAAAGGTGAAGTTAAAAATGTTCTTTCTTTATTTTCTGGTGGCTTCACGCTGTGAAGAATGGTTGATTCTAAGGGATGGTGCCACCTCATCCTTTGAGAAGTACAGCTGAGCCCACCCCTGCCTTTTCAGGCAGAGCAGGGCCATGGCAGTAGAATTGCTGTGAGCACAAGGCACCTAGGCAGGTCACAGAAGGCTCACGAAAGCTGCTGTGGCCTCTTCCTTCTGCTCTTCCCCAGTAAGCTGCTAAATTAAAATAGTCATTACAAGGGCTGGGTAGTTCCTTTACTGTCAACGCCCAACTCAACTGGTTTTTTTATGCAACATGCAGTGACACCTGTTACAACTTTCTCCCTTGCTCTGGTTTCCAGGTGATGCAGGTGTCCCAGGTGCTCCTGGCATCCCAGGAGCATCTCGAGGTAAGAGACCTTCATTGCCCTGATATTATCAAGAAATTCTGGCATCCTGGTGAAGACCTTGGAAAAGATTGTTTTGGGTTTTGCAAGTGTGGGCACCAACCTAAGGCTGGTGGGATTTGTGTTCAAAACCTCTTTTTTTTTTTTCTGCCTTAAATTAGACAGTTTAAGAATTGCAAGTTCTCTGTTTCCAGCTTGCTGGGAATCCTTTGAGCCAGAGTTTGTCCTCATGGGATGTGAAAGAAAGAGATTCCAGGCTGGCTTAACCATGTTTCACAAGTGATCAGGGAAGCTGCATTGAACCTTCTTGTGGAAACACTGGTCAGAACAAAAGTGCTCTTTGTTCATTTTTACTCACCCTCAGGTGGATTCTTGTGAATTAAGCTGCTTTCGTTCTGATTAAGAGCATCTCTGCAGGCAGGACATTAGTGCAGTTTCACAAAAAGTGCATAGGGATTAACTTCAGTGTCCCTCTATGTGAACAAGCACCCTGCTTCTCCACAATCATGTCCTAGGAATACTGCCTTGGGGTGCTGGGAAGACAGAGACCCTGAATGGCATGAGATGTCACTCGACACTGTGGTGACAGATAGAATCATAGAATCATAGAACAACCAGGTTGGAAGAGACCCATCGGATCATCGAGTCCAACCATTCCTATCAAACACGAACGCGTGTCCCTCAGGACCTCATCCACCCACACCTTAAACACCTCCAGGGAAGGTGAATCAACCACCTCCCTGGACAGCCTGTTCCAATGCCCAATGACCCTTTCCATGAAAAAACTCCTCCTAATCTCCAGCCTAAATCTCCCCTGGTGGAGCTTGAGGCCATTCCCTCTTGTCCTGTCCCCTGTCCCTTGGGAGAAGAGCCCAGCTCCCTCCTCTCTACAACCTCCTTTCAGGGAGTTGTAGAGAGTAATGAGGTCTCCTCTCAGCCTCCTCTTCTCCAGGATAAACACCCCCAGCTCTCTCAGCCATTCCTCATAAGGCCTGTTCTCCAGCCCTTTCACCAGCTTTGTTGCTCTTCTCTGGACTCACTCCAGAGCCTCAACATCCTTCTTGTGCTGAGGGGCCCACAACTGAAAGCAGGATTCAAGGAGCGGCCTCACCAGTTGTCTCTGTCACTCGACACTGTGGTGACAGTTGTCTCACAGGGCTCACCTGTGTCTTCCAATAGAGACCAGTGAGGAGGATCTTGAGCTGGCACTGACCAGAATGGCTGGGCAATGAGGCTAACCTAATGAGTTTGAGTGATTTCTGGATATCTATATGTATTTCTGCACATGTTGCACCCGTAGGCACAAACTGACCAGGTCTGTGGTATGGAGCCATGGAATTCTCTGGGGTCAGCCCTGCAGAGCTGTACAGGCTGAATTATAAGATGTAGAATTACCTGATGGCCGTATCCTGCCTAATTGTCCACGCTCAGACTGGCTTTAGAAATGAAGGGAGAGCCCCTGCATAGTATCTTCCCAAATCTCTTTCCAGATCTATGGGAAGGGCTCAGTGCAAGAACACTTCAGCATTTCTTGGTCTAATGCAACCAGGCCAAAAATATTCCTTCTCCTTCCCACGCTTTCTGCAGGGGGATCCAGACAAATTCAGGGACCTCCAGGACCTCCTGGGCCACCCGGTCCTCCTGGCCCAGGTGGAAGTTCTTCTCAAGAGATTCAGCAGTATATTGCTGACTACCTGAAAAGTAAGTGTAATGAGGCTTTGCTCTGGGTCAGCAGGTGCAGGCCTCTCTTTTGCTCCCTGAAGCCCTTCTCGCTCTCCCTTTAGAAGCAGCAGACCTTCTGCTCTTGCCTTATTTTTTGAGGAGTACTGCCAAGTGCTTTTGCCCACTGTGCCCTCTGCAGAATGATCCTTCTGTCAGCCAAAGGGAGAGGGTGCAGTAGTTGTGCATATGGCCATTCTCATCTTCCCTCTTGTGATGTGGATATGTTTTGGGTTTCTACCTAGGTGACAGCGTAAGGCATTATCTGACTGGTGTCCAAGGCCCACCAGGCCCTCCAGGCCCACCCGGCGTCATCACCACCGCAGACGGGATGAGCTTGGATTATGCGGAGCTGGCTGCCCGTGTTATGAGCTATATGACAAGTAAGAACTGTGTTGATAAGCTTTGTACCAAGTCAGTCTCAGCTGAGCTTGTGCAACTCCTAGGAGATGAGAACTGGAGGAGCATTTCTGTGATAAGCTCCCTCTTTTCACAGAACAGATTTGTGAATATGTACATATGACTGTATATATCTTAAAAAGGGAATGTCAGGCTTCTGAGGTACTGAGGGGCGTGGTTTAGAGATTGGTGGGAATGGTTGGACTCGATGATCCGGTGGATCTCTTCCAACCTGGTGATTCTATGACTCTATGAGAAAAATCAGTCTTTAAAACAGCAGCACCACGAAGTTATTCATCTTCTGCAGTCTTGACCCAGAACTCCACACAGCTGAGGCGGCCTCTGAGCTTTGTCCCATTTTGGCTGTTAGATTAATGAACAGTAGCTGCTGTTAAAAAAGTCTCACATTAAATAGAGCTCTTAGACCTTACAATGGGATGAGGTTTAACACAGCCAAATGCCGGGTCCTGCACTTGGGGCACAACAACCCTATGCAGAGCTACAGACTGGGAGAAGTCTGTCTAGAAAGCTGCCAGGAGGAGAGGGACCTGGGGGTGTTGGTCGACAGCGACTGACCATGAGCCAGCAGTGTGCCCAGGTGGCCAAGAAGGCCAATGGCATCCTGGCTTGGATCAGAAATGATGTGACCAGCAGGGCCAGGGAGGTGATTCTCCCTCTGTACTCAGCACTGGTGAGGCCGCTCCTTGAATCCTGTGTTCAGTTGTGGGCCCCTCAGCACAAGAAGGATGTTGAGGCTCTGGAGCGAGTCCAGAGAAGAGCAACGAAGCATGTGAAGGGGCTGGAGAACAGGCCCTATGAGGAGTGGCTGAGAGAGCTGGGGGTGCTTAGCCTAGAGAAGAGGAGGCTGAGAGGAGACCTCATTACTCTCTACAAGTACCTGAAAGGAGGTTGTGGAGAGGAGGGAGCTGGGCTCTTTCCCAAGTGACAGGGGACAGGACAAGAGGGAATGGCCTCAAGCTCTGCCAGAGGAGATTTAGGCTGGAGATTAGGAGGAAGTTTTTCACAGAAAGAGTCATTGGGCATTGGAATAGGCTGCCCAGGGAGGTGGTTGTTTCACCTTCCCTGGAGGTGTTTAAGGGATGGGTGGACGAGGTGCTGGGGGACATGGTTTAGTGTTTGATAGGAATGGTTGGACTCGATGATCTGGTGGGTCTCTTTTAAGCTGGTTATTCTCTGTTTCTGTGATTTCCACAGGCTCTTCAGATCGCTATCAGTCATTTGCCAGCTCTGTATCAACTACATCCACTTTGTACCAAGAACTTCTGGACATGCTGCAGAGTAAGTGATAGAGGAGGGAAACCTGGGGGATGAGGACAAAACATCCCAGCATCCTGGTAACCTGCCCTTCCTTTCCAACCCTCTGCCTCCAACCAAAGTTACTGCAGCTGCTTTGGAGGGCAAGGGCCGGCCTGTAGGTGCTGCTGAGTTACCTGCCAAGTCTCTTTCCAAGACCTTTGGAGGCAGATTCCTGTGCTTTGTACTGGAGGGTTCACATGCTATCCAGAAGCTGTACTTTCTAACTTGTTTGGTTTTCACCTCTTGTGTTGTTAACTCCGCGGTTTCCCACTCTTCTGTCTCCCTTTCCCTCCTTGGCTGTCTAGGTGGCATCTGCCTCCACCTCTCCTTTTCAGAAATTCCCCACGATTTCTCCCAGTCTCCCACTAAACTCTGGGCCTCTATTTTCCAGCTCCTGCATGCCCTTAGTGTTCCTCCCTTCCTTCTTGCCCACTCCAAAGCCTTGCTATGTCTTTATTCTTAAAGTGAGGAGGATGCCCAGATCTGTCCTTTTTGACACACGCTGGGCTGACAGATAAATCAAATTCCACATTCCACATAGACAAATGGCTTCTGAAACGCCCCAAAGCTCAGCACAATATTCTCAGCTGAGCCACTCATTATTCCCTTTATCCAAGATGTTGTCCAGGGTGTCCTGAAAAAACAGAGCACAAGGAGGTCTCTTTATCAATCCAGATTATCATCCTTCTCAAGCCCTGGGTTGTAGGAGCTTCTCAGACCTATCACAAATGTTTCTGATGCCACACGTAGGGCAGTTTACACTCAGAAGAGGAGGATGGGGGGGAAAGTTTTGCATCCGCAGGTTTTGATAGTCTCCCTGGAGGTGGGGGCTCAAGCTCACAGGCTGGGAATTCCTCACCGGATAATCTTAAAAGATGTATTTTTCATTTCTAGGGGAAGAAATCCGTCAGTATTTAATTGGGCCTCGGGGCCCACCAGGACCTCCTGGGCCAGGAGGAGATGGCTTGTCGCTGGCACTGGATTATGATGAGCTGACCAGACGGTTCATCAGCTACTTGACAAGTAATGGTCTTTATTAGAATCATAGACTCATAGAACAACCAGGTTGGAAGAGACCCATCGGATCATCAAGTCCAACCATTCCTATCACACACTAAACCATGTCCCTCAGGATCATGTCCCTCAGACATTAGTGTGTGTTTCCCTCTGTTCCTTCGGGAGCTGCTGCTGGGAATACTTTCCCCTGCAGGAGTCCTTCCTGCAGTGCCTGTGAACAAGCCCTGCGGCCTGTCTGCTCACCCCAGAGCTGCCTGATTTGATAAAGTGCTACTCTCAGACCTGTTTGTTTTTGTAGATTCTGGGATGAGCATTGGGCTTCCTGGACCACCGGGACCTCCTGGGACACCTGGTCTATCATACAGTGACCTGACAGCTTACCTGCGAAGTAAGTCAACTTCTTTCCTCCCCTGCTGTAGGTCCTTACGCATCCCCAGGGTATTTTTTTACAGGCTTAGGCACAGAATTTCCCCTTTTACCCATCACCTCAAAGAGCCCTTTCTAAGGCTCGGGTTGGTCCCTCTGCTTTAGCAGTGCTGCTGGCCTCCTGGGCTGCCCAGGCTGCAAGGAGCAGCAGTGAGACACTCCCATGGAATCACAGAACAACCAGGTTGGAAGGGACCCATCGGATCATTGAGTCCAACCATTCCTATCAAACACTAAACCATGTCCCTCAAGACCTCATCCACCCGTCCCTTAAACACCTCCAGGGAAGGTGAATCAACCACCTCCCTGGGCTGCCTGTCCCAATGCCCAATGACCCTCTGTGTGAAAAACTTCCTCCTAATCTCTAGCCTAAATCTCCCCTGGTGGAGCTTGAGGCCATTCCCTCTTGTCCTGTCCCCTGTCACTTGGGAGAAGAGCCCAGCTCCCTCCTCTCCTTTCAGGTAGTTGTAGAGAGTAATGAGGTCTCCTCTCAGCCTCCTCTTCTCCAGGATAAACACCCCCAGCTCTCTCAGACGCTCCTCATAGGGCCTGTTCTCCAACCCCTTCCTCAGCTTCGTTGCTCTTCTCTGGACTCGCTCCAGAGCCTCAACATCCTTCTTGTGCTGAGGGGCCCACAACTGAACACAGGATTCAAGGAGCGGCCTCACCAGTGCTGAGTCCAGAGGGAGAATCACCTCCCTGGACCTGCTGGTCACACCATTTCTGGCACAAGCCAGGATGCCATTGGCCTTCTTGGCCTCCTGGGCACACTGCTGGCTCATGTTCAGTCACTGTCAACCAACACCCCCAGGTCCCTCTCCTCCTGGCAGTTTTCCAGCCAGGCTTCTCCCAGTCTGTAGCTCTGCATAGGGTTGTTGTGCCCCAAGTGCAGGACCCAGCATGAGGATGGGAGAGCCCTTTGCCCTCTGCAAACCCATTAGGGCACGTTTTAAAAGTGTGTTTTAAAAAATAGACTTTTGTCCTCTTTGGGATCTCCCTGCTTCCCAGGAAGGTGCTGGGGAAGAAGAAGTGCCTTGTAGCTGGCACTGCCTGGATTGTCAGGGAAGGTTCGTTAGGGTTGCGATGGTTTGGGTGATTCTTTTCTCCCCTTGTGCCTTACAGACACCGAATTCAGTGGTCTCGTTGGGCCTCCTGGTCCTGCGGGACCCCCAGGACCTCCAGGAATCCCCGGATCATCTGGCACCTCTCTGGAGGACATCTCTGCTTACCTACAAAGTAAAGCAATTAGGTTTCTCATGTTATCAGGGAGATTCTGTTTGCAGGGGCTGAGGATGAGCTTTAGCTCACCAGGGGCTGTGACTGCCCACTTTAAACTTTAAAACCAAAAATCTCCTCATCTTCAGCTGGAAAGAGATGGAAGTTGCAGTTGGAGCATTTAAAATTTCAAGATCTTCATATATGTGTTGTTTTCTTGGCCTCTCACTGTCAGAAAATAATTCTTCCTTTCTCTCTCAAGGTGTGGGATACTCTTCCCTCTCTGGAATCCAGGGTCCACCTGGCCCTCCTGGCCCTCCAGGACCACCAGGCTTCTCGGGGACTGGTCTCCTGTCCTATGCTGACATCACCAACAGTGACGAGTTCAGGAGTGAGCTGATCCAGTACCTGAAGAGTAAGGGGACGTGGCTATCCTTCTTGCACCTTGTCTAAACTGTGCTTCGCTTTGTGGAGGCTGCTGGCTCTTCCACAGCACACAAAATTGTGGGAGATAGAGGAAGGAGGAGGGTGTTGTGCCATCTGTAGAGGTCAAAGTTGCCCTATGTGCCTGCTGCCTGAGAGGTGGCACTGGCTGAGGGTCACTGTGATGGTTGAGGGGACAGGATTTGCCACTCCAGTCCTCGTTCAGGTGGCAGCTCATGAGTTCTGCCAAGCCCAGGGACCCGTGTGCCTCGCTGTGCAGTGTGCCCAGGTGGCCAAGAAGGCCAATGGCATCCTGGCTTGGATCAGAAATGGTGTGACCAGCAGGGCCAGGGAGGTGATTCTCCCTCTGGACTCAGCACTGGTGAGGCTGCTCCTTGAATCCTGTGTTCAGTTGTGGGCCCCTCAGCACAAGAAGGATGTTGAGGCTCCGGAGAAAGTTCAGAGAAGAGCCACGAGGCTGGTTTAGGGGCTGGAGAACAGGCCCTATGAGGAGCAGCTGAGAGAGCTGGGGTTGTTTAGCCTGGAGAAGAGGAGGCTGAGAGGAGACCTCATTGCTCTCTCCAAGTCCCTGAAAGGAGGTTGTGGAGAGGAGGGAGCTGGGCTCTTCTCCCAAGGGACAGGGGACAGGACAAGAGGGAATGGCCTCAAGCTCCGCCAGAGATTTAGTCTGGAGATTAGGGGGAGGTTTTTCACGGAAAGGGTAATTGGGCAGTGGCAGAGGCTGCCCAGGGAGGGGGTTGATTCACCTTCCCTGGAGGTGTTTAAGGCACAGGTGGATGAGGTATTGAGGGACATGGTTTAGTGTTTGATAGGAATGGTTGGACTTGATGATCCAATGGGTCTCTTCCGACCTGGTTGTTCTATGATTCTAAGTCCCCACTCTCGTCTTTTGCAGGTGATGAAATCCGAAGCTACATCTCGGGGCCGCCTGGGCCCCCAGGGCCACGGGGACCGCCAGGACCCAAAGGAGATAGTGGCTTGGTGGCTGGGTCTATGTCTTCGTCATACCAAGGGTTACGGGCTTCCGAGCGGTTGCACGGAGGATCCCTTGGTGCTGAGGGATCTCACGGAGGATCACTGGGCAGCGGCAGCTCCTACGGCAGCTCCATGAGCAGCATGTCATCCTATAGTGCCTCCAGGGGCAGTGATGGCTCTTATGATGCCTCCATGGGCAACGACAGGTCTTTTGATGCGTTACTGACAGAGGAGGAGTCGCACAGGAGCTCAGCAGGTTCAAGCAGATCCTACAGCAGCTCCTTCACGGGATCCCTGGATTACAACGAGCTGGCTCTCCGTGTGTCAGAAAACCTGCAGAGTGAGTGCGATGCCTGCTTGTCTTGATCTTTCCTGTCCCAGCCCCCACCTCCTAACCCCCTCACCCCGTACCTGGTGTGATGCTGTTCGCTTCCCTCACCCTTCCTGCTGCCTACAGCTCTCCCTTAGCCCTTCCTCCCTCAGCAGCCAGACGCAGTTTCCTCAGAGCTCCTTTCAAATGACACCTTTAATTCCTCAGGCCAAGGTATTCTCCAGGACCTGATGTCTTACACTGCACGGGGACCCGCCGGCCCCCCAGGACCTCCTGGACCCCCTGGTGTCAGCAGGGTTTTTGCAGCCTATGGCAATGTCACCGCGGACCTCATGGACTTCTTTAGAAGTGAGTGACTTGGTCATTCTGGCTCATGCATACGACATCTCTCTGACCTCTTGTAGACCTAGTGATCGTTTCATAGAATCATAGAACAACCAGGTTGGAAGAGACCCATTGGATCATCGAGTCCAACCATTCCTAACAAACACTAAACCATGTCCCTCAGGACCTCATCTACCCGTCCCTTAAACACCTCCAGGGAAGGTGAATCAACCACCTCCCTGGGCAGCCTATTCCAATGCCCAATGACCCTCTGTGTGAAAAAGTTCCTCCTAATCTCTAGCCTAAATCTCCCCTGGCGGAGCTTGAGGCCATTCCCTCTCGTCCTGTCCCTTGGGAGACAAGGCCAGCTCCCTCCTCTCCACAACCTCTGTTCAGGTAGTTGTAGAGAGTAATGAGGTCTCCCCTCAGCCTCCTCTTCTCCAGGCTAAACACCCCCAGCTCTCTTAGCTGCTCCTCATAGGGCCTGTTCTCCAGCCCCTTCCCCAGCTTCATGGCTCGAAGACTGACTTGGTCATTCTGGCTCATGCATATGACATCTCTCCAACCTCTTGTAGGCCTAGTGATCGTTTCGCCTTGGTTTAGCTGCAAAAGTACAGTTGAGATACAAAGCTAGAGGCAGATAACATTTCTGTTCCCTCCCTCCCCTGCTGGGGACGTGCAGTCTCAGCATTAGGAAGGACATCAACTTTCCCCACTACTTGTAAGAAACTCATCCTAAAGCCTGACGGGCACTGCGATTGTAGCCCGTGTGGTGCATTTGAACTGGCCTGTATAGAGCAAGGAGACAGATGCTCATTCTGTTCTTGAATTCCCCTGCGTGAGAGGGGCAGCTGGTGACAGCCAAGTCCCCCCGAGAGGGTAACAGAGCAGCGCCAGTGAAATGAGCTCGTGGTGACTCTAGGATTGTGCTGGGACCAAAACTGTTCTATAAAAACCTTCTCCCACTCAGTCTAATCCCATCTAACCTAGAGCCATGTCCTTCCAGTGTGACTTGTGTCCTTCCAGTGTGACTTGCTGCTTCTCTAACTCCACCCACAGCCTTTTACAAGTGATTTGTCACACTCATTCATCCTCTCCTTCATTTCCCTCTCCAGCACATGGTACCATCCAGGGGCCACCCGGTGAAAAGGGAGAGAGGGGCTATCCTGGACCTAAAGGTAAGTCTTGCCCTCCTTGCCCTCTTAGGCCCTGTAACTCCCAGGGAAGCAGAGCTGTGCCTCTAGATATCGCTCAGGGTCACAGCTTCCCTGCAGCAGAGGTGGCACCTTCTGGACCTCAGCCCAGGCATCACCCTAACTTGGTCTTCTTTACCCTGTTTGTGGGCTCAAAGGCAAACTTGGTCTTCTCATTCCTTTAGGTGACCCTGGACCGATGGGGCCACCAGGACGCCAGGGCCACAGAGGACCAAAAGGAGAGAAAGGAGAGAAAGGTACGAGTAGCTGCCATTCCCAGACCAGGGTTTGCTTGTCAGGCACTGGGAGGTTCCCCAGGCACCAGCCCCATCACTAGAAAATTGCTGGAAAACCTTCATGTTCATGTTTGGTTAGTTGTTTTGGTTCTAGGGTCTTTTTTTCCCCACATGAGCTTTCCTAATCACAGAAACACAGAACAACCAGGTTGGAAGAGACCCATCGGATCATCGAGTCCAACCATTCCTATCAAACACTAAACCATGTCCCTCAGCACAGAATCACAGAACAACCAGGTTGGAAGGGACCCATCGGATCTTCTAGTCCAACCATTCCTATCTAACACTAAACCAAGTCCCTCAAGACCTCATCTACCCGTCCCTTAAACCCCTCCAGGGAAGGCGAATCAACCACCTCCCTGGGCAGCCTATTCCAATGCCCAGTGACCCTCTGTTTGAAAAACTTCCTCCTAATCTCCGGCCTAAATCTCCCCTGGTGAAGCTTGAGGCCATTCCCTCTCGTCCTGTCCCCTGTCCCTTGGGAGAAGAGCCCAGCTCCCTCCTCTCCACAACTTCCTTTGAGGTAGTTGTAGAGAGTAATGAGGTCTCCTCTCAGCCTCATCTCTAGGCTAAACACCCCCAGCTCTCTCAGCTGCTCCTCATAGCTTCTGTTCTCCAGCCCCTTCCCCAGCTTCATGGCTCTTCTCTGGACTCGCTCCAGAGCCTCATATACAACCCTCCTTTTGACTTTCTTGTCCTTAGGTGAACAAATGTACGTCGGCAGAAGGAAAAGAAGAAGCGTTGGGGTTTAAGGCAAGATCCAGCTCAAGTCTGCAGCGCGAGCAGCACTCCCAGAGAGCATCGGCCTGAATCTCCACTGCCTTAACGCTAAGACCTCCTTGCTGCTCAGCTAACCTCTTAGACCTGATCGTTCAGTGTTGCCGCTGAGCTCTGACCGATTCGAGTGGCTCTTCTAGGAGCCCAGCAGGGTCCTAACGTGGCTGTTTGTTTGCTCCCGATGTTTGGCTTTAGCTCCCCGACGTCCCCAGGCTTATAAATCCTCAGGCTGACGAGGCTCACTCAGTCCAAGCTTCTTGTCCGCGAAACGGGACGTGCACTGCCACTGGACTGAAGCACTTTTAAACACTATTTCTTGATCTTTTTAAAAATATTTTTATTTTATTTTTCAATATTGGGAGGTCTAATCAAAGCCCTCCCGGTCCTGGTCCTGCCGATGCTGCTAAGTAGCATCGGCAGGACCAGGACCGGGAGGGCTTTGATGCTCCTGGGGTAACACACACACACACGAATAAACCAGAAGCCACCTCAGCAAACTGTGATTTTTATTGTATTTACAGCAGAATTATTACAATATTCTACAGAAAAGCCATGAAATCAAATTACTTTTAAAACAAACAAACAAACAAAAAAAAAAAGCCGCTACTGCAAGTTCACTTCCATGAGCTTGTAGATACAGAGACCCTTAGCCGATTATTTGTTTATCTCAGGATTTTTGGTTGCTTTCTGTAAGGCAAAAAGAACTCAATGCAGATAACACAAAACATCTGACGCTGAAAAGCTGGAGATGTGTTGGATTTGTTTCATCAGAAAAAAACCACTCCCCTGCTTGGATTTCTTGTAGAAAACAGGCCTGGCAGTTCAACACTGTGGATTTTTCACTGCTGAGTTTGTTCTCCCCCCAATTTTAGGATTGAAAAATCATTAAAAAAGAGGTTTTACCATCTGGCTTGGTAATTGCGGAAGAGATCTTTGAAAGTTAGAGCAGCTTTAGGCTCAGCAGCTCCCTTCAGTACAGTGGAAGCATAAAAGTAGCTTCAGAAATGCAGGAAGGGGACGGAGAAGAACTAACAGGCAGCTCTGCAAGCACTAGAAACACTGCAAAGTTTCCTCTGTCCTGCCTTCTGTTCTCATCTCTTCTAAAAGCAAAAAAAACACGACAGGGCATCCCGACCTGGGCTTGTCTGCGAATGAGAAAGGTTTAATTCCCTCTGACCCCGTTTTGTACAGTCAGGGAATGGGAAATGTGCACGGACACAGCAACAATAGGAAGTTTCTGAGATCCAGAAGTAGGTTTTGAAGTCGAATGACCAGATGGTAAATGCCACCAATAAAAGCAGAGTTCCCCCTACAGTGAGCACCCTCAGCACCCTTCCCTGCACCTTCCTCTACACTCAGTGTAGTCACCTTCCTCAGAAACAGGTCTTGCTTCCCCGCAGCTGATCAACCACAAGCAGAGATTCCGTGGAAACAACCAGCACTGAGCTTATTTACACATTTAACTCTGTTCCCTGCTTTTAGCAAAGATGAGAGTTTCTGAGGCCCTGGGAGCTGCAGCTACACAGCAGCTCTGAAAAGCAGATTACCTAAAATGGATTTAAGTGCCTCAATTTAAAACAAAAAACTTATTTAAATCTCCCAAAGCATCCTTGAAATACTTGCAAGACAAGGACTGTTTCAGGTGAAGAATTAACTTAGATTTCCTATGCAATACAAGACATTGTGGTGTGATGAAAGCAATTACACTAATGCTTCGCTTGACTCTGTGTTAGTTAAGGTGTTAAATTTCCTATTTATTAAGAAAAATAAAAAAATCAGTAGCCTGTGGTTATAATCAAGGAAATCCTCTAGGACAGAAAATTTTTAAACTGTGTGATTGATTAGATATTGAAAACCCATGAATGCAATTTGAAAGGATATTCGCTTCGAACACTGTCTGCAGGATAAGGATGTGGTTCGGGATGAATGTCTGTGTTTGAAAAGTGATGTGAAAAACGTGGTGTGTGAGCAGAGGAGCACAAGATCCTGCCAGGAGCTGAGCTTCTGTAAGGGATGTGACACGTGTTAGTAGAGAGACTGGAACTGGTACCTCAGGAGAGCTCTTCCAGGCTTAGGTGAGACTCAATCCATTTGAACTGAATTTTCTGACACTGCACAACGTTGCACACCTCTGATGTTCTGCAATACTTTCTCAATCTGAAAGCCTGAGTAGAATCATAGAATCACAGAACAACCAGGTTGGAAGAGACCCACCAGATCATCGAGTCCAACCATTCCTATCAAACACTAAACCATGTCCCTCAGCACCTCATCCACCTGTCCCTTAAACACCTCCAGGGAAGGTGACTCAACCACCTTCCTGGGCAGCCTCTGCCAGTGCCCAGTGACCCTTTGTGGGAAAATTTTTTTCCTAATGTCCAGCCTGAACCTCCCCTGGTGGAGCTTGAGGCCATTCCCTCTCGTCCTGTCTCCTGTCACTTGGGAGAAGAGCCCAGCTCCCTCCTCTCCACAACCTCCTTTCAGGTAGTTGGAGAGAGCAACGAGGTCTCCCCTCAGCCTCCTCTTCTCCAGGATAAACACCCCCAGCTCTCTCAGACACTCCTCATAAGGCCTGTTCTCCAGCCCCTTCTCCAGCTTCGTTGCTCTTCTCTGGACTCACTCCAGAGCCTCAACATCCTTCTTGTGCTGAGGGGCCCACAACTGAACACAGGATTCGAGGAGCAGTCTCACCAGTGCCGACTACAGAGGGAGAAGAACCTCCCTGGAACTGCTGGTCACACCCTTTCTGATCCAAGCCAAGATGCCAATGGCCTTCTTGGCCACCTGGGCACACTGCTGGTTCATGTTCAGTCACTGTCAACCAACACCCCCCCAGGTCCTTCTCCTCCTGACAGCTTTCTAGACAGACTTCTAGTCTGTAGCTGCTCCCGGTTGTTGTGCCCCAAGTGCAGGACGCACCATTTGGCCGTGTTAAACCTCATCCCATTGGACTCTGCCCAGTGGTCCAGCCTGTTCAGATCCCTTTGCAGATCGACCCAGGCTAGTTCCTGTTGCACTCCAGAAAAAGACATTTTTATGCTTGATCTCAACTCCCAGCACTGTTCTCAAGGCTGCAGCTGCAACCCCAGAGCCCGGACCAAGCACCCACCGAGACTCTGCTGCTACATTCGCTTCTCCCTCCACCACTTTGTTACTAATTCCTTCAGTTTACAATGAGATGGGATCGCAGGGGCTTATATGAAAAAGGACTTTGAATAAAAGATATAAGAGATTTAGATGGAAGTAAACAGCACAGCAATATACCAAGTTATCACTGGAACTGCCGAAACAGTAAGCAGAAGATTAACATTTCCCTCTGAAGATTTAACACAGATGAATCATAGAATCATAGAACAACCAGGTTGGAAGGGACCCATCGGATCTTCTAGTCCAACCATTCCTATCAAATGCTAAACCAAGTCCCTCAAGACCTCACCCACCTGTGCCTTAAACACCTCCAGGGAAGGTGACTCAACCACCTCCTGGGAAGCCTATTCCAATGCCCAATGACCCTTTCTGTGACAGCCGCCCCCCCAGCAGCCCCACACGGCACTGGGCCCCATCCTGCCCGAAGGTGAAATCCATCTGCCCTTGTCTACTCCTCGAGGAAAGCACTGAGCCTTCAGCATAGGAAATTGCAACCAATTTCATAGAATCGTAGAACAACCAGGTTGGAAGAGACCCACCGGATCATTGAATCCAACCTTTCCTATCGAACCATTCCTATTTCTCTTAAACAGAGATGAAGATTATTTTATGTTATTCTAGTAACAGTCAATTCATGACGGGGGAGCTTAAAAAGTCAAAGAGCTTTGAAGACATTTTTCACCCTAATGAAAAAAAAAACCAATATAAAGAACTTTGCATTTAGCAACAGACGCCGTTCTAGAGATATGGTGAGTGAATTTACAACAGTACAATACACACTAGAATAAAACGCCAGAAATTAAGGCTAACTAGTAAAGTAATTATGCTATCCAAAAGTTAGAAAATTTAAATTAAAACATGCATTTATCCGATTTCTTCTTACTGTGCTGTAAATCGTCTTCATCGAGAAGGTATCGGTTCAACGTCCAAGGATTTCAGCATCCAAGGTGTCAACCACATCTGACTGACGTCCTATGTTCGTTTTTCGAGTTCGTTCACATGCGTCAAACTGTTCCCGTGACGTGAACACCGTGTGACGTTCACCAGTCGCACATTTAATGCCGAGTAGCAAAACGAAACATTTACAGTTGATACCCGATGAGGTAAGAAAGTCAGGCTTTAAATGAGAGTTATCATAGGACATAGAATCATAGGACAACCAGGTTGGAAGAGACCCATCGGATCATCGAGTCCAACCATTCCTTTTAAACACTAACCCAGAGTTAGCGGATGCTATTTTACAACTGGAACTCCGACATCCCAAAGCAAAACTTCTCCCATCGCCTTGATATGACTCCGACTCTAACCGTCACGAGGAGTGCAGTAAAACTGACCTAACACACCTCGACTTCTCTATGAGAAACATCTCCCATCTTTCCCACCGCAGACCAGGAAGGTAAATAACTTATCGTACAGCTACAATCTTGAAAAATAAAACGCGCCTATGTTAGTCCATGGCAACAAAAAAAAAAAAAGAAAAAAAAACCAGCTTCACAAAGTAGTTTGTCTATATATTTAACTTAAATCTTTCTACAAAATAAAATGATTAAAGTAAAAATAATAAAAAAAAAAAAATCAAAGCTAACACTTCTAACGAAACTGGACTTCAACCACGGTTATTTATAAATATGACCACCCAGCTCCAGGTGTCTGATGGAGTTGAACTGAAGAGGCTTTGGTAAGGACAGAAAATGGCTCGACCCATCCCAGGTAACAGTTGGAGAAGCCGCCTGCGCTTCGCACGGCGCTTTCTAAAAAAAATACATTCTGTGGTTTTGCAACTTGTAGAACTAACGACCTATAACTGCTAAGGAAAATGATAATAAACTGTGCATTTTAAAGTTTAGCATTTCTTTCACCTTTTACGTATTTTAGTGCAAAATAGTTTAGGGTGAGGAGTTACAACACAAATGACAGTAGCAGCAAGAAATCTTCTGGTTTGTACAGTAACAGCAACGCTAGGGAGTTCTGTTTGTCTTTTTTTTAAATGATAACACACTCTCCTGTTGCCAGGATTAGCACAGCTAAGTGTTTCAGGCACTGTGTTAATGGAACTAGCACCCCAGTTCAGAGAATCAGAGAATCACCAGGTTGGAAGAGACCCACCAGATCATCGAGTCCAACCGTTCCTATCAAATTTCATCATGGAACTAATGGACAATATGTCATGGAGATCAGCTCAGTTTAATTTACGCCAGAGGTTTTTTAAAAAGAAGTTGCAAAGGCTTTTGCTTTTATCTGTTTAACCATAAGGGGTTCTTTCTCTCCTTGTTGGCATGTTCTGAGTCCTTGCTATGAAGACACCGCTCAGCATTATCAAATTTTCAACCTCACGGCAGTTGCGGTTGTGGAATTCTCTCAGGAAGGAATCAGACATTTAAAAATACAGTAGCAGAACTAATATTACGACGTTTACATGTTCACATGAGGAACCGTTTCTTTGTGATCAGAAAGAGCAGAATTCATATTTTAGGCTTAAAGTCAAAACGATACTTTTTGAGACCGAGATAAAGATCCCACTTATTCTTGAAACCTCTGAAGGACGTAACATTTACCATTATACACCAACACCTTTTTGCTTTTCTTCCATTCCAAGAAGCAAGGAAACCGATCCTGACACTGATTGTCTCCACCGAAAACAAAAAGCGTGAGGTCCTTTGATGTACATTGCAGATTAAGTCAGGTTAACGATGAGGATGGAGAATTCCAAATATGAAAAAAAAAAACCTACAGCAGTTCCTGGAGTTAGGAGCCAGTGGAGTGAAGGCTGGGGATCGGATAGAATTTGGAAATCCGGCTTTGCGTCGACGGGTTAAGGCATTCAGATTCTCCAGTCATTTTAAAGAAAACTTCCTGTTCCTGCAGTTTTCTGGCAAATTCTTCTTCCAGCGTCTAAAAACCCAAATCAGATTGCGCAGGATTACAAGGCAAAGTACAAGAAACCTGTTAATACCAGTGACATTGTCTGATGTAACATCCTAACTTCACACACCGTCAGCAAAAAAGAAATCACACGGAACTTAGGAAACTGCAAGACAACCAAGACACAGCAAGATAAGAACATCGCCTGCCTGTAGGATGCTCTCTGACCCGGGTGAAAGTTTAGTCTATTCCATTTTAAAATGAAATATAAACCCCAAACCAGCCTCCACCCCAATCTGTTATTCTGCATTCAATTCTTATAAGTAACCTTCTGGCTTCTAAGATATATTCCTAACACTCGATTTACCTCCAGCTAAGAAGATTTTTGCATGAAAACTTGCTCATGTGCCCTGCAAGAGGGAACACAGCAAGAGGCTGATAACACACAAGCCTCTCTTGTTACGTGTGCCCTCTCTTCAGTTTTCACACCTTTTTTTTAACTTATATTATACGACTTAATATATTAACTTATATGACTTATATTAGTCAGTGACCTACAGCACTTTGGAGCACTAGCTTCATTCTCCTCCTCCTCTGTGATACTATATTTGCTAGATCCAGCTCTTGATTATCTCCTAACTCATTAACTGCTCCAATTTACCTTTTTTCTCGGTCTCAGCTTATCTCTCCACTCCTTCAGCTCTTGGCTGTGCTCTTCATCCAGCTCTTTTAGCTTCTGAGTCTCGTGCTCCACCAGTAGATGGCATTTTTCATTCTTAAAACGAGATAAAGATAATCCTTGTGTAAAACCAATTCAGATTAGGCAACTCAACATTTGTACAGTGACATATGTTGTCCTAATTCTTTTTAATTAGCTTATTCCCTGTAAATAGTGACGCGAATAATTACAAGATAAAAGTATGTTACGAGGCTGCATTATCAAAAGCCGATCTCTCTATCAGAGCCAACTGAGATAAGAAATACTCGTAAATCTAAATACACTGCTGGGTACCACGAAGGCAGCAGCTGCCAAAGTTACTCTAAACGGTGTTTCGCTGCCTAATAACACTTTTCAAGGTCACACAGCATTTCTGCTTTGCTTTCTAGAGAAAGTCTGTATCATTTATTAAAATCAATTACATTAAGAAAGGGGATTTTTTGGAACTAATTCAACTCTTGGTGCCAAGGAGCTGAGACTAACAAGCAGGGCTCAGGGAGGAGAGGATGTGCTTGTAGAAGCAGCCTCAGAATCTCCCTGCAAAAAGGAAATGGATAATCAAACCACACGTGAGCTTCACTGAAAGGGTCATTGGACACTGGAACAGGCTGCCCAGGGAGGGGGTTGAGTCACCTTCCCTGGAGGTGTTTAAGGGACAGGTGGACGAGGTGCTGAGGGACATGGGTTAGTGTTTGATAGGAATGGTTGGACTCCTGTGGGTCTCTTCCAACCTGGTTGTTCTGTGATTCTGTGATTCACATTCCTCTCAGGAAGGTAAATGTGCATCTCTCTAACTTGTACAGCACTTCTGAAGCATGATAGGAAACCAAAATTTAAGTATTTGCCTACATCAAATCTTTAATTTTTAAGAGCAGTTGGCACCAGCAGTCTCTAAACCCACGTTTTTTGTTCCTAGATTCCACTCCAAACTGGGTCTGATGCAGAATACAAGAACATAGAAAGAAAACCAGCACTTGACTAGATCCGAGTGCAGCCGAGGGCCAGTGTTTCTCGGTGAAGCTCAACAGAAGCCCTAATCTGCTCAATTTTACTTGAGCTGAAACTCTCACAAGATTCCCACGGTACTTGGGGATTTACTGAGGCGTATTAGCAGCACAGGCAGGGGCTGTGGGGAAAGTTAACAGAGCAAAACTAGCTTCATTGGGCACTGGGAGACTTCTCTGCAGAAACATTACCGGCAGGTGATCGTTTAATGCTTTAAAACTCTCGTGTGCCTGAAAAGCAGATTTAGCGGAAAAGGAGAGCTGCTGACCTCTGGGCCACAGCAGTGGCTTTCCCAAAACACATTCCGAGAGGCACAAATAGAGTTCCTTATCGTGAGAACACCTCCTAAATACCTTCCAGAAGCCTGAAGAGGCACAGCAGCCTGTAAAACCCACCTCGTTCCATGTATAGAATCATAGAATCATAGAACAACCAGGTTGGAAGAGACCCATCGGATCATCAAGTCCAACCATTCCTATCAAACATTAAACCATGTACCTCAGGACCTCATCTACCCGTCACTTAAACCCCTCCAGGGAAGGTGAATCAACCATCTCCCTGGGCAACCTATTCCAACGCCCAATGACCCTCTGTGTGAAAAATTCCCTCCTAATCTCTAGCCCAAATCCCCCCTGGCAGAGCTTGAGGCCATTATAGCTACAAACATCTTGTGGGTAACGCCTGGTGCTGCCAACCTCTGCTCTAATTAATGATATTCAGCAAAATCAGGTTAAAAGGAAACGTTGCCTACAGAAAACAGGACTGGGAACTGACAGATATTTAGGAATGGCCATTTGCTTCTGGTTCATGTTCTTCTTGCATATAAAATGATTTCTTGCTAATTGAGAAAGGAAATCGGTTAAGAAGAATGCTGTAGGCCTTTGAAAGCAAAGTTGAAAGAAAAAATCTACATCAATCAGTGAAAATGAAAGAAAAGATCATAGAATCATAGAACAACCAGGTTGGAAGAGACCCATCGGATCATCGAGTCCAACCATATTTAAATTTTTGAAAGGACTATGATCTGGCTCCTGGGATCTGGTATGGATGGACTGGGTGAGGTCTAGAGCCCCCCAAGACCCCTTTAGGGACTCTCAGGACCCCTCTAGAGATGCACAGGACTCTTCTAAGATGCACAGGAGCCCCTGGGACCCCCAGGACCCATCCAGGACCCCCAACACCCCTTCAGGGAGTACTAGGGCCCCTCTAGGTACCCCTAGAACCCCTTCTAGACACCCCTGGGATGTCTCTATGTCCTTCAAGACCCCTTTGGAAATTAGGAACTTTCTAATCTGTCAAAGCCAAGTATTTGTTTTCGGTGGGCAAAAAGGAAGCCGACCTGTTTTCCCTTCGCCTGTACATTCCCACTGAATGTTCATTTAATATCATCTGGTTTTAACCTGTAACTGGTGCAGTTCTCTGATGTTTGCTTCACACTGCAGCTGAAGGTCCCGCATCTGGTTTTCGTGTTTCTGATGCTGAGCCAGCCTCTCATTCTTCTGCCTCTTCTCTTCTTGAATAGCAAACTAAAATGAAAAATAAAAAGAGGGTATTTTATCCCTAGGTGCAACATTTTACTTAAGTCAAAACCCTGCACACAACGGACTGAATACATGCAGAGTAAGTGAAAAGCACAGTTTTAAAAGATGCAAACAATAACTGTATTTTCTTTCTTCTTTAAATTTCTCACAAAGGAAACGCCCTCATGGTTTCGTTCATTATTCCATTTCTTTGCTTGCATTCTAATTTTTTCCTTAAAATGTAGCACATTTCAGTTCCAGACTCTTAAAACAAACTTCCCTCTGAAGCCACGTGACACAGCAGAGCTGCTGCGAGTGCTGGTTAAGGCTGGTGCTATCCTCCTAGAGGAGATAGGATTTTCCAGGTTTTCATCCTTCCAGTGCTCACCTCATCAAACTGCAATTTGGGGCTTTTGTGCATCAGTAAAAGCAAACCTCTAAACCTCTTCATAACATTCCACTTTAAAGAATGAGTGAATACCTACCATTTTAGTTCAAAAGCTCACAGAAATCAACTATTCTTAAAAATATTTTACAGAATCACGGAATGGTTGAGGTTGGAAGGGAGGTGTGAAGATCAATCCTTCTCAAAGCAGCCAGAGCAGGTTGTGCAGAACTGTCCTGTGAAGTTCTGAGTAGCTCCACAGCCTCTATGGTAAACCTGCTCCAGTATCTGGTCATCCTCACTCTAAAAAAAGTCTTTTCTTATGGTTAACCTGGATTTTTTCTGTATTTCACTTGTGCTCACTGCCTCTCATCCTGGCACTGGGCACCGACAGGAGCCTGGCTGCACCTTCTGGCCTCTCACCACAAGGATGTTGAGGGGCTGGAGCAAGTCCAGAGAAGAGCAACGAAGCTGGGGAAGGGACTGGAGAAGAAGAGGAGCGGCTAAGAGAGCTGGGGATGTTTAGCCTGGAGAAGAGGAGGCTGAGGGGAGACCTCATTGCTCTCTACAACTACCTGAAAGGAGGTTGTGGAGAGGAGGGAGCTGGGCTCTTATCCCAAGGGACAGGACGAGAGGGAATGGCTTCAAGCTCCTCCAGGGGAGGTTCAGACTGGACATTAGGAAAAAATTTTTCACAGAAAGGGTCACTGGTCAGTGGCAGAGGCTGCCCAGGGAGGTGGTTGAGTCACCTTCCCCGGAGGGGTTTAAAAGACGAATGGATGAGGTGCTGAGGCACATGGTTTAGAGATTGATAGCAATGGTTGGACTCAATGATCCAGTGGGTCTCTTCCAACCTGGTGATTCTATGATTCTTTACTCCCTGGAGCTGGAGTAAGTGAACATACTCATAGGTAAGATCCTCCTAAGTCCGTTCCATCCTCACATTTACATCACGCTAACTGTTTACACTAGAAACTGCTTTTATTAATTACCTGCTTAATTTTTTCACGATCTTGGTCTGGCGACGCTAACGAATTGATTCTTAAACTTTTCTTGAACATAGCCATGCGAGTCTTCGCTTCACTTCGCTGGATTTTCGGCAGCCTCGCTCTTTCCTGAGTTTGCTTATTCTTTAGCTCCTCGATAAGGCGTTGATTGTATCTCTGCATTTGTTCTGTTTCCTACAATGTTAACCATATGGAAATGTCAAAGAGTAACTACTATACTGGAATATTTGCATCTCATTTCATTTCATCAATAAGTGTTTTGTTCGAGTCAGCCTCTTTCAACAGAAATAAAACCCAGACTTAATGGTATTGGTGGAGAGGAGAGTGTCTTCCACTTACTCCAGAGAGCTCTGAATCACTCCCAACCCAGACAAAATCCTCTAATACTCTAATGAACGAGAACACACACGTATTTTACCAGTGGTCATACTCCTGAATTGCATTTTAAAAAGTCTCTGGTATTCAAAGGGAGAGACTTTGGTGGAACTGAACTTCCACTCTGAGACTGTGAAATATTAGATTGTTGAAAATCCTGGTGAAAGCAACAGCCCTTATGGGGATAAACCACACACTACACAGACACCATCCTCAGTGGAGGCTGCTCACACCTCACTCACCTAGGAGCCTGTAACACTTCTCTATTGAGTTCACATTTTCATAAACTGAACTACTAGTTAGCGAAGTCTATAAAAACCAAAATGCCTTGTGGAAAATCAGTGTTGTCTTCTGAGCTTCTATAGAATTTAGCTAGAAAGAGAGGGTTGTCAGCTACTTGCCCAAAAGTTAAACCAGTTCATTCTGCTCATCTAATTCCAGGATGAGTTACTAATGAATAGATTTATTTCAACACAAGCCAAAACTGGTTTTGGTGTATAAGCAGAATTTGGAATTTTTAAGAGAAAAATTTGATGTCGTGGTTGCAGGTGTTTGGGGTTTTTTTCAAAGAATCAAAAGGGAAAACTAAGAGCAGTTCTACTTCAACATACTCCGAAGTTATTAAAGGAATATTATTAAGATTTTTTTTTTTATTTCAACAGAAGCCAAACAGCTTTGAAATACCTGTGTGGGTCTTGTCTGTGCAAGCAAAGAGCTACCAGCAGACATCATAAGACTAATTGATAAAAAGAAACGGATAATATAATAAACAAAAGAAAGCGTAAGGGTCAACACTAACCTTTTCATGCCTCTTCAGCAGCTGGTGCCTCTGCATGAAGTACTGATCTTTGAGTTGCTGTTTGAGGAGCTGGTGTTTCTCTTGTAGATGTCGCTCCTCCAGCTCCCAGATTGCAGCTTCGCGAGCTGGAAAAAAAAGAAGAAAAGCTCATTCAAAAAGTACAAGACAATACTTTCTAATCGACCTGCATGTTTAGAAGTAACCTGCAAGTGCATTTTAACAACACTATCCCACAACAAATGTTTTCACTACAGTCCCACATTATTTATTTAGGTATTTGATCTCATAAATTTAAGACAGATGATTGTTTCAGTAAAATCCAACACATATCTCTGTTTTCAAGAGTAAGTTTGATGCTGGATACCTCTCATGAGCTGCTGTTTCTTGTTGAGGCAATCTCGTTCGATAGTGGCCAGTTCTGTCTTCTGCTGCTGAATTATTTTCTTCAGAGACGCATCCAGCTCTTGTTGCTGCTTCTGTACAAACTCCTGCTCCTGTTAAAACCCAGTCAAAGCAAATTAGATTGTGTCCTTCTTACCACATTACGTTTTAATGAAACTCCCAGTTCTCTCAGCATTAGGTAGAAATATCTATGAAAATCTGAGCTAACACACCTTGGCTGTGAAACTATACATCTCTTGTATTTTCTGCGTAGAGAGTAGGTGAGAGTATATTTACTGTTTAAATCCAACCTTCAGAAATAAGACCAAAGGCAACAAAGTAGGCAGAAATCTGCAATTCATTCCATTTCTTGCCTCTCCTCAAAAGAAGCTGCAGGCTCAAAGCTAGCAAAGACAAGTACTCAATGTAACGTTGATCATGTCAAGGGTTAATTATTCATGGATGTAAGACAATAAAAGCATGTATGGCAATTTTGCTTTGGATGATTAGTTATAGCCTGTCTATTTACACGGCTGGGGTTCAGATTTGTGTCTCAATCTTGGGTGATTTATCTTGTCATGAACAGAAGGATACCTCAAAGGAGGTTGTAGAGAGGAGGGTGATGGTCTCTTCTCCCAAGTGACAGGGGACAGGACGAGAGGGAATGGCCTCAAGCTCCACCAGGGGGGGTTTAGGCTGGACACTAGGAAAAAGTTTTTCACAGAAAGGGTCATTGGGCACTGGAATGGGCTACCCAGGGATGGGGTTGATTCACCTTCCCTGGAGGGGTTTAAGGGACAGGTGGATGAGGTGCTGAGGGACATGGGTTAGTGTTTGATAGGAATGGTTGGACTCAATGATCCGGTGGGTCTCTTCCAACCTGGTGATTCTATGATACTAAGGTTGGGAGTTCTGCGAGGCTGCTATGAAGACATCTAATGGCTTTTACAGGAACTGCATTCTTAAGGGCTTGAAAGTTTGTCACAGCAGAGCTGAACTGGCTCCTGGCAAAGCCATTTGCCATCTGCCTGACACAGCCCCCGTCTCACCCGCATCTTCCATCACTTGGTGATGAGCAGGCAACAACACAAAGCCCCCTCCCATGCCCCAGGACTCTATTTGCAACTACGAAAAAACTCCAACCCCAAGCCAGCGCATCTACAAACATGCAAGCAGGCACATGCACACACTTTAGGAACAAGAAACTGCAGCAAATGTGATATAAAAGCTCAAAAGAAGGGATGATGGCAATGTCCTGTCAGAGCCAACAGGGGTCTGATGATCCAGTGGGTCTCTTCCAACCTGATTATTCTATGATTCTATGATTTGCTGTTATGTATAACAAAGCAACATTAAAGAATCTCTTGGAAGGGAGATGGGATGAGGCAGGAAAACTGTACTGGGCTTCAAATGAGTGGTGGAAGAGTCTCCTGAGCTACATGTTTTCATTTATTTACAGAACCCAAGCTACTTGGGCTATTTGGACTCGATGATCCGATGGGTCTCTTCCAACCTGGTTATTCTATGATTCTACTTGCTGAACGAGCAGTCAGCAACATACGGAGTTGTGTTCATTTTAAGTACTTTTTGTTATGAGCAGGAGAACTCTGGTTTTCACGTTCACAGAAAGTTATCAGTAAACGAGGCTTTCACCTCTCCCAGTGGGCAGCAGTTACACCTGGACAGGTAACAGAAAACTAGAGGTGGAGTAAGTTGGTGCAAGATTCCGACAGATTGAGGGTTTAAAAAGAACTTGACGGCCACATCTGTAAATTAAACTGGACCACAGCACCATGACTACACTAGAAAAACTTCCCCCCCCCTACTCCAAATCAAAAAACTCATGGCAAATAAAACACAGTTATATCTTTAATTATGTCCCTGAACCTATGAAATAATGAGTTTGCAGTTTTCTTATCCTTTTTATCTGGAAAGGGAAACTGAACAGTATTTTTATCAGCCTGTATATATGATTAAGTATGTCCAAATTAATTTGAAAGCCTGACCAGTTATTTAAATATCATTGCTGTTCTCTCTTATAAACCTTAAGAAGTTTTATAATTGCTAAGACTATAAGATAAACCAAATAATCTCAGGAAACACTCTGGCCTTTCCACTACCCACACCTAAGCAAGTATCACATATAATAAAGGTCATGGATCTTACTAAAGAACGTGTTGAATGGTTGAAAAGCAGTGCAAGGCAGTCCATCTTTTTAAAATTAACACCTGGTTTTGCTCAATAAGTATCCGAAAATAAACTCAGATTATCTTCAAAATACATAGTTTCACTGCACGCACAGCACAGAAGTCACACAGCGTTTCTCACATGTGCTGAAGAAATAATAAACACCAGAACACAGAATGATACTGTGTGAAAATTCAGTATCTTTGCCAGAGTTAACCACAATAATTTTGATTTTTTTTTTTTACTACAAACAATGTATAATCACATAAAGGTGTGGCACCTGGTTTGGAGGAACCAGGGGCCTCGATCAGCACATATGAGCAGAAGGAGAAAACACACATCTCGAAAATGAGGCAAACAAAACTCGCGTTGCTTTGCATTTGAAGACTTACATCCTGCATTTGTGCGTTGAAAAGCGTACATGAAGACAACTGAAAAGACTGTATCATAACCTGAGCAACACCCTGTGGGACACAACGTACTGCCTGGGTCAGGATATAATCAAATGTGTTTCTGTTCTTAAAAATATAAAAATGAGATCTGCTCTGCATTAGTTACTTACATTTAAAACATCAAGGCCAATCCCACATAAGAAGTCACTGGCAGAAGTTCTAAATACTCTCAAACTAAACATCTGCACCTTGTCTAGTGCTCAGCCTTCCAAGTAAGGATTTTTCACCTTTGAAACTGTTTCTTTCGCTTCTCTTACTTCAGCAAATTGAAACCAGCAAAGGAAACAAAATCACTGCAAACACTATGGAAATTTAGGTTTTTAATTGCCTCCTTAAGAAGTTTGATAGGAATGGTTGGACTCGACGATCCGGTGGGGGGTCTCTTCCAACCTAGTGATTCAACGATTCTATGATTCTGAGTTCAGGCACACATAACCTTGGTATGGGGAGAGCACAGCAACTCAATGACATTCTATCCTGGGAAATCCCCTCTTGAATTAAACACTTAATCAAATAAAGTTGCTATTATTTCCTACTAGGTCACTCGCATAAAGATTAAACCTTTAAGTTGCTCGATGCAAACCTGCTCTGCTGTGGTGTAAACTCATTTCGCAGTAGCTGTGGCCACCACAAGGCCAAGAGTTTTCTAAAGGACTGTCTCCCATTCTAGCAGCAACTCTGAGGGCGTGAAATTGAGATGATTTCACACAGCTACACTTTAACACTTAAATAACTGCCTTTTACTTAATCTGTTCTGCTTCCACGAACAAGATGTCCATGCTCACACATTATTTCAGTAGGAAAGAAAACAGTACTGGGCTACAAATGAGTGCTGGAAGGGTCTCCTGAACTATGTGCTTTCATTTTTTTTTTTTAACAAAACCTATGCTACCTGCTGAACGAGCTGTCAGAAACATGTGGAATTACATTTATAACTTTTTTTTATGACGAGGAGAACTCTGGTTTTCATCTTCACAGAAAGTGTTTATACAGTTGGACTCGATGATCCGATGGGTCTCTTCCAACCTGGTTGTTCTATGATTCTATATGGCTCAAAACTTACTTTTGACTCTAACTTTTATAATTTGATGGACCCGTGGGGTACTTACCACTCATAAAAGCGCCGTAAATAAACTTGCCATGGGAAAATACTGTTCTTTTTCTGTACAGCACACAAAATATTATGCTTAACAGCACAATCTCTGTTCCTACATTTCTACACGACGCTCTATGGGATGTGATAGGGGAGTGCTTGGAGGAGAGCAGTACGCAGGGTTAGTTTGAGTTAAGTTTCATGTTTCACTCGACAACAACAAGAAGCGAACTCATCAAGCTGTGTGAACACTGCTGCCTTTTCTATTTTAGTAGCTTGAAGCTGCCGTTGTTACCTGAGCATGCTGGCTTTGTGCAAGCTCCTCTTTCTTGCGTTTCATGAGCTCTTTTCTCAGCTCTTTTGGTGCTTTCTCCACTTCACACACAACCTACAGTGTATACAAGCATGCAGAAGGTGGCCAAAAGAACACTTTTTCTCCACAGAAAAGCATCACTGTGAACACAGGACATGCAGGGGAAGCGCTAGAGGGAGTGGGAAGCGTGCATGACATCGGTGGCAGGGGGGTTAGTTTAGTGAAAAGAGCTTAATGAAAAGAGAAGGAAGAAGATGTGGTTTACGGATGCCAGCGCAGCGCGGAAAGGAGGTTTGTGCTAGCCTCTTTTCACATGCAAGCACTGCCCAGAGCTCTCAGAAAGGACAGGTTCCTCCTCGCCTTCTCACACCTTTCTCAAGAGGAGAGAAAACCACCACCTGCAGAAGCAGCATTTTCTTGAAGCACTACAGCAGAAGGACTACAGAGTACGTTTACCTCGTGGGAATGGTTAGAAGTTTAAAACAACTTCCACTGAAAACCAGCTTTTTCTGACACTGTCTCAAACGTGAATTTATAAGACACTAATATTACCTTCAACCATAAATGCCACTTACACAGGTTATGTTCTCAAAACAATCATACAAGCAAATAAAATACGAATCGGTTTTATGTGTTTAACCACCAAGCATGTTGGACATGGTTTAGTGTTTGATAGGAATGGTTGGACTCGATGATCCGATGGGTCTCTTCCAACCTGGTTGTTCTATGATTCTATGTTTTCAAGAAACTTTTCACGCTGGAATGGGACGTGTTTCAGGCCAAGGTGAATTAAACTAGATTAGCAGAAAGACTCTAAATATATCCTGGCTCAATCAACTATTAATCTGCTAATTTGTCAACGTGGTGTTTATTTTTAAGAATTATAAAAATATAACACTGCTCCAGTAGAGCATGAGCAGTTTGAGAGCACCAGCTGCATTTTTCTTTGAACTGTAAATCGCCTCCTCAAGCTTTAAAAACAAAACTGTGCACCCGAAACCAAATGTCTGTTTGCTTAATAGTGGAAGCATCGTCAGAAAACAGAGTCCAAATCACCACAAGCTACTCATGTTTCCATGAAAGAACCGCTTTTTAGCTCAGAGCAACACGTAAAATTCTTCCCGCTTCCCATGTAGGACCCAACCACCAGTAATCAGAGAGAGACTCAAAAATGCAAGAGGTACCGCAAAAGAAAAAAAAATAAAATTGTTATTTACATATGAGCAGATGGTTCAAACTGAATACAACTTCTATTTTTTAATGTACTACAGGCTCATTCTATGCAAAAGCACAGACAGTAGAGATTTCTAAAGAGATCTTTGTGAGTCTAGTAACTATTAGCGCAAACATCGGAGCCATTTATACACAAGCAAGCGCTACACAGTTGATCTGAAAAATGAAATAAAACAGCTTTTAAGATGCAAAATCGCATCAACTGTTCTTACCCTAATAAAAGCAAATTAGCATCACAAGGTGTCCATGTCGAATGTCACTCATTTTTCCTTAACTTCATGTCAAATATGTAAAAGATTTTAGGCAATCCAGGCTTTTCTCTTCTTTTTGAGTTAAAAAAATAAATCTGTATAACTGCTGTGACTTCATATAAAGGAATTCCACAGCAACAGTAGCACATTCAATAAAGATCTAACAAATTAACAAACCTCTCCCTCCCCAGTCTCTGGAATTTAAATGCTTTTCAGTAGTAAACAAGATCATGTTCTTTCCTTCTCAATTCTAATTTAAGAACTGTTTAGGTAAATAGCTGGATTTGTTTAAAGTAAAAATCTCAGATATCTTCCACCATCTTTAGTTATATAATTTTTTCTTGTTTTAGCATCTGAGAAAAAACTATTTTATTGAAGATTCTATGAAAAATGAGGTCTTCTAATGTGGTGATGTTTTCTAGATTAAGTCAATACCCAAGTCTTCCTTGTTAGCTGTTTGTATTTCACTTTAGGCACTAAACCAAAAGAAAACTAATTGCTAGTAAACCTGCCAGAACTCAATATAGCAGGAGGTTGACAAGGCTCCTGCAAGAGCTAATCTCAACGGTTTGCTATACCTGTACTCCTTATTTTCTGTATTATAATAGTCTCTTACCTCCTTCTTCTTGTTCTTCAGCATGTTCTGGAATTTGGACAACTCCTTCTCTTGCTCTGCTTTAATGCGTTTCGCTTCATCGCGTAAACGATTGGTGTGTTCCTGTTCCAAGCGCTCTATTGTCTGCTTCTGCTGCTTTTCTAGATTTTCTATTTCTTGGTCATATTGTCGCTTTTTATTCTGTTAAAAAAAAAAAAAAAAAAGAGGTCAAATCATTTTTGAGAACTATATTCTGTTCAGTGAAGCTGAGGTTGGTCACGATGAACTGAGGGACATGGTTTAGTGTTTGATGGGAATGGTTGGACTTGATGATCCGGTGGGTCTCTTCCAACCTGGTTGTTCTATGATTCTATGAAATGTTCCCACAGGTGACTTACAGCATGGAAGTTGGACACCCCACAATGGAAAATATTGCCATTTATTAATAAGAATGAGAATAAGAACTAAGCTGTAGCCATTGTAAAAGGAAACACCTGATTGCTGCTAGTCCTATTCCGCCTGCTCCATCACAGTGTCATGTTTTAAGATATTTTAAAACCCAGAAACTCACTGTCATTTCCTGTTCAAAACGTCTGTACATCTGTTCTCGCTGCTGCAGAAGCTTGTTACTGAGTTGCTGTTGGGCTCTCTGCTCCTCTTTCTGAAGAAGTCTTAGCTCCCTTAGCTCCTGACGTCTAATAATGAAAAAACCCAATTAATACTGATAGGTAAACAGAAGTAGTAGAGAATTATGAAAGACAAAAAATGTATCTACAACTTAGGTCCAGTAGAACTGTTATGAAATTTATTGTCTTATTAAGAAACACTTTGTGCTCTTTTCTACTAACAAAATAATTGAAATTAATCCCCTAATATTACATTAATCCCATAATATTACAGGCCTTATGAGGATTGGCGGAGAGAGTTGGGGTTTTTTATCTGGAGGAGGCTGAGGGGAGACCTCATTGCTCTCTACAACTCCCTGGAAGGAGGTTGTGGAGAGGAGGGAGCTGGGCTCTTCTCCCAAGGGACAGGACAAGAGGGAATGGCCTTAAGCTCCACCAGAGGAGTTTCACACTGGACATTAGGAAAAAGTATTTCCCAGAATGGGTCACTGGGCAGTGGCAGAGGCTGCCCAGGGAGGGGGTTGAGTCACCTTCCCTGAAGAGGTTTAAGGGACAGGTAGACGAGGTGCTGAGGTGCATGGTTTAGTGTTCGATAGGAATGGTTGGACTCGATGATCCGATGGGTCTTTTCCAACCTGTCCTATGATTCTATGATTAGCTCCCTTCTTTTAATCAAAGTAAAAAAACATTAGCTACCAATGTCTTGTAAATTTTACTTTTAAAAGCACTTACCGTAAAAATCGCATTTCTTCACTCTTTGAGTCATTTTCAGTAACTATTTTTGAGGTGGTTACACTCACTTCTACTCCGTCAACAACAAACTTCCGAGTTTTCTTTAAAGTTTTCTTCTGCCTTCTCGTTTCCTGAAAAAGCATTGGTGAGTTATCCTGTATTTACTTAAGTTATAGGCTTTCCTCTCTTTTTTATTAATATTAAATTACTTCGAATATTTCTGTGACTGCCTAATGTACAGCAGGCAGGAGCCTTTCTGGCCTATTAGGTACCTCACTAATCAAGAGAAACTTGGAAAATTCTATTGTACTGAGACTTTCTCTAGTCGGCAAAGGAAAACTGTAATTATTGACCATCTCCATTGCCAGACAAAAAGAATTCTAGATAAACCCTGAACAGAGTGATGCCATTTTATTTTTAAAAGCTGAAGACAGTTGCAATCGTTGCTTCCTTTTGACTATAATTTTCACAGTCATCAAAAAGAGATATTTAATTCTGAAAAACGGGTCTGAAACAGAATATCAATTAACTCACGTACTTACTCCTGCTTTGGAAAAAATCAAATGAGTTTAACACCATTAAATTTCCCGTTATATGCTAAGTCTACATGTTCTAAATGCAATTATGCAATAAAACACTAATTATCAGCTCTGTAGCTTCAAGCTTTGCCACATAACTACAAAAATGCAATTTTGAATACTACGATTTCTATGAAATTTTATATTCCCCACTATCATATGAGTTTCTCACTCAATTTTCTTTGTTGCGAAGGTCAAATGTGGAGATAATTTTAGAATTTTATATAAAAATACATGACTGCTCATACTTACCTGTAAGGATATCGATCCAGTCTCTTTGTTCTTACTAAGGAAACTAGATATCGACAGGTTCAAATCAATGCTGCTATTATCAGCCGTTGAGCCAGTGCCTGAATCCGCATCATTTTCCTTCAAATTCTCCAATTCTAGCTGCTGTAAAGTTTCGGTATTGTCCTGGTTATCTGCTTTGACTTTCTCATTTTCATCAGCACTAATACTAATACTGGGGACTGGAGCGACTTCAGAGTCTTCAGTGTGTTTACCGGCAGCATCTTGAAGCTTATTCTTCGTTATTTCATCAGAAGTAACTTCCGAAGGTTCTTTGTCTACCTGAATATTATTTTCCTGGATATTCTCAGGTCTGCACTCTTCTGAGTTTTGGTCCACGCCAGCCAGTTTATCCACTCCTTTACTGGAAATATCCTCAGGTTTGCTCTGTGCTGCCTTCTGGTCTACGTCGTCTTTTCCAGAGTCTTTGATCTCCGTTGCCTCCATGCTGCTTATGTGACAAATATCCTCATTTTCACTTTCTGCCAGTTTCTTGTCTACTTTGATCACTTTATCTTGGCTTTCTGATCGAGCCTCTTCAGAGCTGATTATCTCATGGACCTGCTTAGCCTGACTTCCCACTGGCTTATCCTCTGTCTCAGGTATTTTATCCCCCTCGCTGATCCCTGTTTCAGCGATACCACCTATCTCCTTATTGTTGTCAATTCCAGGCTTTATTAGTTCCTTTTCTTCATCAGCCACTTTATCTGCAGCATTAGGTAGAGTTTCTGCAGTGGTGTCTAAGATTGCCTCTTGCTGACTTCCATCTTTATCTTTCTTCTCCTCCGCGGTACTTTCTGCAGGGACCTTTTCTCCCTCACCTTCTGAGGGACCCGTTCTACTTTCCTTCTCTTCTTTTTCACCAGTTTCCCTAGAAATGGCTTCTTCAGTTTCCACACTATTTTCAGCTGCGGCTACTATTTTCGGTTTATCATCTTCTATCTGTTCATTCCCCACATCACTTTCTTTCTCTGTTTTCAGGCTAGGTTGATCCTTTACTTCTGATTTTGCTGCAGCATCAAGTTCTTTCCCTCCTTTCTGGGGTTCTGTAGCTTCGTGTGCCTCTTCCGGGCTTTCTCTAGTCTTTTCAGCCGACGGTAGTTTGACTTGCTCATCTTCAGCCACTGGCACAGAACCATTCTGCACCTTCACATCACCAACAGCACCATCACATACGCTATCAGCTGTTTTCCTAAATTTAGTGTCCTCCGATTCATCTGGAAATACAGTGCTGGCTTTGTCCTCCACTGCATTATTTTCTGTCTTCTCAGAAAGAGATTCCAGGACAGAGGCATTCTGTGAAATTTTATCCTCTTCAGAGCTGGCAATACTAAGGTCGGAGGACGCACGCTTGTCTGCAGGTAACTGCTAAAAAATTCAAGGAAGAAAAACATTTAATCATTACAGGAGAGTTCTGCTGAGGAATACCTGAGCAGAGATGAATTTTTATTTGCAGGTGGTGTTACCCGAATTTCACAATCGGAGTACTTCATGTGGTACTACCACAAAGCAAACTGCAGACAGGCTTTGAACAGAACAGTTTCAAAGAACCCTCTTCTATTGCTCATAATTTAATAAAATACACGCCGATAGAATGAAAAGGATCAAAGTCAGCCCTCTGCCTCACACTTCACGGAATCTTCATGTTTTTTTCCAAACATGTTGCTTTTCTTTATTAGCTCAGTTCCCACTAATCCCACCTACAGCTGGATTTGAAAGACACATCTTTGTGCCTCTCCAGCTAGGAAGAAGCTTTATAAATAACTTTAGTTGGTGTAGCATTGATAAAAATGCAATACTAAGACTCGTTCAGTTTCATCTAAAATGAATATCTTTCCTTAAGTTCATTTAAAATGCCTGAAAGATATGGTTTGTTTTTTAATCAATGTGAAACTCCATTAAAATGGTGAAAACCTCCAGCAGATTTGAGTAAGTGGCAACATGGCACTAGACCAGAAACAGTTACAGAGCTGTGAAAATTGCTACTGCTGGAATATGAACGGAAGTTATCGGATTACATACAGACGTACAAAAGAAGATACCAATAATCATTTTATCCATAACTGTCCTTTCACTCTTCAAAGTGACTGTGATAACTGTATTTACAGTTAGGACCCTGTAATTTGCAGATCAGGCTTCTGATTTGCCATTAGGAACATACTAGTTTAGCTACTCTAACAAGCACAGATGGGTTTGATCGTGTATTTCTTACCTTAAGGTTTTCCCAAGCACACAGAAAATAATTCCTTTTAAGTCAAAAGCACATTTAAAATATTTCTTCATGTAATTTTTGTGCAAGTAGATTGCTGATCTCCAAGCAGTTTTTAAAACTACCACAAGCAGATCACGTAAAGGCATTTACCAGGAGAGTTTCCTCTCCTGCTGTTTGTGTCAAGAGACTGAAATGAGCCCCAGGGTGGTTTTTTCCAACCCTCCTGGGGGATGATGGATTAGCAGCTAATCTGCAGAGGGAGGTGGTAAATTATGGGAAAATTTGCTTATTTTTTTCTTTTTTTCCTGACAGACACTGCAAAAACTCAAATTTAGATTACAGCACAATGGTCACACACCTTCCTCATGTTCTAAGTACCTTATGGAATACAAACATAGACTTACTCATTTATCTAGTCACTTTAGCTTAAAATCATATTATATAATGTCTGATATACATAATATATTCTTTCTAAAATTCTATGCTAAATATACATATAAAAATAAATTAAGACAAGATTCTTTATCAGCTATTTTTAGTTCTTAAGGAGTTTAAGAACATGTTGAATTTGAAAGTGCTGATTACTTATCTTGTAATACGGTTATAGGACATTTATGTTGTTATTCTCGGAAGACTCAATGCAAAGGTCACACAGTACATCAGAAACTGACTTCTCCATAGAAACTGGTGACTGAAGCTAGTTGCATATTTGAAAAAGTTAAATTTTAAACTGACCAGAGAATTGTCCGTTTCTTCTTCTTCATCCTCATCTTTACCATCTTCAACTTCTTCTGTAACTTCAGCCTTAGCTTCTGCAATCAATTCTCTTATTGGTTTATTGGACGTAACAGTAACAAATGGATGCTTGAGAAAATAAAAAAAAAAAAGCAAAATATTAAGTGAAATGTTATTTTGTCTCTCTCAGACTTCAAGATTCACAGTTATATTAATCTAAACTGTCTTCATGTACTATTTTTCTGCAAGAAAAACATTTGTATTCAAATACACTGTGTAAATCATAGAATCACAGAACAACCAGGTTGGAAGAGACTCACTGGATCACTGAGTCCAACCATTCCTATCAAATAGTCTAACAAACTTGCTAAAACCACAAATAATCCATTTTTACTGACCTGTTTCATAATCCAAAGAAACGAAGTAGAAAGGTTTTTTAAGAGCTTATTTTTCCTGGAAGTGGGTTTCATTTCCTTTCACTTCCCCCATTAAATTATCTTGTGATGAGCTTTAAATAGAAATATTCTTTCTAGAAGAAGCTGGCCTTGTCTTTAGAATAATTTTTCTCAACAAGGACACAGAAACCGACATTTTCCTTTAAGAGAAAACAGCTACGTCTTCTCCTACGGTCTGAATCTTCTTTCTCTGCTTGGCCCTGCTGCTTAAATCTATTGCACATATGCCGGATGTATTCTGGATAAAGTAAATTCATGCTGACGCTAAACAGAACCAAGAGCATCCAGCCACATCCAGTCCTGTTGAGCTGTTGTGCAGTGACAGCATTACAGGGGAAGGCTGAGCACTAAAGCTTTTAAAACACCTGTCAGCAATTGGCTGCTTATGGAAACAGCTCCTTCAGTCATTAGAAGCATCAAGGTATAATTTAAATACTCATGCGAACTAGTTAGTTATATTACATCAAAATATGTAAACAAAAAAAATTTATCTGCCCTTCGTATCATTTAATCGGCTTTTACCAAATAGGGATCAACGGAACAATGTTAAAACAGATTGTGTCTGAGCACTTGACGTGAAGTTATTTAACGAGCTACGACGCTACTAACCTGCTTTAAAAAAAACCCAACAAAATATGTTTTCCTTTAAACATAGTTCTGAACAATTCTTCCTACCTGTAGAAGCTGATTTGCGCTCCACCTTGCATCCACATTCTTTTCCAAGCATTTCTTCAGAAAATCTTTAAAATCTGATGACCTACACAAAAAACAAACAGGTTTTTCTTCTGTCTTGACATCAGACTCGTGCAAAGGGAATTACTCTTTTGCTTTCGCATGCACCTAAACTGCAGCTCCAGGTCCTGCTATTGATTTAGAAAAACACAAAGATAGTACAGGAATCCAAAAAACCAGTGCAGGACAAAGAAAATCCTTGAAATGTTTTTCCATTTACATAAGTTTACTTTTGGCTCTGGATTTATAACACATCCCATCTGCTACATAACTAACTGAATTGCAAAGATATTAAAATGACCAAACAGACAATGTTTTTTAATATGTTTTCTCAGCACAGAAATACCTTAGTCTCCCTTGATTCTTTTTCAGATGGTCTTCAGATCTCTTACTGCATTTCTAAAAAGCTTTTTTACGTGTTTTAATGCAAAACCTACAAAATATTTCAGTATAAAAGCTTCAATATAGAACAGTAACAAGAAGTGCATAGTCCCAACTGTATAAGGATATATATACACATATGTACAAACATATAGAGAATATGTACGTGACTTTATGCATAAAGCTAGTGCCATAAAGTTCAGGATGAATGTAAATTTAGCACATTTACTACATGCAAAATCTACAAACTGGGTTGAGAAAGTTGTGAATAAATCACTAACCATTTTGAAGGCTGCGCTAACGTAGGCGGATCAGATTTTGCTATTTTCAGAAGCACTCGCATCGGATTTAATTCATGATGAGGGGGCTCGATTTGAGCCATTTCTATTAAAGTAATGCCAAGGGACCAAATATCAGCTTTGTAATCGTATGGCCTGTCTTTAGAGGTCTCGCACATTACTACTTCTGGAGCCATCCTGCAAAGAGAATGATGAAACTCAGATTAGAAAAAGCACTCTTATCTCTTCTGTAAAAAGGTTCTAAAGAGGTAAGTTCTCTGTAGAACTTTAAGAAGCCCATTCTACTTTCACTTAATACATTTACACGAGGTTGTATCAAGCCTGTAGCATTAGCAAAGGTAATATTAGGATATTAGTTCATATTAAAACTTACCAATATGGGGTACCGATAAAAGAATCTCTTCTTTGTATTGTCCTTGTGTTTTTAGCCGATACTCCAAAATCCGCTTAAAGCAAACAGTAAAATGTTATTAGGAGGGTGGTAGAAAAAATATTGTATTTTTACAACTGTCAGAATGTATTCTGTGTTTCACAATTGTCTTTTAAAAACGTTGGATGTTCCAGAGCAAACATCCTGCAGCATAGCACAGAATCATAGAACAACCAGGTTGGAAGAGACCCACAGGATCATCGAGTCCAACCGTTCCTATCGAGCACATAACTGAACACATCAATAAACATATATCGAAGAAAGATTATCCTCCACACTAAAAAAAGCAATGCTACCAATAAGATGTAGGGACAAGACCAATGCATGAATTTACTGGAGGAGTAAGCAGGTTATATTATTTAAAAAATAATTTCTTTAGCCTATGAAAGCTGTAGTCCCAAGAAACAACATGTCAGCACTTGCATTAATTCTACAACCCATCCAACTTTTAACTTCAGGATTCAAATTCTCATAAAGCCAAATTTTCCCTCTTATGTGTTTTTTTCCATGTGACTTTTCACTTTATGTTAAATATCTGAAAGTTCATGTGCACCTTTCATGTTACATCCAACCAAAAATCAACTTGATCTTTGCAATTAATACTGTTTGGCTATAAAGAATTACATTTCTCACTTCAAAAAAAAAAAAGGATGACTTTTAAACAAGTGTTATATGTTTAATACAAAGGTAATTTTTTAATGAATAGCTAGATATTAAAGCAAAGGGACAGAAGTGCCATATGATGTCATCTTTAATCTGTACAAAATTACTTGATGGGCTCAACAGTTGAGAAGCCTAATTTTGTAGTGTGGAAAAGAAATTAAGGATTAAGAGAGCTATTTGTTCAAACGCAAAATCTGAAATTTTGGGGGACTAGAGATAGGGAAATAATGGAGCTCCAATTCTCATCAAACCAAAATGCAGTGAAGGAATTTGCAGCTCACATATTTATAAAACAAGGTATTATCTACTTTTTTTTGTATACCAGAAGCAAAATTCAAATTGTTGAAAAGGAGCAATGTGTTTTTCCAAGGAGTACTGTACAGTTTCCTAAACTAAAGTAAGTCTTTTCTTTACAAATCTTAATTAGCAGACCTGAATACATCACTGAACACTTGTGTGGAAGAAATCTTCCTGTGGTCTGAACTGCAAAGCAGAATCTTGTATGTCATCTAAGCTTGATAAAAGCTCAAAATAGAATCATAGAATCATAGAATCACTAGGTTGGAAGAGACCCACTAGATCATTGAGTCCAACCATTCCTATCAAACACTAAACCATGTCCCTCAGCACCTCGTCCACCTGGCCCTTAAACCCCTCCAGGGAAGGTGACTCAACCCCCTCCCTGGGCAGCCTCTGACACTGACCAATGACCCTTTCTGTGAAAATTTTTTTCCTAATATCCAGCCTGAACCTCCCCTGGCAGAGCTTGAGGCCATTCCCTCTCATCCTGTCCCATGTCCCTTGGGAGAAGAGTCCAGCTCCCTCCTCTCCACAACCTCCTTTCAGGGAGTTGGAGAGAGCAATGAGGTCTCCCCTCAGCCTCCTCTTCTCCAGGATAAACACCCCCAGCTCTCTCAGTCACTCCTCTTCTTCTCCAGCCCCTTCCCCAGCTTCGTTGCTCTTCTCTGGACTCGCTCCAGAGCTTCAACATCTTATGGTGAGAGGCCCAAAATAGTTCCAGTCCATATGAGGAAGGTCAGAGTAAGGCAAATAAAATGAACAGAAACTAATGATTCTCTCCCTGACCATGAGACTCTTGCTAGGAGAGTTACTGTTTTTTTACAGTAGTGCTAAGAAATTAAGATGGTGGTTCCATTGCTTTTATAAATAAGGCCTATAATATACTGACTTCATCACTATATCTTCAGGCTTCCAAGAGAAGCCGAAATATTAAGGTTACCTGTACTTTGCAGATGATGAAACGCACATAACAAGTATGTGTGCGCAAAGGAATCCATGAAAAAATCACAGATACACCACATTGCTCGACCTAGCAAAGCCCATTTTTAAATATTCTCAACTACTCAACAGAGATGATGCACTATACCTTGTAGAAACACTGCGACCAATACAAGTTATAGATCTATTAGTGAGTATGATGACATCTTGTATAAGTTTAGAAGCAATATCTGTAGTAAAGCTGGTAATTTATATCCCCAGCTCACTGCGATGATCTGATGCACCTTACCCTTTACCCTCTGTGAACTCTGTATCCAAAAATGCATATTTTTACACTGATATTTTAACAGATAAATACTGAACTCTGCCAAACTGCAGCCTAAGGAAAAGAGAGTAATAAGATCACATCAAGCTCTGGGAAAGACCTTCATACGCAACACGCTTACCTAGCTTAATGTCTCCATCTAACGTGAAAAGAATATTTCCAGCTTTTAGATCTCTGTGGATGATCTTATTTTCATGCAAGTAGTTCAACGCTTCCAACGTCTGCCTGCACACCACTTTGATCTGCGGCTCCGTTAATGGCCTTTCAAGCTCTACAACACAAAGAGATAGAAAAGAACTCAACATTTTTGCATTTTATGTTGTTTTCACAGCAATCAGGATGGAGATATATGTGAAAATTAATCAATCTGACAAATTGTGAATGCTTCTGTCTTAAAAATCTCATCCCTTGTACCCCAAACCCTCCTCAAACTATGCAAACCTACACAGATTAGTTCTTTCCTATAATACACTGACTTGACAAAGAACAACAGAACAACCAGGTTGGAAGGGACCCATCGGATCTTCTAGTCCAACCATTCCTATCTAACACTAAATCAAGTCCCTCAGGAGCTCACCCACCCGTGCCTTAAACCCCTCCAGGGAAGGTGGATCAACCACCTCCCTGGGCAGCCTGTTCCAATGCCCAATGACCCTCTGTGTGAAAAACCTCCTCCTAATCTCCAGCCTAAATCTCCCCTGGCGGAGCTTGAGGCCATTCCCTCTCGTCGTGTCCCCTGTCACTTGGGAGAAGAGGCCAGTTCCCTCCTCTCTACAACCTCCTTTCAGGGAGTTATAGAGAGTAATGAGGTCTCCTCTCAGCCTCCTCTTCTCCAGGCTAAACAACCCCAGCTCTCTCAGTCACTCCTCATAGGGTCTGTTCTCCAGCCCCTTCACCAGCCTCATTGCTCTTCTCTGGACTTGGTCCAGAGCCTCAACATCCTTCTTGTGCTGAGAGGCCCAGAACTGGACACAATATTCAAGGAGCGGCCTCACCAGTGCTGAATACAGAGGGAGAACAGATCTTTACTTAGTAGTATTAGCATTCACCTATTTTGCAGAATAAACACAGAGATTTCTAACTTTAACTTGATGCAATATAAAAAATTATCAAAATTTAATTTGGAATATGGCAGGGGAAGGAGAAGAGTGAGATCTTGAAAAGACCTTATATAAATTCTAACAACAAAGAGCTCCACAAGCATAAGAAAACAACATCACATTCACTTAACGGATCAACACGAAAATGTTTTGAAAAGTAAATAAACACCTAAAAAATTAGATAAAATTAACTTCACTCAAGTGATAATGTCCATAGATATAGGTTTAAATGCTAATTTAAAAGCACCAATATTCAACACATAAAAAATTATATAATTTTAAGATGTCAGTAAGTTTATTATTTGAAACAAATTATTTACCCAGCATTACTGCATCTACGGCTCCACCTGCACAAAATTCGATGAGGATCTGTATATAAAACACAAACAAAGTCACAAATTAATTAGTTCTACTAAACCGAACCACTGATTAAGGGAGCATTATTTCACCAAACTCTGCAAAATATTGATATTGTTAACGAGCTAAAAGCAGGGTTGTGCTGATCAAGACAATTATTCGAGAAATGCTTGGAGATGCTCAGACAAAAGTTTTATTCTAAAGCTAAAGTTGCATAATAAAACTTATACAACATAATAAAACAGCTTGAATCTGACTTGTAATGTGATTTACATAATCCCTGCAAACTCATTTCTCAATTATTAAACAGTACATCTACAGTATAACATACTTTGGCTTTTCAGTCAGAGAGAAGAGCTACTTAATTTTCCTGCAGCAGATGTTATCTCCTGTATTGATTCAGATGAGATGAAAATATGGAAGAAATATATCTTCAAGTTACAAAAAACAAGTAAATGCAGGTATTTCCATTATTTTTCCTCCATTTTCACCGACACCTACAAGATATCAAGGCTTTTATCCCAGAATCTAACAGCACTAGGAGAACTCCCATCTCCAGTTCTCAGTTTCCATTTGAAATAAAAATAAACTGCAACAGTTTCGGGGCAGAAACTGGATGAACACATAGGATGGAAAGAATAAACCAAGGAGAAAATGGGTAGAAAAAGCGAATGAGGAGGGCAAGAAAGAAAAAAGATCATCCAAGACTGACACCACACCTTTCCTTATGTCTTTTTCTACTTTGATTTGAACACTACATTATAAATTTCAGTCTGACGGCTAACGAGTACTTCTTGTCAGAATCCTAACAGTCAATATTCTGCGAAATATCTTATTTTTATCTTCAGAGTACTTTTAAAATCAGACTGTAATTGCACATGGAAGAGGAAACCTCAAATTATACCTTATTTATCCACTTATGCTACATATTACTTCAAATTACTATTCTAATTAACCATCACAACAATTGTAGTAACAAATGTATTATATAATGCTCTGCTTTGTATATCTTTTAAAGCATTGTTCCATTTACACGTTCTGCATATCTACTGCCAAGTAAGTTAAGCGTGGCAGAGAGAAATTATTTATTTACATTCTCTAAAATTTGCTGTTAGATCTCAAAGGCCTCTCTGGGAAAGACACTGTATTTCTAAAACAGGACAGCAAAAACATATTTTATGTCCAGCTATCTTTTTTTTTACCTCCCACTGAATTCTGTTTACTTACCACATCACTACAACCTTCCCTTTGCTGCTTTCATGTCTCTGTATTTCATTGTAACTATTTTGATAGGAATGGTTAGACTTGATGATCTGGTGGGTCTCTTCCAACCTGGTGATTCTATGATTCTATAATTCTATTTATCTACAATTTTGTTTTCAAATTATTCACTCCTTTTCTGCCAGCAAAGCAGAAAACTCAGTTTCATACTCTGCCCTCATGCATACTGGCCTTCATGCTGACCTTTATGTATGAAATATTTTCATTATTCCACTATGTTATACAACATCCCTTTTCTCTGCATTAATAGAATCATAGAATAACCAGACTGGAAGAGACCCATCGGATCCTCGAGTTCAAAAAGATCACAGAGTTCCCATAAAGCTTATCAAAACAAATCTATAGCAGGAAATACTGTCGCACACCTTCACTGTTTTCATGCTTAAAGGTTAAAGCATATTTGTAAGACTTATTTTCTTTTATTCCTTTTAGGTATCTTTTTTAATTATAATCTTTATAAGAAACCCCCAATATATATTCTTTGTACCATTCCAAAATCATTTAGAAATATTGCACCAGATGACTTAGAAGAAAAATTGTATTTTCATAGGTAAAGTGCACAAGATACAGCTGGAGAGTGATGTACAGTCATATGTTTGTCCACTATATTTCTATGTAGAAGTATCTAGATGTAGAGTAAATTAATTATTGCTCAAGTTCTGGTAAACTGTCCTTCGTGGAGGTACTAATCAATTCATTTATATCTAAAATGTAAGCTTCAAAGGCTTACCTTTTCAGCACATCATTTATTTTTCAGTTGTAGACCCTGAATCTCACTCCAAACTGTGCTAATGTATTAAAATCTGAGTCACATTGTTACATCAAGCACTAAGAAATCTCTCTATACACCAAAGCAAACTGCTAATTTCGAATTTTTTGATTCAAACTGCTGTCCAAATGACTCAGTGTAGCTCAGTTTTACAGTGACGGCTTCCTAAAAGTCTTAGTCACAATTTACAAATTAGTTCTGAAATGGAATAGTTGTCACAACAGAGAGAACTCTAAAGAAATGTGACTGGCAAATGATCTTTTAAGAAAGCCAAGACAAAAGAATGTGATTTCAATAATCTTTTGAAATAAGTAAAAGCATTCAGAGAACAAAAAACACATACCCACAGATTGTTTTCATAGTAGAAAGCATCTAGGAGCTTGACAATATTAGGGTGATCACAGGATGCTAAAATATCAATCTCAACCATGTAATCTTCAAGTTCTTCTTCTGATTTAGTATCAATCACCTTTGCCGCAGCCAGTACTTTCGTTTCTTTGTTCTGAGCCTATAAAAGAAAAGTCACAGCAAACACAAACACGTGAATTTCACTAGAAAATTGTCACCAGCAAAATAAACCAAACCACCCCCCGCTCCTTGACATTTCATACCCAACTGCCTTTGGTTTGCTTAACTATAAAACGAGAATACCTGCATATTAAAGACTAGATAAATTCTAGCAGAAAAGGGGCTCATAATTTTTCTCAAGGTCAAGAAACAATGCAAGAGAGGAATATAAACCCCCCTAAATCTTGTCACGTTCTTTAAACCACCACGCAATAAATAGTTTAGAGTCGTTGCTATTTTGTACCCTGAGATGAAGTTCTGTGCTGCTCCTCAAAACAAACTCTCTATTAACACTTGATAAGGAGTATTAAATAGCTTTTACCCTCTAATTTCTTATATTGCACCTTCTTGCCCTTCTGGCACTCCCCACATTGGGGCAGCACAGCTATTTGCAAAGCTGAGAAAACCAGAGGCTGAACCACCATCATCCAGGGGCTTCATTCCAACTCCCCCCTTGAAGAGCTGCCACATTAACATTAATTCGAGCATTTTACTCTCTTTGCTTCACAAATCCAGAAGCAATTCCATGGATGGCAACTCCACAAAGCTGAAAATACTCCAGCCCCTACCTGATCATCCACTACAGAGCTAGAACTGCTGTACAAGATAAGGTCAACTGGAGAACTAATATAATTTTGGCTTGAAAAAGAAAAGGAGAACAAGACCTTGAGTACCCAAGGGGAAAAACCCAAACCCACACATTTCTGCAATGTATTGTTATTATATTGTGTAATAATATGTACATAATGTATTACGTATTGTATTAAAACAATGTCTTGCTTTGTTTTTAAACCTAAGAAATTACAATTAAGGAGACTTATTTCAATAGCAAAAAAAAAAAAAGAAAAAAAAAAGAAAAAAAAAAGAAAACAGTTGCTGTGAATACTTATCCACAGAATATGCTGAGAAACTAATCAGGTAAAACTAGGCAAGGTGAGATTTTTCTTTTTAATTTAATATAAGGAAATATTAAACGTAGCCTATATATTACATATATCTGAGGGACATGGTTTAGTGTTTGATGGGAATGGTTGGACTTGATGATCCAGTGGGTCTCTTCCAACCTGGTGATTCTATGATTCTATATACACTTTCTAATAATTCTCTTGCAAGTTATGCTTGAAGGAACACTGTAACTTGGAATCTAGAAAACAAAAAGGTGTATTTTCTCAAGTCATCATAAAAGCACTCGTTTGTCCAGTGGTACCCTCTCACCTCTGAATAAACAAACCAACTATACATGTAAAAACCATGAAGAAAAGCTCTTGCTTTACTCCACCAAGGTTTCAACATTTAAATGAAATTTAAGGGGAAGCAGTGAGTAAGAATTCTTAAGAATCATTTCCAAGCTGACTATATTACTGCTCTCGCAGCTATAAATAATTCTCTCAGTGTGGCAAAAGGCAATAAAAGATTTAAAGATAAACATTTATGATAACAGTGAGCGAAACAGCAGTAACAGCAAAACACATTTAAAAGCACGGTGCCATCTTATGGTGAGAAGTTTTCTGTAACATTTTTATCTCAAAATTTTTATTTCCAAAACAAAAAAAAACACAACCCCAATCTTCTAAACCTCAGTGTTTGCTTTCCCATTTTTAAAAACAAAGATAAGGCATCTGTATAACATTATTCAACAAACTACTGAGTTTTCCAGCACATGCTCTAATGATAACAAGGCCTGCTTAATAACACAAACATTATTGGGTTTGGTTTCATGTTTTATAGCAGGAATGCAAGACCAACCTTCCTATTCAGGAGCTGCACTGTAAAATAAACATGAAAGGTGAAACAGATGTCTGACTCCACAATAGAACTGGACTTGGTAGCTTTATATGTGCAGAAAACTGGTTCTAAAAGCACTTTCCTCAAGAATTCAAATATTAATTGCAAATTGTTTGAAACATGCATGGCCACACACTCTCCACTGTAACTGGACAGGGATACTTAAAAAATCGTGGGGAAAAAAAACCCCTAAAATTGTGTTCTACATAAATTTCCATGTAAACGATAAAACTGCATTAACATTTTGCTTAAATAAAGCTATTTTAAACTTCTACATTAGGTTAACGATAACAGATGTGACTGTTTTCATATTCAATTTCAACTGGGGAGGGCACTTGTAAATAAGCAAGCATGACTACACGCTGGGGAGTTTGCTACATTTATAGCATATATTAACTTTTCTTCTATTGAGAGAGTACTTTGTGTTTTCATTTATCCCACATCCTTTTGCTTGAAGGAAATAGAAATCTGCTTTGAATAAGTTCCCTTTATTTCCTCCTTGCAATACCTCTATTAAAAGACTTCATTAAAAAACAGAAGTGATTACAGAGGCAGAACGATTATCTTTATGAGCATCTTAACAATTACAAACAAATCAAATGTTTGCCTTTGTTCTGGCTTGAGATAGTAAAATATTGTAGGTCTAGATCCAGACTTCTTCCAGTTCTTAAATTGCTTTACGAGCCTTTTTCCATGGGTATTTCTGAGGATTGATAAACCGTTTTAAATATACATGAAGTCGCACTTGGGAAATAAATATTTATGTATTTAAAACATTATTTTGAACATTCTTTCTGAACAAAATATTATTTGTCTCCAACCCACAATGCACTCTATATAAATCCTCCTCTATGTGCACTGCTGTAAGAAGCACATGAGAAAAATGCTCTTTTGAACTGTGTAGGGAAGGATTTTACTGCTCATGCATAAGATTTACGTAGCACTGGATTGTATGGGAAGAAAACCCCTGTGGACTGAGAGGAACAAAGAGCATTTATAGCTTTGTGTGGGCATGTTTGTTTTTTCTAGACTTGGACTGAACTCTTTCTTTGCCACATAACATTCTCCAAAGCTTGGAGGAGGAGCAAAAATGTTTTGAGTATCATATAATCAGATTCCCCAGGTTGGAAGAGACTCACGGGATCGAGTCCAATCATTCCCACACAGTCTGGATCTGTACACACTCATTTTGCATTTGGGTACACGAACGCTTAAAGCCAAATAACCATTGATGTTGTCCAGCAGTTTCTTCCTGTATTCTAGCTCTGTTCGAATACATTTCATTCTGCTTCCTTGACAGGTGATTTAAGCATCAGTCTAACACTAGAAAATCCAAACTGGTATCTTCAATGGTTTTTCTACAATGCTGCCTTAAGTGGAGACAAATAAGAAACAGGGGAGAAAGATTTCCTTTGTTTGCATTTAAAATCTCAAAAGATTCACACACAGTGGTTGAAAACTAAATTGGAATAATTAATTTCCCCAAGATCTGACTAAGGTAATGTAACAGATATTATTAAGACATGCAACAAGACATAATACTTGCCATCATTCCACTGAAAGTTCTGGATTTAAGGTTACTGCAGCAAACAATAACTTAGAGAGAGACAGTATGCACAAGGGAGCAGCAAACTGTATGTTGCAGCATGGATGGCACAGTCTTGTTAGCCAAAACCACACAGAAAAACACTCTTATTCTCCTAATTCTAAGATAAAGTACTTTTAGAAATATGGATTGCATATTTGGATGGCATTAACACCATCTCGGAAATTAGAACTTTGAAATTACCTTCTACATGTAAATCCCTCACAAACGGCAATGACACAAAATAGTAAACATCTGAAAAGTTATCAGTACAAGGAAGACTAGTAACTGCTCCCTATCAACCCCAGATTTTTATGAAGTATCATGTATCCAAACAGAAGTTCCAGAGGCAGGAGCTTTGTGAAGAGACTGATAGCAGAATATTAAAGGGCAGGTTTACTGCTTGGGCACTCAGCCAGTAAGTGGCATATTCACAGCCTCAAGACAGCAGGGAGAGCAAAGCCACCCGCCCAAAGTAACAGGATTACAGCTCAGACACAACTCAGTTGTTCATCTTTCGATGACCAATATGAGGTTTCAGCCTTGGTTGTGAGGAGCTGTTTCTGTTTCCTATCACCAGCATATGTTTCCTTCCCAAGCGTGCAGCTCCCTTCTCGTGATGCTGCATCTAAAAATTAAACATTATTTACAACTGAAAAGCGTTAAGCATGCCCTTCATCTGTTGTTCAGCCAGCCGGAAACAAAGCTGAGACGTGAGACAGAAAATTCTTCATCACCTTTCCTCCTGACGCCTGATCTCTTTTGAGACTTTATATAACCACAGCGCATGTTTTACAGGCTGCAAAACAAACCAATTAAGCAGCTTTTCCTTTCTGACTCATTCTTCTCAACAAAACTACAGTCAGAAGCAGAGATGATCAAGGTTGCCGAAAAGTGATGGGTTTTGCACGCAGGAAGCTACAATTTGATGTAATTCTGGGATTGCCAGACCTAGCTCCAGTCATGCTTTATGATGATGTCCCAGTAATCAGTCCTGAAAAACTGCCCTGATACAACACAAGAGATGCTTCTCACAGCTATCAGAAAGCTCTCAGGCTTTCTTAGAATCACAGAATCATAGAATCATAGAATAACGAGGCTGGAAGAGACCCATCGGATCATCAAGTTCAACCATTCCTGTCAAACACATGAACCACGGTTCATTTCAGACTTCAACAGCTTGATCAAATCATAGAATCATAGAATTATCAGGTTGGAAGAGATCCACCAGATCATTGAGTCCCACCATTCCTATCAAAATAAATAAATAAATCCATAAGAAGTAGTGTGACCCACGGGAAAACCTACCCTGGACTTAGTTTTGTTCAGATTCATTATACTATATTTAACATTGTCCTGTGCATTCTGTAACTAAAACTGCACGATTGACCAGTATCAAGTGTTAAAACATTTTTTCAGAAAATGAAAATGTGTTCTTTTTTAGTGAAGTTTAGGGAAAAAAACAACAACCTGCTTCAGCTAATGAGATAAAAGGAAGCATTGATAGGAATTGATAGGAATGGTTGGACTCAATGATCCGGTGGGTCTCTTCCAACCTGGTGATTCTATGATTCATTTATTCCAACACTGAATGCTGAAAAATGTAATTAAAACTACCAGGTTGAATTCAAGAGCACAAGAGCTACCTCTGCAAGATTAAACTAGTTTTAAAATGTATCACAAGTCTGGCCACTGATTACTGGAAGCTACCATGAGCCACTCATTTCAAAGAACCTGTTATCTTGCACTAGTCTGCACTGCACAGTATTAGAAAACGCAGCAAAAAAACCCCCGACTCAGATAATTTCTTTTTTTTTTTGTTTAAATATACATATGATTGGCCCAAGGAATTCAAAACCAGCAGCTATACCTGCTAAAACTTGTTGAAGTGACTGTTACAAAAGAACCAGAAGACGCTGATGGTATCTACCAGGGGAGATAATACACCCTTAAACTACAGCTGATCAGCCAAAGTGCTTCCCTGCCTGCACAATGTCTCATAACCACCTACTGCACCATGTCCTCCACTTAAGGCACATTTAGTGTCAGGGAAAAAAATACTGAGATAGAAATGTCGATAGAAGTTTGATAGGGATGGTTGGACTCGATGATCCAGTGGGTCTCTTCCAACCTGGTTATTCTATGGTTCTACGATTCTAAGTGCCTGTACTCCCTACAAGCAAACAATATTACTAACAAAGTGGAGCCAAGATTTCAGCTCAGAGCCTTGAAGTGCATCTTCATGATGCTGTGGTCTGGTGCAGCCTTGTGGCCACACCAGTTTTGGAGTAGTTTCCATGACAACTTCACTCTTTTAACATTATCCTCGTACTCTGTATTTACTGTGGTTCTCCTGCTTCCTCCATGGTTGGTTTTCAAGGATTCCACAAGTTATTTTTGGGAGTGGTATGGGATGTAACTTTCATGTTTAACCTCATGACTGCCTTTAGGTATTTTCATGGATTCTGTGGTATTTTGCATAGTACCTAAGCAGAGTTCCCATCCTGGCTCATGCATTGTCACTGAAATCAGAAGGAATTTTCATATGTATATTCATAGAATCATAGAACAACCAGGTTGGAAGAGACCCATCGGATTATTGAGTCCAACCACTCCTATCAAACACTAAACATTCGAAAAACATCACAGCTGAACTGGCAAATACTGTCCTTTAGAGGAACCTTTAACTGGAATAGTCCTTTAGATGAATCTTAAGAGGAGATTATATCACATTTTTCACATCATTGTCCTTCTTTAAAGCAAATCCTTTTAAAAAACCAGAATAAAAATAAGGAAAAAAAGCTAAGCTTCAGCAAGAAAACCTCCAAAAATATGCTATGTCATTTTATAACAACACTTCATTATTTTCCTTTTTCTTGTTGCATGATAGTTCACATAAAAGCAACAAAGAAAACCAGATGAAAATATTGGGCAAACACTTGTCACTTAAGCAGTAAGTGATGTCAGAGGTAAGTGCAAAGTATTTTTTCCTAAATTCAGTTGCATCTGTACGTACTACTTGCAAAAGTAGCACCTAAAACCACATTTCTCCATTACAATTAACTCTTGAAGAGGGGAGATGTGACAAATTAATATATATCCCTGCAGTACTAAGCTGCTTTGCCAGTGCCTTTAATCAGCACAGGGCAGAGCAGTTGCCAGCAGAGGTTTTCTCCGTTTTATCCAGCACCAGATAATATCAGACTTAAATCTTGCCAGGAAATTACATATATTCCAGTTATTAATTAAGTATTGTGCCATTAGGACAAAACAAAAAAACATAGTGCTTACTGCTTACTAATTTACAAGTCTATTTTAGTCCTTACAGCTTAAAATTAAGCTTACTCCAGCAAGAAAAACTCATTAATTCCAGACGCAATTAATAATTTTCCAAGAAACAATACCAAGAAATAATTTCTAATCAAACAGCAACTGCTGTAGTCCAGCTGTTCACTGGATTTGCTTTGAAAACAACCAACAAATCAGAGTTGAAGCTGCCTCCAGACTGCTGTTTTTCATAAAGGAATCACACTGCCACGTCGATACTCGAGAATTTTATTATCTGTTATTAATACTTTTATGATTCGTGTGAACACAAGAGTTAGGAAATCTTTGATTCCTTTACTTGAGTAAAGCAAGGGGAGGATTCTATATTACAATCTCGCTTGATATCATTTAACAGCTGTAATAATGCTTCAGTTCACTTCAGCTCCGAGAGCCAGCATTACTCCTGTTGACATCTTTTCCCAGGGAGATATCTAGAGCTGTAAAAGCAAACTCTGCAGCTTTTTTTTTTTTGCAAACAGATCTACCACAGAGCATTTTGGCTTCGCGTAGCACCAAGTCATTTTGTTTACTAGCACTTTACAGATTACATAGTGCACATTCACAGACGTGCACGTATCAACTTAGGAGACTTTATTTAAAAAAAAAACCAGAAAGGGCTATGTCAAACCCCAGCTCCTCATTATCCTGCTTTTTCCTTGGGCCACAAAACAAAATTGGGATCTCCTCTGCCCAGAGCCTTCAGTCAGATGAGATGCGAGATGGATACAACCCTCTGATGACCCAGCAAAGCTCTTCATGTACAATAAAACAACAACAACTAAGTGCATCTGACTTAAGCACAGAAAATTTCATCCTTCCAAACTGGAAGTGAGCAAGTCAACAAAATAATACAGCAAACTGACAACTTCTTTGGGCCGTAAGAACACTTCAACAAAGGCCTTCTGAGACGTTACTAGGGAAACTACATAGTCGTAGAAATGAAATGTGCTACAGTCATTAAGTTAAAAAAAAACTCGCTGTAAAAAATAAAGAATATTATTAAAGGCTCTACATTTCATGCAGCAGAAGGAAGGTACTGAAGTACCTGTACAGCGACACTTTATTTTGTGTATTTATTGTAGAAGATGATGAGATATAACAGATGCAATTTGAATGTCATTTAAAGCGTATACATCTTTCTAGGTCAAAAATATGGGTAGTTTGGGAAAAGGTTCTGTATAATTTGACACTGCAATATGAACCTGCAATGAGCCCAGCTACACAGCCAGAGGGGAAAGAGTAAGTGAAATAAAATGAAGCATTATTACCAGATTTCACTGTCTTGCTAAAAATTAACATCACATAAAGTATGTTTCACATACTTTAAAGGAAAAAAATAAACTATACGGGCAATTTAAGATTCAGAACTTTATAAAAAGACACATCTGTAACAGTGGGAAATGAATGTGACTGCATCAATACCACATTAAAACTTACAACAGCTCTTGCAAAACTATCTAAGCATATATTCTGTTGCTCCATGCATAATCTAGTCTGTCTAGATGGAACTTCCCCTATTTCTGAAGTAATAAAAAAGGAAGTAAAGTAGCTTCTGACATTTTTCATTCAAAGGCTATACAACATTATTCTCGTTTTTTAATTGTTATAGAAACCAATTAATATTCTCTTTCTGGTATTAATATATCTTAATTTTATATATCTGGTATTAATATATCCTATTAATATATCTTATTGATAGGAACGGTTGGACTAGATGATCCAATGGGTCTCTTCCAACCTGGTTGTTCTATGATTCTATGACTAAAGAACAGGCAATTTAGAATTCTAGAGGGAAGTTACTGCTTCCTTACACATGAATCTCTAGAATAATCTAACAGAAACCAACTGAAAAGACTTGCACCAACCCAAAAAAGAGGAATCAATATAGTTAAGACAGTGTCTTTCAGCTTTCTTTAATGTTAAGTCATTTTCAAGTCAGTTCTACAATGGACTTTATTAAAAATTGACTATAATGATGTATGTTATTTAATGCTTATATAGTAACTTGCTTTCTCATGTGTCTTAAGTAATGTCCCCTATGCCAAATACCATCTCGTGAAAAGAGAGTGAAATCTTGTGACACACAAGATAGAAATGATGCCTCATGCATAGTTTGTAATGACCTCGCTACCTCTGTGCTGCAAGAATGACATCTCCAGAGACGAGGAAGAGCCATCTGAATAAACATGTGGTAATCCTTCAAAACTGGCTATTCAAGAGCCACAAAAATAGCTTGGGTCCTGCAAGTGAACTTCATTCACATTCAGCGCAGCAGAGGAACATGTTGCTTCTGATGTTGCCTTTCAGATTAAGTTTGGTTTGCTGGGGTTTTTTTAACTGGTGAGTTTAAACAAATAAGCGATTAAGAAAACTGACTTCTCTGACAAACTGTATGAACGTTAATCCTATTAGTTAACTAAAGATTTCACTAGAAATTTTAATGTAAAATCATTCTGATGATGATACTTCTCAAACTCCCTTTTTTTTGGCACGTGCTGTTTGTCATTTTACAGATTATCGTTAATTCATTCATAACTTATTTTTCTTATGTCATAAGAATAATTACATTACTTGACAGAAAGACTAAGACCAAACCCAGAAAAACAAATCAAGATAAAATACTTCATCTCTCTTTGCAGAGCTTGATGCACAAAATATGTAAAGGGAAAACAGTTGTTTGATTACTCAGACATTTGCAACTAATGAACTCGTGAGCTTCTAATCAGCCAAAGATTTTCATGCAATATTGGGGCAATGTTCTTCCTCAGACAGAACTGCTGAGCGCTGTGATAACGTTAAACACTGCAAACAGTCAAACACACACATGTTCAAGAGGAAGTAATGTTCTTGTCTCTTAACAGTGTGGCAACGTTGCTTTTATAGGAATTATGAAAGCTTTATTTTTCCTGTGTTCCCAAGAACTGACAGCAATGAGGACACACCAGCACGGCCGTTAAAGAGATGAAGTAGTTTCTCATTAACAAGACTTCCCCCTTCCTCCTACTCCTCCTTTTCTCTCCTATTTATTTTTTTTTTATTAGGCTGAAGGCTTTCTGAAGCAGGGGGCTCTCTTTGTTGTGTGAGAATGCACAATTACATTCCTTTTGGAGAATTATCTAAGCCGTTTCTTGCTTCGAAGCACTCTGAAATTCAATTCAGTACTTTCCACAGACAGGCAAATTCAGTGCCACATAAGAAGTCTTATAAAATTTTCATTCTTTTCTAGCAGTTATGTAGCTTACCTAAAGTAAAGAAAAAAAATTACCCCCTGAAACAAAACTGGGAGCATCGGCTTTTAGTAAATTCCCAGTTAAAGGTAAGTAAGTCTACAGAACAAAATGTTTTTAGCATGTGTGTCAGTGACACAAAGGGATAGGACTACTGGCTGATAAGAGCATCAACAGCAGCATTTCACAAAACTGCTTTTTAAACTCACAACTGCTGCTAACAGCAGGTGATTTATACATTGGAAGTACATCTATTTTTCCTTTTCGTTCTGACAAAAATATTCATCTGACATACCCTAACGTCAGAATACAGATACGTCACCTGGACACTTCCCTTTTATAGCCATTTAAGCCAACATTGACACTGTCTTGTCATTCTTCCCTTACATCAGCACCACCACTTGTCTGGCCCTCCCGTGAGCTGCTCTGGGGAGCCAAGCAGCTTACATGGACAAGCAGCTTTGGGTGGCTTAGTTCCTCGAACCTGATCATCACAGGGTTGGCAAGAACCAGATCTGTCACAAGGAAGTAGGTGGCAATGGCAATTCACTGCCAGATCTCCGGTTGCCTTGATCTGCGCTGTAGAAAATTGTTATGGGAAAGACCCAGTCACTCAGAATTCAGAAATCACTTCTGTATTTCAATCACAGAATCATCGAATCACCAGGTTGGAAGAGACCCACCGGATCACTGAGTCCAACCATTCCCATCAAACATTAAACCATGTCCCTCAGCAACTCATCCACCCGTCCCTTAAACCCCTCCAGGGAAGGTGAATCAACCTCAGCCTCTGCCAGTGCCCAATGACCCTTTCTGTGAAAAAATTCCTCCCAGTGTCTAGCCTAAATCTCCCCTATATCTACCTGAGTGGAGGTTGTGGAGAAGAGGGAGCTGGGCTCTTCTCCCAAGGGACAGGACAAGAGGGAATGGCCTCAAGCTCTGCCAGGGGAGGTTTAGGCTGAACATTATTAAAAAATTTTTCACGGAAAGGGTCATTGGGCACTGGCAAAGGCTGCCCAGGGAGGGGGTTGATTCACCTTCCCTGGAGGGGTTTAAGGGACAGGTGGTGGAGGTGCTGAGGTACATGGTTTCGTGATTGATAGGAATGGTTGGACTCGACGATCTGGTGGCTCTCTTCCAACCTGGATGTTCTGTGATTCTATGATTCTAAGTAAGAGAACAAGAGAAGGACGATTCAAATCACTAAAGGGTCAAGCAGTTGTCCTATGAAAAACAGACTAAAAAGGTTGGGCCTCTTCAATTCAAACAGGAAAAGCTGAAGGTGGGGCAGGAACATGACTGAACTTCACAAAATAAAAGAAAAAAGCAGTATATGAATTGAATAAAGCCTGATTGAGACAAAGGCTTTGAAGGAGATGAGAGTTTGTTGCAACATGCTAACTTCTCATTGACGTTTCTCTATTACGGTTTACAATATTTTGATTACAAAGCATTAACTCCTTCTCCTAGTAATATACTGCTCAGAAATACAAGCCATCTTCTATAATGTGAAATCCAGACATTCCAGAGAAAAGCTTTGGTTTTACACCATAAATCTGTGTCAGGAGAGCCATCAACAAAAGATAAAAAAAGAATAACTTCCAGTGCAAAAAGTATTGCCAAGTTTTTCCTGTATCAAAGTTACAGTAACTTCCCTCAGAACACTCTTTTATGAATCATGGTTATGACTAAACATTTTGAGAGATAAAACCTAGTTCCTTAAAGTCCTCCTTAAACAGGAACAACTCAGATCCAAAATGCTGTTCAGAGAGATATGAAGAAAGTAACAGGACAATCTTATCCAATTCATTATCAGGCTGGGCTGGAATAAGCACGATTCTGTCTTGGCATGTGCTCTCATACCAAGTAAAACAATTTTGACGTCAACACAAATTAAGCTCTAGGGTAACAGATCCCCCCAAAACTTCAGCAGACTGTACACAGTTGCCCTTCCACTGTTTTCTCATCCACTCATTTTGAATAACTGCATTCATGTAACTTCAGAAAAATTCTTTCTGAAAGTTATCAAGTCCTTCTGTGAGGCCCTCCTGCAGCTTCAGGTTTTCCAAAACAATCACCAACAGATTAATTTTTATGACTGACACTTTAAGCTTAACAGTCACTTAGACCTCTATAGTGAGGGGAGATTTAACAAACTGTAAATGCTAATCAATAAATTGATTTGACTACTGTAGCACGATCCTGCTTTTTCACTTCTTCAAATTATTCTCCATAGAAAAATCACTAAAAATCAAAAGTCATAGAACAGTATGCCTCAGGTAATCAGAACCTTCTCAAAGTCAAATTTTGGCTAGAACTTGATTCAAGCATGAATCCAAACTTAAGCAATTTCTTGCTCTAGGCTACAGGTCATTCACCAAATAGAAAATGGCTCAAAAATATAAACATGGCTACATAAAGCAGAAAAAGTTTGAGTGTTTCTCTTAGCTTCCAAATCACCATTTAGCTGTTTTGCATTAGCCTCTCTGTATAAACATATTCAATCCAACAGAACACTGCACCCCAGTCTTAATCCAGAAGAGTAAAAATAAACAAGAAAAATCTATAGCTTTAATAGTGCATCTTGCTTTTACATACATTTAGAATTACCTTAACAAACATTATGTTCTCCTAAAAAAAACCAGTATAGTTTAAGTAGGCACATTAGGTATAAGAAGAATCTTCCATTACTATTTTATTGTGATATTCTGCTTTACTGCTGCATGTACTTTAGTTGGTTTGTATCATGAACGCAGGATATTCAACAGAAACTCTGAAATGCCAATGGAAAATGAACATTTATAGTAAAGTCTTATTTTTTCAAGTCTGAATACCATTGCAGAGCAGTCAGAGCTTTTATTAAATACTACTTAGTCAATTTTTATTGTCTGACAACCTTCAAACATGACATACTCAAAACATTCAGCAGTTAAAATTTTAAAAGTTCTTTCAAGCAGTCCATACTGTAAAAATATTATAAAAGCCATTCCAAATGAATTGAACAGAGAGTTACAATGGGTTTTACATGGATTTGGGAAAAATAAATTGAAATATAAATAATTTTTTTTGCTCTGTGCTATGAATTCAGTCTGCTTTGTTTTCTAACTGCAAATTTCATGCTTTTTCCATCACTAACCATCAGAAACTGGAATGATCCAAACAGTATCAAATGAAAAGATAAGACGAGTTTTGTATTTGAGTAATTTGGCAGCTACTGTCAAGTAAGACAATAGGCAAAAGAAGTGAGACAATATGACTTTGTCAATTCTGCATAGAATCTGAATATAATTAAAGATTACTGGGGAACACAAAGAAACAAAGACCAAAAACCGTATTCATAAACATTTCGAGCACCAGGGGCTCAAGGAATGCATCTGAGATCTCAAACCAGAGAGTTTAATTCCATGCTGCCTCTTTTAGAGACATAACTGCCACTGAAAGAGAATGATGTTTATAATCTTGAAAGATTCTCCAAACATGTAAGGCCCATTCATAACTGTATTCAACAGAAAGAAAAAGAAACAAACAACAACAAAAAAAAAAGGCAAAACCAAAAACCAAACTCGAAAATGGGGCTTGTGGCATTTGCAAATACAAACCAAACAAATTACTTCTTCAACAAATTTGGGTCAACACCCTAAGAAACCTGTGAACTTCTACTCTTCAACAATAGCAGATATTAATGATTGGAGGATTGTATTACTAGAGCACTATTTACCTGCCAAAAATTAAATTTCTCTACAAAACCTGCTAAAAAAAACTAAACCCAAAACATTACCACAACATTTTTTTTAGTTCCTATGTCAGAATTATTTCAATTAACAGACTGCATCTGACTTAGATATGAAAAACTATGTCATTAGGTTAGAAGAGCTTAAAGTAGGGTCATTCTGCAGTGTATTCGACAATGTTAAACATTCTGATTTAGCTTCTGCCAGAAATTCATTACTTGTCAGACAAGATATCACCAGTCCAAATATGAAATACCAGATGACATGAAAAAAAAACCCAACCCAACAGGAACTTTTGTAAGGCTGGATTAATAAAATCATGTAATAATTTCCTATTCACTTACAGTTACACACAGTTTATCTAACTGCATTCACACCTTGGAAAAGATGACTGGTTGTCCAAGGAGTATTTATCCTCCACAAACTTGTCTGCAGCCTTAATTATGAATGCAACAGGCAGACAATACTTTACTCAAAAGTTAAGTATCGTGATACTGATTTTAAGTCAAATGACTTAGAGATGTCCAATAAGTGTGACACAAAACATGAGTGATACATCTTGCTCCCTTAAAGTATTTCCTTGCTACAGACAGAAGGGAAAGGAGACATCACCTTCTCCAAAAAGCCATCTAAAATATGAAAAACATCTGAGTTTACATTCCACAGATGATTTTCTTGCACAACCCAAAATTTAGTGAGTGACAAAAGGTGTGAAGAGCACAGTAAAGCTTTCCCCTTGACAGTTTCCCAGGGCCTGAAAGGACGATACTTCCTTTTCCTTATCTGCTATCTTCCACAAGCTAGAACTGCAACAGTGCGAAAATAAAGATAACATTAAATAGCAACTCACCAAGCTGATCAGCAAGACTAAAACAATTAGTCTTCCGTGAATGGTTACGAATCTTTTTTACATCTAGACCAAACACAGCAGCCCTAAACACTCAGGTTACTCTTACAGCAGTAACTGTGCTCAGTAAGCTTTAGGTAAAGTTCTAGCTCTATTTTATTTATATTAAATATTTAAAATTGGACATTGCCATCTTATACATCAGTCTCTTGAGTGCAAAGCAACTTGCCTCTTTCCTCTATATACTAATGCCTCTATGGCATTTAAGAGAATATTATTAATTCAGATCTCCTGAGGACAACTGTACTATTTTATCGCTCCATTTTAATCAGAGGCCAACTTACATAGTCCATTATGAATGAAAATAGATCGGAACAAAATATATTGAGTTTAGGAGACAATCTTAATCAAAATTGCCAACAGAAGTTCTACAACGATTCATTCTTTTGTATTAAAACTCAATATAGGACTTTATTGGCTGTTTTTTCTTTCTAGGTATAGGTTTATGGCAGAGTCATACATGAAACTTCAGGTTCTTGACTGGAAATTTTCAAATATGAATTTGTTTTACAACTAATACCAAACACACAGTATTTCAGACAAACTCAAGCAACATCCTTCCACAAGTAACTGTATCTTTTATACAGGAATGTTTGTGAGTTCCAAGAGCTCTAACAAACTCTTATAAAGAATTAGTGGAGCTAATGACACCAGGTAAGTCAAAACATAAAGAACAGTCAAAAAACCAACCTATCAGCACTTCAGTCTAGATTATCAAGTGGTCAAAATCTATTCCTATTGAGTGTGAAGTAAATGTAAATGATATCCAGCCTTAGCAAGCAACAATAAATTCAAATTACAATATCCAGTTATTTAGACCAGTGTGCTGTAAGACCACAGAAATTAGGAAATATAAATTCTCCTTGCTCTGTCTCTCCACCCCTCTTTTTTCAGGTCAGACTAATTAAGTATTTTCTAGGATTAGAAAATGAGTTATGATGCCAGTTGTACGCAAAAAGTACTTCTAAGCGGCCACTGCCAGTTCATTTTTCAGCATTAAAAGGAGGTGAGGTTGCACCCTCATTAAATCATATAAGTAAATGGGTCTAGTTGTAGTAAATCACCATTTCAAAACTGTATTTGTTTCTACCTATTGTAGAAGACATTGAGGCAAAAAGAAGCTCACCTGTAAACCATTTAAGTCCATTACAAGCAAGATTGTTTTAAATAGAGAAATAAAAGCTTAATGCAAATGAAAAAACATCATTATTTTATTTGACTTGAAGAAGCACTATCACTGGCCAAAGATGAGCTTGTATGGGCCCATAATGCAAATGTAAGTGGGTAAGAATAGGTAATGTAGGAGTTATTTTCAGAAGATAATGCTTTTGGGTAATGCTGTTTACCATGATTATCGGCTTCTACAACACTTCTTCCCTGAATCTACACGGAAAGCACAATTAGCTTTTTATCCAAGCACCACTTCACTGCTGAGAGTTAAAGAACTTGTCTTAATAACTCTGGATAAAACACAAATATTTGGTTTTACAAATTCCTATGAGAACGTTTTATACACAACACTTCCAACATTTTAGATTGAGGGTAATAAATGAAATAATATAAATAGGCAGAATATTCCAATTCAAACGAAGAAGCATGAACGCAAGTCAAAACCAGACAAGCACAAAGGATTCTCTAATAATTTCTATTCAAGTAGATATGAAATAGATACACTATATATGCTGTATATACACAGACCATATAGACACACTAGATATTAAACAGTTTACTGCCAATTCCGTTCTACCACTATAGAATCTGTTCCCACAGAAGACTTAGAAGTAGTGTATTGGTACAGATGCCACCCACAGTCATTATTATTATTATTATTAGGCAAAAGTCCATTAATTTCTTAAAAAAATACCCTGTAATGAAGGGCTCCGAGAAGACAGCAAACACAAAATGCCCTTCTGCAATACAAATGCTCTGAGGTTAGTGTATAATGTTCTTAAAACCAAAAAATGTCTGGCAAATTTTACTGTAACACAGCCTCAGCACTTTATTTCATTCAAAAGGTTAACTTGGGAAGATACATGCATTGTAATTAGTTATGTGCATCTGGATCATAAAGATGCTCTATCAGGAAGTTCAGCAAGGAAGAGTCACAGGCATATCAAAGGTCTGTAGTCACAGCATCTGAACATAAACTTCTGGGAATTCAGAAAGCAGCTTAAAGCTGATGAAGAAAGTCTCCACATGGTTTCTGAGAATGACTACAGTTTAATGTTTACTTGCACTGATTTACCTCAAAACAATGCTTACTATGTGCACCGGACTGATATTCAATTCAACAGGGAAGTAAAATGCACAAAAAAAGCAGCATGACGTAATAATGTGAGTAATTTCTAAAGGAAACCCTTTACAATTAGCTTTAAGAGCCTAAGATTTTTCAGGGGACTTAACTCGATCAAACTAAAAGCAGCTTCAAAATGTCATTTTTTCTTTTATTTTCATTTAAATAAAAAGAGTGGGAAAAATAAGTAGCTTTGCAGTCTAACTGCCAAGTTTCAAAGTTGAAATCAGCCCCCTCCTTCAGGGGTTGTCAGAACCCTGGCAGTCCATTCAGTAATCATAAATAATCCATGAAAGGCAATTATAAAAGACTGGGAAAAAAGTTTAGCATCAGTAACCTGGAAATACTCAATACAAGGGCCATCACCTGATACTGAAGTACGGCAAGGGTCTAGAAACTGAAAAAGGATGGAAAACTACACCATTATTCAATAGTCAAGAGCAAAAAGAAAAGAAAACAGCCTAATAGTGGCCTCCTCTTCGAAGAGGATGAAAAGGGCCAGAATGAAAGGTCCTATAGAAGCATAAACCTCTGCCATCAGCCCTCTGATCACAAGAGACCCGCAACAGCAGTGGAAACACTTAAAAACACAATATTTCTAAGCAGCTCTTAGAGTATACAAATGGATGAACTGTCAAGACCTAAGAAAGCTTCAGAAAACTTGAACAGCTTCAAAGGAAGTGAGTTCTTCAGTAATTTGGCTAAATAAAAAAAAAATAATAAGCACCTCATTAGGAAGAAGGGGAATGAATCGCAAGTTTTCAATACCCTTAAAACTTCTGTATACAAAACTAGTTACCACTAGATAATGCAATTTATGTAAATAACTTAATCAGCTGGGATTCAAAACACTGTCAGAATAATTTAACTGTTGCTTTTAAGTTTTTATTATTTGATACTCTGCCGAGAGGATGAGTTGCACGAGTAAACCAAACATTTATCTACAGGAAATCTCAGTGTAAGTAATAAAACCTATTTTTACCAAACTATACAAGGCCTTGATTATCTGGCAACTCCATTTGATGATATATCTGTTCGAATCCTGTCACAAACTGACTTCTAGGACCTCAGACAAAGGCAAATGCAGCTTTAGCAAATGCAAGTGGCACTAGGGAAGGGTTTTTCTTAAAATAGAAACAAAACACACACGAGCAAAATTAACCCCCTCAAGTGCCCCACGCTTAAAAGTCTTGCAACACTAACAGTTGTGTTCTAGCTTTTAGTTTTGATTCCAGAATTTGAGGAGGCGATGAATGGCAATTCTTGCAGCTTCTCGTCTGAGGTGTGTGCCCCAAAAAAAAAAAATAAGAACAACCCAACACACCCTTTACTTTCGAAACAGCTCCGGGCCAAGCATGCTCAGATGCAGGCACACAAGTACAGTTAGTGCCTGCGCATAATCCTCCTTTCAAACTAGATGGAAACAAAATGAATGCTGCTCAACACATGCACTAGATGTTTTTTTAATGGGATTTTTTTTCCTGGAGAACTGTTCATTTCCACACGTTCAGTGAGTTTACTAATGTACCCACATGTGACTGTCACTATTATTATTTTTAAAATAGAGTTTACTTTAGAAAAAAAATCAATTTCAGCAGCGTAAGTGCTGTAATTTCACATTCAGAAATAAATCTAGAAGTAGAATATATATCCAATTGGAAAAAAACCTGATTTCTTGCACACAAAGTGCACTGAAATGTAGAATTTAGCAGTTGTCTTGCTCAGACACCTCCCTCCACAAACTTCTGCTTATCCAGATATGGAGCTAGAAGAGGGTTGAGAAAAGGAGGGGAAATGCACATGAGGAAGGCAGGAGAAAAACACAGTTTTGTGCCTCTGAGGCTTCCCCAGTTACCTCTACAGACAGAGAATTACACTCTCAAAAAGGGAATCAAAACTCTGCAATGGAGTTTAAGGAAAAACTCCAATTGCAAATGCTGTTAGGAACAACATTGTGGTTTTTCAGTCACCAAGCTTTACGTTATAGCAACTTTAGACGTATTTAGTCACTTTAGTTAAAAAAAAAAAAAAATCTCATCTTCCAGTGCCATGAGAACCGTCTAGACTACATATTACACCAACATCAAAATAAAACAGATGCTCTTAAAATAGAGCATTGACACGAATTCCTAGGATGAAAAAAAAACTCCACCCAGCAGTCTGAACTGAGGCACTTCTGCTCAAATTCACAAACAGGTAACACCACAGTACAATAAAAATCCAAAATAACTCCTGCTGGAAATAGCACAGGTTTCACGAGCACCCAGATTTCATAAAACTCTCAAACGCAGTGCTCTCAATATAAATGTTCCTGGACCAAAATAGCTTCCAGAAGCACTTCAAACGCTATTCTCATGCCTTTTTTTTTTTTTTTTCCCCCTCCTGGTCTCAATAACCTGCTGTAGGGTTCATGTCAGTTCCCTAATTCTCTCATGCTTATGTTCCATGAGAAAAGGTTTTTTCCACACTGTCCCCAAACCAAGCGTGAAGCATTAATATAGAATCATAGAATAACCAGGTTGGAAGGGACCCATCGGATCTTCTAGTCCAACCATTCCTATCAAAAATATGGTTCATGTAGGGTTCATGTCAGTCCCCTAATTCTCTCATGCTTATGTTCCACGAGAAAACGTTTTTTCCACATTAGCCCCAAACCAAGTGTGAAGCATTAATATCCTTTAAGAAAGGGGGAAAGTAGCTAAAGGTTTGCCTTAAAGCTGCAGTCAAACACTAGCAGCATTGTGTCTGTGTCCTTGTAGTCTACTCTGCTTGATAAATTCTAAATAAGAATCCTTAAAAAGCACTCCATGAAGCAGTAGAATTAAAGATTTAAAGATCAAACTCCTGAGAGGAGGACTTAGGAGATCCAACAGAGGGATTTTTATAGGAATGGTTGGACTCGATGATCTGGTGGGTCTCTCCCAACCTGGTGATTCTATGATTGTGCCACGTAAAGAAAGCCACGAGAGCACCAAGTATTTAATTCAGTTCCACATGGAACATGATAGGAGGAGGCTCATTACAAGCGACGGCAGCTTCCAGCTCAGCACGAGGGACACGGGGGGGACGACAACAATTTTTTTGTTGTTGCTCAGGGGTTTCTTTCCACGGGGGAAGTTTAAAATGGAAAGAAGTGGTTGTTCTATCACAGAATCACAGAACAACCAGGTTGGAATCTCTTCCACTGGATCATGGAGTCTAAACATTCCTATCAAACACTAAACCATGTCCCTCAGCACCTCGTCCACCCGTCCCTTAAACACCTCCAGGGAAGGTGAATCAACCTCCTCCCTGGGCAGCCTCTCCCAGTGCCCAATGACCCTTTCTGGGAAATTTTTTTTCCTAATGTCCAGCCTAAACCTTCCCTGATGGAGCTTGAGGCCATTCCCTCTTGTCCTGTCCCCTGTCACTTGGGAGAAGAGCCCAGCTCCCTCCTCTCCACAACCTCCTTTCAGGTAGTTGGAGAGAGCAATGAGGTCTCCCCTCAGTCTCCTCTTCTCCAGGATAAACACCCCCAGCTCTCTCAGTTTTCTATGAAACACGATCTCGACCCCCTAAAGAGTCGTTGTAAGGCAGGAACACGGTCCAAAGCCCAAACCAGGGGGGACTAGAGGGGGTTCCCGGCGGGTAGGGAGGAGCAGGAGGAGGGACGGTGACCTCAGGGCTTCTCTCCCCCCTCGCCCTTACCTTGAAGACCTTCCCGAACGCCCCATCGCCCAACTCGCCGATGATCTCCCAGAACTCCTCCGGGTTCAGATCCCTCTTGACGTGCTCGTACTGCTTCTTCTTCTTCTCGCCGCCCAGCTTGAAGATCTTACGAAAGTTGAAGAAGGACATTTTTCCCGGTGGGGGTGGGGTGGGGGTGGGGGGTCTGGGGCTGAGGCGGCTCAGCCTACGGGGACCATGCGGGGAGAGCTGCGGGGTTGGGGGGGGCGGGGGGGAGGGAGTAGGGAGCGGCCCCACGATCCTCCTCTGGGCTCGGCCGCCTACTCGCTGGCCATGGCCACAGCAACAAGTGCGGCGATCGCCCCGCGGGACCGGCAGCCGACGGGGCCCGGGGGAGGGCGCAGAATGGAAGGACGGAGCCCGCTTCCCGCTGGGAGGGGGCCGGGGGGAGCGGCCACCCCGCTCGTCCCTCAGGAGAAGGACGGGGCTGCCCTGCCTCGGGTTCCCCGGACGGTGCCGCGGACCAGCAGCAGAACGGAGGAAGGCGGCGCTCCGGTCCTGGTCTCTCTCTTTCTCGCTGTCGCCCTCTCGCAGAACGGGGCCCGGGCGGTACCGCTTCCTGCGGGGCGGGACGGTGCCCCCTCTCCCTCTCCCTCTCCTTCTCCTTCTCCTCCTCCTTCTCCTCCTCCTCTCCCGCCACCGGCGCGTGCGCGCGCACCGCCGCCGCCGCCGCCCTCTCTTCCCGCGCTCCCGGAACCGCCTCGCGCCCCGACCGCCGCCGCCGCCGCCGCCTCCTCCTTCTGCGCATGCGCGGGGCTCCGCCGCTCCGGACGGTTCCCCCCCCTCCCACTCCGTTCCCGCAGCGCGACGACTGGGAAGGGGCGGGGCTGGGCGCTCCCCACGTGACGCGGCGCGCGAGCCAATAGGCGCGCGCGGGGCGGGCGGCGGGTAAGTCGGTGCCTGGCGCTTGGGGGTCCGCGCGCCCTCTGGGCCTTCCCCTCGCTTTCCTCTCTCCTTTTCCCCCTCTCTTTTCCTTGCAGGGTGGGAGTCCTTCCCTTCCCTTTTAGTTCCCTTAGGGGTGAGTGCGCTGTGTACTCGCCGCTCTGGGGCGAGGGGAGCGTCAGCAACGGTGTAGCCGCCAGGAGCTGAGGGACGTGGGTTAGTGATTGATGGGAATGGTTGGACTCCATGATCCGATGGGTCTCTTCCACCCTGGTGATTCTATGATTCTATGAGTAGGGCAGGGATGTGTGAGGCCGCACCTCGAGGGCTGTAATGGCGTTGGGGATGGGCCCCTAGGGCCAGGGCATGAAGGAGCTGGGGTGTCTTGGGAGAAGAGCAGTGAAGCTTGTTGAGGGACTGGAGCCAGGGGAGGTTTAAGCTTGGATCAGAAACGGTGTGACCAGCAGGTCCAGGGAGGTTTTTCTCCCTCTGTACTCAGCACTGGTGAGGCTGCTCCTTGAATCCTGTGTTCAGTTCTGAGCCTCTCACCGCAAGAAAGATGTTGAGGCTCTGGAGAGAGTCCAGAGAAGAGCAATGAAGATGGTGAAGGGGCTGGAGAACAGGCCTTATGAGGAACGGCTGAGAGAGCTGGGGGTGTTTAGCCTGGAGAAGAGGAGGTTGAAGGGAGACCTCATTGCTCTCTCCAACTACCTGAAAGGAGGTTGTGGAGAGGAGGGAGCTGGGCTCTTCTCCCAAGTGACAGGGGACAGGACAAGAGGGAATGGCCTCAAGCTCCACCAGGGGAGATTTAGGCTGGACCTTAGGAAAAAAAATTTCACAGGAAGGGTCATTAGGCACTGGCAGAGGCTGTCCAGGGAGGTGGTTGATTCACCTTCCCTGGAGGGGTTTAAGGGACGGGTGGACGAGGTGCTGAGGGACATGGTTTAGTGTTTGATAGGAACGGTTGGACTTGATAATCTAGTGGGTCTCTTCCAACCTGATGATTCAATGAATTAGTCCTATGAGGAGTAGCTTAGGGGGCTGGAGTTCCTTAGTCTGGAGGAGAGTTGGTTGGGGGAAGACCTTACCGCTGTGTGAAAAGAGATTGGTGTCTTCTTCCAAGTAACAGGTCATAGGATGAGAGGAAGTGACCTCAAATTGCACCAGGGGACATTTGGATTGAAAAGAGACTTTCATTGAAGTAGTTGAACATTGGCACAGGCTGCCAAGGGAAGTGGTGGAGTCTTCTTCCCTGGAGGTGTTGAAAAACCATTTAGATGTGGCACTTTGGGATATGGTATAGTAGGCGTGGTGGTGTTGGGCTGCTGCTTAGAGGTCTTTTTTCAACCTGTGATTCTGTGACATTTTCCTTTTATCCTCTGGTAGCTGTTATTAAAGGGGCTGTGTGGATAAGGAATTCTTTAGCTGCTACTGAGGTTTTTCTTAAGGGATACTCTGTGCCTCTCTTATTTCTTCTTTGCTGTGCTGTGTAGGGAAGGCCTGCCCAGCCTTCTGCAGAGGGTGGTGTTTTCTAAGCAGCTTCCTTCCAGGGCTGACTGGGCACCTTGAGTTTCTCTCTCAGCACAGCAGACTCCCTTCTCTTCTCCTACCACTCCCAGGTGTGGCTGTGGAAGCTGGTGAGGGTATGAGGCCCTTTCTCTCTACTTGGGAGCATTGTGGTGGCAGGTGGTGCCTTGTGCAGGGTTTGAGTTTGGGCATGTGTGTCTTTGAGGAAGGTGTTAGTAGAAAAAGGCAATGTTGGGAGACTTTGTTTGTCAGCCAGTGCTGTTCTTAGTCTTTCTACTGGTTTGTCTTACAGCATTCAGTCACAGCAGGGTGTGATGTTAATGTGTTGCACGTTTGGTATCTTGTGAGATTTAATCAGTGGGATGAGCTTGAATTTACTTATCTCGCAACCTCCTCTTCCCACCAGCGATTCCTTCATCGGCCTAAAGTACAGTTGAATTTTAATAGCTGTGTTGTTATCTGCCACCAGATGTGTGGTGTTTCCTCATCTAAAAGCAAGAGGCATTCCCATTCCCTCAATAAAGGCAATTAGATATTGGAGGCAAAGTTTAGGCTGTGACAGGAGGCTGGAAGTCAATCTCGCAGTTAAGGCAAGGATATGAGACCTGAGAGAGATCTGATGAGGCAAATACCCAGTGAAATCCTGTAACTCCTTATCCTCGTATGAACCTGAATGCTTACAGTAACCATTCATTTAAACTGCATTATAACCTTCTAAAGATCAAGCCTCTGGTGTTTACCATTCCTCAGACCATTTTATTTCCATGATAGTAGTTTGCTATCTAAGAAAGGTAGCCCACATGTAAACTCAGTAATAATAATGGGACTTTGAGATATGTGGGTTATGGGGATCATATGGCAGCCCCAGCAGAAAAAGAAGTGTGGCTTAAGGAATAGAAAGTGTTGGGCAGAGTTGAGAAAGGGATTTCGGCAGAAGAGTTGTCTAATAGGACTGGTCTTTGTAGTAATAATGATTCAGAAGGAGTAAGAGTATAGAAGTAGCCTGGAACTGAACTTTGCGTCATGTGTTAATGTTATGTTTTTTAGCTAAAGCAGGCTGGGGTAGAAGCCTTTTAAGAATATGTTGGTATTGTATGGTGAGTGTTTAGTGGAGCTATTGATATTTGTATAGGAACACTCTGTGCTGCGTGTCCTGCCACAGAGCAAGGAGATGGCCCCTGCCGGAGTTCATGAATGAAATACGTGTTGCACTATGAGTTAATTTCTTTAATCTGTATAAAATCACCCTCAAGGGTAGGACTACTCTACTGATAGAGAGGCTTAACCTTTCAAGTACTCTTGTTAACTTGATAACAATCCTGATTTGTTGTAATAATCGGCATTTATTGTTTGTGATCTTGGGTGTACCAACAGGTTGGTCACAATGTGAAACTGTTAAGGAGGGTGTTAAAGCCGTTTACATGCATAAGGTTGGTACCAAGAAACAGCTGCAGTCCCAAATGAGCTGCTTTCCTTTCTCCTCTGTGATCTAGTTGGTGCTCCTATTAACTTAATTTGCAAGTTTCAGACAGATAGTTTGGATTAAATGCAATAACAAAGGAAGTGATTGATAAGGATTTTCTAGTGTTGCCAGCAGCAATTTAGCTTCTGGTATCTTAATTTTTGAAATTTAATTTCTTTTTTGTGTCTATAATGGGGTTTTTGTGCCCCTTCCAGTGGGATGATAGCTTTGATTTCTATGTTAAAATGCAATGATGGCTTTAATAATAATTTTCATTTATTTTTTTAAATTGAGTATTTGATTTTAACTTTCTTTCTCTAGGATTAAAAGTGCTTTGAGGCTAATTTCCATCTGTTTATTTCAACAGACAAATTGATAAAGGATAGAGAGAAAAAAGGTATTAAAAACTACATCATTAAATCCTTGTGTCTAGGCAGGATTAGCTTTTCTTTAGCCTCTGGGTTAATGTTATAGGGCAGCAGTGGGGGCGGTGGTGTGCGCATGTGTGTATGTCAGAGTTTGTTATATTAGCTGGAAATAAATGCAAAAGTAAAAGAACATTTCTTGAGCTGTATGTGAACAAATGTAGTTGAGCTTGCGGCTGGTGGTTATGTGACTGGAATAACAGGGCTCTGTTCTTTCTCAGCTCTATCCATAAATGAACTTTTGACTGGAAGTCGTTTGTATACAGCAGCTAAATAATGGATCAGTTTGCTTTGAATGTGTGTGTGACAAAACAGGTTCATTCAGCACAGAACAGTGGTGTCACCTTATCCATGACTGTGTGTTAGGAGGTATTACTGATGTGTTGCTTTATAATCTTCATGCTCCAGAGATCTTTTAATTCTTATAACGCTGGCCCAAGAAAGGAACAATTAATCTACTGATCAAGTTCTCCATTGAATTTTTTTTTCTTGCTCTTTAGCAAGTAAATAAGGAGGAAAACTGTGGCTCAGCCTTAAATTTTCCCTAATTCTTTTGCTCTAGAATTACAGCTTGCCTCTCGATCCTAAAAATAAATTGTGTAATGTGAAGGTTAAGTGCTAGTAGCAAACCCTTTTCGATTTGCATTGACTTCCTGGTATGGAGGAGGCTGTATGGAGCCTGTTCTTTTCTTTGTTTTTCTTCTTGCTTGTTTTTTTTTTTTTTCTTGTCCTGGTAGCAGGAATTTTAACAAGTGTAAATGTTTCCAGATGGTAGGGATAAAAAGGTAAAAGTGAATTGTGAGTATACTAAAATTTCTCCTTCAGGAATTTAATGCAATGCATCTTGAAAATTCATTGTTTCCTTAAAAATGTAAAAATGTTCAAGTATCTTGGTTTGCATCAATATACTGGCTTAAAAATAGCTGTAACTATTTTCAGCAATCTTTTTCATCTCTCTGAGATTCAGAAGTCTCCTTTATTCTTTCTGCTGCTTAGTATCACCATCTTTTCCCACTGACTTCATCATAACTCGTTTGAAGTTCTACTTCTGTGTCATTTAACCTGCTCTGCTTCAGCTTATCTACACAGAGAAGAAGCACCTCAGAAATTTAATTTGACATGTGTTCTTCACAGCATATATTGCCCTTTCACCGCAGTCCTACATCCTCTCTTCAGTTCTTTCAAAATATTTAATGGTATATTTTTATATTGTCTTGACTTTCTGTCCACCCACGCTTTCGCTGATCTCCTCCAGTCTTCTGTCTGATGTTTGAGTTCATTGAACTGCTCTAAGGTCACAGGTGGCTTGTTTGTGGTTAACTCTGAGGCATAATTCTTGTTTCATCCGTCTTAATCTGTCTGTCACCTTTGGCACTTAGCACTGTCCCTTCCATTTTCTGCACTTAATGTATGTGGTGTTTCCATTGATATTTTCCAATTACATGGTGGTGTTCTTCCACAGGCCCGATCGTTGCTCTTCTTTTCTGTTCCCTAAGTTAATGGTTTCTGCTGTATTGGACTCATTTCTGTTCTAACTGCCACTGTGATTTTTAGACCCGTCTAGTTAACCCACTACCTTCCTTTTCAAGCTCCTCCTCCTTGGTTTTTGCCAAGACCACATGGTGTCCAGCCTCTGTATCTGAAGTTATTTACAAATGCTGCCTTGTGTCCCTCTGAATCTGACCCCTTTATCCTTGAAATCTGGGGTTTAATGCTGTTAAGTTCCTTGTACTGCATGACTTTATTAAGTTTCCTCAGCCCTTCATGCTTTATGAGAAATCTTTGGTGTCTCTAGTATACTTGACCTTTTTCTCCCTTCTCCCATTCACCACCAGTCACTTTTCCTTTCCTGCTGTTCTTAATTTGTTGCCTTCTCATAAGAACACCTCAGTTCAGTGTGATTTAAATACCATGCTCTTTCAGTCGTTTTCCATCTTGCATATTGACCTTAAAGATATTCCTTTTCTTCCCTGTATTGTTCTCATCTTCTTTGTGTACGTGCCACATTTTAATTTTTTGGGCTTTTTTTTTTCTGTGACCCCTTTCCATGTGTTGTGCTGCCACCTGTGTCCTGATGTTCTTATTAATGGTGGCAAGTCCAGCTGAACTGGTGGTATCATTAGTTAATAAGCCATATTTATGGCCAGGTAAAGAAGGAAATGGAGAAGAGGGCTAAAAAATATTTTCATTTCTTTATAAGTGGATGGCTCCAAAGGCTGTATGTTTTCCTCCAAGGAGCACCCAGTCATGTTACGTCTTTACTGGAAGCCTTGAGGGGGAGGCTGTATTGTATATAATATTCTTAATACCCTTCTTAATGCCCTTTTTTACAGAAAGGGTCATTGGGCGCTGGCAGAGGCTGCCCAGGGAGGGGCTTGATTCACCTTCCCTGGAGGGGTTTGAGGGACGGGTGGATGAGGTGCTGAGGGACATGGTTTAGTGTTTGGTAGGAGTGGTTGGACTCGATCTGGTGGGTCTCTGCCAACCTGGTTATTCTATGATTCTGTGATTCTACTAAATGTACGAGTGATAGATATGTAGCCTAGAGACTTTTATTTCTGTTCTGCATTTGAAATTTAAAGCCATCCTCATGAAGGAACAAAAAAGAGACTGTGTTGTACTCAGTATTTTATGAGCCTCTCTCATACGAATAACAAGAATAGTTCAGTCAAAAAATACAAACAGGAAAAAATATATTGGAGGTTAGATATTCAAGATCTTGCCCATATTTCATTAGCTAGAAACAATGCTCACACTCCTATTAATAACATGGAAACCATATGTTACATGGTTTCTTTTTGTTTTGGTTTTTTTTTTTTTTTACTGTAGGACCAGTTAATCTAAGAATTGCCATAGAAACATGTGGAAGCTTCAACATATAAGGGCATTACTTAATGTTTACGGTAAAAAAGAAGAGTGCTAAAATGTTTAGGAACAGAGTTAGTCTAATTTTGGCTTCAGAAAAAATTGTGTGTAGTCTAAATTGGCCTAGCTCTTTCAGTAGTCTGTGGGGAAAGGTATCTTCAGAGGGCAATTCAACCTTTCCTATTTTAGATACTTCTCTTTATCACATTATTTATCTGTGAAGTGTCCTGGAAATGTGTGTTGGGGGTTCTTCTTGCTACTGATGGAGATCCTGCTGCCAGCAGGACTCAGAGTGCGGATATTGCGCGGATATTGCTCAGCACCTCTGGGAATGATGACAGAGCTGGTAAAAAAAGTTGTCAAGTTACTTGAAAGTTTCATACTAAACCGATGATGTTTTATTGAATAGGCTTTTTCTGAAATCAAAATGTCAGTCAAAAAGCAATAATATAAATGCAACAATCCTGAATAAGGACCGGGTATTTCAACAAATAGAACAGGAATGTTTCTTGGAAACCTCTTGGATCAAAGGTGTTTAAGCTTTTTATGTCTTAACTTCAGTGAAGTTATTGTAAAAAAGTGTGTTGTTCTTATTGGTTCTAGTTGGTCTGCAAGCAAATAGCATTAAAGGCTAATGTTTGGAAACAGTCATATATAACTGGAGGTTTAAATTGTGCTTTTATACTTATTTGAGTGAGAAACAATCCTCAGATTTAATTGAAAGTGTCAACAACTTGAAACTTCCATAAGCAATTTTCTTTACTGATTAACTGACTAATGCAATTAAGAATTTCAGGTCCTCTTTAATGATAAAAAAAATCAAGAAGGCTGGACACTTTCTGGTTTGTATTTAGTTGAAAAACTCCTTTTATAGGCATCATCAAGTAATATTGAATTGGTGGATAGAAGCAATTTATAGTTTTTTTCTAACTATTTTAGTGATTTGATGTTATATTTCTATTAATCTATTTGATCAAAACTGTACACAAATACAAGGTGAAGTATTTAAAACTTGTAGAGCTCTCTCCATCTGATGGATATTAGATGCTTTAGTAAAGTAACACGAAATTATGTATTTCAAATGCTTCACCATGTTTGTCTTTCCTCCAGATGGTAATTAGACCTTCTCCACTTGCAAAGGAGTCACGAGCTGATTTGCTCTTTTTGTTTGTGGCTTTCAAATTTGCATTTGTTCACATAACAGCTTGGATTAGAAATTTATTAAGGGATAAAGGTAGCTTTGCATCTCAGAATTGCTTTCAGTCAATACTGGCACAAGAAAAAATGTCTTAACAAACCCCCCACAAGTATTGCTGCTTTTCTTTCTGCAAATCCTGAATTTCTTCCTCTGTTTCCCAGGAACTTTTTTTTTTCCAGAATGGACTTTGTGTTCTCGTGATCCTGATCAGCTCTGAAATCTTGGGACTGAATAACTTGTTCTGTAATATGAAAACGAGTTGTTTTTAAATCTGTTTTTAATTACGACTGGCCAGCCAGCCAGCAAACCAAATCCTGGTTATGTGGTAAGCATAAGCAGGAATTTTTTTATGCCTTCTACAATTATTATTAAAAATATAACATCCTAAAAAATAGGGAACGCTTTTCACACACAATAAAGAACAATCTGAAAAAGCACTGAAAACTACAGATTCCTTAGTAATACTTGATGATCCGATGGGTCTCTTCCAACCTGGTTGTTCTATGATTCTATCCCAAATAGAGACTTCACAGTGGGATAGTATTGGAGACGTGTTTACCAGCAGACAGGGGGAAATAACGTATAGACTGTGAGATACCAACTCTTTATTAATGCAAAGCTAAACCTTAAAATATATACTAATTTTATTGAGAGAACTTTTCAATGAAAAGTTTTCATTGAAAAATATTCCTTATGTTACAACCATGTTTAACGAAAATAATCTGTATTTTAATGTTCTTATCTTCATAGCTTTTTTTAATGAACTATTGTTTAATTCTCGTCTTAAGGCAAAAAACATTTACTATGTAGGGTAGAATTTGTTCTGTAGATCCTTTCTTGGTTCAGCAGCAGTGTGTGGAGTTGTAATAATATCTCAATTGTTAAGCAAACAGCAGCTTTTGTGTGTTCAACAACACTATATGCAAACTTGGGGCACTAGGAGCTGCCTATGAGAAAACAGCTTTGTGGTGTGATGCACTTTTGGTCTCAAGTGCCCTGGAGCCTTTCTTTTCTGACAGAAGGGACTGTTAGACTGTTAGTATCTAATCCCCAAAATGATGTTTCTTTGTACAGCATGTGATTTTTATGGATTAAGCCAAAAAAAAAAAAAAAAAAAAAAGCCCATTACATTAAGTGAGCTGAATTTTCTGCAGCAGAAAATTAAATTAACTATAGGAAAAATAATTCCTGTGGCTTCTTTCGCTATAATGTTTTGTTCTGGGTGCATTATACAGGAGTGACTTGTTTCCTGAAGCATGAGGTAGGGAGTGGCATCTGTTCAAATGTTAAATGTAATTAAGGAGATACTTAAATCTGTTTATAAAAGGATGTTTGTTCTATTTGCATACCAAGACGCTGGAAATAATAGTGACTTTATCATGTTAGCTGTGGCTGTGATTCCTGTCGGGAATGTTAGAAATTGCAGCCACAGTCACTGGTGAGGTATTTTCTCTCAAGAGTCTTAGGAGTGTTATTTATATGCATTTGGTGCCTTCCAATTAATTTGGTAGAAGTTTTTAAAAATGGGAGAAATCTTCACTAGCTAAGAAGTCTGGGCGCCTTTGCTCTGTGGGTAGTGAGGCTGTTAAGATGCTTGTGTTGCAGAACAGGTATTCCTGAACAGTTTTGGTTTGTTCTGAATTGGCTCTCAGTGGTGAGAGTTGGACAGGCCTCAGAGGGAGCATCTGTAACATAATTTGCTACTCTCGGACATCTGTGAAGAGTTACAAGAATTGCTAACCCAAAGTTAATGGAGGACAAAGTCTCTAGATTTTTAATGGATCCTAATAGAATTTAGCAGCTGAAGAGAAGGGATGGTGAGCCAGCTTTCCTTAGCTGAGAAGGTAATACTCTTCGGATCATTCAGTTCATGGAATACTTGTAAGAGATTGTGCAGAACAATTTATCTTAAGATTGACATTTCTAAAAACTTTTTGGTTTTGTAAGTCTGAGTAGCCTGGATGTGACTAAGAAATCCTGTGCTAATTTCAGGTTTTAAAGTTCTGGTCTTCAGAAACAAAGCTACAGAAGAAATTCAAGGAGTAGCAGGCTGGGAATTCCATGATATCTGATAGAAAACAAAACACTTCTGCTAAATTTACCTAGATGATGACTGAGAGAATGATTGTCCTTTGGAATATCTAAACATTTTTCTACAAGAAGTGCCTACATAGAGGAAGCATTAAGCAACTTTTTTTGGAGGAATAGCATAGAAAAATCCCAAAGAACTGATCTAGAGAGATCAATGTCAAACTAACCGTATTAATCTTTCTAAGGAAAGTAACAAACCTCAGTCTCCCAAAAGAGCTCCAGATGAATAATCTCAGTCTCTGGCTACACTCACAAAATGCGCTGATCATAGTTGAACCTGAGCCTTCAAAATTATTTTGATTTGAATTATTGTGTGTATACCAGCAACAGCACTGTTTGGGCACCTTATCTCAACCACAGCCTCACAGTGTTCTGGTACAGTTAAAAGGTTCACTTGGATAGCACAGAAAAACTTAAATTGTTTTCAGAACATTAATCAGGTCTGTCATAATCTAATGCTTTGGTGTGTGCTAGGAGCATTTTGAAAACTTTATCACAACTGTGCACATACACCAAATGTTAGGTTAATTATCTTGAAGTCTCTGGTTGTAATGAGTGCTCTGTTTCTCTATGAATGTTTGTGTAAATTTTGATCTTGATCCAGAAGCTGCCTTAATTTACACTAGATGCATAAAATAATTGAAAGAGGAAGGAAATGGGCAGGAAAATTTGCCTCTAGAAATTAAATCAACTCTGTCATGGAGTTTACAGACCTAATAGCTTCAGAAACCTATTAACGAATGCTTGCCCCTCCTCCCCAAATTTCTGAAATTTGAAAGTATTCAACAAGTGGCACTAAATCTATTTTACACTGCTTGTATCAAAGTAGGAAATTTAACTGTGTTGCCTTAGGTCAAAGTGAATTAGGTTTTATTGTCTTTGCTCTCTTACTTAAATGAGTTGATAATATGTTGTGTTGGATCAATATATTACATAGAACCATAGAACAGCCAGGTTGGAAGTGACCCACCGGATCATCGAGTCCAACCATTCCTATCAAACAAAACAATTCTCCTTTGCTAAGAGCCCGTTTGGAATCTTCTTACTATCAGATTTTCCATACTTTTGTTATTTCAAGTGGCAACCTATTATTTTGAAGAAGTAATTTAATTTTAGTTTTGTTTGGTTTTTGCACAAATAACTGAGAACCTTCTCTCTCAGTGAAATAATGTCTTTTCAGCAGCTCAGTTCATTCTGGCAGCACTATGGGTGATTAAGAGCTTTCCAGGAGAATTAATTATCTTCATCGACTTCCTCCTGCCCTCACTCAAGGCAAGCTGGGGAATTAGTTGAAGAAGGTACTTCAGTCTGATTATCCAATGGCTTTAAAATACAAATAGCAAATTAAGCTTTCTGCCAATCAGTAGTGACTGCTACTACCTTATTTGTGGTAGTCTTGCTCTGTCTATGACAAATAAATGTCTAGAGCTAGTTTAATGATATGTAGGGAAATACTTTGTGTCTAATGCATGGGAGAGGGATTAGTAGCAGCTACTTCTACTGATTACACTGTTAACACTTCCTTGTTAATTTTCCAGAATCATGCTTTTAGTGCAAAAACCTTGTTACAAGGTTTAACATGCATTGAAAACAAGTTGCAATGTCAAAGAGACATCTACAAATTGCAAGCTCTGACCACCTTCCTTCCAAGACTATTGATGCTGGAGGAGCCAATCTCTCTGTTCTCTAGCCACACACACCTGTCCAGAAGGATTTCTAGACCGTGCTGTGGAAGGGAAAAAAAAAAAAACCAGAAAGGGGAAAAAAGCAGGAAGGGAAATACATTACTGGTTACAACATGGAGAAGTTAACTCCACTGGAATTGAATTGAGCAACGAAGCTAGTGAAGGGGCTGGAGAACAGGCCTTAGGAGGAGCAGATGAGAGAGCTGGGGGTGTTTAGCCTGGAGAAGAGGAGGCTGAGGGGAGACCTTATTGCTCTCTCCAATTCTCTGAAAGAAGGTTGTGGAGAGGAGGGAGCTGGGCTCTTCTCCCAAGGGACAGGGGACAGAACGAGAGGGAATGGCCTCAAGCTCCACCAGGGAAGTTTTAGGCTGGACATTAGGAAAAAATTCTTCACAGAACGGGTCACTGGGCAGTGGCAGAGGCTGCCCAGGGAGGGGGTTGATTCACCATCCCTGGAGGGGTTTAAGGCACGGGTGGATGAGGAGCTGAGGGACATGTGTTTGATAGGAATGGTTGGACTTGATGATCCAGTGGGTCTCTTCCAGCCTGGTTGTTCCATGGTTATATTTACACAGCAGTGGTGCCTGTTTATTGATAAAGTAAGACCTTTTTTTTTTTTTGCTCCTGACTATTGTGGGCTTGGTTTCGGGTGGTGGTCAATTTTCCTTCATTTCTCTTCTTTCCCTTTTAGGATAAACACCTTCTTGCTCACAAGGTAACTGAGGATTATGGACTTGATTTAGTTCTCACTGCAGTCAGGAAAGCTAACATTGATAGCAGTAGGTGAAAGAGCTTTATTTTAATAGTGTCTAGAATTATCTCCAATTGAGGCTTTTTACTTATTTCCATTTAGATAACTACTGTGTAGACTTCAGATTTTACCTTTGAAACAGAATTGTTTTCCTAAGAAGTGATCCAAATAGCAGAACTTAATTCTACTTTCCTTTTTTTAATTCTGCCTTTACAGCCTTTGTTTGGAGTTACTTTATAGAGAGATAAAAATAGAATACGGATATCTAATAAACTCGTGGACCAAATGCTTCTCTTGCCTTTTTTCTCCTGCAGCAGGATTGAATTTTGCACTACAGCAACTGTAAAGTCATTACACTGCGTTTAAAGCAAATTGCAGAAAGGGATGACCTTTTGCTAGGACTCTGTATTGCTTGTATTGCTTAGCCTTGCCCCAGTCTCTCAGCAAATGCCAGTTTAATCCTTAAGCATGTGTCCATACAGTATCTGTTCAGAACTGTCCATTGTGAGATATCTGTGGTCTCATTGATGACAATATTGGGCATCTCCATGCGACCTGCTCCTTGCCCCTCAAATCTTTGTTGTACAGGGCAGCTCTTCCTTGCTGATAGTGTATTGCCAGTGGTACCAGTTCAGAGCTGAAAACACTTCCGGCATTATGCAAAGTTTCCCTCTGTACTCAGCACTGGTGAGACCGCTCCTTGAATCCTGTGTTCAGTTGTGGGCCCCTCAGCACAAGAAGGACGTTGAGGCTCTGGAGTGAGTCCAGAGAAGACCAAAGAAGCTGGTGAAGGGGCTGCAGAACAGGCCTTATCAGGAGCAGCTGAGAGAGCTGGGGGTGTTTAGCCTGGAGAAGAGGAGGCTGAGAGGAGACCTCATTGCCCTCTACAACTCCCTGAAAGGTGGTTGTGGAGAGGAGGGAGCTGGGCTCTTCTCCCAAGTGACAGGGGACAGGACAAGAGGGAATGGCCTTAAGCTCTGCCAGGGGAGATTTAGGCTAGACATCAGGAAAAAGGGTCATTGGGCATTGGAACAGGCTGCCCAGGGAGGTAGTTGATTCACCTTCCCTGAAGGGGTTTAAGGGACGGGTGGACGAGGTGCAGGTATCATTCATTTCCCTGCAGATGTACACACATGCACGGCTGAGTTCTGCTCTTTACTCCATTGAGTGGCTGTTCATGCAAAATATAAAAACAGGTTTGTTACCCAGTTCCCTCTCCTCTTTTTTTTTTTTTGACTCGTTAGTGCTGCCTGTCATCTGTCTAGGAAAAGAAATGGATGCTGAGCTAGAACAGTCTTTGTAATCGTGCTGAGTAAATGGGGGGCATGGCACAGAGGAATGTTGCTGTGTAGACAGGACAGTTTTGGAGAGCAAGGCTGTGATTGTAGCTGTTTCTTGTTAGGGAACAAGTGCCAGTAAGTTTGTAGTTCGTAGGCTGAAACACCATTAACAACAAAATTGTATTTTCAAAGTTCCTCTTCGTGGGTAGGAACCAGGTGACACTGAGCAGCAAGTGATTTGCTTTATCCCAGCTTGTTTCATGTTACCCTGGGTTGACTGCAGCTCATGTTTACTGAGAGGTGGGTGAACACTTCTCATTTGGCGTGACATTTTGTTGAGCTAATTTTTTCTCCTCTTTTTTTTTTTCCCCCCCACCCTCTGACCTACAAAAACACAGTAGCATTGGGAATAATACTGGCAAGTTGGTACTAGAGACTGTGATCAAAAAGAGAGGGATGGCGAAGACTAATTTTGCTGTGAAAATGAACATGCTATGAAAAATATAGGTTCGAATCACGTGTTTGCTTGAGAAAATTTATGCTCTAAATTTGACATAGACTCTAGCAAGCTAGCAGAGAACTGCCATATGGAGGAAGAGCAGCTTTGCATCATTAAGATCGTACAGTTAACAGTTGATCAATGTTATAAATTTGTACTGAGCAGTACATGCAATTCAGCAGTAGAAAGTGTGCTTCATGGGAAGGCGTGAGTGACAAAAGGAGGATGAGTAGACATTGCATGTGCAAGAGGGATAGGTTAGGAAAAGATGCACACAGTGGGCACATAAATCCAGGTGGAAACAAAATTAGTTTATTACTCAAAGGTGAAGTGACTGGAACTGACTATACCAAATATTTTCAACATGTCACAAAGCACATGACAGTTTTAAGGAAAATCCAACTATAGCTGACCTGTTGTTTCTGATAAAAAAGGTTTAAAAAAGTTGGATATTAATATCTGGGCCCCTCACCACAAGGAGTACGTTGAGGCTCTGGAGCAAGTCCAGAAAAGAGCAACGAAGAAGAAGAGGAGTGGCTGAGAGAGCTGGGGCTGTTTATCCTGGAGAAGAGGAGGCTGAGGGGAGACCTCATTGCTCTCTCCAACTACCTGAAAGGAGGTTGTGGAGAGGAGAAAGCTGGGCCCTTCTCCCAAGTGACAGGAGACAGGACGAGAGGGAATGGCCTCAAGCTCCGCCAGGGGAGGGTTAGGCTGGACATTAGGAAAAATTTTTTCACAGCAAGGGTCATTGGTCGGTGGCAGAGGCTGCCCAGGGAGGGGGTTGATTCACCTTCCCTGGAGGGGAATTAGTATCCCACAATCCTGCTCTTTTAAAGAAATATTGTTTGGCTCTCTGTTAAGAAGCGTATAAAGGAGAAATGCCTGAAATTGTATTTCATTTGAAGGAGGTGAGCAAAATGCTGCTGCTGTTGAGTCTTGGTGCTTTGAGTAAATCATCAATATTGGCATTTTAAAAATGTCATGTGGTGACACAGAGATAATGTTGTATTAGGTAAGTTTCTCTGTCTCCATGCGGTTTGCTGTGTTATTGAGTGTAAAATCAAGCTGTTTTATCATGTATTTGCAATGCAAGTGAGCCTGTGTATAAAATAATTACAAGTTTTTCTGTGTTCGCAGGTTCTGAATGCAGTCCAAGTCCAAACAATATGAAGAAGAGATGCCGTCTTTGTACTGGGGGATGGATCCTGTATTTTCTGCATTTGCAAGACTCTATATTAAGGATATAAAAGAAATGAGGGAATCTAAACAAGTGCCAGGTATATACTTGTATGTGCCCATCATGGTGCGAACAGAATTCTAATTGATTTACATTGTGGTCTTTATCCAGGGATTGCAGAATGCTTCACAAACACCAGTAATGCAATCTTACAAGCTAAGTGCATTAGTATCTTTAAGAGTCCTAAGAACAACAGTTTTAATGTGAAATATATGAGAAAAATAAAATGTGTTCATTCTAATGGCTTTTCTTCCACTCATATAGATACAGAGTCTCCCTTACATTAACTTAAAGTTGTGTTTATTTTGTGTGGTAGTGCTTGTTAGAATCTGATAAAGTTAATTCTAAAAACACTACTTCTTTCTGGCTAAATGTGTTTGTTCTTTCCAGTCTCTATGGTGTTTGAGAAGGGTTTTATCCCTCTTCTTTGTTGCAGAATTTTGACAGTCGTTGACGTTGCTGAGTGTATATGTTTTGCTTTTTCCTCCTGATATTAATGTATTATAAAACAGTTACAAGTTTTGAGGTTTTTGTGTGGTTAATTTCAAGCTCTGGTGGGGGGCATGACATTCTTCATATATTTGAATGACCTTATTGTAAATTCTGGTGTCTGCACTGACACTTCCACCACACCTTTTATTTCTTAATCATTGCTGGAAATTGTGCTTTGTACTCTATTTCCTGCTGGTCTTCAGCCAATATCACCCACCTGTGCACATTATGTAAAGCGATGTGGGTCTGACCTTGAATTTCTCTTTTTCCCTACAAGGACTTTAAATAGACTGCAGTATGTTTTCCCCTGCCGAAGTTTTCATTACTCTAAGCTGAAGCTTGACAAGGTGTGAGATTATCGGGAGGCAACATGAAGAGTGTAGAATTAATGAGGAAAAGCAGTAAACCCTAAGCACGGTGTGTGGTTTTGGTTTGGTTTTGAGGTTTTATTTGGTTTTTTTCTTTATTTCCTCTGTAGAGGCAAGGTACATCCATTTGGCTCTTTGAATATGCTCTGCCTTGCAGGTTTTGGTATTTATTTTTTTTTTAACAGCAAGGGGTAAAAAAACCTTGCTCTTCTTGCAGAAAGGAAGAGGTGGTGGTTTTGTTTTCCTCTTCTTGCAACCATTTTTATGTATGAAAAGCCATCACAAACTGCTAAACCCAGTATAGATATCTTTTTATTTCTGAACATGATGAGAGACTGCAGCCCAATTCTTGCAATGGTTTTAAGACGCAGCCTGTTGATGTTTGTACTCGAGTGAGTAGTACTTAGAGGCCTTTTTAAAGTGAGCAGTCTTATAATAGTGCAAGTGTAGCAAATGCATCTGGTAAAACCTGTTCCTACTCAATTAAAGAGATACTTTAATTGTTTTAAAACAAAATGCAAAACAATTCCATGCCAACAGAACAGGACTACAGTTTGGACTTGGACAATGGTGCGCACACGCAAATGTATTCAGAAGAATTAAACTTATAAATATCAACAAACATATTTCATAGAAGCAGAAATAGTCCTAGAAGGTACGGCCCTGCTTGCTTTTTCAGCTCTAAATTACCTGAGTTTTCCTTCTTGCTACCCTTCCTGTTCTTTTTTTAAATGAGTTGCCTTCAGCTTCAGGAACGCTTTCAGTGTTGTTATTATTTTTTTTCTCCCAAGATGATCCTAAGGAAGTGGTATCTCTCAAGTCGAGATATCAGCCTTTAAAAAATTGGTGCGTGCGAGCTTTCTCCACTTCCTGTGCATCTGGTGTTTTGCACAACTAGGGTTGCTTGCAGTCCTGTATAATTTTCTGAATCAAACTGAATAAAACGAAACTTCAGAGAAGAAACATCTGGAATTTTGTTCATTCCTCTGGTGCTGTGTGTCTACCAAGCCAGGCATCTTTCAGAGTGTTTTTAATTATTGGCAACAAATGATAACACAACAGAAGCAAACACACACGCGCAAAAAAAATGTCTTTTGGGGAAGGAAGGAGGTTTGCTGCCAATGCTTCCTGTCTTTAATGGATTTGTTAAAGACCAGCTGAAGCTAAGTATATGATTGGCTATAAATCAGTTGTTAAGTAATGGTAATTAAGAATGAATGAGTGCAAAACAGAGAGTTGTAACTAGGAGGAATGGAAAGAAACACAGGCTGAATGTCAGGGAAAACATCCTCAGAATGACATATGCGAAACGGTGGAGCAGCCTTCCCAGGAAGAAGGAGGGATGCCCTTTGCTGGGATTGTTTATATCATAGAATCGTAGAACAACCAGGTTGGAAGAGACCCATCGGATCATCGAGTCCAACCATTCCTATCAAACACTAAACCATGTCCCTCAGGACATCCTGACTGTACAGATTGCCAGGCGTTTACTGTACAGAACATTCTTGCGTTGGCCCTGAGGAAATGGACCGAATGACCTAATAAGTCTTCTTTCCATTTTTAAGCATTAGGATTTGATGCCACAATGACTAATCCTTTAAAACAACACAAAGGAAAGCAGTAAACCTGGCCAATTACTATCCTCCTATAAATGGTGACAAGAAGGCTGGAAAACCTCCCAGAAAAAAACAGCAATTGTGTTTTGTCTTAGAGCCCTTGAAATGAAAGTGGGTGTCAAACTTAGTTGTAACACATAATCACATCATGGAAATGAGCTTTTGTCAGAGTTATCATGCGCTGCTGCATTGTGACAGCTTATCAACAAGCAAGGGAAGCTACAAATAGCGTAACAGGGGGTAATAATAATTAAAGCAATGGCAAACAACTCGGTGATCAGTGATGCTGGTAAAGACATGATGAGAACTTGCCCTGGGGAGATCAGGATCTCTAGCCTCCCCCCTCCCTCCGATATATTGCTGCTGTGACTTCCTGTTATGGTAACAGTATATTAATATCTCTGTTATTTACTGGGTTACTAGGATCTTGTCTGAATGTGCTTGTGCACAGCTTCAAACATTTAGTGTATTTTTATAGCTACCAATATGAATGTAATTTGAACAAATAAGCTGGCGGGATAAACAATTTATACCTTGAAGTCATTGAGTTCAATAACTTTTAATAGTGTAGTTACAATTTTATATTTCATACAATCATAGAACAACCAGGTTGGAAGAGACCCACCGGATCATCGAGTCCAACTGTTAGATCAGTCAATATATTTTACTATACATGTTAGTAGCAAATATCTGTATTTATGTATAAATATTTTAAAATATTGTCACATATATTTCCCATATACACTCAGACCAATTCCAGCTAATAATGACTAAGCAAAAGTAAATACAAAATTTTTAACTTTGTTGACAATATACTTTTCTTTATTGTGTATTATGCTAACTAATTAAATTTGTATCTTTAAAGGTAACCATTCTAATATTCACACCATACAACTTCTTTGTTGAATTCCAGGAAAGTAATCCTTAGGATATAGGGAAATCGTGCTTCCTAGCTGCATATTTTACCCTGGAACATTTTACAGCTTTTGTTGACATAAAGACATAAATATTTTTTTAATAAGAACATATCTACGCAGAAAGATAACTGTAAGATGATATATGATATATGAAGGAAGTTAATTCCAGGCTTGCTTAAAGCTACCAGCTATGTGGGACAAGGTATTTTTGGATTTTGGTTTTGATTTTTTTTTAATACAGTACATTTTTCTGACTCTTTTGCTGCAGTGTTTCCCTTTTCAAGAATAAGATTTGTGACAATGTATGGAGCCAAATGTTTCCTTCTGAGTCCCTTGTGTTATCTAGTTTTTAGCATACAGTTACTGAGCATCCCAGTTGACATATTTCAGTAAAGCAACCTTAGTGGAAACTGAAGAAAACATTTTGACTGAAAATCAGCCAGCCTGGAATATAGTTGGAGCTCATTGCCCTATTATCCCCCTGATAGTGGACTACGGAGCTTCAGCATCCAATGTTTACATCTGTGTTTGTTAACACCATTTGCCACTTCCTTGGAAGGGATTACAGCCTGCGGCAACCTCAGTGATGTCAGAGTTGACTGGGCTCTGATTCTTCACTGTTTCCTGGGCGTGTTTTCACGTGTTATTCAAACCATCTATATAAATGCACAAAAATAGCTTTGAAGGGACGTTCTTAGAACAAGTTCTTTCAGAAACTGAAGTTCAGGACTCTGCCTACAATGACTGCATAGTGTAGTCTGCAATCTAAGAGGGTTGTTTCTTTCTCCCCTCCCTCAATGGCTCCTGTTCTTTTAGAAATGAAAGACAGAATTATGCCAGTTTTCCTTTTGGAGGCTCTGCCTTAATCAGCATCAGCTGTGTTGTAAGAAGCTCCAACTGCCTCCATTGTCTTCTATTATTTATTTAGAGGTCTGATGAAAATGTTAAGAAACAAAACAACCAAAAAAACCCCAAACAAACAAATAAACAAGCCCAAACCAAATTGAAGGAACAAATCACAACAACAACAAAATATAACAAAATCCCCTAAAGCTTGTAGGAAACAGGTTTTTTAGATTTAAGGTGCCAGAAAACAAGAGATTAATAAAGATCTGATACTCTATGAAAACAAGCTTTGGTATCCAAAGTAGAGTTTATAATTCTTCCCTCTGGTATTCCCAGTCCTCGGTGATCCAGGGGATTTTTCACTTGGGTGGGCATAGATATAATTTACAATATGTTAAATATGGAAGAAAATATGTTGTTTACTGACAAATGTGACAAGGTAAGGTAGGATGTTGAAAGAAATTTATAGTTACGCTTATCAAGAATATTCTGTGTCTAGGGATATTCTTTTACAACGGACATCCAGTGAGACAGGTGGATGTTGTTGGGATAGTGGTTCACGTGAAAGAGCGAGAAGCCTTTTATAATTACGGAGGTAAGAAAAGTTTCTTTTGTTTGTTTCTTGCATTTATCAGCCTTCTAATCTTAGTCACCGTTGGAACTTAAAGGTTGCCTTATATGATCCTTGTCTGTTCTTGAAACACCTGTGTTCTCACCCTAATAAAGTGCGTGTCTGCAGCTTAGATTACTTGGCAAACTTAAGGAAGCTACTGTTAAACTCCACAAAAGTAGAGTAAAAATAGTTAAACCAGAAATAATGATTCAGTTCATGTCATCTAGCCTTTCGCCGGTTTCTACAGTTTTCCTCTCACACATAGGCAGCTCTTCGGTCCAATATAAGTTGATTTTTAACAGTGCTTGCAAATGGGAAGTCACTTCTTCCTTTTTTTGAACCTTAGCAAACTCCTCTGACTTTTTGTATGTTTTGTCGTATCTTGGAACCTTATCTTAGTAGCAGTCAGGAGCTTGTTTATATTTAGATTCATAAGAGCCTCAGCAAATTGAACTCGAGCATCCCAGTACTAGCTCTTTCCAACACCATCTGGGAGCTGTCTTGTCCTTATTGTTTTTTACCAATGTTCAGACTATTTTATTAACATAGAAACATCTGATTGTCATTTTGTTCATCTGGAGAAAAAGCAGAGTGGAATAGGGGTGATGTGGCAAGTTTGAAAAGGTGGGAGAGATTATCTCACGATAGAAAGGTGGAGCCAAATGCATAGATCTGATCGAAGCGCTTGGAGGAGTCGTTTCCAGCATCTTTCTCTGCTTTGAGTTTCCACCTGGTGCAGACAAGTCATGAAGTACCTCTTCTTACTCAATTCTCTCACTTACAAAACTGAGGCAACAGTAATTCCTTGATTCATTGCAGTATTGGGAAGATACAGTTGACAATTTAACCACATCTGAGTTCCCACAACACCTGCAGTTGCATCATGCTGCAGAGCAGCATTAACTGCGAGTGCACAGAGCAACTCTGCATCAGGTGCAGCTGCTTACAGTTGCCTCTGTGCTCCATAGAAATGTCCTTGCAAGTTTCTTAGAGTGGAAATTTTCTAGATAATTTTATTTTTTAGTCTAACTTCTGGATGTTCATTTATTACCCTGCCATTCTGCTAAATAACAAGTTAACAGTAAATATGTTGAAAGATGAGTTTCTCTGGCACTTGAAGTAGCACAGGCTAAACAAGCACCTAAGCTAAGAGGTATGTAATTGATGATGTAATCAAGTGTTGAAACATACATTGAACATCAGCTATTATTTATTCTTTTATTGCTTTAGTATGCAAATCTAGTTATCACTTAATGAGGAGAGAGGAAGACAGAATCAAAATGACCACAACAAAAGCAGTTCTGTGAACAGGCTGCCCAGGGAGGGAGTTGAGTCACTTCCCTGGAGGGGTTTAAGGGACGGGTGGACGAGGTACTGAGGGACACGGTTTAGTGTTTGATAGGAATGGTTGGACACGATGATCTGGTGGGTCTCTTCCAACCTGGTGATTCTATGATTCAATGATTCTATGATTCAATGATTCTATGATCCTATGGGTAAGGGTTTCCCACACTACTGTCAGCATTAGCTCAGTGGTAAACTTGTTGGAAATGTTTGACTGAGGCAGAAAATGAAGGACTAGAAATAAAAAGAAACCACAGAGTAGTGGAGAGGCCTTAGCGTTAGATCAGCCGACCTTTTAAGTACAGCTCTCAGTGAGCCTGGCTTCCTGCTGTCCTTTCACATCCAACTCTGCTCTTTGTTCCAGCAGTTCCTGGTTTGAGCTTTCAGGCTACCAGCCAGGGTGCCTCTCCCCAGCCTGCCCTCCCTTTCAGGCGGGCTGACTCTTCCAGCCTAAAATCGTAACTTCTTAGACAGTTTCCTGCGTGTAACTTCTTGCATCTCTCACTTCGGCAGAGTCTGGTTGATGAGTCATCGAGCAGGCGTTGAATCAGTTGGAGTCCACAGGCTGCTCAGGACTTGCTGCTCTCTTTCCAGCTGTTTAAAAGTGACTTGGAAAGCAATTCCCCCTTTGTGCCTTTTTTCTGACAGAAAACTGAAATGCCTTTGTATCACTGCCCCTGTCCCCTCCTCCCCTCCCATTTCCTATCTGTCTGCTGCTGAATACACACTGCCCGTCTTAAGTCCTCCCTGTGCTGGAAAACTATACACCTAGAATTGGTGACAAAATAATAATTGTAAAGAGAGTGAATTGACTCTTTCTTGGCTTAAAAAAATTATGTGCTCTGTAAAACTTCTTTATGACATTTTGATTTCATTGTTTATTGCTATTATTTTCAATCAGGAGAAAGATATCTAATTTTCACATAGTGTGAACAAGCTCATATTTTACCTAATGTACCCTTCTGACCTGTTTTTTTTCCTTTCCTTTTTAACAAAACCAAACAATAACAGACACGGTTTTCCTTATGCTCCACACACTTTTGAAAGGCTGAAAAGCAAAAATTTGTTTGTCTTAAAAACAAACAAATCTCACCAGGATCTCCGTAGGCTCACATAGACTCCAAAAGAACCATACTCTTTTTATTATCAAGAACAACCAAACAACCTGAACCCAAATGAAGAAAACAACAGGAAAAAAAACCCCAAAACTAAACTCACAAAAAGACTCCAAACAAACAGAAGTTGAAACCCAAGGAGATGAGGAAGGGTGGCACAGGGAGCACAGGAAGTTCTCTAAAGCTTGGTAGACTTCTTGAGTGGATTTAAAAATAGATTAAACATTCTGTCTAATTAGAATACAATTGCAAGAGTTCTCATTCATCCGTGTTTCAGGAGTTACTTGCCTTTTTCCTCAAAGCTTTTATTTGTGAACAGGGTGAACTTTGTTTCAGAGCCACACTCTGCAAACAGATTCCCACTGTGGTCAAGCACATGTTAATCTCTCTGGGACTCCCATTTTCAGCTGTTATACTGAGGAGGAGGAGTCTGGCCTCCTAATCTTGAGCCTTGTTTGTTTTGTTTCTTAGGAAGTTATCTGTCAGTGTTGGTGCAACAGAGCCAGTCGCAAGCTGGAGCATCTAGAAACTGCAATAATGTAGTAGTGAAATGTCATCTGCTCTGTTTCTTGTTGCCGTTGGTGGTTCGCGCTGATAGCTTGGCACGGTGCATGTGGGCTCTGACTCCTACATACATAGTTGCTTTTTGCATATACCGAGGAGAGGAAGTTCTACCTGCTGGATCATTCACTGTGCTGTGGTACAAAATTAAAATTGCTGAAGTAGTTGCAGACCCAGCAGCTCAAAAGGGGGATAGCAAGGAGACAAGCATACTTTTGCCATGGAATCTTGAATTGCTTGCATCTTATGGATGCTGCATGTTTGTTATTAGGAATGTGCAGCTAAGCTGCTTGCTGTGACTTCTGTAGTGATGGATCTGGTTTAAGGAGCAAAAGGAAGCTGCAGATTCAAATTTGTTAAGAGTGGAAGCTTAGTCTTGGGGATAGTTACATTCAAGAAGCCAAGGTGCGTGGAGCCTTAGCTGGACATGAAATGTGATCCTTGCTGTGGTTTGACAGACACTTGGTGCCTTTTTATTTAGAGAGTCTTTGTCAGACATGTCATATATATATACATATATTTATATATACACTGTCTTGATCTGTAGTACAATTTATTCTTCTGACAGATTTAGTTTTCTTTGGGTTTTGTATTTTTTCTGTTGTCCCTGACAATGCATTGAGGGTGGGTGGACAGAAAGCCTGAAACTCATTTTGATTTGATACTAGCAAAAAGGAAAAACTAGATAGCTCCCCGGCTCAGGAGAAGGTGTTAAGCTTCTTCTGCAAGGAAAATGGCTTGTGTACCACCAGTAACTACGCTTTAAGTTGAGAATTCTTGGACTAGAGTAGAGTAGAACAACAAGCATGTGCTGTCCTATGTCCTTCTAGGCTAGAGAAGCTGCCTTTCTGCTCTCTGGAACATCTTGTATGGGAAAGACCAGCAGGCTTTGCACACAATATTAACATGGAAACCAATGTGGCAGGAGGAAACCAATGTGACTGTGAACTCCTGATGGGTTCACATGACTGTCCCCCCAGAGCTGAAGTGTGTTTTCTCACTTTTACAGTAATGCTTCTCTGTTTTGTGCCTGGTTTCCTGTTTTAATTTGTCTATCATCAGCTTTCAATGCTGATTCTTCCTCTGAACTTGTCAATGAGATTAAACCCCTTTAGAATCCAATATAGAATCATAGAATCACCAGGCTGGAAGAGACCCGCTGGATCACTGAGTCCAACCATATAGGTACTAAAGGCTCAGAACTTATATTAGTGCTTGACTTTTTTTATTATTTTTTTTGAGGATATACCTACATAAGCGTAGTCTCTGGTGCTGAGCTACTTCCATGACCAAAATGACTGTGGTTATTATTTCAGAGCTATACTTAGCGGTTGAGCACCCACTTTCCTTTTCAGACTGGTTGGAATGAGATATCCTCAGCAGTCTTCTCCCTCTCTATCTATCTTCAGTTCTTGGAATACTGCTACCTGCTTTCTTACTCTGTAATTCTTGCTTTTTGGTTTTTTATAGTGGATGACAGTACTGGAGTTATAAATTGTGTCTGCTGGAAAAATCCCATGGTGGCAAAATCGTCTTTATCAGGTAATTTATCAAGTAATTCCCCTTTTGCCGCTATATTTTTGCTTATTTTTGTCTTACGTAATTTAATAATTATATGAATATTAATCAGGGTTTAAGTTATGAAGGATTTACTCTCCTGCACAGGTGTTACGTAAATGTGAAGTTTTGTCAAGCTGCCTTCGCCTCCGTGTACGCTTCAGATTGCATCACATGAATGCTTTGGCCCCACCTCAGATGACTCATTCTTTTTATGTAAAAAGTTCAGCCTCCCTTTCTTTTCTCTTCTCATCTGCCTTAGCATGACAAAATCAAAAAGTGACAAACCCCATTCCAAACAAACGCTTTAATTTTGCAACCCATCTATGACATTTTCAGTGGTAAATCAGTGTCTCCTGCCTTTCGCACTTTCCCCAGGTGGACTAGTTAAATAGAATATTGCAAACTAACCTGGTCACTCAAAATTTGGGCTGCTCAGGACATATGGTGCCTGAGACCTTAGCCCTTTTTTAGCATTATGACTCCTTTGATGCTTAAGTGTTTGAATGCAAGAGGAAATTCCTCTTGGCCTTAATGCCTCATCTCCTTTCACCGTGTTCTCACAGGTCATCCAAAAGCACTCAGCAGTCTTACTGTGCTTGAACAGATGAAGAAACTCCAAGAAAGGGTGAGCTGGAAAACCAAGCTGGAGATTGGGGATGTTGCCAGGGTCAGAGGTCACATCCGAACCTACAGGCAACAAAGAGAAATTCAAGCTTCATGTTTCTGTGAGTGTTGTGGACATGTGACATAGTTAACTTGTCTGAATTTGTGAGAACACCTAAGCTGTATGTAATTTGTTAAATGAGTTCCACTTTGTTTTCTGGCATCTCATTTTTCTAAAGTTTCATCCGTGTATCTTTATTTCAATTTTAGCTGAGTAAGGTAGAAAACACTATTTAATATGTGGGATTAGATTTCCTGTAAAGGAGGCAATCCAGGAAAATCTATAAAAGATGTCAAGAATGCTGTGCAGATACTGTGCTTGAGTATCTGAGAGGGTGACTTGTCTTCAGTTTTCTTTGCGTTGAACTGCCAAAGCCCATGAGAAAGGAGTTGGTGACCTTTTCTGTCACTCTGTTCGTCTTTAGAGAAACAGTTGCTGTTAGTTGCAGCCTGTGTGATCCCTTCCCTGGGCAGAGAGCAGCACATGGTAACACTGAATCCCAGGTTCTCCTAGCTCTGGCTCTGCAGAATGACTGAGAAGTATTGCACACCTTAGTCCCTTGGGCACAGATCTGCATGCAGGTGCTGCCCTTGTATCCCACAGCTCTGTGGGTTCTGCAGGCCTCTGCTTACGCCCTGGGAGCTTGCAGCTGCATAACTTCTCTGTGTCTGTGCCATTGTGCAAGAGTTGGATTTCCCCAGTGAAATATTTCGGAAACAATACTGGAATGATTGTTTGGTGGGGGGAAGCCCATCTTTTAGAAATCTGTGCTCAGATAAAAAGTCCAGAATGGAGGGAATCCACCCTCCGTTCCAGGCAGAAGATTTATGAATGTGTAACCCACTCAAGGCTGGTAATAATACTGCTGTTTAACTGAAGAGGAGCCATGTAATTCAAATAGCCTTTAAGTTGCTTTCACTTCGTCCTAAACGTGAAAACTAAAGCTCCTTACTAAGTGTTAATTTTATCTAATGGATAAGGACTGCTGAAAGGTAAAATTTTGATAGAAATGGTTGGACTCAATGATCCGGTGGGTCTCCTCCAACCTGGTGATTCTATGATTCTATGAAAATTAAGGTTATAAAGTCTGGTTAAATAAGTTGTCAGTTAAAAGCATAACCTGCAAAGCACCACAACAGGTCATTTGCCTCCTTGCAAGATATAAAAGCAGGAGTGCCCTTTGTGGTTTTGTTTTCATAAAAACAGCAGTGAAGAAAATGAATGAATGTGATACTGACACGTGAAGCTCTGCTGCATCACCTCAGGTATTCTTGCTTAAAAGATTGACACGGCAGTTCTGGCCAAGTATGCTTGTTCTTTTTGCCACCCCAGATAAAGTGGATGATCCTGTGTGTGCTGTTCAGATTTCAAGAATGCTGGAGCTCCCCTGTCTCTACAGAGAAGTTTATGATAAACCTTTCCAAGGCCCCGAGGAGGGACAGAGGTAAATGCAGTATCCAGACTGGTCTTGGGGCAAAGTGTGAGATTACATTACTGTTTATTTGCTATTGTAGTAACTGTGAAGAAAGGTAGAAGAAGGCCCCATTGTGCTTTAGATTTGGACTATGCAAAGCCTACAGCAACAGCCTGATTTTCTCCCAAGTAATTGACGATCTATACGGATTAAATACGCATCCGTAATCTGAGAAAAGAAATATTATGCGGAAACACAGTGAATGTTAGAAAGGTAGTAAAGTACAGTGTACAGACCTCTTGCGTCTAGTAAAGAAAGCTGATATTTGGAGCAAGATTTGGGGGGGAGGCCAAGAGATTGAATGGAGGAATGTCCTTGACTGATTTGTTTGATAAGGTAGTAATGATAAGGAGCCATTCCCTCAAAAGACACTCAACTTCTGCCTGTGTCATTGTCGAATCAGAAATACAGAACCTCAATAAGCAGACTACGCTCAGTCCTGTGTTCAGCTTAAGGGTAGCTGTATGCTTCATGGCAGCTCTGATGCATGTAGTGTAGTTTCAGAGACTGCAGATCTTAAAATCATAACACTGTGGCATCATGTGATTGAAGAGGAGCAGTTGGATGTTTATTGCATCTAAAAATGGTCTGGTTTAATTAAGGGTTTAAATTCAGATTTTCTATGAACAGGAAAATAATTTCGGCCTTTGAAAACCAATCTGTTAGGCTAACTTTAAGTAATTGTTCTAAAGAATGTTACTAGTGTATTTCTTGCCTTTTGACATGTTCTACGTGTCCCTGTAGTGGCCTGGAGGATCCAAATTTCTCAGCTGGCACGCTGTGTGAGAAAGTGAAAGACTTTCTATTAGAAAAGAAAATTCAGACCTTTTACCAACAAGAGTTGGAAACAATCGATACTCTGGTCTCACTGGCTGGTGTTAGTCTGCCCAGTCCCAGCTGTCAGAAGGTGAGTGAATGTGACTGTTTCATGTTTTTCTTGGGAGGAAATGATACCATGTACTTTTTTAAAGCATAAACTAGATAAGGGACTGGTGCCCTCGGAGGATTCATGATCCACAATCGTGTTAGCTTTATTTATGAATTATTTACAGAGATTAAGGAAACTGTCACTTGAGACATACCAACTGGACTTAGGAAAGCTATATGAGAAAATTCTGTTTATGGTAATTTTCTGGTAATCTTGAGTTAGGGCTGAATAACCTTAGTCTGTGACAGACACTGTCTTTTCTAGATCTGTAAATAGCGGCAGAATCGGAAAAGAAAATCCCTTTAAGGTGCTTGTGCTGTTTCAGACACACGTTTGAGACTCTGAGTTTGATCATGAGAAAGGAGTACAAAGTCTGTCTTCTCATTTGAAGCTCAATATAGTAATAGGGATGCAGCTTTCAGAAGGAGACTATAATGAGTGGGTGAGCAGTGCTCCCTGCTACATGTTTCTCTTGTTGGAAATCCCTAGTTCTTTAAAGGCCATAGTTGAAAGGATCAGAAGGTGGGATTTAACTGAGATCAGTTTAGATGCAGTTGCTGGTAACCAGACTATTAAGAAACTTAATGTGATAATATGGTCTTGATATACTGCAGAATGGGAAACAGAACATTTTGTGAAATGGCTTTATGCTGCTGTGTTATTTGGATGAATTACAAACCAGGTCCTCAACGGGTGTGAAGTGGTAAATTTCTGCAAGAGTAAAAGAATTATGACTTTTACTGTGTTACCAGTGGCAACTGAAACTTAAACTGGAGTGTTGTGACTCACTTGTTTACTTTGAGGTTTTCTGTAGAGAAATAAAGCCATGGCAGTCGTTTTCACTGCCTGATTCTGATATGCACTGTAAAGTTAAAAGCTGTGTTATGTTAACAGCTGATGTTTGTTTAATTCTTATTCATAAAGGAACACAAACCCCAGTCCCTTGTAGCTGAGGTCAAATAATAACAAAAAGTATGTCTCTTCTTGTTCGCTGCGTAGAGCTGCTTCTGGTAACAGCTTCTTCATAGCTGTTTCCTTTATTTTTATTAAAGGCATTTTGATGTTTGCTTTAAAGGAAACATGGATATAAACAATAATAGGAGCTACAGTCATTTTTGAGAAAAAAGATTGATACTAGAATATCCAACATGGGACAGGGTGTTTCTTCTAAAAAAGCTGGAACAGCATTAAAACTTCCCAAACACTTTACATTAAAGGAAGTAGTGATCATTGCAACTAATACTAGAAATTTCAGTCTTTGAGGTTACAGCATTTATAGAAGGATTGAGATTAACAACTTACAAAGCCATTTACAGTAGGAACTAGTGCAGAACAAACATAGAACAGCACCAAAAACCAAATCAACAAAAAGTGTAGCATCAGTGTTGTTTGCAATCATAAGGAGCTATCATAATAATTAAGAGTTTCTCCTGACCCTGATGCAAGGGTGTGAGTATACGTCCCAGGAATTTAGGCACACAGATACTCACTTAGAAATTACAGCTCTCCCTATTGCCCTTTGGTATTAATTCCTTGTAAAGAGGCTTATGTATCTTTGCATAAGAAAGAACTTGCAGCAGTCAAGTGACCCGAATGCCTTAAGAGGAGTGCCTAGTAATGCTCTGGAAATGCGTTTGCTTGTTCCTCTACTCTGTCTTTCAAAGGTGTTGCCTCTCGTAATTGGTAGAGGGTCAAGCATCCAGTTTGAGCCACAGAAGTAAGTATAATAGATCTGATTTCTGACCCTCTTCACTTCTTTTTTCCTCTGTCTTCTATTTTGCATTGCCCTCCCACCAGAAGGATAAAGAGTTCTGCTAATGTGGAAGAGGTTTTTTTCATGCCTCTTTTGCAAGGCAACAGCTAGATGAGGGGACCAAAGTAATTTATATATATTATATGTACTTCATAGAATCATAGAACAACCAGTTTGGAAGAGACCCATCGGATCATCGAGTCTAACCATTCCTATCAAACACTAAACACTTGCTCAATTCTTGTACTTTTCCTGGACATGAAAGAAAGTTATTTGGAGGAATAACTAATCTTTTTTACCCTGGTTCCAGTGTTCTAGCGCATAGCTTCTGTTAAACTCTTTTTGCCTCTCTTGCTTTCCCTGTGATCCTAGGAGATATGGTGCATCCCTTTAATCTCTTTTCCAAATTATAAAGTACTTGCACAATGGGAAAGTATTTCCCCATGGAATATTTTCTCCAGGGAGGGGAGAAGCTGCTATGTCACTGACAGTGGAGCGGAGCAGGGGACAAAGGTGGAAGGGAAGTAGCTTGAGGTAGGCAGCATCTCTCTGTTCCTTTTCAGTGTTGCTGTACCTAAGCCTTGTCCACATCCCATACATGCCCTACAATCCCTTGTTCCAGTCGTGGTGGCTCCCCAGCAGTGCAGTCTCCTGGCTCTGTAGAATAAGAGATGCAGGTGGGGGAACTCACATCGTGTCCTCTGCTCAGACACATACTAGGGGATATTTGATTTTCTAGTCTACTGTGGATGGGAAAAAATGACAAATCTGTTATGTTTTTTAAAACCAGTGAAGCTTTATTTTGTGTAACCAGTGCCCCTTCTGTGCCTAAGCTGTAGTCTTTCCCTTATCCCTTAAACACTTGACTCTTGAGACTGGAGGGGTTGGTACCAGAAGGAAGATTACAAGCGAAAAAAAGTAAGTGATCTTTTGCTTAGAGAACCTAAAGAGTAGAGTGCACTTGCAGGACTTGGACAATTAAGTCTGGCAAATGCACAAGCCTTTGGTTCCTGTTTTTAAAAAAAAACTAGATGGTGAACTTGATCCATCCAGTTTCTCAACTGGATTAAATACAGCTCACAACCAGCCAGTCTTGATTAACCTTTTTTATGTCCTTCCATACATCAGCGATGATGTGTGCTGCTTTAGCATTGCCATTCCAGTTAGTGTATGTCACTCGTTTGGAGACATGGCTTGTGCTTTCCAGCCTCTACTGTTTGTACTTCTCTTGATTTGAATATTATCTCAAGGTCGGCAATGACAAGTAGTTAAAGCAGAGAGTTGTACAGTTTTGTTCATACTTACTGTATATACTCTCTCCAGTGTTCTGGAGATATGACATAGTGCATTATATACTCTTGATGATATGTGTTTGCCTTCCTGCCTCTTGAGGAAGCTGCTTTAAATATGTATATTGCAAAGCTTATTATAGGACTTCAGAACTGACATGTCTAGAATCACTATTACTAAAATTGTCACCCATCTAAGCGAAGGATTAAACGTTGCATGCGAAACTGCAAAGGGCAATTCCATGAGCAGAATCACGTGTGTGGTTATACCAGGAAACTTTTAACACCATCAGGGTGTGTTGTGATTCATAATGAGCCAAAGGTTACATACTTTCAGTGTTTTGAACAGACTTAATTCCTGTACTGCTTCATTCTTAGACCTGTTATTGATTGCACAGAGAGTTTGTCTTGTTTTAAAGATCTGAGAATAATTGGTTGCACAGCACCAGCCCACAAAGCTGTATAAGACCCATTGGATGGAATATATTGATTAAAATACCTGCTTAATTGCAAAGACTTGGATTCTTCTGTTAGATTTGCAAGAGTCCTTGGCTGATCTTGAGGCAGGGTACTGATGGTAAAGGTGTTATTTAATAGCTGCTTCTTCCTCTGTGTGGAGGGAAAATGTGTTCTGAAAAAGTGACGCATTATTTTTGGATGCTCCTCTGTTGGGATGCACAGCTTCGTTTATTTAAAAAGAGCTTAATTTGGGACAGGGGGAACCCCTGCTGTCAGCATTTGGGGAACCTGGAATTGTGCACTCTTAAAACTAAGGCGATCAAAGCAACGATGCTGGTGAAGGGGCTGGAGAACAGGCCCTATGAGGAGCGGCTGAGAGAGCTGGGGTTGTTTAGCCTAGAGAAGAGGAGGCTGAGAGGAGACCTCTTTACTCTCTGCAACTACCTGAAAGGAGGTTGTGGAGAGGAGGGAGCTGGGCTCTTCTCCCAAGGGACAGGGGACAGGACAAGAGGGAATGGCCTCAAACTCCGCCAGGGGATATTTAGGCTAGAGATTAGGAGGAAGTTTTTCACGGAAAGGGTCACTGGGCATTGGAATAGGCTGCCCAGGGAGGTGGTTGATTCACCTTCCCTGGAGGGGTTTAAGGGATGGGTAGATGAGGTGCTGAGGGACATGGTTTAGTGTTTCATAGGAATGGTTGGACTTGATGATCCGATGGGTCTCTTCCAACCTGGTTGTTCTATGATTCTATGAAGCGAGACACTTTGCAAAAGAAGGTGTGAACATTGTGAGAGATTAATTCAAAATCCAGATGCGAATCTTGCTGGAGCTTTCAATCGGCAGTTAAACTACTTAATATCTGCATGTCTTAGATGAAAGGCTTTGTGAAAGTGAAGTGATGGCTAGTAAACTGTGACTCAGAACTCTGTTAACAGCTATAATAGATCTTTGTAACAGTTGAAATGCAAGCAGTTTTCAATCTTCACTTGAAATAAAAGCAGGGATGTAAAATCAGAGAGGAATTTCACAGTCCTATAGTTCTTCTGCGTGAGAGAGCTGGGGTTGTTTAGCCTGGAGAAGAGGAGGCTGAGAGGAGACCTCATTACTCTCTACAAGTTCCTGAAAGGAGGTTGTGGAGAGGAGGGAGCTGGGCTCTTCTCCCAAGTGACAGGGGACAGGACAAGAGGGAATGGCCTCAAGCTCCACCAGGGGCTATTTAGGCTGGAGATTAGGAGGAGGTTTTTCACACAGAGGGTCATTGGGCATTGGAATAGGCTGCCCAGGGAGGTGGTTGATTCACCTTCCCTGGAGGTGTTTAAGGGACGGGTGGATGAGGTATTGAGGGACTTGGTTTAGTGTTAGATAGGAATGGTTGGACTTGATGATCCGATGGGTCCCTTCCGACCTGGTTGTTCTGTGATTCTGTTCTGTGATATAGCTTTGTGTTCAGTCTTAGGTTTCTACCCAGTAGACTAAATCACAAGCTCAGGTATACATTGATTCTGAGGGGCAATTTAAGCTGGGAGGAAATGAGGACCTAGTTTGGCATAAAAGAAAATTATAAGTATTGGGAAGAAATACTTTTCACATGAATTTGCATGTTTGAGATGCTGGGGGTGGACCAAAAGAGCAGATTAAGTAGTTTTAGATTGTGTTGACAAAGAAACTCCTCAATTCTTGTATTACTCAGAGGGTTGGAAGGAAGAAAGCATGCTCAAGAGCACCAGGGGGAAAAAACCCAACACTTTATAATTTCAGGATAATATTCAAGCTCCTGAAGAGGGCAGGAGCCCTCATTTGTTCTTTGGAAACAGTCCTGCCAGGGAACCCTTCCCCTTGGACCCTGCAGCATGTGTGAGAAGGTGCTGATATGTGGCAGCTGCTTACTTATTTTCTACCCCCTGAGCCTGTCTCTCTGCCTTCACTCTTGTCAAATCTCTTGCATTCTAAGTGATTCTGTTTCAGTCTCCATCCAGGCTGAGCCGTGTGTCAGTTCACACAGAGGCTGTTTTTAATTATCTCCCTTTTCTGACGGGATCTCAGTGTTAAGCCAAACTGAATAATTATCGTGCTTCTTTGGAGATATTTTTATCTTTTTTCTCCCCAAATGTTTGCTTTCACATTAAAAATTGATCAGAGTCTTGAGGTGATTGCTTTGCTAGCAGTTTCTTAGATTCTTGAGGATTTGTTACTGCCTTTAAGTGAGAGGTGAAATCTCTTCATTTTTGGATGGCTGTAAGAATGTGCTTTTCCATAAGAAAATATTCACTCTTCACTTAACCCTTCCTGCTACATTTTAGGCTTGTTTCTTCAGTTCATCAGAAGAGCCACTACAAAGGAAAATGTTATAGTGGTATTAACACTGTGACTGGAATGGTGTCCAGATGTACAGTCAAGTTTGTAGTTAGAAGCGGTGTCTGTTATCCAAACTGATCCAACTGTGGTGAACAGGGAGACACACAAACATTCAAGCTCGAAAGTCCTTCAGTCTGGAACACAGGGAGAAAACTGAACTGAGAATAATCACTATTGTTCTGCCTTAATTATCTTGAACTATTAGGCAATTATTTTTGACTGTTGATTTGAGAGAAAAAAGGTAGTTGGCTATTGTGGGACAGAGAGAGAGAGAGAGATGTGGGATTAAGGCCTGTTGAAATACCAAGGATTATCTGAAGGAAGGGGATGGAGAAACTACCACCGATATCCCTGTTGGACCTCTGAACTATTCCCAGTTAGGCACATCAGCTTCCAGGCTTTGAAGCAGTCGGAGTTTCACTTGAGACTTGCAAATGGATGAAATGAAAGCTTTGTGAAAAGATATTCTTCTGTTGCTAATGAGGTGTCTGTTTCATGTATTTGTGTGAATTCATTGTGACACATGAAGGTTGCCTGTCGCTCCCAAGGCTTCTGTGATTGCTTCTGGTGAGTGAAGTAAGATAAATGAGGTCTGATACTCCTGTCCAGGGCAGGATGGGAGCATTTACAGTGATCATTGCAGAAATGGCTTGGCAGATCTTGCTTTGGTTGCTCTGGTGTGGTTCTAGTTATCACATGTTGGTTTGTGGGAAGCAATTTAGCTCTGTTCTCAAAGAAAACCACAGGGTGTACAGTGTGCTCCCAACAGATGAGGAAATGACAACTGGGGAATTGAAGCAGTATGTGTAGATAAATGGGGGTTTGAAGGCCATAGGACAGATGGAGATGGAGAAGAGTAAGTTATGATCTTGCTTTTATCTGCCCATACTTTCTCCTCTCTACAACTGATTCTTTCTTTTCACTTTCTTAGTTATCATTGCACTGTTTTTTAGCCCTGGTCTACTTGCAAACAGACCCTGTTTTCCCATTTTTTTCTCCTCTTCCTTGTCCATTACATGTGTCCCAAGCATAAAACCCTTTGTTCTAAATAATTTCCTCAGTTATGGACTTACAGGCACAAGGGACTTGTTTCCCAGCTGCCCTCAAAACTGAATCCTTTTTTTCCCTTGTCTCATGTACATGTTTTAATTTTCTTTATCCTTTGATTCCATTAGACTGTGGAGGAACTCTTGAGAGCATGGTTAGAATGCATGTAAAAATTTGGAAAGCAAGTGGATAAGAAACAAACACTATTCTTACTAATTTCTTCCTTTTCCTTGGACAGTGCCTCAGTTTCAAATCAGGCCTCCAGTCTCCAGCACTTGGATTTCTCCTCAATATTGCTTTACAAAGCACAGATCTCTCTATATTCCTATCCTAATAACCAGGAAAACTCTGAATATGAGCAAAGCTTGATTAGCTGAACAGTCAAACGCTCTGCAGACATCACAAGCCTATTCTGGAAGATTTCTCTGTACAGGATCAAAAAAACTGCTAAATACAAAGAAGGCACCTGGAAGACTGTGGTTCCTTAACAATAGCATAAGTTTCTGGTGTTTTGCTTGGTTGGGTTTGTTTATTATTTGTTTTAAGCTTAGGGATTAATTAATACATAACAGATATGATTTATGAATTACTAAATGAAGAAAAATGTGTAACAAAATCACCTGAAGTCCTCTTGTTCTTGAAAACATCTGAAGCTTTTGCTGGCAACTTTAGCTGAGCTGGGATTTCTTACCATCTGCTGCATTCCTTTCTTCCCATCCAGGTGAAGTCAAAAAGTGACTCCAGTTCCAAGAGGATTCACAGTGTTTTTAAGGAAGCAATAAGGATGCTACAAGAAAAAGGGCTGGTTTTCCAGAAACCTAGTAGCTCCAAGGACTTATACCATGTAAGGAACTGAGCTGTAGTTGCAAACAAGTTTGATATATGACTTTTATAGTCAGTAGAAACAGCAGACATGTTTCAGAGAGAAGCTGGACATCCAAGTGCTGTCAGTTTATTCAGTTTTATCTGCAGTATATCATGTTTGTCACCAACTCATGGATGCTGCAAATGGTACTCAAAATAATAATATCCAAAGAGTTAACATTCATTAATAATCTTGGATTCAGTGTATAATACAGGCTGTAGTTATTACAGTGTTAGTTTATAATACATCAAGGCCTTGCATTGCTTTTTGACAGTTGTGCCATCTATGACTGCTATAAACTGCCAGTTTCTTCTGTTTTCTCCAGGTGACAGACCATGATAAGGAGCTGCTTAAAGTGACCCTTGATGTGATTAAAGAAGACTGTCGAAAACCCAGGCGTAAGTAGTGGTGTGATCAGGGCTCTGATGAGCAGGTGCTTGATATATTGATGACAATATCTCCTCCTGCTGCTGGATTAGATATGCTTCTCGGCCTTACTCTTGAGCTCAGAGCTAAGTTGCTGGTGTAGCTAATCAGTATAGCTAAAAGCAGGAATCATAGAATCATACAACAACCAGGCTGGAAGAGACCCACCGGATCATCGAGTCCAACCGTTCCCATCAAACACTAACCCATGTCCCTCAGCACCTCGTCCACGCGTTCCTTAAACCCCTCCAGGGAAGGTGACTCAACCACCTCCCTGGGCAGCCTCTGCCACTGCCCACTCACCCTTTCTGTGATTTTTTTTTCCCTCATGTCCAACCTGACCCTCCCCTGGCGGAGCTTGAGGCTATTCCCTCTTGTCCTGTCCCCTGTCTCTTGGGAGAAGAGCCCAGCTCCCTCCTCTCCACAACCTCCTTTCAGGTAGTTATGGAGAGCAGTGAGGTCTCCTCTCAGCCTCCTCTTCAGCTTCTTGTGAGCACGAAGAGAGAAAGAACAGGTGTGCCCAGCAGGAAGCGAACTTGTCAGGTCTCAAAATAAGCAACCATTACATTAGGTCCATCTCTTTTTGAGAATACATAGATTTTGGGAGGACTCAAATGTCATCAAGTGAGGTCAGCACCTAGCAGCTGTTGCTTTGCACTCTGCGTGTGTAGCCAGTCTTGCTAGTTAGGTTTGTATGGAGGGATTGACACACAAGTTGCCACACAGAGAGGTGAAATCCCTGCCTCCATTAAGTCAACAATAAGACTTAACTTAAATCAGTAGGCTGTTCTCTGTAGATTGTAAAACTCCACTACAGTTCAGGTGGTTTCTCATTGCAGGTGGGGATTTCAGTCTGACAAAATCCACTTCCTTTCAGATAATGTACCTGGTGTGGCTTCTGAGTTATCCCTGTTCCTCAAGCCTATTGTGTCTTACTGCCATATTGATAGCTTGTGCTCGACTTGAATGTCTGCTAATTACACAGGTACATTGCTGCCGAGTTTCACTGGGCAGAATGTGTCAGCAGGGATCACTTGCTGCTGCAGCGCAGCTTTTTCTGTGGCAGTCATTTATTCTGTACTGAGGTACATTCTAGCTAGAACACAAGCCATATAATCTTAAATTACTGTTATCCTTATACTGTCATAACTATAATAGCGCTTGTAGGACTTGGTATGTGATGATTTTCCTGCTGTGAAAAAAGGTTAAGGGAAGAGGCATTATTTCTGAGTTTTCAGCTGGCTAATTTAAGCTGAGGTACATAGACAAGGTGAGTAGGTGGAGGTAAAAGTTCTGTATCTGTTGGGGGTGGAGGGACTAGGAGGAGATGTCACTAGGCACTCAGGTGAAGATGGGCTCATTTGCCTGAGACTGTTTCACTGCAGCAAGTTACCACATCACATTGTTTTATTGTATTTTATCCAATTAACAAATTCAAACATTTTCTCTGAAAGAGTCAAAACATTCCTCTGCTCTTTTTATACATCAGCTGAATCTCTTCACCCATGTTTTTTTAATAACTGTGTCACTGCAGAGGCCAGAACTCTCAGTTGACACAGGGCACCGAGAGACTGCCTGGTGTTTAACTCCTCTCTTGTGCATTATCACATTGGTAAAGTACTCAGTGCTCCATGAGAGGCTGGGAAGTTTTGTTCTCCTACAGAAACTTGTAGATCAGTCACAGAAAACACTTTTGAAGAGTCCTGAGTCCTCAAAACCATGCTTTCCATACTGAGCAGGTTAAAAATAGCACCTGCTTTACAGAGCTGCTTCTCCTCCTTGAAGCTTTCCACCTACTTAGTTTCCTGTTGTAAAGAGGACAGTTTCCAGGTCAGTGTCTCTTTGCTAGTTTTCAGGTCTGCTTCAGCGTTCTGGTCACTGGCAATAGAAGATTTGGAGAAGGAAAGCCAGGAAACTCCAAAGCCAACAGGAGGGTACCATGGGAATTTTATCGTTACTGAATGATGCAAGAGCACAGAGCTCTATGTTACTGTCGGTCCCCCTCTGCTGGTGGGACAGCAGTCAGAGCCACACACTTGGCCTTGACTGTTGAGTAGCCGTCTGGTAGTGAGGAAATAAGAACGTGTGGTAATCCTTCAAGGGCTGCAGTTTTTGTTGCAAGAAATTCCTATTCCTCTTTTTTTCCTTCAAGAGTAGTATTAATCTTTCATGACAGGAACACTGATGTGTGATAAACCCAACTCTTCTCTCCACTGAGTTATTTCTCTTCCAGTTTTCAAGGCAATGCTTTAGTTGTGACATGTTCTTGGACCCAACCCATTTGTCTGGAATTACTGTACAAATAAAAAGATGCTCAGCGTGCCTAGTCAGAGCTCTGCAAACCCTGATCTGTAATATACCCGTGTGACAATCCCAGTCGTTGGCTTCGGTTGTAATTCTAAACAGCCTGATCTTAAATGCCCTCACACAAGGCCACTGTGGTTCTATCTAGAGGCTTAAGCAGCCAGAATAGGATGAGAGTACATTTTGACTCCAGACTGAACAGCAAAATGTAGGTTTAGTTTGTTTCTTTCTTTGTTTTTATTTTATTGGGGGGAGGGGGCATGTTTGCTCTGGTTTTATACTTAGATGAGGCTAGGCAAGAAAAATAGCAGAGAGGGGGAAAATGAAATGAAATTTAATATGTCAAAAAGCACCTCTTGTGAGGTGTCCACAGTGGACAAGTGGTAGTTGTTCTATAACTGTGTCCTCTCTGATACTGGCAGTCAGGCGAGGCAGTTAGTCACAGCCTGGCTTATCTCAGCTGGGGGACAAAAACCAGAACCTGGTGTGTCCATGAAAGAGGGACAGCATCACTCCGCTTTAAGGTGTGTGTTCCCTCCAAGTGGGGTTGTAGACTAGGAGTGTTCCTGGGTTACTTAATGATTGTGCATACTTGCCATGACTCCAAAATGCCATTTTCTACCAACATCTAGGAGGAAAGTATTTGTTGTATTGTTGGGTAACACCTGAGTCACTAATCTAATTCATTGAAACTTAAGCTAAGTTACTTTAGATGAGGGATGGGCACGTTGACCTTCTTATGACGGACTTGTGACTAATGCAAAATGCAGCTCCCCACTTAGCAACAACAGTCACTTATGACCAGGTAGGAGCATTGTTCTGTTCCCTACACTTACCTGTCCTAGGGTGGTGGATGCATTTTTGGCTACCACTCACTCTGGATCACTGAATTCTAAAGACGTACCTTTGCCTGAATCACATCTTCTGTTTAGCCTGGAGAAGAGGAGGCTGAGAGGAGACCTCATTGCTCTCTCCAGCTACCTGAAAGGAGGTTGTGGAGAGGAGGGAGCTGGGCTCTTCTCCCAAGTGACAAGGGACAGGACAAGAGGGAATGGCTTCAAAGTCCGCCAGGGGAGATTTAGGCTGGACATTAGGAAAACGTTTTTCACAGAAAGGGTCATTGGGCACTGGAACATGATGCCCAGAGAGGGGGTTGAGTCACTTTCCCTGGAGGGGTTTAAGGGACAGGTGGACAAGGTGCTGAGGAACATGGTTTAGAGACTGGTGGGAATGGTTGGACTCGATGATCTGATGGGTCTTTTCCAACCTGGTGATTCTATGATTCTATGACTTTGTCACTGATGCCCTCTAGGAAATGGGATTTTTTTTTACATTTCTGTTCCCTTGTACATTTTCAGATTTTATTCCTCTTAAAAGGAGATAAAATTTGATAGTGAAGTTCTGTGACTTTCTACTCCTGTAGCTGTCTGAGAAGTCATAAGTGAGGGGTGACATTGCATTACGAGGTAAATGAAGGTTGCAGTGTCGCAGCTTTTCCACAAGATGCCAGCATGAGGCAGCAGTTAGAGGTCCCGGCCACAGACCTTCCTTTTATTGTACATGTTTTCGAACTTGGGTATGAGCAAAAGTATTTTCATTTGGTTTCTTCTGCTGCTGCAGGAACCAGATGGCTTGCACAGGTGGGCAGCAGAGGTACACTTAAGTTTTTTTACCTCATAATTGGGCTGTGCTGAACGAGCCCTGATTATTAGAGTTTACAAGACTGATTATCTTTCACCCTCATTACTAGTATTACAGCTTTAGGGTTACAGCTCTGACTCTTCCCACAAGAGTCAGTGGGAACTGTTGATAATTAGAGAACTGTAGACACAGACTTGATATCTTCCCTCTGAATACCTGTATCTCAGCTTTAGTACCTCAGGTATTCTTCTTTTACAACACTGTGGGATTTTTCATGACCAATGTGGATTATAACTGTTAAAAAGAGGAAGTTAGACTGAATTCTTTTCTCCGTGTCTGACTGCATTTTCCATTTTTCTGCAGATGCTGAGAAAGGCTGCCATTTTCTTCACGTTCTGAGTTGCGTTCGGCAGAGCTACAACCCTTCTCTGGCTGAAGCAGTGATGCACCGTGTCTTGGAACTGCTGGAGAGTAACAGTGATGTTGTCAGCACTATGGATGGATATTACATGGCATTTTGAAGATAAGATACTTCTTTTCTGGCCCTGAAAAGCTGCAATTTACCTGGTATGATCTAGATGGGGAAAAAAGGAGCATTCTGATTCTCAAAATGCTGGTTTTGTCCGGCTCCAGAGAAGTTTTCCAAATACTTGTTTAGCTATTCTTGCTGACTTTGTCAGTATTCCTAGTGGAAGTTGGACCAAACCGATTCTGGGTGTCCTAATACAGCTGGGGAGCTGGAAAAGGAGCTGAGGTTTTTCCTGCGGTAAGATGTGATGTGGCTATCCTTACATTTACATCCAGGGAGCCCTAAAGAAAAGTCACCGCTCAGGAGTGCGGTTTACAACAGTTATCATGTCAGGACTTGCTCTTCTATCTTGAAGACTGACCTTGTGATCTTTCCATAACATAATAGCTGTGGGTCTTTATTTTTGTATGTAGTTTATAACAGCTAACGGAAGGACACACAAGCAAGCAATCGAGAAGTTTGCCTGTCCTTCCTGATGGTGTTGGTGTAACCATGTCTGTAAATTTGTATTCCTGAATGTGCACAGCTTCCCCACTATTAAAGTAACCCTCACATTTCTCTCAAAATGAATATGGAGGAATGGGGTCCTGCAGCCCTTCGCCACCCTGCGGCCTTGTGCACTGCTTGTCAGACGTGTCTGGCTTCCCCTGGCGCCACGTGTGTTTCTGATGCATCTTGTTGTGGCTTCTTTTCAGACCAGAATTCTCACAATCGGCCACTATTTTGCTGTTTATTTTTAAATCGCTTCCTACATCACAACTGGCAATCCATAAACCAGGTGCTTTGGAAAAGAAAATATAACAACCAGCGAGACCTACTGTAATCTCCGTGCTCCTTGTTGCCTTTTGTCTTTCATTCCTTGTCACTTTTGGAGGAAAATACAATGTGTATCTGTGCCTGCAGAGGAACACAAGGCATTGATGAAATAACATTGACCTAAAGAAGGGCACCATGCAAGATGTCTGGTCTGGAATGATCACAACTCTGTTATGTGCCACAGTTCAAAGCCCAGAGCTGTTCAGTATTTATCCTCAGAGAAGGCTTGCTGCTGCAGGGGCTTGTCTGTTTAATTAATCTGTTTAATTAACGATGTGAGGGTGAGACCTTTAACTTGAAAAGAGTAGAGAGAATTGAACGCATCCTTCCTTTTCCCTCTGCACCTTCCCTGTAACAGCTGAAATAGCCTCCCAGGAGGCAGATGTAGTGGTAAAGCCCCTATAAGGATTGTCATAGCAGGGAAAAATAAACCATATGCCTGAGGAAAGCCAGTGAGTAGCACCATGTGTGCCAGGTCTCTGCTTTGTTGTTACATTATATGGCTCATTCCAAGCCCTGGCTGCAGTGCGATATAGGCTAAGAGAAAGGCATGACAAAATATTTGGCATTTACATTCGGAGACCTGTGGAAAACTGTTCTTAAAGAAATGGTATGTTTGTCCATAGTGGAAAACTATGCATGAATCATTCGTTTGCTGTAAATTCCCTATTTGCTCAATAGTTAGTTTCCCTGCAGGCTGCCCTGCTCCTAGTGTTGCTGCTCTGTTTTGAGTCTGGTGCCTTCTAGTCAGATTTTAATATGGGCCTGAACATGTACTGATATGATGTACCTGTGCAGAAGGAAATAAGAAAGAATTATGGAAGTCTTCCCCTGCTCCCCTCCGTGAACGTCTTCAGCAGGCAAGGAAAGATATCCTGATTCCGAGTAAAGTGGTACTGAGAGGAACTGCTACTTTTATTGTGCCTACAAAAAAGTCTGGTTGACCACTGGAGAGATTTGCTTCTCAGATTCCTCCTCTGATTACTGACAAGTTTGAAGTGATCCCCAAAAACAAAGGTTGTCTGTGGGAGAAGTAGTTTGGAATATCAGTTCCTAAATTCAGACTCGCTTGAGGAGTTAACCGCATGTTACTGCTTGATTATGGACAAGTTGCCTACTTGGCGTGAACGTGAGGATTTTTTAAAAGCAATTATGTGGTGTCTTTGATCATGTGGAAGATCATGGCATCTAATTTAAGAGACTGACTTGACCATTTTCTTGAAAAGCCCTGTATTAACAGAATCTGCTTTTGCTGGGAAAGGGTTAAAAGCACTGCTGGCTCAGTGGGAAAGGTGATCTCCTCAGCTTAGAAGAGAGAGATTGGTTCTCCTGAGGGTGTCAGCCAAGTGTGTGGGCTGCATGAGTTTTGGGAGGAGCTCTGCAGCTGAATCTTGGAGGAAAAGATAGTCTGGAGAATTTTATTGCTCTTTAGGGTCTCATTAAAATAAATTCATACCAAAATAGGATTACGTCTTTATCCTTCACAGCTTGGATAATCATACACGTAGCACCTCATGTGTTTTGTTCCCTCCAACTTTGATGCTGCACTTGCTCTGTTTTAGATGCATTTCTGTGTGTAAAGCCACCTAAAACCCCTGGCTGCCTCTTTCCTGTGCGTTAGAGGTTGATGCAGACACCGAGCATCTTCCCTCCCTGTTCTGCCCATGATGCAATTTATGATTGATAAGCACTGATCAGCTGTGAATGTCAGAGATGAGGTGGAAAGAATTAATCTCAGGGGAGATGGATAAAGTGACACTGAAGAGAACCTGTCCTTGGAAGTTTTTATGCTGGTCCTTGCTGGGATGCTGGGCTCTTGCACTTGAGGGCATTCACCTTCCCTGGAGGAGTTTAAGGCGCGTGTGGACAAGGTGCTGAGGGACATGGTTTAGTGTTTGATAGGAAGGGTTGGACTCAGTGATCCGGTAGGTCTCTTCCAACCTGGGTGTTCTATGATTCTGTAGGACAAGAACAGGAAAAAGGGGATTTTTCTCACGAATAAACTCAGGGAAATATGAACGAACATAAGGGAGCCTACAGTGTTTATGAGTGAAAGCCTAAAGTAAAATTACTGGAGGGACCTAGATTTAAGTTGCACGGATTCTAATCCCGAGTTGCTGTATGGAATAGTTGTGCCTTAGGCTCTCACGCTGTATTTTTCCTCCAATAGCCATCCAATGCAGACTAACACATACTCTGGTTGAGCTCATTCCCTCTCTCATACCTCCAGGGAATACCGAATGCGTACGCCTGCAGAGCAGTACCCAGCGAGCTGTGGGAGCACAGAGCTCACTGTAGGCCGATTTACCTGTTTACTCAGTATCTCTACAGTGTGCTTCTGTGACAGCAGTCTAGACATACCCATGCTGGTATAAGTCACCTTTATGTAAGTCAAACTACACACACTAGGGCTTTTACTGCTAATAAACTGTCTCTCTGTTTAAAGATCATATCCTTAACCAAGAGGGTCGTATCATGCACTCTGTTAAAATTCTTAGACTTAGACCGCGCCTACAAAATATTGTGAAATATTTCACATTCAGTGAAAGCACGCTTGCTTGTTTTGTTTAATTTGAAAACTCGTTAGGCAGCACAATTATTACTGGTTTATTAAAAGACTTTGAAGGTGGCTCTTTAATGTAAAACTGACAAGTGAGAATTCATGTTGTAGGATTGCTTCATGGCCATTTCCAGTTTCCATAGAAACGGTCATGGCCATCAAAGGCAAGTAAGTAAAATGGAGTTTTTAAAACTGGTCAGGTTTTTTGTTACCTTAAAAAGATATATTTCCATAAAAATGCAGGGCCTGAGAACAAATTTCCAAAGAATTTTAATATTCTATTCTAGCAAAATGTAAGGTGGTTGCTTTTCTGGCGAAGAAACAAAAGAATGACTCTACCTTCAGTCCCTGCCATGTGCTTAGCTGAGAGAACAGTTAAGGTTGTCTCATGCCTCAGTTTCCCTTTTTTGTAAACTGGGGATAAACCAGCTTCGTGTGTAGGACACAAGCCTCATTTTTTCATAATGTTAGTCATTACAATCTTTTAAGATGTCTTGGTGGGAGCTGATAGAGCAGAGCTCTGTGGACATGGATGAATGGGTAGATGCTGGAGTGGGATTTGGATCCAAGCCCCACTTTTGCTAACAGCTTTATCTTTATTTTCCTCTTTCCACTCATATTGCTCTGCTTGTCTTGTCTCTTTGCTCTCCGGGTCCTATGAGGCAGTGAGGGTCTGCCTGTTTGTATTTGTCCTGGAATCATGTTTCCTCTTGTGACTTCTTCAATAATTTCTGAAAAATAGATATCTGGATAAATGAGTCCTGAGCGTTCTTGTTCTCAAATCTTTAGATGGTAAATTTGCACCTATTAGAATATGTATTTTACACAAACTACCGGGGAAATGAAGCTTTTCTTTCAAAGTAACAAATGAAAAATTTATAGATTGGCTACGTGACTGAAAGCTGTGACTTTTGTTGGATCTGTCCATGCTTGTGTATTACAGTGATGAACACCACAAACAGAAGGACTTGCTAATTCGTTATTCAGAATGAAAATTCATCAATGAACAGCAGCCAGAGAGAGGCATGGAGCCATGTGGACAAAGTACTGAAAAATCTTCTTTTCAAAGAAATGCAGTTTGGTTGAGTTTGGGAGTAAGTTGATCCTGTGGGGAAAAGATGTGCCCAGCAAAGATTTGTATCTTTGGGAAAGGAGCAAGTTCAGATCCCACGGGCAACTTGAATTTTGAAACTTCCTGTCAGTGCGGCGCTACGTTTTTTATTGCCGTCTTTCAGCACAGGCTCCAGCCCTCCTGCCCCAACCCTACAGGCTAAAAGGGAAGGAAAAGTTCAGCTGCAGAGATAAAAGAATAGTTCTAATAACTGGTTACCATCCTCCAGGAGCCCCAGAGTTACAGAAACATTTTTGTGGATGTTTGTTGGCAGCAGGGAAATGCTGAGTTGGGGATCTTGGGTTTCATTCCCAGCAAAATGCCCTGTCTGGCGTATGGGCTTTCCCCCTAATTTCTTTCATCTATTTCTGCTCTGTCATTTCTCGAGACCCTTCATTTCATTCACAGTCTCATGGTTCATCTCTGCACCACGGATCCCAGCCAGACCTCCTTCCTCTCTTTGTTCCCTTTTTCTTTCCTAATTCAAATATCCTTGTCAGCATCTGGCAATTGAAAGTTTCAGCATAATCCCCTTGCCTGAGTGACCTGGCATTGATCATAGCCCATTCCCATTCCAACAGGCTGTAGTTTTTTTCCTTGTCTAGGCACCAGAAGAGGGAGATACCATCCACTTCACTCTCGGGCTTTCTTAGCAGTGTAGTTTGCAGAAGGAAAGAGTTGCTATTTCAGAGAAACAATACTTACTCCACCCCGCACTCTCAAGGACCCAGTAGCACCCTCGAAGATTCTAGTTGTGCTTTTCTTATAGTTGTCTGAGTGCAAAATGAGTATAATTAAAAAATAAAACACTTGTGTCTTGCCCAAACCTGAGCACGCCAAGTCATGCCCTTGACAGAAGCCATCTGCCTCTCCCTGCCACTTTCACATCCTTACACAGATTTCACTGCAGGCATTATCTGTGAAGTTGATGTGGACCTTTAGTTTGTTTCTATTAGTTAGACTGTCTCCTTTTAGCCTGTGAGACTATGTCCTGATGTGATTATACTCTGTGTCTGTGTTTTAGTCCTACCTTCTGTCCTACCATTGCAAGCAACTTAGTGATGTCTTGTTTAAGAGGGGTGAAGGACCCTGAGCTGTTACGGTCCTGCATGTTTTTAGAACGTGTGTGCACTGAGAGAAGAGAGAAGCCTAAACCAGTGCCACAACTAGGGGGAAAGAAGAAACTCGATCATGTAATGCTGCTTGAGGCAGTCCCGAAGAATCTGGGTTTGTAACTTCAGCTGCAACAAGTACTCGTTCTGCAGTGCCTCCTAAAGAAACGACTGGACTCTTTTTCCCGAAGTTTGTTCACAGAGATCGCACCAAGGCTGACGTTTGTGATGGGAAACTGCAAGTCAAACTGCTAAAATCTGGTAAGGTTATAGCATCTACGTAGGGGTACAAAGTTGAGTAAGTGATTGTTAGCGATGCCACCAGCCCATTCCCACTAATGTGTTTTGTACGTGCAATGGAGACTATCCTAATGGAGTCACAGTCATTTACAAGTCGAAACCAGCACAGATTAACAAGATTGCCTGAACATAATATCACCAGGAATTTGCTAGTGAAAGAAATAACCTAAAGGAACAAATTGCAGCAAGTGCTGAGCCACTGAACAGCACGATGCCAATTAACCTGGCGCATGTCCTGCAGCTCTTGTTTTAGCTTGCTTTTTGTTATTGATTGGAAGAAGGAATGCTTCTTCCCTTGTTCCTACCAGCTAGAACTGGAGCTCTCTGCCACCTTAGCCTGAGATGAGCAAGCATGGGAAGGCCAAACAAAACATCTGTTCTTCTTGCTTGAAAAATGGAGGAGTACCTGCAGCTAAGCTGCTGCTTCCACAGGAGATTTACGCTGAGACATCTAGTTGATTGGTTTTTTAATTTCTCCAAGTTAAAAGTAAAGCAGAGAGGAAAGTCATCCCACTTCTGCTGTGAACAAGGCAAAATAAATTGTAAGCATTTGTCACTGCCTGACATCCAAAGTGGTTATTGGAAGCATGTGCTAATACTGTTACTGGCCTGAGAAGTTCACGAATCATCACAGGAGTGGAAACCTCTTCCAGATATTATGATGATACTTGGAAATGCGAAGGAGAAATTGATTCCCTCAAGCGTCTTTCTCAACAACAGAGTCACGCAAGCCCTGTAGGCCTATCTGCTTCTAATGTGCTTTTCTTAGCTAGGTAAACAAGGCAGTAGGGAGTTCAGAAGGGTGCTTGGAGCTGGATTGTCCTCCTATTGCCATAATTAAGTCATTCGTATTGAGAGCGTAGGAGTTGTCCTTGTGTGCATGGAAAACTCTGCTATAATGTCCAGAAAACCTCTGGAGCTGTACAAGCCAGCTGGTGTTCTGAAACTCCTGCCTCCACTGCTGACTAACACTCTCTCATGGTTTTCTTCCCTCACCTCGTCTTTTTCTCAATCAAGTCTCTTGTACTTAATTCCTGGTTCAAAGTAGTTACAGTTTCTTTGTCATTCTGTGAGTACAGTGATCCAGGACAAACATAACAGAAGCAAATTGATACGGAGAGGAGTTTTTTTTGAACTCTGAACATAGGAAAGGATGAGAAATACAGAGGAAGCTGAGGGAGGAGGATTTAGCACAAAGACGTTTGAAATTAGTCCCATTGAAAAAGGCTAAGAAATAACTGCCTGATGATGCTTTAGACATCTGCTTCAGAACAGGCAGCAGGTGTTGCATGTAATGAAAGCAAGGACTTGTACTATTTTATTTTCCGCAATTAGAAAGCAGAGGAGGAAATGAGGGCAGGAAAAAAATAAAGTAAGAGAACTTTTATCATAAACAGCTGGACAAATTTTTATATATAGCACAGTAATATTTATATGGTCTTCCCCTGCCCTCCTTATACTTTCCTAACAGTCTCTCTGATCTGCAGGGTATTTTGTCCTTTCTAAAACAGAAATCCCTTGGATTCTCAAAGTTAGATGCTAAAGTAAGAGCTAGCCACTAACATGCCTTCGAGGATCAGAATCATAGAATCATCAGGTTGGAAGAGACCCACCGGATCATCGGGTCCAACCATTCCCACCAATCTCAAAACCATGTCCCTCAGCGCCTCATCCACACGTACCTTAAACACCTCAATGTAATTGTCTCTTACCTGGATGCTGTTAGTAACTGCTGGAAATGGTCCTAAAGGGAGAAGCTGCCTTTCTCTCATCTGTGGTCTCTGTGCCACAGTTGCTTTTCCGGTGGCTGAGACTCATTAATGAAATAGTCTTTAGGGTCACACCCTTGGTGCTGCATGGCCATAGCTTAACGCATACCTGGATCCAAATAAATGCCTGGAATTCTGGGGATGGTGTGTCCACTGTTCCAAGCTGAAAAGCACACATACACCAGGCCCTGCTAGAGAAACCATAGCTCCAGTTTTCAGGAGAGATTATCCGGGTCTGGATGATCTCATTCATCGGTTGGAGTCGATGATCCAGTGGGTCTCTTCCAACCTGGTTGTTCTATGATTCTTTTCAAGCAACAAACATCATACAGAGGATTTGGTTTCCCAAACACTGCCACTTGTGCCCTAGAAAGTCTTAACCTGGGAATGACTGGCATGAAATAAAGTACTTTTTGTGTCTACTCATAGGATAATGTTGCTGTTAAGCAGGTCCAAAAGTGCTCCTTCTAAAGAAGTTTCTCTGCTGGGAAAACCACTTTGCTTTTGCATGAAGGTAACTTAAAAAGAAATAATCAATGCTCTCCATTACTGCGTGACAGAGACTGCATGTTATGGGTGTCCCCTTACAATGTCAAGCTTGTGCTTTTATCATCTCTAGGCTAACTGTAGTTCCAGGGCTGAGTTTTTATAAGGTTTGGATGCATCTTTACTATTCACAGTCCATCAAGTCAAATCTTTTCTGGTTTGGATATCGAGAGTCAATCTCCTGCTTTGTTTGGAGTATGTGCACCCAAAGGAAATTACTGTTTGATTTCAGAAGGGATTGAATGAGTAAAAATACTGAATAAAGGAATTCAGGTTTAAAAAGAACTTGTAGACGTGGACTCAATGATCCGGTGGGTCTCTTCCAACCTGGTGATTCTATGATTCTATGAAATTTAAATTTTAAATTCGTTAATGTAGAGGACTTGGTGTCTTAAAGGCAATATGGGAAGAAAACGTGAAGATGACTATTTCTTCCTAGGTTTACTTTATTTGTAACAAGCCATTTTCAGTAATGGGTTGCAGAGGATGGATTGCAGGTTTTTGCAGAGGGTGAGGCAAAAAAACAGTCTCAAATTCTTCTCTTTTGAGAATAGCAAGGGAAGAAACCTGGGGTATCCCAATCCAAACCTATGATTATTTTGATGAACTTCAACTGTCTCAAAACTAAGCCAGACATAAAGAGAAGTGTGGTCTGGACTTGCTTTATGTTGTTTTTTTCAACCTTGCCAGCAGATACCTATAAAAATCTTCGTAAGAATGGAAATCTGCAAGGTGTACGTGGATGAAAATGAGTTTACAAGTTGCTACTACCACCCGAAGCAGAGCGTGCAGCGCACATACTGCTGTTGGAAACCCTTCATCCACAACTTCAGTAAGAGGACTGGAAAACAACATGAGCCACGAAAAGGTTAAACTTTAAGAAAGCTGTTTCAAGAAAAGGATAATCTATAATTTAAGTCAGGAGAGCGAGGAGGCTCTTTCATAATGTAAGTGAAAGCTGTTATGCCGTTGGGATGCACTCTGCTAGCAGGGGGAATGATTATTCTGGTTTTTCCATTATAGCAGATTGCACGCGGGGACTGATGAAGCAGCTCTCTCTGGTGAGAAAGGGAAGGGGCAGACTGCTGTGCTCGAGGGGCTGCTCTGCCAGCACTGCAGCTTGTTCCTTTGCCTCCCTTCAATCACATTAGCCAGGCTTATTTTTCTCCAGAGTGAATCTCATTTTGAAAAGCAGTCATCTCCCGAGAAGATGAAATACTATTAGCTTTAAAGAAATAGCGAAAGAAGATTGCATCTTGCTTTGTGTGTCAGAGTTTGAGATCTGAATGTCGGACAGGCTCTACTATTCTTCTCGCTCCTGTCCAAAGATGTGTGCACTGAAACCCTGAAGTGCAAGGATTGCATGGAAAGCAGCCCTTTTAGGAGGTACAGAAGTTGAGATGGGAGTGTAACAAAGGCTCTTGTGTTGTGCTGTTGCACATCAGAGCCAAAAAACCCCTAAGGGGCACATCTCTAGTACCATGTCGAGCAGATTATACATGCAACTCTCGTTTCCAGTAATGAGTTGTGTGGCTAATCTGTCATGCACAGCACTGAAATGCTCCCCTTCCCCAAGGGGCTGAGCTCACCGGGTGCTTTGCTTCCCCCAAGGTGCCAAGCACAGTTAGAGCCTCTCCTAGCTAGCAGGACAAGAGAAGAGCGACAAAGCTGGTGAAGGGGCTGGAGAACAAGCCTTACGAGGAGCGACTGAGAGAGCTGGGGGTGTTTATCCTGGTGAAGAGGAGGCTGAGGGGAGACCTCATTGCTCTCTGCAACTCCCTGAAAGGAGGTTGTGGAGAGGAGGGAGCTGGGCTCTTCTCCCAAGGGACAGGGGACAGAACAAGAGGGAATGGCCTCAAGCTCCACCAGGGGAGCATCACACTGGACATTAGGATAAAGTATTTCCCAGAATGGGTCATTGGGCAGTGGCAGAGGCTGCCCAGGGAGTGGGTTGATTCACCTTCCCTGGAGGGGTTTAAGGCACGTGTGGATGAGGTACTGAGGGGAATGGTTTAGAGATTGGTGGGAATGATTGGACTCGAGGATCCAGTGGGTCTCTTCCAACCTGGTGATTCTATGATTCTATGACAAGAAATCGCTGTGCTCTGCCTGGCTGCCCAGCCTGGGCAAACAGAAAAGCAAAAGCAAGAAAGGAAAGTTATCTTTAAGAGCAAATCAAGTCACTAAAGACAGGGTTGTTACCCTGTATTACAGTTAATGTTTGGGGAGGTTTATTTATCTACAGCAATAAACCATGAATTAATAAAAAGCGTCAGAAATGGCACTAATGCAACACAGGAAAGCCTGCCCCTTGTTTCATTTTCTCACTGATTTCATGATCCAAGTGTTTTCAATTTACAACTCAAATGCTTACTTCCAAAAAAATTGCCAGCATGTCAAAGTCCTCTTGAAATATGAAAACTCAAGTCATGCTCCAGCTCTGAGACCATCACAAACATTCTGTCACGCATCAGCTTTTTCTGTAATTGGAGCAGAGTCTAAGCTGCTGGGCTGTAGCTGTGTTAGATCCGTGACGTTAATATGATTACCTGTTTGGTAAAAAAAAACCTTTTAAAATAGCTGGTTTATTCGGTCTAGGGAAGACTGAATTTCCCAGGATGTTCCTCAGGTGAGTTTTATTGGAAGCATGAGTCAATAAAGGTGAATTGTTAAATCAGGTGTTAACATTGATATTAATACACATATTAAAATTGTTCATTATGTCAGTGATGTTCCTGTGTAATGATAGGAGTAGAGTAATAGAGACTTTAAGGAAAATATATAAATACTGGGAGATCTAGGGTTAAAATCCACAGAGATGGCTGTTTTCCTACAAATTCGCAGTGTGTTCATGGTCTTAGTCAGGTACCATCTCTTCTGCACGTGGCAGGGGTCACCCAACGAGCCTACCGTGCTCTTTGCTGCATATTCATTCTTTCTTGTATTCAGTCCCAGCAGCTGGAGCCTGGCTCTCCAGCACAAGTGCCGTCAGCTTCATTTTCCCAGCTGCTGCCGAAGAGAAGAGCAGTTTTTCCCAAGCCTGCAGCATAATAAGGGGTTTCTGTTATTTTTCTGCCAGCCTTGTGGTAGTCTGGGATCGGGCTCCCACTAGACTGGGTGTTGTACATATTTTAAAAGAAGAATCCATGCCCCTAGCAACAAACATTTTTCCTGTGATGCTGTAGGGCTGCAGCAAACAAATGAGGAGAGCAGAAGGTGGCAGTGAGCACAAAATCAGCAGCTGGTGGAGGAGGAGCTCAGCCAAAGCTGTACGAGGGCTGGACAGGCTGCACAGGTGAAGATTGTCTAGAGCAGTGCAGAATCAAGTCATCTTGACTAGATAAAAGGTGAGCAGTGGATCAGAGGCCATGATAGTATACGGCAGGCACCAAGGGAGCACAACCAAGAGAGAACAGGCCTTATGAGGAGTGGCTGAGAGAGCTGGAGGTGTTTAGCCTGGAGAAGAGGAGGCTGAGAGGAGACCTCATTGCTCTCTACAACTGCCTGAAAGGAGGTTGTGGAGAGGAGGGAGCTGGGCTCTTCTCCCAAGTGTCAGGGGACAGGACAAGAGGGAATAGCCTCAAGCTCTACCAGGGGAGGTTCAGGCTGGACATTAGGAAGAGATTTTTCACAGAAAGGGTCATTGGGCAGTGGCAGAGGCTGCCCAGGTAGGTGGTGGATTCACCTTCCCTGGAGGGGTTTAAGGGAAGGGTGGATGAGGTGCTGAGGGACATGGGTTAGTGTTTGATAGGAACGGTTGGACTCGATGATCCGGTGGGTCTCTTCCAACCTCGTTGTTCTATGATTCTATGACCCCCCAAAGCACCAGTGTCATGTTCGAGTGAACATAGCAGCTCCCTTCCCACAAAAGCAGATCAGACGAATAGCAGTAAAAAGATGCCAGAACATCAGGAAGGATGGAGCAGAGCATTGGGAGAATGATACATTTTGCCTCTTTCCCTCACAATAGAATGTTTTGAAAGCTGGTTTAAAACAACCTCTGAGTGTTTTTAAAGATAGAGGGACCTTTTGCTTTTTATTTTGGACAGGGTGATAGGAAAAGAGGATGGAACGTGTGATGTATATTGATACTGGCTCACAGGAAAGAGGCATCCGAGGCCCAAAAGAGTGGCCATGCAAGGCATATTTTTACCAATGGTTTATTTGACTATTTACAGTTTCGAGGAAGAATTTTCTGTGTTTGTTCTGCACCCCAGGGACTTCATGGCCAGTCTAAACAGTAGAGGTTGCTAATGTAAATAATTGCTCTGCTGCCTTGTGTCATGCATGGGGATGAGAGGTGGGAAGGCCCTGCACGAAGAGGATGGAAGAGAGTGCTCTGAAGGTGGAAGGATAAGCCTGAGAAGTGACAACAGCGATGGGCACCTCAGCTTTTCCCCTCTGTCACCCTCCTTGTTGCCAGAAGCCGATCTTATGTATGTCTATGCACATCCTCGGGGGGAATGCTGAGATTTTAGCATTTTATGTCAGTTCACTCATTTTGGTAAAGTGTGTGGCAGCTAAGGAGTGAGAAGAAGGCTGGTTCAGAGCACCTTTGTCATCATGCAGTGGGTACCTGGTTCCCACCTGGCAGCAGCCGGTAGCTGTGTGCTCCTCCCGGCTTTTCTTCTTTTCTTAAGCTGCTCATGGAAACCAACTATGAACTCCCACACTTTCAGCCCTTGGACTCAACTATCTCGACTTTGTGAGTCTGGTGTCTCTCTAATGATCATTGTTACAGGCCAAATAACTCAGGCTCAAAGTTGTGATGCAGAAACTTTGCCTATAGTGTGAATAATGAAATTGCACCAAGATTGACTGTTCTCACTGTAAATATGAGGCTTTTCTTACTAGGAGTCAAAACCCATCTGCACTCCTATAATTGCAGGTCTGCTGCTGTCAGCAGCTTGTAGGAAACTCATTGGAAAATCTGCATGAGATGCTGCTGAAGAAGCTTCAGAGGGATGAGAGATCTTTGTGACTTGAGTTAATTAGTGGAAAGCTAATGAACGTCATGAAATGAGCTGAAGGATAAAAGATCACACGCAAATTCCCATTTCTGAAGGAACTGCCAAATAGTCATGTGCAAAGTAATGACGCCTTATTGAAAGGAAAACAACCTGAAATTTCTAGGGCAAGCTCTGCTTGAAATGTGACTGCAAAGATGATGCTCATTTATCTCTTTATGCATATGCAAAGAGCTGAAATGAGTTCACTGCTCTAAAAGAAAAGAAACTGGCTTAGAATCTCAAATGTATCCTGGGCTGCATCAGAAGAAGCATAACCAGCACATCAAAGGAGGAGAGTCTGTCCCTCTACTCTGCTCTCGTGAGACCTCACCTAGAGTACTGCCTTCAGTTCTGGAGTCCTCAGTGCAGGAAAGACTTAAATCTGAGGGACTGAGTCCAGAAGAACCCATGAAGATGATCAGAGGGCTGGAACACCTCCCAGGCAAGGACAGGCTGAGAGAGCTGGGGTTGTTCAACCTAAAGAAGAGAAGAGAGACCTTATAACAGCCTTCCAGTATTTGAAAGTGGGTCACTTCTTTACCAGGGAGTGCAGAGACAGGACATTGGGTAACAGTTTTAAACTGAAAGAGGGGAGGCTTAGATTAGACTTAGACCTTATCTAGAGTACTGTGTCCAGTTCTGGAATCCTCAATGTAAGAATGATATGGAGCTGTTGGAACAGGTCCAGAGGACGATCCTAGGGCTGGAGCACCTTCTCTTGAGAAGAGAAGGCTCCGAGGAGACCTTAGAGCGACCTTGCAGTACCTGAAGGGGCTACAGGACAGCTGGGGAGGGGCAATGGGTGTAAACTGTGTTCAGTTGTGGGCCCCTCACCACAAGAAGGATGCTGAGGCTCTGGAGCGAGTCCAGAGAAGAGAAACGAAGCTGGTGAAGTGGCTGGAGAACAGGCCTTCTGAGGAACGGCTGAGAGAGCTGGGGGTGTTTAGCCTAGAGAAGAGGAGGCTGAGAGGAGACCTCAATACTCTACAACTCCCTGAAAGGAGGTTGTGGAGAGGAGGGAGCTGGGCTCTTCTCCCAAGTGACAGGGGACAGGATGGGAAGGAATGGCCTCAAGCTCCACCAGGGGAGATTTAGACTAGACATCAGGAAAAAGTTTTTCACAGAAAGGGTCATTGGGTATTAGAACAAGCTGCCCAGGGAGGTGGTTGATTCACCTTCCCTGGAGGTGTTTAAGGGACGGGTAGATGAGATCCTGAGGGACATGGGTTAGTGTTTGATAGGAATGGTTGGACTCGATGATCTGATGGGTCTCTTCCAACCTGGTTGTTCTGTGATTCTGTGATTCCCTGGAAGTGTTTAAGGGACGGGTGGACGAGGTGCTGAGGGACATGGGTGAGTGATTGATGGGGATGGTTGGACTCGATGACCCTGGGGTGATTCCCTGGGGTGATTCCGTGGGTCTGTCCTGCCCGGGGAGGTGGGGAGCCCAGAGCCCCCCCTTCTCTCCCCGAGGTCCGGGGCCGGAGGGATCTCGCCATCCCGGGGCGGGGCCGCTGGGGGCGGAGCCAGGGCTGGAGCACCAGCATCCTCCCTCCCTCCCTCGCTCTTTTCCCTCCTCCCTCCCTCCGTCCGTCCGTCCGTCTGTCCGTCCCTCCCTCCCGCCGGCCGGCGCAGGGAGCGGGCAGCGGCGCGATGCTCTCCTACAGCCTGCTGGACGCCAACGTGGTGGACGTGGAGAAGAGGAGGAACCCCTCCAAGCACTATGTGAGTGGGGGGGTTGCCGAGTCAGCCCCGGGGTGTGGGGGGGGGGGGGGGTACGGGTCGGGGAGCGGGGTCCGGGTCCCCCCGAGCATCCCCAGCCGGACAGGGGGCTCGCTGGGGAGCCCCTTTACCCATTCCCACCCCCTGCTTAGCTCTTGCCTTCCCTATTTTTGAAATGTTCCACGTTTCAACCTCTGAGGAGGATGGGACAGGTCTCCCTGCTCCCAGCTTGTCTCCATCCCGGGGGTGTTGAGCGCATCCTCGCTCCTTTTCTCCCCCAAATTCGGTTTATTTTCCAGGGGGAGGCGGTTTGCACGGGTTTCGCTCAGCGTTTGGGATCTCTTTGGTCCTTCTCCCTCCTCCTTTCACACCTGGCTGCCGAGGCAGCAGCAGCAGAGCAGGATTTGAACAGCCTTTCCAATCTCCAGCATTGCTGGGGGAGAGGCTTTGCCTGCAGACCTCCTCAGAGCCTTCCCTTAGTGTTGGATGGGAATGGTTGGACTCGATGATCCGATGGGTCTCTTCCAACCAGGTTGTTCTATGTTCTATGCGTGTTTGCAGCACACAGTGAACAGCTTCTCCCCATCCACGTCTGTAGAAAAGGCATCTTTTCCTTTTCTTTCTATTTTTCCGAGTTTTATTTGCACCCAACGCGTTCTTTCCTCAAAATCCAACCTGTAGTTTCATACACAGAAGGCTGGATTTTCTCCCTAGAGAAGGCAAATCATCCAGCTTGGGTAAGGAAAAGCCTGAGGGGGTGTTGGGGCTTGTGTGAAATCACTCTGAGTGTGCTGTGTTTCCTGGCCTTGCGCGTCTGCCAGGTTTCTTCGGAGCTGGGCAGCATTTCAATAGGTTGCCTGAAAGATAAGGCCAAAGATCAGGCGTGAAGCTTTGTATCGGTATTTCATATAGCTGAGTTTTTCCCTCTAAGGCTCAAACCATAACCCAGTTTAAGGCTAGAGGGCACTATGTTGCTGAGAGATGCTGGTTTGTAGTTGGAAAGCCGGAACGTTCGGCTGTGGTGGGATTGAGCCTCTGTGCCCACTTCATAGGAGGGTAAGTTTGAGGTGTTGTGTTCTCTCAGGTTGCCAGCTGGGCTTTTGCTCTGATATTCATAGAATCATAGAACAACCAGGTTGGAAGAGACCCACCGGATCATCAAGTCCAACCATTCCTATCAAACACTAAACCGTGTCCTTCAGCACCTTGTCCACTCGTCCCTTAAACACCTCCAGGGAAGGTGACTCAACCCCCTCCCTGGGCAGCCTCTGCCAGTGTCCAATGACCCTTTCTGTGAAAATTTTTTTTCCTAATATCCAGTCTAAACCTCCCCTGGTGGAGCTTGAGGCCATTCCCTCTTGTCCTAAATATTCCCCGGCTCTCAGGTTTTTAGTCTAATATTCATTCATCTCTTCTGAGTGGGAAAATCTTCAGCTTTTGAAGCTGCCGCTGAGATTAGGAGGAAGTTTTTCACAGAAAGGGTCATTGGGCATTGGAACAGGCTGCCCAGGGAGGTGGTTGATTCACCTTCCCTGGAGGTGTTTAAGATGTGGGTAGATGAGGTGCTGAGGGACTTGGTTTAGTGTTCGATAGGAATGATTGGACTAGAAGATCCGATGGGTCGCTTCCAACCTGGTTGTTCTATGATTCTGTGATTCTGTGAGCTGGGGCTGACACAGCCGCAGGCTGTACCCTCACCTGACAGGTGATGGCAATTCAGCATCAGAGACCTACGTCTGCCAAGCACGGAGGTGTAAGGAGGAACTGGTGAGAATATCTTACTAATCTCCAAGAGAAAAAATGCATTGCTCGTTTCTTATTTGTTGGAAAATAGCCAGGAACCAAGGACTTAAGTCATTCATTTGTGATTTTGAAAGGAAATACTTCCTGTGTTTTCCTGCAGAAACTCAGCTGTATTTCCTTGGTGATTGTTGTCATTGCACTGTAGTGACCTAAAGTGTTACACGAAGTGCTCTCTAATGCTTCTAGTGGCAAATCCTCCCCCTTACCCTTCTCTCCTTATACTGTTTCTAATATCATCATCTGCACAACAGTTCTGCATCCTTCTGTGTCCTCTTTAAGGGTTTAAGGGACGGGTAGATGAGGTGCTGAGGGACACGGTTTAATGTTTGATAGGAATGGTTGGACTCGATGATCCGATGGGTCTCTTCCAACCTGGTTGTTCTATGATTGTTCTATGATTCTCTTCTTAGCGAAAATCAAAGTAAATGGTTTGTGTGGCTAGGGCTGTGTCTCCTTTTCTCTTAGTCTCTGGCTGTACAGTACTCAACACAATAGGGTCTTGGTTCACAGGCAAGCACTGCAGTAATTAAATTAAAAATGGTAGTCGTCCACGGCCTTGTGAGTCTCATTGTTTTAGATGAGTGAATTAGCCCAGAGGTGTGAAAGTCTTAGCCTGTTTTTCATTTCCTAGATTGCAGTTTGCTGTGGTGTACGTGCTGCAGCCTTCAAGCTGGTTCTGACTGGGGTAACTCACTCGAAGTGAACCCACACTGTCAAAGAATTTAATTCCCTGGGTGTGATCCATTGGTTGCTGTTCAGTTTGGTTCTGCGCTCTCTTTTAACATGAAAAGCCTATTCTCTGCTGAAACGGACATAAATGTGACTTGGAATTTAGTTCTCTCCATTGCCTGTGGGTAGTTTGGAGAGTGCAAAGCTTGGTGCTTTCTGCCTCGTGTGGGTCTGTAATATCAAAAAGCCTTTCTGTCTCCAGCATCCCTAAAGACCTTCACACCGCACGTAAGGCCGTGTGACATGTGCCTTGGCTTCGGTTTAATGATGTGTTTCCCTGGTGGATGGTGACGTAGGTATCGCAGGCATTTTGAGGTGAATCCCTTTCCTTTTAACTGTGATTTTTCAGGGCCACAGTTCCAACCCAGGCTATTATATGATTCTTTGAGCCTCGAGAGATGAAGGCAAGTCTTAGACATCGTGAGCATATAGAAAGGGCTAAATGTGAGTAGCACATAAGCATCTGCACTGCTTGCCCTAAATGCGAGGAAACATTCACTGGAGCAGATACTTTTCATGAAACGGTGTGACCAGCAGGCCCAGGGAGGTTATTCTCCCTCTGGACTCAGCACTGATGAGACCACTCCTTGAATCCTGTGTTTAGTTGTGTGCCCCTCACCACAAGAAGGATGTTGAGGCTCTGGAGCGAGTCCAGAGAAAAGCAACGAAGCTGGGGAAGGGGCTGGAGAAAAAGAGGAGCAGCTGAGAGAGCTGGGGGTGTTTAGCCTGGAGAAGAGGAGGCTGAGGGGAGACCTCATTACTCTCTACAACTACCTGAAAGGAGGTTTTGGAGAGGAGGGAGCTGGGCTCTTCTCCCAAGTGACAGGGGACAGGATGAGAGGGAATGGCCTCAAGCTCCACCAGGGGAGGTTTAGGCTGGATATTAGGAAAAAAAATTTCAAAGAAAGGGTCATTGGGTAGTGGCAGAGACTGCCCGGGGAGGTGGTTGATTCACCTTCCCTGGAGGTGTTTAAGGTGTGGGTGGATGAGGTGCTGAGGGACATGGGTTAGTGTTTGATAGGAATGGTTGGACTCGATGATCGGGTGGGTCTCTTCCAACCTGGTGATTCTATGATTCTGTGATTCTATGATATGAACATATCTTTTGTGGCCTTGACTCAAGAAAATCAAAGAGAGAAAGTGGCTTTGCATATCTTCTGCTCTGATCCCGGTGTGTCAAACTTCTTCAGAAAGAAAATACGGAAGATATGTGCAGCTCTGCACATGGGAAGAGATTAAACTCTTGGATCCAGTGCTATTTGATAGGGACCTAGCTCCCTCTCCCGCTTGGAAATCACTGCTAGGGAAGGAATCTGCAGTGTCTCCCTCTGCATGTCTGTCAGCAGCTGGGCTGGCTGGGGGCCCTGGATGGCAGCGTGTGAAAGGGTGAACGGAAGGCTGGATCGATAACCACATGCCTCTTGTATGGCATTCCCCTAATATAAACTGGTGCTGCTCTTACAGCTTTTGACTTTCCACATTAATCTCCTATTCTTTCTCCATATCAGTGGTCTTTCAAAATTTGATTTGTGCTTGATACTACTTCAATAATGCTGAATCTCCTTGTTTTCCCCCTTCTCTTTTCTTTTAACAAGAACAATGTCAGGAAGGTCATGTCTGGGTTTGTGGAGAGACCCTTGGTGCAAGAGGGGTCGTGCATTGGCTGAGCAATCTGTGGTGAGCCTGGGGGAATCGGGACATTGCAGTTCATGCTTGAAGGGGTCAGTTAATCATTCGAAAGAGAAAAATCTGGTAAGATGTGAATCGCTTTTCTGGCCCCTGCGAATTTTTAAACGGATCAAAAGTCTCTTCTTCCAGTTTGAAGCGATTGGTTTATGGGATATCTTCTCTAGCTTTTAGTCCGAAATTGTGATTGTCTGAATTGGTTGTATGGTTGGACTAGAAGATCCGATGGATCCCTTCCAACCTGGTTGTTCTATGATTCTATGAATTAAATGTTGATTGACCCCAAACCAGAAAGACGTTCTCTATTTTAGAAAGACCCACTGTTGATGCTTGTTTCCCTTAACCATCCATTGAAGAGATTAAACAAGGCACTCTACCCCCTGCCCCCCTCTTCTTCCAGGCTGTATTTAAAGCAGATACCCTTTGCCCAAATGTCTGACTCATTAAAATGCCCTGCGGGGAGCCTCTCCCTACCAGATGTGCTTGATCCTGCTCTCAGGGAGGTGAGAGGCAGGTTAGCACCTTCACCTGTTCACAGCTTCGCAGGAGCTGGGTGATGGCAAACGTTCATTAGCTTTAAAACCAATGGCATCCCCAGCCCCCTCTCTGACGACTCGGTCTTCCGCAGAGGACTGAGCAGTTACTGATGTGCATTATCTCACTAGACGTTTATATGCTCGAGGTCATTTCTGAGGTCGCTAAGTGTGCCTGTGTTATTCCAAGGGCAGGGATGGCTACATCAGCACGGATTTCCTCTCCCAGCACTATTCTCCTCCTGTTGTGTGGGTTTTGTGTGTTTTTCAGTTTTGTACAGTGTGGAAGGAAGGTAAAATACTCTTGTTTTACACATGGTTGCCCTGTCTCCAGTTAACTGAGTGAGGTGCATTGCTGGTTTTAGTCATCTGAGATGCCTGCATACTGTCCCAATTCCTCCCCAGGGTTATGGTTTCCAATTTGATAGGAATGGTTGGACTAGAAGATCCGATGGGTCCCTTCCAACCTGGTTGTTCTATGATTCTAAGTGCTATCTCTCGATTGATCTCCTATGAATGGGAAGAGACCCACCAGATCATTGAGTCCAACCATTCCTTTCAAACACTAACCCATGTCCCTCAGCACCTCGTCCACCCGTCCCTTAAACCCCTCCAGGGAAGGTGACTCAAACACCTCCCTGGGCAGCCTGTTCCAGTGTCCAGTGACTCTTTCTATGAATTTTTTTTTTCCTAACATCCAGCATAAATCTCCCCTGGTGGAGTTTGAGGCCGTTCCCTCTCATCCTGTCCCTTAGGAGAAGAGCCCAGCTCCCTCCTCTCCACAACCTCCTTTCAGGTAGTTGTAGAGAGCAATGAGGTCTCCCCTCAGCCTCCTTTTCTCCAGAATAAACACCCCCAGCTCTCTCAGCCGTTCCTCATAAGGCCTGTTCTCCAGCCCCTTCACCAGCTTCGTTGCTCTTCTCTGGACTCGTTCCCCAGGTCTTAGTTACTCCTGCGTGCTGCATGGGCTCAAGGGCAGCTTGGATGTGATCAGGCATCTTCATGCCTTCATTTCTCTTTGTTTTCTGGGAGAGGGAGCTGGATTCCCCCTGCTTGGCTCATCAAATGGGTTATTCAGTGTGGCTCTGCCTGCAGATCTGAGGTTGAGAAGCTTAATGTGCCACTTATACTAGAAGTACCAGCCGCTCATACATAAGAAAGGCTCAGCCTGGTGTTTTTTTGACCCTTTTAATTAGCTATGTGACAGGTCTTTTCCAGAATGAACAGGATGTCATCTTCCAGGAGCTTACATGGCTGGTGGCCTGTGGACAGACCACCGTGGGGGACCTGATGTGAATCAGAAAGTAATGTTAGATGAATAGTTGGAGCACCTATCGAGGACCTACGATCCATTTTCTGCTCTGCAGTTCCCCCAACCTAGACACTGCTTGTTCCTTTCCTTCCAGGGGCCATGATAAAGATTTGCTCACTTGTCTGAATTATTACTATTACTGTTATCTTTGGGGTGTTGGGAGAGAGACAGAAATATATCAGGTGGCTCTGTGGCTTCCTCAGGAGCCATCCCTGGAAGGTAAGGTGTATGCCAGTAACCTTACTGGGAAGATGGGGCAAAGGGAGCTTAAGTGGTTGGCTCAAGGCCACATATGAAGCGTGTGGCAGCATTTTCTATTATTTTCTTTGGCTTCCAAAGCAGTCTTGCAACTTATCTGATCAAAGTACGCAGCCTGAAAAAATACTACCCTTGCGTTCTGTCATTGTCTTTCTCAAAACCCATTTCCCATTTTATATGGGTTAAACAGGAAGAGGGATTCAGTGTGACCCTACCTGAGGCAGGAGGTGACGTACAAGCTCTCCAATTCAGTCATTTGGGAGGAAACAGCTGGACCTTCTAAAGTGATCTTCCTTTTTCACGCCGTGCCCTCTTAATCCGTGCCTGCTCACGCCAAGGGAATTGCTGCCCAGTAACTATGGGGAAGAACGAGACCCTTAGAGGGGGCTGATAGCCGCGTGTGTTGTTGGGCAGTGTGGAGCTGAAAGCTTTCTCGTAGCTGGAGCTGACACCTTCTTGCCTGGAGCGAGCTGTGTGAATATTGAATGAAGAAGGCAACGAGCTGCACAGGAGCAAACTGTGGAAATTGGTGGCGTCTGCTGCTTAATCAGGTGGTGTCAAACCTAAATACAGTCATGTCAGTGGAAAAAAAACACCTCCCAGTAGCTTCCCCGCACACTGGCTCACACCTTTAAACAGAGGCTTTATTGAAAGCTTTACTGAGAGGTTTGTAATTACAATGTTTTTTTTAATATAGTGCATCTCTCTTTGTTTTTTACTGTAGAAGCAGAAATTTATTCTCCGGGACCTCTTTGTTACCCTCTTCTAAGCAGGAATGTCATGGGGAGGCGAAAAGAAACCAGGTGAATTTCTTCACCTGAAAGGATTTTAAAGTGGAAAATCTTGTAAGCTAGTTGGAACCTTCCCACTTTAGCCTGTTCACTTGTTCTTTGCGCCACCTTCTAGGTGAATATATAATAATCTAGTTGGCATTTCACGCTCACACTCACTAAATGTCAGTACTGTGGATTACTTATAAGGGTCTCTATTACAAAACGAGGATGTTTTTGCACCAGTGTGTGTGTCTGTACCTGATGATCTGTGCCCTGGGTTGTTAAGAGAAGCGATGACACACAGATACAGGCAGGTGGGGCAGTGATACAGCACCAGCAAGCTGAGCAGGTGATGATCTTGACTTTATAGAAACACAAGCTACTGTCTGGTGGTGGCTCCCATGCTCACAGCAGTCGGGAGCATGATTTGATGGGCTTGGTGCAGTCTTGTTAGGAAGGAAACATCCCTTTCTATGGTCATAGGGAGAAACATGCCAAACTTCTCCTAACCATCGCTGTATTTAAACAGGAGCTTCACACTGTCGCTGTGTCCTTTGCAGAAGTCTTCCATAGCTGCCCCTGAGATACCGAAAGCCTGGTTCTCCGCTGTCCAGGATTTGTCTATAAATGCAAACTTTATACATTAAAGTTCATAAGTAATCTAGAAAGGTTTGAACTCATGTCCTGTGTGTCACGTGTGATATTGTGCAGTGCTGTAGAAGAGCTTGCGTGTCCTCTTTACTGGTGGTGTGGCCTTGGATCATTTCCTTAATCTTTCCGGATCTCCCTATGCTCTGCTGCAAATCCAATAGGATTTACTCACCTTTTATGAAGTGTAAACATGTGTGTTTTACCTAAGGGCTTACTGCTAGCGTAGGCTTAGGAGCAGAGGTGGTGGAATGGGAAGGTCACGTTCTTATCCAGAAATGGGAGTCGGACCTTTGCTTCCCTAATAGTGTTCAGCAGACATGGTAATCGTAGAATCATAGAACAACGAGGTTGGAAGAGACCCACTGGATCATCGAGTCCAACCGTGAATGAATGGGATGATATAAAAGCTATGTTCCCCTCTGAGGAAATGTACATTTAGAGTGCAAGCCATGCTTACCAGCTGTAAGCCTGGTCCTGTAGGGGCATTCCTTCCCATCTTGGAGTCCTAGGGTCTATGGAGTTATCTGAGGTCAAGCAAGGAGTATAGTCTTTCTGGTAGCAAACTACTAGCTGCTACTCTCTGATATCTCTCTCTGGTGTCTCTGTATTCCCTGTCAGGAAAGCTCAGTGGCAGAGCTGAAATATTTTCAGGCATTCTCGTGTCTTCAGAGTTTTAAAACAACAGAAAGCACCTGAATTGCTGTTTTCTTAACTCTGTGAAGATGAAATTTCTAAGTACTCCCTCGGATTTTCATAGAATCATAGAATAACCAGGTTGCAAGAGACCCACTGGATCATCGAGTCCAACCATTCCTACTCTGACTCCTGCTGTTCTGTTATTATTTATAAATTAACACATAGATTTTTTTTTTTTTGTCAGTAGAAGGTTATTCCTGATTTTCCTCTCTCTGGCAGGTGCAAGCCAACAGTAGACCCTTGGGATCTCAAGCAAAATAACCTGAAAATTAGTTTTAAAAGTATTCTGATTCCTCTGCTCTGCAAGTGCTTTGGTGCATTCTCTCTGAGCTCAGTGTATTTCCTTTACCTGAAAATGTGGCTCTCTGACACCTGCCTTGTCTCAAGAAGCACAAGCTGAGGTACATTTATTAGTGGGATAGATGCTCTGGGAGGCATCTGAGCTCCTGGTCTTCAGCAGAAGCAGCGCAGCTGGCACAGCCTCTGCCTTGTGAGTTAAGTGGGAGGCTTACAGTTTCCCAGGGCTGTCACTCCAGCGACTTTCACCAGCATTAAAATCACTTAGAATTCAAAAACAAACAAACAAGGATATGTGAAGTAGTTTCCTGGAAGAAAGCCACGGAGAGCAGTTTAAGCGCATCTCCCTCCTCCCATCTCCCAAACATGTCACAGGAAGAAAGCCTGGAGTTCAGCATTTTCCTAAGTGGGATTAAAACAAGCTCTGGAGCTGGTTTCTGGGATGGGACAGAGGAAAGCCAGGAGTAGAGAGGTAGCTCTGTGTGTTGGGGAGTTAGACATATATCTGTATCACATGAAACTGCCAGTATCCCTGAACCAGCATTGGGAGTAATATCTTTATTAATGAAAGGGCTGCTTATGTTCTACTAATAACAATAAATAAGAACTGTTGGCCTAAGAAGAGAATAACAAAAAATGACTGATTCTAGGAGAACATCCTAGAGGAACATGAGCAATGAAGCTGGTGAAGGGGCTGGAGAACAGGCCTTATGAGGAATAGCTGAGAGAACTGGGGATGTTTAGCCTGGAGAAGAGGAGGCTGAGGGGAGACCTCATTGCTCTCTACAACTACCTGAGAGGAGGTTGTAGAGAGGAGGGTGATGGCCTCTTCTCCCAAGGGACAGGATGAGAGGGAATGGCCTCAAGCTCCAGCAGGGCAGGGTTAGGCTGGACATTAGGAAGAGATTTTTCCCAGAAAGGGTCACTGGGCAGTGGCAGAGGCTGCCCAGGGAGGTGGTTGATTCACCTTCCCTGGAGGTGTTTAAGGGACAGGCTGATGAGGTCCTGAGGGACATGGTTTAGTGTTTGATAGGAATGGTTGGACTCGATGATCCAGTGGGTCTTTTCCAACCTGGTTGTTCTATGATTTTATGGCTCTATGATCCATACTGGTTTTCCATGTACCAAGGGGTAGCAATCCTGTATTTTCTACATTTTCCAAGCCCCAAGCCTCCTTCACAAGTTCCTTCCTTCCCCTGAATCCAAACATGTTTTCCTGATGCTTCAGCAAATGGTGTTTTGTAAAGACAACACAGGATGTTTTACCTTGAAGGGATTGTAGCGCAGGAGTCAGCCTCTGAAATACACTTACTTGAGGCATACGGAAGAGTATAGTGGCTGTTATTGCTCAGCAAGAGATTTTCTGTTTAGTTTTTTGCTGCTGTCGTTGTGACTGTGTTGTTGTCTGTCAAAACTCTGGGCTGCTTTGAGGCAGCAGCTTTCCACCTGTTTCTGAGCTGGGCAGCTGCAGCTTGCATTTCATCTTTTAATACAGGCATCCTTGATTTATAAAGATAAGTCTAAATAGTTGCTTAAACTAAAAATATTTTAAGTGAATTCGTCATGGGTGATAACCCTTGGAGACGGCAGTATTCATGACTGGGGAGGAGAGTCTGTCTGTCTCGACCAGTGTTGGGTTTTGTGTAGCAATGATAATTTACTGGTGGGACTGGAGAGTGATGCTGTGTCCTGGTACAGGAGAAGCACAGTCATCTCAGAGAGGGGTTCCCTTTTTGAAAGAAAACCAAGGCTCTGTCCCAAGTCTTATAAGTAGCGGCTGAGAGAGCTGGGGGTGTTTAGCCTGGAGAAGAGGAGGCTGAGGGGAGACCTCATTACTCTCTCCAACTACCTGAAAGGAGGTTGTGGAGAGGAGGGAGCTGGGCTCTTCTCCCAAGTGACAGGGGACAGGACGAGAGGGAATGGCCTCAAGCTCCACCAGGGGAGGTTTAGGCTGGACATCAGGAAAAAAAAATTTCCCAGAAAGGGTGATTGGGCAGTGTCAGAGGCTGCCCAGGGAGGGCGTTGATTCACCTTCCCTGGAGGTGTTTAAGGGACGGGTGGATGAGGTCCTGAGGGACATGGTTTAGTGTTTGATAGGAATGGGTGGTGATTCTATGGTTCTAAGTGAGGAGGATTGGAGGATGTACAGCATGGGGGTGGGAAATCATCTGGTCAGTAGAGAGAGATAGTTTCCTAACAGGCACTGGAGCGTATAGCTTTCACGGTGTCCTTGTGTTGGGATCTCATTTGTGTGGAGCTTAAACTTCTAGGCCGTTGAATTCCTTCGTGTGAGAGGTTTTGGCTGAGTTATGATAAACACCTTGACGCAAACCAAGTTGAGGATGCAACTGGCCATGTGTTTTGGATCACAGGAGGCTTGAAAACATCCTAAGGAGTCAAATGAGGTAATTATGCTCACTCTTTGTATCTGTAGAAAGGAAAAGACTGTGGTAGTACTAATAGAGGATTGGCACTCCAGACCTGATTGATGTGTTTTATCTGTAAGCACCAAATCTGACCTGGTCCTTGTTGATCTTCTGCTTTTAGTTCATGTGAACTGTAGTTCTGCATCAAAACCCTATTGCTGAAAGGCCGACACGTTGTCTTTACTGCATGTTGGGACAGAAGGGGTTACACAGAAGGTGACAGTGGCTAATATCTTGCTTTAAGCAGTAACAGTAAATGCTGAAATGACATGGGAACCCTCTTTAGCTGACGTCCTTGCGAGCTCTCAATGACATCAGACTCTTGGACCTTTTCCAGCTGCATTTGGCCTTGCCCCAGTGACAATAGATGTTAATCTGTTGGCTTGTCAAAAAACCGTGGTTGTGGTTTTTTTACAGACCCTTTTCCAACCCTGAGATTTCCCTGCTAGTAAACACAGAATTATGTCATTGTTTTACCGGGAGCCAAACACCAAAGCCAACTTTACAGTGCTGTCGTCGACAAACGGTCACCCACTTCGGGACTTTATCCGAGTTCCCAGGAACTTTCTTCCCGCTGCTGCTTGTGTTTTGGTGTCTGTGCCCATCAAAAAAAGCCTACAGATGCTTTATGGGAAACACGTATGGTCTAGCAGTTTCAACTAACGCTTTCCAACCTACTTGTCTTAGATGGGGCTCAGGTAGCTATTTAGCAAAGATACCTCTGTCTGTAAAGCTTCATCTTCTAGTGGCTTTAGCCAAGACAATCTCTTGGATTGATGAGACCCTACCTGCAAGATAAGCAGAAGGATTTGCAGCCCAGCCTTGCTCCTGACTAATAAAATAATAGCCAAGTCATAGCCAGGGGCTCTACCCCATCCGTGCTACCTCCTGTTTGTTTCAAAACACAATAGCTGAGTTCTTATTGAAAAGACTGGTTGTCAAATTGCTAACATTATGAATTGACTTCCTTAGCTTTCAGAAACAAGCCCTCACCACGGATGAAATAAAGCTGCCTGTAACATTCCCGTAACCCTTGTTCCTTGTTTTGCTTCTAGACTTACTTCTGTCTATCTCTGTGAAGGATATGAAAGTAAAGATTTATAAAGTTACCTTGAGTGGTTGGGAGCTAATCTGCTCAAAACAAACGCTCCTCCCATCCCTCACTGTTGCTGGTCTTTCTGGGGCTGGCAACTGTCTAATCCTACCCGTATGAAGACCTGTCCCAAATCAGCTGAAGTGGAGGAATAGGAGAGAGAGGAAAGCTTGTTTTAATGCAGATCCTCAATACTTCTGATACAGGCACAGGGAGATGAAGAGGAGAGGAGCAGGTTCAGCCTCTCAGCAATAGTGCAGGAATTACAACATTCTTGTGTGTGAGGTGGAATAATTTTTTTTTTCTCCACTATAATTAAGCTGTGCAACACCTTGCTGAAAGGTGATATGAAGGCTGAAAGTACAAATGGTTCAACAAAGGAACTGAGGGTGAGACTGTCTGCTCTTCAACACAGCAGTCAAGATATGTGGTTGGGTCATGAAGTCTGTAATCTACTGATTGCTAAGACTAAGCACACTCGGTTCTCTCTGGTGCTGTTAAGCGTTTACCATCTAGTGCCATTAAAAACATGGTGCTGAGCTTAGATGAAAACTTCCCTTTGGCCCTACCTGTGTCTTCTGATACTTCCACAGATGCCTCTTAGCCGTGCAACACCAGGTCAGGCCTCAAAGGCTTGCTGTATATTGCTAATATTAATGAGAGCTGTTGAGTTTTGACCAAAGGAAGTTAGGAAGAGCAGTGAGGCAGCAAGCCTCCCTTCATCACTTCCATCTCCCTGCTCTGCTTCATATTCCTTTTTTCCTGTCACACGTCTGGCCTCGGCAGTTCACTTGCTGCTTCACTGGCTTGGGTCAAGTGACCATTTATTTTTGTAGAGGTATTGTGTCCACTATTACTATTTATATATATTAAAGGCTTTGAACTTATCTAACGCCTTTTATCCAAGGATCCTCCAACACTCTGTGCGTCGTCTCCTCTTTGCAAGGTTGACAGATCAAACGGGGAGAGCACTGTGTGTGCAGCAATGTATCTCCTGGAAAAATTGCCTTCTTGGAGCCCTCACAAGACTAGTGGATAATTTTATCAGATAAAAGTAGTTTTCTTTTATGGCTGAAAACATTGTGTGTCAGTCTTGGGATAGAACTTAGACCTGGGACAGACCTAGGTCATTAATGATGGGTAAACATGTTTCTTTTTTTCTTAGGAACCTTCAAGGTGGTTGGGTTGACTTGATTGGAAGCCTCAGATGACTTCTCATGGTTAATAACTTCCAACATAGCCAATTTTATTCACAAGTGCTCTATTTATTCTCATGCCAGTATTGTCCTTTTGCATAAAGAGGTGCCATGACTCTGTCTGCTTTGACCTCCTGTCCCACTTCTCTCTACTGTTTTGTAGAGAGTCATCATTTCCCTTCTTAGCTCTCATTTTGCTGAGCTGCTCTAGTCTCCTCTTGTAGCAGAGGCCATGTTAGGTGGTAGCAAACATGTTTTCCTACCCCACACCTCTCGCAGTCATTGCAGACTGAATACAAGTGAAAACAATTCAGTCTGAGCCACTTTGAGCTGGTAGTGGGTTAATTTGCATTGTCAAGAACAGCCTTGCCCACATTGGCAGAGACCAATGCTGCCACCTGGGAAGAAGGTTGACCTCAGTGGATGGTTTGGAGGAGAAAGACTCCCAGGTCTGTCCTGTCCCAGAGCTATTTGCTGTGCCAACATGAAGGAGAATGCTTGTTGGAGAGTAACTTGTGGTTCTTCCATAGTTTCATCTTCTTCCCTTCAGGGAGTTTCGGGGCTTGTCCCAATGACTTTTTTTTTTCACACAGAGGGTCATTGGGCATTGGAATAGGCTGCCCAGGGAGGTGGTTGATTCATCTTCCCTGGAGGTGTTTAAGGCACGGGTGGATGAGGTCTTGAGGGACTTGGTTTAGTGTTTGATAGAAATGGTTGGACTAGAAGATCTGATGGGTCCCTTCCAACCTGGTTGTTCTATGATTCTATGACTTGCAAGTGACTTGCAAAAGCAGAGAAGTGAAAATGTGGCTGATTATGTTCCCATGTTAGTTGTAATGAGGGTAATCTTACACAGATGGTGCCTTTGCAGTGTTCTGAAAGTGCAGGAAAACTAGATTTCAGCAGGTCTTGCGCATGGAGCGGGAGAGATGCAGGGCATCGTTTTAGCAGGCAGCAGCTTGATCTCTGGGGAGCTTGGCAGGGTTGCTGCTGGGCATGGCTGAAGCCTTCTTCTATGCTTAGACTCGATGATCCGATGGGTCTCTTCCAACCTGGTTGTTCTATGATTCTATGATTCTTGTTTGGGCAACCTCTGCTCCTGGGGGAGCTTCTCAGCGACTGTGTCCCTCTTGGGTGAGAGGGCAGGTGGCCTGTGGTTTCTGTCTGAGCTTCAACAACAGTGAGCAGTTCCAGATTGACTCTGTGTACGTGTGCCGGTTTTGTGAAGGGAGGACAAGGGGGAGCCAAACATAACAAGAACTCTTGGAGCTTGGGGAAGAGAGCCAGGGTCACATTTGAAGCTTGTGGTGTTGGCAGGCACAGAAGTGATGTGCCACGTCACTCGTGTATCAGTGGAGATAGCAGGGGTGATTATCAGCAAGCTGCTTTGTAGGTTGATATGTGATGCTGATGGTCCGAAACTGGTGCTGCGATGTTTCAGACAAACACTCTCTCTTCTCAGCTTCCATATCTGCTCTTTTTAATGTTCTTGGCATTTGCCTTTGGGGTAAAAGAGAGGCCACGGCAACCCCTGGGACTTTAATCCCCATGAGTCCAAGTAGTGGTTATAGATCTGTTGCCATCAAAATCAGCATCAATTGAAGTTGTCCCCTTTAGAAAGCTGGATGCTGACTTAGCTCCAAAGTACCGAGTTCCTTGTCCAAAGCTGTCCTTGACCCAGGCTGTTTGGCCAGCTGGCCTCCTGGCTGGTGTATCTCCATCCTCTTTTGCTGGAAAACATTCCCAGGACCTGATGTGGCAATTTTTCAGTGTCTTCACTGTCATGTTTGGTGCCTCAGTCTTTACACATCTTGTAGGATTAATTTCTTATCAGTGAACTAATAAGGCTTTGGGATGGCTTCAGCTTACTTCATCAAAGCAGTCTGAGGCTGATTTGCTCTTCAAATGTTTAATTCTGTCTTAGAGTCTGATTTCTTTCAGATTCTTAAGAGGGGAACGTGGTGCCTCATGTTTTAAGACACTTAATTTTCACACTGCCGTGTGTGGCCTGTTTCAGAAGCACTGGTAAAATAACAACTGGCAGTAGATTTGCCTTTTTTAGGCTTAAATTCACTGTTCATTGGATCTGGAATGTGCAAAGACTGCTTGTTAAAATTGTATTGGGTATCTCTGTCGTGCCTTTTGTTTGCACTTCTTCACAAGTGTCACTGAAACTAGAGAAGCACCTTGGAGTATGTGCTTACCATGATAGAGCCTGGAACAGGTAGCAGTGTGTGGGATCATGAGGGAAACCTTACAGAGTCATTGGAATAATTTGCTCAATGTAAAACCAGAAGGTTGCACTCTTTCTCGATAGAGAGAGATGTTTTTCCTGGAATAGAATCACGGAATCACCAGGTTGGAAGAGACCCACCGGATCATCGAATCCAACCATTCCCACCAATCTCTAAACCATTGTTGTTCAGTGGCAGCTCCTTTGCCAAACTTCTGTGTAGAGGATTCATGTGTAGAGAGGCCAAAAAAATGCATGGTGGGGAGGAACCAGGGCTGGCTGCTAGCAAGAGTGCTGTGATGCTTTGTGTTTCCAACTCATTTCATCTCCAAGCCTCCTGAAAACCTCCTACCCAGCTGGTGAAACCTTCCCTGCAAGGAAAATGATACAGATATATCTTAGGGGTTTTTTACCAGGAAGATGGCATGACCTGGCTTTCCAACCCTGCTCTAAGCACCCAGATGTCTTCTGGGGCAAGGGCAAGGATTAACCTTAGTACTCTCTTAGGTTATTGCTGAACATAATCTTAGCTGCTAACCTGAGGGACCGGAGTCAGCATTCCCAGGTGACCAAACAAGAAGATACACCTCCTGGTTAGTTGTACACCTTGCGGTGTAAAATGAGCTGTATGTGAATACATACATGCAGGTCGCAGCTGATGCTCGGCTCCCTCTCCAGCCACCCAGAGGTCACAGAATCATAGAACAACCAGGTTGGAAGAGACCCACTGGATCATCGAGTCCAACCATTCCTATCAAACACTAACCCATGTCCCTCAGCAACTCGTCCACCTGTCCCTTAAACCCCTCCAGGGAAGGTGTGCTTATGAAGGCAGGGAAACAAAGCAATGAGGTGAGAGACCATTTAAGGTGATTTCCCAGAGATACTGGGCCTGTTTCTGGAGGCGATGTTACCTGTTGGCAGATGGGGATTAGCAGGAGGAGTTGGGTTGGAGGGGTTGCCAACCAGCTGTCACTTGTTTTAGAAAAAGAAAGGCTAAAATTCAGCAGCCTAACTGGCTCAGAAATACTTACTAGGTTTGCTATTACTGTAATAATAAAAGATTATACAAAGGTGGTTAAACTTCAGAACATCTATCGCAAAACTGTTCCCTCTGCAGTCTTTTCTCCCAGGTGATTTTTCAATAATTGGTCGGTTGAAGTTGAGTAATTAGAATCACAGAATCACCAGGTTGGAAGAGACCCACCAGATCATCGAGTCCAACCATTCCTGTCAAACACTAATCCATGGCCCTCAGTTAGAGTTTGTAGCCCCAAATTGGAGTATGTAGCTGAGGCAAAAATAAAAAAGGACTATTGCTAATTAACTCTGCTGCAGCTGGATTCCTGCTCGTGTCCATGGGGGTTTGCAGGGTGGAGGAATTGAGGCTTCTCATGCTTGAGCTGTGAACTGTAAGGGTGATTTTTTTTAATTTATTTTTTTCCACTCAGCACTGATCTTGCAAAGAAATACTGCTTTCAAAATTACAGGGGCAGGATTTGATCTCCCTTTGATCACAGCTTAAATCACACGGACAATTTACTGTGGCTTAATAAGTAACAGTGCGTGAGTAGGGGGTGCTACCTCTGCCTGTAAACTCTTAGTCTGCTCGAATACATGGTGGAGTGAACTTGCTTTCTTTGCAGGTAAACTGAGTCAAATTCTGATGTAGGGCAAGTCAAGATTTATGCAAAATTACCATGAATTAGCTAATGCATGTAATATATTTGATAGGAATGGTTGGACTTGATGATCCAGTGGGTCTCTTCCAACCTGGTGATTCTATATTAAATCATAGCACTTTTTTTAACGTAGCCGATCAATATGTTGCATGATTCTGTGAGCTATCTGATGTGGCTTTGGGGCTGGGAGCTTTTGACTGCATCTCTTCATCACAGTTTGATGTTTGTTCACATGAAATGATTCATCTGGTGGATTGAAGGTGAATCAAAGGTCTCTTTTTGCAATTCCTGCTGCTTCACTCTATTTCCTTGGGAAGATCTTTTAATTTCTGCCCTGATTTAATTGAAGTGCTGAGGGGCATGGTTTAGTAGTTGATAGGAATGGTTGGACTCGATGATCCAGTGGGTCTTTTCCAACCTGGTGATTCTATGATTTGTGAAGAAACATGCTAATGATGATTCTGGCCATGGAATGCTATGGATTTGCCAGAAGTTTGTTATCACAACTTGTAATGCCTAATTTGATGTATTTTGCTTGGTTTTGTATTGTAGCAGTCTATGGGTTTATTACCCTGTGTTTATTGCTGTACTTTTAAACCGTAAGAGCTTTCCTTTGAGGTACGAAGGGACACGGTTTAGAGATTGGTGGGAATGGTTGGACTCAATGATCGGGTGGGTCTCTTCCAACCTGGTGATTCTATGATTCTATAATTCCTTCATGGTGGAAGAACAGGATATAAATACTATTATCATTACTATTGCTGGTAATTGGCCATGTTTCCAGTACACCAAGCGTGTCTCTCACTTTTATTTACAGATACAGTAATAGTCCAAAGGCTGCATCTCTGACCTGGGGATGATTGCTCCAGGGGCCTCACTCCAGCCACAGCGCTGCTGATGCACTTTAACCTCTCAATTATGTTGTTCTAGGTCAGTCTCAATTAAACTTGCATCTCTTGAGAGCAGAAGTGCCTGAGAATCATAGAATCATAGAATCACCAGGTTGGAAGAGACCCACCGGATCATCGAGTCTATCCATTTCTATCAAACACTAACCCATGTCCCTCAGCACCTCGTCCACCCATATCTTAAAGACCTCCAGGGAAGGTGAATCAACCACCTCCTGGACAGCCTCTTCCAGGGCCCAATGACCCTTTCTGTGAAAAACTTCCTCCTAATTTCTAGCCTAAATCTCCCCTAGTGGAGCTTGAGGCCATTCCCTCTTGTCCTGTCCCCTGTCTCTTGAGAGAAGAACCCGGCTCCCTCCTCTCCACTATCCCCTTTCAGGTAGTTGTAGAGAGCAAAGTGTATGTCCCTGTCGTTTCACGTGTGTTGCTGGTATGAGTGACTTTGGGTGGTTGTTGCATATCCAGGAGCGCGATATGTTCCTTTTCTAATATCCTGGGCAGCTCCAGTGAGAGCACCAGAAGGGTCTGGGTACAAGGACCAGTCAAGACTCTCTTGCATGGAGGGACAGTCCTGCTGAGCCAGGGGCATCAGGCACTGACAGCAGCCTTAGTCCTCTTCCCTGCGCCTGCTTCGTCTTGGCACTTCTCTCAGGCTGTGGTTAGCCGGACCGGGGAGCAAATAAAAGTCCCAAATTATTTCCTTTTTTGGAAGAGAAGCTTTCTGTCGGTTAGTGGCTGTGCTCAGGGATGCTATCCTGTGCTGCGGTCAAGAGTCATCATTTCTAGCTACTCCTGGCCAGAGGTCACATCCTCCCGCAGATCTGATCCCTGGCGCCCTCCCTTCTCCCAGATCAGCAGGGATTTAACTAGACCCCATTTCCTAGTAGGAATTTTCCCATCTGGAGTTTTCAAGGATGTCTCACCTGGTCCTTCTGGCCAGATGAGAGGTGACAGTAACCGCTGGAGGACAGGGTGATGGTGAGGGGTGGCCAGCTGCCTCCTCCAGCTGCTCGGCTGCCGCTCGAAGCGTCTCTGACCTCAGGCAGTCAGTGGTTTTGCCTCCAACTCGCAGTCTCCGTGACACACACAATGTTCAAAGCACTTTGCATATAGGAAGTAGTTTAATCATAGTTTTGTTCCCTTTTTTTTTTTCCAGCAAATCTGACCAGAGTCTGCATAGTTAAGCGTAAATGTCACACACGCAAATGTAAGAACATCTGGCTTAAAGTAAAAAGAGTGAGGAAATGGGTGTTATGGTTAAAATAAAGTCTGCATCCTGAAATCACTCCTCCGCAGCTACGTTTTGTTTAGAGAGATGGAGAATAACCTGTAATGTCAGGACTCCACACTTGTATGTGGGGAGTTAGAGCAAAGGCTGAGTGTTTGCCACAGCCCTGAACTTTCTACCCAGCTCATAAACTTTTTGGAGACTTTTTTCCTGCCTTTAGAAATCCTTTTAGCAAGTTCTCTTCTGCAATTCACTACCCCTTACTATGAACGTGCAGCCTGATGAGGATGCCCTGATGAGCTTCAGATTATGATTTACACCATAAGGATAAATTAAGTCGCAGCAACGAAGCTGGTGAAGGGGCTGGAGGACAGACCTTGTGAGGAATGGCTGAGAGAGCTGGGGGTGTTTAGCCTGGGGAAGAGGAGGCTGAGGGGAGACCTCATTGCTCTCTATAACCCGAAAGGAGGTTGTAGAGAGGAGGGAGCTGGGCTCTTCTCCCAAGGGACAGGGGACAGGATGAGAGGGAATGGCCTCAAGCTCCACCAGGGGACGTTTAGGCTAGACACTAGGAAAATATTTTTACAGAAAGGGTCATTGGGCAGTGGCAGAGGCTGCCCAGGGAGGTGGTTGATTCACCTTCCCTGGAGGTGTTTAAGGGACGGGTGGATGAGGTGCTGAGGGACATGGTTTATTGATAGGAATGGTTGGACTATGGTTCTGTGGAACCATTCAATGGTTGGACTGGTTTAGTTTTGATAGGAATGGTTGGACTCGATGATCTGGTCCATCATGGACCAATGGCTCCAATGGAGCCCATTTATCAAGAAAAAAGGCTCCTAATTTGTGGCAGTTATAGAGACCTGCCTGGCCAGCTGCCCCTCAAGGAACTAGGTGCCACATACGTATAGCTGGGTCATGCTCCAGCTTTTCCTGTTCCTGTGGCACAATGTGAAGGAGCATAGAAGTAGATTTTCTATGGATCACTGTGACTTCCACTAAACCCCCATCCTGTTATCAGCAGCTTTCAACACTGTGTGCTTGCTCCAGGTTTTTGGCCATCTCTGTGGGAAATGCAGAGAGATTTTGAGTGTGTATAGAATCATAGAATCACCAGATTGGAAGAGACCCACCGGATCATCGAGTCCAACCGTTCCTATCAAATGTTGTAGAACAGTAGATATGTTGTCACACTGCATGAAAGTTTAACATCATTTTCATAAGACCTCGAAATTTTAAAACTATCATACAACAGGAAACAAGTGAACTTCCTTTTCATGCCTTTAGGACAAGAAAGTTTGGGATGCTCGTATCTTTCTTGTTAAGAAACTGTTTGATGCCTCTTTAAAAGATGCTCGACACGTACACGGATTACGTATTTATCATTTAGAGAGAAGCCTTGCACTGCCCTGCAGGCCTCTTTGAAATGCAGCGTTAGCTTGGAAACACAATATATGAAGCCCTATCAATGCAGCCTATCAGGATAACTAAATATTATGCACGGAGCAAAATACTTCCCTTTCATTATGAAAATAAGTGCTCTCTGCAGTGTTAAGCTTCAAACGTGTTGTGCAAAAGATGTGATCAAGACATCAAAGAGAGGAGAGTTATTAAGATAGCAGGAGCTGCACTAGCTGCCTTTCCTTTGGTAATTAAGAGACAATCTCGCGCATTGCCCTGTTGAAATGGCAAACTTTGTTTTCCCTTGAGAGCTGTGTTCTGAAGTGGCAAGCGTTTTACCACTTTTAAGATGAGCTGGTTAATTTTACAGTCATAAGAGGACCAAGCAAGAGTCATGTCTGTGTCTCATTTGGAGGTTCCTGCCTTGGCACGCCTCTAGAGTGCCTCGAAGCAGCTCTTTGGACTCTCTCGTGTCTGACTTCACGAATGCTGAGGATTAAAAATCACCAGCAACATCTGAGAAATTGATTGCTTTCATGTTCTCAGCAAAGAAAGTAGGTCTTGGCTATGACGCACTTTGTGTAGGTGTGTCAGAGCTGCCTTGGTGTTGCTGGGACAGCATAGAGCTCGTGCATTTATTTGATTTTTCACCTGGATATTGTGGTTTGCGACGCGGTGTCTGCTCTGCTCCTTTGAGGCTGATTGGACCTGTCTCTGAGCTGTGTTGGGACTGTCCTCATAGAATCATAGAACAACCAGGTTGGAAGAGACTCATCAGATCATCGAGTCCAACCATTCCTATCAAACACTAACCCATGTCCCTCAGCACCTTGTCCACCCGTCCCTTAAACCCCTCCCAGGGAAGGCGAGTCAACCTGCTCCCTGGGCAGCCTCTGCCAGTGCCCAATGACCCTTTCTGTGAGGAATTTTTTTCCTAATGTCCAGCCTGAATCTCCCCTGGTGGAGCTTGAGGCCATTCCCTCTCATCCTGTCTCCTGTCCCTTGGGAGAAGAGCCCACCTCCCTCCTCTCCACAACCTCCTGTCAGGTAGTTGTAGAGAGCAATGAGGTCTCCCCTCAGCCTCCTCTTCTCCAGGCTAAACACCCCCAGCTCTCTCAGCCGCTCCTCTTCTTCTCCAATCCCTTCACCAGCCTCGTTGCTCTTCTCTTGACTTGCTCCAGAGCCTCAACATCCTTCTTGTGGTGAGGGGCCCAGAACGGAGAGTCCTCACGCTGTGCCATTAAGGTGTTGTAGTCGTCCTCTCTCCAGGATTCACAAGCTGGTCCACAGAACCAAAACTCAGTGCCCATACCCTCCAGCTGGGCAGGCAGCCCAAACCTCAGCTTTCCCTTCTGCATTTAGTCTGCTGTGGGCTCACGAAACTGGCTCAAAGCCAATCTCTTTGGTTTGATAACGTTCCCCTTTAAGACAGGAGCAGCGTCATCTCCTCCAGGCAGCAAGAAGAGCAACCTGAGGATGAGTTTGCATGGGAGGCCTCAAGTCCTTTGAAATTTCAGCCCCTTGAAATGAGGGATATTTGAACTTTGATGGGAATGGTTGGACTCGATGATCCAGTGGGTCTTTTCCAACCTGGTGATTCTAACTTCAACATGAGAGCTGTATGACTGTTGGAAGGTCGCTCGTGGTCTGGTTTTGTTTAAAAAAAATTTTTTTTTTTTTTTTTTTTGGCTATGAAGTTACCCTCATGAAGGCCATGGTGGCCACTGGTGTTTATTAGCTTACCACAAGCTACAGCCTTTTCTGAATCTCTTCCCTGCTTCACTTTTAGGGGAAGTGGTGGTTTTGCATCTTTGTCAGATGCTTCCAGCCTAACGAACAAGAAGATCCCTTAACAGGGCTGTGTAAGGGAACAGTCACAAACAACACTTGCAGGTTTAGATTTGCTCCCTGCCTCGCTCTCCTTGACTGGGGATGGAATAGCAGTTCCACCGAGTTTCTGAAGCCACACGTTGCAGCAGCTTTGGGATTTACTAGGTTTAAAGCACATCCTGGGGTAAGTCTGTGTCTCCTTTTTTGCGGAGTGCTCAGACCTGTGCTCTTTGCTGATTTCAGCTGAAATTTCAGGTAAGGGAGAAGGTAAAAAGCATTCTGTAAGAAGTAGTTTTTTTAAACTACTCCATCAGACAAGCTGTAGCTGGAAGTAGAGAAACTATTCCATATGTTTGTAGCAGGTTGTTAATTTATTCCTGGAAGAATTCCTCTCTGTGTTTTCTTCCCCAAAATCGCTCTCTGCTTTTGTGTAAAGACACAGTCTAACCCTATCATCTCTCTCAGAGACTCATTGCATCAGAAGCAGCACAATATTCTATGATGTGTGTTGAGCCTAGCCCTGGCCAAGCTCTGTGGGTCAGACAACGACAGGAAGGAGAGAAGACGACACCGTGTTATTTAAAAGTCTGATGAAGGGAGCAGATGGATCAAAAGAAAAATTTGAGTGGGAGCTGAAGCTGCTTGGAGGAGGCAGGAATATTGCTCCTTTAATCAGTATTGCAGCTTGCCTGGAGCGGAGTCTGGACGTTGTGTTTGTTGCCATTTCACTGTGTTTTGGAGGCTGAGCCACAACCTCAGATCCACTGAGCATTGGTGGTGGAGAGAGGTGTGTGGAGGTAGAGCGTGCTCAGCACTTTGCGGGATGAAGAGCTTTTTATTGACAGCTTGTGTGAAGTAAGGTCAGAGCTTAGGGCCATGAGTGGTGGGAGGTGGAGAACTTGGATGTGGGGGAACAGACTTTTTCTGTTCACAGTCATTCCCTCCTTCGGTAGCGATTGATGGGAATGGTTGGACTCGATGATCCAGTGAGACCTGATGATTCTATGATTCTGTGATTCGGTGCTTTTTTCCAACTGTAATTTTGTTGTTCCATTCAAACTGGTCACAGTGACACGTGCTTAGCAAAAACCTCCATTATGCATAACATTGTCCTCGATCCTTGTTGCAGGAGAGCTCCTATGCACAGTTTGATAGGAATGGTTGGACTCGATGATCCGATGGGTCCCTTCCAACCTGGTTGTTCTATGATTCTAAAACCACTGGGGCCAAAAAAATACACATTTTAAACTTTTGGTTTTGTGAAATAACGTAAACTCTGCCAAGTTGTCCTTGCAGTTTGGGTTCAATCAACACTAGTGCCTTAAGGTATGTTTCTCATCCTGAGAGGCAGGTGGAAAAAAGGCTTTTATTTTAATCTACATCCTCTAGAATAAAACACTGCATCTTGTGCAGAAACTAAAAGACCTGTTGAAAGATACTGACTACAACAAATAAGGAATTTTATTTAGTTAATAACAATATTTTGGAAGGAAATCCCTCCTAGGTTTGCTCAACCTTGCTGTAGAAAAGAAGAAATTATTTCTATGTGTAACATAGGTTGGACTCGATGATCCGATGGGTCTCTTCCAACCTGGTGATTCTATGATTCTATAAAAGGGAGCTTAACCAACGGCCAAAATAACTAAGCTAAGGGAACATCCAGTGTTTAAAACAAACAACCTAAGCTTTAAGCTTTTCTCTGATCTCTTCCATTAAAATTCGCCCTTGGAGACTATTCAATAGGGAAACCTTCTGTCTCCTTGGATAAGAGAGAACTGAAGCTGAAAGTAAGGTCTGCATTGGGTGCCCTGGACCGGTGACCGTACAGAAGGGGACTGCAAGTAGCACCTCAGCTCTGTAACAACCTTGTAACCCCATAGTGACCACGCTGGATTTTTAGGGAACCATCCACACCCTGAGCAGGGCTCCTAGCAGCTCCCTTGGGATGTCTCTGCTGCTGGCGATCACTGAAGTGGTGTCTGTAGGCAGTGCTGGGGTCGGTATCTCCCACTCTGTGCCCTTTCTTGACGAGCAGTTTCTGAAACAGCATGAAAGGACCACTTGGTAATCTCTGATGCTGCTGCTGCTGCTTCCGCTAAATCCCTTGGCACAAGTCAACTGATTCCTTAGACTGAATAAATTAAAAGGAGGGAGCTGGCCTCTTCTCCCAAGAGGGAATGGCCTCAAGCTCCACCAGGGGAGATTTAGGCTAGAGATTAGGAGGAAGTTTTTCATGGAAAGGGTCATTGGGCGTTGGAATAGGCTGCCCAGGGAGGTGGTTGATTCACCTTCCCTGGAGGTGTTTAAGGGACGGGTAGACGAGGTGCTGAGGGACATGGTTTAGTGTTTGATAGGAATGATTGGACTCGATGATCCGATGGGTCTCTTCCAACCTGGTGATTCTATGATTCTATGAGTTAATTCAGTGCATGTTTTTGTTGGTGAATTGCTATCTAGCCACCGTGCTAGACATGTGTCAAGATGCATTGGACAGGGAACTCCACCTGAACTACTCTAAATGGTTGGATGAGATACTGAGGGACATGGTTTAGTGTATGATAGGAATGGTTGGACTAGAAGATCCGATGGGTCTCTTCCAACCTGGTGATTCTATGATTCTATTCTATGAAAAATATTTGCGTTGAGCCCTCTTGATGAGAACCTGAAGTCTGCCCAGAAGGGAACCCTTCTCCTGGTGCTTGCCCAGCCTGGTAAGTGTCTTACTCTGGATAGTCCGTAACGTGGGGATATGTGCGAATACCCCAGTGTGGGGAGCAGGGTCAGCATCTGTGGAGGGGACCAAGCCAGCGATGAGGGACGGCTGGGCAGTGTGCACCCCGGGGTGATGTACGATGTGACTCTGTTGGTAGTTGTTGGCCGAGAGTGTTTAGAGATTTTGCATAAAGAAGAATATGGCACAGAGGGTTCGGGCATGCCTGCTGTCTAAATAAATGCATTTTAAGTGCCTGTGATCAGAGAATCCTGTTGAGACCTGGTATCACGCTATTCACTTCAGCCTAGTTACTAATCCTGGCACTGAGTCTGACCCTTAAGCGTTTTGTTTTTATCATGTGCTCTGATATGGCCATAAAAATACTGACTGGCTGGCAGAGCTCCAGAGCTTGGCTTTATATTCTAGCAACTGCCAAGCAAATGTGCTTAAAGAAGTTTTATGCTTTGGGATATTGTCCTTTCCCCTCCACCATAAGATTATTTTAAAGCTCATGTTCCCTGTTGTGGGGACATCTCTGTTGCTCTCCGCACGTTGTGTCAAGCAGGTTCATCCCACGATTGCCTGTGGGATCTCGAATCTGAGCATGATAATCATAGAATCATAGAACAACCAGGTTGGAAGAGACCCATCGGATCTTCTAGTCCAACCATTCCTATCAAACACTAAACCAAGTCCCTCAAGACCTCATCCATCCTTGCCTTAAACACCTCCAGGGAAGGTGACTCAACCACCTCCCTGGGCAGCCTATTCCAGGGAGGAATAAGACACAGAACTTGAGTAGAGACACTGCTTCAGGCGCTGTGAGTGAGGAAATGGAGTAGGAGGTGGGTTGGGACCCGGGGCGGGGGGTCCTCCTTCCTCAATGCTGCTGGAGCCTACACTGCTCTCCAGTCAGACGTGACAAGCGTTTGAACCTTCCAAGGCATTTGATACTGGGATATCCCATCCCCGCTGGGCTGGGAGAACGTGCGTGTCTGTGCGCCTGCACGTGGGGGGAGATGAGAAGCGTTTTAAGAGAAAAACCCTGTGCATTACTGAGCTGCTCTCCCTCATGCCAGGCGAGTCAATAGGCTTTTTATAGCCCATAGGATTTGGACATGCCATAAGGAGGCTGTGGCGAGTTTATTCTGCTGCTGGGAGGGGCAGTGTTGGTTGAGTCGGGTGCTGTGCTTCAGTAACGTGCCCTCTTTATATTGGGCCGTATTAGTTTTATTTTAGTGTTATCTGAAAGATTGTTAATTTAAGTATAAATATGCCCATGATATTTGCTTCACAAAGCTGTTTGCCCTTTGTTTCTGTGAATAACTGACCTCCAACTCATGAATTTTAATCTATATGCTTAGGTGCCCCTAGAATGGGTTTGATCTGGGCTTAACTAGACCTGCCCTTGCTGTGCTGCTTCCACATGGGCTAGAATCATAGAATCGCAGGATCACCAGGTTGGAAGAGACCCTCCGGATCATCAAGTCCAACCATTCCTATCAAACACTAAACCATGTCCCTTAGGATGTCATCTACCTGGGCCTTAAACACCTCCAGGAAAGGTGAATCAACCACCTCCCTGGGCATCCTATTCCAATGCCCAATGACCCTCTGTGTGAAAAACTTCCTCCTAATCTCCAGCCTAAACCTCCCCTGGCGGAGCTTGAGGCCATTCCCTCTCGTCCTGTGTCCTGTCACTTGGGAGAAGAGCCCAGCTCCCTCCTCTCCACAACCTCCTTTCAGGGAGTTATAGAGAGTAATGAGGTCTCCCCTCAGCCTCCTCTTCTCCAGGATAAACACCCCCAGCTCTCTCAGCTGCTCCTCATAGGGCCTGTTCTCCAGCCCTTTCACCAGCTTCGTTGCTCTTCTCTGGACTCGCTCCAGAGCCTCAACATCCTTCTTGTGGTGACGGGTCCACAACCGAACACAGGATTCAAGGAGCGGCCTCACCAGTGCTGAGTACAGAGGGAGAAGAACCTCCCTGGACCTGCTAGGACAGCATCATTTCTAGGTCAAGGTGGGACACAGAATGTTATGAAACTTGGGAATACATCGTGCCTCGCACGCTCCTGGAAGCATCTTGCCTCCCAGCCTCAGTCCTGGCCCTTCATAGGGCAGCACATAAACAGCTGCTGAGCAGGAACCAAACCCTGTTGGATTCCGCCTCTGGTGTCTAATTTGTTCCAAGTGCTGCTAATAATTAGGCAAATAAAGTGATTAATTAGAAAAGAAATTCGGTTTACTGGGAGCATGTTCCAGGAGGGTTTTATAGCTCTGAAATTGTATCTTGCTAATCAAATAAGTATTGTAGAGTGACGAGGAACACAGTAGCCAGCTTGGCAGTTATTAGGAGAGCACTGCTGGCAGCCCAAGGCTCAAAAGAAACATAGGATGGAAATGCACTGTTTTATAGCCAAGTTGCTCTTTTTCTGGGGAAAAAAAACCCCAAATCTTGTCTCCAAAACATTTTTCTGTCCTATGCCTGTCACGATAAGTTTACCTGTCCCAGCTGCGTGTGCTAGTGCTGGTGTTCCTGAGGGATGTTTGCTTATGAATTCCCTCTGTGTTTCTCCTCTTTGTCGCGTGGGTCATTATGACAAAAGCACCAGCTTTTCCTGAAGTGTTTTTCTTCCCTTTAAGACAGTGTCATGGTTGTATTGGTTCTTGGAGTGGAGCTTCCATATGTATTTGGAGCAGTGACTCCATCTCATGGTGTAGCTTCAATTCAGTTTTCTGCTTGAAATGCAATGGTTCTTTTTCAGGCCGTGTTCTCGTGATTAGGAAACAACTCTGTGATAACTGTTTAACTGTTTTAGTTACAGTTAAATTGGGCCTCTCACAGTCTCCATCCTTACGTCCCTCTCTCAGCATCAAAGGCCTTGGCCCTGTGCTCGCTTGAAGGTAGGAGTTAAGGTCTAGATGGTATTTGGGTTGGTCTGAGTCCTCCCTGGTTTTGTGGTGAGGAGTTTGGTAAGGTTGCTATAGCAACCACAGTTCCTTCTGGGGAAAAGATGGTTTCTTAGAGCCTGGAAAAGTCACAAGGGCACAAAGTTGGAAGAGAATTGAAGCCTGTGTCAACCTGAAAAGAGGAAACGATGCTTTACCAGAGTGATCTTGAAATTGCTCTTCTAAAAGGTTCAAGAAAGCACATGCAAGAGCATGGATGTGGAGGAAGCTCTGCTTGAGCTGGGTTTAGAAACTGATCTATGGACTATTTCCATAGCTAGAAGCATTTGGTTTAGTGTTCGATAGGAACAGTTGGACTCGATGATCCGGTGGGTCTCTTCCAGCCTGGTTGTTCTATGATTCTATGATCTGGACTGAGACACTTGTTCCTGGAGAGTTTTTTTTGTATGTGAGGTGAAAAGGATGTCCTTACCTTTCTATGGGAGATCGTGGGTATGTTGCAGTCTACCAGGTCAGCTCCTGGTTCTGGATCAGCAGCAAGGAGAACGGGGCTTGCTTCCCTCCCAAGCTACAGGCTGATTGTAGCAACTGTCTTTCTCCATGGGAGAGAGGAGAAGAGAAGGGAATGGGAATCCAGCTGGTTGGAAAAATATTAGGAGCCATGCACGAGCTAACTGCATCCTTTTTTCTCCTTAGTTAGGGAACAGAGATCTTTGGAAAATTCCAGAGATCCTTGGAAAAGGTTTTCCTGGGATGAGGGAAAACCCAAGCGCTGCATGCCAGATAGCCTTTCAAGGGGAAAAAGAATAAAGTGACATGGCTGGAGTATTATTTGGATTGTATTTTAATGTCACACCTCGATGGAGTCTGAGGTTATTAACTGAGAGATTGACTCTCAATATTGTGGCCAGATGCAGCAGTTGGCTGAGCTCCCGAGCTTCAGAACTCCCTTTTAAATCATACTTCGATAATTTACCCTGCCAAGAGATTTGCAGTTCAGTGCAGTATTGTAGTCAGTTTTTGAGCTAAGGAGGACTCCCATGTCAGTGGGAATGCAGTTGGGTCTCCAGTTGGCCTGGTAGATGTTTCCAAGTGGACATGTGGACCTCTTGAGAGGCCAGGTCTGCAGATGAGGATTGGTGCCCCTCTCCCATTGATAGGATTTTCACAGAATCATAGGAAGATTGGAAGAGACCCACCGAATCATCGAGTCCAACCATTCCCATCAATCACTAACCCATGTCCCTCAGCACCTCGTCCACCCTTCCCTTAAACCCCTCCAGGGAAGGAAGGGGACTCAACCCCCTCCCTGGGCAGCCTCTGACAGTGTTCAATGACCTTTTCCATGAAATTTTTTTCCCTGATTTCCAATTTGAACCTCCCACTGGACCAGGGGCTCCAAGCCCCATCCAATCTGGCCTTGAACCCCTCCAGGGATGGGGAAGCCACCCCTGCTCTGGGCAACCCCTTCCAGGGCCTCCCCACCCTCACAGAAGAACATTTCTCCTCAAGTTTTTATCCTGATCTCCCTTCTTTCAGCTTAAAACCTTCCTCCTCATCCTCTCCCTGATCCTAGAGTCCCTCCCCAGCTTTCCTGGAGCCCCTTTCAGCGCTGGAAGCTGCTCTAAGGTCTCTCCTCCAGTCCCCCTTTTTGCTGAACTCCTGAAAAATTCTTCAGCTTCTTTCTCACATACTGCTCCTTAAATCCATGGGATAGACATAGGGCTAGTTAGCTAGAAGTGTGACGTCCTTCTGTTTTCTGGGGGTTTTGCATGCATGATTTCTCACTGTGATAGTGATGTTCTGACTTGGAGAGTTGGTGACGTGCTGGCTGGCTGTGACTCTTTGTGGTTGTAAGTTAAAAAGCAGCGCAATTCGCAGACCCGAGCCATGTGGCAGCCTCTCCGAGGAGTCCCAGTCGCTGGGTGACTACAGTCATGACCTGGCTTACTTGCCACCATGGAGGGACTGTTTCTGAGCCCTCCCCAGGCTGTGAAATAATCAATGTGACATCTGCAGCTGGGAGGGTTTAACAAGGGTTGGAAATGCACGTCGACTGCTGCAGCTGCAGCAAGAAGTGAGCCAATCTGGAGAGGATTCAGTCGTTTCTAGCTCAAGGTTGCCAGGGTGTAACTGATGTGTGAAATGAGGGTATTGGAGCAATTCATGTGCTGGAGCTGGAGATGCAGGACTGGAGGGTTCCTGCTCATCTGTGCAAGGCTGGAAGAGCATCGTCATACTTGGTCAGGGCTGTAGGCTGACTGCATGGGCCTGGGTTTGGGAAAACCCAGAATTATGGTGGAAGGCTGCTGGTCACCTAGAGTTAGAGTTTTCAAGAAAGGCTGCAATTGTGCAAGTCCAGGGACTTTAAGCTATCACTTCTTTGAACAAAGTGACAAAGAGGAAGACCGAGATGGTCACAGGCTGCAAGTAAGCGACAGAGTTAAGCATAGACTTAAATCCTATCTAAACCTTTGGAATTTAGGCCCTTTCCTGAGGTGTAGCCTGTCCTTCCGTGCCTTGGCAGGCTGAGCTTCGAAGATCTCTCTTGTGATCTCCGCAGACTGTTAGGTCTGTGCTTTCGAGGAAGATTTTCTCTCCTAAGATCACATTTATCCATGAAACCAAAGTGAAACGCTTGTTGTCTCAGTGTTTAGTAAGGAGTTGGTTACTGGGGTAGATGTTTTCTGTGACCATGAAGAACTGGAGACATCAGACCATCATCTCACAACCAAGTGAGACTTGCCTCGATGTATACAAACCATGAGGAATTTTTTTGTGATCTTTGTCTTGCCAGTGGAGGTGCCTCAGAGGCAGCTTGAGGAAGCAGGAATCACTTTCATAGAATCATAGAATCACCAGGTTGGAAGAGACCCACCAGATCATCGAGTCCAAATGTTCCCACCGATCTCTAAACCATGTCCCTCAGCACCTCATCCACATGCGCCTTAAACACTACCAGGGAAGGTGAATCAACCCCCTCCCTGGGCAGCCTCTGCCAGTGCCCAATGACCCTTTACGTGAAGAATTTTTTCCTAATGTCCAGGCTGAACCTCCCCTGGTGGAGCTTGAGGCCATTCCCTCTCGTCCTGTCCCCTGTCACTTGGGAGAAGAGCCCAGCTCCCTCCTCTCCACAACCTCCTTTCAGGGAGTTGTAGAGAGCAATGAGATCTCCCCTCAACCTCCTCCTCTTCTCCAGGCTAAACACCCCCAGCTCTCTCAGCCGCTCCTCATAAGACTTTCTACAGAGCAGAGACAAGGTGGGTTCCAGGCGTGCAGACCCAGGTTTTGCTCCTGCCTATCGCATCCAGGGCAGTCCAGGGCTTGCTGAGACGCTTCTGGAGAGTGCTGATGGGAGCAGTGGTTTTGCCCTGTGGTCATCTTATGTCTCGGTGCCGGTGGTTTTATCCTCCACTAAAACTACTGATCAGTGTTCCAAGTGGCTTCCTTTGCTTACCCTCAAGAGCAGTTTGGGTGGATAACAGACAGAAGAGACTGTGTGAGCCTAATGGTGTGTCTGGTACCCGAGCCTGTGGCTTTCTCCTCTGGAAGAGCTCCTGCCCTCATTTTGCCTGACTTTGCCTCTTCCCTCAAATAAAAGCAGCCACAGTGGCTGTGTCAGACGGGTTTTGGTGTGTCTTGTGGGATGCTTCCTCCCTGCTTGCTGCCTCCAGTGGGTTTTGGTTGACCTGGTTGATCCCTGCCCCAGATTTTTTTATTTTTTTTTACCTTGGAATCTATCCCATAGGCCTCCAGAGTGATGAATTGTCTGGTTGCTGTGCACAGAACCACGAACTGAACATACCTGAAAGGAGGTTGTATAGAGGAGGGAACTGGGCCCTTCTCCCAAGGGACAGGGGACAGGATGAAAAGGAATGGCCTCAAGCTCCACCAGGGGAGGTTCAGGCTGGACATTAGGGAAAAAAAAAAATCCCAGAAAGGGTGATTAGGCACTGGCAGAGGCTGCCTAGGGAGGTGGTTGAGTCGCCTTCCCTGGAGGTGTTTAAGGTGCGGGTGGATGAGGTACTGAGGGACATGGTTTAGTGTTTGATAGGAATGGTTGGACTCGATGATCTAGTGGGTCTCTTCCAACCAGGTGATTCTATGATTCTATACTAAAGCATGGGAGGCTGTGGCTCTCAGCAGAGCCAGCTGATAGCACCCATCCATCTACTGGATGATTTTATGTCTATCTTTATGTTGTTCCAAAGCAACAAGTGGTTTATATTTAGAAAGCATTAATTTAATGTTTTTGAAGCCTTAAGAAAAGACAGAGTGGGCCAAGGCCTGCTAGTTTTGCTCACGTTTCACAAGGTTGAAGAGGATGAGAGTTGATCCTCTTTGGACATGTTCCTACTCAAAGGGCGGTTGCAGGGGAGAAAAGAAGCAGGGGAATTACAGCACTGAAAAAAAATCCTAGCTTTGCCCTGAGCCATTTTGGAATAAGACACTTTAGGGTGTGAGTTATGATGCTGTAATTCACACCTCATGCATTTTGTGGCATTTAGCCGACTGTTTAAGGCCCTGCACAGGTAGGATCGATGATTTCGACTCAGCTTGCCCCTCGCCAGCGCAACCCTCAAGCGGAGATGGCTGCGTGGAGAAGGCTGCAGAGCTTGACTCTCCTTCCCCTGCTTTTTATTTTGTCTTTTCCTTTGGCAGCCAAAGCTGTGGCTGTTCCAGACAGCCCTTGCATCTCCTCAATCCAAGCTGACTTTGGTGTATCTTTACCTGTAAGCAGATCTCTAGTCCTAGCAAAAAACTGTGGAAGTGTTGCTTACCGAAGAAGCTGCATGTTGCTCTCTTGTGTCTGCAACTGCTCCTGTTACCTGCAAGAAACATTTGAGGAGGTAAGAATTGGCAACTGGGAGCAGCAAACAAAGTTTGAAATGGGTCAAGAAGTTGTTGAGCACATCCATCTTTATCTCAGTGTTCTAGTTCAAATCCGCTCCTTGAATCCTGTGTTCAGATCTCACCACAAGAAGGATGTTGAGGCTCTGGAGCGAGTCCAGAGAAGAGCAACAAAGCTGGTGAAGGGGCTGGAGAACAGGCCTTATGAGGAATGGCTGAGAGAGCTGGGGGTGTTTAGCCTAGAGAAGAGGAGGCTGAGGGGAGACCTCATTGCTCTCTACAAGTACCTGAGGGAAGGTTGTGGAGAAGAGGGATCTGGGCTCTTCTCCCAAGGGACAGGGGACAGGACAAGGGGGAATTGTCTCAAGCTCCACCAGCGGAGATTCAGGCTGGTCATTAGGAAAAAGTTTTTCCCAGAAAGGGTCATTGGGCATTGGAACAGGCTACCCAGGCAGGGGTTTTATCCACCTTCCCTGGAGGTGTTTAAGGGACGGGTGGACGAGGTGCTGAGGGACATGGTTTAGTATTTGATAGGAATGGTTGGACTCGATGATCCGGTGGGTCTCTTCCAACCTGGTGATTCTATGATTCTATGAAAAGCAAATGCTTAGGGAAAGGATTTTCAAATCAGTTCTTCTTTAAAGACTTGGCAGGAGTTGCATTCTTTCCACACCTCACTTCATGAATGTAGTAACCCATTTGCTGCCCTTGTGCAGGAGAAAAATTGTTGTTGGCTTCTCCATCTCTCCGGACAACCTTGAGGTGGTAGCACATTTTTGTGCCCTTTGGCTAAGCCGACTCTCCCACCCCTTGGCCCCATCGTATGCCGATGCCTTGGGGCGTGTTGGCAAAGCAGCTACATGTCGAGTGCTGCTCTGGAGCTGGTAGCTGAGCCAGGTCAAAGAGAAAGCTTCTCTTAAAAGCCTGTCCTCTTCCCAGACTCCATGAGCACAAATTACTGCCTGTCTAAGGTCACTAAATGCAGAAACTGACTTTGATGCATTCTCTCAGTGCCCTGGGTGTCTGGCCTGGCCTGCTGTCAGGATTGGTATCATCTTTGCATATCTGCTTCGTGGTAAAATTATAGCGGTGCCTCCAGCTTCTTCTTGTGGTAGCACTCCATTAATGGGAATTTAAAATCATTCTGGGCTCCCTAGATTAAAAACTTCAAATCCTTTGAATGAGAATTGGAGTCAAATCCTCATTTTTAAATGGGTCTGGCACATGGAAGCATTCCATTGCTATCAGTTGGACCCAGTGGCTGTGACAGATGTATGATGTTCACAAGTCCCACCAAGCAGAGCAGCTGCATCTAAGTGATGTTGTGCAGGAACTGACGTGCCCTGCAGAGACATGGGGCTGACCCTGCAAGGCTGCTCTCTGGGCCACCGTGGGCTGGTGATGCTGCATCACAGAGGAGACACAGATCAGCATCAATTTGGGTGTCTCTGCATCGTGTAGACCTTTACTTATTGTACATCTGCCTTAACTTCAACCCTGAAGTTAAGACCCATTAGGTGTCTGTCTGGCATAAGATCCTCCTGTAAGCAGAGGAAGAGGCACCTCCAGAGATGAATGTTAACCCAACCACGTGCTTAGAGAGGGATCTGAAATGAGTAGCTTTGACCAGTTTGAGATCTTGACTTTGGGATGCATAAAACTAGAACTTTTTCCTGAAATCCTGCTTTGCAAGTTCCTGCTGTCTCCAGCTGTGGTATTAGGAGCCTTATGATGTGCCTCATGAGGAACGGCTGAGAGAGCTGGGGGTGCTCAGCCTGGAGAAGAGGAGGCTGAGGGGAGACCTCATTGCTCTCTACAGCTACCTGGAAGGAGGTTGTAGAGAGGAGGGAGCTGGGCTCTCCTCCCAAGGGACAGGGGACAGGACAAGAGGGAATGGCCTCAAGCTTCACCAGGGGAGATTTAGGCTGGACATCAGTTTAAAAAAATTTTCAAGGAAAGGGTCATTGGGCAGTGTCAGAGGCTGCTCAGGGAGGTGGTTGGTTCACCTTCCCTGGAGGTGTTTAAGGCACATGTGGATGAGGTGCTGAGGGACATGGGTTAGTGTTTGATAGGAATGGTTGGACTTGATGATCCGGTGGGTCTCTTCCAACCTGGTTATTCTGTCATTCTATGTGTTGAATGCAGCTGTATTAGCCTTGAAATCCTGCTGTTAGACAGCTATTCCTGCTGGGCTTTGAGGGGGTCACTCAACCAGATTAAACAGAGTTTCTCTCTGTGGAACATTATTAATTCCCTTTAAGTGGCTAAGAGTGGGAGAATATTCAGGCTTGGGGATTGAAAGGAAGAGGTTCATTTATTATTCCAAGGTACTGTAAATCCTGAATTTGACAGAAATGTAAATGCATGCAGTCATTTTCCTGATTCGTATTTTATTACTGATTTCGGTGGAACGTATAATATAGGCATGGCCCTAAAAGGCCTGTTTCTCAAGTGACACATGCTGACTTGCAGCCACACATTCTCCCTCCAATAATGAGTAAGCTTTGGGGTATGTGTGGCTTGTGGCTGGGCTGTGATAGGTAAATGAGAAGGAATTAGTGTGGTCACCGTCAGCGCCACCCTGACAGCACTGACAGAAAGTGCTTTACCAAATGGCAACGTGTGTCTGCGGAGGAGAAGGGGAGTTTGCTGCAGGAGGAAGGCTGTGCCAGTGACAAAGAACAGCCCAGGGTGACTGAGAATCTCCGAGGTGTTCTTCTTCCCAGAACCAAAAGGGTCCAGGTGTGTTGTAGGGAGCTAAGGTGGTGGCTTGCTCTCTACAGCTACATAAAGGAGGTTGTGGAGAGGAGAGAGCTGGGCTCTTCTCCCAAGGGACAGGGGACAGGACAAGAGGGAATGGCCTCAAGCTCCATCAGGGGAGATTTAGGCTGGAGATTAGGAGGAAGTTTTTCAGGGAAAGGATCATTGGGCAGTGTCAGAGGCTGCCCAGGGAGGTGGTTGATTCACCTTCCCTGGAGGTGTTTAAGGGATGGGTGGACAAGGTGCTGAGGGACATGGGTTTAGTGTTTGATGGGAATGGTTGGACTCGATGATCCAGTGGGTCTTTTCCAACCTGGTGATTCTATGAATACGTGAGCCAGGCTTGGCGGACAATTTGATGATCATATCCTTTTGCAGTATAGTTTCAACTATTGATAATAGCCACATCCTCAGTTTTTACATCTTTTCAGGGGCCTTTCTCCTTATTCACCTTCTGCAGAGTCTGGGGAAGAAGCAGGTTGGTCTGGTGAACAGCGCAGGTCCCAAGCACAACTTGAATAGTTTCTTCTTTGGCTTCAGTACAGTCTGGAGACTCATCTCCTAAGTCCTCATTTGGGGATGTGAACTGAGGCAGTGTGGTTGTCCTGTCCAAAAGCTCTCCCCGTGCCCAGCAGTTAAATATCTTTTCCTATTGTCGGGTCCTTATATATGCATGTTTTAAGAGTGATGTTTTGAGCCATGATGCCCAAAGCACAGTGTTACTCCAGGTTGATAAAGCATATTCTCTCTATCTCAGAAAGGCAGAGCAAAGATGCTGAGGGACATGGGTTAGTGATTGGTGGGAATGGTTGGACTCGATGATCTGGTGGGTCTCTTCCAACCTAGTTATTCTATGATATTCTCTCTATCTCAGAATGGCAGAGCAAAGCTTGCTCATCCCCAGGACCTGTAGCCCAGTGTGCCAAATAAATGAGGTGAAGCCAGCTGTGTGTGGCCCAGACTGCAAGCTGCAGAGCTAGAGAGGGATGGGTTTACGTGATCCGTGATAGTCCTGCACATCTGGGGTGGGAGAGGGTGTTCCTGCAAGTGGGAAAAGGCAGGAAGCCAAGCGTGGGAAAAGGAGGGGAAAGGAGGATGATTGTGAGAAGAGTAGGAGGGAAGGAAGGAGCAGAGACAGTAGTTCAGCTTCGCAAGGAGGCAGTGATTGAGGGTGTGAGGATTTGGCAGAGCATCTTCCTGAATGAACATCCTAAAGTTCCACAGGAAGAAGGCAATTTTGAGTTAAATTCAGTGCTGTGCCCTGACAGGGAGGGATCTGTCCCGCACAGGACTCTTGCATTGGTTTTTCTGCCTTGGCCAGAAGACCTGAGGGGAATCAGGAGAGCTTTCCTTGTTTGCCTGCTTTTTGGCATTTTGCAGAGAAATTTGGATGTTTTTGCAAGACTCGGACACACAATCGTTTTCTTCTTTCCCTTTTCTCCCCATAATAAAGTTGGATTTCTCCTAAACCTGAAATCAGAGGTCAAGACAATGAAACACTGTTTTCCCAGTGACTCTAATGTTGCATCTTCCTGCGGTTCTGAAAATCCATTCCCTTTTTTCCAAGAGTTGGTTTCAACAAGTAGATTCAGTCTTACATATATATGGTTATGCATTATAATCAAAGATCTATGTGTCTTGCACGTTTGCTGACCAGTGTTTGCATTTTGAGGATAGGTCTGGTTTTCAGTTGCTCCTCTAGCATTTTGCAATTAAAATGCAAATAGTCATTTGTCAGCCTTTTACACTGGCAGTTCTGTGACGCTTGGCTGGCTGATCCAGGTGATTTTTGCCTCAAGTTTTATCCTTCAGTTGTGCACAAAGAATGTAGTTGAACAAACTATAGGAATTGGATGGGATAGATCCTTTCTGTTGGGGAGGGTAGATCACAAAGTGAACAAGTTTTACGAGGAGTCACTGAGAGAGCTGGGAGTGTTTATCCTGGAGAGGAGGCTGAGGGGAGACCTCATTGCTCTCTACAACTCCCTGAAAGGAGGTTGTGGAGAGGAGGGAGCTGGGCTCTTCTCCCAAGGGACAGGGGACAGGATGAGAGGGAATGACCTCAAGCTCCACCAGGGGAGGTTCAGGCTGGACATGAGGAAAAAAAAATTTCAGGGAAAGGGTCATTGGGCACTGTCAGAGGCTGCCCAGGGAGGTGGTTGATTCCCCTTCCCTGGAGGGGTTTAAGGTGCAAGTGGATGAGGTGCTGAGGAACATGGTTTAGAGATTGGTCGGAATGGTTGGACTTGATGATCCGGTGGGTCTCTTCCAACCTGGTTCTATGATTCTAAGTGCTGTACATGTCAGGTCTGGCTTTGTGAATCTGAGGGTCTCTTAGTTTACATGAACTTTTTGTTTCCGTCTACTCAATATGAGAAGTAAAAACTATTATCCCACTATTCTATGGCAAAATCCCAGGAGAATTTCCATTATTTGGACTAAGAACGATCCAGAGCTTTGTCATTGTTCTGGAAGGGCCTGGGGGGAGTTTTGCTCCCTTTCCCAGGCCCTCAGTTTGCTTTTCCAAAGTTGCATCTGGGGGTCATATGTAAGGTTACAAATCAAAGCTGGAAGATTTGCATGCTAATATAAAAACTCCGTGCAAGCGTCAGTGCAGAGCAGGAGTCCCAGACACAAGAAGCTCAAAGGAAGGTTGGGTTTTAGCAACACCTCTTTGCAATTGTGAGGATGGCTGCGTCGTGAGGTTTTTGTCACCTATGTAAGTAAAGCTGCGTGACACCAGTGTGCAGAATCTGCTCCTCGCTAGTGAATGGAACAGGGTCAGGAATATCGTGGTGTGCTCTGTTTTCACGTGGCCCCAGGCTGGGTGTGCTCTGAGCACTGTCTATGTGCTTCAGAGCTGGGAAAAGGCATTAGAGCAACCCTGCTGGTACAGTGTAGTTGGACCCTCATTCTCAGAGCAGCAAGAAGGGTGTTTGGAGAGGAGACCTCATTACTCTCTCCAACTACCTGAAAGGAGGTTGTAGAGAGGAGGGAGCTGGGCTCTTCTCCCAAGTGACAGGGGACAGGACAAGAGGGAATGACCTCAAGCTCCGCCAGGGGAGATTTAGGCTAGAGATTAGGAGGAAGTTTTTCACACAGAGGGTCATTGGGCATTGGAATAGGCTCCCTGGGGAGGTGGTTGATTCACCTTCCCTAGAGGGGTTTAAGGGACGGGTGGATGAGGTCCTGAGGGACATGGTTCTATGATTCTGTGTCTTGTCAATCTAGATGCATTTAACACAGTAGCAAGCAAGTTCTTTTTAGTTCTCCTTTGACCAAGCTGTTCCTGTAGCCTGGCCCCAGGGCGCTTGATGACCCCTTTGCCTTAAATATGAGCAGCACTCTACTTATCCCATTTTGAACATCTCCCAAGTAAATTCTTCCTGTGCCAGAATCAATTCAGCTGCTTCTCTCTCAATCTCTCTCTCTCTCTGCTTTGGTAGCATTGTTCTGATATTTTAACAACCTCAGTTTCATGTGAGGTTTCATTCATAGAATCATAGGACAACCAGGTTGGAAGAGACCCACTGGATCATCGAGTCCAACCATTCCCATCAATCACTAATCCATGTCCCTCAGTACCTCATTCACCCATCCCTTAAACACTTCCAGGGAGGGTGAATCAACCCCCTCCCTGGGCAGCCTGTTCCAATGCACAATGATCCTTTCTGTGAAAATTTTTTTCCTAATGTTCAGCCTGAACCTCCCCTGGTGGAGCTTGAGGCCATTCCCTCTTGTCTTCTCTGTTCATATTTCCATTTTACATTTGTTGCTTTGCTGTTCTAATGCTCTGTAGGTTTAGATGTTGTGTTTCTTAATCATCTGTCAACTCTTAAATGGCAGAAACTCAGTCCTGTGGTTATTCTGCTCCACAAATAATTCCGTAACATGTGGGAAGTAAATGTAGGTCAATAGAAACAGGGTGGAAACAGAATAGAAACCCATGTTGTACTGTACACAGATGCTCTGTCTCCCTCGTGTGTACATAAATCATAGAATTATAGAACAGTCAGGTTGGAAGAGACCCACCAGATCATCGAGTCCAACCATTCCTGTCAAAAATCTAATGGGTAGATAGTATCTCCTTCCCTCGTCTGCTCTTTCCTTCCAGAGAAGCTGCTATTCTGCGTCCTAAAGCTTTGGAAGAAGGTAGCAGGTAGGAAGCCACGAAATATTTGCTAGACCTGTTCCTTACTGTTTCCATATGCTGCTGTTACTGGATGTGCTGGAGATAAGATAGGAGCCTCCACAGGCATTTGACGTGATCCAGTATATTGTCTAAAAAACCCCAAACAGAGCCCTACTAATGCAACACGAATATTGCCTGTCTGCAAAATTCAGGCACATCATATTCCACTCACACACCCCTAGGGATGAAATTAAATGAAGTGATCAGACAAGCTGGGCAAGAGGCTCTGAGGTGGTAACCAAGCTGTGTAGCTCCCAGCTCTTCCAGCTCTGCAGGTCTCTAGTGAAATTATTGTCACGGATCGTGGATGCTAATTTCACTTTTTACCTTTTTTATGCCTCTCGTGGCCATGCAAATGACCATACGATGAAATACAACGGGGAGGTTTTTCTCTTTGTAGCTTGTTTCTTTGATTTTTCTAGAACTTGTTAACATCTCAGCAGGTGCTGTGAAGGCCTGAAGTCATTGCTGAAAAGCCCAAGTTGGCAGATGCCAGAAAATCCCGAGGGGTGAAGATGAGTCGAAATAGACATTAGAACTATGGTCTGTGAAACCTCATCGATCTAGGAGAAAAATATGAGAGGCTAAATATTGTCTTATTCTGCCTGTGTAAACATGATGAGCTGGATTTGTCATTCAGACACGACCCTGTTGCTTGTCTGGTCTGTACCCCTGAAGCCAGGAAACCAATAAAAACATCTAACCAGGTGCCTCCATACTCAACGAGCTCTTCTTCCTCTGTTCCCTGGGATGTCTCCTGACTGGCTTGAGGCAGTTGTTTTCTATTCTCATTTGTGTTTAAGTACCAGGATTTGTCAAAGATAAAGGGATTTCATCCTGGTTAGCTCTCCACCAGGAGGAAGGTCTGTGCCCATATAGGATGTCGTAGTGGTGGGTTTTGTAAACTAGAAAGGACCCAGCTTCACTCTCAAGAGTATGGCTGGACACAGAGCTAGAAATCAGTTTGGTTTTCTTGTACACAGAAGAGATTTGGTGGGTATGGCTGGAAAGAGAAGCAGCGTTAATCCAGCGTTAATCCTTCTGCATTGCTGTTTAGAACTGAAAAAATTGCTGTGTTCAGTTCTGGGACCCTCACCACAAGAAGGATGTTGAGGCTCTGGAGTGAGTCCAGAGAAGAGCAACGAAGCTGGTGAAGGGGCTGGAGAAGAAGAGGAGCAGCTGAGAGAGCTGGGGGTGTTTATCCTGGAGAAGAGGAGTCTGAGGGGAGACCTCATTGCTTTCTATGAAAACTCCCTGAAAGGAGGTTGTGGAGAGGAGGGAGCTGGGCTCTTCTTCCAAGTGACAAGGGACAGGACGAGAGGGAATGGCCTCAAGCTCCACCAGGGGAGGGTCAGGCTGGACATTAGGAAAAAACTTTAACAGAAAGAGTCATTGGGCAGTGGCAGAGGCTGCCCAGGGAGGTGGTTGATTCACCTTCCCTGGTGGTGTTTAAGGGACAGATGGACGAGGATCTGAAGGACATGTTTTAGTGTTTGATAGGAATGGTTGGACTTGATGATCTGGTGGGTCTCTTCCAACCTGGTTGTTCTGTGATTCTAAGATCCACAAAAGAACACAGCGAAGGCATTAAAATTCTCCCATCACCCTTTTTCTCCCCCTTCTCTTTATAATTAGACTGGAAATTAATTTGCAAATTGTGTTGCAAAGTGGAATTGCTCTTTGCTGTTTAAATTGCCTCTGTGGTGGCTGCTCACAGACGAGAAATGTCAAATGATGGAGCTGCCCAGTTTGTTCCTTCCGGGCATCCTGGAACTCTGCTTTGCCTCTAAAATGTAGGTACGTGCAACATTTGTCCCTGCGCCACATGGGTCATTTTGTCTTTTTCTGTTACATTTTCTCCCCTTGATAATGGAAACGCGAGCTCGGTGAAGGGATGTCTGTGAAACCTCATCCGTTCTGTGAAAAAGCCAGACGCCTGACACCTGCACGCAGCCTGCGTCAGCCCTGGGCTCAAGGCTGCTCGAAGGCACCTTGCCACGGCAGCAACCACCCTAGCAGCAGATTTCCTGGTTGGGTTTCACGTTACTTCCAAGTCTCATTTCTGTTCCTCAGCTCACTCTTCAAATTACTTGGGTGAGAACATCTCCGGACTGGGGCTGAAAATAGCTATTCCTTGGACCTGCTGCAGTTGAGTCGTGGTCCCTCGGAGACTGTCATGCTGAAAGGTGATATCGTTGCATGACACCGGTGGTGGACTCGCCACTGGCTCGGGGAGGAGTGTCTGACTTCATCTCTGTGGGAATTTCCCAGGTCTCACAGTGCTTTTCAGGGATTTTTGGATACCGGTGAGCTGGGCAAGGAGCCTGTGCTGTGCACTCTGGATCCAGAGTCAAATGCAAACTTTCCAAAAGTCTGAATGTGATCCAAAGCAAAGGAAGGCACAGGTGATGTATGCGGGAGGAAAGCTTACATTCTCTGCTCTTATTCTGGGGGCGTTTTACTCTCCGTGCTGCAGCACTGGCTCTTGTATAGGGCAAGAATTGAGGACACTTGGGGTGATCATGGAATCACCAGGTTGGAAAAGACCCGCTGAATCGAGTCCAACCATTCCCATCAATCACTAAACCATGTCCCTCAGCACCTCGTCTACCCGTCCCTTAAACACCTCCAAGGAAGGTGAATCAACCCCATCCTTGGGAAACCTCTACCAGTGCCCAGTGACCCTTTCCATCAAAATTTTTTTCTGATGTCCAGTCTGACCCTCCCCTGGCAGAGCTTGAGACCATTCCCTCTCCTCCTGTCCCCTGTCACTTGGGAGAAGAGCCCAGCTCCCTCCTCTCCACAACCTCCTTTCAGGTAGTTATAGAGAGCAATGAGGTCTCCCCTCAGCCTCCTCTGCTCCAGGATAAACAACCCCAGCTCTGGTAGAAAGTTTCCAGCTCACAGGCACTGATGGAATCGGAACATGGGATGATTAGGGAAAAGGTCTATAACTACCTGAAAGGAGGTTGTGGAGAGGAGGGAGCTGGGCTCTTCTCCCAAGTGACAGGGACAGGACAAGAGGGAATGGCCTCAAGCTCCACCAGGGGAGGTTCAGGCTGGACATCAGGAAAAAAATTTTCCCAGAAAGGGTGATTGGGCAGTGGCAGAGGCTGCACAGGGAGGGGGTTAAGTCACCTTCCCTGGAGGTGTTTAAGGGACGGGTGGACAAGGTGCTGAGGGACATGGGTTAGTGTTTGATAGGAACGGTTAGACTCGATGATGATCCAGTGGGTCTTTTCCAACATGGTTATTCTATGATTCTATGGTTCCAACTCAGTCATAATTCACTGGAGGACAAACATCCAACTCTTTCAAATGAGACTTTGAAGAAGCTGACATTTTCCACTCTAACAGGCGCTATGGTGATGGTATCTGCATATAAATTGCACCGTAGTGATGTTTTCGCATTCATAAAACCTTTTTAATAGCTGGTATTTACTGTACCTACTTATTAAAGGTTACGAGTGCCCTTTCTTATCAGGCGTATTTCTAGTCTCTTCACTGCAATCCCGTCTCTGCCAATAGCTCATGTATTTGTGGATGTTCTTATCTCGGTGTCATCAGACTGCTCATTGCAGGCATTTGTCTTCCACTCCATCTCATCTGGTTGTAGAAAACAAAACATTACCCTCTAAAATAGCCAATTTAAAAATTAACCAGGATTCCTACCTTTGAGTTTTGTGCTAGCTGGAACTGGGAATTTGCCATTGAAAACAAGACATTTGATGCTAAAGTTGTGCCCAATGACATTTTAGTGAATGCTCTTTGTAGTCAGAAGTCATTTCTCTTCATCACTTGGTGGAGGCAGTAAAGGGAGAGCAATAACTTCAGTTTACAATAAATTTTCTGCTCTGGGGTGGGTAAAATGGGAGTTACCCACAACTAGAATTAAACAATAATTAGCAGCTGATAAAATCCCCCCTGACATCCTGCACCTTCTTTCATGCAGTGTGAGTATTAAGAGCTGCTTATCGAGCTGCACCTTCCCTGGAGGTGTTTAAGGTGTGGGTGGACGAGGTGCTGAGGGACATGGTTTAGTGTTTGATAGGAATGGTTGGACTCGACGATCCGATGGGTCTCTTCCAACCTGGTGATTCTATGATTCTGGTTTCTCCGCAGAAGGATTTATTTTAAAATACATAGTAAACTGAAAAAAAGGACTGAGATTGTTCAATTAAAAATCAAACTTTCTTAGTGGAATGAGCATCCAGTAATTGTGCAGAAAATCGCTCATAATTTTTACTTCAATTATTATTTATTGTTCAGAACTTTCTCTTGTTAAGGATTTTTGAGGTAAAGCATTTGCAGCTGCATTTTGACTTCTTTAAGGTCACAAACACGGCAGATACATAAAGAAAGTCTTTTACCTTAAGAATCATAGAATCATAGAACAAGCAGATTGGAAGAGACCCATCGGATCATCGAGTCCAACCATTCCTATCAAACACTAGAGATTAATTATTGTGGTAATTGGTAATTTGCAATCGTGATTAAAGTTTCATTTTGTACTCATAGGGACTGTAGGAAAACGCTTTACTCGCACAGAAGATCTTACTTCAGGACCTGTAAAATGCTTTGATTTTTAGCGTCTTTTGTCGAGAAGCAGCACATCGAAAGGCTGGGATGGTCCCATGGGCAGGACCAGCTCTGTGCTGAGTTTTGTGGAGCTGTCGGATGCTGCAGAAAGCGCTACCTTGGCTCTGCAGGCAGCTTGCGAGTGGTGCTGGGGCGTGGGATGGCTCTCTCTATTTATCTGATATTTCCTGCTGCCTCCTTGTCCTCTGGTGTTTTCATGACCCTGGGCTCCCCTAGGACTGCTTTTCTCGTCCTCCCCAGGGATATCGTTCATGGCTTTCACAGTGACCCCTTTTAAGATCTGAACCAAAAAAAAAAAAAAGATGAGGTAAGCTGATGTAATGTTTGCTGCTCATGAAAAGTTTATGGGTCCGGCTAAGGCAGCAGAAGCAAATAATCATCCAACTCTGCTCTCTGAGGGAGAGAAATGTGATATCTAAGGCTCTGGAGACCTCTCGATCTGGCTTTTAAAATCTGGCATTTTACAGATCTTTTCTGAGCTCAAGCGAACGGTTATTCCCCGTTACTTGGAATGGTGGCTTTCAAGAAGCCATTTGATTTACGCAGAAAGCAAAGAAAATCAATAACCATTTCAGATTTTGCACCTGTGTCCCACCACACGGATTTTTAGCCTGTTCTTTTCTCGCTTCACGGAGCTCCGGGTTATGATTAATGGCTTTTCTTACTCCGCTGTGATCTTCCCATGAAACAGAAGTCAGTGCATCTGCGTGCTGCTCGATTCATCTCTTGCTGAGCTTGAAAGGACTTAAGACTCGGGAGTATTTGATTGCTGGTTTCAATGTGCAGTAAAATTCTGGCTTGATTGAAGCCAGTGGCAACTTTATTCCCAGCAGAGCCTGGATTTCAGAGCTAGGACCATTGCTACACTGTGCAGTGAGGTCCAGCTCCTACATCCACTCCCTGCACCAAACACATCCAGCTTAGAATCATAGAACAACCAGGTTGGAAGACGCCCATCGGATCATCAAGTCCAACCATTCCTATCAGCTTCTTACCCAGGATATCCCTTTGCCTGGATGTCTGTGGCATGTGGGGTTGGTTTTTTCCCCCCTAGCTTCAGGAGCAAAGATACATAATTAAATTAAAAAATATCATCTTTATTCACATGTACAATACGCTTCTCTCCTATCTCATCCCCTTTGTGAGAACCCAGGGCCAGAATTACAGTATTTGAAGTTGCTTTTGGATCCCAGTCAGCTCCCATCTGTCATAATCTGTTTTTAATCAAATGGGTTTTCCATCTGAAAGTAGCTGTTGGATAGAGAATGAGTAGAAATATTTGTGTTGTGAATTAGCTCAGAGTGAAGCTACAAACTTCTTGGTTTTGTTTTTTGTTTTTTTTTTTTTTTTCTTTCTTACAACAAACATGTGGAAAAATATTCTTTAGTGTAGTATGGCTGGCCTGAAAATTGGCAACAGCAGCTTCCTTCCCAGGCTCCGATTCTTCTGGCTTGTCTAAGCGGGTAAAATCTTTAAAGGGGACCTGACATCTTCACGTTACACTGTCTTATCTTCTGTTTGCAAAGCAGGGAAATTGCCGGTATCGCCCTTGGGATATGAGTTCTGTGCAGAGAGTTGGTTGCATGGACTGCTTGTCTGGGAAAAATAGGTTATTCCTCTGCAGTGTCTCCTGGGTTTGTTGAGAGCCAAGCTGTCGCCTCTGGGCATCTCTCCTTTGCCAACCTCAGTGTTCTCTGCTCTGGTAGGAGCAGCAGACAGGCTTGATAGAATAAATGAGTTAAATTCAGGCTCTTAGTCCGTACCCTCAGTCGTTAAAAGAACAGAAGCAACCACCCTGCATCAGCACCTTGGGAGATGAGCTGGTGTCCTTGGGGAGAGGGGCAAGAGGATGATGTTTATCCGTCCCCCAACGCTGGAGATGGAGCGTTTCACTTCTGCATCCATGGCAAAAGGGAGGAGGGCTCTTGCTGCAGCGCTGGGGCTGAGGGAGGAGGGATACTTTCCTGTTTCCTCTGCCAGATCCTTATCGCACTCCATATGTGAAACCTGGAAATTGCTTTAAAGATCCAGGAGCTGCCCTGAGCTGGGATTTCCATTACGTTGATGTTGTATAGTCACCCTCAGTGATTGCCCTCGATGGCTCCATCCTGTGTTTGCTGAAGTCTTGTTGTGCATCTGTCATCAAGGCAGCAGAACCAGCGTTTGGTTTGAAGGCCAATGTGTATGGGAGCAGGTTCTGGCTCTTTTTTTCCTTTTTTTTTTAAAAAAAAATGTGGAGGTACTAGGGTCAAAAGGAAACATTTCTATTATATATATATATATATATATATAATATATGAATACATGGGCATGCACGTGCAAATCATTATCACAGCTTCCTGCAAAACAGCGTTTCTGTGAGGTGGTTGTTTTGGGGATGGACTTGGGCTGAACAAGGGAAATCCTGGACTTGTTCTAGGCTTGTGTTGCTGTTTCCACTGCTGTTGGAAAACAGCATCACGCTCACGGACCTGCTTTACGTCGCCTTTGAATCAGTCTGATAGAATCATAGAACAACCAGGTTGGAAGAGACCCATTGGATCATCGAGTCCAACCATTCCTATCAAACACTACACTAAATTTACAAACATTAAATAGGTGCCAGAGGTGGTGAGTGGCACAATATGACCCAGCAAGGGCTGCCTGCTGTAGGGCTGAGACGGTTTTAAAGGTGTATGGATGTACGTAAGAAGCTGTGTTGCACGGCTGTGATCCCACAGTCCCCTGGAACTGAGTTACCTTTGAATTCCCCCCATGGAACTAGAGCCACGTCTTGCCTGGAAACATCCACAGTCACGTTTCCATATGCAATTAAAACCTAGAGTTTTGGGTTGGAGATCAGCAGCCCACAATAAGTTGTTGCTTCAGGGGTGGAATTGCTCTCCCAACCATGCCTATAACGGGCCCCGAGACCCTCCAAACAGGCAGAGGTAGAGGGCAAGATGTGCTACCATGGACCAGAAAATGCGGCGTCGCTCAATTAAAGCTTTAAACCCACGCCAGCAAAATTGATGGAAGCTGGTGATGGGGGTGAATGGGATTATGTGAGGTATTCTCCTGATTCATCACAGAAAGGATCATTGGGCAGTGGCAGAGGCTGCCCAGGGAGGTGGTTGATTCACCTTCCCTGGAGGGGTTTAAGGGGCGAGTGGATGAGGTGCTGAGGGACATGGTTTAGCGTTTGATAGGAATGGTTGGACTTGATGATCCGGAGGGTCTCTTCCAACCTGGTGATTCTATGATTCTATGATGCTGCTGCTAAAAGCTGCAACAGAGCAATGGCTTTAATTTAGGCTAGACCTGTATATCTAGGGCTATATTCCTTGTTGTGAACAGGAGCAGTCAGTGAGATGTGGAATTAAACTATGATGACTTTAATAGTAAGATAAGGTGTTCTCTGGCTGCTCTGCCTCCTGAGCCAGAAGGTGGACAGAACAAAGCTCCGATAATCCAAGAGAAAATGGTTAGAGATCTGCTTGGCTAATTAGCTGTTCACAAATCTTTAAGGCCAGATGGGATCCATCCAAAGATATTAAGGGAGCTGGCAGAGGTGTTACCAAACCCTTTTCCATCATCATGAAAGGTAGGTCCTGCCAAACTAACCTGATCTCCTTCTATGACAAGGTGACCTGCTTAATGGATGAGGGAAAGGCTGTGGATATAGCGTTTGTGGAGTTTAGTAAAGCCTTTGACACATTTCTCAGAGTATTCTGCTTGAGAAACTGGCTGTCATTGGCCTGGACAGACGTACCCTCTGCTGGGTTAAAAACTGGCTGGATGGCTGGGACCAGAGAGTCATAATAAATGGAGTTAAATCCAGTTGGAGACCAGTTACAAGTATGTAGGTAGAGTAGAACTTATGATCTCAAAGGTCTTTTACAACCAAATAATTCTGTGACTGTTCGACCTTTGGATGTCTCCTGTGCTTCCACAGCTCACACTGATTTATGTTTTCTTTTCCCTGGACAGGTCTATATCATCAACGTAACATGGTCTGACCTGACTTCCCAGATCATCTACCGGAGATACAGCAAATTCTTTGACCTGCAGGTAAGTCTATCTTGTCTAATATAAAATATTTTCTCTCCGCACACTTCTAGTCATGTTCCCGGCTGGGTTAATAGTGCTTTTAAATAAGGCTTTGTGCATGTCTGGTCTGTTCCATGTCACGATCCTGAAGCTTTTCAGACTGTTCTTGTAGGGTATAAGATAAGTGGGTGGTAAGCTCACAATGAATAACTTGAGCTGTAAAGACATTTCAAGCTGACGTTTTCATGAATGGTTCCTATTGAAGAAAGAGTCTAACTTTAAATACTTGAGATGCACTTACAACAGAGAGGCAGCTACATTTTTGGCCCCTAGAAACTACTTGCCCGCGCTGCTGGAAACAACAGAGCTTTTGCACACTCTCACAGAAGTTCGGTAGTGGAGATGATATTGGAAACCTTCCAGACCCTCTTCCTATCTCTCTGTCTCCCCAGGGAGCTGATGTCCTGCCTCCAGCTGCTTCGTACAGCTTCTTTGCTGTATTCCATGCCTGTAGACTTAGGTTTCTTCAAGAGTTTTCTTGCTGAATAGCTGTTGGCTGAAGTCTGAAGCCAAGAAACTAGACAAGTCCAAAAAACCAAGTGTCATTGTGACATCAGCTACTTCATTTCTGGTGCTGCTCCATGGAACCTTCATGGGCAGAGAGAGCTATCTGACTGGTGTCTTGTTTAGCTATAATCCAGATCCATTGATACCTTTATATCAGTATTTTATCTCTGCAAAATTAGTTACCTGGCGTTGTGAAATCTGCTTTTAGAGATAGGTGAAAACAAAAGGAGTGGTTTGACAGCCCCCTGAACTTTGAGGGAAGTGTTGGTTTTGGGCTGAAGCTGATGTTTGGACCTAGGCTGTGATTAGAATATCAAGTGAGTCCTCAGAGCCAGGGTTAAGGGTGGACACAGCTGGCTGGACCGTGTCCTGGGAAATAACTGTGAGGAGGCTTGTCCAGATAAATTAGGAAAATTAAAAAAAAAAAGGGTTCCTCCCTTGGATACTGAATCTGAGAAACTGTGAAGAGTTCTAGCTTCATCACTGTTCCCTCTTTATGTGTTGTTTCTGGTACTTTTACATCTGAAGTCTCTGGCCTGTTTTGCAAGCTGTCTGGGCTATGACCTCCTGGCTTTACTAGTGGCGAACTGGACCACTTCTATAGCCAGTCCTGATGTCTGTTTGTTGTTTGACTGGAAGGCAAAAGAAGGATGTTCCTAAGCTTCCTCTTGTGCTCCTCTCCACTTCTTACTGACCTAAAGCACCAGGCCTGCTAGTCCCACTGCTGTGAAGAGTATGTCAGCAGCTTCTCCGTCTGATGTACCTGCTAAAGATGCTCAGCTCCATCATCACAAACGTTTGCTGTCGGTGTGCAGATTGCGGCCTTCTTTTTCTTTTTGTCCCAGTTCTGTTTTCATGTGTATGCTCTTCTAGGTCTCCTGGCCTTTCCTTGTAGGTTTGAAAAGTTCCCATCAAGCATGGAGTTATCAATGGGGTTAGTGTGTGGGACAGGAAACGATGTCTCAATCAGGGAGAGAGTCCTGAAAGGTCCCATTGATAAGCGCAAGGGGGCCTAGCAGTAGTGGAAAACTCCCACTTGCACAACGCGTCTCCCCCCACAAGAAAATATGACAAGAAAATAACCTAATTCCCTTCCTTAACCCTTTTCTCTCCCAGGGATGCAATGGCCTCTTGAGCTTTTGCAGCATGAGGCATGCAGCCGCTGAAACTGAGCTCTTCACCTGAGTTTTCCATAGTTTTGTCATGTTTCTGTGAACATGTCACTGTGGAGATCCGTGTCTCAGTTTCCCAGATGTAAAATGGAACAAGGCCCTGTGTGCTCAGCCTTGGCGTAAAGTGCTTTTAGATTCTCAGAGGCGATTATTCTTTCACTATTAGTTTCCGTCTGGGCTCTCGATGCTGCCAGATCATGTCTTAGGTGAGACAAGGGAAGTGGGTCTTGGGTCATTCATTGCAACTTGGATGACTGCAGTGAAGCCAACTTGAAAACCAGATGAAAGATGTACTTAGTACTTGTGTTTGGGGAAACTCATGGCTTGATGTGTAGTAATTCTTGCTCAACAACAAGTGCTGCTTTACCACAGCACAAGAGTAAGGAGGAGTGGAAAGCTGTAGCCTGGAGAAGAGGAGGCTGAGGGGAGATCTCACTGCTCTCTCCAACTACCTGACAGGAGGTTGTGGAGAGGAGGGAGCTGGGCTCTTCTCCCAAGTGACAGGGGACGGGACGATAGGGAATGGCCTCAAGCTTAGCCAGGGGAGGTTCAGGCTGGACATTAGGAAAAGTTTTTCACGGAAAGGGTCATTGAACACTGGAACAGGCTGCCCAGGGAGGGGTTTAAGTCACCTTCCCTGGAGGTGTTTAAGGGATGGGTGGACGAGGTGCTGAGGGACATGGATTAGTGTTTGATAGGAATGGTTGGACTCGATGATCCAATGGGTCTCTTCCATGGGAGAGGGTTTATTCTATGGTTCTATTCTATGGTATTCTCAATGGTTATTCTATGATTCTAGATGCCCCTCATTTTGCTTCCAGATAAGGAGTGATTTCCAAATTTTTGTTGGAAGCTTGAACTTCTCACCTGGCACTGGTTGGACCTGTGTTTTGTGACTTAATACCACACATGGTATTGTGGCCTTAGCATAATCTATCAACTTTGATAATATCCCTGCATGTCCCATGTGACCCTTCCAACAGAAAATAAAGCAAATGCTCAGTGAGTAGTGCTCAGCTGATTCACAGACACCTTTTGTGTCCAAAACAGCTGGAGTGTGCAGGTTCCTGCCAGCTCCACTCATCCCATTGTGTCCATGACAGAGTTGCCCTTCAGGGCTTCCTAAGCCTGCATGTGTCTGGTTTGCTCTTAATGGGAAGTGAAGGAGCAAGGGCTGACTTCTCATGACTTAATCAGGGCTGCAGTGCCTGGTGTTGATGGTGACACTGGATAGGACCCATGGGGAAACTCGAGGGGCTGCTCAGGGGCAAGGAGAGAGGAGTACAGATACTTAATTTCACTAATGCGATTCATGTTTCTTTTAAAAAGAGCCTCCCCGTCCCCGAATGGCTGCCTCTGTGGGAAGTGGCTCAGTGGTTTTGAGAGCAGGAATTTTTTCATAGAATCATAGAACAACCAGGTTGGAAGAGACTCATCAGATCATCGAGTCCAACCATTCCCATCAAACACTAGATTAGATGTGTTTTGAAACACATCTAATCCTCTTAGGCACTGCAGGCAAGCAGAGGCTGCTCTGTCCCAAGCTTTCAAACCCAGAAGTGTTCAGTTGTGCTACTTCAGCAGCTCATCTGCTTGAACTGGGAGTCAGACTGTTTTCAAGATGAGTAATAGGACAGCGAGACTGGATATACCGTGGGATTTAGAAGATGGAGTCTGACCCAGGAAGGTGTGAGAAGAACAGCAAACAGAACCCAAGGCAACAAACCCAAGGCAGTTGTCAGCCCTGTGCTGCTTCAGTGAGGGCTAGAGATCTATAAATACATGCTTAAATTAAATCAAGGCATTGCTGCATCATTTAACTGTGCAACCAAGTGACATCTGCTGCTGAGTGCGGGTCAGATGATGGCAGCAGAATACATTTGGGTGCCAGTGTTTCAGTAAATAGGATTGAAAGTGTTTAATTCACTCTGCCTAGATGAAAGCGTTAGGATAAATGGCTTGTCAAGTCAAATTATCCGTTGTCTTTCACCTGGGGAGGCATTTGCATCCGAGCACCACGTGGGGTCAAAGTCACCTCCTAATGTAATATTTTAAGTGCCGATTTCTCGTGCCCTCTGCCCCTGGGTGCTTTGCTATTACCTGTGATGTAGAACTGGGGGAGTGAAGGGTGCCTCTCACTGGGAGAGTGGTGAGAATGTTGCCTGTAGCTCGTGTTAGCCCCCATGACAGGCTGGTGGCTTATTCAGGCTTGTCTCTGGATACTGTTTGAAGCCTCCCACATTCTCTGCTGGATTTGCTGTTGGTGATAGCAGAATCCTTTCCTGGGTTGGTAGCTCAGGTCAGCAATGCTCCTGTTGTTTCCAAAGATGCTGAATCATAGAATCATAGAACAACCAGGTTGGAAGAAACCCACCGGATCATTGAGTCCAACCATTCCTATCAAACACTAACCCATGTCCCTTAGCACCTCCTCCACCCGTCCCTTAAACCCCTCCAGGGAAGGTGAATCAACCACCTCCCTGGGCAGCCTATTCCAATGCCCAATGACCCTCTGTGTGAAAAACTTCCTCCTAATCTCCAACCTAAATCTCCCCTGGTGGAGCTTGAGGCCATTCCCTCTCGTCCTGTCCCCTGTCCCTTGGGAGAAGAGCCCAGCTCCCTCCTCTCTTACAACCTCCTTTCAGAGAGTAATGAGGTCTCCTCTCAGCCTCCTCTTCTCCAGGCTAAACACCCCCAGCTCTCTCAGAGGTTCCTCATAGGGCCTGTTCTCCAGCCCCTTCACCAGCTTCATGGCTCTTCTCTGGTCTCGCTCGAGAGCCTCAACATCCTTCTTGTGCTGAGGGGCCCAGAACTGAACACAGGATTCAAGGAGCGGCAAAGGACACTCTTTTATTGGGATAACAGGGATAACTCCACCTTGCAGTAAAAGACATGTAAAGACATTCATGTTTTTTCTTGCTGGAAAGTGCTTTTGAAACCTATTAGCAGGATGGGAATTTGAAGTTGAGAGTGTCCATAAAAATTAACCACAATCTGAGGTGCAGAAGCATGGGGAGGCAGCCAGCTCACCCTCCTGGTGGCCATGGCCATGCTGGTCTGGAAAGCAACAATAGTGCCTGTGGCTGGCAAGTATGAAAAATCTCTCATACCCTACTCCTCGCCTCCCTCTGCCAGTTACTCAGTACCAGCTTGAACTTTTTATAGAAGTGCTCACCGTAGCCGTACTGCCACTTGCTGCTGGGAAACCCTCTCCCACCAAAGCGAGCAGGGAAAAGGTAATCATAGAATCATAGAACAACCAGGTTGGAAGAGACCCACTGGATCATCGAGTCCAACCACTCCTATCAAACACTAAACCATGTCCCTCAGCAACTTGTCCACCTGTGCCTTAAACACCTCCAGGGAAGGTGAATCAACCACCTCCCTGGGCAGCCTCTGCCAGTGCCCAGTGACCCTTCCTGTGAAAATTTTTTTCTGATGTCCAGCCTGAACCTCCCCTGGTGGAGCTTGAGGCTCTTGTCCTGTCCCCTGTCACTTGGGAGAAGAGCCCAGCTCCCTCCTCTCCACAACCTCCCCTCAGGTAGTTACAGAGATCAATGAGTTCTCTTCTCAGCCTCCTCTTCTCCAGGCTAAACAACCCAATGCTTCAGTGCCTGGTGTCTTAGCTTAAATCGTAAGTGATTCATCTCCTGTACTTTATCCAGTGACTCCAAATACTCTGCTCTGATTTCATGCCTGTCTTACTCTGTACCTGGAGTTAGAGTATGAACAGGACCACAGCCTCAACAGAGGGACCAAACCCAGTATTCAGATAGTGGCCTCTCCATCACTCCCATGAGGATGCCTATGTCTCTGTATGTGAAGCTGGGAGAGGACCCTTTGTCACAACAGGGAAATGCAGCTTTCTCCAAGGCCAACCACAGCAGCTGGGCTGTAGTGTCGTGCCGTAGTCCCACATCGTGTTTCTGGCTGTGCGAGAAGCAAACGACGTCTCCGCTGTTGCCGCAGCAGGAATGTTAGGTAGGCAGATCCCCGTCTCCGCACAATGACCCACACAGACATTTTGGCTGCAAGGAGACATCTGAAATGTCACGATTTTGAAAAAGGCAAATAAACAAGGCTCTGTTCAAGCATTCGCTTTGTGTATCAGTTAGCAAAAAATTATCTGCCTGATGTGGTCTGCTGATCTAAGCAGGTTTTCTTCAAAGTGGCACAGAAAGAGGAACTCACTAGCAGGCAATTAGAGCATTAAAAAAAATAAAGGATTTTGTTAGGGAGTAGAAGGAGATGCAAGTTGTTTCCAGGCAGACGATAAAACATCAAGCGCTTCATTTGTTATTGCTAGGGTCATCCTGATTGTTTATAGAGCTTTAATGGAGTAACTGAGCATGGAATAGGACGTTGAACAAAAATGATGCTATAAAAAACAGTAATCAGTCTGTAGTCCTGCTTTTCTTACTCAGACTGGAGTTTGTCTGATTGCTGTTGCTGTTTATCGTTCTTCCATTACATCCTCTTCTGTACAAATATCCCTTTCTCTGTTATCCCTGAGATATCAAATATGATAACATCCCCTCTCATTTCCAGTTAGATGGCTGTAGCTGTGCCACATGCCAGAGCAGTCTGCACTTCAATAGGTCACTAAGATTCCAAACAGGACCTGGTAGCTTCAGGACGCAGGCTTTCTGGGGCAAATCAAGGGGGGAACTGTCCCTTAGTGCTTGGGGTGAAGGTGCCTGATGGGACTCTGATGGAATTGCATATATTCACTCCATTAGTTCATTTGGGTTAACTGTCTACATGGTGACCCACAGTCCCTAAATCTGATGGTTGAGTGAGCCTAACCTCAGTAAAGACTGTTTTTGTAGGACCTGGAATACTTCGTGTTGTAGCATTCATGCTTGTAGCTCTACAGGAGTATTGAATCATAGAACAACCAGGTTGGAAGAGTCCCACTGGATCACTGAGTCCAACCATTCCTATCAAACACTAACCCATGTCCCTCAGCACCTCCTCCACCCGTCCCTTAAACACCTCCAGGGAAGGTGAATCAACCACCTCCCTGGGCAGCCTCTGCCACTGCCCAATGACCCTTTCTGTGAAATATTTTTTCCCAGTCTCCAGCCTGAACCTCCCGTGGTGGAGCTTGAGGCCATTCCCTCTCATCCTGTCCCCTGTTACTTGGTGCTAAGGGAAGGGAAGGAGGGCTATTGATGCGGCTCCACATGTGACGCTGCATGGGATGTTAGCGTTAAAAAGATTTCCAGCCTCTGATGAGCTCAGAGGGTGTTGCTGTCGGGCTCTATGTGCGCAACTGAGGGCGCATACGAAAGCAGATAGGAAGGTTGGAAGAGAAGGTGAGGTCAAATAGGGCAGGGAAGAGGTGGAGAGGAACAGCATGGCAGAGAGTTGGTGGGTCAGTGGTGCGAGTGCACAGTGAAGCATAAGGCAAAGGAGTAGAAAGGGAGGATTTTCCTCACTGGCATTGCTTGAACTGGGCTGTGTTCACAGCAGGGGAGCTACAGTCAAATCATAGAATCACCAGATTGGAAGAGACCCACCAGATCATTGAGTCCGACCATTCCCACCAATCTCTAACCCATGTCCCTCAGTACCTCATCCACCCGCACCTTAAACCCCTCCAGGGAAGGTGAGTCAACCACCAACCTGGGCAGCCCCTTCCATTGCCTAATGACCCTTTCAGTGAAGAATTTTTTCCTTATGTCAAGCCTGAACTTCCCCTGGCGGAGCTTGAGGCCATTCCCTCTTGTCCTGTCAAAGCATGTGCCTCCCTCTGCTCAGGGCTCTGCTGGCCTTGGCGCCAGCATGGTCTGAGTTGCAAGGATGACATTGGTCCTGCTCCTGTTCCCTCAAGGTGGGATGCTGGGTTTCAGCATTCTGGCCCTACTGCAAACATTGAGAGCTGCTGTGAAGTCCTCATTTGGACCAAAGACCTGTCTCTATATCTAACTCATGAGGTTCAGACCCAGTGCTTGTCTTCGGCGACATCCCTGATAGTTGTGAAGCTGTAGGGATGGAATTACTCCAGCAGCTGGGGTGCAGGTTGTGGTTTGAAAACAGCTTCCTTAAGGGCAGGACTGAAACTGAAACAAGCTTGGGAAAATTCAGAGGAAATCTCAACTTGGCTCTGTCAACATGTCCGTTCCCAAAGGTCAGCACCGGCTCCTTGGGGAGAAATGGCACGTCCTTTCTTCCGAGTAAACACGAGCTAGTTGTTTGCTACCAACAGGCAGTGTGTGGAGAGGCAGGCGGTGGCAAGGTTTGCAGGTGATGCAGAAAAACGCATTTCCAGGAGGAGGCCTGAGCCCCTGGCTGTGAGCGCTCACTGTCTCTCCCGTGTTTTGGCAGCTGTGCTGGAGCTCCCAAGGCAGCCGCTCTTGCAAGACTCGACTCTTAGAAGCAGAGACCCCCTGATGAAGTGGAGACCTCCTCAGAAATAACAGCGCAGTGGCCCGCTTGCCAGTAAAAGGGCTTGCTGGGGGCATTATTTCACAGAAATAATTATTTCACAGAATATTATTTCACAGTAAGGGTCATTGGGCATTGGAACAGGCTGCCCAGGGAGGTGGTTGATTCCCCTTCCCTGGAGGTGTTTAAGGGACGGGTGGACGAGGTCCTGAGGTTTAGTGTTTGATAGGAATGGTTGGATTCGATGATCCAGTGGGTCTCTTCTAACCTGGTGATTCTATGGTTATGATACCCCTGGAAAACAAACAAGTAGCTGATATGGTTATTGAGCTGGGAATGGTTGTCTCTGCTGATTTAAAAGCTATTTCAATGCCTTTTGTCCCTCCAGCCCTCAGTCAGTGCCTTAGGATACCAGCTGACTTGGGGCAGTATCTTTGTGTTCAAATAATAAATGGAATTGCTTCTAATTCTTATTTCCATCATTATTTAAATGTTTGCTTGGCAAAACAATCCGTTCAGCTTCCGGTATTTGTTTCTGAAGAGACTTTACACGTCAGACAAAGACGAGGGCCATGATGGGGAAAGGGCAGTGTGCCTGCCAAGCTATGATAGAGGCCACGTTCAATGAACACAGCAAATAAAGTACAAAAACCAAGCAACTCAGCCTATGGGAGCCCTCTTTGGGGTCATTTGTTCACATAGGTGTTGTTGCATACAATGCTGATGTTCTCCTGGATGTCTATGAGTCCTATTTCTCTGCTGTTCACGTCCTGTGTGTGCAATCAGTAGTATTGAAACATTTCAGCACAATATCAAGAAGCTTTCACCTTATCTCACCCAGATTAAATGCTTCTTCCTTCTAAGGTTTTACAGGAGCATGACATTGAGTGGCAACCTGCTCTCTCTGAAGATGAATTTTCCCCCTCGACCCTCGTGATCTCCTCGTGAGCTGCACTCTGACCATCTGAGCCGCTCCGGAGGGGGTGCACTATTAGTGATCTGCTCCAATTGCTTAAGGGACGTCACTGTCACTACTCATTTCGTGTATTTTGCAGCCTCTAAGCCGAAGTTCAACACTGTTAGATCTTTAACATTAAGTTTGTAGCTCTTCCTTAGGCAGGTTCCTGAGCCTAGAAGTAAAACAGAAGTTTAATTAAGCTGCAGCCTCTATATGTAGTTAGACAGCTGAGTGGAGAGTTGTGTTGGGTTTTTTTTTAAGAAATATTTGGATTGTTAAAGACGTGGTTGGTTTCTTTACTGTATCCTTTTAACTGTACATGGTCTCCGGTTCCTCAACCTTCTTAGAAAGCATTTTCCATCATCACTCTAGGGGAAACTGTGTGACTGCATGCAGACATTTCCCTGCTGGAATAAATCAGAATTGCTCAAGTGAGCTGTGGCCAGCAGATAAATTTTATTTGGCAGGAGAAAAGCCTGTGCCCCTGGGGCCGAGGGGACTGTGGGTTTTCGGTCTGCTGCTTCTCCAAAGTGCGGCACCTAGGAGGTGCATCATCCGAGGTGGGCACTGATGTGGAAACTGCTGCCTCTGATGATGGTAAAGTTTTGATTTTGAGTGCCCTGTAAATCTCATCAGTCAGGGGAGAGCATGACGTCCATCTCCAAAGTGTGTGATGGTACTAGGACAGCAAACTACCAGCTCTGCTTCACTGGAGAATCATAGAACAACCAGGTTGGAAGAGACCCATTGGATCATCAAGTCCAACCATTTCGATCTCTAAAAGACTGCCCTTGGGGGCTTCAGAGAGGAGAGTATGGAGTTACAAAGTAGCTCCAGTTTCAGGTGGAGAGTGAGAGCTCCTAAAGCAGAGTTCCCCTCATCTCGAAACAGTGTCTATGGGAAGTGTTGTGCTTAGGAACCCCCAGCAAGAATTCTGAGCTGAGGCAGCTGGATCAGATCTTCCCCTGGCTACAGAATTACTGGTACGGTCAGGGAAAGTCTAGAAATTAAATGAGTAGCGGAACTCAGCAGCGATGAATCATAGAATCATAGAACAACCAGGTTGGAAGAGACCCACCACATCATCGAGTCCAACCATTCCTATCAAACACTAAACCATGTCCCTCAGCACCTCATCTACCTGTGCCTTAAACACCTCCAGGGAAGGTGAATCAACCACCTCCCTGGGCAGCCTCTGCCAGTGTCTAACAAACCTTTCTGTGAAATATATTTTTTCCTAATGTCCAGCCTGAACCTCCCCTGGTGGAGCTTGAGGCCATTCCCTCTCGTCCTGTCCCACAACCTCCTTTCCGGTAGTTTAGAGAGCAATGAGGTCTCCCCTCAGCCTCCTCTCCTCCAGGCTAAACAACCCCAGCTAAACATTCACTGCTTTTCAAGAGGGTTTTTTAGAGGCTGTGTGGAGTTGGAATATGAAGGAGAAGCCTGCACTGAAGGCTCTTGACCTAAAGCTGTGTGTGAGCTTTGGGAAGGTTCAACTGTGATGCCAGTTTCTGGTTCTACTTCTCTCAGTTTGGATCTGATGGCTGTGAAGTAACACCACATTACCAGATGCTCAGACACTGATGGGATAGGACTTTTAGAACAGGACAAGGACTGGAAAAGTCTCTTTGGATATTATTTGGACCTTATGAACAAATTGCTTTACCTGTTTTTTGCGTACCTGCTTTTTTTTTATGAAGAATTATCTAGAAAGAGTTGCCCTTGAGCTGTTTCGTCTAACTCCAGAATCTCAAGGAAGTGCTGCAGAACTATAATGGACAGCAGATATCCTAGTGGATGAATTCACATTTTGTGGAGTGGGAACCTGATTTATAAAGGATTAAAGTTACTCTGCTGAGGAACAGCAAGATTAGTTTATCCTGTTGTCAGATGCTATGCGTCCACTATTTGAAATACTCAAGCTTGTTAACCACACAGATCTTTCAAGGAATACCTGAAGAATATTGAACTCCACTTATGAGCCTCTAGCAAGCACAGTGAAAGTAGTCAAAGGGATTATTTGGGAATTATTACCTTACTCTTTAGAGGTTTGGTTTGTGTTCTTAACGAGTTGTTCTTGTTATCAGCACCTATATTCCATGCTTATCGCTGACCCAGAGGCTGTGAGGACAGTGGGGACCCTGTGGTGTGGGAAGGGCTCTCCAGGATACACCCACAGAGTGGAAAAGCAGCAAGTTCTCCCAAATGCACTGACTTGACGTATCAGCTGAGGAGGATTCAGACCTCTTTCATACTGGTTGGTTGCTTTTTGTGGTCAAAATCGACTGTATCAGGGTGTGTGAATCCCTGCAAGGTCGTGGTGCTAATGGGAAGCACGTGTTTGACCAACATGCCTGAAATTGCCAAAAATTGTGGAAAATTTTGGTATTGGTCCATGACTCTTGGACTTTTCCCTGGATGACATGTCATACAGAGGATTATGCAGAATGATGGTAACACTGGGCTGGAAGTCTGTCTTCAGCAGAGCGTGTCAAGGCTCATTATGTACCTCCCGTGCTATCCTGCCTCTGACTCTGTTGTTGTGGGGTTGGGAGGTCTTGTCATAGCCCATTAGGCCTCCACAGCAGGATTTAAAGCTCAGCTTTGGGAGGAGCCCACTTGTTTGTTAACCTTGTTCCAGGTTTTGTTTGCTGGAACAATAAAACGCAGGAGAGCAGTTCAGCTCTAGTCAAAGCTGCAGCTCTGGGGCTGCTCTCACACAGGGAGTGAATTCTCCAAGTGCCACTTTATTTCCTCTTTTACCACAGAACAAGATCAGCTTTTTATTATTTTTTTTTCTGGAATCTCTGCATCTAAATTAAATTCCTTGGTGGGATTTTTCTGTGGCCTTCCTTCCCCGAAGCACCCAAGCTCAAAACGTTCAGGCATGACAATTCCACCCCCTTCACCCCTTTCCCCTAATCGTACTCAGCTTTCGATTATTTATACGGCTGGAAAATTGCATAGAGTTCACACCCCCAGCCCCGAAACACAATTCTGCTTTTGTGCGGGGAATACAATCCTTCACTTTCATTAAGTGTGCGGAGACCGAGATGAGAAGTGCCTGTTGTGTTCTCGCATCCCTTGGCTTGTGATGAGAGGAGCTGGTTGTTTTCGCCAACGTCCCAAATAGCCAAGCAAGGGTTATGGGGAGTTTGTTTACCTTATTGCATTCAAGTGCAAATAGAAAATTGCCCAGCCAGGAGGGGAAAGCTTCTGCAGGGCTCTGACAGGGCTCTTTTCCCTGCCACCTCGCCCGTCCCAGGTTTCTCCTGCTCCAGGCTCCGATGTGGGAAGGCTGCGTCTGGAAGGAGCTGTGCCTCCAGGTCCTGTTACACCAGGGTTTGCTTGTAGGACAAACAAAAGCATCATCCCTTAGCAAGTTTGCAGATGACACAAAGCTGTGTGGAAGTGTGGATCTGCTGGAGGGTAGGGAGGCTCTGCAAAGGGACCTAAACAGGCTGGATCCATGGGTAGAGTCCAGTGGCATGAGGTTTAACACGGCCAAATGGCGCATCCTGCACTTGGGGCACAACAACCCTATGCAGAGCTACAGACTGGGAGAAGTCTGTCTAGAAAGCTGCCAGGAGGAGAGGGACCTGGGGGTGTTGGTCGACAGGGACTGAACATGAGCCAGCAGTGTGCCCAGGTGGCCAAGAAGGCCAATGGCATCCTGGCTTGGATCAGAAATGGTGTGACCAGCAGGGCCAGGGAGGCGATTCTCCCTCTGTACTCGGCACTGGTGAGGCTGCTCCTTGAATCCTGTGTTCAGTTGTGGGCCCCTCAGCACAAGAAGGATGTTGAGGCTCTGGAATGAGTCCAGAGAAGAGCAATGAAGCTGGTGAAAGGGCTGGAGAACAGGTCCAATGAGGAGCATCTGAGAGAGCTGGGGTTGTTTATCCTGGAGAAGAGGAGTCTGAGGGGAGACCTCATTACTCTCTACAACTCCCTGAAAGGAGGTTGTGGAGAGGAGGGAGCTGGGCTCTTCTCCCAAGTGACAGGGGACAGGACAAGAGGGAATGGCCTCAAGCTCCCTCAGGGAAGATTTAGGCTAGAGATTAGGAGGAAGTTTTTCACACAGAGGGTCATTGGGCACTGGAACAGGCTGCCCAGGGAGGTGGTTGATTCACCTACCCTGGAGGTGTTTAAGGGACGGGTGGAGGAGGTGCTGAGGGACATGGTTTAGTGTTTGATAGGAGTGGTTGGACTCGATGATCCGATGGGTCTCTTCCAACCTGGTTGTTCTATGATTCTAACTGGCATCTCTTCGGCCGTGGGCTGCACGGAGTCCTGCTGCCGTGGGAAAGGCTCCTCATCAGGCCCACCCCAGCCTGGTTTATGAGTGGTCGGTCCTATTTGCTTCTTCCCCATAGCGCCTGAATAACCTTTTCTGCGGAAGGACTCTACACAACATGAAGTTAGGATTCCTTCCTGCGTGCCTAGAGTTGTGGGGCACTTCTTCTTTTCTGAAGCCGCTGCAAAAGATGGTTCTGCGGTGGGAATACATTTGTCTGCACGAGACGTTCACGTCTCGTGCAGACAAATGTATTCCCATCGCAGAACCGTCTTTTGCAATTTCCCCTTTCGGGGGAAGCATCAATGGGTCTCCAGGGGAGCAGTTATGGTAGGAAAACCCACAAGATTTGCCACGTGCAGCCTCCTTCTCGGATGCCCTGCTTGAACACCACCAAGTCAAACTGGAGGCTTTGCTCTTCTTATTTTGCTTTCAATTTAAAAGGAGAGAACTGCTATGTAAGATCCATGGAGGAAAGGAAAGACATGAACTCTTACAGTCGAGGGCAGATCCTAATCAATTTCGTGCTAGTTTTGCAAACTGACTTAACATCAGAACCATGCACTTGGGTCTTGATATATTTGGGTTTTTTAAGAGTGTGTGTGAGAAATAATAACAGGGAGAAAAATCTTCGTAAGTACAAAGGTGGGTTTAATGATAGAAGTTTTTTTTCTTACAGAGAGTGTATCTTATCCACCTGGAGCAGAAGTTATTTAACAGGCTTCTAATTTTTTTTGGCTAGTACATGGCTTTTGACAGCTTAGCAAGTTTTAGCCTCTCTGTGGTCTGGAGAGCTCTGAAATCCGAGTCCAAGGTTTGTCTCACTCACTGCAGTGAGATGCTGCTGCTGCTTTAGCGAAACTGGTGTGTACCTGATGAGGAAATTACATCATGGGGTGGTACATGGTGAACCCCTTTGTCCTTGCAACAAGTCCTGGTTGGTTTTGATGTGCTGGTGGCTCTTCACAAAGCTTTGCAAAAGCCTCTGTTGCCAACTGGAATGCTTGTTGTGTTCCTGTGCTGAGGGTCAGAGGGTGCTGGTCGCTGACACCTCTAGCTTGCACACTAGGACAGGATTTAGCATTTGATGTTTCAGGAGGTGTCAGAGATTCCTTCGCGAGGTAGGTGGAGCAGTAAAGGGCAACATGCTCCATGAAGGTGGTCCCTGGCTATCCTTGTGCAAAGAGGGAAGTTTGCAAAAAGTATTTCCAAGGTGGAGAGGAGCCTTGCGAAGTTTCAGGTTTGTTCCTGGGTGTGGGACAGCCCAGCCCTGGGTTTGACAGCTGAGCAGGGTGTGCTGTGGGCTGCAGGAGCAGTAGGGCTGTAGGCGCCTGCCTCGTGTTGTTAAGAAACCTGTTCTGCTCTTAGGTCAAAATATATTTCATCGTCTTAATGTGTGAAAGTTTTTTGTGTAATTAGGTTGGACATAGGAATGGTTGGACTCGATGATCCAATGGGTCTCTTCCAACCTGGTTGTTCTATGATTCTATGAATTAGGAGCTGGGAGACTACTAACCATGTTCTGTCTCCTCCCTGCTGAGCCCCTAACCATTTCTAACAGGGTTTGGTGAAGAAGTGAAACATCAGCAGAGTGACCAGAGATATGAACTGCTCAGCAGAAATATAAATAGCGTTTGTCTTTCTTGGGATTGTGTTCTAGTCCTGTGGACTTTTGCTGCTAGGAGTAGAATTTGAGGAAGAGATGAGGAGTTCACTTCTAGGTTTGTACCATGATATCCCAGTTAGCAACTGGTTTAGTACTTGCATTAGTACTTTTAGTGTCTCTGGCTGCCTCTAAGTCCCCCTTACTCTATGCTGATCCATTTCCTCCAGCATTACCTGTCCCATATTGATAATAGAATAGCATTTGCCTTTTGATTTGCTTGATTTCTGGTGTCAGGAGGCAATGCTTGATGATGGAATTGGTGGCAAGAAATGCAGGAGGGATGTCAGTCCGTGTGGTGTCCCCTGAGTACCTGTGGCAAGCAGGTAGCCAGGTGTGCCAGGAGTCCTGGGGTGAGGACACGTCCCAAAGAGTGAGCTGTTGTTATGGAAGTGTTCTATTTGGGTGGCAACAAGGAGCATCTAATTAATGTGGTCTGATGTCATAGAATCAAAGAATCATAGAACAACCAGGTTGGAAGAGACCCATCGGATCATCGAGTCCAAACATTCCTATCAAACACTAAAGCATGTCCTCTAAATCATGTGTCATGTATTTAGACAGGTATAGGCTGGGGGTGCCTCCAGCTTCAGGGGCTGCACTGCTAAACATTGAGTGAAGTTTTGAGTTGTCCAGATACCCCTAGGTGTGGGGAAGGCTGCTCTGCATTGCCATGATGAGTCTCAACTGAGTGAGAAAGGAGATGTCTCTAACCCAGAGGCAGAGCAGGCTGTATTGGCCAAGAACCATCCTGGCTTGGATCAGAAACGGTGTGACCAGCAAGGCCAGGGAGGTGATTCTCCCTCTGGACTCAGCACTGGTGAGACCACTCCTCAAATCCTGTGTTCAGTTGTGGGCCCCTCAGCACAAGAAGGATGTTGAGGCTCTGGAGTGAGTCCAGAGAAGAGCAAGGAAGCTGGTGAAGAGGCTGGAGAACAGGCCCTATGAGGAGCAGCTGAGAGAGCTGGGGGTGTTTATCCTGGAGAAGAGGAGGCTGAGAGGAGACCTCATTGCTCTCTCCAACTCCCTGAGAGGAGGTTGTGGAGAGGAGGGAGCTGGGCTCTTCTCCTAGGGGACAGGGGACAGGACGAGGGGGAATGGCCTCAAGCTCCACCAGGGGAGCTTCAGGCTGGACATAAGGAAAAAATTCTTCACAGAAAGGGTCATTGGGCAGTGGCAGAGGCTGCCCAGGGAGGGGGTTGATTGACCTTCCCTGGAGGGGTTTAAGGGACAGGTGGACAAGGTGCTGAGGGACATGGGTTAGTTTTTGATAGGAATGGTTGGACTTGGTGATCTTGTGGGTCTCTTCCAAACTGGTTGTTCTATGATTCTATATTTCATGCTCCCTGTAGGCAGGGATGCCAGGAAGGTGCCTTGACAAAACAGAGAGGAGGCAGCATCTTCCCCAGAAACCTGATGTTAGTAGTGACCCATCCTTCAAAAGCCCCTTCTGATTGCAGAGCTTGCAGCCAAAGACCGACCCAGCCCTCGCCTCTCATTTCATCTTTCCTCTTCAAGTCCAGTCCCTGGAAAGATGCAGCTCTCCAAGAAGACATTCCAGGGGGTTTTAATCACTGCCCTCAGTGCAGCCCTGCTGCGCTTGTGGTCTAAGCACCTGCTGTTTCGTTTAATTAGGAACAAATGGGAGGCGTGGGCTGGGGGAAGAGAGGGCAGCACCCTGGTGAAGTATTTGCTGTGATGTGATGTATCTTATTTTGGGTTGGAAGTGGAGGCCATGAGGAACATTTTCCAGAGGGCTCCATAAACGACCTCCATTCACGGGGTGATTATTTGAGGAGGGAGGGGGAGTGCGGATTTAAATTGGTGCCGCTAATTTCTGCGAACAACCACATTATTTTTAATTCATACTCCAGACTCCCTCCACCCATGGCTTGATGTTAGGAGCTGTGAATTTTCCACGTCATAACAAAGTCCCTCTATAAAAGAGAGCCCTTTAAATATGTTTTAGAAATTGATTTCAGATACGTCAGGCTCTCAAGAAAGTCAGTCTTCAGAAGGGAAAACTAACTCTTTCCTTCCCTCGTTAATTTATTTGGATTTCAGTAGTGCGTACGAGCTCTGAGCAGTCTCTCTGGTATTATGGACTGGGAAATGCATAAGGACCCACAAGTCCTGATGAGTATAAGTTGAAAGAAATAATTGCTTTCTTCATCGTGATTAGTTAAGCTTGGGAGCTCTCTGTTCAGATAAATTACATTGCTAGCAGGGTTTTTACCGATGCAGGGAAGGGAGATGGAACAACTGGGGTGAGACTTAAGATTTATTGGTCTTCTATCTTATTTTCTCTGGATGATTAAAGCACCGTGAGAGCTGCAAGGAAGAACACTGTGCTTATTTATTTATCTTCCTACTGTATTTTCTTTTTCCCCTGACGTAACTAAAGCAGAAAAGCTGCGTTTTAGAGATTCAGGCTTTGGATTCCCCATTCTGCAAAAGCTTCCATCTCCCATGAATTTTGAGAGGATAAATTCACTGTGGTCATCAGGTGCCCACGTGCAGCAGCAAACGTGCGTCATGATGAAAATTCATGCTGAGTTTTAAATTCAGTCCTAGGTGTTGGGTTCTGGTCCAAGGACAGTAAAGGTTAACTGAAAACTCTCGTCTTGTGAGATCGTTATCATCTTGAACACTGGAAATATGGATGTTCTTGCTGTATGCCCGTCCTGCAGTCCTTGTTTAGAAGAGGACTCACTCCTCTCTACAACTCCCTGAAAGGAGGTTGTAGAGACGGGGGAGCTGGGCTCTTCTCCCAAGTGCCAGGGGACAGGACAAGAGGGAATGGCCTCAAGCTCCGCCAGGGGAGATTTAGGCTAGAGATTAGGAGGAGGTTTTTCACGAAAAGGGTCATTGGGCATTGGAATAGGCTGCCCAGGGAGGTGGTTGATTCCCCCTCCCTGGAGGTGTTTAAGGGACGGGTGGGCGAGATGCTGAGGGACATGGGTTAGTGTTTGATAGGAACGGTTGGACTCGATGATCCGGTGGGTCTCTTCCAACCTGGTGATTCTATGATTCTAAGTGCCCAAGCATGGAGAAGTGGTCCGTCTGCAACGTAGAAGTCACTGATCTTGCAGCAATTAGCTCTTCCTCTTACTTTTCTGAGTAGTTTAGTTGAGTTTTTGTCTGCTTGCAGGCACTGAGGACACTGGTGCATCTCCTGGACCTGGGGGACTCCTACAAGTCAGCCTTATACTGACAATCAACCCCAGAGTCCCCTGGCGATATCTCTTCCTCCTCTTAATTTTCTTTCCTTTCTCAAGTTCCTGTCTGATGTGAGGAATAGGTTCTTTCTGGATGGATCAGATCTGGCAAGAATACCTCATGGGACACATTCAGAGTCAGGATATAAAGTCTGAAGTTCTTTTTCCACCTTTGACATTTGAGAGATGCTTTTAAGTAGATGAGATACTATTACAGCGTCAGCCCATCTGTCGTTGGAAGCACTGACGTTTGAATCCTATTCTTCTGCTTTTAACGGAAAGACAAGTGAAACTGTCTGGTTCTTTGCTTTGCTGCTTAGTGTGGCTAAGGAGGGAAAGTTGTCATTTTCAAGCCTCTTTTTGCACTCTTTAATGCTGTTCAATCCTGCTTCCAGGCAAGGGGACCCCTGCCCAGGCTCTTTGTGCTGCCTGTAACAGAGAACAGCCCCTTTGCTTGCCCCTTCACCTCTCAGTCCTCGCTTTCGAAATATGAGTATCTTCCTCCAGCTTCAAATCCTTCTCCACGTTGATACTAATCTCCCAGGCTCAAAGCAGGAGTGATGTTTCAAAGCCTCCTTAACCACCTTAGATCTGCCGCGTGATGCTCAGACCATGTTGAAAGGCTGTGCACATATAATCACATCCCTGCACCTGTTAGAGTGGGGAAAACGTCTTCTGAGCTTTGTTTCTGTTTTTCTTAAGCTGCTCTCAGGTTTTTTCTGGCCAGCACGACATTCCCCTGCATCTGACCTCATGGAGGCATGTGCACCAGCCCAGGATGAAGGGCTACAAACAACCATCTGCACCTGGCTGAGCAAAACAAGTTATTTGTGTGTACGCGTGTGCGTGTCTGGTAGTGTAATTTATTCATTCGGTTGCTTGAGCCAAGGTTTACCCCCAGAGGAGGCCCTGATTAAGCAAGATAACTTTGCATCCAGGTTGCTGGCAAAGAGCAGCTCACTGTGCTTGCACGCATGCTGCCCACAGGTGTGTAGTTGCTGCCCTCCCGTGCCCTTTTCCATCCCTGTTTGATAATCATAGAATCAGCAGGTTGGAAGAGACCCACCGGATCATCTAGTCCATCCATTCCTATCAAAATAATAACGAAAGGAGGTTGGCAGTAGCTGGGACTGGATGAGGCTGATGCCTTCCTTTCTGATGGGGAAAAAAGCCGTTCTGTGCTCTGAAATAAGAGGTTGTGGAGAGGAGGGCGCTGGGCTCTTCTCCCAAGTGCCAGGGGAGAGGACAAGAGGGAATGACCTCAAGCTCCACCAGGGGAGGATCAGGCTGGACATTAGGAAAAAGTTTTTCACTGAAAGGGTGATTGGGCAGTGGCAGAGGCTGCTCAGCTGCTGCTGGTAAAGGAATTACAGGGCCTGGACATGGCCAGAATCTCCTTGATGCAAGTTGCTATGTTCCTTGATGCTCTCTGTGACGAGCATCATCAAGTAATTTCTCAGGGGGATGTCTGTGAAATGTTAATTCCCTGCCCAAGCCAGGGGGTAGGACAGAAGAGAGCTGTGTGACCTACAGCTTGTTGGTTAGACCTAAACTTTCCAGCACATTTGTGGGGGTGTTTCCACAGTTTGGGCATCCTTATGATGTCTCTTTATTGTGGGTCTGTGTGATTGAAAGTAGGACAGAACAGACAATTGCAAACCCATAGGGAGGATGAGAAATAGCCCTGGATGCCCACACTGCTCTTAGCAGAGTCAGAGCAAGGTGACTGTTACGCTTGTCTGGCCTACCTGTCTGCCCCATCCAGCTTTAAAGCTGGTCACACAGCATGGAAAGGTGTAGAAATCTGTCTCCTCACTGGTTTTGTCCTTGTTGGATATCAGCCTGGCCACCAAAGCAACTCACTGGTCACCACATTCATAGAATCATAGAATCACCGGGTTGGAAGAGACCCACCGGATCATTGAGTCCAACCATTCCTATCAAACACTAAACCATGCCCCTCAGCACCTTGTCCACTCACACCTTAAACCCCTCCAGGGAAGGATTCTGTGATCTCCTGCAGGGGTGCAACAGCTCTGGCTTTCAAGGCAACACCGTGGCAACAGGTGGCATCACACTGGGGACCTGGTCCTGCTCACATGGTCCCACCGCTAGGTCTCACAAAACCCCCAGGCAGGAATGCAGGCTGGAAACCTCCTGAGGTGAGGCTGGAGCTGGAAGTCATCCCTCTCCTCCTAGATGCCGGCATCTAGGAAGGATCATTAGCAAGAAGAATGTTGAGGCTCTGGAGTGAGTCCAGAGAAGAGCAACGAAGCTGGTGAGGGGTCTGGAGAATAAGAGGAGCGTCTGAGGAACCTGGAGAAGAGGAGGCTGAGGGGAGACCTCATTGCTAGCCTCTTCTCCCAAGTGACAGGGGTCAGGATGAGAGGGAATGACCTCGAGCTGCACCAGGGGAGGTTCAGGCTGGACATCAGAAACAAAATCTTCATGGAAAGGGTCACTGGTCACTGGAACAGGCTGCCCAGGGAGGGGCTTGAGTGGTTTAAGGGATGAGTTGACAAGGTGCTGAGGGACATGGTTTAGTGATTGATAGGAATGGTTGGACTCAATGACCCAGTGGGTCTTTTCCAGCCTTGTGATTCTGTGTGATTCTGTGATCATCATCCGTGTGCTGTTTGTCCTTTGCAGCTTGTAGCAGCTTTAGCATCTGCGAATTTGGAGAAGTCACAGCCCTGATAGTATTTCTTGACAATGTGCCTGCACCACTTAAAAGCTGTCAAGATTAAAAAAGACCAAAAAAAAAAAAAAAAACCCAAAGACCTCCGTCGAGGCTTTTAATACCCTGCCAAATATCGCATGTGATTAGTTGGTATAATACACAGAATACCATCTGGTCCACGAGAGTAGCCTGTCCAGGGATGGATGATTGTTAACTGACTGAAAATCCTGGAGGAACATGCAAGCATGCAGAACGGAGTGTGGAGGCCCCGTAAACACTCGCTGTGCCCCACCCTGCTTCTAGCTGCACACATGCAGCAGCCATGGCCATTGTCCAAACCCATTTACTTCCCTAAGGTTTGCTTTCATTCCTAATTAAATTAACAAAGCTCCTCAAGCAGGCTTGTGCTTACAAAAATAAGGTTTTAGTCCCAGACTGTTGAGAAATAGGGCGCTGGGTCCAATTTGTCCTGTGGGACGTGTTGCCCTCCTTCCACGTCTGTCCAGGATCATCGTCTGGTCCATCTGCAAGGTCTTTCAGGGCAGCTGTGCAGGTCCCCTGGATCCTTCCTCTGGGCACGGGCTGCAAGGACTCAGCTGTTACCCAAATCCCCTTTTGTTTTAGAAGTGAGCACAGCGTCCGTGATGTGCATCGGGGCAGCAGCTGGCGTGGGTTTAAGTGTCCAGCTAAGGTACCTGTGTTGTGTGGTTGTGCTAGCACTGGGAGGTCTCTTTGAAACAGCTTATCTGATACACATGAACTTGTCTCCTCTGTCCAGAAGGAAATCTGCAGAGAGAAATGTGTCTGTGAGATGCCATTGCGATCAGTGCTAGTAAGAAAGACTGTTGCAATCCTATATTTGTTCTTCTATTCCAGCACGTAAATGCTTTCTTCTCTCCTTTGCAAGCCCAGAGGGGCAACCACTGCTTAGAATCATAGAATCATAGAACAACCAGGTTGGAAGAGACCCACCAGATCATCGAGTCCGACCATTCCTATCAAACACTAAACCATGTCCCTCAGGACCTTGTCTACCCATCCCTTAAACACCTCCAGGGAAGGTGACTCAACCACCTCCCTGGGCAGCCTATTCCAATGCCCAATCACCCTTTGTGTGAAAAACTTCCTCCTAATCTCCAACCTAAATCTTCCCTGGCGGAGCTTGAGGCAGCTTGGAGTCTGTCCTTCCTGCACACTGGGCAGCTTTCCTGTCCCTGTGTGACCAGACAAGCCTCCTGGGGAGGTGTCAGCACTAGAGCTCAGTGCCCCAGCTGAAGGGCTCACGCTGGGCTGGGAGCAAGAGCCTGGCAGCTGGCTCGGAGCTGTTGGAAGCCACCTGTCCTGCTGGCTGTTTGCTGACATCCCTGGAGGCCCAGGGTGAGGAATCTGTTACACGAGCAGCTCCATTTGCCCACTCAGGTGATGGGATTTCTTATCTATGCTTCTTTCTAAATCACTTCAAAGACAAGAGCTACATGTGTGAGGAGGCTGGTGAGGGGTCTGGAGAACCAGCCTTATGAGGAGCGGCTGAGAATGCTGGGGGTGTTTAGACTAGAGAAGAGGAGGCTGAGAGGAGACCTCATTACTCTCTACAACTACCTGAAAGGAGGTTGTAGAGAGGAGGGAGCTGGGCTCTTCTCCCAAGGGACAGGACAAGAGGGAATGGCCTCAAGCTCCGCCAGGGGAGATTTAGGCTAGAGATTAGGAGGAAGTTTTTCACACAGAGGGTCATTGGGCATTGGAATAGGCTGCCCAGGGAGGTGGTTGAGTCACCTTCCCTGGAGGTGTTTAAGGTGCAGGTGGATGAGGTCTTGAGGGACTTGGTTTAGTGTTTGATAGGAATGGTTGGACTCGATGATCCGATGGGTCTCTTCCAACCTGGTTGTTCTATGATTCTATGATTCTATGAACCAGATATGCAGGCAAAGCATCTTGAGGTTTAGAGGTAGAGGAAGACGGAGAAAAAAAGACAAAGACATCTCCTCCCAGCATGGAGCTAAAATCTGTGGTTATGTAGTGCTTGGCGTGTTTTCTTCATTGTACTGAGCTGATCGGTCACTCTCCTCCATCTCCCCAGAGCTATAAGCAATGTCCTATAGAGATGAGTAGATACCATTTCAGATGGAGTTTCTGAAGTAAAATGTACCATTATGTTGAGAGCTGTTGTTTCTGTTTTCAATATTGAAGTTCCTCGTGGTTTTCAGGGGACAATACATCAAGCAGAGCTAACAGGCTCTAGAGAAGATGTAGATTATGGAAACAGAGGGATTACGTTTCATGCAATTGGAGCTAAACCATCATCTCTCGTGGCGTAAGCAGCAGAGTAGCCTTGCAGGCTCACAAAGCTCTAGCAGTTTTACTAAGTATGTGTAGAAGAAGGCATCGCTTGTATCTCATCACAAAATTATGAGCTAATTGATCTGATGGGATGTGGCATCAGCATGGCTCTGACATCTCTACACGACCCTGCTGTGCCACAGAAGTGCAGCATTCATCCCTCTGTGCCTCTCTAAAGCTGCTGTTATATGGCTTTACTTGCCAGGGATGCTGCTGGGACAAATCCACTGTAGACACCAGAGCAATAAGGGGCAGATAATCACCATGAATAGATGGAAAAAAAACCCAACAAAAACAAAGAAGGAAAATTAGGAGGAAGTTTTTCACACAGAGGGTCATTAGGCATTGGAATAGGCTGCCCAAGGTGGTTGATTCACCTTCCCTGGAGGTGTTTAAGGCACAGGTGGATGAGGTCTTGAGGGACTTGGTTTAGTGTTTGATAGGAATGGTTGGACTAGAAGATCCGATGGGTCCCTTCCAACCTGGTTGTTCTATGATTCTATGATTCTATGAAAACTATGAATTAGCCTTTGTCCGAGCATCTTCCAGTGTGGTTAAGGCGAATGAGGCCAGTCTCATTTAGCACTGGGGAAAGAAAATGCTTCTGGCAGGAGGCATCAGTAGCTGCTCTGTGAAAGGACTCTGAGAAGCTCTTCAGAGATGCACCAAATCCCTCTCTCATCCCAAACCAGTACCTCTCAAGGTTTTGCCAGCATGTGTTAGCCGCAAACGCTGGGCTTGTTCTGCAGAGCCTGTAGAGAAAGCTGCACTTCTGTATGAAAAATACCAAATGTCTCGGCTAGGAAACAGCATTCCCTCTTTTGATGGATTGTGTTCGGGAAAGACCCCCAGTCCCTGCCCCCCTTCCCCTCTCTTGGCTGTTTTAGTTGGATACTGAGAGGTTTGTAAGATTTCCAAGATTTCTGGTGGAAATTTTCAGACCCTTGAGAGGCGTTTTCCCCTTGGTGATTCTACCATGCTGTAAATGTCTGTCCTCCTTATTTTATATGTGTTTTCCTGCTTTTGTTTGACTTTCTCACGGATTGCACTATATTTAATTCAGAACACATCCTATAATGCTGTAATTGTCAGGCATCTCAGCCTGTTACCCGGACAGTTTTTGCTTTAATTTTTTTTTTCTTTAAAAATAAAAGGAAAGCCAGTTGCCGCTGCTTCTCAGGGATTGAATTAATGCACTTCTCTTGCATGCTGTGGCATCGTGTAACACTAGGAGAGAGCCAGTGACACTGGCTGCCTGATAGAATTATTCTTGCTGCTCTGTGGAACCAGTTACTGCTTTGGGAAGAGATGGAGTTTCACCTCCTTTTGCTGCATAAGGTGTCAGCTCTACGTGTGAGCAGCTAACAGATGGGCTGCCTCTGGTTGGGCTCTCCTATGGCCTCACCCAAAGATCTTTTGCAAACTTTGCTGACTGATATTATACTCTGTTTTGGCTAATTTTGAAGGGAGGGGAGTTAGGCAGATCTCCTGCTGACTCGTGTCTGTGCGAGCAAATTGATTTGTTGTTCCCGGGAGAGGGTGAAGCAGAGGAGGGATAGAAAGAAGCTCAGTTTGAGCCACATCCAGGGGAAATCCTCCAACAGCTGTATCCTGCAGAGGGATCTGCCCTAACAGCAACAGTTTTGTTCCCCATCATGCATGATCTGTCATTGATCTTGGCAAGTAGAGTCATAGAACAACCAGGTTGGAAGAGACCCACCGGATCATCAAGTCCAACCATTCCTATCAAACAATAAACCATGTCCCTCAGCACCTCATCCACCCGTCCCTTAAACACCTCCAGGGAAGGTGAATCAACCACCTCCCTGGGCAGACTGTTCCAATGCCCAATGACCCTCTGTGTGAAAAACCTTTGCAGTAGTGGGTGTTGTTTTGCTTGCCAAAGTAAGGGGTTTGGATGAAAGTCATCCTCAGAGTCTTTGTATGTTGAAATAAATCTCCCATGCTTGCAATGCTGACCTCCTGAGGGGCTTTGGTTTTATCTGTGCAAATGGCAAATCTACATCCACTCGAAAAGGAACCAGCAAGATAGGAACGGTTGGACTCGATGATCCAGTGGGTCTCTTCCAATCTGGTTTTTCTATGATTCTATGAAAAGATTATGTGGGTGTCTTAATTTGCTCATTTTAAGAGGTGTGGAGAAGTTCAGTCTTCTGGCTGAGGGAGAATTAAAAGTGCTGCGAGGAAGGGAATTAACAGCCCAGCAGGAAACGCCGTCTGGAGCCTGCGGCATAAGGCATAGGTGGAGGTCAGGTAGCTGTCTCAGTGGATTAATTTCAAGGAGTTAGATTTGGTCACAAGCTTCCAAAATCTTTAGATCATATTGGGAACAAAGTTCCCATTGGAAAATGTCACAGGACCAGGGCATTAGGCAGTTTATATGTTCACGTCCCCCACGTTGTCTGGATCACAGCAGAGTAAAAGCCTTGATTGCAAAACAGAGGTCACCCTTTAGTCTCAGGTGCTGTAACTCCTTATTTCTATAATGGAAAGAAATATTGTGGAAGTCTAACCAACATAAATAAAAGGTTGTAAGTAAGTAATTATCAGGAAGATGCTTGGCTTCTCATCCTCATAGATGCTTCTTATAGCATCTCAAGGGACGCTTGTTTTTCTTGCTTAGATTTTTAATTAGGTAATACTGCTGCAAGGCAGACAGGGCCTGAATCTTATTTTCATGGCAGAGCTGATGTGAAGTGACCACAGATGCCATCAGCTGGTAATTGCGGAACCCAAACAGTCCTTGTGTGCAGGAGCATCTCTTTCTTCTTTATTCCTGGCTGCTCTATTTATCTCCATGGTTAGTGTCTGTGTCTGATCCAGGCTGTAAGGCACTGGCTCAGGGTACTTCATCATACCTGAGAGACTTGGGGTGTTTCATTCAGGCCTGTTTCTGGTTTTTTCACCTTGTGTCCATCCGTCTCTTCCTTGTCTTCTGCATTGCAGCCTGCTCTGTGGGTCAGGGGTACTGCTTTTCTAGGATTTTTGATCTAATTTGCACTGGCTTTGAATGAAAGAACTGGATGCAGGGAAGTGCCAAGGAGGACTCTGTGCTTCTACTACTCTTTGTTCGGCTTTAACATCCTGAAGGGTTTCCTGTGCTCCAGAGCTGAAGAGCAGTCATAGAATCATAGAATCACCAGGTTGGAAGAGACCCACTGGGTCATTGAGTCCAACCATTCCTATGAATCTCTAAACCATGCCCCTCAGCACCTCATCCACCCGCACCTTGAACACCTCCAGTGAAGGCATTACCTTCCAGTCTGTGTGGCAGGTCCTCCGTGTCATTAATATCATCCGTGCAAACACAGTCGTGTGGGGAGAGCTTTTTTAGGCATCAGTGAGAACTGCTGGGCAAAAAAGCAGAGTCATAATTCCTGGGCTGAAGTTATGGTATTGCTCATATCCTTTTTCAGGTGTGTTGGGTTTCTCATGTCATGCTTGAGATTCAGCCACTAGTTTCCTCCAGAACCTGCTGCACAGCTGCCCACTACCAGCCTGTTTCTCTTACTAGATCAACACAAATGCTGGTCACGACTTGTTGGTCAAGGGCCCAATCCACTAACCAGCAGCAAGTCTCGTTTAGGTTCAGGGGCTTCAACTGTCACACTCCTCCAGGAGTGTCCAACCTGGTATGGCCTCTTGAGGAACTGCAGCTTCACTTCTTGTCTTCAGTTTTCATAGAATCATGGAATCAACAGGTTGGGAAAGACCCACTGGATCATCAAGTCCAATCATTCCCATCAATCACTAAAGCATGTCCCTCAGCACCTCATCCACCTGCGCCTTAAACCCCTCCAGGGAAGGTGACTCAATCCCCTCCCTGGGCAGCCTCTGTCAGTGCCCAATGATTATTTCTATGAAAAATATTTTCCTAATGTTCATCCTGACCCTCCCCTGCACATTTTGGACAAACGTGTGCGTGATCCCCACTGAGATATTGTCTCATATATCAAAGAAGATGATAAATCTCCCGTGCTTCCCAGGTATTTTATAGAATCATAGAATCATAGAACAACCAGGTTGGAAGAGACCCATCGGATCATCGAGTCCAACCACTCCCATGAAACACTAAACCAAGTCCCTCAGCACCTCATCCACCTGTGCCCCAAACGCCTCCAGGGAAGGTGACTCAACCACCTCCCTGGGCAGCCTATTCCAATACCCAATGACCCTTTCCGTGAAAAACTTCCTCCTAATCTCCAGCCTAAATCTCCCCTGAGGGAGCTTGAGGCCATTCCCTCTCGCCCTGTCCCTTGGGAGAAGAGCCCAGCTCCCTCCTCTCCACAACCTCCTTTCAGGTAGTTGTAGAGAGTAATGAGGTCTCCCCTCAGCCTCCTCTTCTCTAGGCTAAACACCCCCAGCTCTCTCAGCCGCTCCTCACAGGGCCTGTTCTCCAGCCCCTTTTCCAGCTTCGTGGCTCTTCTCTGGACTCACTCCAGAGCCTCAACATCCTTCTTGTGGTGAGGGGCCCACAACTGAACACAGGATTCGAGGAGCGGCCTCACCAGTGCTGAGTCCAGAGGGAGAAGAACCTCCCTGGCCCTGCTGGTCACACCATTTCTGATCCAAGCCAGGATGCCATTGGCCTTGTTGGCCACCTGGACCCACTTCTGGCTCATGTTCAGTCGGCTGAACATTATGTTAGGACAGGCTGTGTCCCCATGAACTGCATCAGTGGCCTCCCGAGTGCCCCTACCTCTCCTCCAGCTCCCTGCCATCCAGACCCTCCCAGCAGAGGCAAGAGCCAGGGTGGAAAACGTAGTCTAGGAAGGTTTAGCCAAACTCTTCCAGCTGTAGTTTATTGTATCTATTTTGCTGCTATCCACCCTTTAGATAAATAGTGCTAAGTTATACGCGTTGCGACTCTCTTGATGTGGTTGAGAAGGCTTTTATTAGCCCAGCTAATCTAACTCCAAGAATAACCATGGGAACTTGACTGTATCAGTTCCAGCTTGAATCAGGCTGTGTAGTAAAGTAAGAATCACCTTCCTGGCTAAAAGTATAGCAACAGGGAAGCTTTGAGTCAGTCGGTGGGGATTCCCTCCTCCCCCTTTTTTTTGTTATTTGAACAAAACTCCTGCCCGTGCCTGACCTCAGACACCCAGAGCTCTACCTACAAGAAAACAAAATTTCCCATTTTCAATAAAAAACGCCTCTCTGTAGGCAGAAAAATGGTTTTGCTAACAATCCGCAAAGCTACGGTCTATTTATTTACCAGGCTGACTCCCTGATGGGGAAACATGTGGGATCTTTTAACTTCTCTGCACAGATGTTTCTCCTACTCCCGAGTTTCCTCTTGATCTTTGGTTTGCTGTACCACATGGTGAAAATGCTGGAGATGTTATGTGTGGTGGAAGAGGAGGATTCTGTGTGCTTAAAACAAAAACAGTTTAAAAAAAAAAAAAGAAGTCCAACTGTTTTTTTCCCCATGTTAGCACAAAAATATTTTTTAAAGGAAACCTGGTGAAGTAGCAAAACCTCTGTTAACTCGCACACCCTCACTGTTGGATACTTGCTGTTGTAGCACTGGTGAGATTAACTGCTGATTGATAACACTCACACCTCTCTCCGCAGTTTTTGCTGTAGATATTTGTATTAAGCTATAGATGCTCCTAAGGTGAGGAGATAGAGGTCCTGCAAGGCCAAGTAACAAGACCACTTGCTTTCATAGAATCATAGAATCATAGAACAACCAGGTTGAAAGAGACCCACTGGATCATCAAGTCCAACCATTCCTATCAAACACTAAACCATGTCCCTCAGGACATTTCCTTCCTTACATTTCTTTCCTTCCAGAGATATCTCTCTGGGTCTGTTGGAAACGAGTTACTAAACTAGCAGGAGCTTTGGTGTTTCCCCAGCCCAAGGCAGCCAGGGCTTCTGGGTTGGATCAACGGGGACAGAGAGCATTGATTGTACATCTGAAGTGTGGGAGAAAACGAAATAGAATGTGAAGATTTAGGTATTTATCTTGGTAACACCATGGGTTGAATGATAGCACAAGTGTACAGAGGGTGAATGGGAGAGGTGAGAGTTTCTTCCTAGTGAGAAAACTCCCTGAGCAGTTTTCAGGGCTCAGAGTAGTCTCTCTTAGGCAGATCCATGAAGGTGCCACTGGAGCAGGTGCTTCTTTCCTTTCCAGCTGAGGTACAAGATCCCAAGCCTCATCAACCCTTAAGGGGCAGGATTTAGAATCATAGAACCACCAGGTTGGAAGAGAACCACTGGATCATCGAGTCCGACCATATTTGGACTTGGGAGCTGCTGGGGCAAAATCTTAGCTGATGTGACTGAAACTCAGGTAGTCCATAACCATGTGCTAAAGTGTGCTCCTCATGGGCTGAGAGCACACCCACTGTGAGCTGTACCTTAGAATCATAGAATCATAGAACAACCAGGTTGGAAGGGATCTATCGGATCATGGGGTCCAACCATTCCTATCAAACACTAAACCATGTCCCTCAGCACCTCATCTACCCATCCCTTAAACACCTCCAGGGAAGGGGAATCAACCCCCTCCCTGGGCAGCCTGTTCCAATGACCAGTGATCCTTTCTGTGAAAAACTTCCTCCTAATGTTCAGCCTGAACCTCGCCCGGTGGAGCTTGAGGCCATTCCCTCTTGTGCTGTCCCCTGTCACTTGGGAGAAGAGGCCAGCTCCTTCCTCTCTACAACCTCCTTTCAGGTAGTTGTAGAGAGCAATGAGATGTTTTATTCAGCTGCTGAATATACCATCTGGTCATTAGTGGTGGAAGTGTCCTGTGGGATGCTCTGCTCTCTGAGGGCTCCCTCCCTGCTGTTCTTTCTCTGCTGCTGGTCTCTAAGTAGGGGCTGTAGTGGAAGATATTCCCCCAAACACATCTCTCTCTCTCTCCCTGGGAAAGCACGAGTGCTCTTACTGCTCCAGCAGAGCAGGCTGTGCCTTGCCAGCAGGAAGGCAGAGTGGGTGTTGTATTAAAAAACCTTCAATCCGGTTGCTCGAACAGCATTTTTAGCCAGGTAGGTGGTCTGTCGCAGGGATAGGTAAAAACTGTGTCTCCACCAGTGCGGGCAGGCTGTGGATTAGGGATGAGGTGTGTGTTTGGTCATGAAGGCTGAGAGCCTAATTTTAGCACGATGGCAGGGCCAGGCTCAGATGTCTCCCTGGGCCCCATCCCAGTCCCTCTGCGCTGCCAGAGACCTGCCCTCCCTTTCTCCGAGTGAACTGGATTGTACCTTTTAACATACAGGCTCCCCTGGAACACGCCAGAGAGATTCCTGCAGTTGTTTTGCTTTGCTAATCCTCTTTTAAACCCCACACAGACCAAGAGATCCATCCTCTGGTCCCTGCACAGACATTCTATGTTTTCCCCCTAAGACGTTTGTTCTGTTTCCTTTGCAGATGCAGCTTCTGGACAAGTTCCCTATTGAAGGAGGCCAGAAAGACCCCAAGCAAAGAATCATCCCTTTTCTCCCAGGTATTGTTGTGGGGAAAGCCCTAAATGAGTGAGAGCAGCTGAGGACTGCAGTTCCCCAGCCACTCTCTCTAGTACTTTTTTGCCTCTGATGCTAACAAATGCCTTTTCCCTGGGAGCTCATATATGATACCAGACCTCTTCCTAAAATAACTGGCATGGTGTTCAGTGCTCCCAGGAGATCTTGCACCAGCTGTTCAGGTTTAGATTGGCTTGTCCCCTGCCACACAGAGGAGTTTGATGGCTGCTGGGGGGCTGTGCTTATGCAGCAAGACAGCCTGAGACTGGGCCACCAACTGGGAGGCCACTAGAGACCAGACACATTGTCTTCTGCATTTGTGGATGTTGTGACTCTGCAGACACTGTTACTCTACAACAGGGAATGAATAATTAGAGTTGACACTGAGATATAAAGGAAACTGCAAGGAGGTTAAATGCAGGCATGGATTTCTGCAATGTTGGCCAGGAAAATAAGTTAACATCTCTTTGGCCTGATCCACTATCTCTCTGACAGCTTTCAGAGAGGGGCTGGACACGATGGATATTCTCCCCTCAGGGTAAGGACACACACTTCCATACGGCTTCCTCCAGCAGCAGCTACAGTTGGTTTAAAGTTCGGCTTGGTCCAGTCTCCAGTGCCTGTCAGGTTAAATGGTCCTGTTAAAAGGACCTCCTGGACCTCCTGAATTAAAAGGCACCTCCCTGGGCAGCCTATTCCAATGCCCAATGACCCTTTCTGTGAAAAACTTTTTATTAATGTCCAGCCTAAATCTCCCCTGGCAGAGCTTGAGGCCATTCCCTCTTGTCCTGTCCTCTGTCACTTGGAAGAAGAGCCCAGCTCCCTCCTCTCTATATCATCCTTTCAGGTAGTTACAGAGAGCAATGAAGGAGTTGGTACTGCTGCAAGTCCTTGAGGGGAAGAGTTATCTGGAGAACGTTTGGGTTGACTTAGTGTCCCAAAGAGGGAGCTGCTGGAATAGAATAGACCTCAGCTGTACTTGATTTAAAATTTCTATGACATACATTCTATGACATATCAAATCTCTGCCTCCTCCTTGCTGAACTGCTCAAAAGCCCTTGTTGCTTTTCCTGGGGACAAGGTGACTCAGCTAAACGCCAAACAATGTCAAACGCTGTTAAATAAACTAGCAGCCGTAATTAGAATGCACATGGCATTTCTGCAGCCAGCGCCGTGGATTACTGAAACGAATACCTAGGCCGTAAGCTGTCTTAATTAAAAAACAGCAGGGCAGATGTTTGTACTTAAATCCTACTTTTAAGATGTTATGATCTTGCTTGCTTATTATGGGCCTAATTCAGCCAAGCTGGAGGGACTCTGCTTGCTGGGTTCTGAGCATGTGGGGTTTGCCCACGCTGCTCGCATTTTCCCCTCTATCAAGTCTGGTTTAGAAAGTGGGTGCATGCCAGCCCCTGACTCCCATTTGTCTGTGAGATGCTGTCCTGGAATAGAGGCATGATCCGAGCCCAGGAGCTGAGAAACTGCCTTTGCAGGCCACTTTGCCATGGACTTGGCTGACAAGTCACCCACAGCCTGATGCAGCTGCAGAAGCCTGTGCAGATAGGCAGAAGTAGGGGACGGTGGTACCTGAATCTCCTGCTGCAGTGAAGAGCTAGAAAGGAAGATTCATAGAATCACCAGGTTGGAAGAGACCCCCCCAGATCATCAAGTCCAACCATTCCTATCAATACTAACCCATGTCCCTCGGCACCTCGTCCACCCGTCTCTTAAGCCCCTCCAGGAAAGGTGAATTAACCCTCTCCCTGGGCAGCCTCTGACAGTGCCCAGTGACCCTTTCCGTGAAAGATTATTTCCTAATGTCCAGCCTACCCTCCCCTGGCGGAGCTTGAGGCCATTCCCTCTCATCCTGTCCCCTGGGAGAAGAGCCCAAGGAAGGAGAAGAGGGGTCTGTTGATCTGCTGGAGAACACAGCAGCAAATACAACTGTCAGAGATAGAGCCATGCAACCCTTAGAGTAACGGTTTTGCAGTGGTTGACTCAAGGCTCCAGGGCTTGCATTGTTTCTCATTTCTCTTGGCACTAAGTGGAAGAGTCATCCGGACACAAAGCTGAAGTTGGAGGGTTACCAGCTCCTCTTGCTCCACCATGTCGTCCAGAGCATGGCCTGGGGGAAAGCACACTGCTCGGCATGAAATCATCCCATCGAGCTGGCTGATGGGCTACAGATCCCTGCTATGGAGAGAGGCTTGGGCTTTCCATGGCACAAAGGTCTGGGCATGGATGATAGCAGCCTCTTGCATTTCTGCTCAGATTCCAGCTCGGTCCCTGCCTGGACTACAAAGCCCTTTTGAGGCCTGCTGAAAAAAATTGGCGATTCTTGCATAAGCTGTGCTGGAATCACAGAATCACAGAACAACCAGGTTGGAAGGGACCCATCGGATCTTCTAGTCCAACCATTCCTATCTAACACTAAACCAAGTCCCTCAAGACCTCATCCACCCGTGCCTTAAACACCTCCAGGGAAGGTGAATCAACCACCTCCCTGGGCAGCCTATTCCAATGCCCAATGACCCTCTGTGTGAAAAAGCAGAAGATCCTCATGGGGTGCCTGCTCTGCAGCTTCCATGCTGCCTGGAGAGGGAGACATCCCTCTCCAAGATACACTAATATCCTTGTTTTCCTTCCCTTGGGAAGCTGAGCCCTATCCCAGGGCAGCAGGGAGGTCAGCACCCCTGCCAGCTGGGGCAGGAGCTGCAGAAACAAGATCTAGCCTGACTCCAACCCTGCCTCCAGCACGTGGGCGCCTCTGCCAAAGAGGCATCTTCTCTCTTCCTTTCTTCCCCACTTGAATTTTCCTTCTCCCTCGATTACACTGAGGCATATGCTGCCATTGGAGCTTGGTGGCTGCATCCTGGGGCACCGGGAGGTGCGTCAGCACGTTGGATGAGATCTCACTGGCTGTTGTCTTCTCCTTCCATGCCCCGATGATCTGCTTTCCTTCTAAGAAAGAAAAACACCCCAACACCATAGAATCATAGAATCCCCAGGTTGGAAGAGACCCGCTGGATCATTGAGTCCAACCATTCCCACCAATCTCTAACCCATGTTCCTCAGCACCTCATCTACCTGCACCTTAAACCCCTCCAGGGAAGGCAAGTCAACCACCTCCCTGGGCAGCCTGTTCCAGTACCCAGTGACCCTTTCTGTGGAGAATTTTTTCCTTATGTCAAGCCTGAACCTCCCCTGTTGGAGCTTGAGGCCATTCCCTCCTGTCCCCTGTCCCTTGGGAGAAGAGCCCAGCTCCCTCCTCTCCACAACCTCCTTTCAGGGAGTTATAGAGAGCAATGAGGTCTCCTCTCAGCCTCCTCTTCTCCAGGATAAACACCCCCAGCTCTCTCAGCCACTCCTCATAAAGCCTGTTCTCCAGCCCCTTCCCCAGCTTCGTTGCTCTTCTCTGGACTCGCTCCAGAGCCTCAACATCCTTCTTGTGCTGAGGGGCCCAGTACCATCTCAAAGGGGTCTCTGGGGCTTTCTCCTTCCCCAGTTCCATCCCATAGGAGCACACAACATGCTTGCTGAGGCATTTTAAGGAGAGACAGTAGGAAGATCCCTAGAGGTAGTACAGATTTGGCCCTGGTTTTTAGCTCCTGAGCTTCAGCTGCGTCTTGTAGCCGTGATGGTGGGTGGGAAGCCAGGTGAACCACTCAGCGCCAGGAAGGCTTCACCTGCCTCAATTAATCTCTGGGCGAGGCTCCCAGTTCCCTGGGGAGCCTCAGCCTCTCCTCGAGGTTTGCTGAGGGCTGCTCCCCAAGCAAAGTGGGAGCTGGGTGTGAGTCAGGAGGACTGTGGGAAGGGAGAGGTGCGGTCGGAGGGCGGTGGAGGCCATCCCAGCACCGCCCAGACACCTGGGGCTGGTGAGGGGTTGCTGGCAAGCGGGAGCCTCCCCATTTTGCACAATGCAGGAGGACAAGGAATAACCTCGTGCTGGCTGGAACCTTCCTTACTTCCTCCTCTGCCACTCGCGGGCTTCGGTGGAGAAGATCTTCTGCCGATGAACTGCATTCCAGGTGGATGTGTCTGCTTTTCGCTTTCGGTTTGGTGTGTTGGGTTTTATTTTTCCCCCCTCCCTCCCATTTCCAAGGCCATCTTTGGGGCAGAGAAAGCTGAGGAGAAAGGCTCAAGCAGGTTTGCGACAGCAGGATTTTGTCTGTGATGATGAAAGCAGCTTTTTCCACTCTCAGTTGTGTCTATACCAGCTTTACTCCTGTTGTTTTGCTCAGGGCTGGAGGAGAAACGGCATTTTGGTCAGAGATCTTGGGTGGTTGTTCTTGTACTGAAGCAGAGATGATGGGCTCATCCTGACAACCAGCACAACCGTGACCTTCAGATCCAGCCAGTCATGTTCTACCTGTGTCAGTCGAGACCACAATGAGGAAAATTAGGATGTGACCGTGTGTAATTTACTCAAAGTTGCTGCGTTTCAGCCGTGCTCAGTGCACGTGAGGTGTTTTCAATGTTCATTCTCCCTATCTTGGAGGCAGCTGGGACAGCACTGGCTGAGGAGGACCCTGAGAAGCCTCAGAGATTCTTATTATAGATAATTTTCTTCTTTGGAGAGGTGGTTGCTAACTGGCATTTAAAGGGAAATACAATCCCTGTCTTAATTTTTATCTGCATTTTATGTCCCAAATTATATTTACTTGCAGACTTGTTTCCCATTTTTGTTTCCCCTCCTCTCCTGCAGCACAGGGCAACAAGGTGTAAGTGATTTTTAACTCTTCCTTGGAGTAATTTTGAATTCCTGAGTTACACAGAAATGAACAGCGTTGCATTAATTCAGAGCCAGCTGAAAAGTAGCTTAAAGGCAAAAAAAAAAAAAAACAAAACGGGAGAGATCAGATAATATTCTCTTTATATTGGACCCAGTCACATCTTAGTTTTTAGATTAAAATATTAATTATAATATCCTAGTTAACGTGCAGGGGTAGTTTGGAAGGCATGATAGACACAAAGGAGTGAGCCACAGCACTGCAGTATGTGATGCTATGAAGAGCTTTTGGGGAGGTGCTCCAAAATGCACTATAATTTCTTTTCAATATGCATATTTTCACTTCTCCTGCCTGTTGTTTGAAATAGGAGAGTGCCTCCAGGTTTAGAACTTATATTTGAGCCGGAATAGTGTTTTAGCAAGACAACTAACGGGTCCTTGGAGTGTTTCCCCTCCAGCTTATTTAGGACTCCGGTGATACTGAGCGTCTGGTGAGCTGCTCTTCAGCAGCATCTATTGTTCGAGAAAGTGGTTTCTATTGTTTCTTTCTATTTTCTGCCTTGCTAGGAGAGCTATTGCGGAAAATTCATCTCCTGTCTCTCACAAGAGGAGAATGGATTTCCTGTCGGTTCCAGGCTTGAAGGGAAAGCGAGGGCCGCTGGGAGGAAGCGCCCGTTCCTCAGCCGGGCAGCGGAAGGATTGATGATTTTGAGGGGGCCGGCAAGCGTATTATTTGCTTCAGGCTCCATGGTGATATTTTTAGGGTTTCAGTCTTTTCTGGTTGAAAGACGAAGTCTTCGAGCGTGAGGTCATAGGATGCCCTTAGGCTGCTTCCTATTGAAGCTGCGGAAAAGGCTGCCGGCTCTTGGAACCGCCTACTGAGCTCCGTGTTTGGGTGTGCAGGGCACTGAGCTTGTTTCTCAGACTTTGTCGTGCCTTCTGAAGGCCTCTGAGCATCAACAGGGCATGAGCCACAGGCCTGATTTCATTACAAAATGAAGAAAACTGGGAGAAATCCAACAATGTTGTCATGTGCCCAATGCTGGTCCCATTGCAGAACTACACACTGGGAGAAGCCTGGCTGGAAAACTGCCAGGAGGAGAGGCACCTGGGGGTGTTGGTCGACAGCCGACTGAACATGAGCCAGCAGTGTGCCCAGGTGGTCAAGAAGGCCAATGGCATCCTGGCTTGGATCAGAAATGGTGTGACCAGCAGGGCCAGGGAGGTGATTCTCCCTCTGGACTCAGCGCTGGTGAGGCCGCTCCTTGAATCCTGTGTTCAGTTGTGGGCCCCTCAGCACAAGAAGGATGTTGAGGCTCTGGAGCAAGTCCAGAGAAGAGCCACGAAGCTGGGGAAGGGGCTGGAGAACAGGCCCTATGAGGAGCATCTGAGAGAGCTGGGGGTGTTTATCCTGGAGAAGAGGAGGCTGAGAGGAGACCTTATTACTCTCGACAAGTACCTGAAGGGAGGTTGTGGAGAGGAGGGAGCTGGGCTCTTCTCCCAAGTGCCAGGGGCAGGAAAAGAGGGAATGGCCTCAAGCTCCACCACGGGGAGATTTAGGCTGGAGATTAGGAGGAAGTTTTTCACACAGAGGGTCATTGGGCACTGGAACAGGCTGCCCAGGGAGGTGGTTGATTCCCCTTCCCTGGAGGTGTTTAAGGCACAGGTAAATGAGGTCCTGAGGAACATGGTTTAGTGTTTAATAGGAATTGTTGGACTCGATGGTCTGATGGGTCTCTTCCAACCTGGTTGTTCTATGATTCTATGATTCCCTGTATTCCAAACTCTTCCGACTCCTTGCTCAGTGTGCAGACCCCAAATCCACCACCTGAAACGAGGGGCTAGCAGAGCAACAGAATGTTTTTCTAGGGCTTGTAGCTGCTCCTCTCACACAGATCAAGCTCTGGCATTTTGCTCAACCAGAAACCACCTCTGGGCAGAAATCAGCATATGTAGAAACACGACGTGCCTCTTACTAGACCATCTGAGTCTCCTGATGGGAGTGTTGTAATAATCGAGCCACAGTTTCAAGAGAAAACAAAGAATGGGAAGGAGTTTTTGGTTGGGTTTCCTTGAAGCCGGAGCCAATGGGGATTTTTTTTTATGTTTTCCTTCAGCGCTAGATGCTAGACCGAAAAGGCTAAGGCAGGTTTCCTGTGCAGTGTAGCTGCCTGGGCTCCTTAGGGAGGCATACAGACTTTTTTTTTTTTTTTTTTTTTTATTTAAACTCAGAAATTAGTTGGATTTTGATTCTTGTTTTTAAAGGCAATGAATAAACACAATTATAGACTTGAAAAGCAGTTGGAGCTGCGTTGGGCTCGTCGTTTCCTCGGGCAGCCGTTCCAGATGAGTGTGCCCTCTACTACTACTATAATTACTTTTTAAAAATAACTCGACGAGTCTGTAATCTGAAGTGGGTGGTATGTAGCAAGTCTGGGAGCATTCTGCATTCAACCCACAGGCTGCTGGGAGGGTTGCTTTATATAAGGCTTTGCTTGTCTTCATCTCTGGGTTGAAATCTGACTTTTCTCCCCCACAATCCATCAGCTAGTGGCCACTATAATGAAAGTGCTTTTTAACAAGGGAGTCGAGCTTCCAGGGACTTGGATGCCTTTGCAGTCCCACAGGCTCTAGATATTCCTTCTGGATGGTGCTTCTCTGCAAGATCTTTTCTTTTTGGATTCTCTAAATATGTTATATCCAGATTTAAGGTGCCTTCACAATAGAGGAAGGCACAGTAAAGCTGAGATTCATAGCTAAGTAATAGTCTACAGCTCTTTTTATCATAGAATCATAGAATCACCGGGTTGGAAGAGACCCACCGGATCATCGAGTTCAACCATTCCTGTCAAAGACAATTTTTACTGAGGGACGTGGTTTAGTGTTTGATCATCCAGCTCTCAGTGAATTTTGATTAAAATTGTAATTGCAAAGTAACAGTAGAGCTTCTATTTCATCAGTTTAATACCACTTTTTAAATGCACTTATTATTTTATTGACATGGTTTAGTGTTTGATAGGAATGGTTGGACTCGATGATCCGATGGGTCTCTTCCAACCTGGTTGTTCTATGATTCTATGATTTTTATTTATATATTTATACATATAAAAGATCTATATAATGTATATATAAATATTTATACTAATACATAACTATATATTTCATAAATTTATATGCATAATTATATATTTTTATTTACATTTACTTAGTATCTAGGATATTGATTGATTGTCTTTTTTTTTTTTTTTTCCTATCCCTAAAATGCCCTTTTTTTTCCCTTGTGCCGGATAGAAAACAAAGAAGAAAACCACCCCAAAAGTCCCTGAAAAGACCTCAGGCTAAGGCAGCAGCTCTGTGTGGCACAGAACCACGAACTGAACATACCTGAAAGGAGGTTGTGGAGAGGAGGGAGCTGGGCTCTTCTCCCAAGTGACAGGGGACAGGACGAGAGGGAATGGCCTCAAACTCCACCAGGGAAGATTTAGGATGGAGATTAGGAGGAAGTTTTTCATGGAAAGGGTCATTGGGCATTGGAATAGGCTGCCAAGGGAGGTGGTTGATTCACCTTCCCTGGAGGTGTTTAAGGGACGGGTGGATGAGGTGCTGAGGGACTTGGTTTAGTGTTTGATAGGAATGGTTGGACTCAATGATCCAATGGGTTTCTTCCAACCTGGTTGTTCTATGATTCTATGATCCATCTACCCCCTTGTCCCTCAGCCCCAGGCTCCCCCTGTTTGAACCTGTTTTGAGCCCACTTTGCCTTTTGGCTGAATTTATTTATATCCTCGCATGCTTAAAATACACTCTGATTATTTTTTTTTCCCAAAAACTGGAAACAATGAAACTGGAAATTTGCTCCTTGATCACAAGTGATTTCCCCTTCTTTATTTTCTCTGTTTGTTAAGCTTGTTGGGCGCTGATGTTCTCAAGCTGTGGTGTGCTCGCAGACTTCCCTGCTCCACAATGGAGCTATTTTCAGGCTTTTATGAATGTGTTTTCTTTACTCATAAGGGGATCTTTTTACTTAAGAGCAGAGTGAGGGGATACCATAGGCAGAGATTTCCCAAACTGAATCTATTTTCATGAAAAGGGTCATTGGGCGTTGGAACAGGCTGCCCAGGGAGGTGGTTGAGTCACTTTCCCTGGAGGTGTTTAAGAGACGGGTGGACAAGGTGCTGAGGGACATGGTTTAGTGTTTGATAGGAATGGTTGGACTCGATGATCTGATGGGTCTCTTCCAACCTCTTGATTCTATGATTCTAAGCCATTGGACCAGAGCAGGGAATAAAGGCGTTTGTGCCTATTCCCACTAAGCAGCGTTATCACTGCTGAGCTATTTAATTCATTGGATGTGGACGGCAGAAGAGAAAATATTCCTGGCCTAATCCTGGCTCCTACACAGCAGAGCGAACGCAGAATTGTGTGTTTAGCAGGTTTCCTCTTGGGAAGAGAAGTCTCCTATAGATAATAACCCTTTTAGCAATATCTCCAGTGAATGAGGCTTTGTCCGAAGAACAAAGCAAAAGTTGCAGGCTTGAAATATGCCTGAATTTCCTGAGTGCGCTTGCTGCTGTGCGCAGGCAGGAAGCTCTGTTAGGCTGGTTTGGATGTTTGCTGTAAAGTGGCATAAACAGAGTGTTTGGTCTCCTGGGATCCTGAGCTGATCTGTGGACCAGGGGACAGGGGTTCCTCCAAGCTGTTGCTGTGGGAAGGACTATCATAAACATGCTGCTCTGTGCCTGTCCCATCCTCCCTCTAACAAAATCCATCCTCTGCAGATCCCAGGTAGGTGCAGCAGCAGAGATGAGCGGTGCAGCCACAGCAGACCCAGCACAAGCAGCTGTTAAGCTGCCAGCCAGCAGGGAACTTATTTCCTGCACAATTCTGAAAACAACTGATCTGTGACATTAAGAATGGGGAGAAAATACAGGGCAGGGGAAGGAAGACCCTGGCTATGTAAATATTTACTTTTGCACAGTGTCCCAGCCAACCCCTTCTTCCAGGGGCTGGAAGGAGAAGGGATTGCTTGCTACTGGCTCTGGTATGTGGTGACAGGGGAGCCAAGAGTGAGCTGCCGGCAGCTGGAAGGAGCATGTTTTCTGCCAAGCAAAAGCTGCCCTGCTGGAGTGTGATATTGCCCTGCTTGACCCCCTGCTGCATCCCACAGCCAGGGATGTGCTGCTGGACCACCCTGAGCTGGCTTTAACCACCTGCCTGGGCCCCTCTTCCATCTTCTAACAAAGCCAAGCTGGTGAGATACCCCTGCTAGTGATGTATATCCCTGCTCCTTCCCAGAGAGCAGCCTTGGGAAGGGTTGGGGAAATGAAGGCATGAAGCTTTTCAGGGTAGTGCTGCTGCTGCTGTCAGATGAGATGTCCAGGATCTGGGGAATGCAGCATCTCACGTGATGCCATCGCAACACTGTACGCCCACTGCCAGCTAGGTCTGGAGCAGATGTGAACCTGTTGTATGCAGAGGAACTTGCTAGATCTGATTGAAAAAGACCCTTAGACACAGGTGGAAAAAAGACCCTCAGCATTGGGGGAAAAGATTTTCTTTTTATTATCATAGAATCATAGAATCACCAGGTTGGAAGAGACCCACCGAATCATCGAGTCCAACCATTATGGCATTGTCTAACCTGATATAATCTCAATTTTCACTTTCTTTACCTCACCCTAGACAAAATTGTTATTTTTCCAGCTCTGTCAAATAGAGGGTGAATTGATGTGCTCTGATCTGTAAGCACTGCTCAGTTGTTCTTCCATTAGCTCTCCTCAGCCAGGGTGGCTGCTGCAGTGCTATGGATGTGCTCAGGGTGTTGAGGCTCTGGAGCAAGTCCAGAGAAGAGCAACAAAGCTGGGAAAGGGGCTGGAGAACAGACCTTATGAGGAATGGCTGAGAGAGCTGGGGGTGTTTATGCTGGAGAAGAGGAGGCTGAGAGGAGACCTCATTGCTCTCTCCAACTACCTGAAAGGAGGTTGTAGAGAGGAAGGAGCTGGACTCTTCTCCCAAGTGACAGGGGACAGGACGAGAGGGAATGGCCTCAAGCTCCACCAGGGAAGATTAGGCTGGACATTAGGAGAAAGTTTTTCACAGGAAGGGTCATTGGGCAGAGGCTGCCCAGGGAGGTGGTTGAGTCCCGTTCCCTGGAGGTGCTTAAGGGATGGGTGGATGAGGTGCTGAGGGACATGGGTTAGTGTTTGATGGGAATGGTTGGACTCGATGATCCGGTGGATCTCTTCCAACCTGGTTGTTCTATGATTCTCTGCAGATGCTGTGTATGTTTGACACACTATCTGACCACTAGGGCAGCTTGGAAATGCCAGTGTGTACTCAGCAGGTGGAGGAAGGGTGTGGTGTGCTTTGCCTGAGGTCCAATTCGTCTGTGGTTGTAGCCAGGATTTCACCTTCTGCGCCATGTTTCAACAATAAGCAGTTGCGTCAACACTTGGTCATCTATATGTAAGGAGACTCGGGGAGTTCCAGTAATAGTGACACTAACCCACTGGCCGGTCTTGGCTTGTTCTGCTCTTCTGGTGGCGTCTATGAAGCCAGAAGAGTTAGAATAAGTGAGATTCACAGGTTTGTTTCATGCAAGTGGTTGATGTGGTGACAGAGGCACCTCTAGGCTGTTCCTCTCCACCCCATTCATCAAGGAAATACTGGCTAAGCTCACTCCCCAGGACATGCACCATCAGTCAGTGAGTAAACACGAGGGATTTGTGTTGTGAGTTAATTCTGCTGCTGGAAATCAAACCCCATTCCATGGTCAGATGCCATCTCTTTTTTTTTTTTTTTTTTTTTTTTGGAAAGGGACAAAGGTTAAGAAGACAAGGAAGGCAGGTTAGTTAAAATATGTCAGTGTCTCCTGGGTGTAAGTAAAGACTATAAATAAAAGTCTTTTAACTTGGAAAAGAACTTGAGTGATACGATTGGGTTCAATTTTGTCCAAATATTGCTTTATGCCATTAAGCTGTTATCAAGTTTTGGTTCAATTGCAATAGTTTTATGACTTAAGTGCAGTGGGAACAGTCGCAGTCTTTATGCAAGTAAAACATTTCCCCTGAAGCGTTTGCAGTGAAGACTGATGGATTGTGCTGGAATCTGGGAGTGAAGCTGCCTGGACACAAACAGCCGGGGAGGTGACCTCTAGCTCTTTTCTTTCTCCATTCCAGAGTAACTACACAATCTAAGGATTTATATTGTGAACAATAAGGGGATTTAAACAAGGTTTAGTTTTACATTCTTGCTAATGAGTCCTCGAACTTAGTAATAGAAGGTGAACATTTTTTACTTATTTCCTCTTAAGCTGCAAGCGTGTGTGATTCAGCAGCGTCTTGAGATGATTTGTCAGGATGAGAAGATAAGTCACATCCCTCTTCCTCTTGGGATTAATAGGGAACTAGAATATGGTTGGACTAGAAGATCCGATGGGTCCCTTCCAACCTGGTTGTTCTGTGGTTCTGTGATTCTGTGAATAATCCTCTACCTATAATATTATTTCAGTTGGCTTTGCATAATAGTCTGGCTGCAAGGCTTTGTAATGATGATATTTCGTCCTTTGAAGTCAGGTTAATTCGTGTCATAGTGTAAGAGCCACCCAAAATAAAACACTTCTAATCAACCATAGTAAAACTTGGGGCTAGTTGAGAAAAACTGTGAGGGGAAAAGAAGTGAATGGATTTTAATGCCGCTTCTGCGGATGCCCCATCAGAAAAAAAAAAAAATCCTGTCTCACATTAATGTATTTACATGTCGGTGACTGTGGGTTTAGGAATCATAGAATCACCAGGTTGGAAGAGACCCACCGGATCATCGAGTCCAACCATTCCTATCAAAATAGCTAATAGGAAGATGCTGGTGTTTTTATCTAAAGAGCCTTGCTGTGTGTGTGCTTGTGCTCAAAAGCACAAACAGAGCACGTGTAATTTCACCAAAATCACTGTAGCTGACCTTCTCCATCAGCCGATGCTTTCCACGCTCATCTGGACCTGTATTTCTGGCTTGTATTCGAGAAAGTGAGAGAAATCAGACCCCTCATAATTACTTGCAAGCTGCGAGCTAGGCGCAAATGTCAATATTTTCAGGGTCACAACTTAGCTCTTTAGTTTTAATATACTTTGTTATTAGTAATCGTTCTCGAAGAGATCGAAAATCCCACCCATAAGTTTCTGGAGCGTCGAGCTTACTCAGCCTTGACCTCCGCTCCCAGCGGTATCGCTGGATTTACTGTTGACTTCAGCAGGAGCAGTCACCGTGCGCCTGAGTGCTTTTGAAAACCCTTTCCCCGTGTTTTTCTGTATAAAGCCCATGACTGTAGCTGCCAGATTATATGACAGTAGGGTTTAAAATGGCTTAAGAATGAAATCAAACTGATAAGAAGGCTAAAGACATAATAAAGCTAAGCGGAGTAAATTCGCTCGCTTTCTAAGACAAAGCGACTTTCACAAGGTTTTCATTTTCTCTGACCCAAATGGAACAACAGTCGAGTTTGTTTTTTTCAGCATGTGCACACTGGGCGTGTGTTAACATTGCTTCTGTGAAGCCCTGGAGATGACATCCCACGTGGGGATCGATTTCTGTCACTCTCTATCCCCCGACCATAAGGTGTGATCTTGGGAATCATCAGTGAAGCCCACGTTTCATCATTGATTCCACCCCAGACCCAGCCCTAGTTTTCCCTGGTGCCAGAAGCGCTTCACAAGCATAAACTAGAATTGCCATATCTCCCTATGGTGCTAAAAGAAAAAATCCATAAAATATTGTGTAGCACTCAAATGCTTCAGTGCTTATACTTCAGGTTCTTCCCCCTCTGTACTCAGCACTGGTGAGACCGCTCCTTGAATCCTGGGGTCAGGTCTGGGCCCCTCACCACAAGAAGGATGTTGAGGCTCTGGAACGAATCCAGAGAAGAGCAACGAAGCTGGGGAAGGGGCTGGAGAAGAAAAGGAACGACTGAGAGAGCTGGGGGTGTATATCCTGGAGAAGAGTAGGCTGAGGGGAGATCTCATTGCTCTGTATAACTACCTGAGAGGAGGTTGTAGAGAGGAGGGAGCTGGGCTCTTCTCCCAAGGGACATGGGACAGGACGAGAGGGAATGACCTCAAGCTCTGCCAGGGGAGGTTCAGGCTGAACATCAGGAAAAAAAAATTCCCAGAAAGGGTGATTGGGCAGTGTCAGAGGCTGCCCAGGTAGGTGGTTGATTCACCTTCCCTGGAGGTGTTTAAGGGACGGGTGGACGAGGTGCTGAGGGACATGGGTTAGCGTTTGATGGGAATGGTTGGACTCAATGATCCGATGGGTCTCTTCCGACCTGGTTATTCTATGATTCTATAAAGTCCTTCTGTATTTACCTGTGCCTGACTGGAGCCTTTATTATTGTGCTTGTAGCCTCCATGCTCACATCTGTTTGCAGATATTCTCTAGGATAGAGTGGTCTCTTACTTTAACAGTGATAACTACTTTGCTCTTATGGATTAGATTTTTCCTCACGGAGTTTTCTGTTTCATTGGAGGTCAACAGTACTCATGCTCTGTTATGATTTTCTCCTCTGACTCCCCCCCTTTTTATTTTTTTTTTCTCTTTTTACTATTAAACCAGATCCATTCTTCTGTGGTGTCAGCAGGTAGGAGCATTCTTCATAGAATCATAGAATCACCAGGTTGGAAGAGACCCGTCGGATCATCGAGTCCAACCATTCCTATCAAACACTAAACCATGTCCCTTTGAAGCAGCCATGAAGGCAAAAATATGTGGCCAAGGCTGTTAGCTCTCTCTGAGGGCTTCTGCTCCTCTTCTCCCATCACCAGCTCCCTATGTCCAATTCTCACTCCGAGAGGTGATTGCGTCCTCTCCACACCATCAATTCCCCAATTTACCTCCCCTTGAAAAGAGAGTCCAGATATTATAATCTTCTGCTAAGCCCTAAAACTGGCAGGGTTTCTGTATTTGTTTCCCTTCTCCTGTTTTATTTTCATAAGCCTAGAGATTGACTTCATTTCTCTTAAAGGTTTTCCAGGCTGGGAGGCTGCTGTTCATCCGCTTTTAATTAAAGCAATATAGGGAATTAGGGCCTTTCGCAGGGGTGGTTCTGGTGATGGCTCTGAATGTTGTTGTTCGTTTTCCTCCCTTCTGAGCAAACGCTTGGAACTGTAAGTTGGAGCTTAAGCTTTTTAATTACCAGGGAGTAAAATTACTGCATTGCAAAGGAAAAACTTTTTTGGCTGTTGCCATGCGCAATAGGAAAATTGAGAGAGGGTGGTTCAGTGATGCATCCTCAGAGGGTGGGAGGGGGATGAGTGCAAGGAGGGAATGTAAATCTGGGCATCAAAGGCCTGGGTTGGTTGGTGGGTAGCACAGGGTGATGTGTGGTTTTGCCGTACGATACAAAGGAGGAGAGTTAGGAACCCGGTCCCTGCTCCTGGCAGTGCCCGTCTCTTCCCCCCAAGAATCTGGATCAGATTAGGCTGCCCAAGGCAGAGTTTTTCTTGATGCTGGTGCTGCACTGAAAGAGCGTGGGCGTAGGGCTGCTCTTCCCTGCTGATTTACAGCCTCTCACTCCCATTCTGTCCTTCAAAGCAGTTCTCTCGGGCTTGTAAAACACAACTTCACACAAACAGAAGCTGGTGCGGACAGGGCGTAGGAACCTCCCACTGGCATATGGGGATCACAAATGGGGCTTCTTCTGTGTCCTGGGGAAGGCAGCAAAAGCCTCCTTCCCAGGAATGTGCTTATTTCGAGCAAGCAAGTGCAGTATCTCCAGAGCAGGTCTCGGGCTGACCTAGGGAAGCAGCTGGCTTTTCCGCCCGGAGTGTTCAAATTATTTCAGGATAGTTTTACAACGTGAAAGCCTCCAGCAGGAAATTTTCAGAAGAGCCCAAGTGTCATCTGACCCCGGCTCCTGTTTTCTGAAGCGTCAGTGTGTTCCTGGTGTGTGTTTGTGTGTGTGTGTGTGTTTGGAAATTTGACTTCTGTTTCCAATCGGTTGGCAGTTTTAATACAATGGAAGGGAAGCTATTACCCTGAGTGTCAAAAGCCTCAGTAGGCTCGCAGGAAAACCTGTATTTACTCGTGGGTCCTTGGGGAGAAGGGATAATCCTCTTCGAACTCATTAACTGCTGTCTCTTGCCTCTCTCATTCTTGCATGTTGCTTGTTTCCGTACAAGGATGCAGCTTCTCTTGGATTCTTCAGCCTCGTGAGCCACTTGTAGAATCATAGAATCACCAGGTTGGAAGAGACCCACCAGATCATCAAGTCCAACCATTCCCACCAATCTCTAACCCATGTCCCTCAGCACCTCGTCCACCTGCACCTTAAACCCCTCCAGGGAAGGTAGAATTGTAGAACGATCAGGTTTCAAGAGACCCAACGGGTCATGATTGGGGGGGCCTGTTGTGTCCCCCCTTCCTTCTCTTCTCTCATCTATAGCCTAAAATGGTTTGCTCTCCTGCAGAGGTTTACTGGTGCAGCATGTGTTTCTAATCTTGTGGTGTAGCCAGGCTGGGCTCTCACTCGCAGTAATGAGAGATCAGCTCTGATGTCACTCAATTTGCTTCTGATCCGTGCTAGTCCCAGGGCCAAACTCTGCTCTCATTAATGGCTTTTCTCATTCAGAAACGTGTGTTTCCCTTTCTGTAGCGTTTCCCTATTGTAAAGCCTAGAAAAGGCCAGGAAAGAAATTTTTCTTTCCACCATTTTTGAAGCCTGAGGTTCTTTGGGGGCTTTGGGTTTATTCTGTGGTTTCTTGCTAATGCAGGTTTCCCCGGGGGCTATAGGATGATCTAAAGCAACCTTGACTTGTTGAGCTGACTCAGAAATGAGCCTCCTGAATGGCTCCCAGGGAGCTGAGCTGTCTGAAGAGTTGACGGCAGGGGAGTGATCTGCTCATCGTTAAAAACAAAATGTTCTTTGTGCCTTCAAAAATATCAGAAATAAGTTAGATCCTTTGTTTTTCATAGGAATGGTTGGACTTAATGATCCAGTGGGTCTCTTCAAACCAGGTGATTCTATGATTCTATTTTCAAAGGGATCGTTTTGGTGCCTTCTTTTTCAAGTCATAGTTATTTAATTAAACTCCCGTGCAATATCTGAAATGCCCTCTTGGCACCTGAACAAAAAATTCATAAAATGTCACTTAAAGTAAACAATAGTCAAAACGTTGTCATCCAAAGAAAAATAAATTAAAAAAATCCCCACCTGCTGATCCACAAAAGAGACATGGGAGGAGGAGGCTCATCTAGTACTTTTTCTGGGTAAATAATCATAGAATCATAGACTCGCCAGGTTGGAAGAGACCCACCGGATCATCGAGTCCAAAAAAGAAGGTAGTTGAAATAAGATTGGTGTATTGACTCAGAGTGGTTTAAGGATCCGCTTGATATTCAGGCATCTCTCCCTTCAAAGAAGGGAAAATAAGACTGGAAAGTGCAGATGCTCAAGATGCGTGTGTAAGCAAAGTCTTGACTTAGCAGCAGTGAGTGGATGGAAAAACTCCTTTTAATTCCCCTGCACTCTGGAGAAGGTCATGTAATGAGTGATTAGGCTCATCTTCTTTGCCTCCTGTTGGTTTTCTCCTCACTGTGTCCTTTCCTCTTTGTGTCAGGCTCCTCTTGGAGAGCAAAGTCATTGCAAATGGTCATTATTTGAGTGTGTGCTAAGGCCGATTTACTGAAAAAGTGCAGCTGCTGAATCCACAGCCTTTAACTGGCCTCTTCTCCCAAGTGACAGGGGACAGGACAAGAGGGAATGGCCTCAAGCTCCACCAGGGGAGATTTAGGCTAGAGAGTAGGAGGAAGTTTTTCACACAGAGGGTCATTGGGCATTGGAATAGGCTGCCCAGGGAGGAGGTTGATTCACCTTCCCTGGAGGTGTTTAAGGCATGAGTGGACAAGGTCCTAAGGGGCATGGTTTAGTGTTTGATAGGAATGGTTGGACTCGATGATCCGATGGGTCCCTTCCAACCTGGTTGTTCTATGATTCTAACGCTGTGTATTTCTTGCAGTCAGGTAGTTTTGAGGTATGACCTGGATTTTGTTTTGCGCAGGTGCTGATCCCGAGAAGGGTCCCAGTCTCTCCCTGCCCAGGAGAAAACTGAGGGCTCGCTCTGCTCAAATCAGCACGGAAAAAATATTGTGCGGGGTGAGGCTGAATTCCATCCAAACATAAACAGAGCAGCATGCCGAGAATATCTTTTTGGTCTAAATCTTGCTCAGCAGTCTAAAGTCCCAAGTACCAATAAAGGCACTGACTAATGAACGTTACTCAGTTCCTCTGGGTGCTTGGCTAGGGGCACTCATAGTTTCCAGTCATACGATTACTCCTTTTTACTTAAAGCCATCCTGTTTTCTTTTAGTCTTTCAGCCTTAAAGAAACCTTTAGTGACATTGTGTTCTGCTTCTTACTTTCAATGTCAAGGGATCCCTAAGACACGGATCTTTTTGGCTTTCTTTCCTGCTACCTGCAAACACCTTCTTCACCTTTGGTGTCAGCTGACAGAAGTTGCAACTGAAATTTACTGGGAGGTAATTTCTACAGTAATTGTCTACAATACCTGATATATGGTGGCCAAGAAGGCCAATGGCATCGTGGCTTTGATCAGAAACGGTGTGACCAGCAGGGCCAGGGAGGTTATTCTCCCTCTGGACTCAGCACTGGTGAGACTGCTCCTCGAATCCTGTGTGGATTCTGGGCTCCTCAGCACAAGAAGGATGTTGAGGCTCTGGAGCGAGTCCAGAGAAGAGCAACAAGGCTGGTGAAGGGGCTGGAGAACAGGCCTTATGAGGAATGTCTGAGAGAGCTGGGGGTGTTTATCCTGGAGAAGAGGAGTCTGAGAGGAGACCTCATTGCTCTCTACAAGTACCTGAAAGGAGGTTGTGGAGAGGAGGGAGCTGGGCTCTTCTCCCAAGTGACAGGGGACAGGACAAGAGGGAATGGCCTCAAGCTCCACCAGGGGAGGTTTAGGCTGGACATTAGGAAAAAAATTTTCCCAGAAAGGGTCATTGGGCAGTGGCAGAGGCTGCCCAGGTAGGGGGTTGACTCACCTTCCCTGGAGAGGTTTAAGGTGCAGGTGGATGAGGTGCCGAGGGACGCGGTTACAGATTGGTGGGAATGGTTGGACTCGATGATCCAGTGGGTCTCTTCCAACCTGGTTGTTCTATGATTCTATGAAATGCCACAATCCAATTCTGTAGCTGTGCCAGGCTGATGCGTTTGACTCGTTTCATTGTGGGCTCTGCATAAAAGTATCACCCATCGGCAGAATAGATCCATCTTTCGAGTCTAACACAGTGATTTTTGGAGAGCAGCACTACGCCTGAGATTATGAGTAGGGATAAAGAAGAATCCCACATCTAATTGACCATGGCAAATCCAATTCAAACTGCAAAGGGATACTTTTCCTCCCATTAGGCAGAATGTGATTAATTTCCCATGTGGAAAATTGGTCAAGACAGACGTGCTCGTAAATTATGTCATAAGAGATCCTATTACTACGAGCTCTGTCAAAACCTACTGTGCCTCCCAAAATAGCAATAAGATGATAATTATATTAACAGCCTTTCTTGTTATTTGATGTGTGTCTGACGTAGGCTGTAAGCTTATTTTTTGTCAGATCAAAACCTTTTAAGGGTGGATGCTTTGGCGTTTGAGGGCAGCACCAATAATCCTTGGTTTCCGGCATTTGAAATTAAAATTATTCCAGCGAAGTTTTTAAAATAGGAGATTGAAAGCCAATAGGTTCAAATGAGGCCGCAGTTTGAACTGATGCATCCTCTATTAAAACTTCATATCCAAAACCAAACATGATTTTACCAAGAAGGATTCTTGGCAGAGACGTTCTAAGGTCTGTGCTGTTCAACCCAGGATCCGCAGAAGAGGGTGTTAGTGATACAACTAACTTAGCTGATCGTGAAATTACTTAGGAGCTGATTGCAAAAATCTTAAAGGACGAGCTCATGATATTGTTGGTTAAAAGGCAATTTACAGAACAGAATCACAGAACAACCAGGTTGGAAGGGACCCATCGGATCTTCTAGTCCAACCATTCCTATCTAACACTAAACCAAGTCCCTCAATACCTCATCCACCCGTGTCTTAAACACCTCCAGGGAAGGTGAATCAACCACCTCTCTGGGCAGCCTATTCCAATGCCCAATGACCCTCTGTGTGAAAAACCTCTTCCTAATCTCCAGCCTAAATTTCCCCTGGTGGAACTTGAGGCCATTCCCTCTCATCCTGTCCCCTGTCACTTGGGTGAAGAGCCCAGCTCCCTCCTCTCTACAACCTCCTTTCAGGTAGTTGTAGAGAGTAATGAGGTCTCCTCTCAGCCTCCTCTTCTCCAGGCTAAACACCCCCAGCTCTCTCAGCCGCTCCTCATAGGGTCTGTTCTCCAGCCCCTTCACCAGCCTCGTTGCTCTTCTCTGGACTTGCTCCAGAGCCTCAACATCCTTCTTGTGGTGAGGGGCCCAATTTAGTGTTGGTAAGTCCAAGCAGTGCTACGTGGGGTAAAAAAGGGTTATTGCAATCCAGGAAGAAGAGATTTTGGGTAGTTCTGAGGATGTTTCCGCGAAAGCTGCAGCTTTCAGCAGTCAGCAGCAGTCAGAAAGCCAAAGGTGGTGTTAGAAAGAATTAGGCAAAGAATGGGAAACAAACCCCAGAGCTTCAGCTGTGGAAATCCACTATTTCCCCACGTTGTGAATACCGTGTGCCGTTCTGTTCTTTGCCTCTCAGGAAGGGTATTTCATAGTAAGGTGCTGAGAAGGATGACAGAGGTGATTACAGAGGTGAATTGGCTTCTGTATGAGGGGTGTAAAGAGGTTGAAAAGTCCTCAGTGTGGAACAGAGGTGATGTGTGGGATGGAGTAGAAGTTTGTGAAATCATGAAGAATTGCAGAGAGCGAGGAGGACGTGATTATTTTTATTTCTCCAAACGCAAGAGCCAGGTGCAGCCTGTGAAATTTGGAAAGCAAACCTAAAGCGATCAAAAGGAAGTATGTAATCACACGCCGTGTGATTAAATTAGGGAATTTATTTCCAGAGGACTCTGTAGGGACTACGGTATCTGTGGGTTCAAATATGTACTAAATCAATTTAGAATCATAGAAAAAGCAGGTTGGAAGAGACCCACCGGAGTCCAACCATTCCTATCAAACACTAAACCGTGTCTCTTAGCACCTCGTCCACCCGTCTCTTAAACCCCTCCAGGGAAGGTGACTCAACCCCCTCCCTGGGCAGCTTGTTCCAATACCCAATGACCCTTTCTGGGAAAAATTTTTTTCGTAATGTCCAGTCTGACCCTCCCCTGGTGGAGCTTGAGGCCATTCCCTCTTGTGCTGTCCCCTGTCCCTTGGGAGAAGAGCCCAGCTCCCTCCTCTCCACAACCTCCTTTTAGGTAGTTATAGAGAGAAGTGAGGTCTCCTCTCAGAGATTTCTGTAGGATGGAGCCCTCACTGGCTGTTAAAAACTATTTTCTAATTCAGAAAAGAATCTAGCCACTGATGTGCGACCGTGGGGAGTGTGTATCGGGGGAAGGATCCTATTTCGTGTGCCGTGTTACTTGCATTTCTTCCCTGTCTCTTACTGCCTGCGCTTGTAGATGGAGAGATGGACTAGAGACATCTTTGACCCAATGGGATGGAGCAAGAAAGTGGACTAGATTTTTTTGATCCCCTAATGAACCACTAATGAAGCTGCTTGCTTGCCCTGTAGCAGCTAAGCGCATGGCTGGCGATTCTTTATCTGGAAATGGAGGAGATGGCATCTGTCCATTCTTGACCTACCTGGAGACCAGAAGTCTGCAGGCCGGACCACCTCCGAGGGGTTATCTGAGGTGTTCAATAGTGGGACTTTGTGCCTCTGGCCAGCCCTCCGTAGCGCTGCACACCAGGGCACAAAGGCAAACAGCGTTTGGGGAGCTGCCATTCCTGTGTGGTGGCACAGGGAGAGAAAGACCAGTTTGTTTAGTGGTGTGGATTTTGTTAGCAGTCAGTCCTGTTTGGCTGCTCCGTGTCTCCATGGCTTCGAACGCAATTAATCTGCGCCTGAAAGGGTAATTATCAGCTCACATTCCTAATTCAGATTTCTGTGCCTATTCATGCTACTGTTTTTTTTCTTTAATTTAGTGGTAAATTTGAGGTTGGTTTTATGTTTTATGCTGCTGGCCCAGTGATCCTTATTAAAATAAAAGGTAGCAAAACGTTAGTTTCGAATCCACCGTTTTTCCTTTTTCTTGGGAAATGCAAAGTCCATATTATAACTGTGAAAGGGAAACGAAAGTGTGCCTAGTCCTAGAGTCCTGCTGTCACCTTGGCTGAGGTGCTTTTCCTTCGAAGGAGCAAATGATTGCTTAGAGCATTAATCTCTCAAAAGAGGCTTTTTTTTATTCTGCAGGGGGCAGATCTGTTGACATCTGACAGTGCAGTTTTCTCCTTTAATTGGACATAGGCATCTCGTTGAACCCAGGAGATTATCATAGAATCATAGAACAACCAGGTTAGAAGAGACCTATCGGATCATTGAGTCCAACCATAAGAGAAGGCGGCTGGAGAGAACTAGGGATGCTTAGAATACTCCACCCTGAACTCCAGGGCTGCAGCTCTGTCCCCCAGGGTGGTCTCACATCCTTAATGTGTGTTTCACTCATTGGAACTGAGAGGAATTTTTCAGGGAGATTGTCCTTAGCTGGTATCAGCAGGCAGTGCTTGTGCCAAATCGCATGTGAGCACAGATTAAGTGACCTGAGCTGGAAATGGCTGGAGTGCTCACGCGAGGAGGAGCTGGCTGTGAAGGAGGACAGTTATCTGATAAGTAATTATAAAATCATTTCCCTGTTCCTGTGCGTTGGCTCAGCCGTGATAACTGCTGGTGGGAGTGCTCTTGATCGTGGAGCTAAGGTGGAGGAGTCTGAGTGAGCTTTGCCGTCCCTGGAAGGCTGAGTGACTGGATGCTGGTTCATATTGGTGCAGGCTCCGTGTGCCCACACGGATCGGTGTCCACTGCCTATGGATGGAGTGGGTTAGCTGTGCATTCATCAGCTGGGAGGGCGCAAGAGGAGCTGCTTCATGGTTAAGAGTTAAAGAGAATCATAGAATCACCAGGTTGGAAAAGACCCACTGGCTCATCGAGTCCAACCATTCCCATCAATCAGTAAACCATGTCCCTCAGTGCTTCATAGAACAACCAGGATGGAAGAGACCCATCGGATCATCGAGTCCAACCATTCTTACCAAACACTAAACCATGTCCCTCAGCACCTCGTCCACCTGTCCCTTAAACCCCTCCAGGGAAGGTGAATTAACCCCCTCCTGGGCAACCTATTCCAATGCCCAGTGACCCTTTCCGTGAAAAACCACCTCCTAATCTCCAGCCTAAATCTCTCCTGGCAGAGCTTGAGGCCATTCCCTCTTGTCCTGTCCCCATCCCTTGGGAGAAGAGCCCAGCTCCCTCCTCTCCACAACCTCCTTTCAGGTAGTTGTAGAGAGTAATGAGGTCTCTTCTCAACCTCCTCTTCTCCAGGATAAACACCCCCAGCTCTCTCAGCCGCTCCTCATAGGGCCTGTTCTCCAGCCCCTTCACCAGCTTCTTGGCTCCTCTCTGGACTCTCTCCAGAGCCTCAACATCCTTCTTGTGCTGAGGGGCCCAGGACTGAACACCTATCTCTTAAACGAGTGCTGCTGGGTGGCCACAGATCTGATCCCAAAGCTGTTTTATAAGGTGATGTGCCCAAATCACACGTCCCAGCCAGGTTATTGCACTGTAAGCTTCAGGGAGGCAGGGGAAGAGGAGGAGGCCTGGCTTTGGAGTTCATGTCATAATGGAACGTGAATACATGTCAGACCCCAACGTGTGCTGGAAATAAAAGTACTCACCTCTTTTCTCCTGTAACACGCAGAAATCACCTATCCCTGCCTTAAAGAGCACACTCACGAGCCTTGGAAATAAACAGTAGCTTTGTCAGGGGGCAGAGCTGGTGGAGAGGAAATCCTTACTGGAGATTGTCTTAATGACACAAAAAGATAAGACACACTGAAAAGACACTGGAAATGGAGAGTGATGCCTGTGGTTTGAGGTGGCGTCTGGTCTGCAGATGAACTTCCTGACCAGGGACTGGCCAGCTTTGCTCTTGTGTCTGTTGTCATCTACTGAAAATTCAGCTTAAAACTAGGCAGGTTTAGCTTGGAGGACTAGTCGGGCATGTCTCTTTGGAAAGAGAGAACGGTGCTCTGTTTTGCAAAGCACACGGGATTTTGTTTCTCAATCCTGCTCTCCAAAACCATCACTGGTGAGTTCCAGCCTCGGGCAGGCACAGACACCTAGTTATTTTTGCTGCCGTCTTGTTTGTTTGTTTAATTTCTGTTAATTGATGCTTTCCAAATACCACAACTGCTCTGAGGAGCACTGCCCCTGCCAACCTGACTGCTGACTTTCATCTCCTGTAATGTGGGACACGGGTTACCTGGCGGCTGACTTAATCAAGGTCTTCCACAGGAGAGGGTTTTACCTCATTTGTGGCAGAAATCAATGATTTGGTTTTGATTAGAATAAATGCTTGAATGGAAAATTTTTCTGGCCCTCGGGTAGATATTTTTGTGTTCCACATGTCATCAGCAGAGAGGGATCTAGGGGCTGCCTTTATTGCTGTTATGCTCATTTTCATAGAATCATAGAACAACCAGGTTGGAAGAGACCCACCCGATCATCCAACCATTCCTATCAAAATTTTGTGGCCTTGTAAAGCCACCTTCTCATCCCTACTCCTCAGTTTCGACCTGTTCCTGTAAGATTATATGTTGTGTCACTGCATTATAGTGTGACCTACCTCCTAGTAATAGCAACTTTCGTGTACATGGTGTGAGTGCAAATATTATGTTATTCACAGCTCTGGTTCTCAACCAGCCTAAGGGTGGAGTCTCCCAAGCGATGTCACTACCAGTCACGCCAAAGGATGTGGCTAGGACCTTACTGAGCTTTTCCAGTGTAGTTTGGCAAGGATGCAGTGCAAATTCACCTCTCTCCAGTGACTTTGCTGCAACATCTTTGACTCCAGTGGATGGAGGCTGAAAGGCTCCCTGTTAGCGTGTCTGGCACTGTGAGGCAGCATCTTGGGCACATGCATTAATGACAAGTCTCATAAGACCTTATAAAGCAGTGCAAATGCCTTAATAGGCTCAATGTCTTAAAGCCACTGCTTTAAGAGATTGAAGTGGGGCCATATGATCCTCCCCTGATGCTCCATACTGCAAAATGTCAGTAAAAACACTCCTGTTGACTTCAATAGACCTCAATGATCAAGGTGGTACTTGATCACAGAATCACCAGGTTGGAAGAGACCCACTGGATCATCGAGTCCGACCATTCCTATCAAATACTAAACCACGTCCCTCAGCACCTCATCCATCCGTCCCTTAAACCCCACCAGGGCAGGTGAATCAACGCCCTCCCTGGGCAGCCTCTGCCACTGCCCAATGACCCTTTCTGGGAAAAACTTCCCCCTAATGTCCAGCCTAAGTCTCCCCTGGTGGAGCTTGAGGCCATTCCCTCTTGTCCTGTCCCTTGGGAGAAGAGCCCAGCTCCCTCCTCTCCACAACCTCCTTTCAGGTAGTTGTAGAGAGCAATGAGGTCTCCCCTCAGCCTCCTCTTCTCCAGGCTAAACACCCCCAGCTCTCTCAGCCGCTCCTTGTAAGGCTTGTTCTCCAGCCCCTTCCCCAGCTTTGTTGCTCTTCTCTGGAATTGCTCCAGAGCCTCAACATCCTTGATGTTTTTCACAGAAAGGGTCATTGGGCACTGGAACAGGCTACCCAGGGAGGGGGTTGAGTCACTTTCCCTGGAGGGGTTTAAGGGACGGGTGGACGAGGTGCTGAGGGACATGGGTTAGTGTTTGATAGGAATGGATGGACTCGATGATCTGATGGGTCTCCTCCAACCTTGTTGTTCTATGATTCTAAAATGTTTCTGCATGTTAGATTACTTGCTCCTGGGATTTTGGAAACAGGTCTCTTTTAGAGGATGCTCAACCAAACTCTGGGTGCAGTGTATGTGTACAGGTTCTTCTGTTATGGTAACATATGGATAGGCAAGGGTGATGCTTTGGCTCTCTAGAGGCTTTCCTGTTTTTCTGCACCTTTTGCTCCCGGTACAGCAGAGACTGTATGCAAAGAAGTGGACTGTCCTGCATCCTTGGTGTTAGGAAGCTTTGCTGTTTCCTAGAGCAGTATTTCTCAGATGTTTTGACAGTGTGACCTTCTCTTGGCTCCTTCTCTCTGTGGAACTTGTAATTATCATCAGGTCATTTCCTCTGGGTGAGGATGTGCCAGCTGCTCGTGTCGCTTGCTGCAGATATAAATACGATTCTCCCTCTCCCCTGAGATGAACTGGCTGCTATCTGCAATTAAGAGTAGTTGGCTGTTCGCTGGGTAATTTAACACTTGCAACTGGTAATTACCAATGAGTTCACGTCCCACCTTGGGGAAGCTGAGCTGTGCAACTCCAGGAGGCACCAGCTTTATTGGAGAAGTTGAGGATTTTACTCAGCAATTCAACACTTTCAACATTTTGCACGCACTCACAGACAAGGAAGTTCAATTTTAAGGGATCTGAGGACTTAGGCTAAAGCGACCATCCTCTTGTGTGGGCTCAGTGCTTTATGCTGGTAGTAAAGTTGGTTTAGGCAAGATAATGGATCCCTTCGGGCTTGCAGGTGAATTTAGACCAATGCGCAGAGAGCCATCCTGCTATAAGAAAATAGAAGGGGTAATTTTGTAGCTGTTTTGTCCATTCCAGACCAAATATTATCTAATTTCCCTGTACCCTGATTCCTGCCTTGCTTTATAGAGATGGGAGGCTTGCAGCTGAATCATAGGATCTATGATTCTATAGAACAACCAGGTTGGAAGAGACCCACCGGATCATCGAGTCCAACCATTCCTATCAAACACTAAACCATGTCCCTGCCTTGAAAATCTTACAGACTAAACAGACATATAATATATGTCTCATCCAATTCCAATCTCCCAGGTTGGAAGAGACCCACCTGATCATCAAGTCCAACCATTCCTATCAAAGAGGAGATTGCAGGAGCAATGGGTTATTTGGGTGATAGAAGCAGGACGTAGAGCAACACGAAGTAGCTTTTACCTCACGCAAAACACTGTACAAACAGTAACGGAGCTATTAGCTTGAGATTTGCACACTGTGGCCCCCGTCTGCCACTCCTGGATTTCAGCATGGATGCTGATGGCTTTTGTCCTTCTTCCAACTGTGCCTGGTGCCTGAATTCCAAAAATCTGTACTAGCAAAGCTCTTCTAGAGCTGACGCTGTTGTGCTAGGAGTAGAAAGCAGGCAGGTTCAGAGGTAGGAGCTCTTTGCTGGTGGGGAATCCAGCCTCACTTCTTGTCTGTCTTACCTTGTAATTATTCACATATTCTGCTTATCCCTTCTAATGCTGGAAGGTTTATTTTATACAACCGTGTTATTTTCCATTGTTTATTGCTTTTTTTCTTTAATGTGACAGCTTATGCACATCAAAACCAGGATCCAAGTGCAGAAGGACACCCTCTCCAGCACCCCTCATGTCTCAGGGTGATATTGTTATTGCTTCTGTTGGCTTTCCTGACTGCCCCATCTGTCTCCATCACCTCTTGTCACCTTCCATACTAATTCCTGCTGATTAGCAAAGGCTTTTATCAACTGAGGCTCTTTGGTAGCCAAGTTCAGCCAACAGTTCTGACTGTGTCATAAGTTTCTACATATTAAAGACGTTCTTCCCCCTCCCACAAGTGGAAAGACTATGAATCATTTCCCTCCCCTTCCTTTGTCAAGGGTAAATGCCATCAATGTTAGGATCCTGGCACTCGCTTTCTGAGTCTTTCTTCCTAACTCTTTCCATGAAACAACTGGTGTCCTTAGACCAATCTGTCACCCAGATGTCCCTTGAAAGGAGACTCGAGCTCATTAATCAGGCAGTATGAGAGCAAGAGGTGGATTTGGTCTTTGGTGGATTTGGAAAGGAGCTAAACAGCGATTTTCCTGCCTCCTTGTTGCTGCCGCTGCAGCTCCCACTCACTGTGTGGCTGCAGAGAGCAGCCAAGTTGGCAGCTCAGGGCTGAGCCACCGGCACAGTGCTGGAAAAATCATGAAGATGTCTCTAGAAGCTCTCAAGGCCTAGATATGCAGCACCCCTGACAGTGAAATGTATGATCAGGAGATTTGTTTTAGAGGTTGTCTTGGACCTTTCAAATCACCAGTAGTCTTAGACTGTACAAATCTAAGGTAGTAGCTGCTGGGAAGATTGGCATCTGCTATGGTGGTTGAGCTGTATAGCATATATCCTCCTCCCTTGAAGAGAAAAGACTGAATTCTCCCGCCAGGTATCTCCTCGGGGGCTTCTAGTGCTTCTCTGCCTAGTGATGCCTGGTCCTGTCGTGCCTCCAGACTGAGCACACGGGTTCACCAAGCTGACCAGGAAAGGAGCTTCTTCCATGCATAGAATCATAGAACAATCAGGTTGGAAGGGACCTATCGGATCTTCTAGTCCAACCATTCCTATCAAACACTAAACCAAGTCCCTCAAGACCTCATCCACCTGTGCCTTAAACACCTCCAGGGAAGGTGAATCAAACACCTCCCTGGGCAGCCTATTCCAATGCCCAGTGACCCTCTGTGTGAAGAACTTCCTCCTAATCTCCAGCCTAAATATCCCCTGGTGGAACTTGAGGCCATTCCCTCTTGTCCTGTCCCTAGTCCCTTGGGAGAAGAGCCCAGCTCCCTCCTCTCCACAACCTCCCTTCAGGTAGTTGTAGAGAGTAATGAGGTCTCCTCTCAGCCTCCTCTTCTCCAGGCTAAACACGCCCAGCTCTCTCAGCCGCGCCTCATAGGTTCTGTTCTCCAGCCCCTTCCCCAGCTTTGTTGCTCTTCTCTGGACTCTCTCCAGAGCCTCAACATCCTTCTTGTGGTGATGGGCCCACAACTGAACACAGTATTCAAAGAGCGGCCTCACCAGTGCTGAGTACTGAGGCTCTGGACCCTTCTGGTATGTTCAGCAGGGGCTTGTAGGCTAATGGGAGGACCAGGGCGCTGGGTTGCATTTAGGCCCATTTGTTCTCAGGGTCTGTGGCATTTGTTAAAGTCTGTGCTACTCCAAGTATGAGTTTGTGCAGGAATAAAGTGATGTTCAGAGGATACCATCAAGCTTGAGAATCAGCAGCTGCCAGAGAGTCTCCTGCAGAGCTTTATTCTTCCCACTTCATGCACCCTCTGCGTATACAGGCGGCAGCTGAGGTCTTGTGGGAGAAGAGGTGTGTGGTCGTGGAGTTAAAGACTACTTCTATATATACATATACAGAGAGATGAAGGGATGACTTAAGATGTCCCCTGCAATGCTAAACTTGATACTGTGCCTCTTAGCCACATTAATTTCCTAGGAATAATATTTTCTTTAAAGAAAAAAGAATAAAAATAAATATTGTTTTCCTGCATTAGCAGTAGGGCTGGAGCCCTGTGTCTTCCCCACATCTCTCTTTTTCCAGTGGTGCCGTCCTCAGAGTCGTGGCCAGACTTCCTTTGGCCCAGTCTGAGCGTGACACATCGGTGAATGAAATATTTGCACAAGTCAGCACTAGCCTGCGTAGCCCATAGCTTCCCGGCTGAGTCGGAGGCAGACTTGCCACTCACTCCCTAGCTGGGCTTGCATCATGGCTGAAAAGCTGCTTGTCCTCCTGTAAACATGTTTGTAATGCTTGAGGAGGCTTAAAGAGCTGCTGTAAAATTCAGGAGAGAGGAGGCAGCACTGTGGGTGCTTGCTTAGAAGTAGATCCCTTCCTTAGAGATGTGGGAGCTACCCAGAGGAAGAACCAAGTGGCACATACACCACTCTTCCACCCTTCCAAGAAAGTTGCCTGGATCTCCCCTGCTTCACGTTAGCACTGTGTGAAATTCTCCTTTCTGCTGTCTTCCTGAGGGCTTCTCGCTGGTTCGCACATGCCCCACTGGCTGTTTGCCTGCTCTTTATTTCTTTATTGCAGCCTTAACCACTTCACTAGGCAAACCTTTCCCTTAATGGGCTCTGTGTCCAGTGCTCCCACTTGGAGAGCGTAAAGACTATACTGTAAAGTGTGGGTCTTGGGTTAAATCATAGAATCACCAGGTTGGAAGAGACAGGATGAGAGGGAATGGCCTCAAGCTCCACCAGGGGAGATTTAGGCTGGACATGAGGAAAACTTTTTTGCAGAAAGGGTGATTGGGCGCTGGTACAGGCTGCCCAGGGAGGGAATGAGTCCCCTTCCCTGGAGGGGTTTAAGGTGGATGAGGTGCCTAGGGTGATGGTTTAGTGTTTGATGGGGATGGTTGGACTCGATGATCCGACAGGTCTCTTCCAACCTGGTGATTCTATGATTCTATGAAGTGAACTTCTATCAGCACAGTCTGTCTTCCTACAAAAGACCAGAAGATGAGAAATGAGAACTTGTCCTTCCTTAGAGATACTTCAGGATCCCTGGTTATGATGCTTCTCTGCCCGAGGTCCCCCCCAGGATTTGGGAGGTTGAGGTTCCTCCTTACTGCCCCCAAGAACTGGAGGTACCAGTGGAGTCTCTCTTTAATTCCTGCCTTTTCCCTTGTTGAGTGCTACTTCATGGTGCTCTAAATTAGTTAAACTCCTCCAGATCTCATTTTTGAGTGTCATCCTGGCTGAGCAGCTACTAATCTTCCCCACTGCCCTCACTGAACCTTTTCCAGCTTCCAGCAGCAAAGTGAAAACCGTCATTTTTCTGAAGGGATAAAAATGGAAGCACCTTCTGGGCTTTGCTTCATCCTGACACTACAGTCATCCTGATATTTTCCATCTCCATTTAAGGGCTGGATTAAGGCTCATCACATCCTGGGGTCTTTTTTGTGTTCTGTGTTTAATATAACATTCTTTATTATATTTATCTTCTCCCTTACGTTTGAGTCTTTAATTTATTATGTTACTTTGAAGACCCGGCCTCTCTGTAAACTGTCTTTTTAGGAAAACTGAATTGCATTTACAGGAGATCTTCAATGTATTTAGACCTTGGTTTCCTTTATGTTTTTTATATGGTCACCAGTCTGACTTTCAGCTTGTGGCTTGAACTGAAAACAGGAAAGCCAGAAAGTGAGAAAGTTTCCAAAATATTACTTGCTCTTTGCAGTGTATTTATGAAAGTTTCAAAGAAATATCAAGATCTCCCACATCGGCATTGCTGGAGCACTGAGAATTAAGTCTTTTCTCCTACAGTTAGAATCATAGAATCACCAGGTTGGAAGAGACCCATCGGATCATCGAGTCCAACCATTCCTGTCAAACGCTAAACCGTGTCCCTCAGGACCTCATCCACCTGTGCCTTAAACACCTTCAGGGAAGGTGAATCAACCACCTCCCTGGGCAGCCTATTCCAATGCCCAATGACCCTTTCCGTGAAAAACTTCCTCCTAATCTCTAGCCTAAATCTCCTCTGGCAGAGCTTGATGCCATTCCCTCTTATCCTGTCCCCTGTCCCTTGGGAGAAGAGCCCAGCTCCCTCCTCTCTACAACCTCCTTTCAGGTAGTTGTAGAGAGTAAACTCAATCTCCCACCCCTTCACCCCCTAAAAAGCAATATGCTACAATTATGAAGTCAGAGAACAGTGTGATCCTGGATGCTGTTAGAAATAAATGTTTTGGAAGTGCAAGAACTTCTCCCTATTTGCCAGGCAGAGAAGCAGGAAAGCAACAAGGTTTTGGAGTGTCTGCAGAGGTTTGGTGCAGGGAGATGGAAGTGCCACGGTTGGCCTCGATGATCTGATAGGTCTCTTCCAACCTGGTTGTTCTATGATTCTATGACTTACCCACGGAGGGGGTAGAGTCACCTTCCCTGGAGGTGTTTAAGGGACTGGTGGACAAGGTGCTGAGGGACAGGGTTTGATGTTTGATAGGAATGGTTGGACTCGATGATCCGGTGCGTCTCTTCCAACCTGGTTGTTCTGCGATTCTATGATTCTCCAGCAGCCTTTGGCTAAATAGCTCAAGCTCAGACAAATATCTCGGACACTGACTGAAGATTTCCCCTGTGCTCTGTGACCATGTGGCATCACATCCCACAGGGGTGGCTCAGCACTAGCTTTGTAGTGAGGCAGCAACAGGGAACCCAGAGAGATAAGATTGCAGCACCAGGAAATGAGTTTGCCTAACGAGGACAAAGCATTTCGCTGCCAGGATTGGGAACAGAGATAAATCGCTTTCTCTGGTTTGAAACAAAAGGCTTTCACGCCTTCCAGATTAACTACTGTGGAGGAAAATACAACCAAAAGGGACAGAGTCTGGGAGAGTTTTAGAACCTCTCCTGCCAGGCTGTGACAAGCTGCTGTTTCATTAATCTTTTTGCTTGTGTACTAGTGATAAAATCAAAGCCACACATTCATTTTTTTTTGGTCCAATTTCATTTTCTAGTCCGTTTTCAAATCCCATGATCTCTAGGAATGGTTGGACTCTATGATCCAGTAGGTCTCTTCCAACCTAGTGATTCTCTGATTCTTTAGCTAAGTATCTCTGCCTGTTGGGAGAAGTATTTTGAGTCAGGGGATGGTGTATATGTCAGTGGCTTTTTTACGGAGACATTTTATGGTCTAAATAATGCTGGCAGATACTCTTTTCTTCCACCACAAAGAGAACATATAATTTATTCTTGTCTCATTACATTAAAAGAGATACTGCACAAAAGGAAAAAAAAGCCACCAAAAAAGGATACGAAGATAAAATCCTTTCAAGCCAAAAGAATCCCAACTCTTTGACTTGCTTGTGTGTGTGTGTGGGGAAACTCAGCTCCTAGATTATTTTGATAAACTTTGTTACAATCAGTTTCACACAAACCTCAGCCATTTATTTAATCTTAACCAGCTTGCAGAAATGTCATCCAGCAGGAGCACAGAGGGTTTTTTTTTTTTCATTTTCAATAACAGCGTTTGTTTATTTTTTTCTTCTTCTATTTGGTTTCCCTCTGTAGATTTAGAAGGGTTTTGTCCCCAGCAGTATTTGGCTGCCTGCAAGGGTAGGAGCATCTGCAGTGGGAGGCTGCTGAGGGGCAGGCAAGGGGAGTAGATGGAGCCCACGTCCCACCCCAGTGATGCTCCCTGGCTCCTCACATGCCAAAGTGGCTCCGGAGACCTCATTGCTCTCTATAACTACCTGAAAGGAGGTTGTAGAGAGGAGGGAGCTGGGCTCTTCTCCCAAGGGACAGGGGACAGGAAAAGAGGGAATGGCCTCAAGCTCCAGCAGGGGAGGGTCAGGCTGGACATTAGGAAGAAATTTTTCATGGAAAGGGTGATTGGGCAGTGGCAGAGGCTGCCCGGGGAGGTGTTTGATTCACCTTCCCTGGAGGGGTTTAAGGGACAGGTGGATGAGGTGCTGAGGGACATGGGTTAGTGTTTGATAGGAATGGTTGGACTCGATGATCCGCTGAGTCTCTTCCAATCTGGTCGTTCTAGGATTCTAAGTAGAAAGGAGTCATAACATAGCATTGGTCCATCCCAACAATGTTTCTGTGCAGTTTTCTCTGAGGGCAGGAGCGGATCTACTGCTCACACCTCTTCCCAGTCTGCTGCCCAGTCTGTCTTCTAGTGACAGGGGCTGCAGCCACACGATGCTGCTGTGTGAATCCAGTACTGGAACTTCTCTCATGGGGGCATGGGAAGGGTTGCAGGGCTCAGCCACTGGCACTGCCGTTGGCCATTGTAACAGCTGGGGAACAAACCCCCTCTTCTCGCCTTTCTGCTCAATGCAGCAGTGGGATGCCACATGACAGGTGACGCCCCTAACCCTCCCCTTCCATCTCTTCCCTCTCAGGTAAGATCCTGTTCCGGAGGAGCCATGTCCGAGACGTAGCTGTGAAGAGGCTGAAGCCCATTGATGAGTACTGCAGGGTAAGAGCTCCGGAGAAGGCATCTACGTGGGGCCTCACCACAGACACCAGTGCTGGGCTTTCCCTGCCTGATACGGCCCAGAGCTTCATCTGTGTTAACTTCATCATAAGGAAACACGATTCTTCCCAAAACCCACTATGCACAAGGACAGTGCCGGTTAGCACAGCACTGGGGATGGACCAGCAGCTTCCAGGAGGGCTTCCTGATGAGTGAAAGCCTGGAAATTTATTACAGGAAAGCATGGCTGTGTTGGGGAGAAGGTTAAGTCACCTAATCTTTCCTTTCTAGCTAGGATTTGATGATAATTAATCCTCTGATAGTAGATTAGAAGTCGTTTCTAAGCAAGACGTTTACCCACTTTTTTGTAGAGATATCGAGCGCGTCAGTCAGTGCATAATTTAAGCCCCAGACTTCCTCTCTTATTTCCCGTGGGGTTTTCTTTCCATTTTTAGAAAGCCAGAGGAGCAGGTGGAGGGGAAAAAAAACACATTCCCAAGAAGTTCTCCAGCCAGACATTTGCTCATCCAAAATTGGGAGCAGATCGCCGAAGCGCCTGAGGCTTGCGGGAGGTTGGGGGCAGTGAAACCCCCATGCCATCTGTGCCCCCCAGGCGAGGAAGCTGCAGTTAAAGTCTTATCTCATGAAGTCACGCTTTCTCATGCAACAATTAAGGCTCTGTCTTCCTGCCGAGGGGCAGTGGACCAGCAACTCTCTTTAAAATATGCAGGGTCTTCACTGTGTCCCCAGCCACCCTCCTTCAGACAGGAACTGCCTGCGACAGGAGCGGCGAGGCTGATGTCAGGGTTCACCCAGCAGATGCGTGGTGGGGAACACACTGACTTAAGCTGGAGGGGCTGCTGCTTCTCTGGGACCCCATTGTCTGCGCCCCAGACAGACCCAACCTGACCCCGTCGGGCCTGCCTGTGGCGGCTGAGCGATGTGTTGTGGCTTCAGCCACAGTCGTTGACACCGCGGGGTTGTGATTGCTGACCTCCTCCTCTCTGCTTTTATTCCTCTCCTGGAGAAATCTGCCTCAATTCACTCTCATTCAGATAATACGTAGAAGATTTGCTGCTGCCGAGCTTGGAGACGTGGCTGGATGCTTCCCCAAAGCCAAGCAGGGACAGGACTTCAACTCTGGGGCTTAGCAGAAGGTTAAGATTCAGAAATGCTTCCTTGCCACCTTCACTCAAGGTTGCCACTTACAAGTGGCAACGTGACCTTCATTAACCTTACGATAATCTTTCCATCCCAATATAAAGTTAACCTGGAATGACAGAAAGATGTGAGTGAGGAATGGAAAATGAAGTCATGAGTCTGAACCAGAGTATCATAGAATCACCAGGTTGGAAGAGACCCATTGGATCATCGAGTCCAACCATTCCTATCAAACACTAAACCATGTCCCTCAGCACCTCATCTACCTGTGCCTTAAACACCTCCAGGGAAGGTGAATCAAACACCTCCCTGGGCAGCCTATTCCAATGCCCAGTGACCCTTTCCATGAAAAACTTCCTCCTAATCTCTAGCCTAAATCTCCCCTTGTGGAGCTTGAGGCCATTCCCTCTTGTCCTGTCCCCTGTCACATGGGAGAAGAGCTCAGTTCCCTCCTCTCTACAACCTCCTTTCAGGTAGTTGTAGAGAGTAATGAGGTCTCCCCTCAGCCTCCTCTTCTCTAGGCTAAACCCCCCCAGCTCTCTCAGCCGCTCCTCATAGGGTCTGTTCTCCAGCCCCTTCACCAGCTTCGTGGCTCTTCTCTGGACTCTCTCCAGAGCTTCAACATCCTTCTTGTGCTGAGGGGCCCACAACTGAACACAGGATTCAAGGAGCGGCCTCACCAGTGCTGAGTCCAGAGGGAGAATAACCTCCCCGGACCTGCTGGTCACACCAGTAGCTTCACTTCACCAGCCTAAACCACATGAGGGTCTCTCTCCATTCAGCTGTAACCACAAAGGAGACCTGAGTGGTTGTCTTATGTCTGATGCTAACTTGTAGAAAGCTGAAGTGAAATGCAATGACTTGTCCCTTGGTGTAAGAAGGGAAAAATGACTTTTTTTGCTTACAAGGTAATATTACTCACTGCAGTTTCCTATTCTGTGGGCGCATGTGTGTTTTAGCCTGACTTGAGAGTGGAATCATGCTCACCTCTTTATAATAGTTTTCTGCACTTATTCCCCTCACCAGTGGATGTTTAGTCTCTTCAGAGAATTATATAGAGCTGTAGAATAAGAGCTTATTTTTCACAAGTTCAGTCCTGCTTCTATAAAAAAAAGCGCAGAGCTTATGTCTCAACACTAGTGCTAAAATGGGTAGGCAGACAACATGCTTGATTCTGAAAAATTTAGAGAATTATACTGGAATGATGTGGGTGAAGGTGGTAGTGAAAATTTGACGTGGGATAATTTAATGAATAAATGAGACAATAGACCTTTGTCCAATGGAATCTGGGAGCGAGCAGAGGAGTGAGGTAGGTTCAGATGCGAAGTCTCTGATGATTTTTTTAGCCAGATGAAGGCTCTCCATCCATATCACCTGCTGTGGAAAGACAAAGCACAAATGGGCCCTGGCAAATGAGTGGTGGAACTATTGGCCCATTTGTTGTTTTGGTTTTCACAGCTAAAAAAAAAAAAAACCACAGTTTGGTTTCACAGTCTCTGACAGAAGGTGGTGATTTGCATGGCTGAGAAGCAGGTTTGACTTCAGCCGTTGGGCTGTGTTGTGGTTCCTGTGCCTTGGCGCAGGAGCAGGGTCTGGCTGAGAGTTTCTGGGGAGACTTCACAGTAATGGGAGGTCTGCAAAATGTTCTGTATCAGAGGCGTGAGCCCCTCTGCCCCCTGCAGCGCAGGCCTCCTGACCCCTCACGCCTGTGCAATCCTTTATTGCATTGGACCAGCTTCAGGAAAGCCCATTACAGAGATAATTAGGCCAGTGTTTTCGCTAAGACCACAAAGCGCTTTGAAGATGCAATGAAAAACAGAGGAGTGGGACACACGGGGGAAGATTTCCAGGCCTCTAGTTTAGTGTTTGATAGGAACGGTTGGACTCAATGATCCGATGGGTCTCTTCCAACCTGGTTGTTCTATGATTCTATGACTTTTCTCATCTGTAAGCATAATAGTAGAGAGTCTGAATGTCTTTACTGGTAACCTGATTGAATCACCGAACGATATTTTGCCAGAAAATTGGTATCTCTGGGAGATTTTCCCCTGAACTGTTGGCTTGGAATTGCTTTAGAGGGGTTTAGGGCCATCTGGGCTCATTGAACCTGGCTTTCTTGATTTGTTTAGGAGCTTTTGCTAGCGTGAAAGAGCAACTTCTTAGCCTTGCCCTGCCAGGGGCATTTTATTTATTAAGCTTTTGATCTCCTAAACACACCTCTGGTGTATGATTGCCCGCTATATACTCTCCTGTCAGCAAGAAGGACCTCTCGGATCAGTGGTTCACAAAACCATCACTCTCTCCTTACACAGACCTCTGGGAAGGTTCAGACCAGCGTTTGCAGATTTGAATCTCTCTGTGTCTTGGTCTTAATTAAGGGGAACGTCTTTGTGCAGGGGAGCTCTGAAGATGTGAAGACTCATTGTCGTAAACATTGAATGGTTGGATTCGATGATCCGGTGGATCTCTTCCAACCTGGTGATTCTATGATTCATATGAATCTGTCCTAGACCTTCACGGTGTGCTGACTGGTGGTGTATTTGAGTAGAAACTTATGAGCTTTCCCATAGTGTGGCTTGAGTACCCGAATCTATGACACCTAATTAGAAATTATATGAGCAAGTCACATCAGTGCCAGGAAATATTGGTCATTCTTTTTTTAATATTCACAATTTGAAAGACCATACATCCAAAATATAATTGCTTCCCTCCTGGTCTCTCAGTCCTGCCTCTGTTCCAAGATTTTTAATTCTTAAACCTGTCAAGACAGATACACAGATGTTTGTCTCTATCCATTGTACAACTAAGCTAGTGCTGATTGAATACGCAACAATAATTCATCCTGTTCAAGAATGAAAGAGTTTAACTGAAAAACTTCAGAACTTCATCTGTAATTTTTAAGTCTACTCTTCAGAATTCTGCTGCATTTAGATCAGCTGCAGTAATAAGTGTTAATTATTTGTGACACTTCTCTCAGCCCCTGGAATAGAGCCTCACTTTCCATTGCCTTATGGTCTTTCCACGCCAGTGGCCCAGAACTACGTCCCAGTTTCTTCCAGAACTCTGCACCCTCTTTTTTCCTTCTCCCCGCACTATTTTATTTATTCCTACATCTACCTCCCTTCTCTGGTGTGAGTCACTACTTCATCCACCTCTGTGTGACTGTCAGTGTTTGCCATCCAACCACCACGATTCAGTGTTTTGGGTTCAAGCTTGAAGTTACTTGAAGCTTTCAACAAAACAGAAACTAAAAGTGCTTTCATGCAGGTGAAAAAAATTTTTTTTTTTCCTCTGTAAGGAAAAAATTCTTCATAGAAAGGGTCATTAGGCACTGGCAGAGGCTGCCCAGGGAGGGGATTGACTCACCTTCCCTGGAGGGGTTTAAGGTGCAAGTGGATGAGGTGCTGAGGGACATGGTTTAGAGATTGGTGGGAATGGTTGGACTCGATGATCCGATGGGTCTCTTCCAACCTGGTTGTTCTATGATTCTAAGAAATTATTCACTCTGTGAGAGTGTCTGAAACCCGTAAAGCAGAGAGACAGACATTGTTACAGGCTGAAATAACACATATCTCCAAAGGAGCATGTGAGGTCTGAGCAGCGCGTCCGCCTTCGCATGCAGAGCAAGGAAACATGATATTACTCATAACAGTGATTGTGCAAGGCTGCATTCTGTTCGCTGGCACTTTTTATCTCTCACCTTTCCTGTGCAAGTTCCTTAGTCTTTCTGGGTGCTTTCTATTTGTAGCTGTGTGCACTTACCTCTGATTTCACGTGCTAAGAATAATGTCACTTCCTTCTTTTTGTTCAGTCTTGTTGGACTTCGCTTGCTCCAGGGTGGATATTGTGTGTTTGCTGGAGAGACCTTTGTTTCTCCAAGCAGCGTTGTTGCTCCCTGCTGCTGTCCAGAATCAATAGACCAATCCTTCCTGGTTTTAAACCCTCATTTGCACTTTCCTACCTGTTCTTAGTGGTTCTTACCACTTCTTTGGGTTGTGTTCCTTAACAAAAACAAGTCAAAACTGACTGACAGCAGATGTTACACCTGAGCTCCCTGAAAAACATGCAATGGCAAGTTACCACTGGGTGGATTTCATTCCACCTCAGTGCACGAGGTTGAAAATTAAAGCACTCTGGGACGTGATTCAGAAGCAGGAGATCCAGCCCTGCCCCAGGGCTGCTGTGTCCATGGGGTGGGAAAGTGGCTGGCTGGGTGCGGCAACAGCTTCGGCTAATTTTCATCCAGTGTCTGCGAAAGCTTGGAGTCACCGAGGTGTTTTCCTCTTATCCCGCTTTGACCCAGTGGCACCGCAATACTCCTGGAAATTTCCAGACAGGTCATCAGGGATTCAGGGGGCTCAGACTTCCTAAAGCGACCTGTGAGGTAGAAACACAAACCTCCAATCTCCAGACTGGTTCTCCGTGCTTCTCCAGCATTGAAAACCCACTCTGTGCTCCAGCTCGGTATCACAGAATCATAGAACAACCAGGTTGGAAGACACCCAGCGGATCATCGAGTCCAACCGTTGACACCTGTACCCTGGTATTTGGGCAGGACCAACACCTGTAGGGACCCGTAGGGAGGCGCCATCTCTTTGCAAAGGTGTCTGATGTCCAGGACCTCCTGACATAGGTGTTTGTGTTTCTCTAATAATTATATGCATCATGTACAGTGCTTGCTGTTGCGCCATTGACTGCATAAGATCAAGAAATCTCAAAAGAGATTTCAAAACACACTCTGGTTATTGAATAGCTGAGCGTCAGAACCTTTCTGCAGATTGGGTAAGTGTTATTGCTCAGCATTGTCTATCATAGAATCATAGAACCCGTTACTCTCTCCAACTACCTGAAAGGAGGTTGTGGAGAGGAGGGAGCTGGGCTCTTCTCCCAAGGGACAGGGGACAGCACAAGAGGGAATGGCCTCAAGCTCCACCAGGGGAGATTTAGACTAGAGATTAGGAGGAGGTTTTACACGGAAAGGGTGATTGGGCATTGGAATAGGCTGCCCAGGGAGGTGGTTGATTCATCTTCCCTGGAGGGGTTGAAGGCATGGGTGGATGAGGTGCTGAGGGACATGGTTTAGTGTTTGATAGGAATGATTGGACTCGATGATCCGGTGCGTCTCTTCCAACCTGATGATTCTATGATTCTGTGATCTAATACTGGAGACCTGCAGTTTCAGAGCAAGATTGTTTCCTTTTTCAGCTGTTTTCCTTCACATCCCCAAGCAGGAATGGTCTTGGAAACAAAACTGACCACTTCCAAAGCTTGGTAAAAACAGCCGTGAGGGTAGCCTCTGCCCTATCCTGTCCTGCTTTCACACTTTGTCTGAGCTGTTTGGCCTGTCTGACCAAGATCAATCAGGTGTCTCGTGGGTTAGTATAACCAGTTCACTCTAATACACCTTCATTTAGCTCTGGTGCAGTTTTTCATTTGGTTTTCAAGATTGTTTGTCCTACTTTTAACTAGTAAAAGAGCCAGACGGTCTCATTTTGTCAAACAAGTTTACAACACCTCTAAGAAGCTTGGTCTATATTTAACTTGTGGCCTCTTTTCAATGTAACCTAGTGCAGGAGGAGGTCAATTCCAGTCTCTTTTCCTCTCCTGCTACGTGTTTTTTGAGGCAATCTCAGAGCTGTGTCGCTTGATCTGCTGTTCTGGGCTGGGGATGTCTCTTTGGGTAGCATCAAGCTTTAGAATCTGAACAGCTAATTCATAGACTTATAGAACAACCAGGTTGGAAGAGACCTGGTTGTTCTATGAGTTCTGAATCATTGTTCTGGATCATTGAGTCCAACCATTCCTATCAAACACTAACCCATGTCCCTCAGCACCTCATCCGCCCATCTCTTAAACCCCTCCAGGGAAGGTGAATCAACCACCTCCCTGGGCAGCCTGTTCCAATGCCCAATGACCCTTTCTGGGAAAAACTTTCTCCTAATCTCCAGCCTAAACCTCCCCTGGTGGAGCTTGAGGCCATTCCCTCTAGTCCTGTCCCTTGGGAGAAGAACCCAGCTCCCTCCTCTCCACAACCTCCTTTCAGGTAGTTATAGAGAGCAATGAGGTCTCCCCTCAGCCTCCTCTTCTCCAGGATAAACACCCCCAGCTCTCTCAGCTCCTCCTCTTCTTCTCCAGCCCCTTCCCCAGCTTCGTTGCTCTTCTCTGGACTCGCTCCAGAGCCTCAACATCCTTCTTGTGCTGAGGGGCCCACAACTGAACACAGGATTCGAGGAGCGGTCTCACCAGTGCCGAGTCCAGAGGGAGAAGAACCTCCCTGGCCCTGCTGGTCACACCATTTCTGATCCAAAACAAGATGTCATTGGCCTTCTTGGCCACCTGGGCACACTGCTGGCTCATATTCAGTTGCTGTCAACCAACACCCCCAGGTCCCTCTCCTCCTGGCAGCTTTCTAGCCAGACTTCTCCCAGTCTGTAGCACATGCACTTTCCTTTCTTCTCATGTAAGTATCCAGCCGTGATGCTTTCTCTTTGTATTCCTTCTGCCTACCAGGATCATTGTCTCCTAGGTGTTTGAGCACATGTTTTGAACTCGACTTTGCTAAGTGCTTCTCCCTCCTTGTTTCGTTTTGCAGGCGCTGGTTCGGCTTCCTCCTCACATTTCCCAGTGTGATGAAGTCTTCAGGTTCTTTGAGGCTCGCCCCGAAGACCTTAACCCTCCAAAAGAGTAAGTGCTGTGATGCATTTCCAGTGCTCCTCGGTTCATTTTGATTAGCTGAAAGGAAAAAGCTGTTTAATTTTATTACTGCTGTAGGTGTGGGAGTGGATTTTGTAGCATTCACACGCTACCTAGAGAATGTCTTGTAATTACATCGAATCCACACAGTGTGTGTGTGTGTAGGTCAGAGGAGTCGAGTAACCCTCAGACACAATTTTCAGTCATTCTCCTCCCAGCTTTGCATTGTTCCTTGCTGATGGTTCTAATGAAGGAACCTCCCCTGACTTGTGGGTTTTACCTGATAATTATCACCAGGGAGTCATTTAGTTCCCAAAAGCATTGGCTGAGGAGCAGGGGGGAAATCCTGCCAGTAAGCATTTGGCTCATAACTGCCAGCTGCTTCTTTAAATGTACTCCTGCCCAGAGATACTTAATTATCTGAAAGGAGCAAGATTGTGGTCCAGATCCAAAATTGTCTCTGGAGAGTCTATTCTTTCGAAGCAGGAAGCCAAGAAAAGGCTGGGAAAAGAGTTCCCATTGAGCACAAACCAGAATCGTAGCCTTTACCTTGGAGCAGGCAGGCTGATTCATGCTGATGCAGTCAGAGTTCAGAGGACTAATTTATCCAGGGAAGGCGTTGGCAGGAGGGTATTTACGCGCAGCCGTGCCGCCTCACCTGATATTTCCTTTTCTCCGTCGCTCTGAACAGGATATGTTTTATTGTGTTCCACAAGGAGATTTTTACTTGGTCTCATTGTATTTTGTGCTGCTTTGTTGCAGAGTTTGAATCTTAATTGAAAGCTGTGTTACCGTAATTTGCTTTCTCCGGTGTTTGTGCAACCTGTTGGGTATGAAAGGGAGATAAAGCTTTTGGGGTTTGTGCACTGCAGTGCACACTAACACTGGGGTTCCCCAGGGCTCAGTGCTGGGTCCAACCCTGTTCAATGTCTTCATCAATGACCTGGATGAAGGCATCGAGGGCTCACTTAGCAAGTTTGCAGATGACACAAAGCTGTGTGGAAGTGTGGATCTGCTGGAGGGTAGGGAGGCTCTGCAAAGGGATCTAAACAGACTGGACCACTGGGCAGAGTCCAATGGGATGAGGTTTAACACGACCAAATGCCGGGTCCTGCACTTGGGGCACAACAACCCTATGCAGAGCTACAGACTGGGAGAAGTCTGGCTGGAAAGCTGCCAGGAGGAGAGGGACCTGGGGGTGTTGGTCGACAGTGACTGACCATGAGCCAGCAGTGTGCCCAGGTGGCCAAGAAGGCGAATGGCATCTTGGCTTGGATCAGAAATGGTGTGACCAGCAGGTCCAGGGAGGTGATTCTCCCTCTGCACTCAGCACTGGTGAGACTGCTCCTTGAATCCTGTGTTCAGTTGTGGGCCTCTCACCACAAGAAGGATGTTGAGGCTCTGGAGCGAGTCCAGAGAAGAGCAACGAAGCTGGTGAAGGGGCTGGAGAACAAGTCTTACGAGGAGAGACTGAGAGAGCTGGGGTTGTTTATCCTGGAGAAGAGGAGGCTGAGAGGAGACCTCATTACTCTCTACAACTACCTGAAAGGAGGTTGTGGAGAGGAGGGAGCTGGGCTCTTGTCCCAAGGGACAGGGCACAGGACAAGAGGGAATGGCCTCAAGCTCCACCAGGGGAGATTTAGGCTAGAGATTAGGAGAAAGTTTTTCCCGGAAAGGGTCATTGGGCATTGGAACAGGCTGCCCAGGGAGGTGGTTGATTCATCTTCCCCGGAGGTGTTTAAGGCACGGGTGGATGAGGTCTTGAGGGACATGGTTTAGTGTTTGTTAGGAATGGTTGGACTTGATGATCCGATGGGTCTCTTCCAACCTGGTTGTTCTATGATTCTGTGATTTAGTTAGTGGAAAGACTTGTGTTGGCTTCAGCTGTCGGTTCCCATGCTGGTGTAGGGGAAAGTCTGGCAGTTTAATTCCTCCAACTTTGTTTCTTACTTTTTGGAGTGTTTTTTCAATGGGGAAAAAAAAAGAGCAATTTTAAAATCAGAGCTCTGGAAAAAAAGAGCTGCTTTTCTTTTTTTTTTTTTTTTTCTCGCCAGTCTTGTTTTAGAAGGATGTCTGGGTGAATAAATACAGCTGCGTGTTCGTCGTGAAACATATTGCGAACTTGGAAACCATTGTAGCAGGATATGCCTACGCTCTGAGACCTGCTGACCTGGTTTCCATTTAGGCTCTGGAAGAAAGGTTTGCAAAGGTTGCTTGATCCCACAACTCTCCTCTGATGCAAGGAGACCTCCCTGTGTACCAGGCAGAAACAGAAAGAGTGAAGTCCCCAGCGTCACGGGAGAGTTTGCCTGGAAGATCTCAAGTGGAACTGGGGAGTCTGCTTTAAATGCTGCTGAACACCCCAGTCTGCTTTCTGTACTGACATAGAACCTCTGAGTAAAACAGAGTCAGGATAAGATCTCCTGTAAAGTAGGGATTGGGGATGATACAGACTGGGAGAAGTCTGGCTGGAAAGCTGCCTGGAGGAGAGGGACCTGGGGGTGTTGGTCGACAGCGACTGAACATGAGCCAGCAGTGTGCCCAGGTGGCCAAGAAGGCCAACGGCATCCTGGCTTGGATCAGAAATGGTGTGACCAGCAGGGCCAGGGAGGTTCTTCTCCCTCTGTACTTAGCACTGGTGAGGCTGCTCCTTGAATCCTGTGTTCAGTTGTGGGCCCCTCAGCACAAGAAGGATGTTGAGGCTCTGGAGCGAGTCCAGAGAAGAGCAACGAGGCTGGTGAAGAGGCTGGAGAACAGGCCTTATAAGGAACAGCTGAGAGAGCTGGGGGTGTTTATCCTGGAGAAGAGGAGGCTGAGGGGAGACCTCATTACTCTCTACAACTACCTGAAAGGAGGTTGCAGAGAGGAGGGAGCTGGTCTCTTCTCCCAAGGGACAGGGGACAGGACTAGAGGGAATGGCCCCAAGCTCCACCAGGGGAGATTTAGGCTAGAGATTAGGAGGAAGTTTTTCATGGAAAGGGTGATTGGGCATTGGAATAGGCTGCCCAGGGAGGTGGTTGATTCACCTTCCCTGGAGGTGTTTAAGGGATGGGTGGATGAGGTCCTGAGGGACATGGGTTAGTGTTTGATAGGAATGGTTGGACTTAATGATCCGATGGGTCTCCTCCAACCTGGTTGTTCTATGATTCCATGATAATGGCACAAGCCATTATGGTTTTCTTGCTATTTTCCCTCCTTGCAATCATTGCAGGCCTTTTTACCAACCTTCCCGTTCAACAGCCTTGCAGCAATTTTCAAGTTATCTATTCGCTTTCCCCCCACCCTAGAAAAACAAAAAAGACTAAATTTTCTCAGCCCAAGCCTTGAATCTTAGTCCAACCTAGTAATAAGTGTAATTTATTTCCCTGGAAAATGTAGAGCAATAACCTTATTAAATCTCACTTCGCTAATGTCTGCAAGACATTAATCTAGCTGAGTTTAAATAAATCGTACCTCGTCTTCTGTAAGCAAACAAATCTTAGGGAAGGTGTCTAAGGTTTCTGCTGGGAGCGCTTCACAAAAGATGTATTGTTGAAACTGAAGATTAGTCTCTACAAAAAGATGATGTAAAAGCCAACAGAAACATCTTAGTGTTTTTCTTCTGTGAACTGGGCTGGGGGGGAGGGAGGAGGTCTGGGGCTCACTGGACCACTGAGTAGGGTCCAGGGGAAGGACACCCCCAGGGCAATTCTCAGCCTCAGCAGTCATTGCAGGAAGGAGAACTATCAGTCAGAGAAAAACTCAGTTTATTCCCTCATTTTGATACTCTGCCAAGCCCCTCCAGAAACAATGAGTCAGTGGTGCTCAAACTCTAGGAACTCAGTCTTCCCTGAAGCTCATGGTCCATCATGGTGTTCAGTTGTGGGCCCCTCAGCACAAGAAGGATGTTCAGGCTCTGGAGCGAGTCCGGAGAAGAGCAATGAAACTGGTGAAGGGGCTGGAGAAGAAGAGGAGCATCTGAGAGAGCTGGGGGTGTTTATCCTGGAGAAGAGGAGGCTGAGAGGAGACCTCATTACTCTCTACAACTACCTGAAAGGAGGTTGTAGAGAGGAGGGAACTGGGCTCTTCTCCCAAGGGACAGGACAAGAGGGAATGGCCTCAAGCTCTGCCAGGGGAGGGTCAGGCTAGACATTAGGAAAAAAATTTTCCCAGAAAGGGTCAATGGGCACTGGCCTAGGTTGCCCAGAGAGGTAGTTGATTCACCTTCCCTGGAGGGGTTTAAGGGACGGGTGGATGAGTTGCTGAGGGACATGGTTTAGTGTTTGATAGGAATGGTTGGACTCGATGATCTGGTGGGTCTCTTCCAATCTAGTGATTCCATGACTCTATGATCTTTCGTGTCACTGGGGGTGGTTTGGGTGCAGCCTGGAGATGGCACCTAGACTACCTTTATTATTTTATGGTTTGGTTCAGCTGCTTTTTTAGTCCTTAGTGCAGAAGTGGTGATATACCAGCCTAGACATGGCATTAAATGGTCTGAGTTAAAGCAGAGCAAATACTACCAAGTGAGTGACTCGGCCACCACGGGATGGCTTGTGGAATCAGTGGTCCAGTGGGTCTCTTCCGACCTGGTTATTCTATGATTCTATGTCTTTCCTCTGTGATTTTGTAACCCCTGCTCAGTTTTTCTGCAGCAGCTCGGCCTCATCAGACAAAGCCTGACCTTGAGTTTACTAAACTAATTTGTAGGAGCGTAGCCTTAATCCCGTGGGCATTTGTGTTGTTGAACCCGGAGAGTCCATTGAGTTATTGCTCGTCAACAGAGAAGTGACTGAGCCGGAAAAGCATGGAAAGCTTAAACTTCAGCGGAAGAGTCACAAAGAAGTGTGGTTTACCTCCCATCTGGAATGTGCAGAGTTATCCATGCCTTTAATTGCTGAGCCGTGACTCGCAATGATGCATGTGCTGTAACTTGTGAATTACTGCAATAACTCAGCTGCGAAGCTGTGCCCTTCACTTCTGTTCCTGTTGTCCTGAAAGAAACCAACACTCCCTTGTAGTCCCTTAGGCGCTTTTACAAATGCCTTCCCGGCTTCTTCCTTATTACTCTTCATCTTGCTCTACCCTCACCTCCTTTCTGCTTCAGAGGACTGTCCTCTCCGGGTTGTGCCGTGTTTGGCTTGCAGGCTGCTCCCTGCAGAGTCATTTCCTACTGCTGCTGTGCTCCGATCGCCTGCAGAGCCGAGCCACACGCAATCCAGTTATAATAAAAGATGGGCTTTCCCCACACTGTGATAATCCAACCAATTTGTTCAGCTGGATTCGCAGCTCAGGTTTTCTGTTTCCTGCTTTGGTGATGCTCCAGGCTCTCGACTTGTGTGACAACAGGCAGGAGGGTATTCCATTCAGCCCCATTAAACCTCTTCTGTGTCCAGCAGCCTGCAGGCAAATAGCTGGAGAGATGTCACAAGAAATCAGAGCATCTGAATATTTGGCTGACAGTCTCCTCTGGCTCTGCTTCTGCCTGCAGAGCTCGTTCTGGGTCAGACAGCTCCCAGCAGCAGGTTTCCTTCATCCTGCATGAGAGAGACAGTAGGAGGATGCTAAATCATAGAATAACCTGGTTGGAAAAGACCCACAGGATCATCGAGTTCAACCAAATCCCTCCGTGGAATAGTCTGGAGGCTTTCTTGGACTTTTTCACATGGGGAAAGCTTGTCCTTGGCAAGGGAGGCGTCACGCTTCGGAGCACAGGTATACGAGGCAGGTTTGGAGCTCCAGTGCTGGTGTTCCCTGAGCAGCCACTTCTGCTGCTCTCACTGCTGATTAGCTGCAGAAAAAGCAAATTTCAGACCATCAAGGCTGGCACAGGAGGCAGTTTTCGACTGCCTGGGTTTGTAATACGTGGAAATCTAGTGTCTATAGGCAAGTGGCAGGGCTTGTGTCTTTTACAAGGTCCTGTAAGGACCAGATCCTGCATCACTGTGGGAAAACATACTGTAATTTTCAGTTTACCGTTATTTTGATAGGAATGGTTGGACTAGCAGATCCGATGGGTCCCTTCCAGCCTGGTTGTTCTGTGATTCTATGATTTTAAGTTAAAACACCCTGTCCCTGAAAACCATTCATTTACTGGATACTTCTGTTAATAATTATGATTACTGATAACTCAGCCAGAACTGGATTAATTTCAGACTTCTACTGGGGATTTAGATTCAAGGCTGAGGTCAGGCCAGGGCGCATAGTCAACAAACAAAATCTCAGAAACCATTTTTTTAATGACTCTTTTTTACTAGAAATAACAGAAATACCCAAAGAGCGGGATTAATCAATTAGACATTGCATATGGTCCACTGCTTTTAGAATTTTTTTTTTTGCAGTTAAGTTCAGGCCACTCATGCGAGAGTTTTCTTTTAATTTTTGTATTTAGACCCAGTCTAAAAAGCAGATGAAGAGCCAAGGATTCAATCCCCTGTGCAGAAATACGTGCAGGCTCCAATGAGATTTCTGTTTAAATCACCAGTAAGAATATAAACAACTGAATGTAAAGCAAGGTTCGGTATCTGAGATTCACAAAGGGATTTTCAAACGATATGCAAATCCAGGAAAACAAGGGAAATTATTCAGTATTATTATAGAAAATGGACTTCATACTGAGGGTGACTTTGCTGAAAAGCAGGAATGCGCTATTGTAGTCTGTAGCTATGAACTTTATTGATAATATCTCTGTTACATAAATTATTGCTGTTCCCTGATCTATTCTGATCTGCCCTGTAATAAAAAGGAGAAAAATGTCTATACTTATACTGATTTTTTTATTTTATGCAAATATATTTTATTTCATCCCCTGTATTTCTTCATTTAGACTAGAGATTAGAAGGAAGTTTTTCACAGAAAGGGTCATTGGGCATTGGAATAGGCTGCCCAGGGAGGTGGTTGAGTCACCTTCCCTGGAGGTGTTTAGGGAACGGGTGGACGAGGTGCTGAGCGACATGGTTTAGTGTTTGATGGGAACGGTTGGACTCGATCCGATGGATCTCTTCCAACCTGATGATTCTATGATTCAATGATTTATGTTTCTGTTATACTTCTGTTATATTTCATCCCTTTAGAATTGTGTTTCCCAGCTGAATCTCTCTGAGCAGAAACATTATGAGGAAAGCTGTCCTTTTTTTTTTTTTTTGTGGTTACTCTTTCTTACAGGACAGATAATTTTCACGTCGTTTCGGTATATGTGGTCAGCACTGTTTTATGACAATGGGTGTTACAGGCTGTATCTGGCAGTGGTATTATGACAGCTCAATGCATGCATTTCTTAGTAAAGATCATAGAATCACCGGGTTGGAAGAGACCCACCGGATCATCGAGTCCATCCCTTCCTATCAAACACTAAACAATGACCCTCAAGACCTCATCTACCCGTCCCTTAAACACCTCCAGGTGTCTTCATTCCACTGGAGAGAAGCAGAATGGAAATTAATTTCCTTAAGAAATGCCAAATCAGAAAAAAGACAGAAAGACTTTTTATGTGATTTATCAGCTGGGAAGTAAATTGTAAAACACAGGGTAGGAGAAGCTCGATGATCCGGTGGGTCTCTTCCAACCTGGTTATTCTATGATTCTAAGCTCTGAATAAAGATGGTGACAGGATAAGGCAGTTAAAACTCTCTGTTCAGAAGGGAAGAAAACAGGAATATTTTCAAAGATTGACTTAATCACCTTCACTTAGGTTTAGGTAGCTAAGGATGCAATAAACTGTTAGGGCTGAGTTTGCCATTGATGCTTGGCTGCTCGTTGATGTCAGTGGGAATTAGGTACCACAGCTCTTTGAGCGTCGGAGTTGGCTAGAGCACCTGTGATTAGTTTTCCAACTGCTCTAGGACTGTATTTATGTAGAAATATTTGGCCTCAGCCCCTAGATTTGTTGTGAAAATGGGGGTTTTTTCAGCTTCTAAATGGCAGAAGCGCTTTCCAGTTTTGTCCCTGTAGTGTGTGACTGTAATAGATATGCGGCCGAGAGGTCAGGGAGCTTTGTGCCCCGGGAACAGAGGAGGAAAATGTGGCTGATTCCTGGTTGTGCCCTCTCTGACCTGGAGAGCGGGAGCTCAGTCACAGCTTGGCTGTTGTCAGATGGAGCTCCAGATACTCGACAGCGAACGCTGCCTTTCATCTATGTGCATTATCATGATTTGGAGAAGGTCTCACTTGCAGATTTGTTATCTTAAATAAACTAAACTGATGTAGTGATGGAGGATTCTCTAGGAACAGGGATAAAAAGCGAAATAACAGATGCATTACTTGTCCTCTTCTTTAGTTTCGCCTGAGACTTTCCCTTTTGTTTTGCAACATGTAAATGACTTGGGCTTGAATATCAAATGGAGAATATTGAAATTTACTATTGGCTGCAGCATCAGTGGTGCCAGCAAATAATTCCTAAGAGATTTGAATCTTTTTGCTAATCATCCAGAAAATGAAAAAGAGAAATTATATGTAGATAAAGATCAAGCAATAAACCTCAGGGAAAACAGAAAGCACATTAAACGAAATACGTTCAGCAACCACATAAAAAAGATGACGGAGAATGGCAGCTGGAATAGCGTTTACTATACAGCAAGAGCTTTTATTCCTTGCCTTGAATATAACATTTGGATTTGCTTCCTCTTTGTTGATCTGACTGTGAGAGATCACAGGGAGAGGAGCAAAGAGACTTCAATGCACTGACGCTTGGCACAAGTGTCCGAACGTACAGAAATAGCTTTTCCCTGGTTTGGTTATGAGAGTACTGCAGGGTTTAAAAGTGGCATCTCGTCCCAGGATGGATTAAGAATAACCAGTCTTATCGGAAATCCATCGGAGAGGGACTGAGATCAGAGCCTTACTGACGCTCTGCTGCTTCAGCAGTGGCCTCGGACCCTCCCTTACAGAGGCCAAACACAAGGGTAGGGTCAGTGCTACTAAAACTTTACTGCTTGTGAGCACAAAGTCATATTTTTTTTTTTTCCTTTGTAGAAGAGCTGGGGCTGAGGAGGTGTTTTGAAAATCAGAGCTGTTGCCTCTGGAGAAACTAAGTGCCAGGCCTGTTGGCTCGAGGGCCTTTTTCCTGTCCAGGAATTTATGTTCATATCCTAAAGGAACAATCCCTGCTGGTCATTTGCCAGTGCCTATTTTGTAGATTAGAAAGTAATAGTTTGCTCAATGTTTAACTTAACCCATGCAATTCCTTCCTCCTGGAGAAGATAGGTTTAATGGTTAATGCAGGGAATTGGGAAATCTGCTCCTTGCTGTCTCATTGATTTATTCTGAGCTGCGAAAAAGACCTCTCGCATCTCCTGGCTGCATCTGCAGCATGATTGCAGGTGTACGGTCTCCAGGTTTGCCAAGAGGATTTGGTTCTGGTAAAGAAACCCCATTCCTTCCATAAAATAATTATAGAAATGACCGGTTAGAAAAATAATTTATTTTTAAAATCATCAGTCAGTATTGGAAGAAACATTACATCTGAAATCTGTCAGGAAAACTTGTTCTCCTGGTATTTCTCTATGCAAAAGTTGGAGAGCTAGGAGAGCAATTCTTTCTGTCAGCCAGCAAAACTTGGTCTAATGAGGCAGGATTCAAGCAGAACCGAGTTAACTGGATTCATAGAATCATAGAAAAAACAGGTTGGAAGAGACCCACTGGATCATTGAGTCTAACCATTCCCATCAAACGCTAACCCATGTCCCTCAGCACTTCGTCCACCCGTCCCTTAAACCCCTCCAGGGAAGGTGACTCAACCCCCTCCTTGGGCAGCCTCTGTCAGTGCCCAATGACCCTTTCTGGGAAATTTTTTTTCCTAATGTCCAGCCTAAACCTCCCCTGGAGGAGCTTGAGGCCATTCCCTCTTGTCCTGTCCCTTGGGAGAAGAGCCCAGCTCCCTCCTCTCCACAACCTCTTTTCAGGTAGTTATAGAGAGCAATGAGGTCTCCTCTCAGCCTCCTCTTCTCCAGGCTAAACACCCCCAGCTCTCTCAGACATTCCTCATAAGGCCTATTCCTCATCCAGTTCAGAGGTTATCAAGCTTGTTGTGAAGGATTTGGAGCATCTATCGTCCGTGAGCCATCTCTTCTAAAAATGTTTGGCTCAGTTCCACAGGATCTTTTGAAAGTCTCTGTTTAAAAAATGGTGATGCTTGGTTTGACGACCCAGAATGGGGGCAGCCATAGGGTTGAATTGCCTGTGCTGATAAACACACAAGAGATCTTTAAATCCAAACAGAAATATCTGTTCCTGCTGTGCTTTGTGGATAAGCCAGGAACTGATGAGAGGAAGAGGGATGGGAATTTCCTCTTCTTGTCTAGATGTCTTGTTCTGGTGAGTCTTTGCTAGCAGGTTAGTTGCAGGCAATGTGTTATCTGTCACCGGTGACTCGTGACCTGCCAGCAGGAGACGGGCTGGAGTTTTCTTTTCACTAACATGGCAGAGCTGAATATAGCCTGTCTTGTCCTCTGAGTGTCACATCTCTGGAAAACAAGAATAACCAGCATGTGTTACAAATATAATTATACCAGGGAGAAGAATCCAGCTTGTCATTGCTATGAATGTATTTAATATGGCCACGCTATTGTTTAATGAAGATCTTTTTCCACTCTGAAGAGGAGGGCACTAGGGACAGACGTGTTCAATGGGATGTTTGCTGCCAGGGTGATAAATTATTCCTCAGCAGTGCCTGGAGTCAGATGGGACTTTTAGGTGCTCTGCACTTCCTGTTGTTCATCACTCTGTAATTTTGACATTGCTTATCTGGACAGTCCCTTTATTTTTCATAGAATCACAGAACAACCAGGTTGGAAGGGACCCATCGGATCATCTAGTCCAACCATTCCTATCAAACAATAAACCAAGTCCCTCAAGACCTCATCCACTCGTCCCTTAAACACCTCCAGGGAAGGTGAATCAACCACCTCCCTGGGCAACCTATTCCAAAGCCCAGTGACCCTTTCCGTGAAAAACTTCCTCCTAATCTCCAGCCTAAATCTCCCCTGGTGAAGCTTGAGACCATTCCCTCTTGTCCTGTCCCCCGTGCTACAAGGAAAGGCTTTACTTAAAAATGTGTTTTAATGCTGTTCACTACAGGCCAAGTGTAGCTAACATCTCACATTCATTTAAGATGGAACATTAAAGGTAGAAAAAAATTTTCATGGAAAGGGTCATAGGGCACTGGAACAGGCTGCCCAGGAAGGGGGTTGAGTCACCTTCCCTGGAGGGGTTTAAGGTACAGGTGGACAAGGTGCTGAGGGACATGGTTTAGTGTTTGATAGGAATGGTTGGACTCGATGATCCGGTGGGTCTCTTCCAACCTGGTTGTTCTATGATTCTATGATTTCAGTCTAAACACTGGGAAGCAGAGGTGATGCTCCTCGGTGAACAAGACTTTGAGCTCGGAGAGTCTCTGGTGCCACCCTTAGCATCCAGCACTTACCACAGAAGAGAGAGGAGGAAGCATTGGCAATCAGAGAGTACTGAGAAACAGGCGAAGTGAGTCAGGTCCCTCTGGAGAGCCACCGCCTTCTGCTTTGAGTTAGGAGCAGAGCTGGGCTTCCTTACTGGCTTGGCTGGGTTATCTTCCTACTTCACTTCTTCCTCCATCCTTGCCTGCTAGAAGGTGTTGCAGCTGTACAAAGCCCAGTACCCTGGATCTGGACACTACTGTACTAGCACCTGCCTTTCCAAGGGATTTTCAGCATTTGTGACCGACTCACACTCTGTTTTCCTACATGGCTAAAAGGTTCATGTATCGCTTGTTGATTCTGGACTCGAGGGTTTCATTCATTCCAGAGCTGCTGGCTGGAAATCTGGTGTTACCTGAGCAACCCAAGTGGAGGAAACTCAGGATTTAACCATCCCGTTGAGGAGTTGGAGACATCCAGCATCTCCGGCAGATCCACTGTCTCAGCTTTAAATTAAGAGGTAGCAGAAGTTAAATAGAGTTAAGAGAAGGGGAAGAAGAATATGGTTGGACTTGATGATCTGGTGGGTCTCTTCTAACGTGGTGATTCTATGATTCTATAACAGAGCATTAGACAATTATTGATTCTATAACAGTGCATTGACAATTATTACTGGCTTCCCAGGGAGGGGGTTGAGTCACCTTCCCTGGAGGTGTTTAAGGGACGGGTGGACGAGATCCTGAGGGACAAGGGTTAGTGTTTGATGGGTATGGTTGGACTTGATGATCCAGTGGGTCTCTTCCAACCTGGTGATTCTGTGATTCACCTCTTCACCCCTTGCCACCAAAGGATCAGTGCTGGGAATCCATTTCATTACATACATAGAGCTTGATGTTTGTGGCCACACAGTTTTGCATTGAGATCCCAAGTGCTCTTTCTGTTTAAAATCTTGCTTGTAGCAAGCCTGGAAAGGAAAAAAAAAAAAACCGTTTGCAGCAACAGGGATGCGTCTCCTGGAGTGCCGCACGCATCCGAGATGATCTGGTTTGCTCTGTCCATCTGTCTTTTGAGGAACGAAGTGCCTTCTTTAAGTCTTGGGATGTATAAAAATCCCCAGACCTCAAGTGATTCTGAGTAGAGGAGACACAATGATCTATTGGTAGATTCATTTCCACCCTTTCCATCTTCTTGACTGCTCTGCAGCTGACTGACTTTCATGCGCCATTCCCAAAAACACAAGCGCAGGATCAAATAACGACATGTTTTGACTCCAAACTCTGGAGTGACTTATCATGTTATCAAAGCTTTTGATTTAATTGAAATTTCACAGATAACCCTAGACCTGCTTTTAAGTGCAGACTCGAGCGCCAGTGGGAATTCAATTAAAGCACCAGCGCTCCCAGCCCCCACCACTTTAATGCTTGCGTTTCGGTTGGGAGTTCACAGAAGGGATTTGCTACTGCTTATCTCTGGCTAGAGCTGTCTGCCTGGCTTCAAAGATACCTCATGTCTTTGGGTCACTTTTTTTTTTTTCCACAGTTTGATTGGAACGACCCTGCTGGCAGTAATGGACTATTTGGGCTTTATGCAGATGTAAGGATTGCAAAATCTCAGCCACGAAGCTGGTGAAGGGGCTGGAGAACAGGCCCTATGAGGAGCGGCTGAGAGAGCTGGGGGTGTTTAGCCTAGAGAAGAGGAGGCTGAGAGGAGACCTCTTTACTCTCTACAACTACCTGAAAGGATGTTGTAGAGAGGAGGGAGCTGGCCTCTTCTCCCAAGGGACAGGGGACAGGACAAGAGGGAATGGCCTCAAGCTCCACCAGAGGAGATTTAGGCTAGACATTAGGAGGAAGTTTTTCACGGAAAGGGTCATTGGGCATTGGAATAGGCTGCCCAGGGAGGTGGTTGATTCACCTTCCCTGGAGGTGTTTAAGGTGTGGGCGGGTGAGGTCTTGAGGGCCTTGGTTAAGTGTTTGATAGGAATGGTTGGACTGGATGATCTGATGGGTCTCTTCCAACCTGGTTGTTCTATGATTCTATGAAAATTTGTTGTGTTAAAGCAGAATTCATTCCCTGTTTCCACTCACATCTCTTCAAACCATTGCTCAGGGAAGATGTTCATTTAAAAAAGACCCTGGATACATTCAGAATAGAGGACTGGCTGTGGCTTTGCACTGCTTTAACCTAATCTAATAAATGCTGGTTATTTGCTGGATTCTTGCAAGTCGTATGTGCTTCCCCAGCTCTGAGGAGTTTTAACAGCCACTCCAGTACTGCTGACTGCAGTGCACTGAGGTGAACCTCAGAACACTGTATATGTCTGATTCCATTTGCTTTCAATTACAGTCGTGTGGGTTTGAAAAAAATCGGAGCAGTTCAGGCTTATTTGGGAACCACCGCAAAAAATCACTAGTAACCTGAGATACCTCGTGCTTGAAAACCTAAAGGGGAAAATGTTGAATGTCAGAAGGCAAAAATTGTCTTTTTTTTGTTTTGTGAGAAGAGACCTATTGCGATAAGTGTGAGGTTAGGACGGCAGGGGCACCATATCTAACAGATAAGGCTTTTCCTTTCCCATCCAAGTGTGCAGGGAATGAAGTGTGAACGACTCATACCAGAGACAGCAATCAGCACAGGCTTGAAGCTGACCCTGGTTCCCTAATGGATTAGCTATGTTACCATCTTTGCTGCTCCCTGTTGGATAGATCTCACTCCTTTTTTTCTCGTGTTTAAAACATTCTCTGACCTGCGAGGGGAGCTGTGAGTTCCTGAGGATGTCGAGATCCATAGAATCATAGATAAACCAGGTTGGAAGAGACCCACCGGCTCATCGAGTCCAACCGTTCCTATCAAACACTAAGATTATATTAATCTTATTTCCAACAAAATGCAGTGGAAATGTTGGTTATCCTCTACATCTGGCTAAAAAAAGGAGCATTGTTTTAATGAAAATGTCACCAGAAATGGTGCCTGTTCCAGTGTCCAATGACCCTTTCTGTGAAAAACTTTTTCCTAATGTCCAGCCTGAACCTCCCCTGGTGGATCTTGAGGCCATTCCCTCTCATCCTGTCAATTGGGAGAAGAGGCCAGCTCCCTCCTCTCCACAACCTCCTTTTCATCTTACCAGTGTTCTACATTTCTTCCTGTGGAATGGGACATTTTAGCAATGCAGCTCTCGAATTTGGGGAAGTATGTGGGTAACAAAACTGAGCACTCTCCTTTCTGTGGTCCCAGTAAGGTTCCACATTTTGCTCGTAATCTCTGTAGTTCCTGCAGCCGGTAACCTGGATGCTGAACATGAGCCAACAGTGTGCCCAGGTGGCAAAGAAGACCAAGGGCATCCTGGCTTGGATCAGAAACGGTGTGACCAGCAGGTCCAGGGAGGTTATTCTCCCTCTGGACTCTGCACTGGTGAGACCACTCCTTGAATCCTGTGTTCAGTTGTGGGCCCCTCAGCACAAGAAGGATGTTGAGGCTCTGGAGCAAGTCCCGAGAAGAGCAACAAGGCTGGGGAAGGGGCTGGAGAACAGGCCTTATGAGGAGCGTCTGAGAGAGCTGGGGGTGTTTATCCTGGAGAAGAGGAGACTGAGGGGAGACCTCATTGTTCTCTGCAACTCCCTGAAAGGAGGTTATAGAGAGGAGGGAACTGGGCTCTTCACCCAAGGGACAGGGGACAGGACAAGAGGGAATGGCCTCAAGCTCCACCAGGGGAGGTTTAGGCTAGAGATTAGGGGGAAGTTTTTCTCTGAAAGGGTGATTGGGCATTGGAATAGGCTGCCCAGGGAGGTGGTTGATTCCCCTTCCCTGGAGGTGTTTAAGGGAAGGGTAGATGAAGTCATGACGGGCATGGTTTAGTGTTTGATAGGAATGGTTGGACTCGATGATCCGGTGGGTCTCTTCCAACCTGGTGATTCTATGATTCTATGATTCTATCTTGCTGGGTCTGAATGACTTCCTTCATAGAATCATAGAATCACCAGATTGAAAGAGACCCGCCAGATCACTGAGTCCAACCATTCCTATCAAACACTAAACCTCCATATCTTTATAGTGAAGCCAGGGGCTTCTGGAGAAAGCTGCAGGAGTCGTTCACATCCCTTTAAACAGCTTTAAGCTCTTCCAGGTCAGTGGAAAAGCATCGTATTGTTTGCCAGGTTGTCTCAATGCACAAAGCAGGGCTCTGTTGGACACGATCGGACAATGTTCATGATTCATCTGTGTCATCCCCTAGGGGGAGGATGAACCCCCTGCAGCTGAATCGCACAGTCCACACCAGCTAATGAGATGCTCTTCTTGCCAGGTCTGACAAATAAGCTTCTGTTAATCTTTATCATTGTTATTTTCATGCTCAACTGTGTGTTTGGGAGGGATGCTGAGGGCTGGCAGGGCGCCCCACACTACCTAGTGAGCGGATTCTGAAGGTGAGCTGGGACTTGAAGAAGACGCAGACATTTGTCAGACGAGGAGAAAACCTCGAATCCCTGCAATAAAGGACTGTGTTGGCGTGAGTGGTTGCAAGAAGTGGTAGTTCTGCAGAGGGAGGGAGATAAAAAGAGGCTTTCAGTCAGGAGAGAGGGTTCCTGCCTTTTCCAGATGTAGCATTTGCATTTGGTGAAGGAGAACTGCCAAAGGGCCAGGCTGATGAAGGATGCTTTGTGGTGCTTCCAGCCTATGAAAAATGCAGAACTCTGAAAGTTAGATGCTTTTACATTATTAAGCAAGGGATGAAATAGGCATCGTAAGAGGAGTCCCTTTCCCTTTCTCTTCTTATGGAAGGCCAGTCCCCAGTGCATTATAGAATTACTGCCTTTTTTTGTCTGCTTTCTCTTAAGGCTTTTATTAAAATGCACTCTTGCCTCCATCATTCAGCGTCCTCATAAATCAGAAAATTTTGTCCATGCAGATTTCAGACAAATGTTTTACATATAATTCTTTTGTTGACACACTTATAAACTCCTGAGCCCTGAGTTTACTTGCCTAATAAGTCTTCATCCTTACAAGGATAAATGATGCTTGTGAGAAAAGTTTGAATTAATATCTGAAAACAGATAATGTTACTTTCTGCCATGATTTTATCTATCCTAATATATGCTGAGAACATCTCCAATCTTATCTCCATTTTAGATAAGTTCACTTCAAATATACTCACATGCCAGGGAGCTCTATGAGAAGAATAAAACTATCAGTTTAAGAGAGCGTTGGTCCAAAATAGGACATTTAACAGTTTGGGGCTCTGATGTTCCTTTTGCAAGTTTCCTGAAGACTTTTTCTTTATCATATTTGCTTCTTCTTTTAAGGCTTTATTTTTGTTACATCAAAGCAAATTCCAAATTTTGAATGAAGCTGCAGAGACACGTGTCAAAAACATTTCGCCTCCAGAGTAATGCAGCTAGATAATAGAATCACAGAATCATAGAATCACCAGGTTGGAAGAGACCCATCGGATCATTGAGTCCAACCATTCCTATCAAACACTAAACCATGTCCCTCAGCACCTCGTCTACCTGTGCCTTAAACACCTCCAGGGAAGGTGAATCAACCACCTCCCTGGGCAGCCTATTCCAATGCCCAATGACCCTTTCCGTGAAAAACTTCCTTCTAATCTCCAGCCTAAATCTCCCCTGGTGGAGCTTGAGGCCATTCCCTCTTGTCCTGTCCCCTGTCCCTTGGGAGAAGAGCCCAGCTCCCTCCTCTCTACAACCTCCTTTCAGGTAGTTGTAGAGAGCAATGAGGTCTCCTCTCAGCCTCCTCTTCTCTAACCACAGTCAGGAAAAGCGAGTCTGGGGCCATAATAAAAAGAAGGAACAGCAAACCCTGTGCCACATGTATTATTCTTGGGGCAAGGGTCTACCTTTACCTGTGTTAGTAGCCCTGATAACTAATCCTCAGCAATATGGGAAAACATGCTCTTCTGTCCCATTAATGGAGATGTTTAAGGCACAGGTAGATGAGGTGCTGAGGGACATGGTTTAGTGTTTGATAGGAATGGTTGGACTCGATGACCCGGTGGGACTCTTCCAACCTGGTGATTCTATGATTCTATGATTAAAGGCAACTTCTTTTGGAAGTGACAGAAACCTAATATGGCAGAAATAAAATAATCGAGGTCTTGTGCTGTTTAATAACCTGTAATTTTTGCCGAAGTTGTCTCTGCGGCCTACCAAGCAGAAATCCATCATCTCTGGCCTGGAGTTACTGGGTAATTAATCTTCCATGGAAGGAGAAGGCAGGCTGGGTTTTTGCTTTGCCGGCACGGAGGGCTAGAAGCTAACCCACAGCACTGCTGAACCTTTTCTCTCTCCCCTACTTCTTCATTTTCCCATGACCTTAAGAAAAAAAAAAAAAGGCACACTTCATAGGTCTTTTTTTTTTTTTTTCCCCTAAATCGCACTTTATGGAACACAGTTTTAATACTGTACGGTGCGTGTTTAATGATGTCCATATGGGTTTGTGGGTAGAGGAATTAAATACATAACGTTTCACGATGACATAACACGGAAATGCAACTCCCGCCGTGCTGGTGTGTAGGCTGTAAAGGGTTATTAATAAAAATGAAGGTTTTAAATAGAAAACAAGCTTAGCAGCACCGTTTTGGCCTCAGGCCCATCTCTGAGTGATGGAAAAAAAAAAAAAAACAGAGGCTGGAATATATGGTCTTTCCTCAATACATGAAAATAAATATATTTTACCACCCTTCCCTGCTAAATGTTTCAGCGAGAAAGCTGCTGACCTGATGCATGGCATCTCTCTACAATCGGAGCCCGAGCTCAGGGAGGCCTGGAGGGGAGGTTTCAGCAGGGTGCAGAACACATCAAACAAATACTGAGGGGGGGATTGATGCCTCGGATTATTGAAACAGGGTAAGGCGGCGATGTTTTGGTTGGCAAAACCTTTCAACAGTTGGACATTGCTGTTTGAGAAGAGCAAACCGCTCTGTTTGTGGGTGAGCCAGGAAAATAGCAACTCACCCAGTTTGGGGGAATGACCTCAAGGAAATCCCATCCCCTCGTGTAACCAGAGTTGCTGCATCAGTAAGCCAAGGAAATTACATAATGTGCCTATTAGTGTTATAGGCAAACAAAAGCAAGTTTACTCTTCTATATTCAGCCTTGTCGTATCTGCAGTTGCCCCAAACCTTTTAAGGCTTCAGAATAAATGATAGAGCAGTAGATCACGTGCTGAATCACCCTCTGAAGATGCTGTGTCTGAGACATCTCTTATTGATTTGATAGGAACGGTTGGACTTGCACCAATAGAGTCTCCTCATAGCGATGTTTCTCTTCTTATGTCATTATTTTTGATAGGATTGGTTGGACTCAATGATCCCGTGGGTCTCTTCCAACCTGGTTATTCTACGATTCGATGATTCTATGATTTACTGCAAGTTGTTAGTGACAGTTAACTGCACAGGCAGCATCAGGACAAATTGAACGTGACCCTTGTCTGGGCTGGTTCTTTACCCAGTGTTTTTGGCGGAGTGTGAGATGGTCCCAGAGCAAAACACAGAGATCTAAACGCACCCAAACTAACTCCAGAGCCTGTGGCTTGGGATTTTCCATGTTGCAAACAAAGCTAAATAACTCGGGGTTATAGTCAGTGCTCGGTGGCTTCTTTCCACCCACCAGATACTTCGGCAGAGGAGAACTCAGACCGTTGTATGGAATTGCAATTCATGCTGAATACGCAGCATCACATTTTTTTCCCCACCTGACCAGAGCCAACGCGGTGAATGTGGGAACGTGGGACAAAACACTCCTCCTGCACGCCTGGTCCTGTGCTGCTGTGTTCACTCTTCAGCCTCCTGGCTCCAAAACAAGATTCTCCTCTGAAAATGGGTTAGAGAAACTGCTCCCTGCTCATGTTCTGCTGGAGAGATGGCTGAGCTCTGTTGTACAAGGGATGCTTCTGCCCCCTGCCCCTATACTTTGGGTCACCTCAGGCACATCTAAAGCTTTTGGAAAAAAATATTATGTCTGGTTTTCCAAATTTCTCTGTGCTGGCAGCTATCAGTTGTTTGCCTTCTGAAACTGATCTGTTCAAAAATAGGTATTATGTCCCTTTAAATAGCACAAACCACATGGGAATGGGATTATTTTTGTCCCAAGCTGCCTATAATCTATCTTTTTTCTTTTTTTTTTAGTGAAACCAGAATATTCCCAGGGATTGTTCCTAATAATAATACTGAATCACATGGTGGTAGTAATGGCGACAGTAGTGCATTGCCCTTCTGTAGAGGTACCTCACATAGACCTCGAGGTACAGCCCCAACACGAACACTCTCTAGTCTTGTCTGGGAGATACAGGTTTTATTTTAGAGCTAGGGAAGGAAAAGTATGAAAGTAGCTTTAAAATGTCATCAGATCAGACTCCTGGAACTGGAACCACAAGGTCTGAATTTTAGCTTCATACTATGCCTCTCGCGTACTTTATGTTATTTGCCTTTGCTTTATGAGGAATGGCTGAGAGAGCTGCGGGTGTGTAGCCTGGAGAAGAGGAGGCTGAAGAGAGACCTTATTGCTCTCTCCAACTACCTGAAAGGAGGTTGTGGAGAGGAGGGCGATGGCCTCTTCTCCCAAGTGACAGGGAACAGGATGAGAGGGAATGGCCTCAAACTCCGCCAGGGGAGATTTAGGCTGAACATTAGGGAAAAAAAGCAGAGCTTTCCTGGTCCAAGGCACCTTCCCAAGTGGATGGAATAGGGTTGTGTCAAAAGTGCATTGTCCTACCTACAGGCTTTGTTCTCTCCCAGCCTGCCCCATCCTGTGCTTCCATCCCTAACTCCTGAGCCTGTTGAGTTGTGAGCTAACACGAGCACATCTGCCTTGGACAGACCTTTAGCTGCCTGACCTCTCCCTCCGGAGCTACTAAGACATTCCATTGGTGTGTGCTCCGTTAACGGCCCCATCCTGGCTCTTGCTTCAACACATCTTTCGCTCCCGCTGGACCCTTCGCTATTCTGTACCTTCTCTCTAGAAATGTGTGGTCTTCCTTGCAATTCACACGGTGCAACAATCTGCCTGGAGAGCCCCTTCGCTGCCGCCACTGAAGACAGACCTTGTCCTTTGCGAAGCTGATCCTGCTTGCGCTCGTGCCAGTGGGTGAGGGAATGTGCCCTTGCATGTAGCTTTTGTTCTCAGTGCACAACCCACCTCCCGGAGCAGCAGAGAAACACAAACAGCCTTCTCTTGCTGCTTAACAAGCAAAGCTTCCCAGCCAGTTCTTTTAACAACGAGGGCATCTTCGCATCCTGAGCCTCATGTAAGTAAATCTGTCATCGCACTTCAGCCTTTCTTTTATATGGCTTTATGCAGCAGCTCGTCTTAAACTTACAAAAAACATTTTCTGGGAAACAACGTGTGGGAGGTGGGCAACTCCTTCCATGTGTTGCCAGCTAATCTGGAATGCTCTCCTTTATCATAGCAAATGAGGCAGGTTTCTCAAAAACAGCATCTCGTGCTGTTCTTTTATCTCTTTCTTTTTTGCATTAAGTCTGGTGATGAGGTTCTGCCCTGGATGCGTTTTACAGCACAAAACGCGGAGCCAGGACTCCTGCCTTCTGTCTTGAACACTGGATGCTCATGGCTATACTTATATCTATAAATCCCACTTGTGCAGTATCTTTGTGAACTGGAAGGGGCTCTAGAGATGCAAAATGTTTAGCCATAAATGTTATTAAATATAGAGCAAGAAAAAAAATAGTCACAACATATACAAGACACCAGGAAACTGGAATTGCTTTCAACTCTTCTTCACCCTGGAAAGAACTTTTACATCCCACCAGTGTCCCACTGTCCAAAAGTGCTTTGCACAAAGGAAAGCTCAAGCTTTTGTAGATCCTTTGGACAAAATGGTTTGCGCCCCCTGTGATCTGTCGTCATTTCACATCTTTTCTCTTCTCTTGAGCTGTCAGCACCACCCCCCTCCAACCTGGTAGGTGGCACAGGAGATATCGCATCATCCCTGTGGAGGAAAACTAGCACAAAAGTATCTTGGAATCTTAGAATCATAGAATAACAACCAGGTTGGAAGAGACCCATCGGATCATCAAGTCCAACCATCTTGCACGGGTCTCTCTCTCTGCAGCAGGGCTCATCTCCCCTTTCATGGAAATTAACTATCGAAATCTTTTTGTCCTTCCCTCTTTCTCAATTTTACTGTGTGCTCTGGGGTGAAGTTTGGTTGTGCTGCATTTCATTCTCCCTGCCAAGACCTTCTTTCTAGCCTTGGTTTTTACTAAGTCTAATCAGACGCAGTGGAAGGCTGTCACATCCCATAGCTCGGGATGGGCTTTGGGAGCCGTTAATCTTTTTTTTTTTTTTCTTATTTTCCAAGGATAACGGCACATTCATGTGTGTGTGTGTTGTATATATGTCTTGGGCTTACAGAAAAACTTCGGGATCTTATTCTGGTGGGTCATGCTGGCAGGTACCCAAGCCCCATAAATCTGGTCACTGTGCTTTTCCAAATGTTTATTGTGCTGTTTAAGCTTTTATGGGCTCTTGTGTGTATTACATATGGTCTGAATAAATGTAACGCGGTATTACTGTGCTTAGATGAGATGCATAAGAGCCTCCAAGGGGATCATTAGAGCTGGGGCAGCTGTTGCCGACATTTGGAGATGAATTTCTTGGTTCAGCTTTCCAGGCTTGGTGGCTTCAGCCCCGTTCTCGTTGGTTTTTAAATGCCACTTGATCTGAGGTCGCGGGGATGGAAATAAGGAGTAAAGAGTTGCAATTCCTTGGATTCGGTCCAGGATTCTAGCAGCAAATCTCCTCTTTCTGAAACTCTTAGCAGAAAGGGACAGATTTTGCATGCGTTTGCTGTATTTCCTTTGTGCTGCTGCTCTGAGAAGGAGACCTCTTCTTCGGGAGAAGCCTTTAAGGAATCAGTGGATGCACAGCAGGTCGTGTTCACCTGTATTGCTCTAAGTGAGGAACAACCTACACACCTGAGTTAAGAGCCAAGGCTGCATTGCTCCATCAGAGAAATGGCAGAGAATACTCCCTGCTTCTCTGAGCCTACAGCACCTCTTTGATCCTGGTGATCAAATGTGAGTCAGCCAGACCGAACCAGCCAGGCTCCAGCCAGTGGGAGCAGAGGCAGGAGGAGGCAAATCTGGGACTTGTGTTTGAGGCATGTGGTGGTGAGAAAGCAGCACCCAGCCCAGACAACCTCTCCCTCTCATGCTGGTTGTAGCCCTGACAGCACGTGGGGAGCGTGGATAACACTAGGAGAGTGCCATGGACCTGCCACTTCATAGAATCATAGAAGCATAGAACAACCAGGTTAGAAGAGACCCATCGGATCATCGAGTCCAACCATTCCTATCAAACACTAAACCAAGTCCCTCAAGACCTCATCTACCCGCACCTTAAACCCCTCCAGGGAAGGGGAATCAACCACCTCCCTGGGCAGCCTGTTCCAGTGACCAATGACCCTTTCCGTGAAAAACTTCCTCCTAATCTCTAGCCTAAATCTCCCCTGGTGGAGCTTGAGGCCATTCCCTCTTGTCCTGTCCCCTGTCCCTTGGGAGAAGAGCCCAGCTCCCTCCTCTCTACAACCTCCTTTCAGGTAGTTGAAGAGAGCAATGAGGTCTCCCCTCAGCCTCCTCTTCTCCAGGAAGCAAGGGAAGGAAAGAGAGTGTCTGTTGGACTTGACCGAACCCTTTGAACAATTTTTCTCCAGATAGAGCTTTTTCCTATGACCTCTAAAAGATGAATTCATTCGGTGCAAGGTCATTTAGAGAAGAAATCCCTTCTGCTGCACTATCCTCTCTTTGACCTTGAGGCTGTAAATAACTCTTGGGTCAAACAAAGAATGATAAATGTAAACAATGGGTAGGTCTAACACTCTGGCTGTGATGGGCTACAGCTTGCATGATAGCGACAGCTTCACTTCACCGTGGCTAGTTAAATTGGGGAAATAGTAAAAAGAATTAGTAGGAAAATAATAATTGTGGCACGGTGGCTCCTCAGCAGGCTGTTCCCATTAAAAACTGCATTGCTACTTCCACCTCCCCATGCAGCTGCTCCCCAAAACCTGCAGGTGAGCCCTGAGCCTGCTTTTTATGGAAGGGAAAAAAAAAATAATGGTGATGGTGAGTAGAGACTGTGGTGAATATACCTGAATCTGAGGTGGAGTCGGGGTATGGGATTACATCAGCACATGGGCTTTTCTCCCAAGTGACAGGGGACAGGACGAGAGGGAATGGCCTCAAGCTCCACCAGGGGAGATTCAGGCTGGACATTAGGAAAAAATTTTTCACAGAAAGGGTCATTGGGCAGTGGCAGAGGCTGCCCAGGGAGGTGGTTGAGTCACCTTCCCTGGACAGGTGGACAAGGTGTTGAGGGACATGGTTTAGTGTTTGATAGGAATGGTTGGACTTGATGATCCAGTGGGTCTCTTCCAACCTGGTTGTTCTATGATTCTATGATTTTGCCACTGGTGGTGATATTTGAAAATAGTTTTTAGGGAGACCCATTTATTTGGATTGACAGTTCCCAGGTTTGTAAAGTCAGTATTTTTCAAACTAGAGAGCAAGTTCTGAAGTCCTGGAGTGTCGTAACCAGGTAATGAACCACTATCTGAAGGTGTTTAAGTGTGTTGCTAATGGGAAATGCTGCCCAGGGTTTCTTTGCTTCAGTCCTGAGGGATGTGACAGCACACAAAACTGGGGCTCACCTTCAACAAATTCAGTATTTCAATAATATATTGAATAATATTGAATAATATTGAATAATAAATCCAGTATCTGGGACTTCACCTATCTGTAAAAGCAAGAGAATAGGCTAAATTCATCCAACTTCCCTGAAAATCATGGGCTTTACTGGAAACCACTTGGCTATTTGGCATCCTCAGGGCCTAGATATTCTGGCAGGGGATATGCCTAATGTGTGGAAAGTACCATTATTCTCATATGGTTTGTTGGCAGCTCTAGTGCTGCTAAGTAGGGACTATACTTAGGTCTCAAGCATGTCTGAAATAGGGGAATAGGTGGCACAGAGAGGGCTTTTTAGCTGGAATAACCCACTGGTTTCTCTCTCCCTGTCTCCCCATCAAACACCCTCAGTGTGTGATGCTGAAACCTGAAGCGAGGAGGGACATGCTGCCCTTTCAACCACGATTCCCATCAGCCTTGTGGGAAGGGGAGAGAGAAGAGGAGGCTGAAAGGAGACCTCATTGCTCTCTACAACTACCTGAAAGGAGGTTGTAGAGAGGAGGGAGCTGGGCTCTTCTCCCAAGGGACAGGGGCCAGGACGAGAGGGAATGGCCTCAAGCTCCACCAGGGGAGGTTTAGGCTAGAGATTAGGAGGAAGTTTTTCATGGAAAGGGTCATTGGGCATTGGAATAGGCTGCCCAGGGAGGTAGTTGATTCACCTTCCCTGGAGGGGTTTAAGGGACGGGTGGACGAGGTCCTTATGGACATGGTTTAGTGTTTGATAGGAATGATTGGACCTGATGATCCGATGGGTCTCTTCCAACCTGGTGATTCTATGATTCTATGATTCTAAGGCTGGAGTGAGGGCAGAGGGGCTGAATGCAAGCATGCAGCATGTTCCCTTAAGCTGTTTCCATTTTTCTCATGCTACTTAAAGTCATACATTCTTTCATCATCAGATGAAGAGGTTCATCCCCAGCCAGTTGTTTCTGCCTGCTTTTTCCTTCTCCCCTCCAGCTGCTGGTGCGAGAAGGAATGGAAATGTTAATTTGCTGCTCTGCAGCATGGAGAGGATGAGAGGGAGCATAAGGGATCCACTTAGCAGGGGGATGCGCTTGGAGAGGAGCCCTCGAAGTGGAGAGAAGCTGTTTTTGCCAGCAGAGTCCTCCTGTGTCAAGCGCGGGCGGCTCTGGGGCTCCCACCCCTTCCCCTCTCTGGCTGGATGTTGAATGAGCTGTTTGTGCAGCCCTGCACCACGTAGGGGACAAACCCTCTGGCAGAAGGGTGGGGAAAAGGAACAAATAAAGGATTTTTTGTGGGGATGGTTTCTTTGTTCGCAAGCAGCCTGCTGCGGGCTTGTGGTCAGAAGGCAAACCAAACCACTGGAGCTGCTCTTAGGCTTTTCCACTGAAAGGGCTTTGAGAGCAGGTCCCACCGCAGGCATCAGGGGCCAGTTAGGAAGAGGGTGAGAGGGGTGACCTGCTCCCACGAGCCTTCTTTGTCTTCACACCCCAGGGTTTCTGCCTCCCCAGCACGCGGGAGCCAGGAGGAAGGTGGGAAATAGTGTTTGATAGGAATGGTTGGACTCGATGATCCGATGGGTCTCTTCCAACCTGGTGATTCCATGATTCTATGAACAGGGTGACAAGAAAGGAGGTTGTAGAGACGAGGGATCTGGCCTCTTCTCCCAAGTGACAGGGGGCAGGACAAGAGGGAATGGCCTCAAGCTCCACCAGGGGAGATTTAGGCTGGACATCAGGAGGAAGTTTTTCACAGAAAGGGTCTTTGGGCATTGGAACAGGCTGCCCAGGGAAGTGGTTGATTTACCTTCCCTGGAGGTGTTCAAGGCACGGGTAGAAAACGTCCTTATGGACATGGTTTAGTGTTTGATAGAAATAGTTGGACTTGATGATCCGGTGGGTCTCTTCCAACCTGGTGATTCTGTGATATGATTCTATGAAGAACAAGCTTCCTGCAGCAGAGCTGGGTGTGAGGGCCAGTTCTTATCATGAATGGACAGCCCTGACGGGGGCAGCTGGAGAGGAGCCCATCCCGCGTTCCCAAGCCTCCTACCCTGCTCATTCTGCAGCTCACCTGCAGCACAGGAGCCTCTGGCATGCAGCACTGCCAGCTTTACCTGCAGGTACCCCAGCATTTCAGAAAGACAAGCGTTCATAGCTTGGCAGCATCGAGGAAAATGACATCCAAGCCACGTGAGAGAGAAGCAGGTTAGCACCAGGCTGCCTGTGGAGTGGCTCCCATTGCTGCGGGTGTTGTGTTGGAAAGCCAAGCTGTGCCCATGGGGGAGCTTAGCAGGCTTTATGTGCTACAGTGGGTGACTTCGCCTCCTGACTAGGCTCCATCCACCAGGCATTGGCCAGGTTACTGCTCACAGCTCTCCTGGGCAGGACCGCACTCTCCCCCTCTCTCCAAGGCTAACCTTATCCTTATTCATGTCTCCAGAGTGATGTGGAAGGAGATAGGAATGTAAGCACAAGTCCCTTCTACCTCCTTGCCTGAGGGGCAGGTTATGTGGGAGCTGGAAAGCAAACTGGAAGTTTGAGAAGCTTGAAGTTCCCACTGAAAGCAGAGCAGTCCCTGTGTCTCACCATCCAGTGTTGCTAGTCCAGGGATGGATTTCATTCTAAAAGAGAAGTGCTGTGCTGCAGGTGGGGCGCGTGGCAACACCCTCAGAGTGAGAGTGGCAGTGACTGGTCCTCCTTAGGGTGATGGAGGGTGGCACTGCCTGCACGCCACTGCTCCCCAAGCCTGTGGAGCTTTCCACTGAACCTCCCTGGCTGAAGATGGCTCTTGAGTCTGAGATCTCTAATGTTTACTGAACTAATACCACTTGAATACACACAGCAGTGTGCCCAGGTGGCCAAGAAGGCAAATGGCATCCTGGCTTGGATCAGAAATGGTGTGACCAGCAGGGCCAGGGAGGTGATTCTCCCTCTGGACTCAGCACTGGTGAGGCTGCTCCTTGAATCCTGTGTTCAGTTGTGGACCCCTCAGCACAAGAAGGATGTTGAGGCTCTGGAGTGAGTCCAGAGAAGAGCAACGAAGCTGGTGAAGGGGCTGGAGTACAGGCCCTATGAGGAGCGTCTGAGAGAGCTGGGGTTGTTTGTCCTGGAGAAGAGGAGGCTGAGAGGAGACCTCATTACTCTCTACAACTACCTGAGGGAGCTGGGCTCTTCTCTCAAGTGCCAGGGGACAGGACGAGAGGGAATGGCCTCAAGCTCCGCCAGGGGAGATTTAAGCTAGAGATTGGGAGGAAGTTTTTCACACAGAGGATGATTGGGCATTGGAATAGGCTGCCCAGGGAGGTGGTTGATTCACCTTTGCTGGAGGTGTTTAAAGTGCGGGTGGACAAGGTGCTAAGGGACATGGTTTAGTGTTTGATGGGAATGGTTGGACTCGATGATCCGATGGGTCCCTTCCAACCTGGTTGTTCTATGATTCTATGAATGCAAATGCTGTGATACCAGGAATGATTTGGTTCATGCTGCTGGGTCCTCCCTCGATGAGCACCTTGTCTTCTATTTCCTTCTTTTTATTATTCTTTGTTTCCAGCTGCTGTTCTTTCAGTGATGATGCAACCCAGTTGGTGTCCCTGCAGGTTCAGTGTAGGGACACCCATGGACACCACTTATCAACCTGAGGTGTGGGTGGGACAAGGCGTCTCCTCCGGAACAGTGTCAGGAGAAGGCTGATCCAGTGGGTCTCTTCCAACCTGGAGGTTCTATGATTCTATGATCTCTTAAGTACTGCAGCAGGGAGGACTTTTGAGGAGGGCAGTGTGAATTTCAAGGGGATGAAGGCTGTGTTCTTGGAGACCAGATTGCAGGGAATGGAGAACACCCTCTATGTTGGGTGGAGGACTCGCCAGCAGGGTGTGCACAGCCTCCTTTCTCAGCCTTCCACAAGCTCTTTCAGTGTGTCATGTCTTTTGTCCTTGCAGACCAGGTTGAAACTGCAGTGAAATCATAGAATCACCAGGTTGGAAAAGACCCACCAGATCATCGAGTCCAACCATTCCCACCAATCTCTAAACCATGTCCCTCAGCACCTCATCCATCCGTCCCTTAAACACCTCCAGGGAAGGTGAATCAACCACCTCCCTGGGCAGCCTGTTCTGGCGCAGTGACACTTTCTGTTAAATTTTTTTTTCCTTATGTCCAGCCTAAACCTCCCCTGGTGGAGCTGGAGGCCATTCCCTCTCCTCCTGTCCCCTGTCCCTTGGGAGAAGAGCCCAGCTCCCTCCTCTCCACAACCTCCTTTCAGGTAGTTGGAGAGAGCAATGAGGTCTCCCCTCAGCCTCCTCTTCTCCAGGCTAAACACCCCCAGCTCTCTCAGCTGCTCCTCTTGTTCTCCAGCCCCTTCCCCAGCTTCATTGCTTCTCTGGACTCACTCCAGAACCTCAACATCCTTCTTGCAGTGAAGGGTAAGGGGAATAATATTCCCCTTGATGCAGGGAATAATATTTTGTTCCTGTGTGCATGGCTATATATGTGTAGATGTGTACAATCTTCCACCACAGCTGCAGGTCACCATCCCAATGTCTAACTTTCTATTCAAAAATAGAAATATTTAGAATAGTGGTGCTCACACATCACAAGCAACCTGCAAATCAGCGTGGTTAAAAAATCAAGACATACACCTGGTTGTTCTGTGATTCTGTGATTCTATGAACTTAAGATTTTTAAGTCTAGCGCAAGGTGGGTTTTGCACAACTGTCCTACCCTTTTGCAAAGCCAGGTTTGCTGCACAGCCTTTTGCAGCCTGTGTAAATAATTCCACTTGTAGAATCATAGAATCGCCAGGTTGGAAAAGACCCATCGGATCATCGAGTCCAAGCATTCCCATCGCTTGATGACAATGATTTGGGCGAGTGAAGGCTCCATGTGCAGGCAGATACTGCCACATCGTGGGGAAATGATTCTTTACATGCATTTACTGTCCAGCAAAAAGCACAAGCTGAGCTGGAAAAAGAAATGCTTCTGCTTTGTGCAGTTGTTAAACACAGTGATGTGTGCATTCTGCTCTCTCTGGGGATGTGCCCTGCCTCACCCCCTTGCCATACTTGTCGGGTGAAGCTGACTTTCTCTTGGCTCTGCTATCTCAGAGAGCAGGAATTCCTCTGGATAGCATTGGGGATACTCTGACATGTTGCTCTGAACAGACACAAGATAAGTTTTCCACCTGGCTTCTTATTAGGTGTTACAGCCCTATCTTTTTATGTCAGTGTTATGATAGCAATTTTTTTTTTTTGTATTTATTAGTGTTGCATCTAAGTCTTGACAAGGGAATGGGAAAGATCATAGAATCATAGAATCACCAGGTTGGAAGAGACCCATCGGATCATCGAGTCCAACCATTCCCATCAAACACTAAACCATGTCCCTCAGCACCTCATCTACCTGTCCCTTAAATGCAGACTTGCTGTCTTGGACTTTAATACTAAGAACTCCAGAACCACACCTGGATCAGACATTTGTAAGCATGTGGAAGAGATTGAAAAGTATGTAATTATGGTTGAGAGACCTGAGGGTGTTTATCCTGGAGAAGAGGAGGCTGAGAGGAGACCTCATTGCTCTCTACAACTACCTGAAAGGAGGTTGTGGAGAGGAGGGAGCTGGGCTCTTCTCCCAAGGGACAGAGGACAGGACGATGGGGGATGGCCTCCAGCTCCACCAGCAGAGGTTCAGGCTGGACATCAGGAAAAATTTTTTTCCCAGAAAGGGTCATTGGTCCCTGGTAGATGCTGCCTAGGGAGGGGGTTGATTCACCTTCCCTGGAGGGGTTTAAGGGACAGGTGGACAAGGTGCTGAGGGACATGGTTTAGTGTTTGATAGGAATGGTTGGACTCGATGATCCGGTGGGTCTCTTCCAACCTGGTTGTTCTATGATTCTATGATTCTAATTGTCTCTTTAATACTCGGTACTGGGCTGAATCATCTCCCGAGGCCTAGGAAGTGGTGCTGATCACCAGACTCTCCTTGCTCCCACTCCACTAAGCCAGAGAACTGACTTGGAAAGAGAAACCTTTCTCATCCCCATCTTTGGCTATTCTGGGGCACTCGGCAGGGCTTCAGTGGGGAAGGTGTTGCTGGCTTTTTTGTGTTTTTGGCTGTGAAAGTCAGTGACAACTTTTCTTAGGGCTTGATTTCACGCAAGATCCTGTTAGGGGAGTTGTCAGCACCTAATCTTGGTGTTTTATTTTGTCCAAATAGTATTGTCAGCGCATTGTTTGTGCAGCCTGACACACTGTAAATGAATCCAGGTTTTGGCTTGCTTGCCTTGACCCAGGAAAGATTAAACCCCACCCCACATCTGCTGAGACTCCCTTGGGCTGCTGCTCGTTCGCGCTGATGCTCCTTAGCAAAACCTAGCAAAGGTCCTTAGCAAAACTCCGAGAAGGTCTTTCTCCGGACTCGATGATCCGGTGGGTGTCTTCCAACCTGGTTGGTCTATGATTCTATGATTCCACAGCTTCGCAGGCACAACTCTCCTCTAGGTGGCAGAGGCTGCTGGGCTTCTCCTGTATGGTTCTGATCCATCTGTCTATCAATCCATCCATCCATCCATCCACTCATTGGTCCATCCCTCACTCCCTTCCCAGCACAGTGCTCTCTGCAGACCTGACAGAGTCCGTAGAGGAACGAGGCAGCCAAGGGCTGATTCTCTCCTCGCCAGGTTGAGTTGTCCAACCTGGTTGGTCTATGATTCTATGAATCTGCAGCTTGCCAGGCACAGCTCTTCTCTAGGTGGCAGAGGCTGCCGGGCTTCTCCTGTATGGTTCTGATCCATCTGTCTATCAATCCATCCATCCATCCACTCATTGGTCCATCCCTCACTCCCTTCCCAGCACAGTGCTCTCTGCAGACCTGACAGAGTCTGTAGAGGAACAAGGCAGCCAAGGGCTGATTCTCTCCTCGCCAGGTTGAGTTGTCCAACCTGGTTGGTCTATGATTCTATGAATCTGCAGCTTGCCAGGCACAGCTCTTCTCTAGGTGGCAGAGACTGCTGGGCTTCTCCTGTATGGTTCTCATCCATCTGTCTATCAATCCATGCATCCACTCATGGGTCCATCCCTCACTCCCTTCCCAGCACGGTGCTCTCTGCAGACCTGACAGAGTCCGTAGAGGAACGAGGCAGCCAGGGGCTGATCCCCTCCTAACCAGACTGAGTTGTTCCCTGGCAGTAGGACAAACAGCTCTCCACTCAGGGTGGGAAACGGGTTGGAACTGTGAAGCCTTTGAAAATATGATGGAACGAGAACAAATTTCCAATCAAAGCCTTCCAAATGTAGCTCTGAAGGAAAATTTGCAGGATTAATGGAAGGCTCATTTCAAAGGCAGGAATGGAGCAGAGTAAAGATTTAAGTGAGCAAGTAAAGGAAAGAATGAGAGCTCCTGGGGAAAGAGGAGAGGGGCCTGGGACTTCTTTAACCTGATATAATCAAGGGATTTGTGATGTTTTACAACTGCAAATGACTGACTAAGATGTGGGCGATTTGCAAGCCCCAGTCATGAACCGTTGCTTAAACGGTCTTAGGAGGAAAATATATTTGCGATTATGAACTGGAAAAAAAAAAGAATTTTAAACTGCTACCTGACACATTTACTTGGAAGTCTACAAGGACAGCTTGAGTTGGAAGAGAACTGTGTTTCTGATCCGTGTATGAGTCTTTCACTGTTAATTGTATTAGCATCAGTAATTGCATGCACATTTTTAAACCGTCATGAGTGCCACATCCTTTTAAAACCTGGGGCAGAACATCAGAAGGGTGATGTCTGCTCAGAGATCAGCAGAGAAGCAAGAAATTCAATGGACTGATACGTTTAAAACTATGATGTGAGCTGTGTTGCCCCCATTATATAAAAAATAAGGAAAAATAAGAATGGAATTAGGCTTTTAAAGCTCATTAGCCTTCGAGATTTAATTAGCAGAAAGCAGGCTGTTTAGTGGAGGTTTGAGCTACCCTGGGCCTGTCATTGCTGTTGGGTGGGTAGGGGCTCTGGTAGGATGAGTGGGAGGAGAGGGCTGAGGAGTTCTGAGTTCAGATTCTCTCTCTTGCAGGTTTGCTTTACGTGAGGTGCTTTTTCTCCCTATGCATGGCTTAGCCTGTATTTTAGCTCTCAGGCCAGCTCCTGCTGGAAGATACCTGTAGCCGATGCTCTCTTCTAGAGAAGAGCAACAAAGCTGGGAAAGGGACTGGAGAACAGGCCTTATGAGGAATGGCTGAGAGAGCTGGGGGTGTTTAGCCTGGAGAAGAGGAGGCTGAGGGGAGACCTCATTGCTCTCTACAACTCCCTGAAAGGAGGTTGTGGAGAGGAGGGAGCTGGGCTCTTCTCCCAAGGGACAGGACGAGAGGGAATGGCCTCCGGCTCCACCGGGGGAGGGTCAGGCTAGACATTAGGAAAAAATTCTACACAGAAAGGGTCATTGGGCATTGGAATGGGCTGCCCAGGGAGGGGGTTGACTCGCCTTCCCTGGAGGGGTTTAAGGTGCAGGTAGACGAGGTGCTGAGGGACATGGTTTAGAGATTGGTGGTAATGGTTGGACTTGATGATCCGGTGGGTCTCTTCCAACCTGGTTATTCTATGAATCTATGAAAACATTGCCTGTAAGAGAATTGAAAACATTTTGGTTCCTGGAGTGCTTCCCACCCACCAAACCAAACATGTCTTGCGCACACACGGATCACATCGTTGGTTTAGTGTTTGATAGGAATGGTTGGACTCGATGATCTGATGGGTCTCTTCCAACCTGGCGATTCTGTGATTCTGTATGGAGGCAGTGGCAGCGACTTCTTGCTTCCAGCTAGAGTGTTTCTTCGCAGCCCTGCGCCAAACCATATAGACCTTCCAGAAATGCAACCAGCAGAGGGAGCGCAGATCCCTGCACACTGTCTGCTGACGAACACTGTGCCCTGAACACTGGCCTCCTTCTTCCCTTCTCTCAGCAGAGTGCTAAGTGGGAACAGAGCGATGCGATAACGGATTGTTTGTTATGGAAACATGCCACTTCTAGGAGATTTACAGGCAGCACTGAAGAGCTCCTATCGCTCTGTATTTTTGTATTTAGCTCTGTCCTCATCCTGAGGTATCAGTGGTGTGTGTCTAACCACGGCTGTAAAAGATGCCAGGGGGACGTGACAGGGCAAAGCATGGGAGACAGAAAGCAGCTGCCAGGCAGCGTTTCTTCCTTGAGGCTGAGGAGCAGCAGCAGGCTGTGTCATAGAATCATAGAATCAACAGGTTGGAAGAGACCCATCAGATCATCGAGTCCAACCACTCCTATCAAACACTAAACCATGTCTCTCAGGACCTTATCCATCCGTCCCTTAAACACCTCCAGGGAAGGTGAATCAATCACCTCCCTGGGCAGCCTGTTCCAATGCCCAATGACCCTTTCTGTGAAAAACTTCTCCTAATCTCTAACCTAAATCTCCTCTGGCGGAGCTTGAGGCCATTCCTTCTTGTCCTGTCCCCTGTCACTTAGGAGAAGAGCCCAGCTCCCTCCTCCCCACAACCTCCTTTCAGGGAGTTGCAGAGAACAATGAGGTCTCCTCTCAGCCTCCTCTTCTCCAGGATAAACAACCCCAGCTCTCTCAGACGCTCCTCATAAGACCTGTTCTCCAGACCTTTCACCAACCTCGTGGCTCTTCTCTGGACTCACTCCAGAGCCTCAACATCCTTCTTGTGCTGAGGGGCCCACAACTGAACACAGGATTCAAGGAGCGGCCTCACCAGTGCTGAGTATAGAGGGAGAATCACCTCCCTGGCCCTGCTGGTCACACCATTTCTGATCCAAGCCAGGATGCCATTGGCCTTCTTGGCCACCTGGGCACACTGCTGGCTCATGTTCAGTTGCTGTCGACCAGCACCCCCAGGTCCCTCTCCTCCAGGCAGCTTTCTAGACAGACTTCTCCCAGTCTGTAGCTCTGCATAGGATTGTTGTGTCCCAAGTGCAGGACCCGACGTTTGACCATATTAAACCTCATGCCATTAGACTCAGCCCATGGATCCAGCCTGTTTAGGTTCCTTTTCAGAGCAAAGTGAGTGTCAGCCCAGCACTGCCTGTTCCTCAGTGACTTGACTTTTCAAACTCTTTTGTGGTTCCTTCAAGGCCTCACGGTTTAGTGGCTGCACGGATGGTTGCATTGCCTTCAGAGCAAAGTGAAATAACACTAGTTCCTCCCATCCTCTGCTGCCTCGCCCGGAGAAATTAGCAGCCTCTTTTGGGAGCTGCTAGTCAGAATCCCAGATCTGAACAGTTCCGGACTTTCAGCAAAGTCTGAAATCATTTCAGGAGCTGAATTTCAAGTCCACTTTTCCTGTGCCAAAACCCCCAGAGCCGAATACCTGGGAACTGTGGAGGTGGCGTAAGTTGTGAACCAAACGCACTCTGAGCTTTTCATTGTCTACCTTAAATGCATCAGCTCTCCCAGAATAATATGTCTAGCGTGGTTCATACCACAGTCGCTGCTGTAATCACCGCTGAAACCTAGATAGGTTAGAAATCCATATGTGAGTCTGCGTCTGGGCTGCATTTGGCAGACAAAAAGCAGCCCCTAAAAGGCAATTTCTCCCTATCAAATCATCTGCCAGTTTTAACAGTCTTGATTTACACTTCTTAAAGGTTCCTGAGCTCTTTGTTGAAAGAGCTGAGAGAGCTGGGGTTGTTTAGCCTAGAGAAGAGGAGGCTGAGAGGAGACCTCATTACTCTCTACAACTACCTGAAAGGAGGTTGTAGAGAGGAGGGAGCTGGACTCTTCTCCCAAGGGACAGGGAACAGGACAAGAGGGAATGGCCTCAAGCTCCACCAGGGGACATTTAGGCTGGAGATTAAGAGGAAGTTTTTCATGGAAAGGGTCATTGGGCATTGGAATAGGCTGCCCAGGGAGGGGGTTGAGTCACCTTCCCTAGAGAGGTTTAAGGGACGGGTAGATGAGGTCCTGAGGGACATGGGTTAGTGTTAGATAGGAATGGTTGGACTTGATGATTCCATGGGTCTCTTCCAACCTGGTTGTTCTATGATTCTATGAGTTGAAGGCCATCTCCACTGGCAGCGATTGGCACCTCCGGAGCAAGACTGATTTCCAAATCCCATCGTGACTGGGAGTTTGTATCTTTTACATCCGAGATTTCTCCGCCTCTCTTGTTAGTCTCCAGCACTTCCTTAGCTCAAACAAGTGATTGCAGGTACAGGGGAGTACATGTGACACACATCTGTCATGGTCAGGTTTCTGCACTGTAGTTTTAAGGGCTGGGAGGGAACAAATGTTGAACGTGTACCTGCTCCTTTACCTACTGTTGCAACCTTTGGTAAAGAACTACGCTCTGTATATACATAACCCTCATGGTTTCTCTAATTAGAATCATAGAACAACCAGGTTGGAAGAGACCCACCAGATCATCGAGTCCAACCGTTCCTATCAAAACTTTTATTAAACTTTGCTTTTGTTCTGGTTTTTTATTATTACTTTTCTTTGCCCTCGAAATAGGAAATTAATTAGGGCTGTGTTGTATGGGGGAAACCAGAGCAGGTGAGCAGTTCTTGGAGTTTCTTGGACAACAGACAAGAGCACAGCGTAAGAGATCAGTTAGATTAGGTGGAAAGACTGGCTGACGGGTGCGTAAGCTGAGCGTAGCAGTCTGGAAAGTAAATCATCTTTCTGAAAGGCACAAAGAGGAAAAATAATGGCTCCAGATTCATCCCTTGTGTAATTCTTTTGAAGTTGGCGGCTCGCACCGTGATGATTAAACGCTGTTAATTTTCATGGGTCACTGCAGTGTCCCAGGAGTTGGGTTTTGCTGTGTCGCTTTCTGAGGCAGAGATAAAGCAGAGCCTCAGCATTTGGCTTCAACCCAAGCTTGGTGTCCCCAGGATGGGCTGGCTCGGGCCCATCCCCACTGTGACTGACTCCAGCTGGGGAGGGAAGATGATGAAGGAGATGATGATGATGTGTCTGAGCCCACCCCACGATGGCTGAGTGCTGCCAGGACTTCACTGTGAACCTGAAAAGTGGTATCAGTTTGAAAACCAAGGATACCAGGCTAAGAGTGCTCGCTGGAATTAACACCAACTCTAGCCCAGCTATAGGTCTGCTGATCCAAAGCAGTTAACACGCAGAGACAAGGAGGTTTAGAATCATAGAATCATAGAATCATTGAACAACCAGGTTGGAAGAGACCCATCGGATCATCGAGTCCAACCATTCCTATCAAACACTTACCCATTTCCCTCAGCACCTCATCCACCCGTCCCTTAAACACCTCCAGGGAAGGTGAATCAACCACCTCCCTGGGCAGCCTATTCCAATGCCCAATGACCCTTGCCGTGAAAAACCTCCTCCTAATCTCTAGCCTAAATCTCCCCTGGTGGAGCTTGAGGCCATTCCCTCTTGTCCTGTCCCCTGTCCCTTGGGAGAAGAACCCAGCTCCCTCCTCTCCACAACCTCCTTTCAGGTAGTTGTAGAGAGTAATGAGGTCTCCGCTCAGCTTCCTCTTCTCTAGGCTAAATAACCCCAGCTCTCTCAACCACTCCTCATAGGGCCCCTTGGGTATCCTTCTCTGCCTGCCTGTCCTCTGCCTTGCTCCAAGTACCTTTGTAGGAAAACAAGGTAACTCTGCTATTTTGAGGGTTGTACAGCTTTCTCCTGCCTCCCTACCATTTGCAAGTCGTGCTGAAGGATTGACCAGACAACGGGAAATGAGCCACAAAGAGCAGACGGATCATAATGAAATGAAGCTCTAAAGCTTCAAGCAAATGTTCTTAGTGATACTGAAGGAGGGGGAAGCCCAGTTGGTCAAGATTGGGTGTTAAGTCAGCCCTAAGAAGCCTGCTTGTGTTATGGCATCTGCTCTTTAGCATCTTGCAGAAGGAAGGGAAGCTTTTATAAGGTTATTTGTTGCCAACTGTTTGGCAAATCCTGATGGAGGCTGAACATTTTCTTCTCTCGCTGCTTCCTCATAATGCAGGAAAAAACTCCAGTGGTTCAGACGGCCACAGATGGAAGGTAGGAAGCTTGAGTGTGTTTCAGAGGTTTGAACGTGTGTCGGTTGAAAAACTCTCAGCGTGAGACCAGCTTTTGGGAGGACAGTGCTGATGTCCAGCTCGTGGGGATCAAAGCCCAGGAGAAGCTCAAACGGGGCTGTCTTTGAAACGCAAGATCCTGCAGATATAACGTGGGGGTTTTATCTGACCTGTGAACATCTCTGATGTCATCATCTGTGAACATCTCTGATGTTCACAAGGCATCAGGTCATTAGTCTCGTGCTTATTATTGTAACGTTCGCTGGAATGAAACTCTGGCGTTTTTAAATCGGAGCTATCAAAACGAATCGTAGATCATAAGCAGTTTCTTTTCCTTTGTTTGAGTATATCCCCCACACCAAATGATTTGGTGCTCATATCTTCTCAATTGGGTGTGACATGAGCAGCGAAAAGCTGTGACCAAGCATAAAATAATTATTTTTTAAAAAAAACAGAGCCGCGCAAATAAAAAAGCATGTTTCCTAAAAAAAAAAAAAAAAAAAAAAGCATTGAAAATGACCCCTGCCTCTCCAAACAGTTCTGCTTTCAGCCTCTGATGATAACTGTGTGTTTGACTCCTGAACTGCTAAAAAGTCTATTTTTTGTAAAGTGGAATTTAAGAGACTTGCTCAAAAGTATATATATACACTGCACAGTTACTCCCACCCACAGCACAATTTCCTTGCTTCTAAGAGCCGTGACACATTTTTAAGAGGAGGAGTATATTTTTACACTCACACTGTGGCACAAGATGAAGGTTGTTAGCCCAAGTGAATCTCTGAGAGGCCAAGAAATTAAACCGCAGCCTCCACTCATCCTATTGGACTTTGAACCAGGAGGCCAGGAGCCTCTTGCTCAGCTTACTTCTTGTGAAATGCTGTAGCTTCTTGTAGCTGCTTTTGAGGAGAGATTTTCACCCAAGTGTCTGGGTGCTCAGCTGTGAAGATACCATGGCTGTAGTTCCATTAGGAACTCGATGCTCTGAGGTCTTTAAAGTGAGGTCCGTTCCTAACCTGAGCTGCAGTTTTCCTCTTGAGTTGTTCTTGACTTAAAGCTTTGAGCGAAACTGCACCTGGAGGCACATTTGCAGCAATCTTCATAGAATCATAGAATCATAGAACAACCAGGTTGGAAGAGACCCATCGGATCATTGAGTCCAACCATTCCTATCAAACACTAAATGATGTCCCTCAGCACCTCAGCTACCCGTCCCTTAAACCCCTCCAGGGAAGGTGAATCAACCACCTCCCTGGGTAGCCTGTTCCAATGCCCAATGACCCTTTCCATGAAAAACTTCCCCCTAATCTCTAGCCTAAGTCTCCCCTGGTGGAGCTTGAGGCCATTCCCTCTTGTCCTGTCCCCTGTCCCTTGGGAGAAGAGCCCAGCTCCCTGGCTCAGAGAGGTGGCTAAAAACCACTGACCTCCACTGACCTTCCTTCTCCATCACCATCTCAGATTTGGTTTGACGTATACAAGGCTTTAAGTTTTTCATACCACTTTAAAATTGTTTCTTATTGGCTGAACTTGAGCACTGTCCCTTTTCTGAATGTTTACTAAAAAGAAAAGAGTCTTAGGGTTGTTGTAACAGCAAATAAATGAAGTGATTCATTCCCTACTACAATACTTGGCATTCTTCAGCGTAAAACAAAGACACATAAATAACCAGCACAGGGGACGGGCTTGTCCTCTAATGTATGTGGAGTTCACTCTTCCAGACCCTTGGTTTCTTCTGCACAGTGATTTAGGAGGAAAAGCTTTTATCTAAACATGAGGTAGGTCTGTACACAGCTCCCCGGGCGCTGCTAATGGATGGGATGCACAGCAGAGCTTGGAGGTTTTTTTATCCTGGTTGTGTAAGATGCAGAGCTGAGTTTCTGGTGTCGCACACCCAGCTTGCTGGGTAGGTAAGAGCTGAGTTTTGTGCAGGGTCTGGAATGTTCCTGCAGTGATCAGAGCAACGTTGCATTAAGGTGAGGTGTGTGTTATAACGAGGGAAAAGAGGCAACCAGCCACGGAGGGGATGACAGTCACGGAAAAGGTCATTGGGCAGTGGCAGAGGCTGCCCAGGGAGGTGGTTGATTCACCTTCCCTGGAGGGGTTTAAGGGACGGGTGGACGAGGTGCTGAGGGACATGGTTTGGTGTTTGATAGGAATGGTTGGACTCGATGATCTGATGGGTCACTTCCAACCTGGTTGTTCTATGATTCTATGATTCTATGACAGGCTGAGGCCAGAAGCAGTGAGGCAAAGCAGAAGGTTCCAGGAATTACCTTCAGTCCCAGGGGAAGACTGGAGAGGAAATCATTAATAAGCAGGTTATTGGCAGCAGGACGCTCTATTCTGTTGTTCAGCTTCATAATTCCTACTGCTGCATCATGTGGCTGGTGTGCCCAGACTCTGGTTTTGAATCTTGTGGTGTTTTACAGTGATGAGAGATTATAAAAAATAACACTGAATTGAGACTCGGTACTTGGAGATAAGAGCAATGCGGAGTTTTGTTTCACAGTTTAAATTGGTTTTATGCAGCTTGATTGTGGTATAGTGTACTGCTTGGCTGGACACCGCAGTGTGGACTTCAGGATACAAGGAGGAGAGGGACCTGGGGGTGTTGATTGACAGTGACTGAGCATGAACCAGCAGTGGCCCAGGTGGCCAAGAAGGCCAGTGGCATCCTGGCTTGGATCAGAAACAGTGTGACCAGCAGGTCCAGGGAGGTTATTCTCCCTCTGTACTCAGCACTGGTGAGGCCACTCCTCGAATCCTGTGTTCAGTTGTGGGCCCCTCAGCACAAGAAGGATGTTGAGGTTCTGGAGCGAGCCCAGAGAAGAGCAACGAAGCTGGGGAAGGGGCTGGAGAACAAGTCTGAGAGAGCTGGGGGTGTTTATCCTGCAGAAGAGGAGGCTGAGAGGAGACCTCATTACTCTCTACAACTACCTGAAAGGAGGTTGTAGAGAGGAGGGAGCTGGGCTCTTCTCCCAAGTGACAGGGGACAGGACAAGAGGGACATTAGGAAAAAATTTTCACAGAAAGGGTCATTGGGCAGATGCAGAGGCTGCCCAGGGAGGTGGTTCACCTTCCCTGGAGGGGTTTAAGGGACGGGTGGACGAGTTGCTGAGGGACATGGGTTAGAGATTGATGGGAATGGTTGGACTCGATGATCCAGTGGGTCTTTTCCAACCTGGTGATTCTATGATTCTATGATAAACCTCCCCAGGACCTCAGAGATGCTCTGGTCATCTCCTGTGCTAGATACAGCCCTGTGCGGAGGAGCTCACTGCATGGCATGACCCTGGTAGGAAAGGCAACATTCCTGCTCAGAGTGTGGCTTCTTATCATCCAGCTTCTTGCATTTCAGGTAACAAAGGGAGGAAAAAAAAAACCTGATTGCTGGACACATTTGCAGAGCCTCACGTATGCTCTGAGCTTGTGTTTTACTGAGCTAGTGAAACCAACAACCTAAATGGAGCAGGCGTAATTCATAGAATCATAGAGTAACCAGGTTGGAAGAGACCCACTGGATCATTGAGTCCAACCATTCCTATCAAACACTAAACCATGTTTAAGCTTCTTTGCACATGCGGTGTAACTTAGCACTCTGACCTCTGAAGAAGAGTGGAACCTGTATTCAGAGTTGGGTATTTGAAAGACGTTATGATCATTACCTTGAAATTAACTCCAGTGTTTGAAAGGTTTTATCTCTGGAAAGTTGTCTTTGGTTGGTTTTTTTTTTTCTGGCTTTATTGGTGCCTGTTAATGGTAACTTGAAATCATGTAATGAATCCCAACAGTTATATTGCTCAAGACAGGCTCAAGACTTCTTTTTTTCTTTTATGTAGTGGTGTTAGAATCAGAGAGGATGTTTTAAGACTGTCTGATGCTGGTAGGTAATCACCGAAGACAAGTCTGCTTTTAGTAGTTGCCAATCCAGCAGAATTTACTAGATGCAAAACTAGATAAGTTTTGGAGTTTTACAACTTCTGAAAAAGCTCAGTTCAAAGGACGATGATTAGAAAAGTTTCCTGGGGTTCATGAACTCCCAGTAAATCTCACATGCTGTGATTTACGTCTCTGATAAGTAAATTAAAGAACCCAGTGACTTGAAAGATCTTTCCATGTGCCGCGTGGTGGAAACAGGCACAAAACCATTCCAGGGGATAAAACATTAGTGCCCTCTAAAGAAATAAATTACTTTTTAGTACTCTGGAAAGACATTTGATGTTGCAAGGCGGTTAACTGAGGGCTGGCTGCTGAGGCAGGTTTGGGAAGCAGCTGGGTTTTAATCTCTCTGTTCTAACTGAAGGAGATGTAATGAGGAGAGGAAAGAGAACAGTCACCAGATGAAGAACGTCGGAGTTCATACTGTGGGTTTGATCTTATCTTCCCAAGTGCATAGTAGAGTTTTTGCCTCTCCTGGAAAAAAAATATTTACCATTCTTAGTGCCATATGTACAACAGATGACTTTAAAAAGTTAGGAGACGGCTCTGCCGCTAAAAGGGGATGTAAAACGAGCTAGAGCAATAGGGTATTTAGCAGTGCAAAGTAGGTACAGATGCAGGAACCATCTGCTGTCTGTGCACACTGCCATCCTAAGCTCGCAGGTCCTGCTGCCCTCGGACACTTGGACACAGAGCCTTGGGAGGCTCTGCAAAGGGATCTGAACAGGCTGGACCGCTGGGCTGAGACCAGTGGGATGAGGTTTAACATGGCCAAATGGCAGATCCTGCACTTGGGGCACAACAACCCTGAGCAGCTACAGACTGGGAGAAGTCTGTCTAGAAAGCTGCCTGGAGGAGAAGGTCCTGGGGGTGTTGGTTGACAGGGACTGACCATGAGCCAGCAGTGGCCCAGGTGACTAAGAAGGCCAATGGCATCCTGGCTTGGGTCAGAAACGGTGTGACCAGCAGGGCCAGGGAGGTTATTCTCGCTCTGTACTCAGCAGTGGTGAGACCGCTCCTTGAATCCTGTGTTTAATTCTGGGCCCCTCAGCACAAGAAAGATGTTGAGGCTCTGGAGCGAGTCCAGAGAAGAACAACGAAGCTGGTGAAGGGGCTGGAGAAGAACAGGAGTATCTGAGAGAGCTGGAGGTGTTTATCCTGGAGAAGAGGAGGCTGAGAGGAGACCTGATTGCTCTCTACAACTCCCTGAAAGGAGGTTGTAGAGAGGAGGGAGCTGGGCTCTTCTCCCAAGGGACAGGATGAGAGGGAATAGCCTCAGGTTCCACCAGGGCAGGTTCAGGCTGGACATTAGGAAAAAATTTTTCAGGGAAAGGGTGATTGGGCAGTGGCAGAGGCTGCGCAGGGAGGGGGTTGAGTCACCTTCCCTGGAGGGGTTTAAGGGACGGGTGGACGAGTTGCTGAGGGACATGGGTTAGTGTTTGATAGGAATGGTTGGACTCGATGATCTGGTGAGTCTCTTCCAACCTGGTTGTTCTATGATTCTATGATTTCTACGCCCCTCATCTCTAAACTTGTGCTGAGGTGACTCACTCTCACTGAATTCATGCTCTGTTTTGTTAGTCATCGGTGTGTTGCATGTGCTCTCTGTTAAAGAATTGCACATTTCTTTCCTTGAATATCTTCTGGAAGCAGCTCAGGTAAACAGCTTAGACGTGGGGAGCTCAATGCTCTTTATAAAACAGAAATATCCTGTGGGTTGTCTTCTATCAAGTACTGGATGCTGCATGTGGGAGAATTGGGAATGATGAAGTATTTGCTCAAATTGCCAGTTTCCGCTGCATTGAAGTCAGAGGCACTTGAAGGCTCTGGAACATTTATAAGTGATTTCCTGAACAGTGTAGCAAATTGAGATGAGAGCAGCCCTTTTCTTGTAACTCACATGTGCAACAGAAATTACTGAGCTGACATAAATCACAATCAAATCGCTTTTAAAGGCTCACAAAACATTTCTGAAAGAGACAGGATGAAGAAAACATTTTAACGCTGCAGAGTGTGTCCCCATGATGAGTCCTATTAAAGCCTGATCAAAGAGCCTTATTGGCTTTTCATTAGATCCTGGCTTTGCAGAGTTGAAATGCAGCAATGGTTTCCACAGAAGAGGCACAGAAATATGCACAGGAGGTGAATTTAAGCAGGAATCTAGACCATCAAAGTATGTGATTAAGGACAACTTAATGTGCTGAGTAATGCAGCACGATTTGGATGTAATTTATCCTAATCCAGTCTGATCTTTTACAGGAGAATATATTATAAGGCCACAACTCGGTGAGACCAGGGCCCCATCTGGCCTCCTGTCTCCAACAGTGGCTTATAGCCAAGATAAGAAACAAAGCAAATATAGAGTAAGCTTCCCTTGTGTATCCTCTCTGCTTCTGGCATTCAGCAGTTATGGGACTTTTGGGGTCAAAGCATCCAGAGGATGGAGTACAATAGCCACCATTTATCTTTGCTTCATGAACTTCTCTCATTGCTTTTTGATCTCATGCCTGGTTTTGGTGATTACAACATCTGAGACCAGCGAGCACCATAATTCAGCTGTGTTGCATGCAGAAGCTCTTCTCTTCATTCAGTTTAAACTGTTGTGCTCCCACTGGTGCTCTTCCTGGTGCAGTAAGTCAGTGGCAAAAGCCTCATTGAACAAGCTACGAGGGACACGATTTGATGTTTGATAGGAATGGTTGGACTCGATGATCCGATGGGTCTCTTCCAACCTGGTTGTTCTATGATTCTGTGATTCTATGACCTGGAGCTGGGCCCAGAGAGTGGTGGGAAATAGTGTTAACTCCAGCTAGAGGCCAGTGACAAGTGGGGTTTCCCAGGGCTCGGTGCTGGGTCCAGCCCTGTTCAATGTCTTCATCAATGACCTGGATGAAGGCATCGAGTGCTCCCTTAGCAAGTTTGCAGGTGACACTAAGCTTGGTGGAAATGTCAATCTGCTCGAGGGTTGGGAGGCTCTGCAAAGGGATCTGAACAGGCTGGAGCGCTGGGCAGAGTCCAGTGGCATGAGGTTTAACACGGCCCAATGCCGGGTCCTGCACTTGAGGCACAACAACCCTATGCAGAGCTACAGATTGGGAGAAGTCTGGCTGGAAAACTGCCAGGAGGAGAGGGACCTGGGGGTGTTGGTCGACAGCGACTGAACATGAGCCAGCAGTGTGCCCAGGTGGCCAAGAAGGCCAATGGCATCCTGGCTTGGATCAGAAATGGTGTGACCAGCAGGTCCAGGGAGATTATTCTCTCTCTGGACTGAGCCCTGGTGAGACTACTCCTCAAATCCTGTGTTCAGTTGTGGGCCTCTCACCACAAGAAGGATGTTGAGGCTCTGGAGCGAGTCCAGAGAAGAGCAACAAAGCTGGTGAAGGGGCTGGAGAAGAAGAGGAGTGTCTGAGAGAGCTGGGGGTGTTTATCCTGGAGAAGAGGAGGCTGAGAGGAGACCTCATTGCTCTCTCCAACTCCCTGAAAGGAGGTTGTAGAGAGGAGGGAGCTGGGCTCTTCTCCCAAGTGACAGGGGACAGGACAAGAGGGAATGGTCTCAAGCTTCACCAGGGAAGATTTAGCCTGGACATTAGGAAAAAGTTTTCACAGAAAGGGTCATTGTGAACTGTCAGAGGCTGCCCAGGGAGGTGGTTGAATCACCTTCCCTGGAGGTGTTTAAGGGACGAGTGGATGAGGTACTGAGGGACATGGTTTAGTGTTTGATAGGAATGATTGGACTCGATGATCGGGTGGGTCTCTTCCAACCTGGTTGTTCTATGATTCTATGACTCTATGGGCTTGGGAATCTGTAACTTACAGGTTTTCACCTCTTCCTTCCCTCTCTCCTTTTCCAACGACTCTCTGTGATGAGTTTTAGGAGTGACACTGTTGGTCTCCATGGATGCTCCAACAAAGCTGGTGGTATCCTGCAGCAAAAATTCGAAGCCTAAGTTGCCTTCTTGAACTTTTAATCAAATTCCTATCATAGACATGCAAGCTCGTTAGCCCAGCTAGTTTACAAGGTACATTTGAATTTATGATTCTGCTCTTCAGTACTTAATTTGTAGCTGTGATTAGATGCATCTTTCAAACACACATTACATCTGCATGTAGATGTGTGTAATAAAATCCCAAAGTAAAATGCACAATGGGAAAACCCCCACACGTGAGAATAATTAATTTTTATTACTTTGTTTTTATCACTCAACATTTATGCTATAGAGGCTCTAATAAAGCAATACATGCTTGGTCATTGTAAGACAGAGATAAATGAGGTCTCCCCACAAGGGACACACAAAGTCAGTTTAGAGGAGGTGAAGAACATCTCCACCCAGAGTTCTTGCTAAGGTAAATACATTTTTTTTTGTCCTGTGGAGAAATTTGACATCTGAAGGAATAAACAGGGTAAACAGAAACAGATGACGATGTGACTCTTAGGCAAGATCTTGGTTTTATACTTCTTTCCAGGAAAAAGCTCACTAAAAACATTCGTGTCGTCTTTTTTCAAGGCTGCTGAAGCCTTGCAAGTAGAGGATCAGGTGGCGTTAGCTCATTACCCCAGTGCTCTGCAGCGTCCAGGTTGTGCTGAGCTGTCTCTCCCTGGTGCCAGAGAGGCTGAGCTTTGCTGTTAGATCCCCGTATCTCACAGCCTGGTGAAATGCTGACTGTGCACTCCCAAAGCCCTGTCTTCCTCCAAGAGGATAATTTAATCATAAAAAAAAATATAATTGAAAAAAATTCAAGAGGCTAATTCTGCGTTTCGTCAGCCCGAGCCAAATACTGAAGCTGCACTTCAGGGCCAAATGATCTGCTTGGCTGCTAAGAACGGTCTCGGGCTCTGCTGGGGGAGATTTGGGCTAGAGATTAGGAGGAGGTTTTTTATGGAGGGGGTCATTGGGCATTGGAGTAGGCTGCCCAGGGAGGTGGTTGGTTCGCCTTCCCTGGAGGGGTTTAGCGCACGGGTGGATGAGGTCCTGAAGGACTTCGTTTGGTGTTTGATAGGAATTGTTGGACTAGATGATCCGATGGGTCTCTTCCATCCTGGTTGTTCTATGATTCTAAGAACTGCTGGGACAGAAGTCTGTGATGTTCCACATTTAGGGAGGGGGCAGGATGCCTCAAACCCATCTCTCATTCTTCTGTACCCTTTCTACGCCAAAAAAAGAAATGATAACACTTACTCCCAAGCACTGTGGGTCTGCCTGAGGCTGAGGTGGCCCATGGTGATGTTGTTTGTCTTGGAACTCTTGGCATTCCTTGCACCTCAGAGCTGGTGGCAGAGCTCAGGTTGTGCTGTGTGAGGCAAATCTCAAGGTTATTCTGAGTTCAGTGCAGTGGACACCAGTTTTCCTTGCCCTATGTCTCCCTTTCATGACACAAATCTGTGGACTCTGGTGCAGGGAACAGTGCTGGAGAGGAGACACTCCCAATCTCCTTCCAACCTTGGCTTTTCTGTACACGCTATGCTTACTGGTACAGGTGAGACCTCTTCTCCACCTACAGAAGAGCTTCTAGTGTTGTGCTTGGAGTTTTTCAGAGAAAACTTGGGTTGACATTCACTTTTGTGGGATCAGTGGGACTTCCAGAAATCAACACTAAATAAGGACCTTTATAGGACCCTGGAGAGCCAACGTGGGCCACTAATTGCTTTGCAATCCAGAGAATGTCATAGAATCATAGAACAACCAGGTTGGAAGAGACCCATCGAGTCATTGAGTCCAACCATTCCTATCAAACACTAAACCACATCCCTGCCTTGAAAATCTTACAGACTGAACAGACATATAATATATGTCTCATCCGTCTGTCCCTTAAACACCTACAGTGAAGGTGACTCAACCACCTCCCTGGGCAGCCTCTGACATTGCCCAATGACCCTTTCTGTAAAAATTATTTTCGTAAGGACCAGCCTGACCCTCCCCTGGTGGAGCTTGAGGCCATTCCCTCTCGTCCTGTCCCCTGTACCTTGGGAGAAGAACCCAGCTCCCTCCTCTCGACAACCTCCTCTCAGGGAGTTGGAGAGAGTAATGAGGTCTCCCCTCAGCCTCCTCTTCTCCAGGCTAAACACCTCCAGCTCTTTCAGCCGCAACTCTTGTTCTCCAGCCCCTTCACCAGCTTCATTGCTCTTCTCTGGACTCAATCCAGAGCCTCAATATCATCAATGTCACCGCAACCTAATCAGAAGAACAGAGGATATAAAGCTCTGCTGTTTGCTCTATGCCAGCATGACAACCACACTGGGAAAGCAACAGAAAGGTGGTAGGAAAGCAAAACTCCCTCTTTTGTGTTGTCTCCCTTTTTTTTCAGGAGCTGCTTCCACAAGAGTGGTTCACCCTTCTTAGCAATGACCAGAGATCACTTCCAGACAGCGAGAAATGGGTGGGTTTGAAGTCAGGTCACCAGATTTTCTTCTTGCCCCTCAAGTCCCTTTTGCTTGCGGCATGGAATTGTGGAGCCTCTGGACGGCCACAATGGAGCCTTTAATGACAGGGCTGGAAAGCTCGACCTCTGCTCAGAAAGGACAGATTCATGTTCGAGAGGGTTCCACAATGCAACGATTTATATCAGGAAATGAGTAGAATATTTTCTAAGGGAATACAAGGAAGAAGGAAAAAACTTTATCTGTTTATTTGGCTTCTGGAGAGCTGGAGGGGGGAAAACGTATAGCTGTACGTGTTTGAATTTTTGTTCCCAATGCAAAAAATATAGTTAATTATGCTTAATTTTGTGTCTGTGGGTGTCACAGCGCAGTGGGAATGGAGACACCTTTGTGTACGTGGTTAAACCTACACTTTGAGTACCACAAATGCAAATTTTAAGCCTAAACTCTCCATATATTACTCTCTACATATATTGCTCTCTACAACTACCTGAAAGGAGGTTGTGGAGAGGAGGCAGCTGGGCTCTTCTCCCAAGGGACAAAGGACAGGACGAGAGGGAATGGCCTCAAGCTCCACCAGGGGAGATTTAGGCTAGAGATTAGGAGGAAGTTTTTCACACAGAGGGTCATTGGGCACTGGAACAGGCTGCCCAGGGAGGTGGTTGAGTCACCTTCCCTGGAGGTGTTTAAGGGACAGGTGGATGAGGTGCTGAGGGACATGGTTTGGTGTTTGATAGGAATGGTTGGACTCGATGATCCGATGGGTCTCTTCCAACCTGGTGATTCTATGATTCTATGATTCTATGATTCTATGATTCTATGACATAGCTTCTGTGTGTTTGTATAGCGTTATTGTGTTTGGATGCTCCTCCAGCTTTGGTGACTTGCAGGCACCTAGTGACAGTTCTCCATTATGCTTGGGTTTGGTTTTTTTTAACCTTGTTTCAAATAGAAAACATCAATCTTGCTGTTGAGGAATGTCAGGGGAGTTTCAAGACGTAAGTATATTCTCCAGGTTCATGTTTCTCTGTGTATAAAGAACAGGAGCAAAGTGGTTTTGTAGTGGTTCACTTTAAAATGATGATCCAGTGGGTCTCTTCCAACCTAGTGATTCTATGAAAAACACTTTTGTGGAATCTGTTGGTTGTGCTAAGGAAAATAGTTTGCGAAGAAGTGGTCTTCGCTACTAACTGCAAACCATAAGAGTATTGGGGAGGAGAGAGTGGGCTTTCTTGTTAAAACATTTATATGCTTTTACTCTGCCTGGCAAATCATTGGTGATTAAACGATAATCCGAATTGTTTGTTTGAAATGTCATACAGCTCCACCACAGCCTGCCCAACCCACGAGATGCTTTTAGGAATTAAGGAGCATGGGAACATAAATGCCTACGAAGTATTTAAACAGGAATTAGCAACGAGGCTGGTGAAGGGGCTGGAGAACAGACCCTATGAGGAGCGGCTGAGAGAGCTGGGGGTGTTTAGACTAGAGAAGAGGAGGCTGAGAGGAGACCTCATTGCTCTCTACAACTACCTGAAAGGTGGTTGTGGAGAGGAGGGAGCTGGGCTCTTCTCCCAAGTGCCAGGGGACAGGACAAGAGGGAATGGCCTCAAGCTCCGCCAGGGGAGATTTAGGCTGGAGATTAGGAGGAGGTTTTTCACGCAGAGGGTCATTGGACATTGGAATAGGCTGCCCAGGGAGGTGGTTGAGTCACCTTCCCTGGAGGTGTTTAAGGGACGGGTGGATGAGGTATTGAGGGACTTGGTTTAGTGTTAGATAGGAATGGTTGGACTAGAAGATCCGATGGGTCCCTTCCAACCTGGTTGTTTTGTGATTCTGTGATTCTGTGAAAAGCCAACAAATACGGAACGATTTTAGTTTATGTGTTAAAATCCTCTAGATAATATAGATTAACCTCCATTACTCAGGGTTTGTCACTGTCTCATCTCCTCTGGACAGCAATTGCTAAGAAGTAAGACAGAAAGATGATTTACTCTCCCTTCAGCTTCTGTCTTGTCTGATGAAATGTCTGCTGTGCTGCTCCCCAGGTCCTGCTCATCCGCAGGTCTGACAGCTCCTGCTTTGCAGGCACTGGTTTCTTTCACAGTAGAAGCTCACAGTTGCCTCAAATCTCTGCTAAATGGGTTGAAGCTGAAGTTTGCTTTACTGGCAGGTGACGTAGTTTTGAAAGGAGGAATCCTACAGGCTGAGCTCTCTGGGTCACTGTTCCCCAGCAAAAGGGAGAAGATTCTTAAAAGGTCTTCGCATCGTGGGTACCACAGGGATGAGGTGCCCCCAGCTGAAACGTCCAAGGAAATTGTGCAGGAGCTAAGTTGCAGGCACAGTCCATCATATACACACCGAGTCACCTCCGGTCTTCTCCTCTTGGAACATTTCTTAGGATTTATTGAACAAATGTCACGATGCTCCTCATTTGTTTAGCAACTTACCAACTGTGCCACTGCTTGTTTGTGTTTATCTGTATGTATTTAGATAAATAAAAACACACACATGTGCATCACTTAAAGTAACTCGCACTCAATAGGGCAGCAAAGTCAGTACCTAAGGAAAGGATGTGCCGTAAAACTTCTCTTTAACACTGTTACTGTAACCTTCATAACTAAATTAGATTACAAGTGACACATAAATTCAAAGACATGAGATATTTTTATCTTTCACAAATTTCCAGGCTAACTAGGAACAGCTTAATACGATAATGGGGCAATCAGCTCTTATAGCAATGTTCATGGTTGGATTTAAACATTCCTTGCTAGAAGCTGAGTGAGTAACTTTATCCTGGTGTAATGCTGATGAGGAAAATCATCCTTTATCATTACAGCAAGAAGAGTGTGGCCAGCTTGTATGACGTGCTTGGCACTAACGATAATTTAATGTCGTTAGCTGCAGGGAATATTTTCCTTGCCAGCAATGACAATTCAGAGTCAGCTAAAGGTGCTGCCCCACAGGAAAACTTTAGAAAAAATGACTATGTTCTGATACAAAAAAAAGGGCTAGAAATAGGCTATTTTTTGTGAAAGCCATTTGTTCAAATGTGGAGTGGTCCTGGGTAGTGAAGAAGAGACCTTGAAGAGCTATTTTTAGCTCCACCTGCTGGTTTCATTGCTATCCTCGTAGCTATGGCTGGAAAGGAAATTTAGGATGGTGGTATCTGCTCTCATGTAGAAATGGGAGAAGAATGGAAATATCTATGTATGTCTATAAATATAAAAAGATAAAAAGAACAAGAGCTGAAGAGAAAGCGAGTTTAAGTGTAGCTGCAGATATGACATTCATAGAATCATAGAATCACCAGGTTGGAAGAGACCCACCGGATCGTCAAGTCCAACCATTCCCACCGATCTCTAAACCATGTCCCTCAGCGCCTCGTCCACCTGCACCTTCTATGATTCTATGAACCTCTCCGCGGATGCTTGTGGGGTTCCCCCAGGGGATTCCCCCCGAAATGTGTGCTGAGAGCCTTCTGGCAAAGGCTGAAAGGATGGTCAAGCGTCTCTTCTTCCTGAGGGACATGGTTTAGTGTTTGATAGGAAAGGTTGGACTCGATGATCCCATGGGTCTCTTCCAACCTGGTTGTTCTATGATTCTGTGATTCTTCTAGGGATTGTACATAGTTACCTGTTCTTCCCAGGGTTCTCATGGGTGCTGGTATCTGCAAGAGTTGGGTGTGAGCTTTTTGTGTGACACAGAGAGAGGTGGGGAACTGAGGAGGCATGTGCTGCAGAAGGAGGTCCCAGCTGTGAACCCAGCTGGAAGCTGGAGTGCTGAGAAGGTCCAGGAGCTTTGCTGCAGAAAGCCAGAAGGGATTGAAGGGCTCATCACAACAGAGATACTTGATTAAAGCAAATCACATGTGTGGGTCTCGGCAGGGTTGCACCTTCTCACCATTTAACACAGTCAGATGAGGTTCAGGGCAGGACCAAACACACTTCTGTGTACTAAGGGCTCAGTGCTAGATCCAGCCCTGTTCAGTGTCTTCATCAACGACCTGGATGAAGGCATTGAGGGTACCCTCAGCAAGTTTGCAGATGACACAAAGCTGTGTGGAAGTGTCAATCTGCTGGAGGGTCGGGAGGCTCTGCAAAGGGACCTAAACAGGCTGGACCGCTGGGCAGTGTCCAATGTTATGAGGTTTAACACGGCCAAATGCCAGGTCCTGCACTTGAGGCACAACAACCCTATGCAGAGCTACACACTGGGAGAAGTCTGGCTGGAAAACTGCCAGGAGGAGAGGGACCTGGGGGTGTTGGTTGACAGTGACTGAACGTGAGCCAGCAGTGTGCCCAGGTGGCCAAGAAGGCCAATGGCATCTTGGCTTGGATCAGAAATGGTGTGACCATCCAGGGAGGTGATTTCTCCCTCTGTACTCAGCACTGGTGAGGCTGCTCCTTGAATCCTGTGTTCAGTTGTGGGCCCCTCAGCACAAGAAGGATGTTGAGGCTGTGGAGTGAGTCCAGAGAAGAGTAACAAGGCTGGAGAAGGGGCTGGAGAACAGGCCCTATGAGGAGCAGCTGAGGGAGCTGGGGTTGTTTAGCCTGGAGGAGTCTGAGAGGAGACCTCATTACTCTCTACAACTACCTGAAAGGAGGTTGTAGAGAGGAGGGAGCTGAGCTCTTCTCCCAAGGGACAGGGGACAGAACAAGAGGGAGTGGCCTCAAGCTCCTCCAGGGAAGATTTAGGCTGGAGATTAGGAGCAAGTTTTTCACACAGAGGGTCATTGGGCATTGGAATAGGCTACCCAGGGAGGTGGTTGATTCACCTTCCCTGGAGGTGTTTAAGGGACGGGTGGATGAGGTCTTGAGGGACTTGGTTTAGTGTTTGATAGGAATGGTTGGACTAGAAGATCCAATGGGTCCCTTCCAACCTGGTTGTTCTATGATTCTATTCTATTCTAAGAGAGCTGCATTGACAGCAACCGCAAGGCTCCTGACTGGTGTGGGAGCAGAGCCGGGGCAGAGGACTATATTTTGGGGGATTGTGCCTTCCCTGGCTTATTCTGAGGCGTCTCTGTTTGGGGCACCATATATAGCAGGCATTATATTTGCATATGATATCACTTCTGTAGAAGAAGCTGCCTATTCACGAGCAGGACCCTCTTCACATGGGTTGGAACTGCAGACACGGCTGAGAAAACAACCACTTAATTGAAACAGAAATGACACTTCAAAGAGGGTGCAAAAAACTTCCCAAGCAATTATTACTCACTCGAAGCAAATCCTAGCTATGTAAGGCATGGGGGGCAAGCAAAGGGACTTCTTGAGGGACTTGGTTTAGTGTTAGATAGGAATGGTTGGAGTAGAAGATCCGATGGGTCCCTTCCAACCTGGTTGTTCTATGATTCTATAGCCCTGACCAGAAACAGAAGTTGTGGGTAGACATAGCTTTGCCCTCAAGACACTTGCTGTTTCTTTAGATGGTCCTCTGAACTCTCTTAAAATTTAATGAGTACTTTGGGATAATCTTTCTGTGATTCCTCCGAGTGCTGCAAGGGACAAAACCTTCCTCTTGAGAGCCTGCCCTCAAAATTTAGGGCCTGCTGCTTGTCCCTGGGGTGGGATTCCTGCAAACACACACACATCCACCAGCGATTTTCCTGCCGCCAGGGCTGTGCCCACGCAGTGATGCTCCCTCTGCCTGGTCTGACCTCACCCAAGCTCCTGCCTGCGCAGACCATTTCAGAGCAGCTCTGAGAGGCTCTGGAGAGCGTCAGGAGGAGGCACAACCACAGCAAATTATTTCTGCCCCTGGTTCTGCCTACTCCTAATTAATTCTCGCGGCTCCCTTCTGTCCCATCTTCCCTGTTCCGCAGCAGCTGTCAGAGCTGGGCTGCCACCAGCTAGGGTACCAACCATCTAGAAATCACTACAGAAGCAGAAGAATATAGAGGCTGCATTTCCCATCCTGCAAGAGGATGAAGTTTGGAGTTGTTTGTGTTGGTTTGTTTGTTTTTTTTTCTCTTGCAGAAGACAGGTGCTCGTCAGAGATAACTAGGAGGGGTCTGGAGTTATGCACAAATTGATTAGCTCCTGAAGGGAGAAGGGCTGTAGGTGATGCCGGATAAGTCCGGAGCAGCCGCATCCCTGTAGCAAACAGTTAATATTCTCTGTCTCTCTCTCTCCAGGGGAACATCAGGGGTTAATTCAGTAGCTGTGCTTTAATAGCTCAATTTAAAGGGGAAAAAAAAAAAAATGACACCCTCTCCCCTGCTTTGCCGGCTGTGGATGGTTTGCTCTGTCTCCTGGATCACATGCTCCCCCAGCTCTGGTGCTGCAGAAGCCTCAGCAGCTGCTGGTGCTGAGCTGGTGCTGGGCTGCTCGTTAAAGGAGGCATCTGGCAGGATGAGCCCTTGAGCCTATGGGTGGGAATCAGGGAGGTGCTTGTTTGCTCACAGTCCTTTCCAGCTCTAACCATGTCAATTTGCTGTTGTCTTTTTTTCAGGGACTATGGATCTTCAAAAAGAAAATCAGGTAAGACGTCAGGCTTTTTTATCTACTGCATGATTACAGAGAGGACCTATCCCTGCTCCCTGCCTTTTCAAACCTCCCCTTTACCTCGTGCTGCATGAAATTGTGTAGCAGGTTAACTTTTTATTGCTGAAGCCTGCTAGATGACCATCAGTTTCTTTTCCCCTGCAATGAAGAGGAGAAACCCATTTTGTACAGTATTGCAGTTAAAATGAGTGCTCTCCTCTGTATATTTATGCAGCTCCTTCTCCAATCTGAGAGGATAATTGTGTTGGATTTTTCACTCTTTCACTTTTTTTTTTTCTTAACTCGGTCTTTAGCTGAGCAAACAGTCAAAATCCAGAGAGTTGAGGTTACTTTCTGGAGAGGAAGGGGATGCTTTTCTCTCCTGTTCTGAATCTGGGGGCTTTGCCTTTCCGAAAGGCTCCGGTGAGGCTTGGGATGTGAAATGTTGTCAATATCCGTGTCTGGCTTTAGGCTGTCTCAAAGGCTCAAGTTCAGTGTTTTGTTTTCAGGATCCTGGATCCAAATGTCTTTATAAACCCTGATTTGAAACTGTATCAGTCCAAATTCTCCCCTCCCCTTGTAGCTCTTAGTGATTTTTACAGATGTGTTTTCATTAGGGACATGTAATTAAGAGCCTCTGGGTTTGGCTGCTCTGAGCTGAATGTGTTAGGGCTTTCTCTCTTTATTTTATTTTATTTTTTTTTTTAAAACTCAAGCAGCATTGAGCACCTGCAACTCTCATTGACGTTGTTTGGCATCTCGGGTGCTCCAGATTGCATTCATGGCATCCAGACAGAGACCTTTCAAACCAGTAGGAACTCTTGGAAAAACTCTGGCCTGGGTGCAGGGAAGAGGGAGGGGAGGATTCATTTCTTTTTGCTTTTTAAGATGATGAAGACTACAAAATGCTGCAATGGTTTAATCCAAGATGAATGCAATGTGCTGAACTCCAATGGATGTCACTGCTTAGGTTGAATTATTGGTTAATTATGAGAGCTTTGATACTGCAGCCCTCTAATAAGCTAAGTGGTGCACTAAAAGGGAGGTGTGGCTTGACCCTGCTGTCCTGTGCATTAAATAGCTGTTGTCTGGGCAGGTCAATACTTCTGCTACTCATTCCCTGAATTTCCCTGAGGTGTGGGATGGAAATAATGAAAAGGCAAGCATGGAACACAGATAGGGGTCCTTTTAGAGAGTTGCAGTTGCACTTCTAGTGCCTCTTAATGTAAATTATTTGTGCACAATGGCCAGCACGTTTGAATGGTGGCAGGAATTACTCTGGAGTGGCAGGTGATAGAGATAGAAAAGACTTTCATAGAATCACCAGGTTGGAAGAAACCTGTCTGATCATCGAGTCCAACCATTCCCACCAATCTCTAAACCATGTCTCTCAGTACCTCATCCACCCACACCTTAAACACCTCCAGGGATGGCGAATCAACCACCTCCCTGGGCAACCTCTGCTAGTGCCCAATCACCCTTTCTGTGAAGAATTTTTTCCTTATATGAGCCTGAACCACCCCTGGTGGAGCTTGAGGCCATTCCCTCTCGTCCTGTCCCCTGTCCCTTGGGAGAAGAGGCCATTACCCTCCTTTCTACAACCTCCCTTCAGGTAGTTATAGAGAGCAGTGAGGTCTCCCCTCAGCCTCCTCTTCTGCAGGATAAACACCCCAAGCTGTCTCAGCCACTCCTCTGCTTCTCCAGCCCCTTCACCAGCTTCATTGCTCTTCTCTGGACTCACTCCAGAGCCTCAACATCCTTCTTGTGATGAGGGGCCCAGAACTGAACACAGGATTTGAGGAGCGGTCTCACCAGTGCCGAGTTCAGAGGGAGAATAACCTCCCTGGACCTGCTGGTCACACCGTTTCTGATCCAAGCCAAGATACCATCGGCCTTCTTGGCCACCTGGGCCACTGCTTGCTTATGTTCACTTGGCTGTCAACGAACTCCCCCAGGTCCTTCTCCTCCTGTGTAAGGCAGAGCTGAGCGTGGGAGCTCCTGGCTGAGAGTGCCACATCCCGAGCACTGAAGGCTTTTTCAAGCCACGTAAAGACCTTTGAAAAATGTTGCTGAACTCTCCACTGCCACCTGATTTATCACTGAGCTAGAAGATAAGCAAACTGGGAGAGCTTGGGGCTCAGTGCACCAGCTGACATGCACAAGAGTTGCAGTATTCATAGAATCATAGAATAACCAGGTTGGAGGAGACCGACTGGATCATTGAGTCCAACCATCCATATTCTTGCAAGAAACATGAGGAATCGCTTCGGGAGTGTGAGAAGCTGCTCCTCCTCCCTTCCTGCAGCTCTAGGGGAAACTGGAGCTGATCTGCCGTGTAGATCATTGGGGAAAGAAAAGCTGAGTCAGCTTAGTAAAGATATCGGTTGTGGATGGATGCTCAGGTTGAGCTCCATCCCTTGCCTGTTGCACCTCCAATGTGCTGCTGGTTCTCGTTTTGGGACTGTTTTCTCTGCTTCTTGGTGCTTGTCTGCTCACACAACTAGGGCTTGAAAACAGTTTAGGGATGGTCTTTCTCCACTTACCCTGTACCGAGAGGAATGTGGAGCAGCTCTCTGCCCAAAGTGAGCTGCATAAAGGGAGTCTGTTCTCAGCCATCTTCTTGCCTGATTTTAGAGCAGCAGGGGAATGCTTCCTTCTGCTGGGAATTAGATATTGTGGGAGTTTGAGCACAATGAATTAAGGAATATGCCAAGCGAGTTGGTAGTTACCGCCTGTAACAAAGACCAGCTTTGTGACACTTGAACAAGTGGTGGGGTGAATAAGCACAGATCTCCAGGGTGTGTGGTGAGACTCTAAGACAACAAATAGCTTTAAAATGTAGTTTCCCCTATAAGTACAGGCTGCCCAGGGAGGGGGTTGATTCACCTTCCCTGGAGGGGTTTAAGGTGTGGGTAGACGAGGTCCTGAGGGACATGATTTAGTGTTTGATAGGAATTGTTAGACTTGATGATCTGGTGGGTCTCTTCCAACCTGGTGATTCTGTGATTCTTTGATACTCTGTCAATACACAGGAGTAAAATAGGTGCTTTAAAATGCAAGCACAGCCAAACAAATCAGACCTGTGACTACATCTTTTGCCTTTACCAAAGATGTGCTGGGAGGAGGGGTTTTTGGGTGTGAGTGCGGCTGTCCGGCAGGAATCCCCCAGCTGCCACGGCTCAGGCATGTGCAGGCATGACACAAGCGTGGCCGATTGCAGAAACACGTGGGGAATGCCTCTGACAGCCAACATCACCTCTCCCCTGACCTCTGCCTCGCCGGAGCGCACATCTAGCCAGTCCTGCGCTCGCCCCGTAGAGCCCGGGGAAATTGGAGAAGTTCAGAGTTTACCCGAAGTTATGGAAACATTTATCGCTGCAGCTAACACTGGTTGTAAATGTTTGAGACCTTCTTAACCAACCGACATCCTTAGATAAACAGAAGGGACTCTTGCGCCGATCTGGAGCATCTTGGGATGCCAGCCCTGAGCCAGGCTCCCTCTTGTGCAAAGTGGTGTATAAACACAGGGCCCTGGAGATCATCTCATTCTAAATGCTGGAACCTGCAGTCAGTTTAGAGACCTGGAGCCTCACTGAGGCTCCGCACGGGCATGGGTGTTTGCTGCTACCTTGGATTTGCGGGGCTCGGCTTGACAAGCAGCAGAGCTGCTTTGGAAAGCTGCCTTCATATTTCCAGTCAATTGAATTGTTGTGCTATGACCATCTGTCATCGCTGAAGAGACCTCAGTACAACTGTACAGACTGGTTACAGGGGGCGTATTCCGCACTCGCAGCATATGGCCTCTCGTCTAGGTCTTTCCAAAGTCCCTCAGTAGCAGAAAGGGAAGGAATTAATTTTCAGATTCCCGTTCGTCGATTGCGTTAACCAAGTGAACAGCAGCTCGTTTGTCACTCAGAGCAGGCCTTGCTTCCATGCGAGCAGCCATTGTGTGGTTTCCTCTCCTCGAATCAAAATAAGGGGAAAGAATTGCTGCAAGTCTAGTAATGGATAGTTGCATGGTACATTACAAACCACAAATTAGGTTAATCCACTCTGCAAGCCCTACCAGCTACCATCTGTGCATGGTGAACTAATTAACCCTTGAGACATCTGCTAATCCTGATGTGGCTTGTAAAAGCAGTTGGAGGATGTTTTTTTCCCCAAAGATGTGTCATGTGTTTTCCCCTCAAACCCCTTGCTGGTTAGGGCAAGTTTCAGTTTCCTGGACTGAGATCATCTCGCCCTTCTCCATTGATGTGAATCTTTCATGCCAAAGTTGTCAGATCCCCAATCGTGAAGCTGAAGGGAGCATCTGCGACCTGATGTTTGATGGCACTTACAGCATTGGTGTGGGCTCCACAGCTTTTCCACACCGAGTCCTCGGTTACTGAGAGGGTTTTCCTTGCTAACAGTGGGTTTAGATAGAATCATAGAATCATAGAACAACCAGGTTGGAAGAGACCCACCGGATCATCGAGTCCAACCATTCCTATCAAACACTAAACCATGTCCCTCAGGACCTCGTCCACCCGTCCCTTAAACACCTCCAGGGAAGGTGAATCAACCCCCTCCCTGGGCAGCCTCTGCCAGTACCCAATGACCCTTTCTGTGAAAAACTTCCTCCTAATTTCCAGCCTGACCCTCCCCTGGTGGAGCTTGAGGCCATTCCCTCTCATCCTGTCCCCTGTCACTTGGGAGAAGAGCCCAGCTCCCTCCTCTCCACAACCTCCTCTCAGGTAGTTGGAGAGAGCAATGAGGTCTCCCCTCAGCCTCCTCTTCTCTAGGCTAAACACCCCCAGCTCTCTCAGTTGCTCCTCTTCTTCTCCAGCCCCTTCCCCAGCTTCGTCACTCTTCTCTGGACTCAATCCAGAGCCTCAACATCCTTCTTGTGGTGAGGGGCCCACAACTGAACACAGGATTCAAGGAACGGTCTCACCAGTGTCGAGTCCAGAGGGAGAACCACCTCCCTGGCCCTGCTGGTCACACCATTTCTGATCCAAGCCAGGATGCCATTGGCCTTCTTGGCCACCTGGGCCACTGCTGGCTCATGTTCAGTTGCTGTCAACCAAGACCCCCAGGTCCCTCTCCTCCAGGCAGCTTTCTAGACAGACCTCTCCTAGTCTGTAGCTCCAGCAGGAGAGATGCTGCTTCACATTTTCAGTCAAAGCTAAGGCATGGATCTCTGCCATCCGCCTTGCAGGCAGCCAAGCCCTTGGACTTACTGCCTTCTCTGTCTACTAGCAGCAGCACTGCAGGGCACTCCCTTCTGAAACCAGAATCACAGAACAACCAGGTTGGAAGGGACCCATCGGATCTTCTAGTCCAACCATTCCTATCTAACACTAAACCATCTCCCTCAATACCTCATCCACCCGTCCCTTAAACACCTCCAGGGAAGGTGACTCAACCCCCTCCCTGGGCAGCCTCTGCCACTGCCCAATGACCCTCTGTGTGAAAAACCTCCTCCTAATCTCCAGCCTAAATCTCCCCTGGTGGAGCTTGAGGCCATTCCCTCTCATCCTGTCCCCTGTCACTTGGGAGAAGAGTCCAGCTCCCTCCTCTCTACAACCTCCTTTCAGGTACTTGTAGAGAGTAATGAGGTCTCCTCTCAGCCTCCTCTTCTCCAGGCTAAACACCCCCAGCTCTCTCAGCCGCTCCTCATAGGGTCTGTTCTCCAGCCCCTTCTCCAGCTTCATTGCTCTTCTCTGGACTTGCTCCAGAGCCTCAACATTCTTCTCAACCAGAGCAGAAAACCCAATTGCTTGTTCCTTCCCAGTGCTCCGACTGCCCTGCTTGCTGCTGAAGGCACAGCTGGCTTCAGGGTGGCTTTCTCAGGCATCTTGCTATGCAGTCGGATGCCCTTCCAAGTAAAGGAGAGTAAACTTTTTTTTTTTTTAAAAAAAAAAGTAGTTTATGGCTCCATTGGTGCTGCAGTGTCTCCGTTCTCTAGCTGCTCAGATCCTGCCTGCATCGAGGCAACTGTGCGTTGGCTGGATCTGCCAGCTGAAGTGTATTTAAATAGCCCCTGTAGCTGAGCACTTCAAATCTGACTGAACAATTTGGTCCAAGCCAGCGCTGCCTCAGCGAGGATGCTGATGAGACTTGGCTTCCTCGGCAGAGGGAACTGTCCTTCAGCTTGGTTCCCACGTCTAGTTTTTGGACCAGTGGAATATGGCAGCACACAGACAACAATCTCTGCTTCCTTTCCCTCCCGTAATCCTGTAATAGATCTGCTGGCAAATACATAGCAACTTCAGAGTCCATTGGAAGCTGCTTCTCAAACTTTTTTATAGAAACACGCGTAATTCTTTCTCTTTCCCTCAAGGAGGAAATTATGTGAAGTTGAGAGAGTTGCAACAATGATGGATGTGGGGCTTCCAAGGGAAAAAACAAGCAGGTCATTGTAACTACACCGAGCGCCCTCGTTTCTGATCACTTTGTGAGATTGTTGCTTTAGTCTTATGAGTGATGCTGACAGCAGGAGTTGTTTCTTTAGCCTAGGGAAACCCTCTTGCATGCTGATGATGCGTCTCCGTCAGCTTCAGGGAGATGCCTTAATTGCTGTTTCTTTATTAGGGGTATTTTTTCCCCCCAATTCCTTTGTAATTAAGAAGGAAATAGCTTAACATTTGGCTTTGTCTCTTTATAGCTGAGCTGTGCTCATTACTTCAGAGCTTAACTTTCCTCGTCAAGTCATGCTGCACGTGTCTAGCCTGCACTTACAGCTCCGTGGCATGTCTCACTTATATTTTATTTTTATAAATGAGCTTTATTTTCTTAACTTCAGTTTGAACTGCCTCCTTTGAGGCGGGATGGAGAAAATGAACGGCGCACGCTAGCCCTTCGGAGCTTAATCATTCAACAGGGTCACACAGACGTGAACCATTAGCTGGACCAGCATGGCTGGAGCTGCCTCTACCTGGTGTAGGACTGAGGTTCCAACCATAGGGACAAAGCTTTTCTGATGAATTGAGTGTGGAGCTTTCTGCCAGCTTCGTAGCTCTGCAGCAGGCATTGAGCTGAGTGCGAGTACAATCATAGAATCACCAGGTTGGAAGAGACCCATCGGATCATTGAGTCCAACCATTCCTATCGAACACTAAACCATGTCCCTCAGGACCTCATCTACCCGTCCTTTAAACCCCTCCAGGGAAGGTGAACCAACCCCCTGCCTGGGCAGCCTCTGCCACTGCTGAATGACACTTTATGTGAAAAACTTCCTCCTAATGTCCAGCCTAAGCCTCCCCTGGTGGAGCTTGAGGCCATTCCCTCTCGTCTTGTCCCCTGTCACTTGGGAGAAGAGCCCAGCTCCCTCCTCTCCACAACCTCCTTTCAGGTAGTTGTAGAGAGCAATGAGGTCTCCTCTCAGCCTCCTCTTCTCTAGGCTAAACACCCCCAGCTCTCTCAGCTGCACCTCATAGGGCCTGTTCTCCAGCCCCTTCACCAGGATGGGACCTCTAGCCTCCAGCCTTGGCAGGTATTTGATGATATTTGCGGGTGACGACTGCAGTGGAGGCAGAAAAAAGGACCTCTGCAACGCAATGCTGCTTCTCCTTTGCTCTAAGCTTGTTGCAGTATGAATAGCATGTCATTTTGAATGGTGAATAGATTTTTAGTGTTAGAATAACAGTGAATGCAACTGCAATCATGCTGTGGGCATGCTGCAACTGACTCAGTTGACTGTTACAATCATAGAATCATAGACTCACCAGGTTGGAAGAGACCCACCGGATCTTCCAGTCCAACCGTTCCTATCAAACACTAAACCACGTCCCTCGGCACCTTGTCCATTTGTTAATCCATCTCAGTTTTTCCCTCTCAGCCAGAGGGAGCCTGAACCTTTTAAATGGGCTCTTAAAGGGGCCAAATCTAAGCGTGTATTACTTAAGATGTTGAGAAATCTCATTAACTAGCATGGTGAATCCCAGCATGAGGCAACACAGCTTCTTTCGGGGTAGTGACTGCAGCAGATGTCTTGGGGCTACCCATGTTGAGTGTGTGATGAGAGAGCTGGGGGTGTTTATCCTGGAGAAGAGGAGGCTGAGGGGAGACCTAATTGCTCTCTACAACTACCTGAAAGGAGGTTGTAGAGAGGAGGGAGCTGGGCTCTTCTCCCAAGGGGCAGGGGACAGGACGAGAGGGAATGGCCTCAAGTTCCACCAGGGGGGATTTAGGCTGGACATTAGGAGGAGGTTTTTCACAGAAAGGGTCATTGGGCATTGGAACAGGCTGCCCAGGGAGGTGCTTGATTCCCCTTCCCTGGAGGGGTTTAAGGGACGGGTGGAGAAGGTGCTGAGGGACATGGGTTAGTGTTTGATAGGAATGGTTGGACTCGATGATCCAGTGGGTCTCTTCCAACCTGGTGAGTCTATGATTCTATGATGAAGCAGTCAGTTGGTTATTGCAGAGAAAATCTGAGCTCAGGTGATAGAAGCAAAGTTAGAATGTTTTTGGGTTTTTTTTAACTCAGATATGAGTTTGGGTGATTCTGCTCTTGTGGTGTTGCTCTCTGAAGTCTGTCTCCCTTAGGCTCCATCCAAAAGAAAAACCTTGGCTTGGAAGGTTAATTTTATTTTAAGGTGGTGAATGGGGTTCTCAGTTTGTCCAAGCCCATGGCAAAATCCCAGGAACATCTTCAACCACGTCGCTTGGGCTTGGTGTCTCAATCCTTTGTAAGAAATCTGTGGCATGATCCCATCCCTGCAGACTGAAGCACGTGCTCTTGTTTGTGTCCTGATGAATCATGCGTGTGAGCTGTGTTCCCCGCACTGTTTGCTGCAATTAGTGTAGGAGCCGTGATGGTGGACTCGCTCCTCGGCGTCGTTTGGCTTGTTAGTGACGATTAGGCTCCATTAGGTAGTTTGCCAACCACTTATTTTGTAACTTCACAAATATGTGCTGACAGGATTGCTCTTGATCAGAAATGAGGATCTGTTCTCCCATCATACGATTAACCTTCTTGGCTGTATATGCTAATTACCGCATGGAATTTAAAACCAGCAGAATCTGGCAGAACATTTTGGTTCTCACATAGCTTTTTCCCATATATTTTTTTTTCTTTTTAGTAATAAAAGAAGGATAGAGCAGGCAGAACCATAGTAACAAAGAACCAAACAAACGTTAGCATATACTTACTGAGGATGTACACCTTGGGCTGGTTCTGGGAGTAGTTTGTAGTTAATGGTCTTATTGTTCATCCTCAGCTCAATCCTTGACGACAGAGCTTTTTCTTTTCACGATGGAGAATTATTCTTCCTCAACTCATGAATTTGCTAAACTCTAGCTTCTGTTCAGTTTATTGGCTTTTGTCTGATGCAGTAATTCCCTCAACATTTTTCTTCCATTTTTTTTTATTTTTAACCAGCCTGTAAGTATTTTTTTTTTTTTTACTTTTTAACCAAGCTATTCATATAGTTGAAGGAGCATCTACTCTGTTTTCCAAAGCAGGGATTTTGCTCTGTGTACACAGCAGGATTTGGGGAAAAGCCTCAGACTTGCATCTCCTTGCAGCATCTGTCTCTGTGTGTGTGTGTGTGTGTGACCCGATTCTGTATCTTCAGTCAAGATGTGACTCTGTCCACCCTAATCACACATTCCAGATCCAGCCTGTCGCATTCTGGCAGAAGGAAACTGATCTCACACTTCTTGTACACCATGTTTTTGAAGTCACTGTTTAAGTTGAAATGCTTTGGACTTCTGCCCGAGGCTACTGAAAGAGAAGAGCGGATAGAAGACTTTATTCTGTGCCACATCAGGTTCCTGCTAACGAGATGTTTGATGCATAGGATTGCTCTTGTCTTCTGGGTGGCCCATATGTTGGGGTGGGAGGAAGCCTGGATAAAAGAGGAAGAGTCGTTTGTGTGCTGTGTGGGATTTTTGTTTTGCTCCTTGGCTTTTAAACTGAAATGAGGGGACGAGGTACAGGATTAAGGGAGAGAAATGGGTTTGTGCTGTTCACCATCCTCAGTTCGCAGAGCTCTGCGTTGGGGAGAGAGGGCAGGGAGGCTGGGTGGGCAGGGAAGGGCTGTGCAAGTATGAGGTGTGGCTGGATCACAGCAGCCTCGGAACAGCATGCACCAGCGGGAATGCCTGGGAGAGCCTTCAGCTGAGTGCAGAGAAAGCCTTTGAAACCTTAGGGGATGTCATGGCATTTCTCACTTTTTAAAGAAGTTCTCTCTTCTCCTCCTGTTCCTGTTCTGCCTCCCTCCTCTGGCCATCAGCAGCAGATGGTATCAACACTGCCTGCGTGGGTTTTTCCTCCCTTGCACAGAGAGAGCTGGGGAAGCTCTCTTCTTTTATCCTGGAGAAGAGGAGGCTGAGAGGAGACCTCATTGCTCTCTACAACTCCCTGAAAGGAGGTTGTGGAGAGGAGGGATCTAGGCTCTTCTCCCAAGGGACAGGGGACAGGACAAGAGGGAATGGCCTCTAGCTCCACCAGTGAAAATTTAGGCTAGCGATTAGGAAGAAGTTTTTCATGGAAAGGATCATTGGGCATTGGAACAGACTGCCCAGGGAGGTGGTTGATTTACCTTCCCTGGAGGGGTTTAAGGGACAGGTAGATGAGGTGCTGAGGGACGTGGTTTAGTGTTTGATAGGAATGGTTGGACTCGATGATCCGATGGGTCTCTTCCAACCTGGTGATTCTATGATTCTATATCAGCTTTTGATTTTGGCATCTTAGAAAATGTAGGTGAGCAAAGCACTTTTGAGACCTGGAGTGGTGGGTGTTGAGCCTCAGCTTTTGCAGGAATCCATACGTGGCACAGAGGGGTCTGTCTGGCTGAACAAAGCAGGCCTCTTATCTGAGTGCTTTAGATCAAGTTATCTCAGGATGGTGAGCACCTAAAACTTGAATCTCTCCTCTGAGAAAGTTTCCCAGAAAGGGTCATTGGGCACTGGAACAGGCTGCCCAGGGAGAGGGTTGGTTCACCTTCCCTGGAGGTGTTTAAGGGACGGGTGGATGAGGTGCTGAGGGACATGGGTTAGAGATTAGTGGGAATGGTTGGACTCGATGATCCATTTGGTCTCTTCCAACCTGGTTGTTCTATGATTCTGTAAGTGTAACAGCTGAGGCATCTCTGCGCTCCTCTTTGGCATAGCTGGAGGCTGGTTTTTATTTTTTTTTTCCCTCGGAGGGAAGATGCTCTCAATTTCTATGGCTGTAGATGTCGATTAGCATTCAGATATTCTAGTTTCTTCCCAGCAAAACTGGGAACTGCTACAAAACTGTGTGTGCAGGGGCCATGCCACAGTGATCATGTGGGAAGCAATCCTTGCTTACCATGTGGAAAGAGTTAATGTGAGCTCTGGCTGCCAGAATGAAAACTATTACAATCCTGGATACGTCTGGTTCTGCAGATGGGACTAGGATGGGCTTTTGCAGAAGTAAACAGAGTAGAAAATGACGACTAAGTTCTCTTCCCATTTGCATATTTAGAAAAGCCAAAGGACTGCACGAGGCTGAAAAAATGCAGATAGTACATGTGTCACTGTGCAGTTTGAGGGCACAATCCTTTTGCCACACGACTCCTTTCCTACTCGGGTTGTGCATTTCTCCCCTGCAGGAGTCGGTTATCCAGATGATGAATTTTTGAGGCACACTCAAGTCACGTGAAAGCCAGATGTGAACATTTTCCATATGCAGCGTGTGTGGGTCGAAGCGGATGCCAAGCGGCTCTGCTTACGTGGCAGGCAGCAGTGGCCTGAGATTGGTCTGCAGCGGGATGCTGGGGAGGCAAGGAGCCCCAGCAGCTCCCAGAGCGACTGCTTCTGCTCAGAGGGTGGAAGGTTCTCACTGAGCTCATCGCTGCAGCTCGGCACATCTGCCTTCAACCCCTTCAACCCACAAATGCAGCTCCCCTTCCCCTGCACAAGCCCTGCACTGGCTGTTTAGGGTGGGTCTGAGCTCAGTGAATAGGACTAAAATTAAAGACCTTATTTAAATGCTTCCTGCCAATCCTCTTACTCACGCACTTCAGCTGGTTTTGCGTGTTTCATATTTTACCAGTCAAGTACTTTTTAAAGATGCAGCTCTTTCATAGAATCATAGAACAACCAGGTTGGAAGAGACCCATTGGATCATTGAGTCCAACCATTCCTATCAAACATTAAACCATGTCCCTCAGGACCTCATCTACCCGTCCCTTAAACACCTCCAGGGAAGGGGAATCAACCACCTCCCTGGGCAGCCTATTCCAATGCCCAATGACCCTCTGCGTGAAAAACCTCCTCCTAATCTCTAGCCTAAACCTCCCCTGGCAGAGCTTGAGGCCATTCCCTCTTGTCCTGTCCCTTGGGAGAACAGCCCAGCTCCCTCCTCTCTACAACCTCCCTTCAGGTAGTTGTAGAGAGCAATTCGGTCTCCCCTCAACCTCCTCTTCTCCAGGCTAAACACCCCCAGCTCTCTCAGACGCTCCTCATAAGGTCTGTTCTCCAGCCCCTTCACCAGCTTCATTGCTCTTCTCTGGACTCTCTCCAGAGCCTCAACATCCTTCTTGTGTTGAGGGACCCAGAACTGAACACAGTGTTCAAGGAGTGGTCTCACCAGTGCTGAGTACAGAGGGATAATCACCTCCCTGGCCCTGCTGGTCACACCATTTCTGATCCAAGCCAGGATGCCATTGGCCTTCTTGGCCACCTGGGCACACTGCTGGCTCATGTTCAGTCGGCTGTCAACCAACACCCGAAGGTCCCTCTCCTCCTGGCAGCTTTCTAGACAGACTTCTCCCAGTCTGTAGCTCTGCATAGGGTTGTTGTGCCCCAAGTGCAGGACCCGGCATTTGGCCATGTTAAACCTCATGCCATCGGACACTGCCTAGCGCTCCAGCCTGTTTAGGTCCCTTTGCAGAGCCTCCCTACCCTCCAGCAGATCCACACTTCCACACAGCTTAGTGTCGTCTGCAGACTTGCTAAGGGTACCCTCAATGCCCTCATCCAGGTCATTGATGAAGACATTGAACAGGGCTGGACCCAGCACTGAGCCCTGGGGAACACCACTTGTCACTGGCCTCCAGCTGGATTTAACGCCATTTACTACCACTCTCACTCACTACCACTACCACTTACTTTAAGATGCTGCCCCTTAAACAGGAGACATGGCAAGTGGAGGTGATGTTCTGCTTCGAATATATAGAAGGGGAGAGATCTCTGCAGGGATGAGAGGTTTATTTTAAATGCAGTCTCCCAGGAGGGGGAAAAAAATTATTAGATCTCTGTATTCCTTCAAGGACTGTCTTAAAATACTCACTTTGAACGTAATGCATCAGCATCCCACAGACATGAGAGCAAGAATAGCTCATTGAAGGTGCTTTGGAGAGGGACAGGGGTGGCCACTGCTTGCCCAGCGATCACAGCAGCGAATAAGTCTGTCATTGTGGTACCTAGGAAGTGTAAGGGCTGAAGAGGCCACCCTGGGTCAGGCACGGGGCACAAATGTTGGTTTTGTTTCCGTCCTTCTGAAGCCTGGAGGGTGAGACATCAATGGCTCCGTTCACCAGGGTGCCTGGTAGCGCTTGAAATAGATCAAAACACTTGCAGGCTTTGTCTCATCCTCCAATTTATCTGTTCTCTGCCTAACAGAATGAGTTAATTGTGTGAGCCAGGAATGTATGAAAATGGTTCCAATCCAGATTGAAGCTCATCTGCGGTTTTTATCTCTTTCCAAGCTGTTTTACAGATTCTTCATCAGAGTAATTATGCCTTAAAAGTAACTACTTACAGGCCTGGTTAGCAACACAAGATTGAGTCACCTTCCCTGGAGAGGTTTAAGGGACGGGTGGACGAGGTGCTGAGGAAGGAGCTGGCCTCTTCTCCCAAGGGACAGGGGACAGGACTAGAGGGAATGGCCTCAAGCTCCACCAGGGGAGATTTAGGCTAGAGATTAGGAAGAAGTTTTTCACGGAAAGGGTCATTAGGCACTGGAATAGGCTGCCCAGGGAGGTGGTTGATTCCCCTTCCCTGGAGGTGTTTAAGGGACAGGTGGATGAGGTCCTGAGGGACCTGGTTTAGTGTTTGATAGGAATGGTTGGACTCGATGATCCAATGGGTCTCTTCCAACCTGGTTGTTCTATGATTCTTGCTGACTTATCGGATACCACAGCTGGGGGGAGAACATCCCATTCTTCTTCTAGTGCTTTTTATTCAAACAGTGATGAGTAGAGCAGCATTTTCTTCCCATTGTTCAGTCTGAGGAGTCACTGATGGTTACTGGACCACAAATAAATTTCTCTGGAGTGGAGCACCAATTGCTGGATTCCTAGAAAACCACTCTAGTTTCAGTTTACTCCGAGACTGTACTGCTTAATGTTTTTACCCTTCCAATTATGACAGGAAGAATGTACGTATGGGAAATTAATCTGCAGAATACTCAACTGCATTAACCACTGTGGGCCTTGAACTAGTAGTACCTCCTAATGAAGAGGACTAATGACCTACAGAATTGATCGCTCTTGGAAAGAGTCAGTCTTTCAGATGTCAGCATCGCTTCAGCATGGCTGCTTGTTCTTATGATCCCTTTCTCAGTATTTTACTGTGTATCTCAAGAGCTGCAGGTGATGTTTGCGACAGGGCTTCATGAGAACAACATAAATCTCCTGCCAGGAGAGGGTCAGGCTGATTATTAGGAAAAAATTTTTCACAGAAAGGGTCATTGGGCAGTGGCAAAGGCTGCCCAGGGAGGTGGTTGATTCACCTTCCCTGGAGGGGTTTAAGGGACAGGTGGACGAGGTGCTGAGGGACATGGGTTAGTGTTTGATAGGAATGGTTGGACTCGATGATCCAGTGGGTCTCTTCCAACCTGGTTGTTCTACGATTCTATGAAATGGACCTGTTACCTCCTGTGGAAGGCAGCTTCCATAGAATAAGTCATGCCTGTATAATTAAACTCGTTTACCTTCCAGAAAAAGCACAATTGGATCACTTGCTGGGACTTGTCTTCGGCCCATGCTAAACTCCTTAGCTATATGCAGGAATCATTTGGGTTACGTGGCCAGAATTATAACCATGCTGAGACTGATGATCATTGATTCCATTCCTCAGAATTAGTGCAGGAATATTGTTGGGAAATATGTGGCTTAACAGGCTAGACAGCTATACTGACACTAGTTTTAAAAAATAGTGTTTGTTACAAGGGTCCCATCCTGGATCCAATGGGTCTCTTCCAACCTGGTTGTTCCATGATTCTATGAGTAGGGCTGTATCTCAAGCGTAAAGCATTGGGCCCCAGCTGTCTGGTGCCTCTTTGCTGGTGGGAGGAACAGCAAACAAACCAGTCTCACTGGCAGTAGACTAGCTGCTGTTGAAATCTAATATCATCCCTTTCGTGTGTTTCGTTCACCACAGCAACCAGCTTAATTATGCCTTAAAAGTCCTTGTTGCCTCTCTCAGCTTCTATTCCTTCTCCGCCTGAGGAGCCCAGCTCACCTGTCTTGGGGTTGACCACCTCTGTGGAAACAGCCTGGATAGGATCATAGAATCATAGAACAACCAGGTTGGAAGAGACCCATTGGATCATTGAGTCCAACCATTCCTATCAAACACTAAACCATGTCCCTCAGCACCTCGTCCACCCGTCCCTTAAACACCACCAGGGAAGGTGAATCAACCACCTCCCTGGGCAGCCTATTCCAATGCCCAATGACCCTTTCCATGAAAAACTTCCTCCTAATCTCTAGCCTAAATCTCCCCTGGTGGAGCTTGAGGCCATTCCCTCTTGTCCTGTCCCCTGTCCCTTGGGAGAAGAGCTCAGCTCCCTCCTCTCTACAACCTCCCTTCAAGGTAATTGTAGAGAGTAATGAGGTCTCCTCACCTCACACCCCCAGCTCTCTCAACCGTTCCTCATAGGGCCTGCTCTCCAGCCCCTTCACCAGCTTTGTTGCTCGATGGGGGCTTGGGGGTCAGTGGCTGCCCCCAGTGACACTCCTGCTCTGCTGTTCCTTCCGTGCAGCGCAGCTCTGATGAGGAGCCTCCTCTGTGCAGGCTCATCACAACCACCTCAGCCCTGCAACTTGGCTGTAATTTATGGACCGATGTTTCTTTTGAGCTTTTCAATTCCTGTCAGAGGGGGTTGTCCTGGCTCCAGCTGAAGGCAGCAGGCAGGGCTGGGGCGGCCGGGTTGGTGTTAAGAGCAAATTCAGGATGCAATTGCTTGCTTTGTGCAGGCAACTTTAATTTCTCTTCCAAATACTGAGATTTTTTTTTTCCCCCCAGCTCCAATTCATCTGAGAGCAGGCAACACTCAGCCATACAGCAACAGGGGACAGGCAGGAAGCGGAGATTTGTTCATTTACCATTACCAATCCCGTTGGAAAGTGGCTCCGAGCTCCACAAAGAATTCCAGTAAAACTCTTGTCCTAAAGGCGAAGCCCGGGGTCGTTCAAAGCTTGTGTTTTGTTGGCTCACGCGCAGCATGCTTCTGGGGCCTTTGACCTCCTCCCCATCCCCTAGCTCCCTCCACGGCTCTTCGTTTGAGCTCTCTGTGAAGTGGAATCCATCGCTAATGGCTGATATTATTGTTATTATTTGTAGAGGGAACTCTAAGAAGCTGGTAGCAATTAGAGTTTAAATGTCTTGGAATATATATAAAAAAAAAATCCCCAAGAAGGAAGTTTAATGCTAAGCAGATGTGCAGGAGCAGCTGAAATATGCTTAACTGTCTTCTGTTTCAGAAGGAACCTCATCCATATCTAGCTGCTGTCAGGCTGGGGCGAGTGAGAAGAGCTGCTGCTTTTGTGCTGCTTCTTCATAGAATCTCCATAGAATCATAGAACAACCAGGTTGGAAGAGACCCATCGAATCATTGAGTCCAACCATTCCTATCAGAAAGAGTCCACGTTGGGGACCTGTGCTGTTGTTCACTAGTTAATGCTTAGATTAACCCTTTATTCTGGCTTAAAACCTTCTTGAGAAGGACGAGAAATGCTTTCTTGAAAAAGAGATTTTTAAAAACACATAGTAGCTAATAATGGGGTTTTATGGTGAGTTGCGTTCCTTGAGCTCTCACATGGAGTGTTCGTAGATACGGCTGCAGAAGATCTAGATTTAAACTTGCTTTCTTCTTTAGGAGACAGATCCAGGGTTAAATGCCTTAAAGTTAAGTGCAGCTTAATCTCTCTATCTTTACTTGTTGGCTGTTTAGATCTTTTGCTGCCAGCTCAGACTGAGCTGGAAGGGGAGACCTCATTGCTCTCTCCAACTACCTGAAAGGAGGTTGTGGAGAGGAGGGAGCTGGGCTCTTCTCCCAGGGGACAGGGGACAGGACAAGAGGGAATGGCCTCAAGCTCCGCCAGGGGAGATTTAGGTTGAACATTAGGAGGAAGTTGTTCACAGAAAGGATCATTGGGCATTGGAACAGGCTGCGCAGGGAGGGGGTTGAGTCACCTTCCCTGGAGGGGTTTAAGGGACGAGTGGACAAGGTGCTGAGGGACATGGTTTAGTGTTTGATAGGAATGGTTGGACTTGATGATCCAATGGGTCTCTTCCAACCTGGTGATTCTATGAAAATATTAGAAGTTTTCCCTGTTGTTCCTGCAGCACGTATTCCGCTTTACTTATCACTGCCATGTTCAGGATCTTCTGTCTGGAAAGAGATGTGACATCTGACTGAAATTCATAATCCTGTTCCTGAAGGCAGTGGAAGTCTGCTCAAAAGCTAATAGACAAGTTGCTGACAACAACTCCTTCACACCCTTTCCTGTGCGTGCCCTGAGTTTGTAATAGAAACATGCTGTGTATTCCCTCCATAAGCTAGAGCAGAAGATACTCTGCCAGATGATTTCCTGTTGTATTGCACCAATTTAAAGCCATTTTCTTTTTTTTCTTAAATGACAATACGAAGTAAATTTGAGGAGCAGTCTCACCAGGACTGAGTCCAAAGGGATCTGAACAGGCTGGATCCATGGGCTGAGACCAATGGTATGATGTTTAACAAGGCAAAATGGCAGGACCTGCACTTGGGGCACAACAACCCTGAGCAGCTACAGACTAGGAGTCTGGCTGAAAACTGCCAGGAGGAGAAGGACCTGGGGGTGTTGGTTGAACAGGAGCCAGCAGTGTGCCCAGGTGGCCAAGAAGGCCAATGGCATCTTGGCTTGGGTCAGAAATGGTGTGACCAGCAGATCCAGGGAGGTGATTCTCCCTCTGTACTCAGCACTGGTGAGACTGCTCCTTGAATCCTGTGTTGAGTTTTGGGCCCCTCACCACAAGAAGGATGTTGAGGCTCTGGAGTGAGCCCAGAGAAGAGCAACGAGGTTGGTGAAGGGGCTGGAGAACAGGCCTTCTGAGGAGCGTCTGAGAGAGCTGGGGGTGTTTATCCTGGAGAAGAGGAGGCTGAGAGGAGACCTCATTGCTCTCTCCAACTCCCTGAAAGGAGATTGTGGAGAGGAGGGAGCTGGGCTCTTCTCCCAAGTGACAGGGGACAGGACAAGAGGGAATGGCCTCAAGCTCCACCAGGGCAGGTTCAGGCTGGACATTATGAAAAAAAATTTCACAGAAAGGGTCATTGGGCACTGGCAGATGCTACCCAGGGAGGTGGTTGATTTACCTTCCCTGGAGGGGTTTAAGGTTCAGGTGGATGTGGTGCTGAGAGGCATGGTTTAGAGATTGGTGGGAATGGTTGGACTTGATGGTCCGGTGGGTCTTTTCTAACCTGGTGATTCTATGATTCTTCCCAGGTCATTGAAGAGTGATCTGTTGTTAAACTGAGGTGTTTGGAACTGGTTTCCCCAGTTTTTTAAATCTCATTTTGGATTTTTTTTGTCACGATTTAGGAAATTCTTAGCCTATCATGTAACCCCCTCTCCTCGTCTCCTCTCCCAGGGAATGTCGGAGCAACAACTGCCTCATCCCACAAAAGGAGAATGTTTGCTGGTTCTTATTTTGAAATGGGAGCAAACCTACTGCGTCTTAGAACATGCTTCCAGTGTATTTAGACAAAAGAACTCTGCCACTTAACATTTGAAGATTATTCCCAGAATCCCAACCCAAGTATTTACACCTCATTTCATAGAGGGGGAGGGAAATCTTTTGACCTAGTTGCTAGCAACTCTGTTGGTTTTCTCCTAGGTTTCCGCCTCATATTCATTGGCTAAAATGATGTATGTACTTTTTATTGGAGCTTTGTATTCTTTTCCATGGACTATTATTTATCAGCTGGTATATTCCTGAATGCTATTCCAGGTTAACGAAACACAAATGCTGATAGAAACATCCATGTTTTTTGCTAAGCTCAGTCTTTGAGTTGCCTGTTGGTCTTTTGGGGATCTTTAACAACTGCAAAGCTAAAAACTCTTGCCTGTCTGAGGCTTAATGAGTCAAACTGTCTCTTGATATGCATGCTCTGTTCTATTGGAAATAAGCTCAGAGCATATGATTCTGGTTGGACTCGATGATCCGATGGGTCTTTTCCAACCTGGTTGTTCTATGATTCTATATCTTATTCTGAGATCTCAAAATCAGGTCCATTTTATAAGTTCTGCAAGTTCCCTAGAACATAAAAATTAACAGGTTGGTTCTTACGACTTGACCTTTAACTGAGTCCCCATCGTGCCAACACTACACTTAAGTAAAACTTAATGTTTCTTTTAAAGCTGTCTTGACTAACTTTCAAACTTTCTGATATACCTGTTTTCTTCTTTCTCCACTTACTTTCTCTTTTCATGGCTGCCCTCTTCTTGGATTTCAAGTTTGGATGTCCAGCTTATCTGAGACACCAAAAAAGAGTGTTGCTTCAGGTAAATTCTCGTGTCTTGGTGTTGTGCATGCTATTAAAAAGAGAACTCTGTAGTTCAAAGTGCGTTTGTTTTTGGAGTTGTCTTGATTGTGAGTCGTTGACTGTGGATATCCGGGATCTGTTGTCTGTTTGTGCACTGGGTTTTCATCAGGCATGATTTCTGAGAAGGAAGAGCTTTACTGCCTTCACCTCGATGCTTCTGCTTGCTGTGTTGCATCTTATAGAATCATAGAATCACTCCTTGAATCCTGTGTTCAGTTGTGGGCCCCTCAGCACAAGAAGGATGTTGAGGCTCTGGAGCAAGTCCAGAGAAGAGCAACGAAGCTGGTGAAGGGGCTGGAGAACAGGCCCTGTGAGGAGCGGCTGAGAGAGCTGGGGGTGTTTATCCTAGAGAAGAGGAGACTGAGAGGAGACCTCATTACTCTCTCCAACTCCCTGAAAGGAGGTCGTAGAGAGGAGGGAGCTGGGCTCTTCTCCCAAGGGACAGGGGACAGGACAAGAGGGAATGGCCTCAAGCTCCACCAGGGGAGATTTAGGCTGGTGATTAGGAGGAAGTTTTTCAAGGAAAGGGTGATTGGGCATTGGAACAGGCTGCCCAGGGAGGTGGTTGATTCACCTTCCCTGGAGGTGTTTAAGGGACGGGTAGATGAGGACCTGAAGGACATGGTTTAGTGTTTGATAGGAATGGTTGGACTTGATGATCCGATGGGTCTCTTCCAACCTGGTTGTTCTATGATTCTATACTTCTATGAATTAAAGTGGGTTTATGTGGAAAACCCGGTACTCTGAGGAAGATGCAAAATTTTCATGGGACTCCTTGGCACAAGGAATTGGGAAGGAGGAGGGAGGAGACAACCTCTAGGTGAGGTGTCAGGGTCTGGGGAAGAGTCCAATGCAAAGCAAAAACTAAGATTTAGTGTAAGGGATTGTGACTTTTCCTGAGTAACCAGTGGATTTTTTCTGCAAGCATTGATTCACCTTCCCTGGAGGTGTTTAAGGGATGGGTGGACAAGGTGCTGAGGGGACATAGGTTAGTGTTTGATAGGAATGGTTGGACTCGATGATCCGGTGGGTCTCTTCCAACCTGGTGATTCTATGATTCTATATAGAATAGCAGAGAAGAGGTCTTTTCTTTCTTCAGACTTGGGGAAGACTGATTGTGAGCCACAAACCCTGTGTCTGTAGAGGATGCTGGCCTGGTCCCTCAGGCAGTTAAGGCTGTACATAGGTCTTAAGGCAAGGAAGGACTGAAACACACCTCCTGCTTTCCATACCTGATTTGGAAAACACTCAAATTCATGCCCTGTTCAAAGTATGTCAACAAAATCCAACCACCCTCAGCAGATGAGTGCTTGCTTGTCTGAGGTTTTTAGTGATTTCAGAAATACTATTCTCGGCGCTGGTTAAATATGTCCCTGGAGGGGTTCTGCCTCATCTTAGGAGAGTAGGTCTCGTGTCAGGGTGGTGGTTGGACATAAAAGTGGAGAAGTATTTGAAATATTCAGTCACAGGAGCCGGGTGGCTGATAGGTTACCAGGGAGTTCAGACGGAAAAACTGAATTAGATTGAGCAGGACAGAAAAGGAGTGAAGAAACAGAAAACGTGGTGGTGCTTGGCAATAATGACAAGTAGCCCTCACATTACTTGGCTGAGGACTGAGTTGGGGTTTCTCTGATTCTTTACGCCTGTTGGGATTGTTTTATGATGAATTGAATGCCAAGGCTTTCATCCTTCTTGAAGGGCAAGAAAGTGAATCTTCAATAGATATAAGCTTCTTTCCTTCTATTGACTGGTTTTTGCTAAATGCATGCAAACAATATGACTTTTAAAAAATCTGTGTGTGATGATGAGCAAAAGTAAGTGATTAACTGCAGTGCGTAGTGTTTGAGAAGGTGAATGTTGATGCATTGTCCTTCTCAGATGTCTTCTGGTATGTATTCTGGTATATCTCCTCGAATCCTGTGTTCAGTTGTGGGCCCCTCAGCACAAGAAGGATGTTGAGGCTCTGGAGTGAGTCCAGAGAAGAGCAACGAAGCTGGTGAAGGGGCTGGAGAAGAAGAGGAGTGGCTGAAAGAGCTGGGGGTGTTTATCCTGGAGAAGAGGAGGCTGAGGGGAGACCTCATTGCTCTCCATAACTGCCTGAAAGGAGGTTGTGGAGAGGCGGGAGCTGGGCTCTTCTGCCAAGGGACAGGGGACAGGATGAGAGGGAATGGCCTCAAGTTCCACCAGGGGAGATTTAGGCTGGACATTAGGGAAAAAAGGTCATCGGGCATTGGAATAGGCTGCCCAGGGAGGTGGCTGATTCACCTTCCCTGGAGGTGTTTAAGGGACGGGTGGACAAGGTGCTGAGGGACATGGTTTAGTGTTTGATAGGAATGTTTGGACTCGATGATCCGGTGGGTCTCTTCCAACCTGGTTGTTCCGTGATTCTATGATTCTATGTGAACCCAGTTTGGTGCTGCCCATGGTCCAGCCAAGGGCATAAACCCACTCCACAAAGCGGAGACACTAACAAAGACACACAAGTGGTTAAATTTCCTACTTTGGAAAAAGACAGGTGCCAAACAGCCAGATCCTGGAGGCGCTGTGGTGAGACACTAGTTTGGGTCGCCCCAACTGCCGTTAAATTCCTTGGCTAATCTTTTACGTGCCATGTGGAGTAATACGAACGCATCGCTCGGCTCCACAGGACTAGGGCAAATGCCAGAGTACACAGCTGACTTCAGCCTGGTGGAAGACCTTGTCTAGCAGCTGTGTGAGAATCTCCAAGCAGTTTAACAGATTTGTGTGCAAAATACTTCAGTTTTCTTAACTGTTGCTACCTGTAACCTAGTTGGTTTGAATCGCTGTTTGGAGAGCCAACTTTCCGAGGAGTAGAAAGACGACTCGACGACTCTACTCTTTTTCCTTTCACTCTTCTGCTTCTAATTTTTCTTGGCTCTGTCTTAAAACCTAGCCGATCAAAAATAAAAAAAAATAAAACCCCTGAGACTAATAAGCTCCACTTGGCAAAGGTCACCACTAAATTTCTCCGTTTGTCAGGATTTTGTTGGAAATGCTGCTGAAGACTGTAAAGAAGGAAGAACTGAACTGAACCGCTTGCTTGAGACAGTGTGTCCCGTTTGCCATGGACCATAGAATCATAGAACAACCAGGTTGGAAGAGACCCATCGGACCATCGAGTCCAACCATTCCCATCAAACACTAAACCATGTCCCTCACGACCTCATCCACCCGTCCCTTAAACACCTCCAGGGAAGGTGACTCAACCACCTCCCTGGGCTGACTATTCCAGTGCCAAATGACCTTCTGTGTGAAAAACTTCCTCCTAATCCCTAGCCTAAATCTCCCCTGGTGGAGCTTGAGGCCATTCCCTCTTGTCCTGTCCCCTGTCCCTTGGGAGAAGAGGCCAGCTCCCTCCTCTCCACGACCTCCTTTCAGGTAGTCGTAGAGAGTAATGAGGTCTCCTCTCAGCCTCCTCTTCTCTAGGCTAAACACCCCCAGCTCTCTCAACCACTCGTCATAGGGCCTGCTCTCCAGCCCCTTCACCAGCTTCGTTGCTCTTCTCTGGGCTCCCTCCAGAGCCTCAACATCCTTCTTGTGCTGAAGTGCCCACAACTGAACACAGGATTCGAGGAGCAGTCTCACCAGCGCTGAGTCCAGAGGGAGAAGAACCTCCCTGGCCCTGCTGGTCACACCGTTTCTGATCCAAGCCAGGATGCCATTGGCCTTCTTGGCCACCTGGGCACACTGCTGGCTCATGGTCAGTCGATGTCGACCAACACCCCCAGGTCCCTCTCCTGGCAGTTTTCCAGCCAGACTTCTCCCAGTCTGTAGCTCTGCAAGTTTGTTCCTGACATGCTACCCTGTGGGGACCATGGGTTTGCTGCTGGTTTTAGCTGTGTGTGAGACTGGTACTGCAGTGCTGGAAGCCAAAGGCTGCCTTAAAGCTGCCACTTGTCCCAAACTTGAAGATCTTAGTTCCTAGAAGCACTAGAAGATGTTATGCATAACTTATGCATTTTCATTTATGGAATAACCTGGGATGAGAGGGTTTGCACGCTGACCTGGCCCTCGCTGAGTAAATGGTGCTCAACCTGGTTTGATTCTCAGCCATTCTTTAGGATTTGGACACGATTTTAGGTCAAACTTCTCTGGTTTTAAGTTTAGATGACTCAAATCATCATTAAGCTGGAGATTAGGAGGAAGTTTTTCATGGAAAGGGTCATTGGTCATTGGAATAGGCTGCCCAGGGAGGTTTGATTCACCTTCCCTGGAGGTGTTTAAGGGACAGATAGATGAGGTGCTGAGGAACATGGGTTAGTGTTTGATAGTAGTGGTTGGACTCGATGATCCGATGGGTCTCTTCCAACCTGGTGATTCTGTGATTCTATGATTATAGTGATAGTCCTTCTTATAAGAGAGAAAAGAGGTAGAGTTTGTAGTATAAGAAAAATCCCCGTATTTAGAGCTGAACCATTCTGGCTATATTGTATTTTTTTTAATTATATTTTTACTTCCCCTCTCCTTCCCCAAAAGGAGTTTTCCAGAGATGTGTTAAAGGCTTACGCTTGAAGAACTGGCTTTAACAAGAAACCACAGCTCTAGGTCCAAGCTACCACAGTTACTCCTCCCTGTGTGTAGGAAAGTGCCGAGCTCTCCATTATTGTCTGGAAAGCCGTGATGCTCGGGGTGCTTTCCGCCAGCTGCCCCTGTGTGGAGCCCCTGGGTGTCTCCTCCGCCGCTGGGTCCAGGTCGGAAGGGCTGGACTACCTGCCAGTTGGTTGTTTGGCTGTGAATCATCCTTTTGGTGTTCGCTGACCGTTTCTGTGGTTTTGGCTGCTTCCGCACGACTTCCACTGACCAGCCTAGTACGAATTGGACTCGATGATCCAATGGGTCTCTTCCAACCTGGTGATTCTATGATTCTATGAATTCATTTAGTCTGAATCTGTAAACACTAGATTAATAATGATAAAAGGGCAATATAAAAGCATGTGGGCTGTATGGATTAAAAGAGCAGACATGTTTATAGCCTGATAACAACAGAGTACTCTGGCAAACATCAGGAGTCTCAGATTTCCATGTCCAGATGATTTTATTTTTGGAGTCCAGTTGGTGGTGTTTTTAATTTTTGGCTATTGCAAAACCATCATAGCTGTTAGTGGTTGCAACACAGGAGGAGGAGGAGGACGACGACGACATCCCTAGGAACGGGTGCTCCACACTCTTATTTAGGAGGTTTCACAGTAGATGCCGGTGTCAGAGTTCCGTGGGAAGAACGATGCTCCTTCCTCACCGCCTGGAGATGGGGACAGGCTGCAATTCTGAAACGTAATAGTAGCAGGCGTGAAGGGTACAGATGAGCTCCGATGACATTCCTACCTAGCCCCAGGAAGGAGATCACTGAGGTGAGGAGCAGGAGGATTGTAAACTGGAGCCCTATGGAGAGGAGGAGGAGGGAGATCCTGAAGACTTTAACCAGGAAACGGAGCCAAGGCAAAAATAAATGGAGAGGCAAGCAAACTCTTATTTCAGCCAGCAATCTATCGCGTGCTCTCTTCTGGGTGGGGGGGGGGGGGGGTTGAAAGTCTTTTGGTTTCGCTCCAAATAATTCTTTCCTGGGGAAGAGGACGGGGGAGCTCAACCTTGCACGTCACCCTTATCCTATCCTCTGTTCTCTGTTCCTCCTTTCTGGGCTGCAGAAGCTTTTTCAAGAAGTCTGTAGTTTTTGAGGAGGGAGGGGGTGTTACAGTGTGCTGTGAGCTTGCACAGGGGAACTTGTGCCACTCGGCATCTGTCTTCTCCGGTTTGCTTGGCAGCGAGCAGGCTGTTACTCTTCAATGAGATGCTGCGCCCTGCTTTACAAATTAGACCTGAACTAATTGGCAGGGGTACGGGAGCACCCACAGGGATGGGTGTAGTAGGTACTGGGCTCTGGGCATTGTTGCTAGACTTGTTCTTTTGAGTCCCCTTTCAGGGGAAAGCCTCCAGTCTGACATAAAATACCAGTGATGTGGGTATTGTAGCCATCATTGAGGAGTAATTCATTTAAAAGTGCTTGGGGTAAAGGCTGAAAAGGGCTAGATTTTTGTGTTGGGAACATAGTAACAACCTAACTGAAGCCACCCAGCAAAATTTTAAGACTTTCCGATTATTGGGAGGAGCTGTGTTTCAGTTTTCTTTCCTCCTGCCCTGCCTTATTATTATCCTCCTTGACTGTTACTGAAGTCTTCCCTACAGCGCAGAGCTCAGTCCTGGGCTGGGATCACTCCAGGAGCCACAGGGACCTCGCCCTTCAAAGAGTGTATCCTCTAGGCATGAGCTGCTGTAGCTGTAAACGAAAAAGTTTGTTTGACCTTGGTTATTTCCTAGACCAAGGAATTTATCACCCTGTTGTTTTGGTCTTCATAGGAACCCTGAAACACTTATACAAGCCTCTGTTAAAACATTAATTGTTCATGTTGCATGAGCCACTGTAGTGACCAAGAAGTCCTTCTGCAGTGAGTACCTTATCTGAGGCAGAGTGAATGGTATCATAATCATTTCCTGAGGGACATGGTTTAGTGTTTGATGGGAATGGTTGGACTCGATGATCCGATGGGTCTCTTCCAACCTGGTTGTTCTATGATTCTATAATGTCCTGCTGCATTTTGGGTATGCGAGTGCAGATATAATTTATTTTGCCAGACTATATTGGAGCCAGAGTTTTGGAGGTGGATTTAAAATACTGCTTCTCTGGGTTTCCTGGCAAGAATCATAGACTCACCAGGTTGGAAGAGACCCACCAGATCATCGAGACCAACCATTTCTATCAAACACTAAACCATACCCCTCAGCACCTCATCTACCTGTCCCTTAAACACCTCCAGGGAAGGTGAATCAACCATGTGATAAGCCACGTGAAACAGGGAAAAACATATCATCACACTTGAGATAACTCAACTAGCATTGGTTTAAACCACAGTGTGCAAATCAGGTTCTATGATTCTATGATTTATCTTAGGATGACTACAGTGAAGTAGAGGTTGTAGGTGTTGCTTGGGTATATAGGTTGAAGGAAGATGATGTTGCCCTGTTCCAGACTGGAGAAGCCGTAGAATCATAGAATCACCAGGTTGGAAGAGACCCATCGGATCATCAAGTCCAACCATTCCTATCAAACGCTAAACCATGTCCCTCAGCACCTCATCTACCTGTCCCTTAAACACCTCCAGGGAAGGTGAATCAACCATGTGATAAGCCACGTGAAACAGGGAAAAACATATCATCACACTCGAGATAACTCAACTAGCATTGGTTTAAACCACGGTGTGCAAATCAGGTTAATTCATCACAAGCAGAAAAAACAATGCTTATTGGGAACGAACAGCTGTAGCAAAAACTTTTATTAAGGATTTTGGTGTTGACAGTTCATGTCTTCTCTCCTTGTTCCTGCTCTTGGCCATGGATTAAGTATCCGCAGAAAAGTTAAATCTCTTAAACACAAACTTCTCGAGGAGATGACTTCTCTTTAAAGCAAACTAACCTATGTAACCTGAGGAGAGTCAGAGGCACATTTAGGGAGCAAGGAAGTCTTCTAATTTTCTGGATTTCTGGAATCTGGTCCAAAAGGAGGCATTGTGATAGCCTTTCCTTTCAGGAAATGGTTGAATTAATTGCTTTTTGTTCTAGGATTTTCATTTCTCAGGATGCTGTTTCAACGGCTGATGCACTCCTTACCTTTCTCTTGGCAGGGATGCTAATTACTTGTCTGTGGAATCACTTTGCATCTTCGGCTCAGAGACATATGAACATGCTGCTTTTGGAAATAGAGCCCTGAGCAGCCTCTGCTTGGCTGTCAGTCTCCTGACTTGCCTGTGGACGGTTTCAGACCATGTTGCTTCCTTCCTGTCTCTTGTAGCCAATTTGTCACCAGAAATTCAGGATACCTGGAGCCTGCTCCTCGCTCTCCTCCCGTCACGTGAAACGGGACGTGCGTCAAGTCATACATCTGCTATCTCCCCTTTCCATCTGCATCTTAATCTGGAGAGACGGAAATGGCTTCTTGCTAAATTTTATTCATTATTCTAAACGTTAACATTTAAAATTTAGTATGACAACTAAAGAGGGATGAGGTGCTGAGGGACATGGTTTAGTGATTGATGGGAATGGTTGGTGCGTCTTTTCCAACCTGGTGATTCTATATAAAATGTGTAGTAATGCTGTTGGGCCGAATTCCTCATGTTGCTGTAATTCAGGTCTGTAAAATAACTTTGCATTCAGGCATGAGTCTGGTAGCATTCGGAAAGAAATTGGATGCTTTCTGCTGTGATCTGACACTTCGAAGACTGCATCAGTGAAAGCAGATTAGAAAACCTTGATGTGCCTAAAGGCTTTCTGGACTGTTTGAGGCGGTTTCCAGGCAGAGCATGGTTGGTGCTTTGTGTGGTTTCGGGCTTTGGGGTGCAGAGGCACTGGCCACACTGCTTACGATGCTCTGGTGAGCCGAGATTTTTTAGCAAGTTTGCAGATGACACAAAGCTGTGTGGAAGTGTGGATCTGCTGGAGGGTAGGGAGGCTCTGTAAAGGGACCTAAACAGGCTGGACCACTGGGCAGAGTCCAATGGCATGAGGTTTAACACGGCCAAATGCCGGGTCCTGCACTTGGGGCACAACAACCCTATGCAGAGCTACAGACTGGGAGAAGCCTGTCTAGAAAGCTACCTGGAGGAGAGGGACCTGGGGGGGTTGGTCGACAGCGACTGAACATGAGCCAGCAGTGTGCCCAGGTGACCAAGAAGGCCAAGGGCATCCTGGCTTGGATCAGAAATGGTGTGACCAGCAGGTCCAGGGAGGTTCTTCTCCCTCTGTACTCAGCACTGGTGAGTCAGCTCCTTGAATCCTGTGTTCAGTTGTGGGCCCCTCAACACAAGAAGGATGTTGAGGCTCTGGAGCGAGTCCAGAGAAGAGCCACGAAGCTGGTGAAGGGGCTGGTCCTATGAGGAGCGTCTGAGAGAGCTGGGGATGTTTAGCCTAGAGAAGAGGAGGCTGAGAGGAGACCTCATTACTCTCTGCAACTACCTGAAAGGAGGTTGTGGAGAGGAGGGAGCTGGGCTCTTCTCCTAAGTGACAGGGGACAGGACAAGAAGGAATGGCCTCAAGCTCCGCCAGAGGAGATTTAGGTTAGAGATTAGGAGAAGTTTTTCACAGAAAGGCTGATTGGGCATTGGAACAGGCTGCCCAGGGAGGTGATTGATTCACCTTCCCTGGAGGTGTTTAAGGGACGGGTGGATGAGGTCGTGAGGGACATGGTTTAGTGTTTGATGGGAATGGTTGGACTCGATGATCTGATGGGTCTCTTCCAACCTGGTTGTTCTATGATTCTATGGTTCTATGATTGAGATGCGTCTCATACAGCGAGCGGCTGTGCAAGGAGGCCCCTCTGTGTCTGGCATCTGGTGGTGTGCCTGCCTTGCAGCTCCACCCCAAAATGCACAATTTTGATTTGTGGGGGTGGAAGAGTCAGCAATCAAAAAAAAACAACCTCAAGAAAGAAAGTGTTTGATAGGAACGGTTGGACTTGATGATCTGGTGGGTCTCTTCCAACCTGGTGATTCTATGATTCTATGAAACAACTCCAGGATTGTGGGGGTAGGGAGGAAAGCGGTTATTTTGTGCCTTTTTTTTCCCCACCTATGCTCATTCATAAACGGTTCTGCTAGCCTAAAGCCCTCGATATGAAAAGAAACCAAACAATTGGAGGGGTCGGCTCCAAGGGTTCCAAAAAGGCTACCAAAAGGTGGTGGGAGAGGGAAGCCGGAGCACACTGTGCCCCTGTACTGCTCGGGGCTGCTCTGCCGCGGGGAATGCGGAACTGTGGAGCTGGTGGGGGGCAGGCAGGGGGTGGCCGTCTTTGAGCAAGGATCTGGCGCTATAACTTTTTTTTTTTCTTCCTCTGTTTCAAGTAAACACTCTTCCCCGCCCTCCCCTCTCTCTCCCTCCACCCCACCTCCCTCTCTTCCAACCCCACTCATGTGTTTCTATTTAAGGGCTGCAGTGCAGACGAATATGATTGGCATCTCCAGCCCCCTCTTGACTTTCAGCTCAAGCCTTTAGAGTGGAGAAGGAGCTGAGCCGCCAAGGGGAGAGCTGTTTCTTCTTTGGGTTTACTGGGGGGGACGGCTCAGCTGTGGATTTATGCTGCTTCTGCACAGGATTTTTCTCTCTGAATGGGAGCAAGGATTGTGGAAACCATGTTGGGAAGAGGTTTTTGGTTTTTTTTTTTCAGAATCCATCATGAAACTTTGCAACTAATTCACTGACTTTGGCTCCTTTTTTCATATTTTTTTTCCCCTGTCCCCTTTTTTCTTTTTCTTCTCTTCAATGTCCCTCTGTGCTGCTGAGTTGTGGGCCAGAGGAGGCTGTTTCTATATGGCCAGCCCTTTGGGGATGTGCTGCGAGCTCAGGTTGTTTGCCGATTCCCTTGGTTGTGGTTACAAGTTGGCCTGTCGTGACTCGGATGGACGGAGGTCGCTCTCGAGGAGCCATGGCTGGAAGCTGGCTTACGGCTTGCTTTTTCCCTTCCCCAGGTGCTGATGCTAGCTCTGAACCCATGATCCTGGAACAATATGTGGTGGTGTCTAACTATGAGAAGCAGGAGAACTCTGAGATCAGCCTCCAGGCTGGAGAGGTCGTGGATGTCATAGAGAAAAACGAAAGTGGTAAGAGACGTTTGCTGCTTTTTCCCCTCTTCCAAAGGTCTGATTTTTGCACACGTTCGTCTTCTCTCGGTTTCCTCATCACCACTCGCAGCAGAGAGCTTGTTCCATCTGGTACAGTTACTATGTCTGGCTAAGGATGTTGAAGTTTCTCTGTGTTTATTTGGGCTGAGGGCCAAATGTTGCCTTCTACTGTAAGAATGTTTCATGGGTTTTGTGCATTAATTAACCAACGTTCGCTAATGGAAAATGAAGGAGGGAAGGATCAGCAGCTAATGAAGCTGATGTCTAGCAGCCTGATGCAGTTGCCCTGCTGCCTCTTCAAGTCTCTGTCAGCGTTTCCATTACTAACTCCCTTTATAGGATGAACGTTTAAAAATTGCCTGGGATGAAACTTGGCTTGACAGCTCAGCCTGTGGCCCAGAGCTCGGTAGGGAGGGGAGAGAATCTGCGTAGTAAATACGTGGCCGTGCCCAGTTTCAAAACTTTTTGCAGAAACTCTAATTGGGGAATTCTGAGGCAGGGAGGCAGAGGGTGTCACGTAAAAGCAAGATGAAATCCCTTGTTTTGCCATCCCTGGAACAACCAGCTTCCACTTGGAAAATGAGATTTTTGGCAAGTGTTTATATAGATGGGTTTTTTGTGTATGTTAACCCTTGGATGCCTGGTAGCTTTGAATCGGGCTGAACAAACACAGGAGACTGTGTACATGTGAGCGGTTGGAGCGGGTTAGCAGCTGGTTTGAATAACTGCCTGTCTTCAGCAGCTCTCCCTCCTCCCCCTCAGCCTTCCCTGAGCATTAATCCAAAGCTGTTGTCCAGGACTTGTTTCCAGCCCACTCGTGACTTGTGTGTCCTCAACCAGCGGAGTCGCTGGCGCTTGGAGCCATTCAAGCGAAGGCTAATGCCGCGGCAGCTACACACTCTCACTGGCTCTTGCTGGACATGCCAGCACTTGGGAAAACCAGGGTACCCTGATCTGGGACTCGAATCCATCTTCCAGGGCTCCTAGTCAAGTTATCTGTGATGATGACCATGCATCCTTTTTTTTTTTTTTTTTTTTTTTCTTTTAATGGAGTGGTAATTTCTCAGCCGTGTGAAAGCCTAATGCATGTTTGGCTCCAAGTGCTGCAGTCAGTTGCTGGCCGGTGATTTAGTGTGTTGTCCAAAAGGCTAGTGTGGGGAAATGCTCTGGCTAGTGTGAACAGCAATGCCTGTCTCCTGGGTACTGACTGTACCGCTTGCAAGACTAGAAGAGGCCAAAATGCTCCTCTGCCCACTTGAAAGCAACCGTTATGACTGAAGGGAGGAAAAATGTCTTTATTTCTTAAACAGCATCTGAGCAAGCAGACAAGAATCCTTCCTTCCGAGCCCGAGGGCTCCTCATTGTCAGTAGTGGGTGTTAGTGCTGTCAGAACAAGCCTGGTTATTGTGGTAAACTCATATTCATATATTCTTGTCTTCGAGAATGGCTTTTGGGGCCAGGGAAGTTGCGTTGTTATAAAAATGCACCAAGTGCCTGAATTCCAAGTTACATTTCCTTTGTGTCTCCTTTCAATGTGGTCTCTCTGCCTCACACAGTTCACTTCATATTGTATTGAACCACATGGTGTGCGGAAATATAAATGGAGCGCGTTGGGGTTTGAGTTTAATTAGTGGGTCCAGAAATGTGACTTGTCTATAATGAAGCATCCTTGAACTTGGATTGCGGCCCTTAAGACATCCTTGTGATGCTTAGCAGCATCTTAATCTTAATTTCCATGTAAACAAGGAAGGAAATCTGAAACCTTGAACTCTGTGATCTTGTCCTTTATATATGTGTGTGCGTACATATAAACAAAGATTTAGGTATGGATTTTTAAAAAAACACAAATATAAGTCTCAGGTTGGTCATGGAGAGAGCATCACTTGTTTGGATTCTTGTCTAAATTGGTCTGGCAGGGTCCTAGTGTTTAAGTTGTTCCAGGAACAGGACTCCAAACATCCACTCTCACTTTCTACTAGGTTAGGGAAACCACAGCGATGACTTCTTGACTCTTCAGCTCTAGCTGAACCTACGAGTGACACATAATGAAACTAGTCAAAGTTTCTCAAGTGTCAGCTTTTCAGGCCTTTAGGTTATTGTTCGAATTTGAATGTCTGTTTAGTGTAGGAAAACAAGCCTAGAAGATGCTGTTCTTGACTTCTAAGAACATCAGGACATACTTTTCAAGAAAATAAGGTTATTGGATTACGTGTGGTAATTCATTTGACTGTATGTCAAATGAATTTCACGGAAAGGGTCATTGGGCACTGGAACAGGCTGCCCAGGGAGGTGGTTGATTCACCTTCCCTGGAGATGTTTAAGGCTCTGGTAGACAAGGTGCTGAGGGACATGGTTTAGTGTTTGATAGGAATGGTTGGACTCGATGATCTGGTGGGTCTCTTCCAACCTGGTGATTCTATGATTCTATGTTTACATCAGCCTAATAAATATTGTGATACTGTGTAGCTGTAATTGCATAAATTAAGCTCGTTCATCTCCTGATCCAGATAGACACAGGTGATGTGTGAGGTGTTACGGGTGTCACCTGCAGCAGGAACAGTTTCTTCCATGAAAAGAGGGAGGTACAGCTAGATAGCTTGTTAGATGCATGACTGAGAAGTCCAGACAGATGACAGGTGTGCTGCTGGGCCAGTGTCTCAAATTTCTTTATGTGTGGAGATTTAGGCTGGACATTAGGAGGAAGTTTTTCACACAAATGGTCATTGGGCATTGGAACAGGCTGCCCAGGGATGGGGTTGAGTCACCTTCCCTGGAGGTGTTTAAGGCACAGGTGGACGAGGTGCTGAGGGACATGGTTTAGTGTTTGATAGGAATGGTTGGACTCGATGATCCGATGGGTCTCTTCCAACCTGGTGATTCTATGATTCTATGTTTCTATGATATGTGGTGAATAGTTTCTGAAAAGTTTTGTCTCAGTTCTGAAGCCTCCAGGTCGCTGTAACCCGGCTGTGGCTGCAATTGCCACGGAAGCAAAACTTGCTGGACTGAAAGAAGCCTGTAGAATTTTTACACTTCAGAACAAATTACTCAGTAATGCATCACGTCTTGCGACTACCTCTGTTAGCTCAACAAAAATTACCCTTCAGACCCTCTCAGTTCTGGTTACAGGAGCAGAAGACTCGCAGTGTGCCTGATGTATCTGATGGATATGTATGTTTTTCTCCTTAGCTGAGGAGAAAAATGGAGATTTAGTCTTTCCAGATGGTGCCTGGGCTATTGCGGTAGAGCTTGTGTTCCTTGCTAGAGTGATTCTGATTTGTTTAAATGCTCTGTGAAACCAACCTGCGCTTTCCAGCATTATCTAAACATCTCTGAGCTGCTTCAGAATAACAATGGGAAAAGTTGACTCAAGTCTTTTCCATCAGGTAAATAAGCTGCTTTGAAACCTTAACCACAAAAGCCTTGTGGAGTGACTTAGAAATATGTTTCTGCTGCAGAAAAGAAAAGTTGTGACTTGAAAGCAGGAATCTGACACAGATTTCTTTAAGGTAGAAGGGGGAGGGACTGGGCCAGAGTAGCTCTCGCTCTCTGCCAAGTTTTGCGTGGATGTGGCTCGAAACGGTCAAAGCTATAAACTGTGGCAGCAGTGTTTGCAATGGAAAACCTGACAAACAGTTAAGGAGAAGTATATTCCCGAGCACCTCGGCTGCTGCTCCGCTCGCAGGCAGGACGGGGGCTCTTCCCTCGCAGCCCCTGGAAGCCACGGCTGTGGTGAAGCTTGGTGGGATGGCATTTTCAGCTGGGCCCAGCAGGGTTGTAGCATTTCCTTTGCAATTACGTAACTACAGGCCAGTTTCCAATATTGTATTACAATACGTAAAGCTAATTATGGTTAGTGTAATGTTACCAGGGCTCAAAGGGACCTCTGGAAAGGGAGGCTGCTCTTCTCGGCTTGGATGGCACGTGGGACGTGGCACTGAATTATCAGCAAAAGGAAGGTCTCTGCTCATCTGGGTGGCCCTGGCTTAGGAGTCTTGGGACCTTCTGCCTGGAGGAGAAGGACATGGGGGTGTGACATGAGGTTTAAGAAGGTCAAATGCTGGGTCCTGCAGTTGGCGCACAACAACCCTGAGCAGCTACAGACTAGGAGAAGTCTGTCTAGAAAGCTGCCTGGAGAAGGACCTGGGGGTGTTGGTTGACAGCTGACTGACCATGAGCCAGCAGTGTGCCCAGGTGGCCAAGAAGGCCAATGGTATCTTGACTTGGATCAGAAATGGTGTGACCAGCAGGTCCAGGGAGGTTCTTCTCCCTCTGTACTCGGCACTGGTGAGACTGCTCCTTGAATCCTGTGTTCAGTTGTGGGCCCCTCAGCACAAGAAGGATGTTGAGGCTCTGGAGCGAGTCCAGAGAACAGCAACAAAGCTGGGGAAGGGGCTGGAGAAGAAGAGGAGCAGCTGAGAGAGCTGGGCGTGTTTATCCTGGAGAAGAGGAGGCTGAGAGGAGACCTCATTGCTCTCTACAACTCTCTGAAAGGAGATTGTGGAGAGGAGGGAGCTGGGCTCTTTTCCAAAGGGACAGGACGAGAGGGAATGGCCTCAAGCTCCACCAGGGCAGGTTCAGGCTGGACATTAGGAAAAAAAAATTCACAGAAAGGGTCATTGGGCACTGGAACTGCCCAGGGAGGTGGTTGATTCACTTTCCCTGGCGGTGTTTAAGGGATGGGTGGTTAAGGTGCTGAGGGACATGGTTTAGTGTTTGATAGGAATGGTTGAACTCAATGATCCAGTGGGTCTCTTCCAACCTGGTTTTTCCATGATTCTAGTTGCTCACACAGCGTTAGGAGAGAAATAGGTGCCTGCAGTTGTGCTCTGCTAAGCCATTTGGTTCCACTGTGCTACTCCCTGGATGCAGTTGTTGTCTGGGAGAGGGAGGTGGAGAGGCCACAGCTCTTGCCTCTGACCCAGAGGGGTGCACTGGCTTCCCTCTTGCAATCTCCCTCTTCTTAGATTGAGGTCTTCATAGTTTTGGCTTCTTTCTCTTTCTGGGGATCACAGCACCTTGTATTTGAAGGTATTGCTTTCCAGGGTTAAGTAGTTCTATTTGGTACCAAATCAGGCCAAAATTGCTTTAATGCTGAACTTGGCTAAAGGGGCACCCTTTAAGTGGTCCAGATCAAAACAGAGAAATGTGCTGGTGTTTTCTTTGGTGGTTTGGTTTTGCTTCATCTTGTGGATTCATCTTTCATCCCTATGGCCCAAAGGCATGCTCACTTTTGCAAGCAGCATTGATTTTCAGTCCCTTTTCTTTAGTGTGGTGGAATTTTTTTTTTTTGTTTTAAATCCTGAAAAGGTAGCTCTTCCTATCTTACATCTGCTTCCTGCTGCTTTACCCCTTTTTTCCTAGGATGATGTTGTCTCGATGATCCCCCTTCTATATATAGGGAGCAAGGCACTTTTTGCAACGCTAGCAAATGTTCTCTAAGCATTAGGATTATCTCACAAAAGCTAAAATCCAGTGCAATTCTCTTTATTCTAACAGATGAGCTAGCACTTTCGTAGGTTTCGAACATGGATGCAGCTCTGAACCAAACTGCAAATTCAGTTATCGTGTTTGCTTATGAAATGTCAGTCCAATGGTCAGATGTGTTGCCAGGTACAGTGCATCTAATTATCGGCATCATACTTAATTGCATAGAATCATAGAATCACCAGGTTGGAAGAGACCCATCAGATCATCGAGTCCAACCATTCCCATCAAACACTAAACCATGTCCCTCAGCACCTCACCCACCCGTCCCTTAAACACCTCCAGGGAAGGTGAATCAACCACCTCCCTGGGCAGCCTATTCCAATGCCCAATGACCCTTCCTCAAAAAAAAAAAACTTCCTCCTAATCTCCAGCCTAAATCTCCCCTGGTGGAGCTTGAGGCCACTCCCTCTCGTCCTGTCCCTGTCACCTGGGAGAAGAGCCCAGCTCCCTCCTCTCTACAACCTCCTTTCAGGTGCAGTTGTGCATCTTGGCTTTCCCTGGAAAGCTCGTTTTTCTTTCCTTCAAAGCATTTTAAGAGAATATGGTCTGTCAGGTGTGATTCAGGTTGAATCACCTTCCCTGGAGGTGTTTAAGGGACGGGTGGATGAGGTCCTGAGAGACATGGTTTAGTGTTTGATAGGAATGGTTGGACTCGATGATTCACTGGGTCTCTTCCAACCTGGTGATTCTATGATTCCTGTTTGTACATCCAGCCCTGCCCTGCTCTCAGCTGATTCAGTTCTTTGTGTTTCCATTTCTTCCCTGCATAGGTGTGTATTTGAATTTTAAACCTTGTAAGAGACTGTGGTCATGATATACAAAGTAAACACTCCCCCATACAGCAGCCTTTTGTCTTCATCGCTCCTTGAACTGTGTCTGGAATTTGAGGAGGAGAAACAAACACTTCGTGTAGGTCAAACACGTTTCCTCTAGCACCAGTGGCTTCATCCCAGAGGACAGGTGTGGGTGAGTGGCCACCACTAAATACCTGGGACAGCTTGTGTAACTACTCCGTGTACCAGCGTTCATAACTCTCCAACAAGCAGAGCTGAGATCAAGGAATGAGCACCCCAAAGGACGCTGGGCTGAGTCCAGTGGGATGAGGTTTAAGAAGGCCAAATGCTGGGTCCTGCAGTTGGGGCACAACAACCCTGAGTAGCTTCAGATTAAGAAAGGTCTGTCTAGAAAGCTGCCTGGAGGAGAAGGACCTGGGGGTGTTGGTTGACAGTGACTGACCATGAGCCAGCAGTGTGCCCAGGTGGCCAAGAAGGCCAATGGCATCTTGGCTTGTATCAGAGATGGTGTGACCAGCAGGGCCAGGGAGGATATTCTCGCTCTGGACTCGGCACTGGTGAGACTGCTCCTTGAATCACCACAAGAAGGATGTTGAGGCTCTGGAGCGAGTCCATACAAGAGCAATGAAGCTGGAGAAGGGGCTGGAGAACAGGCTTTATGAGGACCGGCTGAGAGAGCTGGGGGTGTTTATCCTGGAGAAGAGGAGGCTGAGAGGAGACCTCATTGCTCTCTTTGACTACCTGAAAGGAGGTTGTGGAGAGGAGGGAGCTGGGCTCTTCTCCCAAGTGACAGGGGACAGGACAAGAGGGAATGGCCCCAAGCTCCACCAGGGGATGTTTAGGCTGAACATTAGGAAAAAAATTTTCTGGGAAAGGGTCATTGGGTAGTGGCAGAGGCTTCCCAGGGAGGGGATTGATTCACCTTTCCTGGAGGTTTTTAAGGGACGGGTGGATAAGGTGCTGAGGGACATGGGTTAGTGTTTGATAGGAGTGGTTGGACTTGATGATCCGGTGGGTCTCTTCCAACCTGGTGGTTCTATGATTCCATGAAATCCTTCTTCAGAACCAAAAGTCTGTGGACTCCAGTGCCCCATCATGAGCACAATGCTGCCTTGCTGTGTGCATCCTGACTTTCTGGGCTTGTTGCTAGCCCTGCAGCAGAGGATACTTGATCCACTTATGAATCAGTTCCTGTCCTGCCACAGTGTTCTGCCCAGTGTATGTACTAAGGCAGACAAACACAAACCATCTGAGGAGGCAGAGTGGGTGATTAGGAGTTTTTGGCTAGGAGCTACCGGAAAGTTATTTAATGTCCTGAAAACCAGCGTTTGCTGAGGGTTTTCCTCCAAACAAGGGCAATGCTGGCAAAGCAGAGGTGCTTTTTTCCTTCCAATATTGCATCTCATGGGCTGGAGAAAGGCTTCTCTATGTAGGTAGAGTTTCAGAGCCACCTATGATGAGGATAAGGATGCTCAATGGCACTTGCTGTCTCTAGGGGAAGCATGAGACAAACTTAGAGCAGAGAGATAGAACTGGATGCAGTGACTTGCTCTCTAGCCAAGTTCTCACTGGCCATCAGCTCCTTTCTGGGAATACGGTGCCTGACCAACCCTGCAAATAATGCAAACAGGCACTCCCTCGTCCAGTGGCCTGTTTGCAAAATGTTGAACGGATGGAGAGAATTTACACTCCCAGAAAGAGCTGGGTCAGCAGGAGATGAGGAGGAACCCTCCTTCCTCTGCTCTTGCCCCTGGGAGCCTAAGGGTGGGGTGACACTGTCTAATGACTTTAGCAGCTGTACTAAGCTGGAAGCAGCTCTTGACAACCTACCCTGACCTCTCTGGCAATTGTTTTCTAAGCTATTTTCTAACCCGCCCACCCACCCCTTTTTTTTTTCCTTGCTTTTTTTTTCCTTGCTTTTTTTTCTAATCTGATTAGATTTTTAGATCATAGAATCATAGAACAACCAGGCTGGAAGAGACCCACTGGATCACCGAGCCCAACCATCCCCACCAAACACCAAACCACGTCCCTCAGCACCTCGTCCACCCGTCCCCTAAATCCCTCCAGGGAAGGTGAATCAACCACCTTCCTGGGCAGCCTCTGCCTGTGCCCAGTGACCCTTGAGAGTAAGGAGGTGCTGGTGGCTTCTCTCTCTTTCTGACTGTTCAACTTTCAGCAAGGAAGGATGTTGAGGCTCTGGAGAGAGTCCAGAGAAGAGCAACGAAGCTGGTGAAGGGACTGGAGAACAGACCTTATGAGGAGCGGCTGAGAGAGCTGGGGGTGTTTATCCTGGAGAAGAGGAGGCTGAGAGGAGACCTCATTACTCTCTACAACTACCTGAAGGGAGGTTGTGGAGAGGAGGGATCTGGGCTCTTCTCCCAAGTGACAGGGGACAGGACAAGAGGGAAAGACCTCAAGCTCTGCCAGGGGAGATTTAGGCTAGAGATTAGGAGGAAGTTTTTCACAGAAAGGGTCATTGGGCATTGGAATAGGCTGCCCAGGGAGGGGGTTGATTCACCTTCCCTGGAGGTGTTAAGGTGTGGGTAGATGAGGTCCTGAGGGACATGGTTAGTGTTCAATAGGAATGGTTGGACTCGATGATCCGATGGGTCTCTTCCAGCCTGGTTGTTCTATGATTCTATGGTTCTATGATTCCAAGGAAAGGATGTTGTTGTGGCTGAGGCGTAGATTTGACACTAAATACTTCAACTTAGATCTACCGTGTGCAGAAAGGAAGTGCATTGCGACATTTCTGAAGTTCTTACCTCTGAGCCATAGTTCAAGGCTGCCCCGTACACAGGTATGAATGATAAGTTATCTGGGACTGATGTTTCTAGACCTGCCTATTGCTTGAGCACCACCACACGGCCACCTCAGCTGAGGTTAAGAGGTTTCTGCATATAAGAAAATCCTTGAGTTACTGATATGTCGCAATATTCATGCTCTTGTGGTGTCTAAATGGCTTTCTTATCGCCCACTTAGTGACTTACACGGCAAATGATGTGTGTTTCTGTGTTTAAGAACTTAGAAAGCAGTTCTCTCTGCTGGAACCAAAGCAGGGTTGTCGATACTCTGGTGTTTGTAGTTGTCCTCTGTCACCATGGAAAATGAAGTTGGTCTGTTGCCGCCTCTGAAATACCTGTGGGTTTGTGACTATTTAAAATGAATGTCTAGAAAGCTGCCAGGAGGAGAGGGACCTGGGGGTGTTGGTCGACAGCCGACTGACCTTGAGCCAGCAGTGTGCCCAGGTGGCCAAGAAGGCCAATGGCATCTTGGCTTGGATCAGAAATGGTGTGACCAGCAGGTCCAGGGAGGTGATTCTCCCTCTGTACTTGGCATTGGTGAGCCTCTAGATCCCTCTAGAGCATATTTTCTTGAACGCTTTACTCTGTAGTGTGTGGTTTATATTAATACTTTAGTCCAATTGTTTGTCTTCATCTTGGGCAACTGGTATTCTGACAGGGCTAGTTCAGTTATGTGGGTTTTTTCCCTTTTTATGGAGATATCTGAAATCCAGCAAATTAGACTTTTGAATTCATTTGCCTTTTCTTTAGTTGATGTCGTGTCACTGTGGGACAGCTCTGCTCCACCTCTGAATTTCTCTGAGCTAGGGGGAGGGGTTATTGCTGAGAATAGGAAGTCTCCAGATATATTAAATTTGCTTCTCTAGGACTGGTGGTTTCTCATCTGCTGTTTTCTAAGCTTCCCACTGACGTACGCAGGTTTCCTCTTAAACTTCCCTCCACCTGGCTTCATGTGGAAAAAAAATATGACCTAGTTAGTAGTACAGGTCTCTAATCTCTCAAGAAATGGGGATGGGAGAGCAGAGAAAGGAATTCCCCTGCCATGTAAGACCCAGTGGAGCCAGCCCACTGGCCAGGGCAAGGCACAGGAAGGACTAAATGAATCATAGAATCATAGAACCACCAGGTTGGAAGAGACCTACCAGATCATCGAGTCCAACAATGAAGTCCCACAAGGTTGCCAGGTCGCTATGCATGGCAACTCCTCGTTTCCAAACTGCAAGACCTAATACAAAAGGGGAATATGGTCAACGTCAACCCTTGTCAAGACTGTTTCTATCTGCAGCTATTTTGATTTCCCCATATCCAAGGGAAAAAGACCTTTAAGATCCCCTCCAGGAGCAGGATAAGGAAGAAACCTTGTCTGGACTTCATGTTTGGTAGCTGTGAGCTTGTGGAGAGGAGGGAGCTGGCCTCTTCTCCCAAGTGATAGGGGACAAGACAAGAGGGAATGGCCTCAAGCTCCGCCAGGGGAGATTTAGCCTGGTGATCAGGAGGAAGTTTTTCACACAGAGGGTCATTGGGCATTGGAATAGGCTGCCCAGGGAGGGGGTTGATTCACCTTCCCTGGAGGTGTTTAAGGCACGGGTGGATGAGATGCTGAGGGACATGGTTTAGTGTTTGATAGGAATGGTTGGACTTGATGATCCGATGGGTCTCTTCCAACCTGGTTGTTCTATGATTCTATCATTCTATGATTCATGGAATCGTAGAATCACCAGGTTGGAAGAGTTCCACCGGATCATCAAGTCCAACCCTACTGTGCTGAGACTACACATGGGCAAAGCGTTAAATTCTCCATTTCCCTGTTTGGAGCTGAGCAGGCTGAGAAGGAAAAAAATTTTACGCAGCATCCCTGGTTGAAGCCTTTACTCATTGCCTCCTCTGTTTATGCAGTCGCCGCCAGTTTTGGGACCCTGAAACCTGCCCCAAGAAAACGTTTCCAGGGAAAAATCTGCTTTTCATATTAGAATGAAAACTTCCATAAATTTTCATCAACTTTCTAATGATTTGGTTTCCTATATCAGCCAAATAGGTCACCAGCTCAGTGCTGCTGCAAGAAACTACATGGGGCCGAGAAGATGCAGGAGAACTAGTGAGGCTTTCCGATGAGTCTCGTAGTTCACGTTGTGGGCTACCTTCCTTGGGATGGGGCTACCTTAAAAAAAGTCTCCTTTAAGAGAGCAAATCGCTGAAACGATTCTAATAAGCCCCCAAAATACTGAACTCCATACATAGCAACTGATGTTTTCTGTCTTTTGTTCTAGTTAATCAAGACAGCAATTGTACGCAAAGACTTCGGCTCTTGTGGTGACTTTCAGGCCTATTTTTTTTTTATTTTAAAGTAAGCAAAAGCCTGATGGTGCATATTTGTCGTGTCAGATGAGGACAAGATTAATAAAGGATGGAGGAGATTTTTTTCCCCCCCCCAAGCTGCACAGAAAATAAGCAGTTCTAATAATACTTCAGCAGTAAAATAGAAGCTGTAATCATTAGCAGGCGTGTTTCTGTTGTGACTAGCAACATAGCTGCTTACTTTTGGGTTTTTCGTGTTAAAAAGGTTTCAGCTTCCCCACAAAACAATTGCTTGTCCGTCTTCAAGTTAGCCAAAACCTGTCGAAGCAGTTACTTTACGCAGGAGTTTCAAAACACAACCAGATTTAGGGGTGAATCGACAGAGCTGAGTCCATCAGCAATTCCTGTCCATGCCTTGGGTTGGGACATCAGACTTTCCAGCATTCTTGATGGAGACTTCAATTAGTTTTGTGGTGGAAAGATGTTAGCTTATGGCTGGATGAAGTGAAGCAGTTTGGGAAGATGCAGGGGATGAGATGGGTTCTTTTCTATCTCTGTTTTATTGGATGGCTTCTCTTTACTATTTTTATTGGTGACTAGATATTTTTTTTGGTATCTTGATACTGTGTGACTTCATCTAGAAGTTTTCACATGCAACGGGACATCACTTTACTTCAAACGAAACTGGACTATAGTTACATAGCTCTTTTCCCAAGGGACAGGGGACAGGACAAGAGGGAATGGCCTCAAGCTCCACCAGGGGAGGTTCAGGCTAGAGATTAGGAGGACGTTTTTCACACAGAGGGTCATTGGGCATTGGAATAGGCTGCCCAGGGAGGTGGTTGATTCACCTTCCCTGGAGGGGTTTAAGGGACAGGTGGACGAGGTCCTGAGGGACATGGTTTAGTGTTTGATAGGAATGGTTGGACCTGATGATCCGATGGGTCTCTTCCAACCTGGTGATTCTATGATTCTACATTGGCAACATAGTCAAAGTTCAGCTTGGAGATGATGCCAAGTATTCCCCAGACCTCACTTCAGCCTCTGTCTCCTGTTTCTCCTTGCAATGCAAACACGTACTGGAAAACCCTAGCCTGTTGCTTTGAAAATGTGTTTTAATTCTGTTCACGGAACCGCCTCCTGCTGATGTTTTCCTTTCTCCCATTGTGTGTGCACATACTTTCTGGTAAGCAATGCCGGTGGGACGAGCTTCAGGGCAAGTTTATCTCCCAGTGGTTGCAGGGTAAAAGCAACGCTGGGTGAGCTCGTGCGGAAGAACGAGCTTCGCTTTGCTCCGATGTTAATACAGCTGCCGTATGTTTGATTAAGAATCCCAGACTGCTTTAATACTTGCATAAAAGTAGATTTTAAAAAAAGTAGATGAAAACATAGATAAAAGAAGGCCAATGGCATCTTGGCTTGGATCAGAAACGGTGTGACCAGCAGGTCCAGGGAGGTCCTTCTCCCTCTGGACTCAGCACTGGTGAGGCCGCTTCTTGAATCCTGTGTTCAGTTGTGGGCCCCTCAGCACAAGAAGGATGTTGAGGCTCTGGAGTGAGTCCAGAGAAGAGTAACAAAGGTGGGGAAGAGGCTGGAGAAGAAGAGGAGCGTCTGAGAGAGCTGGGGGTGTTTATCCTGGAGAAGAGGAGGCTGAGAGGAGACCTCATTACTCTCTCCAACTACCTGAAAGGAGGTTGTGGAGAGGAGGGAGCTGGGCTCTTCTCCCAAGGGATGGGGGACAGGACGAGAGGGAATGGCCTCAAGCTCCACCAGGGGAGATTTAGTCTGGACATAAGGAAAAATTTCTTCACAGAAAGGGTCATTGGGCATTGGAATAGGCTGCCCAGGCAGGTGGTTGATTTACCTTCCCTGGAGGGGTTTAAAGTGCAGGTGGATGAGGTGCTGAGGGACATGGGTTAGTGATCAATGGGAATGGTTGGACTCGATGATCTAGTGGATCTCTTGCAACCTGGTGATTCTATGATTCTATGAAAAACTGAACTGCTTGGAGATACTTGACCCGTTTGTCTTAGCTGAGTATAGCTGGAGATTCAGGATGGGTGATGCTTATCTGGGAAGATCCACCTGGGCTTTTGAAACCTTAGTGTTAAACTCAAGGCTGATTTTTTCAGTGCAAACCACTCTGAAGAAATTACATTTCTGGGTGTGGACAGGGAGAAGACTTCACACACTGACTTGTAGGACAAAAGGTGAAGCTTGATTGTTTTGCCTGAAAACGGGATCCGGAATGTGAGACAGTTTCTTTTGAAGTTTTTTTCTTAATACTGACTTAAATTCCTTAAAGTTACCAAGAAAGAAACTCTACACAGAGTATGAAGAATGAAAATTACAAGATGGCTTAGAAATTATTCCCTTGCTTCAAGTAGACCTTCTGTGACCAAAATATTCTTGAATGAAAGTAGCAGCACATTTTTGGTTATTCTATTTCCATCAACAGGCAAATGGGATAACTGAGCTTTATAGAAAAATGTGTCTTTTGCTCCTCCTAGCACAGCAAGGAGAAGTGGTTCTTGTACCATCTACAAGTTAAATTACACACTTGGTTGTTCCAGATGTCTTTGGTGTATTTTTGGAGCTGACTATACACTTCCTGGGCTGTTAGCCTGTTGGCTTTCAAATAAGAAATGAGCCTCTAGGGGTTGGCGTGTGAAATCTTCCACTCAACTGAGGTCTGGGAAGTTAAATATCTCTTTTGCAGAAGTATCCAGGTTTGAGAGGCAGTCACGTGAAAGGGTGGTGCTTTCCCTGGAGCCTCCATTGAAAACAATCCCGAAGAGAAACCAGCGGCACCCGACGAGGACACTGTCTGCAGAACTCATGTGTGGGAGCTTGGGGACTGAATGGGTTGGGGGGGTGGCTTGCAAAACGCTTCCTGACACTGGTTTAAATTTGTAAATTTGTATCAGAAATGGTGTGACCAGCAGGTCCAGGTCACCTTCCTTGGAGGTGTTTAAGGTGCAGATGGATGAGGTGCTGAGGGACGTGGGTTAGTGTTTGATAGGAACGGTTGGACTTGATCTGGTGGGTCTCTTTCAACCTGGTTGTTCTATGATTCTGTTTCAGTGGTTTGTACTCTTCTGGAATGTGTCTGTAGCTTCAGGAATATCCATTTTGTAACAAGCCCTTTGCATGGTTTTTTTGGAGAGCAGGGAGAGAAAATCCGTTATGAGTAATCTACTGCTTTCTTCCTTCTGAAATTTTAACGTGGGATAAAAAAAAGATACAGGAGTGACTCATCCCACCAGCTGTAGGTTTTATCTCATGAAGTTTATATGAGCAGCGTGTGGCCAGCATCCTTGAAATTGCTCCAGGTGCTTTAGTTACAGGAGGTGTCTTTAGCCTGAAAGGCTAAGGAACATGAAAATTGAATCATGAAATCATAGAACAACCAGGTTGGAAGGGACCCACCAGATCGTCGAGTCCAACCAAATTGACTGTGGTCAATTTGGTTGGACTCGACGATCTGGTGGGTCCCTTCCAACCTGGTAGTTCTATGATTCCATGATTCTGTGATTCTATGACTTGCTTCTTGATGTCTGCTGCTGGAAGGTATCTCTCTGTCGTGTACTCCTTTCTCTCTTACTTAATTTTTGTGTCCTGTGCTCTCTAGTGTCTGTGAACTACTAGTATGGAGGTGGAAAATGAGTCACGTAGATGGATGGGTAAACATGACCTGTTTTCTCTGCTTTTTTTGCTGCTTTACGTTCAGGGATGACAACACTGAGGCAGTTACTTGACTGGACTTGTACATTTTTGCTGGCGAATCGGTGTGAATAACAGCTTTGGTCAAGTCAGCAGATATTTAGAATCATAGAATCATAGAACAACCAGGTTGGAAGAGACCCATCGGATCATCGAGTCCAACCACTCCTATCAAACACTAAACCATGTCCCTCAGCACCTCAACCACCTGTGCCTTAAACACCTCCAGGGAAGGTGACTCAACCACCTCCCTGGGCAGCCTATTCCAATGCCCAATGACCCTCTGTGTGAAAAACTTCCTCCTAATCTCCAACCTAAATCTCCCCTGGAGGAGCTTGAGGCCATTCCCTCTTGTCCTGTCCCCTGTCACTTGGGAGAAGAGCCCAGCTCCCTCCTCTCTACAACCTCCTTTCAGGTAGTTGTAGAGAGTAATGAGGTCTCCTCTCAGCCTCCTCTTCTCTAGGCTAAACAACCCCAGCTCTCTCAGCCATGGTTCCTGATCATCTTACTTCTCATAAGCAGGTGCTGCTCACCTAGGCTTGAGATTTGTTTTGCCAGATGTGTGCAGCTTCAAGCCAAGTGTTTCAAAACCACAGGGTATGGTTGGACCTTAGCTGCGTTCTCTGACAGCTCATGAAATTCATAATAATAATAATTCAGTGGTAGCCTGGAAGCTCCTGAGTGTGGAGGAGGCCGGTTGCTCTTAGGCAGCTCTGCTGTTTTGTTTCTCTGCCATGCGGGGCTGGGGAACTTGGAAGTGGAGAACTTGGAAGTGGATGCTGGCAGAAGATAAACCTTCTCACAAGACTCTTACTCTGTACTTGGAGAGCTGAAATTTGCAGATGACACAAAGTTGTGTGCAAGTGTGGATCTGCTGGAGGGTAGGGAGGCTCTGCAAAGGGACCTAAACAGGCTGGATCCATGGGCTGAGTCCAATGGGATGAGGTTTAACACAGCCAAATGCCGGGTCCTGCACTTTGGGGCACAACAACCCTGAGCAGCTACAGACTGGGAGAAGTCTGGCTGGAAAACTGCCAGGAGGAGAGGGACCTGGGGGTGTTGATCGACAGCCGACTGAACATGAGCCAGCAGTGTGCCCAGGTGGCCAAGAAGGCCAATGGCATCTTGGCTTGGATCAGAAATGGTGTGACCAGCAGGTCCAAGGAGGTGATTCTCCCTTTGGACTCAGCACTGGTGAGGCCGCTCCTTGAATCCTGTGTTCAGTTGTGGGCCTCTCAGCACAAGAAGGATGTTGAGGCTCTGGAGAGAGTCCAGAGAAGAGCAACGAAGCTGGTGAAGGGGCTGGAGAACAGACCTTATGAGGAGTGTCTGAGAGAGCTGGGGGTGTTTATCCTAGAGAAGAGGAGGCTGAGAGAAGACCTCATTGCTCTCTGCAACTACCTGAAAGGAGATTTTTCACAGAAAGGGTCATTGGGCATTGGAACAGGCTGCCCAGGGAGGTGGTTGATTCACCTTCCCTGGAGGTATTTAAGGGACGGGTGGACGAGGTGCTGAGGGACGTGGGTTAGTGTTTGATAGGAATGGTTGGACTTGATGATCCGATGGGTCTCTTCAAACCTGGTTGTTCTATGATTCTAAGTCACGTTGGGAAGACTAAATCCAGAGTAGTTTTTGATGATGTTGATTTCAGGGATCCAAGGACCACGGTAAAAACCCTTTTTAAAAATAAAACTGTAAGGTGCTGACTAGTCAAGCACTGTTGAGACACTAGTGGAGTCTTTTGAGCAAGTGTTTTCAATTTGGGTTTGGATGTTTATCCTCTTCTGATTCAAAGCCAGTAGGATTGTGTAGATGGAGTTTTGCTCAGAATTGTTCAGAAGTGGCTGTTTGAGGGCTGGTAGAAGGGGATTGAGTAGCAGAGGACTTTACTGTGTGACCAAGCAGTAGCTGAAGAGCTGGCAGCAGCAAAAAACTTGCCATTTCTGCTCCAGACTGGATTCTGAATAGGTGGCACAGACTCTGGAAAATCCAAGTGGAGTTTCTTGTAGAAATGAGGAGCAAGCTTGGGGTGAAATGGGAGCCAAGTGCTCAGACTCCCTTCATAAAACTGGAGTTTTCTAAGCTCTCAACTTGTCACTAAACTGCTTTTTCCTAACAGTATTTCTCTTTTATGCAGCAGAAGGTCCTTGGTTGGCACCAGTGGTGTGATTATGACCAGTACTCACTCCAGTTTATTCTACATTTTGCTGATGATTCTCACTCTTTTATTGGTTTTCTGTAGCATTCACAGGAATAAGCTGTAAATGTCACATGGCTCCTGCACTACGCTTGAACAGCTACACATGGGATCAAGATGAGAAATTAGTTTTCCAATCCAGACTTTCCCAAAATAGGAGGAATGCGAGTTGTGCTCTGTCTAGCGTTTTTTTTGTTTTGGAAAGGAGGCTTTTGGTTAATGTCAGGCTTGGAGGAGGGGAAAGCTGTCAGATGCCACAGGATCCCAACTGCTCTTTGTGCAGGGGCTGCAGCCAAAGTCACTGGAGCCTCTGCTTTCTGCTCTGCTAGGGAGCAACTTCATCATGTGATGGAAGCATCAGGGTTTCCTGGCAAAAACAAAATGGGGAGTAAGCAAAAACTAGGAATGTGTAGAAACAAACAACGTTTCCTGAGGTGCACGTAGATATCAAAATGTTTATTTGTGGCTGTCTTTCTGCTTCCAGCCTCCAAATCCCTTCTGAAAACCTGACTTTCCCTTGGAGTTTCAGTGGTGTAACTGTCCTCTTCCCCATCAACTCCTTCCTTCTCCTTTTTCACAGAAAGGGTCTTTGGGCACTGGCAGAGGCTGCCCAGGGAGGTGGTTGAGTCACCTTCCCTGGAGGGGTTTAAGGTGCAGGTGGATGAGGTGCTGAGGGACAACGTTTAGAGATTGGTGGGAATGGTTGGACTCGATGATCCAGTGGGTCTCTTCCAACCTGGTGATTCTATGATTCTAAGCTGCGGGTGAATGAGATGCTGAGGGACATGGTTTAGAGATTGGTAGGAAGGGTTCGACTTGATCCAGTGGGTCTCTTCCAACCTGGTGCTTCTATGATTCTATGATTTTGTGATTCTATTTCCCTGCAACTAGGATGTTCAGTATTCTGAAAGCAGAAGAGACATTCCCCCCATTCTCATTCCATAAGATACCTCTCTACCCCTCAAAAACCTGAATATTTGACGTAACTTCTAGCTGAAATGTCACTTGTAATATAAGCTGGCTTCGAGCTATCTTTCCATAATGCCTTTTTCAAAGCTCCTCAGAAAAATGTGAGTAGTTATGTGCTGGTTGTCTTCTTTGCAAGGGGCTGGAGAACAGGCCTTATGAGGAGCAGCTGAGAGAGCTGGGGGTGTTTAGCCTTGAGAAGAGGAGGCTGAGGGGAGACCTCATTGCTCTCTATAACTACCTGAAAGGAGGTTGCAGAGAGGAGGGAGCTGGGCTCTTCTCCCAAGGGACAGGACAAGAGGGAATGGCCTCAAGCTCCACCAGGGGAGATTTAGGCTGGAGATTAGGAAAAAATTTTCACAGAATGTGTCATTGGGCACTGGAACAGGCTGCCCAGGGAGGTAGTTGATTTACCTTCCCTGGAGGGGTTTAAGGTGTGGGTGGATGAGGTGCTGAGGGACATGGGTTAGTGTTTGATAGGAATGGTTGGACTCGATGATCCGATGGGTCTCTTCCAACCTGGTGATTCTATGATTCTGTGATCTCTGAATGGAAGGAGTGAGTGGGCAGGACCTCAGCTGGATGGTCTGCTCAAAGCAAATATTGCTCGAGCAGGAACCTGCCGTCTGCAGCCTTGCAGAGGCTGTGATTGTGCTGTTGGACTACGCACAACCAGAGAAAAAAAAATCAAGATCCTAATGGAAAACTTCTTGGAAGACTGAATCTACTCCTGCACATCTGTTCTCCTTTGGAAAAGGTATTACGTGCTGAAGTTATGAAATATTGTCAGAGGGGAAAGTGCTCGCTGCTTTCCAAAGATCCAACAGCATCTAAGTGAACATACATGGGTCAGCAGCAAAAACGAGCATCGAGGAGGCAAATACCATATTCCTCAAGTATGCAGAGAACACGAGCTCAACTTTGCCAAAGACAGCAACGTGATACCTACTGGCCAGGAGTTTATATCACTACCCAGTCTCATCGAATTTCATGTTAATGTGAAAAACAAAGATTTGCTCAGACTCAGTATGACCGACCTCGTGGAATGGATCATAGAATCATAGAACAACCAGGTTGGAAGAGACCCATCGGATCATCGAGTCCAACCATTCCTATCAAACACTAAACCATGTCCCTCAGCATCTTATCCACCCGTCACTTAAACACCTCCAGGGAAGGTGAATCAACCACTTCCCTGGGTAGCCTGTTCCAGTGCCCAATGACCCTTTTCTGTGAAAAATTTTTCTCCTAATGTCTAGTAGCATATGAAGTAGCATATGAAGATGTTTAATATAGTGTACGACTTTCTCTAGTCCAGTTTTCTATGCACTTCCAATTAATTTATTATTGTAGATGTTATGTACCCATTTGGAATCCCCCACTGTTCATATTTGAGATCTGATTGTGCTGTTAAAGCGCTGAGAACGTCAGGGGCTTGGGGGAGGGTTTTGGTACCGACTAAGCCGAGCTTTGATGTGCTTGCCAAACATCTGTGTGCTTTCTATATATTTTTCCCCTTGCCTTCAGAAAAAGGGATGGTTGCGTTTATTTGTGGATGAAATGCTTTGCGAGGAACAGCTGTAAATCTGAAGAGCTGAAAATTGTCAAGTGAACTCATAGACAATAGTAACAGAAAATAAGGAATTAAGCCCGGTATGCAGGCTTGAAAAATTAAAATTCTTTAGAATTTTTTTTTTTCCCCTGGCATGGGGATCTCTAGAAACTGGAAATTCAGCAAAGCTTCTCATTTGGAAACTTGAAACCACTGCAAGTGGGAATGTTGTAGTGAGACTAGCATGGGAAGGGCTGGAAGGTGCTGAGGTTCTGTGGAGTTTCATAAAATTGTAGAATCAACAGCTAGGCTGGATGAGACCCACTGGATCATTGAGTCCAACCATTCCTATCAAACACTAAACCATGTCCCTCAGCACCTCATCCACCCATCCAGGGAAGGTGAATCAACCACCTCCCTGGGCAACCTTTTTGCTGGAGGCTGTGCTGCATGGGCAAGAGGTTTTGCTGTTGGTAAAAATGCCTGTTTTTCTTCCTAAATCTTCTGGTCATCCATCAGATAACCTGTGATTTGCCGGCGCAGTGGTGTTAATAGTACTTACTAACGTTAAGCTGGATTTAGATGTCGCACAGTTGGAAAGGTTTTGGTTAAATCCATGTAAAAGCCATAGAATCACCAGGTTGGAAGAGACCCACTGGATCGCTGAGTCCAACCATTCCTATCAAACACTAAACCATGTCCCTCAGCACCTTGTCCACCCGTCCCTTAAACCCTTCCAGGGATGGTGACTCAACCCCCTCCCTGGGCAGCCCATTCTGTGTCCTCACTAAAAACATAGTGTCTAGACCCAAAAGAGATCCTGCTCTGCTTCCTTTGGTTTTGACCCTTGAACTCTGATTCAATGTGAATTTTCATACTTTCTTGATGGGCCAGTTATAAAATAGCGAAAAGACTGTGGATATTTAATGAAATGGGTGATAAGGGAATCTATGTTCTAAATTTCTTATTAGATGATCACTGTAATAAGGCTATTACGGTAATGGCAGTTTGTTATGTTTCTGTTTTCTTTGAAAACAAAACAAAACAAAAACCCCAAACCATAAACTTTTAGAATAAATTTAAAGCCACAAAAAAAGCCTTTGGGAGATAGGGCTATTTGCAGCCCTGTGTTTCATAGAATCCTAGAACAACCAGGTTGGAAGAGACCCACTGGATCATCGAGTCCAACCATTCCTATCAAACACTAAACCATGTCCCTCAGCACCTCGTCCACCCGTCCCTTAAACCCCTCCAGGGAAGGTTTATGTAGGATCCCTCTCGCAAGCCACTGTCTGCAGTGGCAGCAGCTTGATTCCAGATGCTCGATACGACTGAAGTATTGGACTTTAAGGCAGAATCTTGATTTGGATGTACAGTCGCATCTGTAGAGCAGAGGAGGCTCTTCAAGATGCTTGTGACACTGCTGACCAAGGGCCTTTGCTTGCAGCTGGCTCTCCGTAAATCCAGCCTCTTATCGAGCATTTAATTATGACTCAGAGTAAGGATGCTTTTTGGCGTGTTTTCCACCCTGGGATTTAGTTGGTCGGAGTGAGAATATCAACCCCGCGAGGGTGTTTCACAAGTCTTCCTCCCAGGGATCTCGCTCTGCCAGCCTGGAGAGCTGCGGAAAATGCTGTATCAGTGCTCCAGAGATTAAGAGTCACTGGTGCCTGCAGCAGTGCTTCAACGAGCCTTAGCCGAGCCAAGGAATGTGCCCTTAATATAGCTGGGGTGCCCCAGATGGATTTCATCTCTTGGTACAAAGAAGAGCTGTCTAATCTGCCCTGAGTCTCTCCAGCCACGCGTGTATTTGGCTTGGACGCGGCCGTCTCCGCTCTCGGAGCCAGAGTGTGTGTTGGCAGCAGGGAATCGTCACAGAGAATTCCAAGCACAAAGGAGTCAAACCAAAGTTCATTTTGTTCTTTTTCTTCAAACTTACAGCTTGCTTGAGAGGGCAGGAGGTGCAACAACTCCTTTCTTTTTTCTTTTTGGTGTGTTTTTTTTTTTAATATCTTATAAGAAGTCTTCTACTTCTGAGGCTCCTGGCTCTGGATAAAGGCAGGTCTCTATATTTTCTATTTTCACGGAAAGGGTCACTGGGCACTGGAACAGGCTGCCCAGGGAGATGGTTGATTCACCTTTCCTGGAGGTGTTTAAGGGATGGGTGGATGAGGTCCCGAGGGACATGGTCTAGTGTTTGACAGGAATGGTTGGACTCAGTGATCCGGAGGGTCTCTTCCAACCTGGTGATTCTATGATTCTATTGATCTGTCTTTAATGATACAGCTATGGGCACAGAAACAATGATCTGGGGTCACACTTCACTCACTCTTCTGCATATTCTCTTTTAAAAAGAGAAAAATGACTGCAATAGTCGGCCCGAACAAGCCTCCTGATTTTAGTCTTCAGCTTCTCAGTCTTAAAACCCAGTGCAGCACTTAACTGTGCAACTATGAGACCTACACCCTATGCAGCACCTTAGCAGTTCTTGAAGGCAGAGCCATCGGTATCTCTTATTCACAGAATCACAGAACAACCAGGTTGGAAGGGACCCATCGGATCTTCTAGTCCAACCATTCCTATCAAACACTAAACCAAGTCCCTCAATACCTCATCCACCCGTGTCTTAAACACCTCCAGGGAAGGTGACTCAACCACCTCCCTGGGCAGCCTGTTCCAATGCCCAATGACCCTCTGCGTGAAAAACCTCCTCCTAATCTCCAGCCTAAATCTCCCCTGGTGGAGCTTGAGGCCATTCCCTCCCTGGCGGAGCTTGAGGCCATTCTTGACTTCTGACTTTGCAACTGGGTAGGAATACCAACCTTTCATCGAAGGAACAGCGACTTTAAGCAGCAGATGAGAAATCCTCTGGGCTGCAACCTGAAACCAGTCCCTGACCTTTGTCCGACGTTTGGTGTAGGTAGGCAAGGCTGTGTTTTAAATTCCTTTATGTAATTGGGCTTGAAGAGGGTCTTCTAACTTCTTCTCCAGTCCTAAAGGGGAGGTTTAGGCTGAACATTAGGGAAAAAAATTTACACGGAAAGGGTCATTGGGCAGTGGCAAAGGCTGCCCAGGGAGGGGGTTGAGTCACCTTCCCTGGAGAGGTTTAAGGGACGTGTGGACGAGGTGCTGAGGGACATGGTTTAGTGTTTGATACTCACTCGGTTGGACTCAATGATCCAGTGGGTCTCTTCCAACCTGGTGATCCTATGATTCTATGGTCTTCCTTTTTTCCTAATTGCTGTGCAGCACCTGGTCTGATGGAAGGTGTCAGGGGGGTTGGAACTACATGATGTTTAAGGTCCCTTCCAACCCGAACCCTTCTATGATTCCCCTTGTGTCCCTCACACGCCTTCAATTAATTTGGAGAGATAAGAAATGCGATATTCTTAATTTGTTGTATTGAGACCTTTGTGATTAATTTCTTAGGACCTCATCTGGAGAGGCTGCTCTGCTTTGCTGGCTCTGGCTCAGGATTTGAAAACTGAGCTGTAAATAAATAAGCTTAGGCTCATCCAGGGGCCTGGGACATAGTTGGAAGTGAGTGAGGCTGGAAGCAACAGCACAAAGCTGTGATCAGTTAAAGGCCCTAATGGCACTGCAGTACGAGCATGGCCCTAAGTGGGGAAAAAAAAAAAAAAAAGTGGTTCTTCCCAGATGGGGTTTTTATCTCTTAAAGATATTGCCCTTGGCTCTGCTCTTCAGCTTGACTAGAACATGCAGTCTGGGGCTATTTCACTCTCTTCCTGCTGAATAACTTTACCGACTAGGAGACTACAGCCTAATTAGATAATCCAGGTCCAAGAAAGTTTCCTGGTTTTATGAGTAAGTAAACTGCAGTGTCTACCTTTTTACAGTTGAAAAAAATAGAGGTGGAAATGGCAGAGAAAGTGAGGAACCCCAGTCCTTCGTGATGAGGGGACAGCAGTGCTGGCAAGCACCAGTTCTACTTCTGGACAGAAGACAGAAGGAGGAACAGAATCATATCATAGAATCATAGAATCACCAGGTTGGAAGAGACCTACTGGATCATTGAGTCCAACCATTCCTATCAAACACAACAGCTCCTAGAAGTAAGTTGTGGCCGTGCTGACATCTGTAAGTCACTTGAGCAAAGGCATCAAATGTCACATTGAGATCTAAGGATACTGGAATCATAGAATCATAGAACAACCAGGTTGGAAGGGACCCATCAGATCATCGAGTCCAACCATTCCTATCAAACAGTAAACCATGTCCCTCAGGACCTCAGCTACCCATCCCTTAAACCCCTCCAGGGAAGGTGAATCAACCCCCTCCCTCGGTAGCCTGTTCCAATGCCCAATGAGCCTTTCTGGGAAAAACTTCCTCCTAATCTCTAGTCTAAATCTCCCCTGGTGGAGCTTGAGGCCATTCCCCCTCATCCTGTCCCCTGTCCCTTGGGAGAAGAGCCCAGCTCCCTCCTCTCCACAACCTCCTCTCAGGTAGTTGGAGAGAGCAATGAGGTCTCCTCTCAGCCTCCTCTTCTCCAGGATAAACACCCCCAGCTCTCTCAGCAGCTCCTCTTCTTCTCCAACCCCTTCCCCAGCTTCGTTGCTCTTCTCTGGACTCGCTCCAGAGAACATCCCAAAACGTACAAGGTTCTGAAATGCTTGATCTTAAGGTTTTCTATGATGTTAGCATCATAGTGGTTGGGCAATAGCAGCTGCCTACGTAAAGAAAGGAGGAGATATGTGGAAAGTATAAAACTTGCAGAGCCTGCACAGGGGAAGGTACAGGCAGTCTAGCAAGTCCTCTTTTGGTAGCCTTGGACTGGGGAGAGGGAAGGGTTTAATCTTGCGTGCACTCCGAGGGAAAGCTTAAGTGACTCCCTGTTGGAAAGATAAACACCAGGCCTCTAGATCATCTCTCTGACAGGTTTAGGTAATCCCTTACTGTGCCGCTTGCTTATTTTAAATGGTGCTGTATTGTGTAATGCATCTGTGCTTGGAAAGGAGGGTCTCCAAATCTCAGCTTTTCGCCCAAGGATAGCGTTACTCTTGCCCTCGTTTCGCGGTTGATTTATTCCTAATGGAAAGGAATAAGCCTCACAATGTTCTATTTGTCTTGTCTCAGCTCTGTGAAATGCATGGAGATTGACGGCTCTTCTGTATCTCACATCATTAATTTTCAGCCCTTAGTGATTATTGCCAGCAAATCCATGCTTAGTGCCTGCTCTGGTTAAGATTAAGCTTAAAGGGGCAGAAAGGAGAGTAAAAAAAATTAAAATATTTAAGTTCTGGGACTTTGGCTTATGACACACTTAACGGTGCTTTCCTGGAGGCAGCTGGCAACCCAACCTTTGTCTATGAAGAAGGTGTTAATATGAATCATAGAATCATAGAATCACCAGGTTGGAAGAGACCCACCAGATCATTGAGTCCAACCATTCCTATCAAATTCTAAACCATGTCCCTCAGTGCTTCGTCCACCCATCCCTTAAATCCCTCCAGGGAAGGTGACTCAACCCCCTCCCTGGGCAGCCTCTGCCGGTGCCCAATGACCTTTTCTGTGAAAAAAAAAAAAAAATCCTGATGTCCAGCCTAGATCTTAGTTTATAGATGTTAAAGAAACCTTGAAAAACCCTTCAGTAAATATTGCCTTGAATTCGTAATTTCTGGGAAGCCTCAGTGATGCTGCTTGCCCATGTATGTCCTTGTTCGACACAATGAAAGTTCGTTAACCGGCAGCCTGGTAATGCCCTGGCTGCTCGTGTCGCCTGCTATTCATCACTCTGGTGCTCATTTTGAACACTGTTATTCCCTGCAGACCTACGCAGGCAGCTCTTTGAGGCTCAGCCGCTCAGGGTCAAGCACTGCTTGAATGGAGCTCAGGAGAAAAGCGTCAGGGAGAGAGCAGAGCATTCGGTTTGTGACAATGTACCATCTGGGCTACGGTCTTGCCAAATCTAGCTAATAAATAGAGCTGGGCAGAAGTTGTGTGTGGGCAGCCAAGCTTCAAGGAACAGGCAGGATATGGAAACTGCAGCTTGGGAGATGGTTATCTGAGGAGATGTTTCACCTTCCCTGGAGGTGTTTAAGGCGCAGGTGGATGAGGTCTTGAGGGACTTGGTTTAGTGTTTGGTAGGAATGGTTGGACTAGAAGATCCGATGGGTCCCTTCCAGCCTGGTTGTTCTATGATTCTATGAGCGATGCTTCTATGTGCCGGGCACCGGCAATCAGTCCGATCTCCATTCCTTTAGCGGGAGTATTGTGCCTCATAAAACCTGTTTGTAAAAAGCACCATTTTTAATCTAGCGACTCAGCCTTGTTTCAGACTGAACTAATATCGCTGCTTGGTTGCATTAATCTCTGATTTCTGCTGAATATTTCTTTGTTCCGTGCTTCAAGCTCTTGTCCAGCCTTGCTCTGTTCTGTCCTGAGATCTCCCTATTCGGCCTCAGAGGTGGCAGGTGGATTTTTGACTGAAATATGGGATTCCTGTATGATTTTGACCCTAGCACCTGGAGTGCTGTTTGGTACCCTAGTAAGATCGTTCCTAATCCACAGAGTCTTTCTCCTGATTCAGTGTGGTTTTTGCGGATTTCCCACTAAGGAACCGACACCACACTCTCTACAGACTTTAGAATAAGAAATTAAAACAGAAGTTACTTTTGTCTCCATGTGCAGGAAGCAAATATTGGCTATTTTCTAGCGCCTGTGAAGGCTATTTCCTATCAGCTGGGGCTGGGGGTCTGTAGTTTATTTAAACCACTAGGAAGTGATTTGTAATCTTTGGACGAAATTACTAGGAGGCCCATTTGAAAGCTTATTCGTGTTTTCCTAGAGAAAGCTTGGACACAAAATGTGTTTGCTTTGAGATTAAGTCCTGTGAATGTAAAGGAAATTGCTTGTGAGCCTGCCTGTTGCGCCCTGTTGGCTGACCGCAAAAAACCATGCAGCCCCACAACTCCTAATGACTAATAGAGTCTCCGTTGGCTCCCAGAGCTGAGCCGCCCGTGCCCCATGGGGTGGGAAGCCATCTGTGTGCATGAATTTACCGGAATCAGTTTTTCATGGCCCTGGAAAATCAGCTGCAGGAGGTGGCTGTGCTGAGATGGCCTTTTGGAAAGCAGTGGGTTACTGGGTTTCTACCACGGGCTGGGTTTGCCTACCTGTGCTGTGTGCTGGGGTTCTCCTCCGTCTGTGCCCCAGCAAACCCACTTGCAGGTGGGAGCTCTTCCTCCTGTCAGGAGGAGAGGGACCTGGGGGTGTTGGTCGACAGCCAACTGAACATGAGCCAGCAGTGTCCCCAGGTGGCCAAGAAGGCCAATGGCATCTTGGCTTGGATCAGAAATGGTGTGACCAGCAGGGCCAGGGAGGTTATTCTCCCTCTGGACTCAGCACTGATGAGTCTGTTCCTTGAATCCTGTGTTCAGTTGTGGGCCCCTCAGCACAAGAAGGATGTTGAGGCTCTGGAGAGACTCCAGAGAAGAGCGACGAGGCTGGAAAGGGGGCTGGAGAACAGACCTTATGAGTAGCGGCCGAGAGAGCTGTGGGTGTTTATCCTGGAGAAGAGGAGGCTGAGAGGAGACCTCATTGCTCTCTCCAACTCCCTGAGAGGAGGTTGTAGAGAGGAGGGAGCTGGGCTCTTCTCCCAAGTGACAGGGGACAGGACGAGAGGGAATGGCCTCAAGCTCTACCAGGGGAGATTTAGACTAGAGATTAGGAGGAAGTTTTTCACACAGAGGGTCATTGGGCACTGGAACAGGCTGCCCAGGGAGGTGGTTGATTCACCTTCCCTGGAGGTGTTTAAAGCAGGGGTGGATGAGGTCTTGAGGGACACGGTTTAGTGTTAGATAGGAGTTGAAGTCTCTTTTCTCTCAGCAAGGTCCAAAGGAGCTCTGTGCCTTCCCGAGCATGCTCCACGTAGCTGTGCAGCGTCGTCTTAATGATAGGGCTCAGAAAACATTTCCATAACATACTCCTCCCAGATGAACGGATTCCTCCAAGGTTTTTCCATGGCTGTTGATGCGATAGGTAGTGCATTTACTCCCTTGCTTTAAGGACACAACTTGTATAGTTTGTGCTGGAGATTACATGATGGCTTTGCCGGTTTTTGAGAACTTGTTTGGCCGATTCCTTCACTCCAGCTGTGTCAATACACAAATCTGAGGTCCTTTTTTTTTTCAAACAGGGAGGGGAAGCCCCCGGGTAACAACTGGGCCAGAGCAAATAGCTGCAGATATAGCACTTGGAGCTTGTAAGTGTCAGTTTGTATTAGCAGAACCCAAAGATAAGCTGTGTCCTTAACTCCACACACACAAGACGTCGCAACTGTAATAAGAAATAAGTATTATTATAAGCATTTTGCCAAATGTACACATTTGAAAGGCTTGTCACCTACTACCTTATAAGATTTGAACAAATACAGTAATGTATTTCCTAGTTGTCCAATATTCTGAATATCCATCGTCTCTGCTAGTGATGTAACCCATAAAGCATTAGAGCTGAGTTGCGTATTATCCAGTTTTCTCTTTTCCCATGAATTTTTCCCATGTTCCGAACGCTTTTGCTTTTTCCAGAAGTACAAGGAACCGTGATTCCAATCCCAGCAGAAGACTTGGGTAATACGCATCTGAAATGCCGAGGTCAGGGTGTGAATTTCCACATGTATATGTGTGTGTTTACGCATATAATGTGATGTGAAACCAATCCAAGCAAACCAGCTGTGGAAGCCAGAATCTGAGCTGTGCTTTGGGACTCTGTATCCACCGCTTATGTACACACCTAGTCAGCTGCTTTTGGTCCAGGAAAAACCTGGGTAGCAGCAATAACTGGGATATTTGTTCACATGTAGTGGGCCCTCTGTGCCAACCAGCTTTACAACCAGAGAAACTGGAGTAAAGCAGCAAAGGGATGTGCTACCAGCACTGCTGAGAAGTATCTACCAACACTACAAGATTAGAATCATAGAATCATAGAACAACCAGGTTGGAAGGGACCCATCAGATCTTCTAGTCCAACCATTCCTATCAAACACTAAACCAAGTCCCTCAAGACCTCATCCACCTGTGCCTTAAACACCTCCAGGGAAGGTGAATCAACCACCTCCCTGGGCAGCCTGTTCCAGTGCCCAATGACCATTTCTGTGAAAAACTTCCTCCTAATCTCCAGCCTAAATCTCCCCTGGCGGAACTTGAGGCCATTCCCTCTTGTCCTGGCCCCTGTCACTTGGGAGAAGAGGCCAGCTCCCTCCTCTCCACAACCTCCTTTCAGGTAGTCGTAGAGAGCAATGAGGTCTCCTCTCAGCCTCCTCTTCTCCAGGCTAAACACCCACAGCTCTCTCAGCTGCTCCTCACAGGGCCTGTTCTCCAGCTCCTTCACCAGCCTCGTCGCTCTTCTCTGGACTTGCTCCAGAGCCTCAACATCCTTCTTGTGCTGAGGGGCCCACAACTGAACACAGGATTCAAGGAGCGGCCTCACCAGTGCTGAGTACAGAGGGAGAAGAACCTCCCTGGACCTACTGGTCACACCATTTCTGATCCAACCCAAGATGCCATTGGCCTTCTTGGCCACCTGGGCACACTGTTGGCTCATGTTCAGTCGGCTGTCGACCGAAGTAGTAGAGGTGGAGGAAGCAGATAGCCTGGAAGGATTAGGATAATAAATCCATAACCATATAGACTTTGAATCATAGAATCATAGAATCACCAGGTTGGAAGAGACCCACTGGATCATCGAGTCCAACCATTCCTATAAAATGACTTGAAGCAACTCATTGCAAGGAAGAATTCTATTTTCTCCCTCCTATGTTACAGCACCCAAACCCTGAGATTCACTTCTATTTCCCTTGAGCTCAGTAGTACCTGAAGCAGTGGAAGGAATGCAATTCTCTGTGCTGCTGTTGAGCCCTAAGCATTTGCAGTTACCCTGAAATATGGTTTAGTGTTTGATAGGAATGGTTGGACTTGATGATCCAGTGGATCTCTTTCCAACCTGCTGATTCTATGATTCTATATTGTTAGAGGACAAACTGTGGTCCCAGCTCTTGGCCTTTTGTTCTAACTTTTAGCTCCATAAGACCAAGTGCTATTCTGTTAGTAGCCAAAACACACCAACAAAATCCAGTCTTCCAGAAGTCCCCACTGCCTGCTCCTCATCTTCTCCCTCTCCTCGGGAAGCCCTCTTCTCAAGTGTTGTTTCCATCAGCAAATTAAGCAAAAACTGGCTGCAGCCTCTACTCTGAGAACACAACTCAACTTTCAGACCCTCCCTAGGAGGGAAAGAAAAGTATTTCCAGGGGTGTTTTCTGTGTTTGGGGCTGTCAGTGTTCCTAAGCGATGCCGTTGAGGTCAGGTTCCTCTAATGTTTTTGTAGGGACTCCTGTAAATTTTAGTTCAATGCTGAAAACAAGTCACAGGAGTGCGCAGCCTCTCTTCCTTCCTTCTTCAATGTGTTCTCTCTTTGCTAAATAATAAATCTGTTGCCCTGGTTTAAATATTGAGGGCAGTTTGCTAGGCAGAATGTAGCCTGTGTCTGTGCGACTGCTGTTGAAAAGCAGTCAGTCTTGTGGTTTATTGCTCTCTACAACTACCTCAAAGGAGGTTGTAGAGAGGAGGGAGCTGGGCTCTTCTCCCAAGGGACAGGGGACAGGACGAGAGGGAATGGCCTCAAGCTCCACCAGGGCAGGTTCAGGCTAGAGATTAGGAGGAAGTTTTTCACACAGAGGGTTATTGGGCATTGGAATAGTCTGCCCAGGGAGGTGGTTGATTCACCTTCCCTGGAGGGGTTTAAAGCACTGGTAGATGAGGTGCTGAGGGACATGGTTTAGTGTTTGATAGGAATGGTTGGACTCAATGATCTGGAGGGTCTCTTCCAACCTGGCGATTCTGTGATTCTATGAAAAGCAGAGTTTCTGTCTTCATAGTTCTTCACTCAGCTTTCAGTGCTGGGCTACCGGAAGAGGAATGACAAGTATGATCCTTTTTCCTCTGTTCTGTCACATGAGAAAGCTAATAACTGCCCCATCACAGTGCCGTGAGGCTTTTGAAGTATTTCATCAGCAAATTTCAAAACATCTCAGAGGTAAGCAGTAGCCTGGGACTGTGAGTTATATTCCTGAATTCCTAAAGTAGTACTTGCTGAAACCACGTTAGCTGCAAGTAAGATACCAACCTTCAGCGTTGACTGCACAGTCTGGCACAAACATTTGGGGTTGCAACACTGTAAAATGAGGCTCCCATGGACAGTGGGTTTGCCTGTGTGAATCATGCTCCTAGCATTTAGCTGTAGGATGTGAACTGCCTGGAAGGATCATGATTTATGGTTGGACTCGATGATCCGATGGGTCTCTTCCAACCTGGTTGTTCTATGATTCTATGATTCTATACGTGGTTGAGTTGCAATCCTAATGTGTGACCCAGTCTGCTTTAGGTACGGCATGTAGAGGGCTGTGAATCTTAATCGTGTTCAAGTGGGATGTCTGCTACAAGTGTGTCTTTCTTCCTTGAGCGTGTCTTTGTTTGAGCCCCAATTCCATCTTTAAATTTTTTATGGGAAGGGTCACTGGGCAGTGGCAGAGGCTGCTCAGGGAGGGGGTTGAGGCACCTTCCCTGGAGGTATTTAAGGGATGGGTGGATGAGGTGCTGAGGGACATGGGTTAGTGATGGATGGGAATGGTTGGACTCGATGATCCGGCGGGTCTTCTCCAACCCAGTGATTCTATGACATTGCTTCATGGCTGAGTATTGGCTGCAGTAAAGTCTGCAGTGCACCCAGTCTGGGAAGTGTTACGTGTCTAAAGATGAAAGTGGCCTTTAATATTTCACCACCTTTAATAATTCATCCTGAGATGACAACCTTAATGTGCTGTGCAGCCACTCATGCACAGACTTTGGTAGCCCAAACTACTTCATGCTCGGAAGACCTCTTTCTTAAATCTTAAATCTCCATGTTTAAAAGAAAGGTGTCTCTTTTATGAACTGGAAGAACACTGCTTGGAAAGAGAAGAGGAGGCTGAGAGGAGACCTCGTTGCTCTCTACAACTACCTGAAAGGAAGTTGTGGAGAGGAGGGAGCTGGGCTCTTCTCCCAAGGGACAGGGGACAGGACAAGAGGGAATGGCCTCAAGCTCCACCAGGGGAGATTTAGGCTGGACATTAGGAAAAAAATTTTCATGGAAAGGGTCATTGGGCATTGGAACAGGCTGCCCAGGGAGGTGGTTGATTCACCTTCCCTGGAGGGGTTTAAGGGACAGGTGGAAGAGGTGCTGAGAGACATGGTTTAGTGTTTGATAGGAATGGTTGGACTGGATGATGCTGTGGGTCTCTTCCAACCTGGTGATTCTATGATTCCATGATTGGAAATTGGATACTGGCCTTTACACAAATTCAGTGCCGAGTGTGATCAGGAGCCTCTCATACAGAGCAGTGCCTGTGTGTGCAGTGAGTGTCTATCAGAGTACAGACACTGCAGAGAATTTTTAGAAAGTAGGTATGAGACTATGCTTATTGCAGAAAAAAATCACACGTGCAAAATGCTACTTCTAGTGTCTTTATATTTCTGCTTCTGCATATTCTTTGGAGATCTGTCTGAGACAACTGCAGCTGACTTCCCCACATGCATCAAATATACATGCACCGTGTGGGAAGAGCTGAAGCAGATTTTGTCTCTGAAAATAAGTAATTAGCTGTTGGCACAAAAAGGTCTGTGTACAAGGACTGGAAGTGACCCGGTTGCATCTAATACTGCTTTATAGGACAATTTAGGCTGTCGGATCAAAAGAAAACAGTTCCAAGGCAGAAGGACTTAAAAGGGAGCAGCTCTCCATAGCTCAAAGGTCATGTCCAGTGTACCAGACGAGTGCCTGAGTGGGATTTTTCCAAGACTCTTGAGAGGTGGAGTGTTATTTAAATATTTGTTTAGAAGTATGTGTAGTCCACTCATGCAGGAGAGACTCCCATTCCCTTTTACGGTGTTGCTGTCCTTCTTGTTTACTTCAGTTAAGCTCATAAATTGACAGTCGAAGTCTATGGAGAAATTAAGGGCTGAGGGGAGAATTAAAAACCAATGTTCAGCATGATTCTGCAGGGTTTTTTTTCCTTTAAAAAAGTGATTTGTAGCATCGTGTGTCTAGGAAACAGAAATAAGCTAATTTTCCTATTGGTTTGGAGAAAGGGACAATGTTAGAATCATAGAATCACCAGGTTAGAAAAGACCCACTGGATCATCAAGTCCAACCATTCCCATCAGTCACTGAAGCACAGATGGGCAAGGATACATGTAAACCTAAGAAAAACTTGAAAAGATAATCCTTTTAACTATGTTCTAGTACTATTGTGGGTTGTGGATAACACTCCCTTAATTCTTTTGCCTTTCCTTAGAGGGGATTGAGTCACCTTCCCTGGAGGTGTTTAAGGGACAGGTGGACAAGGTACTGAGGGACATGGGTTAGTGATTGGTGGGAAGGGTTGGACTCGATGATCTGGTGGGTCTCTTCCAACCTGGTGTTTCTGTGATTCTATGATTAAAAATTTGTATTTTTGGACTAGTATTAGGGCAGGACTTGGAGTAATGCAACAAAGATCAGACTGTGCTTGGTCTGGGTGCAGTCACTATAACTCCATGTGCCCCTCTGTGAGGCTCAAAATCCCTTTGAATCCTCATCAGAGATGAAGGGTAATGAGTCTTAGTCTAAACATCCACTCCATATAGGTTTTAGAGTTAGGTTTTGATGCCCGAGAGATAGAACCGTCTGTAAGGGTTAACACAAGCCGTAAAACCCTGCTTGATTTTTACAGATGGTGTGAGTGCAAGAGCGAAGCTGGGACTGGCTTTGGCAGCGCACGGAGATAACTTTACATAATTCCCTGCAGATGTTGCTGCAGAATGGTTTTAATAATGAATCGGGAAGCCGAGCTCAACTCCAGAGTAGAGGGAGAGAACTCAAAATAAATGCGACGTTTTGTCCTGCATTTCAAAAGCAAGTTTGCTAACAACTTTTCTGTCATGCTCTTGGTTGGGAGAGATGGCGGTGGGGGAACACGACATAGTTTGTGCCGTTATAGCCAAAATATATAGCCAATCTGGCTAATTTTCTCTGCAAACCTTGAACACCCATGAACCTAGAGGGGGTGGGAGGGAAGAGTCATGGGAGCAAACCGTGGATCATGGATGATGGGGAAGGAATGGGGTGACTGGGGAGGCTGGAGTTGAGCCCCAAAGTGGTGAGGAGTGACGGGAATGGAGTTACTGGGATTGCTAGAGCTGAGCCCCAAAATGATGGGGAGGGAAAGGAGTTTTGGGGTTCCTGGAGCTGAGCCCCGAGGTGATGAGGAGGGAATGGGTTGACTGGGGAGGGAATGGAGTGACTGGGGAGGCTGGAGTTGAGCCGCAAAGCAGTGGGGACAGAGAGGAATGGGGTGACTACGATTGGGCTCGATGATCCAGTGGGTCTCTTCCAGCCTGTGATTCTATGATTCTAAACGGCAGCTGCCCCAATGTTTTTAATGAAGGGCTGGTGTAGAGTGAGTATTTCATGACGAGCTGGGCAGTCCTGTGGTTCGTGGCTGCCATGCATGGACTAAATTGTGGAACTTGTCTGCCCTTCAGCCATTTTCTGCTACGAGTTTGTCAATTCTTGGTCCATGCTGTCATTTCATCCTGCAATGTGTGCTCGGCCACTATAAGACCTTGAGCATCTTGCTTGGGACCATCCATTTTTCGCTTCTCTGCTGCCAGGAGGTGCTGATGGAAGTTTTGCTGGCTTGGTGTGACCAACAGGTCCAGGGAGGTGATTCTCCCTCTATACTCAGCACTGGTGAGGCCGCTCCTTGAATCCTGTGTCCAGTTCTAGGCCCCTCAGCACAAGAAGGATGTTGAGGCTCTGGAGCGAGTCCAGAGAAGAGCAACGAAGCTGGTTAAGGGGCTGGAGAACAGGCCCTATGAGGAGCGACTGAGAGAGCTGGGGGTGTTTATCCTGGAGAAGAGGAGGCTGAGAGGAGACCTCATTGCTCTAATACAACTACCTGAAAGGAGGTTGTGGAGAGGAGGGAACTGGGCTCTTCTCCCAAGGGACAGGGGACAGGACAAGAGGGAATGACCTCAAGCTCCACCAGGGGAGATTTAGGCTGGAGATTAGGACAAAGTTTTTCACGGAAAAGGTCACTGGGCATTGGAACAGGCTGCCCAGGGAGGGGGTTGATTCACCTTCCCTGGAGGTGTTTAAGGCACGGGTGGATGAGGTCTTGAGGGACATGGTTTAGCGTTTGATAGGAATGGTTGGATTCGATGATCTGATGGGTCTCTTCCAACCTGGTTGTTCTATGATTCTATGATTCTAATTGTGTTTAATAACTTTATGAGGAAGAGTTTACATAAACGGCTCCAATCTAATTGCTATCAGCTGAAAGGCAGCTTCTGACATATTGTGCCTAATTGTGTGTGTTAAACAGTGTTTGCTACCCATATCGATATGTAACTAGTAAAATAAGAAACAACCATGAAGATGTGTTTTTGAAAGCGTCTGGCAGGTCCTATGTGTTCGCTGCTGTGGGCTTCGTGGCAGGAGAATCCACCTCCTGCTGAGGGGGAATAACTAAATTTAAACTTTCCAGCCATGAGCCTTGTGAAGCAAAGTTTCCAAACCTCCGCGGGGCTAGAAATTGGAAAGCTATGTCTGAGTTTAGAGAGTAAATAGAGCTACCTAGCAGCTGTGCAGTGGCAAGTGAGGAGTTTGTTGCTTGGGGACACATTGTCCAAGGAGGAAAACAAGGGGTTTGTAACTACTGTCCTCTGGTAAAATCTTCCCTAGTGGTATTTGGAACAAACCTGAGTGGCTTGTAGCATGAAAGCTTGAGCATTGTTTCAGCTGTTTTTTTTTTTTTTTTTCTTTTTTTCCCTTTTAAAGAAAGTTGTATGTTGCATGAGAGCAGAGTTGCACAAAACCTCCCTTCCCCTCACTGGGCTCAGGCACAACAACCCTATGCAGAGCTACAGACTGGGAGAAGTCTGGCTGGAAAGCTGCCAGGAGGAGAGGGACCTGGGGGTGTTGGTCGACAGTGACTGACCATGAGCCAGCAGTGTGCCCAGGTGGCCAAGAAGGCCAATGGCATCTTGGCTTGGATCAGAAATGGTGTGACCAGCAGGTCCAGGGAGGTGATTCTCCCTCTGGACTCGGCACTGGTGAGACCACTCCTTGAATCCTGTGTTCAGTTGTGGGCCCCTCAGCACAAGAAGGATGTTGAGGCTCTGCAGTGAGTCCAGAAAAGAGCAACGAAGGTGGTGAAGGGGCTGGAGAACAGGCCCTATGATGAGCGTCTGAGAGAGCTGGGGGTGTTTATCCTGGAGAAGAGGAGGCTGAGAGGAGACCTCATTACTCTCTACAACACCCTGAACGGAGGTTTTGGAGAGGAGGGAGCTGGGCTCTTCTCCCAAGGGACAGGGGACAGGACAAGAGGGAATGACCTCAAACTCCACCAGGGGAGATTTAGGCTGGAGATTAGGAGGAAGTTTTTCACACAGAGGGTCATTGGGCATTGGAATAGGCTGCCCAGGGAGGTGGTTGATTCACCTTCCCTGGAGGTGTTTAAGGGACGGGTAGATGAGGTCGTGAGGGACATGGTTTAGTGTTTGATGGGAATGGTTGGACTCGATGATCCGATGGGTCTCTTCCAACCTGGTTGTTCTGTGATTTTGTGATTCTATGATTTCCCGTAAGTCCACATACACATATATACACATAAAATGTTTTGATACTGTAGATGTACATGTTGTAAGACTTGCTCTGAGAACCTGAATTGGAGAACTCAAGTCAGAGTTGCTGTGGTTAGACCTCAGGTTTCTTAAAATGAACTATTTACTTCATTGCAACCTTCTGTACATGAAGCCTACCTGCACACTCGTTTACCACTGTGAGAGTATCTTGTAAAAACGTTATAAGAAAACTAAACCTCCTCTTCTTCTAGAAGGCTGCAGAATAACTGAAACCTGCACCAAAGCTGCTGACTTTGTGCTGCCTTGTCAGTAGCATCTTGCTATACTTGTTCCTCGTAATGTTAACTAAACAACTTCTCTTGCTTCGTTTTGTAGGTTGGTGGTTTGTGAGCACAGCAGAGGAGCAGGGCTGGGTCCCGGCTACTTACCTGGAATCCCAAAATGGAACCAGAGATGACTCTGACATCAACACATCCAAACTTGGGGAAGGTATGGGAAGCTCTTTGTTATCAAGCAGAAACTGGTATTCACTTGCTTTATGCTTTTCCTCCCGTAGGAAAACTTTGAAAATACTTGCTGTTAAGCTAGTGCAGCTAATATCTTCTCTCATCTTGTGTCAGTAAAAAAAATTGTTACTGAAGAAATCAGAGTGAAAAACCATAACTAGAATCCCTTTGTGACCAGCTTGGGCTGTCAGTGTGATAAAATGTTCAAAAGCTGAAATCATGCTTATTTTAATACTCTTAAAAAGCTTACAAACACCTCATGTGCAAGTCCAAGAAGGATGTTTTGGTAGAGATTTTGGGCTCTTATGTCTGTGGAAGAAGAGAACTTGCACGATTTGTTTACAGAACTTGCATGATTTGTTTACAGACATTATTCAGGTGACAGCTTTTAACTGGAAGAAAACGCTTGTTAGAGCCACAGGCCATTAAAAGGAATGAGATTTAATTTTAACTTCTCATTACAATTTATTTCTCGTTACTTTTTCTTTAATCCTTGAAACTAATCTCACCACTTTTTGCTGTGGTATGTGGGAAGGTAGTTTTAGTTGGTGTAGTCTCATTCTCTTAAACCTGAGATGCCATTTGTCATCTATGTGTATTTAGCTGCACTGGTTTTTTTGGTTTTGTTTTTTTTTTTTTTTACTAAAGATACTTAATTCAACTTCCAGAAATGGAATAGTACAACCTCACATGTTCCTCTGTTCCATTATGAAAGACTAACCACATCCTAATGGACTTCTCGTGTAGCAACTGTGTGCAAAGGACACTTTTATTAATATTATTCACTCCATTGTAATGAAGCTCTTTCTAAATTTCTAGGCGCGTTTGACGCGATACTTACGTAAAACGTATGTGGAAACTCAGCTGACCTTTCCTAAGGAGGCTAAGAGGTGTGTTGTTGGGCTGACCAGCCGCCCGTTAAGATAGCTCATAGGCAAAAACGTAACTTTGGGCTGGATCCCGAGGGTGACGTCTGTGGCTTATTGAAATCTTTGGCTCCGTAGCTCGTTTGCCCTGCTCAAAGTCACCCATGGTTTAGAGCCAGTCTGGCTGTAGAGTGGTGGACCAGTCTGGTATGATGCAAACTCTTAGTGGGTGCAAAAGCAGTTAGCAAAGCTTCTCTGTCAGTGAAGAACAAATGCTTAGAATCCTAGAATCACAGAACAACCAGGTTGGAAGAGACCCATCGGATCATCGAGTCCAACCATTCCTATCAAACACTAAACCATTACTGCGCTTTTCTGGACTAGTTGAAACCTGCTGGCTTGTAGCTTCCTCCCTTTTCCCGACTCTTAAACATGGTGTGTGCTTAACCTTATTGCTTAAGCCGCTTTCATTTCAAGCTCTCCTCCGCCTTTTATGTTGCCCTCTGGAGTGTACTCTGCACAGGGCTGGGGCTGCCCAGCCGTCGTCGTGAGTCATGGAAAATCCATCAGGTGTTCCTTATCTTTTTTTTCTCCCTGTTGCCTTTAATCCACTACATTACTCTCCTCAGCTATGGTCAGCGTTTGCACTCCTGGCCTTACTCTAAATCCAGATACACTGAAACATGAGACTGTTCTTCCCTTTCTGTTCAGTTCCATCCCAGCGACAAATCTAATTGCTTTACTTCTGCAGCTGCTTTGATGTGCCTCAGCTTTTCAGTAACTTTATTTTATGTTATTAACCACATAAACTGAGTTTTCTTTTGTTCCTTGGTTTTACTCCCTCCAAGTCTTCTTTACTTCGACTCTTTTTTTCTTTTTTTCACGGAAAGGGTCATTGGGCATTGGAATGGGCTGCCCAGGGAGGTGGTTGATTCACCTTCCCTGGAGGAGTTTAAGGGATGGGTAGACGAGGTCCTGAGGAACATGGTTTAGGGTTTGATAGGAATGGTTGGACTCGATGATCCGATGGGTCTCTTCCAACCTGGTGATTCTATGATTCTATTCTTATCCCAATTATCTTATTATTCTTATTATCTTATTATATAATTATTCTTATCCCAAGTTATTCTTCAAGAGCGGAAAGAAAAATTCACTTTCTTAAAAAAAAAATATGCCTGGAAGTGAGCAGACATCCACAGACAAGTCACCAATTCTTTCTCAGTAGGCAGGAGAAGGGGGCTCCAGTATAACTGAAGAGGAAGGCACTTTGAGTGGATTAAGTCCCTGGATTTTTGACTTCATGCAAGTTTCTGAGTGATTCCGGGAGATGCTGACTTCCTGCATCCCTGCAGTCTGTGCTCTTCCTGCTTTGAAAGCACAGCAACTCTCATCTAGAGAGCTTTCGCTATCAGCCTTCTGGCCCTCTCCCTTCGCTTGGAACAAGTCCACAGGCCAGGCAGCCCCAGAGGTCAGCTCTGCTGTGGCAGAACCTTGTAAAGATAAGGAGGTGCTGAATGCAGCTCACTAAGAATTGCTGCCTCTCCATAGCAGTGATGTTTCCATATGCCTCTGTTTAAATAGTCTGGTCCCCGAGAAAGACAGAAATGTTTCTTCCCTGAGGTGGAGCCTGCACAGCATCTTTTGTCTGGATGAGGGTAGACGGTTGACTGCTACCTGGGCCTTTGTTTAAACGAACACCGTCTTGCAAGGCTTGGAAAACATTCAGAAAGCAATTTAAAGAAAAAGTCACAGGAGCTGTTAAAGTAAACATCTTAAAATTAACATCTTAAAACAAACATCTTTTAGCCTAGAGAAGAGGAGGCTGAGAGGGGACCTCATTACTCTCTACGACTACCTGAAAGGAGGTTGTGGAGAGGAGGGAGCTGGGCTCTTCTCCCAAGTGACAGGGGACAGGACAAGAGGGAATGACCTCAAACTCCGCCAGGGGAGATTTAGACTAGAGATTAGGAGGAAGTTTTTCACACAGAGGGTGATTGGGCATTGGAATAGGCTGCCCAGGGAGGTGGTTGATTCACCTTCCCTGGAGGTGTTTAAGGGACGAGTAGATGAGGACCTGAGGGACATGGTTCAGCATCTGATAGGAATGGTTGGACTTGATGATCCGATGGGTCTCTTCCAACCTGGTTGTTCTATGATTCTATGAAAATAGTCTCTGGGAAAGCTTAGAAAGTTGTTGATGAATAACCTCTCCGGTGACTAACTGGAGCATGACCAACCAAGTCCAAGTCTGGGGTCAAACGACAAAATTCAGTATTGTTGAGGAGAAAAAACTGACTCATATAAAAGCATCGTTGTGATATAAAAGAGTTGTCTGTGGTGACAGTCAAATGATGTGAGAAGGACCAAGTGTGGTGGATCCGTGTGACCCGCTGGGTTCAAAGCGTGCTCCGGGATGGCTAAATCCTCTAAATCCCTGTGTTGACACTCAAAGCAAACTTTTCTCGCTTCCGCACCCATCCTTCCTACAAGCCCTTAAGTTCAACATCTCTAATTAACTCCCCTCTTGGATAGAATCCTTCTAATGCAAGCAGCCTTCCTATGAATTTAACTTCTCTCTGCTAGAATCGGTATGTCTAGTGAAGTGTCCTGTGTTGCCTTTTGCAACCAGCCCAGTGGTTCCTGTGCCATTCACACCTTCACAAGCAGGAGAAGAAGCTGAGTCCAATTCTGCACACGTGATCCAGCAAACAAGTGGTGTCCTCTGTGCACAGCTGCTCTCTCGCTGCCATTTCCATAAGTGTCTTGTCTTCATTTGTATTTTAAGCATAAAATTATTGTTTCGGTGTATAATTATTTCTTGGTTCTGGCTTGTTAGCTTCTTGAGCCTACTCAATATTAGCAAGATGATTATTTTTCTTTATATTTGTAACATATACATTAGAAGTTTGGATTGTAAGAATTAGCTGTGACAGTGATTGTCAGTCAAGTGTTGGAAGCCGAGAGGCATCAGACACTTTAGAATCATAGAATAACCAGGTTGGGAGAGACTTATTGGATCATTGAGTCCAACCATAACACTTGGGTTCTGTTCCTGCTGTTACAAGTGAACTCACGGAACAGAAGGTGCCTTCTCCCTGCAGCTTGATTTGGGGGAAAGTGTTTGGTTTGGTTTTTTTAACTTCTGGAAAGCTAATATCAAGGATGGTTTGTTTTCTAAACGATTCTCAGGCTCAAGAAACTAACTTGTTCCACTGTACAGTATAAACTGAACCAAAGTTTCTACATCCCACCTAACTCGTTCCTACTAACAAGACCAATGCTTGTAAATGTCATATTTTGGTTTTATTCCTCACCCTCCCATCAATTTTTTTTTTGGTTTTGTTTTTGTTTTGTTTCCATCCATGTTCCACAATAGTTTCTAAGCGACGCAAGGCTCACCTGAGGCGCCTGGACCGGCGATGGACGCTGGGCGGGATAGTCAACAGGCAGCAGAGTCGAGGTGAATTACTAGCTTCCTACGGCACCAGCCCCTAAGCTTGCACCAAAAGCCATGACAGAGAGGCCAAAGCTCCAGAGCTCAGATATACGTGACAGCTTGGGGTGTCTTGGAGCCAGCGGGAGGCACCCCAAGAGCGGGAGGCTAATAACCAAGGGTAACTCTGCAGTCTTGACTCCTAGTACCGGTTGAGCAAGCTCACATCTGTTGTGTTTTAACTTGGGGCATGTCTGTACTCAGTCTTTCCTACCTCAGTAAGGAGAAGCGATACTTTCAGGGCTATTAAAATGAGAAGAATGCCAAAAAGCCACCGTCACAGATGTGCACAGTGGAAAAGTGCTTTGGTGTGGAAAGACGAGAATCGTTCCAGTTTTGATCCTCTCTCATCCTTGCAAGCGGCGTTTGGTGCTAAAGGCAGCCTTCTTCAGAAGTCTGAGGAGCTTTTGCTGTCGGTCCTAGGTGTGAAAATACAACTGGTAGCATTTGAGGTTTAACAGGGCCAAATGGCGGGTCCTGCACTTGGGGCACAACAACCCTATGCAGAGCTACAGACTGGAGAAGTCTGGCTGGAAAAATGCCAGGAGGAGAGGGACCTGGGGGTGTTGGTCGACAGTCGACTGAACATGAGCCAGCAGTGTGCCCAGTTGGCCAAGAAGGCCAATGGCATCCTGGCTTGGATCAGAAATGGTGTGACCAGCAGGGCCAGGGAGGTTATGCTCTCTCTGTACTCAGTAGTGGTGAGACTGCTCCTTGAATCCTGTGTTCAGTTCTGGGCCCCTCAGCACAAGAAAAATGTTAAGGCTCTGGAGCAAGTCCAGAGAAGAGCAACAAAGCTGGTGAAGGGGCTGGAGAACAGGCCCTATGATGAGCGTCTGAGAGAGCTGTGGGTGTTTATCCTGGAGAAGAGGAGGCTGAGAGAAGACCTCATTACTCTCTACAACTCCCTGAAAGGAGGTTGTGGAGAGGAGGGAGCTGGGCTCTTCTCCCAAGGGACAGGGGACAGGACAAGAGGGAATGGCCTCAAGCTCCACCAGGGGAGATTTAGGCTGGAGATTAGGAGGAAGTTTTTCACACAGAGGGTCATTGGGCATTGGAATAGGCTGCCCAGCGAGGTTGTTGATTCACCTTCCCTGGAGGTGTTTAAGGCACAGGTAGATGATGTCCTGAGGGTCATGGTTTAGTGTTTGATAGGAGTGGTTGGACTCGATGATCCTGTGGGTCTCTTCCAACTTGGTTGTTCTATGATTCTATGATCTGACCTGTTGTAGTCTCCACAGACATCTACCCTTCGAAACTGCAGTTGTTTCAAGTACGAGTCACTCTGGGTGTCCAGCCCGCTGCTCTTTAATAGATCACAGTTTATGTGAGGTCAGGAGAGAAATTCTTTCTCCCTTCTTTCCCTCCCATCCCAGCCCAAAAGATGCCGAACAAGGCCAAATTTGGGTGGGTTTGCACCGAAATGACAGAAGGCACCAAGTGCACGCGTGCACCCCCCTGCCAGCCTTCAACCTCCTTCCTCCAAAACACAGAAGAACTAGAGCTGCTCAAACAAGGAGGTTGCCAGGATTATTCAATGCAAGGAAAACAGCTTCCCCATCCCCCCCCTCCCCCGCAACTTGGCCCCTTTCTTGGAAATAAATTCAATTAAACATTTTGGCCGAAATTCTTCCCACCCAACGCCGTTCTGCTCGAGATAGTCCCTGCTGCTGGAGGGGTCAACTCGGAAAGTTCACTGGAGTTTAAAAGCTGTGAAGGATGCTTCCCTTTATGCGTGGGTCCCACTAATTAGCATTTTTTACTGGCTAGGGTTGTGATAGAGCCACTTAAAAGCCACAACTGAAGGGATTAAGCATTGTTACTGGTGGCCAGGATATCATAAGTGACTTGGATATTAAAAATACTGGAAAAACCTGAGTGCCAAAGGGAAGAATGGTTTCTTCCCTGTTACAGGCTGCCTAATGGCAGAGAATTATCAGGGGTAACATGGCTCGCCAGGTCCTGTACTTGGGGCATAACAACCCTATGCAGAGCTGCAGACTGGGAGAAGTCTGGCTGGAAAACTGCCAGGAGGAGAGGGACCTGGGGGTGTTGGTTGACAGCAACTGACCATGAGCCAGCAGTGTGCCCAGGTGGCCAAGAAGGCCAATGGCATCTTGGCTTGTGTCAGAAATGGAGTGACCAGCAGGTCCAGGGAGGTTCTTCTCCCTCTGGACTCAGCACTGGTGAGGCCACTCCTTGAATCCTGTGTTCAGTTGTGGGCCTCTCACCACAAGAAGGATGTTGAGGCTCTGGAGTGAGTCCAGAGAAGAGCCACGAAGCTGGTGAAGGGGCTGGAGAACAGGCCCTATGAGGAGCATCTGAGAGAGCTGGGGTTGTTTATCCTGGAGAAGAGGAGGCTGAGAGGTGACCTCATTGCTTTCTACAACTACCTGAAAGGAGGTTGTGGAGAGAAGGGAGCTGGGCTCAATGGCCTCAAGCTCTGCCAGGGGAGATTTAGGTTAGAGATTAGGAGGAAGTTTTTCACACAGAGGGTCATTGGGCATTGGAATAGGCTGCTGAGGGAGGTGGTTGATTCCCCTTCCCTGGAGGTGTTTAAGGGACAGGTGGACGAGGTCCTTAGGGACATGGTTTAGTGTTTGATAGGAATGGTTGGACTCGATGATTCAATAGGTCTCTTCCAACCTGGTTGTTTTATGATTCTATGATTTCTACCCTTTTCTAAGCATCCCTGAACTTTAGATGTTTAAAAGCAGTGTTACCAGGTCTGTGAACAAGAAATACGAAAGACAAAATTATTGATTTCAAGCTGGAAAAAGAAAAAAAAATTTGCAAAGAAAACAGCTGCAGACTGTTTTTACAAAGAGAAACAGATGGCATTTGTTGCTGAACTTTTCTCTTTAAAATGGTTCAGGGTGTGCCCAGATCTAAGAGATTACATTGGTTTGATATTTCTTATGTAGCTCTTTTTCTTTAGTATGTTGAGAAAGTTTAAAAATATAGAATCATAGAACAAACAGGTTGGAAGAGACCCATCGGATCATCGAGTCCAACCATTCCTATCAAACACTAAACCATGTCTCTCAGGAAATATGGTGCAGTTTCCAAACTTTTGTCTGTCCTTCATGAAACTTCAGTCATATAAATATGGATTGTGAAGCGAAGCCTGAACATCTGTCGTTTTCCTTAGTCCTGATACTCCTTAGACCTTGCAGGTTCTTTCATGTTCTCTTGTTACCGGGTGAAATGCTTATCCTGCACATGCATTTACTTGGAACTTCCCCGGGAAGAGGACTTTGAATCGTTTACAGGCTAATTTCATGAGAAGTCGTATGTGCCGTTACAGTTTGATTGGGAAAAGTGGGAGTTTCGTCGCTCCTTTTATTTATATGCCAGATATTCGACCAAAGTTATTGCTGCTTTGGTTTTGTGCCCAGTGCTTTCAACTGGAGCTGTTATGGTGCAGTAAAGTGCTTTTAACATTATTCATATCAACAATATCATGACTTATAGGCTGAATTTCTGCCAAATGAGCCTATTACTTAAGAGTAGCTGCTAGCACTAGAAATAAGCTCTTCAATGGAAGAGTTAAAGCTATAGCATGGAAACTATAGGTCTTCATTGATAGGAATTCATTGATAGGTCTTGTTTTGATAGGAATGGTTGGACTCAATGATCCGGTGGGTCTCTTCCAACCTGGTGGTTCTATGATTCTATGATTCATGCTCCTGGCTTAACTTACGGAGAGTGGGAGCTTGATTAGAAGGGATGGACAGGGCATAGGGAGAAGACTTCTGGTGGTTTTGCTACTTGAACCCCACCTCCTAGCCCAGAGGGTTTGTTCTGCAGGCAGTATTCTAACCATGGAAAGAGCCCTTGATCAATACCTCTTCATCCCTGCTTGTCCTTGATGCTGGTGAAATGTTTGTCACCCTGAGCCCAGGGCAGCTTCGCTGTGCTCAATCCAACCAGAGCAGCTTCAGATTTCATTTGTTCTGTGTTTTCTGAGGGTTTTTTTGTTCATCCTCTAGGCTCCAAGGCAAAGTAGTAAATGTTTATTGCCTCTGGCTGCTTGAGGAAAAGAGCATGTGCAATGCAGAACTGTTTAGAAGAAATGTCATTATTGTTCTTTTCTGTCTATTGGAATGAGGTTTTCTGTTGGGTTTTCTTGTTTTGTTTTTTTTTTTTTATTGTTTTTTTATAAAGGGGGAGAGGAGTAGGGGGAGAGGAGCGATGCCTGAAGAGCTCCTGTCTGCAGATGAAAAGATCTGATAACCACAGACAACTATTTTCTCTGCTGTGTATTTAGACAAGTAAAATAAAACCCATGTTGAATCAAAGCGTCGCTTTCTGGAACAGGGAGACTTTTTCCAGAAGCAGGTCTGACAAAGCGGGGGTGGAGCGGAGGAGCAGGGGAGGGCGAGCGCAGACTGCTGACTGAGGGGAAAGTATTTTGAAAGAAAATTCTTCTGTGGTTTGGAAGATGTCGCGTTGGGGCTGTTGCATTTTGCTGAGGAATCGTTAATTGGCTAATTTCTAGCCCGGCTCCCCCTCCTATCCCCAGCCCTGTTGGCTTTTCAAACAAGGATGGGGTCACAGAAAGTTGGGGACGTATATGAACACCAGCTGAGCAAAGGAAATTATTCCCTGACTTGCTTGGCTCCTGAAGTGCTGCAGATGACTTTCACGCTTATTTACGGAGGCAGGAAAAGGGCAAGCGTGAAATAGAGGCGAAGGAGATGGATGTGAAACAGGGCGCTCAGAATTTGGGAGATGGGAGAGACAAGACTTATCGAGCAGGGCTGGAAACGTGCAGGGTAGTTTTCTTCTGCTTAAAGGCAAGGTTCCTGTCCCAAATTGGGACATTGGGCATTGGAACAGGCTGCCCAGGGAGGTAGTTGATTCACCTTCCCTGGAGGGGTTTAAGGGACGAGTGGACAAGGTCCTGAGGGACATGGGTTAGTGTTTGATAGGAATGGTTGGACTCGATGATCCGTTGGGTCTCTTCCAACCTGGTTGTTCTATGATTCTATGATTCTGTGAAATAGTTTACAGCCTAAACAAAGAGGAGATCATTGCATCAAAGGCAAGTGGTGATTCGTCATGCATCTTATTAAGACCATGAAATTTTTCACAGTGGAAAGTGATATTTATTTGGTAGTTTTAAAAGCTTTTAGAGGAGGGCTAAAACCAAGCTACTTTGGCCAGGTGGGAAGTCACGGTAGGTATAAACCTTATTTTAGGAGGGATTTGAGAATTTCAGGTTACTTGATAGCACAGAGGAGAGAACCTACTGAGATTGATGAGGCTTTCTAAGAAAGGTTGAGTGGGAAAAGATGAAAAGACTTGGAGGAACGGGATATCGGTGAGAGTGTATATTAGGTTATTAAAGCAAGGCACAGCCCACAAGCTTGAAAATTCAAGATGGGACAACCGAATCGGGTGTACGTTCGGTAGGAGTCTAGCTGAAGGACAAGAATGATCCTGTACCAAGAGCCTGGGGCAAGAGCAATGTGCTGAAAGGCTCTGAAGGGAGCAGAGGAGGCAGGAGGTGGCTGTAGTGGCCGTGCAAGAGAGGTTGAAGGGCCAGATCAGGGCTCTAGTGGAGAGAGAAGTATCAGTGATAGAAGCTTTTGAAGATGTGGAAAGGAACAGTTACCTTGGTGATAGACTGGGAGGAGTCTGAAATAACCAGTGCCAAGGACAAGAATGATGCTGTACCAAGAGCCTTGGGCAAGAGCAATGTACTGAAAGGCTCTGAAGGGAGCAGAGGAGGCAGGAGATGGCTGTAGTGGCCGCGCAAGAGAGGTTGAAGGGCCAGATCAGGACTCTAGTGGCAAGAAATATCAGTGACAGAGAATTTTGAAGATGTGGAAAGGAGCAGTTACCTTGGCGATAGACTGGGAGTAGTCTGAAATAACCAGTGTCAAGGGAATGGGGGAGGTTGAATAAGGAAGATTTGGAAAGCGCTACTGAAGCTCAGTGTCACAACTCGAGCAGTAAAACTCTAGGTCTGCTTTCCTTGACCTAACAGTAAGTATAAATCCAGAGAAAGAGAGGAGGGACCAAGTCGCCTTCTCGAGGCACCTCATCATTTTAATGTGTATAATGTGTGTGCGCGTGCACTCCTGTAAAATCTGAAATTCTGGCTTAGCAGATGGGATTGGAGGAGCCTCATGGGCTGTCAAGTTCAGTATCTAGCTCTCTCAATTAAGTACAGTTTCTTCAGGAATGGATGAAACTTCTTTTTAGCTATTTTAAAGTTTTTTCCTGTGAGAGAGGTAACTTAACAGGTCACCTGATGCAGAAAACGCCATGCCTAACGCCTACAAATATTTTGGGGTTCCCCTTTTATTAGTAGACAGAAATAGAGCAGGTGAAACAAAAGAAAATCTATTTGGCTGTATATGTTTAAAGGGAGTGTGATGGGATGGGATGGACACATATTCTAGCTCTTTAGTTATAAGCTGTAATCCTATACAAAAGGAAAACCCACAAAGCACAGTTGTCAAGGTCTGACATTATCCAAAAATAAATGTTGTAGACGTTAAGTCCTCCTAAAATTTAGCAAGTTAAATGTAGCATCCCTAGTTTGGGGTTTTTTTTTTCCTGCAACCTGTATGTTGTATTGTAGCCACCAAACAGGCTAAAATAAGCAAGACGGAAGGTGCAAAGGTGGCATTTTACTGCTTGATGAGCGTTGCCAAGGTGCCTACAGATCAGTTTTCTCTTCTGTGAATCATATGATGGTTTAGGAGCTGTGTTATAAGTCCTGTTTATGCAGTAAATTGTGCTTCATTAAGGTGCATCTTGAAACAGATGGGAGAAGATGTGAAAGCACATGAGCCATCAACATGAGCCAGCAGTGGCCCAGGTCATTGGCTGCCCAGGGAGGTGGTTGATTCCCCTTCCCTGGAGCTGTTTAAGGCACGGGTGGACGAGGTCCTGAGGGACATAGTTTAGTGTTTGATAGGAATGGTTGGACTCGATGATCCGATTGGTTCCTTCCAACCTGGTTGTTCTATGAATTCTATGAATGCAAATGCTCTACGGTCTCCTGTCAAATGAAAAACCCATTTACTATTTGTCACATTTATTTTAATGCTGTTTCAAGCTCATTGCTGTAATCCTGTGCTGTTTGGGAGGTTCAAGGGGAGCAGGGTGATGGTCCAGCCCTTCGGAGTTGGGGAGGACGGGTCCCTCTCGGGATGGAGGGCTCCGGTTTCAGTAACACGATGCTCCGTGCAGCCGTGTGCGTGTTCGGAAGAGCCAACTGGCTGGAGCTCCCACCGTGACGCTCGACTGATTTGGCAGCCAGGTTGATTATGTCAACTTACAGTATGGGAGCTAATTCCAGCTTCAAATCCTCTCCGTTACCCGCTCGAGGAACTCGAAGGAGGGTGGGGGGGGGGGGGGGCGGGAAGAAGTGGGGAAGCTCTCTGGGGACTTTGTGTCATCACTGGCATGGAAATGCTAAGTGATTATCAGCAGCATAGTGGCAAGGGGCTGATTAGCTGTCATGTCGTCAGCATAAATAAACAGAATAAATAAACAGCGGCCCCTGAACAGGGCTCCGCCTTTCGTAACAGCTCCGCGTAATCGCTGCACAACAGTTTAAAAGCCAGCAGGACAGAAAAAAACCAGCTGGACTGATTCTGACCCTAACTGATGTTGCCTTTTCTCCCTTCCTTAGAAGAGAAATATGTCACTATCCAGCCGTATGCCAGCCAGGGGAAGGATGAGATTGGGTTCGAAAAAGGGGTCACCGTGGAAGTCATCCAGAAGAACCTGGAAGGATGGTGGTACATAAGGTAAAGAAGCGATGGGGACGGATTGGTGCACAACCTGTGACAAATTGCTTTTCTGATCTTAACGTCAGCACTTAAATGATTATCTAACTGAGCGAGGAAGCCTGAGTTGTTCAGAATGCCTCTTGAAGAAACATAAAGAAAAAGCTAAGATGAAAATATGGTGATTGAAGTGACACTACAGTCCCTGCAAAAGCTGTTGCACCATCACAGTGAGAAAATTCCTGAACATTTAGATTTATTTTCTTTTATTTTCTCTTCAAGTTAAAAGCCTATATCTGAGTTAAGATCTGCAAGAGGTGTTCTCTTGTGTGTAAATTTAATGTGTTTCCAGTCGAGGAGTTATTCTGCAATGTGCTTATATCTATTCATAACGATGCTGAAAGGCTAATTGTGATCTGTTGATTCTGGGGGTGGGGGCAGGTAGTCCTATTTGCAGGGATATGAGTAATAAGTCTATAGCCTTTTTCCAAAATTATTAACAGCTTCAACGGTTGGACTCGATGATCCGGTGGGTCTCTTCCAACCTGATGATTCTATGATTCAACTGTTTTACCTGATTTCTGTCTCTCCACATTGCATATTCCTAATGCAGAGAGGTTGGATTCCAAGGGCAGGTGATTGCGTATTGAGCTTTATTACATAATTGAAACAACAGTCATAGAGGAGATTTGTTATTTAAATATCACCTTTTAAACTGTTTATGGGGAGGATGTAGGTTAGATATGTCTCAGTGAGTGACCTAACGTGTCACGATGAGTATTTAATGGGAACTTTCTCCATCTGGGCTCACACAGCACTTTGGCTTTAGTGCTCTGTCATGATTTTCCCCCTCATTTTCTATTTGTGCTAAAACGATACATTTAACCTTAAATGAGATATCATGGAATCATAGAATCATAGAACAACCAGGTTGGAAGGGACCCATCGGATCTTCTAGTCCGACCATGATATGCAACAGGTATCATATGCAACCTATGATGCAACAGGTACCTTAAAAATGAACGTTTATCTCTTGGGCAGTGCAAAACATCTCATCTAGTCATCTTTTTCTGTTTAGCCTCTAATTACAGTGATTAGTTTTTCCCCTTTCCCTCCCCAAGCAGTAACCGTTTGTTTGAATTCTGCTTGATTTATCAGCCAAGAATGAGGGCTACGAAAATGCTGACTGAAGAAATGCTGTTGTTGTTCTTGATATCCTTTACTGGTTTGGGGTTTTTTTATTATTCCTTCTCTCTAATGCTCCCACAGAGAGAACAGGCTAATAAAGATAGCAGTGGAGCCAGGAAGGCACTCGAGATAGGAGGAACTAAAAAAAAATGCCTTGGTTTGGTCAGGTCACATTTTTAACTCCTTTAATCATTCACAGAAGTGGAATCCAAAGTTGCAGATAGAAACTCTGTGAGCTCTTGATTCCTCTGAAGGGAGAAACGTCACAAGATATCTTTAGTTATTTTTGGTTTTCTTCCTCTGAAATGCAGGTTCTGCTTTGCCATATTGATGGGTGGTTGATTCACCTTCCCTGGAGGGGTTTAAGGGCCAGGTGGACCAGGGGCTGAGGGACATGGTTTATTGTTTGATAGGAATAGTTGGACTCGATGATCCAGTGGGTCTCTTCCAACCTGGTTATTCTATGATTAACAGTTCTGCAATAAGGAGAATTTCCCCTCCTCCCCTTTCCTTACACCCCCCTTTGGTCCATCTCAAAACATACATTTTTTCTGTGTCACTGAAGTTCATTCTGGTGGACAGTGACACTTGCTGCAGTGGCTTAAGTGGGTCCTTTGTGACAATCCATTAAAAGGACAGTGGATCATAGAAACATAGAATCACCAGGTTGGAAGAGACCCACCAGATCATCAAGTCCAACTATTCCCACCAATCTCTAAACTATGCCCCTCAGCACCTCATCAACCACCTCCCTTGGCAGCCTGTTCCAGTGCCTAATGACCCTTTCAGCAAAGAATTTTTTCCTAATGTGCAGCCTGAACTTCTCCTAGTGGAGCTTGAGGCCATTCCCTCTCGTCCTGTCCCTTGGGAGAAGAGCCCAGCTCCCTCCTCTCCACAACCTCCTTTCAGGAGGTAGATCAAGTCGTAGAGAGCAATGAGGTCTCCTCTCAGCCTCCTCTTCTCCAGGATAAACACCCCCAGCTCTCTCAGCCCTTCCTCGTAAGACTTGTTCTGGAGATGTGCAGCCACTCTACGGTAGCTGGGGAGTGCAACGTCCCTTTGGCTTTTCTCTAAGAAGCATTTTGAGTTCTGTCTTCTTGTTGAGAGATGGGTTAGGTGCTCCCCATAAATATATGACAAGCGTGTTGGTTGTCAGCCATCCTCCTTTCTGCTGCAGGATTACAGTGCTCATAGAAACAGTTTTGTTTTTTTTTTTTATTGGCATCACTTTTGGGAATGTTGAGGCCGCGTTCCACTCCTGCAAGCTGGTCCTTTGCCACCGTTACTAGCTGATCTCCAACTTCTTGTGCAGTTTATTAGACTTAAACGTTTCTGAGTGCTGTTTGGGTACCGCTGAGGAAAGATTCCTGTTGTGCAGAAATATGCTTTTCTGAGCGTTGAGCTCCTTAAAAGGAGCTGCTCTTCCTGCAGTGAGAACGAAGGGAGAGGGAGCAGGAAGAGGCTGCAGCTGAATCCTGCTGCCTTGTTGTCTGCCGAGCAGCGTAACACAGCCTGAACACACACATCAACGCGGAGAAAGAAAAGCAAATCCAGCAGCTTGCAAATGGAAACCACCTTAAAGACATTAGCTTGTTCCACCTTAAATATGTAATTTCCCCAAATTCCTGGCCATGTGCTGATCCTCATTTCCTGTACTTCTTTTTTTTTTTTTTTCTTTTCTTTTTTTTTTCTTTCCCCCCCACCCCCTTAGTTTGCTTCCCTCTGGAGTAATTCCAGTGCTCTGGAGCTGGAAAGCAGATGTGACTCTCAGACTCTCAGAGGCACTTCTGACTTTTTTTTTTTTTTTTTTAAACATTCCTATGGTTTGAATCCATTTTTCCCTTCATATAGCGTATACAGGGAGGGGTTTTGGAACCGCCAAGGAACCAAATCACTGCACTTAATTCCTCAGTCCTTCCAATTCAGTGCTGTAGGTACTAGAGTCAGTGTCGGTGTCTGTCTTTATTTTGCCCTGGGTGCATTATTATGATTATGATAGTTATTGTTGTTGTTGTTATTGTTGTTGTTGTTGTTGTTATTATTATTAAAAATCAATGAGCCTCTGGAGAAGCCAAGTTGGACTCGATGATCCGATGGGTCTTTTCCGACCTGGTAATTCTATGATTCTATTAAAAAAAGGTTCTGACCTGGCACCCTTCTCTCTCTTCTATCGAATTTAATGGATCCATGTGCTTCCTAGTATGACCATACCTGCTATTAGCGTCCTTTATTTAGATCTTATTTGGTATCAATTCCTGTCACCTGGAGACAATCCCATGGTGCCTGTGGATTCCAGGCCAAGTAAGTGGCAACATGCTCAGCAAAGCTTTAGCTTTTTTGCCTGCATCTTCATTCTGTGGTTGGTTCTAAGCCTCAGCCCATGTGGCCATTTATGGCCTCAAGCTCCGCCAAGGGAGATTTAGGCTAGAGATTAGGAGGAAGTTTTTCACGGAAAGGGTCATTGGGCATTGGAATAGACTGCCCAGGGAGATGGTTGATTCCCCTTCCCTGGAGGTGTTTATGGGACGGGTAGATGAGGTCCTGAGGAACTTGGTTTAGTGTTTGATAGGAATGATTGGACTCGATGATCCGATGGGTCTCTTCCAACCTGCTGATTCTATGATTCTATGTGGATCAAGTACAGCTGGAATGTGTTAGTGGCATTGAAATAGGAAGGAATCTAGGATGAGGCTTGAAATGTCTCTGGTAGGTTGTGGCTGTAAATGAAGGAAGGATAATGGTGATTCAGCTCTTAGAAGTAAATTTAAGGTCATTACTAGTTCAGGACTTCTCTGAAGCTTATTAGTTTAGTTCTTGCACCTATAAAATTGAGAAATCAAGTAGTCTTCTAAGGTGATGTTTGCAAAGGGCTTTGAGATTACCATATTCATAGAATCATAGAACAACCAGGTTGGAAGAGACCCACTGGATCATCGAGTCCAACCGTTCCTATCAAAAGGACTAAGGTTAAAAGAAGAGCCTATTCGACTTACATATAGAATCATAGAATCACCAGGTTGGAAGAGACTCATCGGATCATCGAGTCCAACCATTCCTATCAAACACTAACCCATGTCCATATGCAGCTTTTATTTGCGATGCTGCACAAATGAAGTGGCAGTTTCTGGCAACTGCTGCTCAGCAGCAACTTCAGGTCGAATTTACTAACTCACAGGAAGAAATAACGAGCGGCAGCCTCTCTACCGAGGATTGTGTTGCCCAGAGTTATTAACTGTCCAGCTCTCGCTGCTACTTTTCATTGGGAGAAAGTATGTGAGATCAGAGGTGTCTGAAGCAATGGGGTTACATGGGCTGATCAAATACGTACAGTTGGCAGGAGAACTAACAAGCCAGTACAGAACCTGCCTGTGGCTGCTTTTCTGATCTTAAACATGTTAAGTTTCCCACAAACTAAGATCGATGTAAATTGGGGCGGGGGGGAGTTTGCTGATTTTGCACAATTGGGGTCTGTTAAAATTAACCTTTGGAAGTGGAGTGCTCAGTGCGTTGGCCAATGTGGCTTTCTCACAGATGAAAAGCTTTATATCTCCAGATCACATTAAGTTATTAATGTCCTTTTTTAAAAAAAGGAGGGGCAGCAGGAAGCCTTGATCAGTAGCTCTGCAAAAGGGCTGTTTGCTGCAAAAGGGGCTGAAGCCAAAAGTCTTTAGGACTGGAAATGGTACTGAGAGACAATTTGCCACAAAAAAGGGATTTGGACTTTGCAGTTTATAAGGTCCTTGTGCAATCCTTGCAATTATAACGAGCAAGGACCCTTCTCCCGTAACTCCCAGCCCCGTGTGATCAGCTTCTCTTATAGAGAACATGGGACTCAAACTGGTGCAGGTTCCTCTAGCAAAAGGGGCTGAAGCCAAAAGTCTTTAGGGCTGGAAATGGTGCTGAGAGACAACTTGCCACAAAAAAAAAGATTTGGACTTTGCAGTTTATAAGGTCCTTGTGCAAGCCTCCTCTTTGCAATTATAACAAGCAAGGACCCTTCTCCCGTAACTCCCAGCCCCGTGTGATCAGCTTCTCTTATAGAGAATATGGGACTCAAACTAGTGCAGGTTCCTCTAGCAAAAGGGGCTGAAGCCAAACGTCTTTAGAGCTGGAAATGGTGCTGAGAGACAACTTGCCACAAAAAGGGATTTGGACTTGGCTTGAAGCTTATCAGAAAAACCTCCAAGGGGGTAGGATGGAATAGAGTCAGGTTGTATCTTGACATAGTCAAGGCTGGATGCTGTGTGTCAAACAAATCTCAGAGCTGTTGAGATGCTTTCCTTTGAATTTGAATTTTCCTCCTTCCACGAAGCTGGTGAAGGGGCTGGAGAACAGGCACTATGAGGAGCGACTGAGAGAGCTGGGGGTGTTTATCCTGGAGAAGAGGAGGCTGAGAGGAGATCTCATTGCTCTCTACAACTACCTGAGAGGAGGTTGTGGAGAGGAGGGAGCTGGGCTCTTCTCCCAAGGGACAGGGGACAGGACAAGAGGGAATGACCTCGAGCTCCACCAGGGGAGATTTAGGCTGGAGATTAGGAGGAAGTTTTTCACACAGAGGGTGATTGGGTATTGGAACAGGCTGCCCAGGGAGGGGGTTGATTCACCTTCCCTGGAGGTGTTTAAGGGACAGGTGGATGAGGTCCTGAGGGACTTGGTTTAGTGCTTGATAAGAATGGTTGGACTCGATGATCCGATGGGTCTCTTCCAACCTGATGATTCTATGATTCTATGAAGAGTAATGTAGAAGTCTAGAGAAGCAAACCTCTCCTGCATTTTCCCGTTCTCCCCGTAAAGTCCCAGTGCTACTCAAGTGTCTGGCTGTGGTGACTGAGCCCAGGGTGTGCCCTGGTGCAGAAATCTCACCACAAACCTCAGAATCCAAGTGTTGGCCTGACAAAGTTGCTCATCTGCCAGGGAATGATCTGCTGATATCCCACCCCTCCACCCCAGCTCCTTTCTCTGCTGTCTAATGAGTCTCCATTTTCATTAAACAGCCGTAGAGACCTACTGTTTTAACCTTTGTATTTCCTGCAGGTTTCCTGAGCCCCAGGATTTTACCAGTGCCTGCTTTCTCACTTACCCAAAGCAGGCGCTTGAACTCTATCTTGAGAGATTAAAGAGAGGAGGGTTTCAGTGACTCACTCTGGAGCACGTTAGGGTTTCATTAGGGAAAGCAGAGTTCATCCACGTGGCCCTCCCCGGAGTCCGATTGTAACCTGAAATCCCTGCTGAGGGGCTGGGAATGGCAGGAGTTAGAAAAACCATCTTCCCAAAAGCTCAGTCGTGGAAGAATGACTTCAGTTTGAAGTGTAGCGTGAGCAGCTCAGGCTGGAGCTCCGGGAACACATACTGGATTCAGGTGTCTGTTCAGATTTCCCAGTTAATTTCTTCCAATAGCCCCTAACTTGTTCAGGAAAGTGAGTCTCCGTCAAAACCATTTTTCCTCAGTCAAACTGTTTCTCAACCTTGCGGTGCTAGAGGAACCTGCACTAGTTTGAGTCCCATATTCTCCAGGAGAGAAGCTGATCACACAGGGCTGGGAATTACAGGAGAACGGTCTCTGCTCGTTATAATTGCAATGAGGGAGCCTTGCACGAGCACCTTAGAAACTGAAAATGTAGGGGCTCTGTTCTGGGTTCTGTACACCCTTATTTTAGCCATTTTCCATTTTAAGTCACCACTCGGAATTATTAAAACATTTCACTCACTATTTTGCTTTTTTTTTTTTTAAGTATGGGATAATATTGAGTTTGCCTGGTACTGTAGAACAAAGTGATGAAGCCCTTTGTCTTGTGAGTAACTGTATTTCTTATCCACAGAGGCTCCTTCGTTAGGGTGATTAGTGACTCTTATCTACTAGCTCAGCTGATGTTGAGATCATAGAATCATAGAACAACCAGGTTGGAAGGGACACATCGGATCTTCTAGTCCAACCATTCCTATCAAACACTAAACCAAGTCCCTCAAGACCTCATCCACCTGTGCCTTAAACACCTCCAGGGAAGGTGACTCAACCACCTCCCTGGGCAGCCTATTCCAATGCCCAATGACCCCTTCCGAGAAAAACTTCCTCCTAATCTCCAGCCTAAATCTCCCCTGGCAGAGCTTGAGGCCATTCCCTCTTGTCTAGTCAATGGGCAATAAATGAACGGAAACCACAAAAGGTTATTAGAGATCCTCAAATCTTGTTTTATGTTATCATCCTTCACTTCGAGCTTAGCTGTCACACCTGAAACATGTGAGACGCTGTGTGATGCGCTGACATTTCCTTTTGCACCCGCAGGTATCTGGGCAAAGAGGGCTGGGCCCCAGCGTCGTACCTGAAGAAGGCTAAAGATGATCTTCCATCGAGGAAAAAGAACTTAACTGGGCCAGTGGAGATCATTGGGAACATCATGGAAATCAGTAACCTGCTGAACAAGAAATCGTCCACTGACAAGGAAACTCAAGCAGAGAACGAGACGGCGGAAACCCACATCACCAAGAAGGAAATCAGCTTGCCCATCCTGTGCAATGACTCCAACGGCAATGCCATGATGACCCCAGACAAGCAGGCTTCCAAACTGGCCCAGGGCTCCCCTGCCATAGCAAGGATAGCACCACAAAGAGCTCAAATAAGTAAGGCGGTAAAGTAGTTTGGGTTTCCACTGGCTTGCGGTGAATTCTTTATTTCCACCTCTCAGATCTGGCATTGATTGAGGTCCCGTGTGTCCTGGCCACATAGCTGAGTTCACATGAACAAATCTTTGCATTGTCTAGATCTACAGGAACTCCAGGACATGGTTCTTCATTAGCAGTGATAAAACTTAACTTCACTTTAAACAAGAACTGGCTACTTCTTCTTTATCTTCGCCAATATACGATTACTTTTTTTTTTTCTTCCTAGAGAAGATTTTTTTTTCCCTTTTGAACACTCTCAAATGAACCTCTCAGCCCAGCAATGCAGATGATGTGATGGTTTGTTAAAGTGACGGAGACCACCTATGTCTTCTCTTGCGTATTTGTTCTGCTCTTTTCCTGGGGGCAAGTTGCTAAAATGGTTTTACTGCTTCGTCTGCAAAACGCAGACGGTAACGCTAGTCCGTGCAAGGAATAGGGAGATACTGTACTACAGGATAGTGTGAGTGTTATTAATTTAGTGGATTATTTTTGCTGCTGGGGGGGAAGCTAGGTATTAGGCCAATTTTTTACTGGCCAGTCTCCAATGGAGCTGGTCAGTTCCAGCAGAAAATACAATCCACTACTTTCTGGCAGTCATTTCCTCTTTAAATTTGCTGGCTTAGCTGAGATGAGTAGCTAAGCTGCTTTGGTATTTCTAATATACCCTCATAGTTTCCTATCTTGTTTCATAGAGATGCCTGAAATATTGCAAATAATGAATCCTAATATTCCTAAACTGCCTGGAAGTGGAAAGTGGCTTGAAAAAAATGTCTTTAGTGGTACTTGCAAAGTTAAATAAACTCTTCCTTTTCCCTTTCCCGCTCAGGTTCTCCGAATCTAAGAACAAGGCCACCCCCACGAAGAGAATCTAGTCTGGTTTGTATTGGTTTATGGTGTATATATTACCAGTGGGGTAGGTGTGCAGGCGCTTTATGGAACAGGCTGCCCAGGGAGGGGGTTGAGTCACCTGGAGGGGTTTAAGGGACGGGTGGACGAGGTGCTGAGGGACATGGGTTAGTGATTGATGGGAATGTTTGGACTCGATGATCCGGTGGGTCTCTTCCAGCCTGGTGATTCTATCATTCTATGATTTATGAGACTTTCTCCAGTTGCACAGCAGGGAGTGTATCTGAGAGATCCTTTAAGTGCATATGCGAATGCCTTTTCATTTTATGGCTTAACTATTGAGCAGACCTCTGGACATCCTAACGTTAATTGGTGCTTCCTGCTTTTCAAAATTTTTCCCTAGCTAAGCAGATATTGAATTGAAGGGGGAACGTCCTCAAGCTACCATGTTCTGTGCATGAAAGCCCACGTGGCTGACTTGGGAGGATTAAAGTTCCTCCAAGTGTCTTTAACCCAGACTGGATCTTTTGACCTTCTCGAGTTTTAACAACTGGGAATGTTTCCCTTAGTTCCACTGCTCCCACCTTTGAGGTGGCTAAGCTTCGTTCTCGTGTATATTTAAAGCGACGAGGGGTCTTATCGAAAGATGTGTACTGCAGGAATGAGACCTCCTGTGGTTGTTTATCCTCAGAGCCAGAAGTCTGGAAGTTTGGATACATTTGAGATTAGGACTGTCGCCTTCAGATAGGAGCTACTCAATAGTATATTTGAACAAAGGTCGTGCTAATGACTTGTTTAAAACTAGGCACCACATAGCGTCTAATCTTTATGCCTTTTATAAGCAGTAGGTGACTTGTAGTTTTCCTGTTTCATCTGAGATGCCTCTTAACAAGCTAGATCAATAGCATATTAGCATTTTCTTCCTATTTCTCTTTGCATTATTTTCAATTAGACATTGTTTTGGCAAGACTGCTACGCTTAATCCCATGCTAAAAATAACAATGATAATATATGTGAAACCCTGAGCATGTCTGCTGTTTCCAATTAGCTTCATTTACTCCGAACCATCCTATTATCTGAAGGAATTTTATTACGCTGCACTTCTGCTGTATTTCAGCGTTTATAGTGCAGAAACATCCAATTATAACATCGTTAGACACGGTTCCTAAGGTGCAGTGATGCCTTCTCTGTGAAAAACCACATGCTGAGGGGACATGGGTTAGTGTTTGATAGGAATGGTTGGACTCGATGATCCGATGGGTCTCTTCCAACCTGATTGTTCTATGATTCTATGATTCTGTGCTGCCCGTGATGAAACGGGAATTGGTAGTTATGATGAGAATAGCTTAGAATTGGAGCATGTGAATAAAGCACAGTGTGCAGGTTGCCTTTCTCTTGCGAGAGGCTTAGGAACATTTTATGTCTTTGGCTGTCCCGTGTCTGTCTGTGGCAGATCTGACCTGTATTTGAAATCCTGACATATTGCAGTCCTCATGTTAGAACCGTAAGCAGTGAAGTGCAGAAGATATTAAGCTTCACCATCTTCCAGTTGTCCTGTAGATGAGCAACAGACTAATCTGAAAAGCTTTCAGTATTGACATATTTGAAAGGACTTTGACAGGCCTTATGAGGAACGGCTGAGAGAGCTGGGGGTGTTTAGCCTGGAGAAGAGGAGGCTGAGGGGAGACCTCATTGCTCTCTACAACTCCCTGAAAGGAGGTTGTGGAGAGGAGGGAGCTGGGCTCTTCTCCCAAGGGACAGGGGACAGGACAAGAGGGAATGGCCTCAAGCTCTGCCAGGGGAGATTTAGGCTGGACATTAGGAGTTTTTCACGGAAAGGGTCATTGGGCATTGGAATAGGCTGCCCAGGGAGGGGGTTGATTCACCTTCCCTGGAGGTGTTTAAGGGACAGGTAGATGAGGTGCTGAGGTACATGGTTTAGTGTTTGATAGGAATGGTTGGACTCAATGATCCGATGGGTCTCTTCCAGCCTGTTGATTCTATGATTCTATGATTCTATGATTCAACTCTTATCCCATTTATCACCTTGAAAATAATTGTGACTAACTCTAAGATGTGACAGCTTAATGTAAAGGCACTTAGCTTTTAGAGGAATCATTGAATCATAGAACAACCAGATTGGAAGAGATCCACGGGATCGTCGAGTCCAACCATAAAACAAGAGGAGCCTGGTGTGCTGCCAGAATATCTGTAAATAGCTGTTTCCTGCTTTGTGCGGAGCCTCCGTACAATTTAAATGCAGACTGTGTTGGGACTGAGTAGCTGGTCTGGGTCTCTGTTGTGGGGAAGAACTGGAATCCTTTGATCCTGCAGCAAAGTCTTCCCGTTCTCATATCACATTAGCTGAGCAAAGCTCTTCACAGGAGTCTATAGTATGATCCCTGTTTCTTGCTCATTAGTTCATAGAATCATAGAACAACCAGGTTGGAAGGGACCCATCGGATCTTCTAGTCCAACCATTCCTATCAAACACTAAACCGAGTCCCTCAAGACCTCATCCACCCGTCCCTTAAACACCTTCAGGGAAGATGACTCAACCACCTCCCTGAGCAGCCTATTTCAATGCCCAATGACCCTTTCTGTGTTCATATCACTGACTATTCCAGGTTGTTTAAAAATGCAGCAGCAGGTTAAGAGCAATCAGTCAATAAATTACATTTTAAGGTAATATATTTGATGATACGCAGAACCTGTTAGTGGCCTAATGCAATGTAATTTTCTGCAGTTGCAGAAAGCCATTCAGAGCTGAGTCTTCCTGCACAAAATCTCAAAGTAAATGGGCTTTTGTTACTCAGACTGTAATGGCAGTTCATGTTTAATGGTCCATCGGTAAAATGTTTTACTGTTCAGGTTAAGATTATCACAGTTTTAATAGCTGGTGAAGGCAGCATGACCAGTGTGTGTTTTGAAAAGCTTCTCTCTTCTGGCCTGTCCCAATACAGCAGCTTCTACTCTGAAGAACAGGGAAATTTTCATTAGGAAGTAGCATAGGAAGAAGAAGGAAGAGTTTCAGTGAAAAAAAAGGCAAATGTTTTTCATTTTTTTTCATACTGCTGTTCAGCTCACTGTTTCTTTGCTTTAATAGAGCAAAACTTCTGATTTGCCATAGGGTTTTCAGTTGCCCAAACCACCAGAGCCACCTTCTGTGGAAGTGGAATACTACACCATTGCCGAGTTCCAGTCGTGCATCTCTGATGGCATAAGCTTTCGTGGAGGACAAAAAGCAGAGGTAAGCAGCTGGGAAATTTGTAGTATTTGCCTGTTGAATTGAAAGAGGAAGAGTGGAAATTGAAATTAAAAGGAGGAAGAGTCCATTGGCATGAGGTTTAACACGGCCAAATGCCGCATCCTGCACTTGGGGCACAACAACCCTATGCAGAGCTACAGACTGGGAGAAGTCTGGCTGGAAAACTGCCTGGAGGAGAGGGACCTGGAGGTGTTGGTCGACAGCGACTGAACATGAGCCAACAGTGTGCCCAGGTGGCCAAAAAGGCCAATGGCATCCTGGCTTGGATCAGAAATGGTGTGACCAGCAGGGCCAGGGAGGTGATTCTCCCTCTGGACTCAGCACTGGTGAGGCTGCTCCTTGAATCCTGTGTTCAGTTGTGGGCCCCTCAGCACAAGAAGGATGTTGAGGCTCTGGAGCGAGTCCAGAGAAGAGCAATGAAGCTGGTGAAGGGGCTGGAGAACAGGCCCTATGAAGAGCGTCTGAGAGAGCTGGGGGTGTTTAGCCTAGAGAAGAAGAGGCTGAGGGGAGACCTCATTACTCTCTACAAGTACCTGAAAGGAGATTGTAGAGAGGAGGGAGCTGGGCTCTTCTCCCAAGTGCCAGGGGACAGGACAAGAGGGAATGACCTCAAGCTCCACCAGGGGAGATTTAGGCTTGAGATTAGGAGGAAGTTTTTCACACAGAGGGTTATTGGGCATTGGAATAGGCTGCCCAGGGAGGGGGTTAATTCACCTTCCCTGGAGGTGTTTAAGATGTGAGTAGATGAGGTGCTGAGGGACATGGTTCAATGTTTGATAGGAGTGGTTGGACTCGATGATCCGATGGGTCTCTTCCAACCTGGTTGTTCTAGGATTCTATGATTCTATGAAAACTGTCGGTTGAGATTCTTGTCTAGGTAACGTGTTCCTTGTCATCTCCCAGGTTATAGAAAAGAATTCTGGTGGCTGGTGGTACGTGCAGATTGGAGAGAAGGAAGGATGGGCTCCAGCATCTTACATCGACAAGAGGAAGAAGCCGAATTTAAACAGAAGAACCAGTACTTTAACCCGCCCAAAAGTTCCTCCCCCAGCACCTCCCAGTAAACCAAAAGACTCTGAAGAAGGAACAGTTACTGGCACCGTTTCTTCAGGAGATTCCCAGGACTCTCCCCACAAGCTGAAATATGAAGAACCCGAATATGACGTCCCCGCCTTTGGCTTTGAGTCAGAGTGTGAAGTGAGTGACAGTCACCGTGAAGAGGGCACTCCTGAAAAACAACTGTTTCAGCCCCTCAAACCCTCTTCTGTGTCTTCACTTCAGAAAGCAAAGTTCAAAGTAGGAGAGTCTTTAGAAGATGTTGCTCACGAAGAAGAGACCATCTATGAGAACGAGGGATTTAGGCGCTATGTGGAAGACGCTTTGTCCAATAAGGAATCTAGTGGAGACTCCGATTCTCAGAAAAGCTCCTCTCTTTCCTTGATCCGAAGGAATTCTCCGTCTTCAAGCTCTCCTAAATCATCACTTGTGAAGCTCAAGATGGAGAAGAACATCCAGCCCAATCTTGGAAAATGTCACTACTCTAGGAACGAGGAGACAAAACCAAGGTCGGCTTCAGACGTTGGCTTACGTAGTGTGCCGAGAACAGGCATGAAGAAGGAACCTGCACAGAGTCCATCCATCAGAGCAAAGCCGATTGTTAGGCCCAAACCCTTCCTAAACAAGGCAGACTCTCAGAGTCAAGAAAAGATGGATATCAGCACTTTAAGGCGTCAGCTGAGGCCAACCGGGCAACTCAGAGGTGGACTTAAAGGTTCAAGAAGTGAAGAGTCTGAGAGCCCCTCACACACAGCTTCCGAGAACCAAGATGATCCTGTTAGAAGGAGCTCAGCTGATTTCATTACAGCTCCTTCTTGTGGAATTTTCTCCTCTAGCCATCCAGCCAAACCCGAGCAAGAAAATAATTCCAGATGTTTCTATGTGACCACTGACTCATACCAAAAGGTACAGGATTCTGAAATTTGCTTCCCAGCGGGAGTAGAAGTAGAAGTGCTGGAAAAGCAAGCCAGTGGGTGGTGGTACCTGAAATACGGAGACATGGAAGGCTGGGCTCCTTCCCATTATCTGGCACTCCCCGATAATCAGCGCGAAACCACCTCAGCGGAAACGGATGCCTCGTTTGCCAGGAACAGGAAAAATGAAAATAAGTCAAACAGTTTAGAGAAGATAGAGAAGAGGGTCCAAGCTTTAAACACCATCAACCAGAGCAAACGTGCAACGCCCCCCATCCCAAGCAAACCTCCTGGCGGTTTTTCAAAACCATCGGGGCCAGTGAAGATGAGGAACGGTGTGAGGCAACTCGCTGTGCGGCCACAGTCGGTGTTTGTGTCTCCACCACCGAAGGATAACAACCTGTCGTGCTCCTTGCGCAGAAATGAGTCTTTAACAGCTACAGATCATCTTAGGAGCGTCCGTCGGAATTCCACCTTCAGCAATGCATGGTCCCAGCCTGGGGAGATGAAGGGAAAGCAGCCTGAGCGGTCGGGTACAGAGGGCTCGGAGACCACCACCAACCTCCCTTCCCAGAGGAATGGGATTCCTGTGTCCACAGTCAGGCCAAAGCCCATTGAGAAATCCCAGTTCATTCACAACAATCTCAAGGACATCTATGTCTCCATTGCAGACTATGAAGGGGATGAGGAGACTGCAGGGTTTCAGGAAGGTGTCTGCATGGAGGTCCTCGAAAGGAACCCAAATGGCTGGTGGTACTGCCAGATCATGAACGGTGTCAAGCCGTTCAAAGGCTGGGTTCCCTCGAATTACTTGGAGAAAAAGAACTAATATTGCAATATCTTTAACCTCCCTAATTTATACTGCTCCTGCTGTGTACATGTGGAAAAAAAAAAAAAACCCAATTGCAACACAAAAAGACATTTCCCTGTGCTCCAGTTTGTACAAAGGGACAAAGGAGTCTATGCTGAGGACAAGTCGGCCACATTCTGGAGAGGTTTGTGGGGTTAACGTGTTGTAAACAACCACGAGGAAGATCCAGCGTAGCCGAATGCCTTTTTGTGAAGTTGTTAATAATCTTGTATGTGTAACAGGGTATGACATCCATCTTTCCCATTATCGATAGGAAACCAAACGTGTGCCTTTTGTGAGAGAGAGAAATCCACATGCATCTACTTGGGGAGTTCTGTGCCAAACTCTCTTTTACAATCCTGGCTCCCTTTCTCCTCATTCTCGTCCGTATGTGGAATACCCAAGAGTTTTGGATGCAGTTCCACGACTTAGCGAGGAGCGAATGGAAGTTTCTGAAACACAAAGGGACTCTAATCCTTTGGAGCTGTTCTCTTTTTTTTTTTTTTTTTTTTTTTTTTATAACTGCTCTCAACAGTTGGTTGGTCCAGAGTTGGAGCTTTTTCGTTGCGAAGAGATTTGATCTCTGACTTCAGCCGTGTTTTGTGGTTACTGCTAACTTCATCAGAAAAGGCAATCAGGTGGGGCAGGTTGGGGGCTTATTTTTTGTTTCCTTATGTTTTGTCTTGTTCTTTGAGTTGGGATTTCAGGTGTTCTAGGGCAGCAATGCCTACTGGTGCTTGTAAAAAAAAATTAAGAAAAATACAACCTACAAACCCTACACTTAAGCACGTGGATTGCTTTGTAGCCTCCAGGTTTAGTTCTGTGCCTGACTACTGCCAGGGGGTCCTGGTCGAATCTCTTCCAGAGTTGGGTTTTCTCAAAACTTGGCATAATATCCAAATGTACTAAAGTCCCTTGAGACAATTAAGACAGAGCTGTCAAGTGCTCCTTCTGGTTTTGCAATCTAGTCCCAATCCCAACGTGCTGACTGCTGGCAGCGCCCACCGAGGTATATTAGGTAGAAAAAACAGGAACGTTCTGCAACATCGGTGTTTACAATGAGGGGGGAAGCCATCAAACTCAGTCTGCACATCCTTAATTTGTATATTTTGGGGAAATTATTTTTCTGTGTTTTGGTTTTTTGTATTTACTGTGCATTCTGGGTTTACTTTTTTTTTTCTTTTGTTTTGTTTTACCGGAAGAGACTTAAAAATGAAGTAGGAGCCAAATACGTGTTTCTGTTCCCACTTAAATCCAAAAAAAGTACGTTTGTACTGGAAAGTGTGCCTGGGCTTCTCGGGCTTAGAGGTTTAATATCAAAGTAATTAGGTCTGTAATGCATCTGACCAGGAAGCTGCCTCTTCTAGTTCCATTTCTGTCTCAATTTCTTGACTCGTGGTTTGAGATGTGGCACATGGTGGGGGGTAGCGTGGTGGGAAATGGAAGAGGCGTCCATTGAAAAAAGGAAATACGGAATTATTCCTGAGGAATTCGACTCTTGTACTGTAAACATCATTGGCTAAATTCCATACTAGAGGAAGTAATGTTTTGTTTTGTTTTGTTTTGTTGTCTTTTTAATCACTCAAGATCAATATCTGGTTCCTTTATGGTAATAGTCAGCATCGTAAATCTGTTTGAAGGGGGAGAGGGCAGACCATTTCATTACTGGTTTAAGCAAAATTCTTTCTTTAAGAATTCTTTAAAATTCTTTAAGCCCTTCTTTCCACCAGAGTTTCATAGTGATTTGGCTTGGAAGGTAAAGGTTGAAGATTTTAAAATATCTGGGATCAAGGGGCTGAGTAAGATAGCACAATATTTTGTAAAACCGGGGATGTTTCTCTGCCAAAAGAAACTTACACAATTTATACATCGTTCTCGTCTTTTTTTTTTTTTTTTTTAACCTTTTTGTGGGGGTAGGAGGGGTGGGGTTCATCGTTTTCCATAGTAACGTTGAGAGTTTCTTCCAGCCAACCAAACCGATGTCCTTTTGGTAGCTGAAACAACATCCAGGTGCCCCGAGTGGCTGTGGTTGGAGCATCTCTTTGCATCCAGGTGGGGAGGGAGGCCGTGGGGTTGGGATCCGTTTCCATCGGGGTGGCAGGAGAAGAAGGAGGTGTATATGCACAACAGCTCATCTCGCAGTGTGCAGGGTCCTCTTCATACCTTAACATAGAATCATAGAATCACCAGGTTGGAAGAGACCCACTGGATCATCGAGTCCAACCATAATATAAATATATATATATATATATATATCCAGTTAGCTACATCTTGCTGGATACACATCTGAGGCATCATGGCCCTGACTCATACTTCTCCCCATTTTTAGTTGGACTATGATGGTAGCAGCCACGGAACTGCTGGAGCTGTTGCGAGATTATAATAGAAGTATTATATTCTTCTGCTGGACAGTATTAAATAGAGCAATACATAGAGTTATCTGCTAGATTGCAGTACTAATAGTAGTGACTTAGTGACTCGTATTAATGTTATCGTATTGATTTATTTTAACAATAATGATGCGGAAGTGGTTCATTATTTTGAATTAATGCACTTTAACAATAAAAAAAGAAACCAAACCGGAAGCCGACGCAGAGAACTAAGTGCATTATTTAAAGGTGCAGTATATAATTATCCTTTTCTTGAAGCACATATTTATTAAGACTTAACTTATTTAAAATATTCTAAAAGTTTTGTTTAAAGACATTCCCACGAGGTCATCTCTTTGGGGGGATGTAAAAAGCACAGCTCCCGGATCTTCTGCATTGAGCCACTGAATTCTCTGAGTACCGTGTGGTGTGATGTGAGCAGCGTACAGACAGGAGTGCTTGGACTACTATGAATATTCGCACTTGCACGCAGCTAAACCAAGCCCAGAGGACCTCTGGACTGCAGGAGTCCTTGCAGGATTTGAGGTGGCAAAGCCGCTTTTGGCAAGCGGGTTGTGGGACCTGGAAGATGTGGGCTCACTGTGAGGCTCAGGTTAGCACAAGGGCTTCGGGATCTGCTTGTGACTCATGGGCCAGCTTGGTAAAAGGCATCTGTCTGTCCCGCAGCTCCCTTCCCTCCTGGCTGGCTTGCTTTTCCAGCACTGGTTTTTGCAGGGAGGTGGTTTGTGGAGCTCCAGGCAGCACAGGAGCAAGAGTGCTTGCAGAATTTCCTCAAGCAGCAGCCCAGTTGCTCCTTCATTGCATCTCACAGGCTTCGTAGCCACCTGAGGAGACGTCAGAGCCTGTAGCTGGGCTGCAGAGTCACACTGGTGGCCTCCTTCGTCCCTCTGCTCCTCCATGCACCAGCAAAAAAGGATGGAGGCAAATGACCTACTTGATGCTGGAAATGAACGTGAGCCTCTGCCTGGCACACCAGGTCCCCTCCTGCTGGGAGAGCTTCGGTTTGGGCTTCCCTGCATTTGGTGGCTGGTTTAACTGCTTGTGTTTTAAAAAGACAAATGCCCCTCAATGCAGTTCCTCCCCCCTCCTCCGCCTCATCTTACCATTGTCACAGCATCTCTCACTGATCACTTTTCTTACTCTTTCAGCTGAGAGAGATCAGGAAAAGAATTATTTCTCCTATCGGCGAGCAGCTAACTGATCCCTGAAAGAGCAAGTCAGCTGTGAAACAGAGTGAAAGGCCTCGAGCTAAAGCAGAAAAGCTGACTGCAGGGCAGGAAAACCTAGCAGGGTGTCTCAGAGGACAGCTCTAGAAGTGTGTTAGCTCTTTTCTAAAATGCTAACGTCGCCTTAAGCTTCGTTTTACTCAATTTGTCAGAACTGACACTCTGTCAAGGGCAATATTTAAACGTAATGTACACCTCAGTGAATACTCAATGCAGAAATCAATAGTACTGTTTAAATTTCTCGTTGCGGTTTGTTCTTGAACCAGATTGTTAAGGAAGAGCTCTGCAGGGCTCGGGCAAAGCTTCTTGCAGCCGAAGGGAGCCCTTCTCCTCTCGCTACATTGCACTTGCCCACTGTCCATGCTTTCCAGAAAGTCTTGAATTCGAACCGGCAGAAAATCCAAACTCCGATGCCAGAGAACAAAATTTGAAGAATGTGAAAATTGTGTCTTGCTGTATACTGCAACTTTAATAATAATGAGCACTTCTGAGTTCGTTATTGAGATTTATATAATGCCTGAAAAGTTTAATTGCTGGTTTCCCTTGTCGTCCCTTTCGAAACGCTTTCTCATAACAGCAAGAGGAGGATACTTTTCCTAGGAGCCTTTCTCCATGGGAGGCAATTCCTGTTAATTGTTCCAGCTCTCATGCCTTGCAGAGGGTGGGTGGACTCATACCTCCCAGTCCTTTGCAAGCCAAACTTTTCAAGATAAAACAACAGGCACACATCAGGATACTTCACTGATGTGTTGGCGGGAAGCTCTTACATCGATGTGTACAATAATAGTGAATATACACCAATGAAGGATTGAAATTGGCTCTTTAAAAATGGAATTTCACATCTGCACAGGTAGAGCTGAAGAATGGATTTGGCCCCAAAGACTTCTTCTGTTATGATGCTATAAAGTTTGACGAAGGCATTATATAATTTTCATCACTTTCAGATCTTAATGAATCGTATTTTATTGTAATATATATTCATTGCTTTCCTCAGTTAAAAAAAAGAAAGTTACTGCTTTTATCTTATAAGAAAAACAAGGGAATTCGATAAAGCATTCATTATTTTCATATTACTAGTATTAACAGAATAGAACTAGTACTATTTAATTTTAGATCTTCATAGCTAGTTTGTTAATAACTCATGTTTTGCTGTGTTGTATCCTACTATTTTTTTCTATTTTTTCCCAAATACTCTGCATTCTTGAGAAAGAAAAAAAAAAAAACCAAATTCAATGAGTGGATAAGTGCAATATTCATAGAATAAACAGGCCCCTCATCCAGGACTTGGAGTGGAACGTGCAGTGTGAAATGTTTGCAATTCTCTATTCATGCACTCTTAGGGAAGGGGGAAATGCAGGGGAAGGGGATGGCTGGATGAGAACAGGACCCTTGGGTAGGGAGAGACCGACGACTGGGTGAGTTGGGGTAGGAACGGCTGCTTTTTAATACAAAAAACTCCACCTGTTGCTGAGGATATAAGGATTATGCAGCACGTTGACAGGATTATGTATAGAATGTGCATTAACATCCTTATTACAGGACTTCTGAGCTATGCTTGAAACACTCTGCATGTCATCGATGCATGATGCTGTCTTTGGTTTGTCTCTGCTGGTTACGTCCTCTGTTACACTTCAGAACCATTGCTAACTTAAGGGAAAACAATTCTGCTGGTGCAGTCCCACGTTTTGATACTGTATTGTTACTTTTATTTATTGCAAGCGCTATGGGAATATTTTTACAGGTCCTTGTTTACTCTCTTGTTGTTAACCTAAAGCAAAAATGTCCCCGTTTGATCTGGGTTAGTTCTCATCTGCGGAATTCCACGGCTGATTTGAGTATTGGTTTTGTATTCTTGGCTTGCAAAGGCTGATCTCTCAGGTCCAAAATAATAGTTGGACAGAAATATTGCTCTTAAATTCTGTTTCAATGGGAGAACTTCCATCTGTCCGAAGTAATGTGACTTTCCAGGTAGCAGCAAAATCTGCTGCCTTCGAAAAACTGGACAGCTTTTTGTAAGATGTAAGAGAAATGTGAAAGCCAGAGCAGTTTATTCTCTGAGCTCTGTGAAGTACGTCTCCCGCAGCTCTAGTTCATGTCGCTGGAGAGGGGATGGACCTCAGCTTTCTGCTTAATTTTTGTCCTGCTGTTTTGTCAAGAAGCCCTAATATAGAATCATAGAACAACCAGGTTGGAAGAGACTCATCAGATCATCGAGTCCAACCATAATATCACCAGAGACCTTTGCATTCAGACAGAAAACCTGAATTCTGCAGCTGTCCTGCAATAGCATCAGTCGCATCATTTTGGAAAATCTCTAATACTTTACAAATTGATGTCATTTTTTTCGTGTGCTCTTGCCTAAGCTGGCACCAAGTTCTTGAGCATCAGTAGAGTTACACTGACAGGAGACTCAGAGCGGAGCAAAGCGCCTTGTGGGTGCTTCAGCATGGACCATTCTCAGCACTGTGTGCTCAGTTTTTACACCCCAAAGGGTGCACAGGGCTGCCGAGCCTGGGTGCTGCTGTGCCTTGATCCGCTTCCCTGCAGGTCTTGTAGACTTTTAAAACCAACTGGAGCTTTGCTGCTATTTGCTGGTGGCTTCGCATCACCGGCTGCTCCTTCTCTGGCAACTTGAGATGCTGTTTAGCCGCGTAGCGAAACGCTGTGTATAAATGCAGTGTTTGAGAGCTGCCAGCAGTACCCGTAGGATGGTCTGAGAGCAAATGTTTGCGTAAGTTATTTTATTTTCATTTGCTTTTAGTTGCTTGGTAGAAGCAGGGACCACCAACGCAGCGATGCATGAGGAATGTGTCTGCACACTTGAACTGTTTGATGGCCTCTGCTAGCTCTGCCCGGGGCTTGTATTTCTCTTTCTCTCCCTCTGTGCTGCTCACTAGTCGCGTCTGTTGTGCGTGTTTGTAATTTTTCAAATAAAAGTACTGTATTGCAGGGCTCCAGAAGCCCCCACAGTCAGCTGGCTTTGGGTTGGGACGTAGGTTGCTGCTGCTGCTGCTTTTCCTCCTCCACTTTGGAAGCAACTCGGAGCAAAGCAGTCTGGAAAAAGTCACCCGTAAGTTTCCTTTGGGATGTCAGTTGTGGGGGTGGTGGTGCAGGCATTGCCAAGGGTGGTACGAGAGGATCTTTCTTAGATGCCCTCACATCAGGGCTGGGGCTCCACAGCGATTCCTGGAGAAGAAGCTGTGTCCGTCACACCATGTGTGGACATGACTGGCGTTAGGCAGAACAAATCGCTTCCTCCCATTTTATAAATGTCAGGGCTGGGCTGGTCCCATCAACGATGTTCTTCATTTGTTCTTGCATCAAGGTAGCATTGATTCTAGTTTAGAGAGTGCAATTTTTTTAAAAAAAATTTTGTATTTGTTTTCTTTTTTTTAATAAATAAATTTGGTTTAAAGCTTCACACTGGCGTTTTACAGACCTGTTCTTGTCAGTATAAGCCACTACTGTCCTGAGTTGAGACTCCTGTTTGTTACTGAATCAAAATAACGGTAATTATGTTCATAATTTGGAAAGAAATAAGAGTTAACTACATTGGCAGGGGAGAGAGATAAAATATGGGGGAAAAGATATTTCTAATACGGCCATAAATTGCTGGGTCTGACACTGCAGGTGCTTTCTCTGTATAGATGGTTTTAATATATCACTGCTCTGTGTTAGGGACTTTTTTTATTGAGAAAAAGTTGAACTTTTTCACTCCGTGATGTACTACAGCAATCTGAACCCTGAAGGCAATGACCCACCGAAGGAAGACAAACCCCGTTAACGTGGTTTTTTGCAGTCGAGGTGGTTTGTGTGTCTGGGAGTTTGAGGTTCAACTGATGCTCGAGTGGGCAAGAAGAGCTGTTCCAGGTCTGCTCACACTGTCCCTCTGTGAAACAGCCCTGTGCTAACGACACTTCTTGGAAAATATTTGTTTTCATGACCTTTCCCTGATGATCAGGTCTATTTGTTTACAATGGTATCTGTCTGTCTTGGTCCCTGCTTGATGGAGAAAAGCAGAAGGAAAGGAGAATCACTTGACGCTGTAGGAAACCTCTTAAAATCTAACGTTAAAATAAACATTTCGATCTTTTCTAGGTATTATCCTTCAAAGCTTTGTTAATGACTCTGTATTTGATGGCTGAAAGTTAAGCAACGGGGCAGCTTTCTCTGTGCAAACAGTTCTTCTGTGGTTTGAGAGCTTTTTCTTGAACTGCTTCGGGGTCACCAGGGAAGTAGTAATAAATAAACAAAATCCCATCGTCACCCTTGGGGTTTAGGCTGGCAAGGCATCACTTCTGTCCTGACTCTGGGTCTCCCTGAGCATCCTCATTCGGATTGTTTCTGCCCCCTAGAAGCAGGAAAGAGTGCAGTCACTGGAATTAGCCTGTAATAATTAGTAAACTAGAATAAAAGAAAAGGAATTAAAAAGAAACGTTTTAGAGAATGAAATATTTCAGTGACTTAACTACTTCCTGCTTTGCATTTGTATATGCTGGGGGCGAAAATTGTTTCCAGTCTTTGGGGGAATTTTTCTGCTGAGGAGACCTGCTGAAGACTTGCTCGTTACTCACGATGAGTTCAAACCTGGAATACGGCAAAGCAAAGCGCAGGTAGCGTTAAAACTTCTATTCCAGACCAAGAATTGTGGTGTAAACCGTGTGCAAAGTAGGTGTATTTCTTCTAGCTGGGTAACTTCATATCCCACCAGTGCTGTTCCTTTATTGCAGTTTTACTCGCAGATGGAAGTGCTCATTACTCTGCTTGTGGTGTTGACGAAGAATCAAGCAGATGAGCTCTTCCATTAAGACACAACATCAAATTTTGTGTCAGAAGTTTGATCGATTTGCTGCTAAGGCTGAGGTTTGGATGCAGATAAATCAAGGTGGATGCTGAAAGAAGCTCAGCCGGGCATGTACATCTGTAGCTGTTTCCAGAGTTGTTAATTAACCCAGATAATCTCTGGACATGGACGACAGTCAGTTATTGGGAGCCTAAACCTGTCGTGTGTAAGGCTGAAATCTTAGCAGTTGTGCTTTGCTCTCTTAGCAGAAAAATTGCACGTCAGGACTGGAAACTTCCATGGGTTTGACAATTTAAAAAAAAAAAAAAAAAAAAAAAAAATCCGTCTAAGCGAGGTTTTGCGGTGGGTTGCCTGGGTGGTTGATGTTCTTAATGTTAATTTGACTATTTGATGCTGTTGTCATTTCTGTGTTGGTGTAAGACTTTATTTTCTAGTGGCCAGGTGGTAGGAATGTACCTGTGGGGAGCTTGGGAGAGTATGTCGGTGACCAGAGATAGGGAAACGTGTGGCTGGTCTTAGCGTGTGTGGGAAAGTCGGTGGCATTTTTGTCTTGTTGTTGTTGTTGTTTGATTGTTTTCTTTTTTAACACGGGAGCCATTCTGTCTGTTCTGCTTGGGGAAAGGTGTAGGAGTTGGTGTGGTTTCTGTTGCAATATATACGAGAAGGAATAACTGAGAGCTTTTTTTTTTTTTTTTTTTGCTTTTTTTTTTTTTTCTTTTTAAGAGAGTTTATGGGCAGGAGTCCGTTCAATCTGTTTTGGATTGCAAGTTAAGGCAAGAGAAGAAGAAAATGAGTCTGGGGAAACCTTTTTTCATGGTAACAGCTTTGGATGATATTTTTTGTGGCCTGTGATCTAGCTCCACCAGTGGTTGTGGAGTGGATATTGTTTATTGCATAGATGTTGGAGCTTTTGAGTGAATACTGATTCTTTAGAGCTTGACTGCTTGACATTCACAGCATCAGTCCTCAGGGTACCTACAGCAAATGTGAGATAGAGACAGAAACAGTAACTGCGGCCTCGTTTATTGCCTAATTTCTGTTTAATGAACTCAAGTTGGTGACCAGTTGGATGAAACTGTTTGTACAGTGAACAGCTCCTGCCAGGGTCTAAATATGCTTGGATCTACGCGATGCTTTCCTAGAAATGGAAATCACACGCGTAACAGGAAATTCTGCCTTTCCTAATCATCCCAGTAACATTGAAAGTGCAAAAAAAAAAAAAAAAAAAAAGAAAAAATGACATTATAGCTCTCCTTTTTGCCAAGTGACTCTGTGGAAGTGTCCCTCAAGCTTTAGCACAGATCACCTTGGGACCTGTGATGGTTTTGCTGATGTAGACCCTACTGTGGGCTCAGTGCTCATACTGGGACAATAGAAATGTATCTCTGTCCCAGTGACATGTAATGAAATCTATCATAGAATCATAGAATAACCAGGTTGGAAGAGACCCACCAGATCGAGTCCAACTAATCCTATCAAACACTAATGTTTTCATTCACTCCTCTGGATGTGACAGTGATGGAGGGAAACAGTTGTGCAAAGCAATTGAGGTTTGGGGGGGTTCCCCTAAAGCAGCACATTCTGAAGCAGCGAAATAAAAACAAATGGTTGTTTGGGGGATTTTCATCTTGTCTGTGCCTGTAAGGGTGAAAACTCTGCCTGGGTCACTCGACAAGCGAGTGAGAAACACAAACTGTCTCAGGCAACTGTGCATGTGAAAATGGAGGATGCAAACTTCAGATTTTCATGCCTAAAAATAGGTCTTGGCAATTCTTTTTAGGCACGGATTAGAGCTAGTTTTATCTTGGAACTGAGCAGCATTTAATAATGTCTAATTAAGACTGCTTCAGATCTCTGGGCGGGAAAGACAAATTGTGTCGTGGATGCTTTCTAGAGGAGGAAGTTGCAATAAATGTAGAATATTGTCAGGTGTTTTATGGAGTTTATTTTGTTCCCTAGGACTGTCACAGATCTTTGTGACTGTATCCTGGCCCACGCTAGTGCTGTGGCACAGCAGCTAGGGGTAGACACCTCTGCAAAAATTCATAGCTATACTTCTCCAATGAGCATGTGTATTTTGGAAAAGACGAGCCTAAAAAAGACCTGGAGTAAATTATGCCAAATAAAACCTCCTGCTTGGTTTGTTCCATGCCCAAAGTCATAACTCTGCCAGGGCACAGCAGGATTGGACCCTTGGCACAGTGGTTGCCGTGTCCAGCAGGGCTGAGCTCAGCTTTGAGTGAGGTTTGCCGGCCCTGAGCACCGCTGTGCAGCGATGATGCTTTCCTCTCGCTGTGCGCAGGACCAAGAGAGGTTGCGAGGGGTCTGCCAGAGGTCGAGGGCTGTTTACTCAGAGTTGTCACAAGTTCTTGCAATGTGAACCTCTAAATGTTTTCAACGACTCAGGCAGAAAGGACGTGCTAAACAGACCATACCTGGCATCTCCCAGTTCATTGATTTCTTGGACCAAAGGTGGTGCTAAATCTGATCTTTGTAATATTTATATTTTGTTGGACTTTTTTTTTTTTTTTTTTTTTTAGTGTTTAATCAAACAGATGCAGTGTCCTTACACGAGAAATTCAGTCCCAGCATGGGACGTGGCAAAACTCACTGGACCTTCAGAGTCCAGAATTGTTGCTTGTTAACATTGGAACAGGCTTGCAGTGTCTTGGGGGGAGGTGGGACAAGGGTACTCTGTCTTCAAACGCTTGCAGACTGTATGAATTGACTTGTGATTTTTTTTTTGTTTGTTTGTTTGTTTGTATTTTGTTTACACTGCCTCTTATGCCCTAAGGAAAAATAAATTTTTGACCTTTTTAATTGTGATCCTGTTGGTTTATCTTATTTTTTTTCCAATCATTCAGTACTGTTTTATTTCCACTTATATTTGTCGCTGAATATCATTTTCCCAGGAGAACTTACAACCTGTGCGCTCAAGTAAATGCAAATTTCAGCTTAGACTTAAATGGGTAAAGGGGTTTCTCATGTGCCCTGGCCCCAAGCTGTTGTTGTATGATGCATTTCTGTCTCATTCCTAAGCCACAAAGTTTTATGGACTGCTCACCTCTGCCCTCAAACACGAAGACTGAATCATAGAATCACCAGGTTGGATGAGACCCACTGGATCATCGAGTCCAACCATTCCCACCAATCTCTAAACCACTGAGCAAGTTCTTAAGATATAGAATATTCTGCCAAGACGTTTATTTGGAGAAGGATGTGTCATCCTTTGGTGAGGGGTCTGGAGAACAGGCCCTCTGAGGAACGGCTGAGATAGCTGGGGTTGTTCAGCCTGGAGAAGAGGAGGCTGAGAGGAGACCTCATTGCTCTCTACAACTACCTGAAAGGAGGTTGTGGAGAGGAGGGAGCTGGGCTCTTCTCCCAAGGGACAGGGAACAGGACAAGAGGGAATGACCTCAAGCTCCGACAGGGGAGATTTAGGCTAGAGATTAGGAGGAAGCTTTTCGTGGAAACGGTCATTGGGCATTGGAATAGGCTGCCCAGGGAGGTGGTTGATTCACCTTCCCTGGAGATGTTTAAGGCACGGGTGGATGAGGTGCTTAGGGACATGGTTTAGTGTTTGATAGGAATGGTTGGACTCAATGATCCGGTGCGTCTCATCCAACCTGCTGATTCTATGATTCTATGATCAGATCCAAAATAAGAAGAAAAGCATTCTTTTACGTGAATGGCCCTTCGGTTCTGTGGTGAAAGGATTGCTCTGCAGATTGGTGTTAGCCCTCTGCTACATGCAGACTGCAGAGCAGGCGATGCTCAAACATGGGGCACTAAGGTCTGATCCTAGTTCTGCTGACTCCTCTTGTCTGGCTTCAAAGTTTGGAGGCCCCAGGTATCTCAACAAGTAGAAGTTCTTAGCTATGTGGAGCAGCGGACAGGTAAAACTGTACAGTTGCTCCTAATGGAAACCCACTGCTTATGTGGGAACTCCCTTGGAGGATACAGAGAGCAGTGGATTAGGGATTGCAATGGGGGATTGGGATGTAATAGGGGATCTAATAGTAAAGAGGAAATAACTTTTTTTCCTAGCACTTGAGTCCCCAGTTCAGCTATGGGACTGTTTTACATAGTGGTGTTCACTTCCTCGTGCTCTGCTAGCAGTTTGCAAATCTGTAGGCAAAAGAGATCGTGCCTAGTGCTTGGCTGCCACCTTGGAAAACAGGACTACGGAGGGACCCATCCCAAATTTCTGTTCCTGCAGCAGAATGACCTCATGTGAACGCATCCCTCATTTTAGCATAGAGCTACGACATCACCATGTGCTGTAGCACTTTACAAATATTGTGTGGGACTCACTTCGCTACCCAGAGCCCAAGATCATAGAGTCATAGAACAACTAGATTGGGAGAGACCCACCGGATCATCGAGTCCAACCATTCCTATCAAACACTAAACCATGTCCCTCAGCACCTCGTCCACCCGTTGCTTAAACCCCTCCAGGGAAGGTGACTCAACCACCTCCCTGGGCAGCCTGTTCCAGTGCCCAATGACCCTTTCTGTGAAAATTTTTTTCCTAATGTCCAGCCTAAACCACCCCGGTGGAGCTTGAGGCCATTCCCTCTTGTTCTGATGAGGCACATGTTTGCTAACAGTGCCCATGAAATGTTCTTCCATGCTGGCACATAGGCAAGCGATGGAGGAATCGACCTGTTTGGGCACACCAGCCCTCTGAAGGACGCCAAGAGTCAAATCTGAAGCAGCACAAAGTCCTGGGTATTTTAAGGCACATGGTTAGTGGCAGAGGTGCCTGGGAACTGCACACACTCACCCCCTCTGGGCGGTGACCCAGTCAGATTAGGGTTAAAAGGGTTTTGGGGGCTGGTGCACTCACCATATACACTCCAGCATCCCTTTGTTCACTGCAACTCACTGCTCCTTGCTCCCTTCATTCCTGATTTTTCTCCAAGACCTACCACCAGGGCTGTGCTGAATGATAAATGTGTCTATTCCTACTTATGGCTGTTTGTAATATTTGTGGAAAAGGAGTAAAATCAACCTTAGGAGAATTGGAAGAAGAGGGAATTACTTTTTTTTTTTTTTTTTTTTTCTTTTTTTTTCCCTCCTCTCTTTAGTGTCTATGTGCCATGCAGGGAATGGAGCACCAGGTGGCGATGCTGGACCAGCTCTGCAGCTCCTGGACCACTCTCAGAGCATCCTCTCCTCCTCCTGGCTGGCTGTCCCACAGCCCGGGAGGCTCTGAAGCAGCAGGAGAGCTGAGGTGGTGGGATGCTTTGTCGCTAGGGAAGGTCTTCTTAGCGACTTGCTTTGGTCTTTGTGGAGAACAGCATGGAAGGAACAGTGAAATAGCAGATTTGGGCTGGATTTGGTGAGCTGCAGGCGGTGGTCTGGGGAGGGAGGTCAGCTGGGGCTGTGCAGAGGGGAAGCGTGGGGGCATCTGACCTGGTCCCTCTTGCTGATGCCAGGGGAGAGGAGGGTCTGAGTTTGCCCCAGAGCATTAGCATTTCACCTGCCCTAGTACTTGGACTCAGGACAACTTACCCGGACTCTCTGGCAGCTCAGCGTCCCCGGTTTCTAGGAGCAGTCATAGAATCACCAGGTTGGAAAAGACCCACCGAATCATCGAGTCTAACCATCTTGTCTGCACATTGCAGCTCTTCCCCTTCCTCTTGAGGAGATGAGAAGGCTCCCCATGGTTGGGCTGTGGCCAGAGAAAGCTCTCTAGACCCACTAGAGATCCCAGAGAAAAGCAGGACCTGGGCCCAGCTCATGGTTTGCAGCATGGGGTGCGCAGACTTGCCTTGTCCCAACAGCTAAGAGATCCTCAGCAGGGTAGTGGGGAAAGCTGAAATGCAGAAGTGTTTTCTCTTGGAATGTTTTAGGCCTCTAGGGAGGTGTTAGAGTGGAATTGCTTCAGCTGGAGAGGCTGAAGACAACTCTCCCTTGGCAGACAGAGCATCTAGATGGAGGGAGAAGATGCCAACTCAAGTATGTCCTATGACAGGAGAGGGTGATCTACTCAGACTCTCATCTGCTCAATAGCCATAAAAAAACCATGGGGAGGGAATCCCACACAGCTCTATTGTAGGTGGTTTTAGCAGATCCCTACAGCAGGGGAGCTACTGGATTCTAGGGGAGCTACTGGATTCTAGGGGAGCTGGCTTCTTTCTGGAGATTCCAAATCCCCTTTGGGTCTCTCTATCCCTTGCTACATGCAGAGGAAGCACTTACATCTTGCTTTAGCATTATCCTTGGACAGACCACATGGGTCTTCTCAAACTATTTCTCAGTTCAGGGCTGGAATCCTCCTGTAAGGTGTTGGACTGTCGTGTCTCTCCTGAGCTGGGGAGGGGACATCTGGCTATAGTGCCTGATCTTCAGGCCCTTACCTGCCCCCTTCCGGGCTGAGAGGCACAGTCCTGGGGGTTCCTCACAGCACATTTTCTCCTTCTTGTACTCTTGACTGATTTCTTTGATGCTTCTCTCTGGGAAACGTGTGAAGAGGCTCAAGCCTCGGGGGCTCCAGCTGCAGAAACATGGTTAGCTTTGACTCTTACTTTTGTGGCTTCTTTTATTCCTTATGTGTGTATAGTATCCATCGGGACCAGCTGTCAATAACTCCCTCATCCTTAAGGCCTGAAGGGAAGCCTGAACTCTGCATTCAGCTTCTGCGAAGGAAGATGTTCTCATGCCACCAGTGCCCTTGCCCCAAGTGGGTCGTTGCCTCTTGCCACACTTGTGGAAATGGTAAATACTCAGCCACTCATGCTGCTGCAGGATACCTAAATCAACTTTATTCACAATCACAGTTATCCAATTTTTTTTTTTCACAATGAGTTATTCTTTAAACAGAACACAAAACATCTTAAAGTAAAGCGATGAAATGCAAATGACACGAGAACACAGAGGTACTGTGTGAACCTACACCAGTCATACAAAACGAAAGATTAGGATTGTTGTTACTGTTACTGCTTTTGCTGGTTTGTTTTTTTTTTTTTTCTCCCTGGAAAGAGCCTTGCTCTCCTCCTCCCTGCTCACAGCCAGAGGTCAGCTGAGGAGCAGGGCTTTACCCCAATTTTTGAGCTCAGAGGCTGGGGGATGCTTTCAGCTTCTGCTAACTCCTAGAGTTTGGTCCACAGTAAAACAAAACACGGTTATATATTAAAACACTCTGAATTTGAAAGGTGAAAAGGGAATTCACACCACTGCACTGGTACCCATGGATGGAGTTTCTTGAAAAATAAAATGTACCCCTTGGCTTGCCCTGTATGGAGGGGAGCCAGTCCCACTGGTGTGGTAAAGGCTTGGGAGGATGCTTATTGCACGTTTCCCCACATCCGCTAGTTCATCAACACCTTCCTACCCTTTTAGGTTCATACTCTCCAAAAGTCTTTGTACCAGAGTTTGCGTAACTACCGGAACAGGCTCCCTGTGTCTGGGGGTCACGGCTCTGTCCTAGGATAAGCCGGAGGCTGGTTGTGTGACCCCCACAGCCCCTTGGCCTCCTCCCGCCCCTCGACGAGGGGGTCCAGTCACAGGAGCCGCGGCACCCCGGGGCTTACGAAATCTATCTGGAGTGTAAAGCAGGGTTAGGTGTGTTCGTGAGAGGTATGCAAAGAAATAATATAAATCCCTGTAACCAGAATATCATCGTTCAAGTTAGTGCTGCCCAGAGGGGTGGGCTAGGAGAGGCTGCAGACCCCAACTTTAGACAAGGGCTCTACAACGTGCTCTCCAGCTAGCAGCCTCTTTTTTCAGTTCCTTGAGAGGACAAGATGAGGACGTTTTTCATGAGTGAGCAGCCTCCACCAGTGCTGCCTGGGGTGGGGGAATGACACCACCCTGCAGCAAGCTGCTGAGCCTATTAAATGGTTTTATTCCTCTGTCACACTGTTCCCTCAGCTCCTGTCAGTGGCTCAAGGCTGGAGTGCAGAAAAAGGCTTGGCATGAGGGGTGAAACTCTGTGGCCTTCCTCAGCCCAGCGTGGAGGGCAGCATGACAGGACAAACATCACTGCTGCTGCACACCAGCCCTCATCACCAGTCAGGGCCCAGGCATCATTGCCACCTTCCAGAGAGCTCTGGAAGGGATGGGAGCAAAGGAGGAACAGGAGCTCCTGCTGCTGCAGAGCCACCTGCCTGGGCCCAAGGACCAGCAGCTTGTTCGCGGTTGTGCCATAGCAACCGTGAGGGCCATACCACAGCAACCATGAGGGCCAAACCATAGCAACCATGAGGGCCACATCACAGCAACCATGAGGGCCCCACCATAGCAACCATGAGGGCCACACCATAGCAACCATGAGGGCCACATCACAGCAACCATGAGGGCCACACCATAGCAACCATGAGGACCACACCACAGCAATCATGAGGGCCACACCACAGCAATCGTGAGGGCCACACCACAGCAATCGTGAGGGCCACACCATAGCAACTACGAGGGCCACACCACAGCAACCATGAGGGCCACATCACAGAAACAATGAGGGCCACACCATAGCAGCCATGAGGGTCGAGCCACAGCAACCATGAGGGCCACCCTTGTAGGCACCCATTGTGAGGACATTGGGGTTCCAGACTAGGGCAGGAGAGAAAAGGATTTATTTAAATAAACCAAAGCAAACCAAATCCCTCAAGCTGTTTTTTTTCTTTCCTCTCTTCCTAACACATAAGGACAGCCATGTCCTGCCAGCGGGCTGGCTGTGAAGGGCTCAGTACCACCCTGCTGGGTTTGTCTTAAAGCACAGTGATAGAGTTACCAGTAAATGAAACCCACAGACCTGTGGGTTTATACATTCTTCCCCAGTGGGGTTGGGTTTTTTTGTTTGTTTGTTTCTTTTGTTCTCTCCCTTGCTAGTGCTGCCTAGAAGGTAGTGGGAGGAAATGCAAGGGAGACACATCTCCCTCCCCGCAGGCCAATGGGGGCAGAACTGCTGCCAAATCCCTTGCGCCGCGTGGAGACCTCTTGGGACAAGCAAATTGGTGGTGGGAAGGTTTGAGAGCCACTCATCATGCAGCAGGGGAGTGACAGGAGGTGGCTGGACGTCGCTGGAAGGAAGCAAGGCCAGTGCCGGTGTTGGCTGCCGAACCCACACTGAACACCTCTGCCAGGGAACAAGAGAGGAGCAGGGACAGCGCTCGTGGGGCTGCTCCTCTGCCTGCCAACGCGGGGTGGGTTTGGGACTTTGCATACACAGCCCCTGCTTTTCGTAGAATCACAGAATAACCAGGTTAGAAGAGACCCACCGGATCATCAAATACCACCTGCTTTTCATAGAATCACAGAATAACCAGGTTGAAAGAGACCCACCGGATCATCGAGTCCAACCATTCCTATCAAGCACTGAATGCACTCACTGCACCTTGCTTGCTGGGTCAAAGCTTGCCTCGCTCCAGTCTTTCTAAGGGACTTCTTACAGGCTGGTTGTACACAGAAACATGTCACTCCTTTCTCCTCTTCTAAGCTGGCCTCTGCACGCAGGGTGGCTCCAGAAAAAGGGGTGCAGCACTCAACTTCTTACTGTTTGCTGTCCCTGCTAAACATTGGAGAATCCTCTCTGCTGTGCCTGATGTAGAAAAGATGATTGCACCAGCTGGGTTTTTGCGGGTTTTCGTTTGAGATAAAGTTTAAAATCCACAAGGGAGAGTAGTCCGGCGTAGCTTCTCTGACGCATGGGAATTCAGATCCAGGGCTTGCTTGGAGGGTAGAAGAGCAGCGTCTAAGCTTGTCTCACCTGTTGTCTATAGAAAAGGGGGTCAGAGCAGTGGTGGGTGATGGCTTTTGAATCTCCTGGATGATGATCAGAGATCGATACCTGTGTTGTTTCACAACCTACTCCCCATCTGCTCAGTCCCCATCACAGCATCTGCTGCTGCTTTAAGTGCTGCGGTACGTTTTGATGATATCTTTGATGGCCCGTCTGCAAATGGGGCAGCAAGCGTTGGCCATCTTCTTGAGCTTCAGCCCACACGAATAGCAGAGACACATGTGTCCGCAGGAATAAATGACCGTGTCTACCATGTTCTCGTAGCAGATGGTGCATTCGTCTCCCCAGGGCCCCGAGATGGACGGGGAGATGGGTGACTCGGGTAAACTGATTGGAGAGTTGGGAGCTGTGCCTGAAAACACAAAGAAGAGGGTCAGTCATGCTGCTTAAAAGGCTTCTCGACATTCCGGGGTATTGTTGCCTTAAGCCAGCTACCGATAATCTAGGGTCAGGAGTCCCTCCTGTGCCTTGCTGTCCCACTCACCGAGCCCCAGTCCACGTGCCAAGACTCGGGGCAGCAGAAAGGCAGCTGGGACCTGCTGCCCATGCAGAGCAAATCAAGAGACAGCCGTCCCCACAGAGCAGGGACAAAGAGCAGTTTCACGTTTAAACATTAACAGAGGAAACAGGAGAGGCGGATCAAGTCATCTGCTTTGAAAAGAGAGCTGACAGGTGGCACACGGTGGCAGCAGCTCCCAAGACAAGCAATGCTTCATCTCCAATGCCAACCAAGGGATGTGTGACCACGATGCCTGGCTACAAAACACCCTGTGGGGATCTTTCGGAATAGGGGTGAAGTGGTACCCACGTGGACAGCCCCAAGCTCATAGCAGGCACATTATTTTGTGAGCTACAAGGGGCTGCAGTAATAACGTTCTCCATACACTCATAATGAGGTCTCACCAAGGAAGCCAACTGAGGGAGAAAGATAATGAGAAAATTTCATGATTTTCCTCCAAAACTCATTACAAATTTGAATGTTTATTGTTGCCAGTTATTAGATTTGACACTTAACACTTAGTCTAGACAACAGTGACGAGGACATCTTAATCTGTGCATCCCACCATCAATGCCTTGAGATCGTGGAGGTCCCTGGGGTTTTAAAAATGCTGCAGGTCAGCCTGTCATTTTCTAATGCATTTATTAAATGTCACTGGAATCCAAATATCAATACTGCCTTTCCTGAAGAGGGGATTGACGATGTGTGGAAAGAGGAAGGGGGGGTAGTCGGCATCCTCATACCTCCAGTCTCAGCTAGCGTGCAACATGTCACTGCCACACAGCTCTCCAGAAGGAGCTGTGCGTCACGGGGTCGTGCACGAAATAGAAACTCTGCTGCCTCCCTTGGGACTTTTTGTGATGAAAGGGGCTGGAGAAATATTGCTGTCTAGGCATCTAAGTGGCTTCCACATAAAAAAAGACTGAAAATAGACTTTGCAGAGGCTCTCCCTTCCTCCCTGAGGGAGCTGACAGGAGACTCTGTGGATCATTGTGGTTTTAGAGTCCTTCTGGGAGATGAGCACGAGACCATGAAAGGGAGGCAGTGAAGGAGCAAGCAGGAGGAGGCAAAGGGGAGGTGGGGAGGGATCCCACCACACTTACCACTGATGGAGCTGCAGAGGGGGCCAGAGCCACACGTAGACAGTATGGGGTCAGAGACACCACTGCAGAGGACGGTGGGGGAATTAGGTGTGGATGAGGGTGAGCTTGGAGTGGACAGCCCAAGGCGCTCAGCCAATATGGTAGAACCTGCACCACAAGAAAAGAAAGCCACGGTTACTCCTGAAAACTGGGGCTGACAAAGCACTAGGGATATGCGGCAGGGGGTGTGCAGTTCTCAGTGCTTGTCAGACTTGCTGTCTCATCAGCATGAAATCTGGGGAAGAGATAAAAGAAGAAAACACTTCGTACAGTTTTTCATATTCCAGCAGCTATCCCCTGAAATTTGCTAAAGTTCCTTTAGCCAGCATAATCCTTTGTTTCTGCCTATAAACGTGTCTCAAGACATTGAATGCAGTTACTTTCCTTATGGTTTCATTCTCGTATGTGCCCTCAGCACTATATCCAGTGATGAGACTTGTAGCCAGCAGAGGAGGCTGCAGCCTGGAGGGTGGGCTGGGCTCCAGCACAAGAACATATCACCTTGTCAAAGCTCTCTGTGCTAACCCAGCGTAAAATACATCATCCCAGGCTCTGACCAATTCATGCAGAGTCACTCAAATGATTCCCAGAGACTAACATGAAGCTCTGGCAATCAGGAAAACTTAGCTTTGCTCACTCTGCCTCTTTTTGTAGGGCCTCTGTCAGAGAAAGGAATAAATCATCACAGTGCACTTGGCTCTGGGATGAACAAGGACACCTCTCCCTCCATTCAGGAACATTCTCTCACTGTCTGGATGTGATGGCTCAAGAGTGCAGAGGCCCTTCAAGTCCCTTCTAGGTGCCCTAAGTTCCATTACCTCCTGCTCTCTCTGCTCACCATTACACCTCTGTTAGTCTGCTGTCTGCCAGAAAAACCAGCTTGGCACCCTCCCACCATCTATATCTCTTTCTTTTGCTTAACAAGTATATTAAAGCCCTTTCCAGAAGCGCGGAAAAAAAATGATAATGGTTAAAACTGTAGCTGCTGCAAAGTTTTATGGGGAATTTGATTGCTAATGATGCAGCCTGGTCTTCAGTCAGACAGTGGCATCTGTGGTGTACACATGCCTGAATCAAGGTATGGTTTCTCGGTGGTAAGGACTAGTTTCCCTACTGTTTTAAAGTTTCTAGTTCCCCGGCTGAGAGATAACAAGGGTAACTCCAAATCAGAACGAAAATGCTAAGACTTCTTTGTGTTACCATATAAGGAACTGAGAGACACAGAGGATTTGGATTCACGGTGTCCTTGGTGAGCTGGAGGCTACTCACCAGAGAAAAAGCAGCAGCAGGAGGCCAGGAAACCCCCGTGGACTGGAATGGTCCTTCAGTTCCTGTTTGCCGGGGAACTACTGAGTCAAGAAGGACCAAGCCTGGCAAGCAGGGACACTGAGTGACAGGTACAGGTTGTGCAAAAACCCCAAAAATCTCAACAGTAGATTTTAGCAGAACAAGACTGAGCAGTTTAGGTGTAGCACAAAGGAGTCCTGTTTGGGTCGAAATCTGTTCCAATCATAGAATCATAGAACAACCAGGTTGGAAGAGACCCATCGGATCATCGAGTCCAACCATTCCTATCAAACACTAAACCATGTCCCTCAGCACATCATCGACCTGTGCCCTAAACACCTCCAGGGAAGGTGAATCAACCACCTCCCTGGGCAGCCTATTCCAATGCCCAATGACCCTCTGTGTGAAAAACTTCCTCCTAATCTCTAGCCTAAACCTCCCCTGGTGGAGCTTGAGGCCATTCCCTCTTGTCCTGTCCCCTGTCACTTGGGAGAAGAGGCCAAGATGACTGCATACAGGAGAAGAAGTAATTTTCTTCAGCCTTCAGTCCCTCAGTTTCACTCTTCTTCAAATGAGGAGTGCTCTATGGGCACAACCTGAAGCTGGATTAGCCATTCTCTTAGCTCTGGGGCTCTTGCACCAGGGATGCTGTAAAGAGGAACCTCCTTTATTGCACAGATAGGAGCTGAGGCTGGCGTTTAGCTCGGTAAGTATGCAAAGAGTATGCAGCCTCTGCCAGCCACAAGCAATGGTCATTCTCCTCCAATCCAACACCACTGTAGCAGAAAACCTGCCCCGTGGGTAACACTGAGTGTAAACAGGCACAGCAGGGGCACAAATTTCAGCTCGTTGACTGCACACAGAACAAATATGAACACTGAGCAAGCCGAACAAGTTTTTCAAGCCTTCCCTCTCCTTCCCGCAGCCTGGGGACATTTCTTCAATTCAGCTGACACGCAGCACATTGCACTTCTAACACCAACCTGGTCGTTTCATTAGATGTAAAATAAAGACTATTAGGAGCATTTTTCCTCCTGGACTAACAGGAGAACTTGGAGGTGCCCCAAGTGTCACAGAGTATGAACTGATGAAGCCTGCCGGCAGCACTGCAAACAGCCTTTCCACAGTGCAAGGAATGCTCATCAGTGCAGGAAACGTGATCTTCTTTGTCTGTAGCTGGTCTGAGTCCCAAACTGGCCTTACCCAAGGGCCAGCACACACCTTCCCAATTCTTTCCCCTAACACAAGGCACAGCTCTTGACTTTTCTCCAGGATAAGCACAGAGCTTTGTTTAAAACAATGTGGGTTCCCTACCAGACAAGACACGCTCCTCCCTTGGTGACAGAGTAATCAACATAAGACACGTTACTCACACTCTTAATATATTGCTGGATGGTGTGCAGATACCATGACAAGAAGCGAGGAATGAGATCATGTGCAGGGTGGAATGAGTGTGGCCAGCTTGGCTTAACTAAAACCAGATACATGTGCTCAAGGTCAAATATGCTCATTGTGTGCACTGAGCTCCAACCAAGAGCTCAGCGCACAACTGAGCTCAACCATGATTTGGAAAAAAAAAAATTATTCTAAATAAATCAATATAAACCTTCTTCCACTCTCTAAAGCCCCCCAAAGAAATTGTCTCTGCTGCTAGCTTGTCTCACACTTGATCTCAAACATGCTGAACAGGCTAGAATCACCTCTAAATGGATTTTGAATCAATTTCATTTGCCATTTTATCTCTGCAAATTTCAATTATTAGCAAAATCCAACGCAAATTGACTCTCCCTATTTCTGTCATCACTCTGGGAGAAGTGCAAATAAATGAATCTGTGTGTCCGCCCACAAAAGGAAAGACAGTATTATATTTTCAGTAGGAGAGAGCATTACTATGGAACACACGGGCAACATCATACTAGAAAAGGCTGTTAATATGCTAAAGATTCATGATCTCACCAGACTGGAAGCAGGATCAGAAATAAATGGGATGGTGTTCATATTATCAAATGCAAAATGCAGAGATAACTAAGCAGAGATAACCAGCTACTCAAATACAAGCCAGGGAATTAGACCATTTAATTAGAAATATAGGTGTCCTACAGAAGAAAGCGTTGCTGAAGGTCACCAGATAACCATAAATCGACAAGACCATCTCGCTGTGAAAAGGTTGCACTGATCCAGGGTCATAGGAGGTTGGTTAAGGACTGGTGCAGGAGCCTGGAGGCATCATGGTAGCTCTGTCCCCATACTCAAACCTCAACTGGATGTGGTCTTGTGCTGACTTGGAAATTACCCTTGCTTTGAGCAGAAGGTTGGACTAGATAATTCCCAGGGGTCCTGATCTAAAAAGTTGTATAATTCTATGATTTTTAGATGGCAACATTTTTCACAGGTTGCTAAAAGGACAGAAGAAACAAACTGTTCTTCATGAAAATTCTGGAAAAGACAAGAAATCATGAGTTCAGACTTCTAAGACATTTGGGTTATACAAGTATACAGGGAAGCACTATAAGACTTTCTAAAGAGACTATGGCATCTCCACCATTAGAGCTCTTTAAGAACAGGAAAGTTAGGTACGTAGCATCTTGGGATCTCCTCCAGCATTTATGGTTTTTAGGAGCATAGTTATCAGTATCCACCCTTTTATATAATTTTCTAACTGTGACCAAAATACAGTGGTTGTGGTTCTCAGGGATGCTTTTGGTTCTCCAGCAAACAGGGAAGGCTGCAATTCACTCTAAGGGAGTATGTTCTGAGGCTGTTCCCAACTTCTAAGCACCTCTGCTAACGGCATCTGTCTGAGAAGGATTTACTAAGTCCATACTTCCTAAAAATATACAGAAATTTCAATTCACTCTCCTCCTTAAACTAATTTATAAAAATATTATTTCTACATTTTTTTTTCTCATAACAAAGTGATTGTCTAGACCTGCTTCTACTGTGTAGAACCCAGAAAGAGAGGATCAGAAAACAATCACAACAAGAAAACCAAGAGGGAAGAGTAATGTGCTGTTTGTATTTTCCTGAACAGGCTTAGGGGCATTTTCTGTGCTGCAATTAAATCCCTAGGGCATCTCCGTGGCCTAAAGCAGAGAGCAGCTGCCATGAATCTGTTCTGCAGCTATTCCCAACCCATTGCTAGCAAGCAGTATATTAAAACTTCCAGACACAAACTGCAGCTGAAATGGAGAGAAAAGTGAAGTGATGCTGAAGAGCACGTTGCTTCCTTATTACTGTTGACTTTGGATCACTAAATTTTGGGAAACTGATGGTGTAAGGTGTTCGTAACACACTTCTTAATCTGGTATGTATTCCTGACAGAGGAGATAGAGGGGCAGGGCTGTTCTTCATATATTATTCCTAAAATAATGACAACAGGCTGAACTCCATCGGGCTGTGAAAATCATCCATCAGACAGTGAAAGGTACCCAGTAATTACCTGGGATTTGACCAAGGCACTCGTCGTGCTGTCCCTGTGTGGGAGGGTTTATGTTCATATGGAGAGAAAAGTAAAACTCCTCGCATTTCACTAAGTCTCTGTCTCCCTCTCTGATCCCTTTTCCCCTCAAAATGAAATGCAACGCTTTACAGTCCCATTGTGCTTTTTTAGATCTTAACCCAAAAGACCTGCAAGCACAATGTTCCCACCGGAGCACTGGGACTGCGTTTGTGGAAGTCTCGCAGTAACCAGACTCCACAGGCTGACAACGTCTACTGCTTTGAACTGTAAACGCAGTTATTGCACAGTCTGGAGACTGTTCTTTTAAGGAAGAAACAAATGAGCAATATTCAGTGTTTTCTGGCTGCAATGAGGAACGACTATCATTACTTCTGCCCCCAGAATGCTTCCTGGCAATACCAAACACCATCTCAGGTTGACTCACCTCCTGCTATTTCCATTACCTGTCATGGTTCTTAATGGCTGTTTCACGAGCGTTATAAAACTGATGTATAATCCCTGGCTCTGCACCCTTTTCCTTCCTTTGAACGCATCCAACTTAAGCTTTGTTCTTCCTGGCTTGCAGGATTCTATCAGTAAATGACCACTACTGTCCAGCTCACAGCTCACATCGTTTGACCATCTACAGATTTTTAATGATCTTTCCTCACCAGAACCTTAGCTAAACTTTGCTCTTAAAAGAAAAAAAAAAAATATGGGATCCTCCTGCCGTACTTTCTAAGGAAGATAAAGTCTTATACAACATGCTGATTTGCTCATATGCTGATTACCGTGGGGAGCACATTGAGCCCCTTCTCTTTTTATAGCACGTTTGCTGCATAAATAGGGCAGCTAATAAACATCAGGTAATTCCCAATAGCAATCACAGATCTCCAGTGTTGTTCCATCCACCCACAGGTCCCAGAGCTTCCAGCACACAGTGAAAAGACTAGAACAGCTGCTGAAATGTGGCTGCAGCCTTCAAATGCAATATTTAAGGGCGATCAAGAGAACTGTGCAATTCTCATATGTTTTAGCCCAGTGAGTACCAGGCACCTGACAGTTACAGTAATTTAGATGCCTTTCAAAACTCTCAGTTCTTTTCTGTTAGGAGCCAGATTTTTAAGCCTGTCAGCTAAAATAATTCCCATATCTCAAGAACTCCTTATTATTTCTTTTCTCACATTTAGCACTCTCAATGTATCAGGGCCATTGCTTTTTGTTATCTAAATAGGATCGAGGTTCTTTGAAAAATCTGGCACGACTTTGGGTACTGAGTGGGCTGCAGTGTTACTGAGCCTGGATACCAGGGTAATTTAACCCTGTAAGAACCATGTCTCTGCTTAACCTAATCTACTAGCTGGGGTTGTTTAGCCTCGAGAAGACGAGGCTGAGAGGAGACCTCATTACTCTCTACAACTACCTGAAGGGAGGTTGTAGAGAGGAGGGAGCTGGGCTGTTCTACCAAGGGACAGGGGACAGGACAAGAGGGAATGGCCTCAAGCTCCACCAGGGGAGATTTAGGCTAGAGATTAGGAGGAAGTTTTTCACACAGAGGGTCATTGGGTATTGGAATAGGCTGCCCAGGGAGGTGGTTGATTCACCTTCCCTGGAGGTGTTTAAGGCACGGGTGGATGAGGTCCTGAGGGACATGAGTTAGTGTGTGATAGGAACGGTTGGACTAGAAGATCCAATGGGTCCCTTCCAACCTGGTAGTTCTATGATTCTATGATTCTACTACAGATCTTTGGCTTTATAGTAGCCACTGGTATGTGAATACCCTTAACAAATAACCATGTGTGAAACTGGTAGGACTGGGACCTCAGTTTTGACCCTTACTATTTTTTTACTTAAATATCTTCTATATAGATCTTTTTTTTCTCTTTTTTTTTGTTTTCTGCTCATGGATGTAGCCTTATAAGGAACGGTTGAGAGAGCTGAGGGTGTTTAGCCTGGAGAAGAGGAGGCTGAGAGGAGACCTTATTGCTCTCTACAACTACCTGAAAGGAGGTTGTAGAGAGGAAGGTGATGGCCTCTTCTCCCAAGTGACAGGGAACAGGACAAGAGGGCCTCAAGCTCTAACAGGGGAGATTTAGGCTGGACATTAGGAAGAAATTTTTCACAGAAAGGGTCACTGGGCACTGGAACAGGCTGCCCAGGGAGGGAGTTGATTCACCTTCCCTGGAGGGGTTTAAGGGTCGGGTGGGTGAGGTGCCGAGGGACATGGTTTAGTGTTTGATAGGAATGGTTGGACTTAATGATCTGGTGGGTCTCTTCCAACCTGGTTATTCTATGATTCTATCATTCTATGATTGCGCAGAACTTCCCCACTTTAGTTTTTCTCAATTCATCCATTCATTCAAGAAAAAGACAGAAACATACTTTTAACTATTAGAGAATGCAGACTAGTGCAATTACGCAGCTCTTTCGCATATTACAAGAGCAAAAGCCCACGCTGAAGCGGGGAACCTGGAAAAGGACACTAAATATATACTCTCCTGATCTTGTAATGTAATGGCAAAACACAGTGTACTGGGATCTCCAGGGTTAGGCAATGATTTTCCTTTTGCTCACAAGACAAGGTTTCTGTCTTCAGATACTCCCTAGGCAGATGTCAGGCTAACATCTCTCCCTTAACACTGATACTAGAAACTCGTCTTTTCATGACAAGCTTTGCAACCCAACCACATTTTAATTCAGTAACCAGTTTTTCACTAGCACAAATGTTCCACCAGATGTAGCAAGAGATGCAAATGCCAAACACGGTGTCAGTCTGACATTCTCAATGCTAAAATGACGCACTCTGCTCCAAAGAACATCTATAGACCTTTCTGTACACGATCACATTTTCTTGCCTCCCAGTTGAGTCTGCAGGAGAGCTCTTCTGTCCCCTGCGGCCACTCAGGTCTTACCCAACAGGGACTTTTGAATCCATCATTCTAAAACAAAGCACCTGTTGCTGCCCTGGTACATGCTAGTTAAAGATCAACAATAATGTTAGGAACAGATGTAAATATATCAATCACTTCTGAAAGCTACAAAATACATGTATTTACATAGCCTCTTTTTTTTTATGTTCCCACGGTGATGGAAACAATACTGCATTGACCAGAAACTAGAGCTTCCTTCCCTTTGGGCTCAGGGTTTTTTTTGGCCAACCATGTTCTCAGAGAGCAGCCTCTGAGCTATAGCTCATCTCTGCCTCTCAGGTGACCCACATTGGAGCATGATCCACGTGGGTTTTTTGCATTCAAGCATTTCCTAGAGGATTTAAAAACCATTCTGTATAGAACAATATTACATTTTGTTCTTTACAGGCCCACGAAGACATACGGGATGTTGCGTTTTGCTACAGAAATGTCCAGAAATAGGTCAAATAGCAGCCTGGCAGATTTTAGAATCATAGAATCATAGAATCACCAGGTTGGACGAGACCCATCAGATCATCAAGTCCAACCATTCCTATCAAACACTAAAGCATAAAAGCATTTTGCATTCAAAATCATAAAGACAACGACTGTTTGGAGAAGTAAAAGGTAGATACAAAACACATGAACAACAAGAGCTCAGACTTTCATCTGGATCAGAAAAGGAGTGAACTCTATGGCCTCACTGGAGCATCACTGTCTGTTGTGTCCAGGAGGGCAGCAGGGGCACCAGCAGCTCTATTAACTTCCTGCTAAGCAGGAGAAACACAAAAGCTTCAGGCACCACAGAATTTTTTGCTTCAGCAACTCTCAGAGCTCAAACCTCATGTGCTGCCTGAAACAAAGAGCACACAGCAAACTTAGAGGGTATCTCTCCTGACCTGACAGGTGAAGTCCAGTGGTTATCCAGCACTTCATCCAGCAAAATCTTGAGGACATAGAGATCATGCAGTGAACATCTAGCTAAACTGGAGTGAAAGGGCCTCAAATGGGGCCTCATCTCTCAATCTGAGAAATACTAGACCCACAAAGCACAAAGACATATGCTTAGATTGAGAAGAGGTAAGAACAGAAGCCTGGATTAAGTAGCTGAATCACAAGAAAAATGACAGTTGGAGTTTTCATCCCATTTAAGAAAAACAAAATGAAAAGCCCTCTAAAATATCACAGGGTATTAATTAACCTGACCAGCAGAAATGTTTCTGTTCCTGAACAGCAACTATTCCACATCCATGCCCTCTGTCTCAGAATATTTGGGAGAACACAGCAAAAATAGTTCTATAAGCAAAAGGAAAACTGCTGCCTAACCCGGGTGGTAGATGCATACGGGAAACAAATACTTTCACGTTTCTTGGCCAGAACCATTCTGAATTTCTGTGGCCTTCTCTGCTGGATAAAAAGGCATCTGACAAAGAGGAAAAAGAGTTTAGTCTGCTGTGTCACTCTCATAGCAGTCAGAATAACTAACTTGTGCCAGCGTTAATTCAAAGAATAGGCAGATTTTATCTGTCCTGACAGACAAGTTGAAATTCAAAGATATGATCTCATATCCTGTATATTCACTGCAGGCAGGCAAAGGCATTATGAGATAAGGGAGATACATACACCACTTACTATGAACAACTCACTGCAGCCAGGGATAGTTTATTATCCTAGTGGTGATGGTAATTCCTGCTCTTGTGCAGGAGAGCGTGCAGGGGACATTTGCAAGCCCTGTGGTTGTCACTTAAGAGGAGGTCTGCCTGCTTTACCCAACTTTACCTACTTTCACTGGCCGAGACCTCCGTGCTCACTCACTTACCCACAGCCAAGTCAAGGTTAATGTGTCGTGTGATGAAGGTTCACTGGGATGCTACAAGGGTGCCATGAGCAAGTATTAACTCTGAAGTTGCTGACACTGACCACAAGGGACATGTGTTTGACTGCATCCAGTTCTCCATGACCATGCGGTTTTCCAAGGCACAAGTTATAAAGCAACATTTCCTCTCTAATGCAGCATTTTTCCCTCTGTGCTAAGTCTCCTTTAAAACAATGAATATAGAATCATAGAATCAACCATTGGTCTGTGTTGCCTAAGCAAGAAACCCATGAAACAGCAACTCTTTCCAGTGGGGTCCTCAAGACAGGGGCTCTTCTGCAACCTGGACAGCCCTACAAGAGCTGCTAAGCTTGGGCACCAGTAAGAGTCCTAATGGGTACAGCTTTGAGTAAGTCTGCCTGTAATGGGATTGACTACAGTTTACCTCTACACACTGGCACTGAGGCCACCTGAGATCGAATTTCACTGTTGAACTAAAGAGCCTTTGCCAGCACCTTTTATCCCACAGTACTCGGCTGAACTAATTCCCAATTTGGTCTTTCGCTGACTTCTGTTGTCAGAAAACCCAAGGAATTTCACAGTTGCTCTGTCTGCAAGTCTTTAGTAGCTCTTCCCTCTTTCCTTCCCCCATCTTACACCTAATTTCAAGGAAATCTGAAAGCTGGATGGAAACCTCAGCAACGACGGATTTCTAAATATTCTGCAACAGGCAGCTAAGCAGGAGCCCCAACTCCTATGCCTGTGGTAAAGGAGGCAGGAGGGCTTGGTCCCCACACTCTGCATCCACCCAGCACCTATGTAAATATAGAATCATAGAATCTCATAGAATCATAGAACAACCAGGTTGGAAGAGACCCACAGGATCATCAAGTCCAACCATTCCCATCAATCACTAAACCATGTCCCTTAGCACCTCATCCACCCACACCTTAAACCCTTCCAGGGAAGGTGATTCAACCCCCTCTCTGGGCAGCCTCTGTCAGTGCCCAATGACCCTTTCTGTGAAAATTTTTTTCCTAATATTCAGCCTGAACCTCTCCTGGTAGAGCTTGAGGCCATTCCGTCTCGTCCTGTCCCCTGTCCCTTGGGAGAAGAGCCCAGCTCCCTGCTCTCCACAACCTCCCCTCAGGTAGTTATAAAGAGCAATGAGGTGTCCCCTCAGGCTCCTCTCCACACCAAATTCTGGCTCTCGGGTTGTTTTTTTCAAGCCTAACCTTGGCTTTTGGCCAGCATTAGGAGACATCCAGAGAGTTGCAATATTGTGCAGCTGTTCTGGTGGGGCTGGAGTTACTGAAGTGCATGGATAGAAAGGACACGGATAAGTTGGCAGCTCAGCTTCATTAGTCTGACTATGGATGGAACATGTTACTTCATGGCTCAAAAGAAGAAAAATCAATATTACTGGAAAGGATGAAATTCACAAGGGAAACCACACCAAAAAAACCCCACAAACCAACAACAACAAAAACCCCAAATAAAGGAGATGAAGGAAGATGTTTTACATGCTGGTGATTCACTCCGAGACAAAAGAAAATGAAAGAATATCCCCAACCATTTGGATCCCAAACCACTGAATGTATAAACTTATTGCCATGATAGCTCCTCCAGACATGAGTCATACATTGTAAAACCTTATGGGGTCAATCAATTTAACTTCATAAATGAATTACACCACCAAAAGCAGACCAAAACCAGACCAATGTATCCAGACTGGCTCATTTCAACCTTTCAGAGCTGTCGATAAAACTGTGTGTGAGCTGAAATGCTTACCAGCAAAAGCTGAAAGCAGTAAATCAAATTTAATAGGCTTCTTTTGTCAACTGTACAGGAATGATGCCTAAAAAAGACCCAAGCCAAGCCTGAACTAATGGAATTCCTGAAGGATATGCAACGACTGTTTCATTTCTACTTGCCTAATGATCTGGGTGTCTGTTTGATTGTCTCATATGCATAACCCACAGAATTTCTGAATAAAGACCAGTGCTTTATATGTAAAATATTAAGAAGAGCTTCCAATCCTGACAAAAAAAGATCTATTGCCTCTCTCAATAGCTAGTTCCTGTAGTTAATTGTGTTTAATTAACTCACTTATGTTCCGTTTAAATTTGTCTCTTTTCATTTTCAAGCAGCCTGATATTTTTTCTGCTGTATCATTCAAGTACCCTCCTCTTTCATTAAACTTCCCTCCCTGTGGTCAAGTTGCCTTTTAACCTTTTCTTTTTAACAAACTATCATCCTTCCACCTCCCACTGCAGATGACTCCGGCCTCTCACCATGCTAATTTGGTGCTTGGGTTTAATTTATTTTCCCTTTTCTGGGATAACATAAGGAAAATTAGTGTTTCCAACTTCATCTTTATTTTTTGCTTTTTTAAAAAATTCCTCCTACAGCAAATACATTGCCAGTATATGATGCCAGACTGCAGAAGGAAACAGGAGCCAGAATTCTTCACTATCAAACCAAATCCACAACGTTCTCCTTTCTCAAAGGGTTCTGTAAGACCATCAGCCTGGGCAGAGATGGTCTCCCCTGATATTTAGATTAGAAAAAAAAATGTTGTGTCCCCATCACTGTGGAACAGTGCAGTGAGCACATGCCAGTGTCTATGGTAAAGTCACAAGCCAGGAGACCTGAGCTTGGTCCTGCTCTAGGTCAGGACCAAATGAGCCAGCAGTGTGCCCAAGTGGCCAAGAAGGCCAATGGTATCTTGGTTTGGATCAGAAATGGTGTGACCAGCAGGTCCAGGGAGGTTCTTCTCCCTCTGGACTCAGTATCCAGTTACTCACTGGGGGTTTACTCGTCTGGGGTCAGGAGCATCTGCTATAGCTCCTGGGATGGCGCATGTGCTCACATCCACCTTTCTGCACCTGAGAGGCAGCAGGACAAAGGATCATAGGTGCCTCCAGAGTCATCTCACAAACATTAAGCCTTGGACTGCCGGGGATCTGAGGGAGCAGGCAGTGGATGCTAAACACATGCAGCACATCCAAAATATCACCCAGTTACAAAGCCCCTTTCTTTCCCTGGAAGGAGGGTGTCTCCCAGGGCTTGTATGGTCCCCAGATGGAGACAATTCCCTTAGAGAATTTTCTCCCTCATTTTGTTTTTTGAATATGAACCTGCTGGGAATTTTGTTTCTCAAAGCGATTCAGGTAGTCAACATTCAGACTATGAGATGAAAGACATAAGGACACTGGAGCCAGCAGTGTGCCCAGGTGGCCAAGAAGGCCAAGGGCATCTTGGCTTGGATCAGAAACAGTGTGACCAGTAGGTCCAGGGAGGTGATTCTCCCTCTGGACTCAGCACTGGTGAGGCCGCTCCTTGAATCCTGTGTTCAGTTCTGGGCACCTCAGCACAAGAAGGATGTTGAGGCTCTGGAGCGAGTCCAGAGAAGAGCAACGAAGCTGGGGAAGGGGCTGGAGAACAGAACCTATGAGGAGCGGCTGAGAGAGCTGGGGGTGTTTCTCCTGGAGAAGAGGAGGCTGAGGGGAGACCTCATTACTCTCTACAACTACCTGAAAGGAGGTTGTAGAGAGGAGGGAGCTGAGCTCTTCTCCCAAGGGACAGGGGACAGGACAAGAGGGAATGGCCTCAAGCTCCACCAGGGCAGGTTCAGGCTGGAGGTTAGGAGGAAGTTTTTCACAGAAAGGGTCACTGGGCATTGGAATAGGTTGCCCAGGGAGGTGGTTGATTCATCTTCCCTGGAGGTGTTTAAGGTATGGGTGGATGAGGTGCTGAGGGACATGGTTTAGTGTTTGATAGGAATGGTTGGACTCAATGATCCGATGGGTCCCTTCCAACCTGGTGATTCTATGATTCTATGAATTAATCTCTAATTGTAGCATCCAGTGATCAACACCCTGAGCCACCGTGTTCTTTGAGTCAAAACCAAATCACTTCTTGTGGCACTGCTGCTCTCCACCTTCCCCATCATACAAATGAAAGAGAATAGCTCACTAGGAAGCTAAAGCAGCAACTTTAATTTCATTTTCTAGTCAGCTGCAGCACTGATGTTCCTTTCACACTGCCTAACATTGTTTTGATGAATCTAATAATGGTATGCCCCTAGAAACAGAATGACATCTGCTATGTAAGACAGTTTTGGTACAATTATGCCTCTCGCAGTATTTGCCTCGTTTCTTTCAAGAAGACGGATCTCTTTACATTAAAAGTAGAAAAAGATGACTATAAGCATGTCTTCTTTTGTGATATAAAGCTCAAACTACAAAAGATAAGAGCACATAAAATGGCTTCAGTTTGCATTCTGAAGGTGGAGATTGTCATTAGGAAGACGAACACTTAATATTCTTACATTTTCTAATATTATAATGACAGATATTATGGCAAGTACCATAATCTGTTCCACCGCAGTGCAAACAGTGCCCGTCACCTCCCTAGTTACACTGCAAAAGCCAGAGATGTAAGTTCATTATTTCCTTTGCCTTCTCTCAGGATATTGCTGATCCATAGAATTACAGCAGTTGCACAGATGCGCAACATCGGGACAGCGTCACTGCTCTTCTCTGGGCAGCTGCACTGTACTGATACTGGGACTGTTCTGTTTCCAGCATTACTATACAGGAAATATCATAGAATCATAGAACAACCAGGTTGGAAGAGACCACTGGATCATCGAGTCCAACCATTCCCATCAAGCACTAAACCATGTCCCTCAATACCTTGTCCACGCATCCCTTAAACAGGGAAGGTGATTCAACCCCCTACTTGAGCAGCCTCTGCCAGTGCCCAATGACCCTTTCTGGGAAAAATATTTTCCTAATATCCAGCCTGAACCTCCCCTGGTGGAACTTGAGGCCATTCCTTCTTGCCCTGTCCCTTGGGAGAAGAGCCCAGTTCCCTTCTCTCCACAACCTCCTTTCAGGCAGTTGGAGAGAGCAATAAGGTCTCCCCTCAGCCTCCTCTTCTCCAGGATAAACACCTCCAGCTCTCTCAGTCATTCCTTATAAGGCGTGTTCTCCAGTCCCTTCATCAGCTTCGTTGCTCTGGTCTGAGAAAATCTGTTTGTCTTCCAATACCTGTTAAAGACCATAGGCAAGCTCCAATTTCATAGCTTTCGACTAGGAGATAGCAACCTGCTGCCCAGGTGGACCTGGATAAAACTGTTCTCCTGCCCTTTCCTTGAGAGAGGCAAGGTCAGCAAGCCCAGCTCTTTTCACTCATATCTCACTTAAGAGCAACAACCCATCTTCAGCATCTCCTCCAGTGACTGAGGCCAGAAATGTCTGTTCTGTGGTTACAAATACAAGTAGGAAGGAGTTTTCCAACTCAGCAGATTAATTTTCACAGATCCAAGCAGAGAGCACACTGGTTTGGGCTGAACTTGTGAGCAAGGGAGGGAGGACACGCACAGGTACTGGCTCATGACTTAGTTTTACCAGCAGCTCAACGACCTGAGGATGCTTTTCTTCTGACGTATACAGGAGCATTTAATCTCCTACTTTACCCAGATCTGTTTGACTTCATGTACCCTTATCACAATGACATTTTGGTGGAGAGCAGAGCCAGCCGTGGATTACGTACAGTACCCACAACAAATGTAATCAGGCTGATTTATCAAGGAATTGAGTCTTGGGCTCCCAGAAATAAATTGCACTGCTCCATTTGTTATCTGTGAGTCTTTAGCAGCCACAAAACACCCAAAGCATAGTCCTATGGTCAGCTTTAAGGAAATTGCATAGGACATTTCAGACTCTGATCATGGTGAATGGGATCCTCTAGAGAGACGTGTGCATTCACCACAATTTATGTCCAAAACCCATCTATAAATCCTTAAAAAAGGAGGTGTCTGTTGGCCTCTGGGGTTTTTTTTATTTTTTTTTTCTCCCTGGTGGGTAAGAGGGGCATCTTAATAGTGAGGATTTGAAGCGAAAAGGAATGTAAGTACATTTAAAGTTATATGAATGTATCAGTATTAAAAAAAAAAGGAGTATTTAAAAATCAACTCTAGTTAGAAGAGCACCAGGAATTACATCATGTTCTCAGAATCTACCATTTACTTTCTGACACTGACACTAGCAGAACAACAATACGGTCTAAAGCCATGACCTACACGCATGTCCAACACACACGCACACACACACACAACTTCAACTTTATTCTGAGCAAATTCTATTTCAAGGCTTTTCCCTCCACACTTTCAAAATGACTTTCAGCATTTAAATGAAGTCCTTCAGTTAATACAGACTGAAAACAGAGCAAATATATCAACAGAATGAGGCCAGTTCCTCAGAGGTCCATCAGTATATATGAACTACGCTGCCTTCAATAGGGCTGGAGGACACAGAAACCCTTCTCCTGTTGAGCTGCTCAGTGACACACTCTGTCTACCCCCAAAATCTTGAGGCACAGAGCTTCCTCTCAGCCTCTCAGATATAAGCCTGTGGAAAGCATGGGGACTACTGGTTTTGGGAACTGGTCATGCCAAATATCTAACACAGATAAGGACATCAGATCCTACTTTTCCCCTGCTGACTATGCTCTGCATTGGCCCAAAGTATCTTTCTTCCCCCTTCCTTGCCTCTTCTAGGTGAGTGGTGACTCCTCAGCACTTTTAATAGAGGTCTCTGGTTCTTAATTAATGATCTGAAAAGAGCTTGGAGAACATCAAACAAAGGTTGCCACAGAAGTGCAAAGAGTTAAGAGTTGTAACACACATTCATGTGCTACATATCTGACTCTAATTTTTTTCAGTCTTCTTATAAAAACAAAATTTGCACCTGATCCTAGAGCAGGAAGGGAGGCCTTAATTCCCTCCACCTTTCCCCCACAATGTTTTCCCCCTTGGTATCTTAAGCATGAAGGTTGGGAAAAGGAGGTCCAACATACCCAACAATCGGATTTGCGTGACTGCGCCGTGTAAAACAAAGAACATCCAGAGGGGCTGGGAAGAGTCCACGCAGACCTGCATGCCTGTGCCAGCACCGTTGTGACTCAAGTGCAGCTCACCATCCGAATTCACCATAAATCCCAGGATGTCTCCGCTCTGGAGGGGCACCACCACTCGGCAAATGGCCCAGAACTCCTTTCGGTCAACCAAGGACTCAGGGTTATAGGGGAGGTCACTGGGGCGCAAGGTGCTGGGGTCGCAGGATGTCACCCCGTAGGACAGCGTCCCCATGCGCACAGCGTTGGACTTGTTGATCTTGACGAAGATGGTTTCGTTGATCCGCAGGGGTCTGCTGGTGAAAACCAAAGTCCTCTCCTCCCGAGCGTGCTCCAGGCGGGCCACGGTTTGGTCGTCGAGGATTTTGACGTGGGGTCCCCGCAGGTGGTGGAAGCGGAGGTCGCTCTCCAGCTGCGAGGGAAGGAGGTGGGAGTGTTGCGAGTTGAGGGAGTTCTGGGGTATGGGGCACGTGGTGGCCGTCATGTGGAAGGTCTCCTCCTGCAGGTTGAGGTCACACAAGCTGACCGAGAGCCGCGTGTCCTCTGTCTCTCGCCGCAGCGAGGGCCGGCGGATGGCAGTGAAGGAGCGGGGCCGCAGGCAGTCAGGAGGAATGATCTCACTGTCTGTAGAGAGAGAAAAAAACCAAAAGGAGTCGTGTCAGAGCAAATGAAAACATCCAAAAGTTTGTAAATGGGTATTGGTTTGATTGATAAGTTTAAAAGGGAACATACGAGACCTGCTGCCATTAAGAAATTTCCCCTTTAAAAAATTAGAAGCAAACTGTCATAAAAACCTTTCCCAGCTGGTTGCTCTTCTTGTCCTTTACCTACCAGTATCAACATTTTCAGCCTCTGAGCAGGCGAACTCAAAATCAATGGAAAGAATTGACCAGGAGAAGCTCTCCTTGGAGAGGGTAAATATCTGAAACATACCTCGAACATAACAATCGATATTTATACAGGCTCCAAGTTTTCATGCCCTCTTTATCGCCTGCAGTAATTCTCATGGAGCTAGGAAATAACTAACTACACCTCTTCTTAAATTTATTTTAAAACAAATGCTATGTTCAGTTCTAATTCATTTATCATCATATGAAATGTAATTAATATTCCTATATCTACTTAATCATTAGTGTTCTAGTGCTCACTTTAAACCAGTACGGACGTGGATTTCATAGTGCAGAACTTGGGAATATGCAGTTTTCTCTAAATAATATACAATCGTTTAGGATCTGCAAGCCAAATAATTAAAAATCAAATCCATGGATACATAACAAAGAAAGATGATGCTTACACAGTCAAACCCACCGGTGGAAACAGAACTGCACCTCATCCACTGTTAGTCTCACCTGCTGTTTGAAAAGCTAATCATCAATTTATTTGGTTCTTTTTCTAAGGAACTTAATCACCTGCCTTTAATGCCTAAGTTACTTCATTTAACACATCCTTAGCTATACTGCTGCCACAGGAATTCTAATGAGCAATACGCTGAGGAAAAAAAAAATTATTAAAACAAATTATAAAAGCAAGCTGAGATAATGTGAAGTTTTATACTTATGCCTGACTTCCTGAACTCTGAAAAGCCTGTAGCATCAAAACACTCCACTGTGAGAAAACTGAGTGTATGGATAATTCTCTGCTAACATGGTAATAAGCTAAGGGACATAGTGATCTTTCTCCGTGGGAACTATAGAATCATAGAATCACCAAGTTGGAAGAGACCCACAGGATTATCAAGTCCAACCATTCCCACCAATCTCTAAACCATGTCCCTCAGTACCTCATCCACCTGCACCTTAAACCCCTCCACGGAAGGCAAGTCAACCCCCTCCCTGGGCAGCCTTTTCCAGTGCCTAATGACCTTTCAGTGAAGAATTTTTTCCTAATGTCGAGCCTGAACTTCCCCTGACAGAGCTTGAGGCCATTCCCTCTCGTCCTGTCCCCTGTCACTTGGGAGAAGAGCCCAGCTCCCTCATCTCCACAACCTCCTTTCAGGTAGTTGGAGAGAGGAATGAGGTCTCCAACTATGCCTGAAGGTTGTTGTGGCTTCACATCCAGATACAAACGGTGAGGCGGAAGCACCCCATACAACACAATACCTGGTAGGTGACACAGAGCAGCACCACCAGACCCCATCCTGGGACCTTCTGCACATGCAGCACATGGTGGGATGACAAGAAGAGGAGCAGAGACTCATTTCTAATCCACCTGCTAGGCCCTTGCGTTGGACACCTCTTCCAATCACATATTCTTGGGATTTTCTTTTACAACAACAACAGAGCAGGACATTAGGTAATCTGAGGATATTCCCAATGGAATGCACCCTCTCCCAGTACACCACAGTAGTGGTTCTTTACTGGTATGCCAAGGAAAAATGCCAACGACTGAATAGCCAACATCTCCTGCGAGATCTGAGGTCTGACTAACAGCCTTTCCCGCTCTCCTCTTCTGGGAGCCCTGACAAAAGGACACCCACACACAGTTTGGCTTCAGTAGCATTCTTTGCTTTGCTTAAACTGGATTATTCCAGGCTCCTCTTTAAATAAACTGCTATTAGGAGGGACTCGCAGACTCAAAATAAAAAAAAAACGGGCTTTGCTTCTCGTATTTTATTTTCCCCATACTGATATTTCAGCTTCTCTTCCCAGAAGTTAATTAAAAGCGAAATGAATAAAATCAGAAATTACCCCAAGAAATGTAGAAGTGGGTCGCATTAATGCTTTGTAATATATGGGCCAGCGTTTGCATTGCAAGTGCTCCTGCTGGAGAGAATTAGACGGATTTTATTCTTCTTTAGCTGGAAACCTACAGAGGAGAACAAATCAATGCTGGCAGCTGATGACGATCCTTTGGTGTAGGTGAATGGGTAGAGACCTTTCTGAATAGGAACAGAAGGTCCTCTCTATTTTATTCCCTGTAACTGTGCTTGTGCAGCCTGGCTGACAACTATGATGTGTGGGTAGCTCGCAGCCAAGGTTTCGAAACAGCTTGTTTTCCACCAGGATGCTTGCATTTCCCTTTGGCTGCGGAACAAAATATCTTTTTTTTTTTTTTTTTTTCCATCTGAAAAGAGGTTGAGAGAGATGGAGTTCTTCTGCAGACAATCACATAGCAGTGACAGCAAACCAGGGTTACACATCCAACTGTTTTACTCAAATCCATAGGTACCCACTTGAGGGATAAAATGTCTTAAGCATAGAATCATAGAACAACCAGGTTGGAAGGGACCCATCGGATCTTCTAGTCCAACCATTCCTATCAAACACTAAACCAAGTCCCTCAAGACCTCATCCACCTGTGCCTTAAACACCTCCAGGGAAGGTGACTCAACCACCTCCCTGGGCAGCCTATTCCAATGCATATAGGATTGACTGGGACATGTTGTTCATTAATGTTTGCAAATAGCCATGGAAGAAAGGACTGCGCTTTACTGGAATCCAAAGTGGGTTTGTGAAAATTTAGAGAGATGAGTCTCTAATCGATCCTGGTCTGCTCCAGGTCTCTGTGTTTTACTAAATCACAAAATACTCAGACAAAGAAGAAAAAAAACCAAATCGCATTGCATAAAAGGTAAAACAAAAGGGGAATTCGACTTTTGAGGTGGTAGGCAAGTTGGTCCATCTGTCAAATCCATATCTTTCCAATTTAGAGACAAGAACGTCATGCAACTACCTGAAAGGAGGTTGTAAAGAGGAGGAAGCTGGGCTCTTCTCCCAAGTGAACAGGGGACAGGACAAGAGGGAATGGCCTCAAGCTCCGCCAGGGGAGATTTAGGCTGGAGATTAGGAGGAAGTTTTTCACACAGAGGGTCATTGGGCATTGGAATAGGCTGCCCAGGGAGGTGGTTGATTCACCTTCCCTAGAGGTGTTTAATGGACGGGTAGATGAGGTGCTGAGGGACATGGGTTAGTGTTTGATAGGAATGGTTGGACTCGATGATCCAATGGGTCCCTTCCAACCTGGTTGTTCTATGATTCTACGCAGGATTGTGTTGGATGCTTTGAACGTGTCCAGGCAGTAAATGCCCAGGAATGAGTTGTTTTCTTTCACTAAAGCTTCAGTTGTCACTTCTTAAATACAGACCGAGCTGCTCATGTTGGAGTGTCCTGTAACACAGCTTCACTCCTGCAGAGCATTTACAACTGACCTTTAATGCTTACAACAGGAGCTCTCTCTGTGTAGGAGTGTTCAGGCACATTTATTTTTGCAGAGACAAACCTGGAGCACACCCCAAAAAGACAGAAGGACTTTATGTGATGAGCCTGTAAAATGCAAAACAGGTCCAAGAGCCCATTATCAAGGAGATCACCTGGCTTCAACCTGCAGAATTTAGAAATCATATTCATACTAAATATTCAAGGAATTCGATGCAGTCTGGCTGCCCAGGTAGCTTCCCATAGAGGAGCTGATGGGCTCTGTATCACTGCAAATATGATATCAACACTTAAGATTTAATTCCTAAGAGTTTCTGGTAACGATATAAACACAGCCAAAGTGGGAAAGGTATTTTTTACTAAATACTAATTTTCTGCTCCTCGGTTGGAGAATCCGAGACACTGAATTTTTATAAAGGATGCCTAACGTCATAAATCCCTTTGTATCATTTTCTGGATTTGTTGAAGGAAAGATTAAGGATTAAGGATTTAGCAAAGTAGAAATGAGGGGCACTTGAGCAGTTCAACTATCTTCTCTTTTCTCCTCCTATTTAATGAGGTTTAGAATCATAGAATCACGGGGTTGGAAGAGTCCACCGGATCATCGAGTCCAACCATTCCCACCAATCCCTAAACCATGCCCATTCCTTAAACAGAAAATTAACCTGAATTATCTTCCCCAGACTGGAGGCTTCAAAGCTCTTTGTTTTACGGCTCAGAGGGCATGGAAAAGCCTCCTGCTCAGCGTGACTGCAGTAACAATTTAAAACAGCACTTAAAAGGAAGTGGAGAGCAGCCAAATAGAGCTGTAATCACTGCATCCAGATCAGAAGTATTTCACTACTACCTTTTTTGTCTTCTTAAAATCATCAATTTCCTTAAACACGTATAATATTATAGATATTTGATAGGAATGGTTGGACTCGATGATCCAGTGGGTCTCTTCCAACCTATGATTCTATGATTCTATGTCACATACAAGCTCATTTAATACAGCTACATGCACATCCAAACACAAACACATTTCCAGTCATCATCATGCACAGATCTCAGCTCCACACGCACCCAAACACAAGGTCTTGCTGTCAGACTGACAAATCATTATTTCATTCCTTTTTTTTCCCCAGTACTGTCTGTTACTGCCTGAAGGTTTAACTTTCCAAGGTCATGAGCAGCCAGCATTCACACACCCGTAAAGGATCTGAGAAAGCAGAGCAAACTCGAGATGCACTCAGGCTACCCATGTGTTTGAACCTTGCTGAGTCCAGTTATTTATCTATGAGCCCTAGGATATGGATCTCCTCCTCTCGATGAGTTTTCTGACACTGGTGCAATCCTACGGCCTCACATGAATTGCATTTTCCTCAGAGCATGAGGGCTGCAACCACTCTCCAAAATGAGCTATGGAAGATTTATATCCATAGAATGGTTTGGGTTCATAGGTACCTTTAAGGTACGAACAAACCAATCGTGAGACTTACTACTACTAAAAAAAAAAAAAAAAAACTTAATATTTGGGGAATCAGACTGATAACCTGAGGACCTGTCTCATTTCTTATCATCTTCCCTCCCAGGAGAAAGAAACGAGGAGAAGTCAAGGAATAACCTAGAGATTCATTGCACCTGGAGAATACGAGGAACGGCTGAGAGATCTGGGGTTGTTTAGCCTAGAGAAGAGGAGGCTGAGGGGAGACCTCATTACTCTCTGAAAGGAGGTTGTAGAGAGGAGGGAGCTGGGCTCTTCTCCCAAGGGACAGGGGACAGGACGAGAGGGAATGGCCTCAAGCTCCACCAGGGGAGATTTAGGCTGGACATCAGGAGGAAGTTTTTCACAGAAAGGGTCATTGGGCATTGGAACAGGCTGCCCAGGGAGGGGTTGAGTCACCTTCCCTGGAGGTGTCTAAGGGATGTGTGGACAAGGTGCTGAGGGACACGGGTTAGTGATTGATAGGAATGGTTGGACTCGATGATCCGGTGGGTCTCTTCCAACCTGTTTGTTCTATGATTCTATGAATATTTCTGCCCTCAGCTACAAAGCAAAGAGTAAAAAATTGGTAAGGTCAGAACTTCACTGGTATGCTCCCTCCCCATCCAAAGCTTCATGTTTTCCCTTCCTTCCTTCTATTCTTTGCTTTACTTCATCACAAGTAAATTTTTCTGCTCCTTATCTCTTACTGGATAGTAGTATTTTTCGTGAGCACTGGTGCTCATTGTATAATTTACCTGATCAAAGAGCCTCAGAGGTACTAAGCTACCAGAAGACACATTGAAGTCACAGAATCATAGAATCACAGAGCAACCAGGTTGGAAGAGACCCACTGGATCATCAAGTCCAACCATTCCTATGAAAGTCAGTGGCCCCTACAAGACTATTCTAAGTAAACTTACAGTTGCAAAACCATGTGTACTATATTATTCCCACCACACTGGAAGGGCTCTGCTCCTACTCAGGAATCCACAAAGACTCCTTTCCCCATCATCAGCGCTACCTGTCATGAGGGGTTATGTAGGGAGGATAATTAGCCTTCTAACATCTAGAATCTTGTACTATTCTATCTCCTCCATGGTTTAGAGGAGACTTATGCAGCTAACAGTCCATATGGCAAGACTTTGACTTTGCAAGGAGACGTTTGAATTACAAGGCAGATGTAAAACACTGGAAAACAATGTTGCACTGAAAGGCAATTGGGAAAACCAAACAGTCATAAGACAAGAAACAAACTTGTGCTTCCAGAAACCTTCTGTCACTCACAGCCTTGTACTCCCCGTTATGGGAGTGCAGGTATTAACCCTATCTCAGCTGCCTGCCTGGTGGATTCTGCCCATGTCATGCTCTGACCCCTTCTGTGAAAAACTTTCTCCTAATGTCCAGCCTGAACCTGCCCTGGCGGAGCTTGAGGCCATTCCCTCTCATCCTGTCCCTTGGGAGAAGAGCCCAGCTCCCTCCTCTCTACAACCTCCTTTCAAGTAGTTGTAGAGAGCAATGAGGTCTCTCCTCAGCCTCCTCTTCTTCAGGAGAAACACCCCCAGCTCTCTCAGTCACTCCTTTTCTTCTCCAGCCCCTTCACCAGCTTCGTTGTTCTTCTCTGGACTCGCTCCAGAGCCTCAACATCCTTCTTGTGGAAGAAGAGCAGCAATGACTTGGTCTGGAGAACCGCTGTGTGGCCCTAGGCTCAAAATTCACCCAAATTCCCAGGCTGACTGGGAACAGATCTTCCTTTAACCTGTTATACTCACGATGTTAAAGATACCCTCACCACTGCAAGATTCTCTACTCCAGGCTTCCTCAGCCTCTGCCACGTGTATCTTAACTGTTTTATTATACCAGGATGAACTAAGCAAACAAGAGAGCGAAAATTGTCCTTACTTAAAATAAACACAAGAGAAAAACGGAGAAGTAAAGAAAGCCGAGGCCTCACCCACAGTCATTAAGATGCAAATCTCTTCTTACACAGCATGTCCAAAGTGCTCTTCTTTGCTGGTGATGTGTTTGAGCAGATATTTGCAAAACTATTTGGGGTTTTTTTTTTTTCAAGCTTGTACTCTCCATGTGAGGTCTGGAGAGGAGCTGGGCTCTGCCACCCTCAGCCTAACACCGCAAAGACCCCTGCTCCTGGATGGATGCTTCCTCTTTGATGCTGCACAGAGGTTTCCCCCATCCCCGCCCTGCTTGGTGCTCTTACATCTTGAATTTGTATGACCCAGGACCACTCCATTGTGTTTATTTCTCATAAACCACGAGGCACCGGAATGCAGCTTCACTGATCATACAAAGAAGCCACTTTCAGAGCATTATTATAACTTGTGGGAGGCAAACGTCTAAAATCCTTCAAAGAAATGATTCAGACTAAATACCTCCTTTGCCATATACTCAGGAGTTGACTGCTACAAAGTACATTTCCCTTTATGAACAAGCAAGAAATTGAACTGCCTGACTTATTGCCTCATATCAACCATTTGTTCTCCTGGTAAACACCCACATGGAATCAAGGGCACCAGTTAAGTAAATATCTACTTATACAATACCTGCATGTGCACACGTTGCTGTTTCGTTGACAATATAAATAGGTCATTTAAAAGAAAACTGCTTCCTTCTGCTCTTGTTGCTCTGGCCCCTCTTGTTTTGTACACATAGAATCATAGAACAACCAGGTTGGAAGAGACCCATCGGATCATCGAGTCCAACCATTCCTTTCAAACACTAAACCATGTCCCTCAGGACCTCATCTACCCATCCCTTAGACACCTCCAGGGAAGGTGACTCAACCCCTCCCTCCCTGGGCAGCCTGTTCCAGTGCCCAATGACCCTTTCTGTGAAAAATTTTTTCCTAATGTCCAGCCTAAACCTCCCCTGGTGGAGCTTGAGGCCATTCCCTCTCGTCCTGTCCCCTACATCTACAAGAACATTTGTAAAACCACAGCTGACAGTCTCGCTTGTACCAGCTACCTGTGCAAGATGCCCAGGTTGATCTAAGAGAGAGTAAAACATGCTTTGAGCCAAACAGCATCTGAGATAAGGACTCAACTGCTGGGCTCTGCAGCAGGAGACACTCCTCACAGTGTAAACAGAAAGGATATATAAACGGAGAGTGGGAGGCAGTAAGAATTAATGTTCTTATTTTATAGACTGGAAACCGTGGGCTGGAGTAAGTTGTCCAAGGGGACAGATGATTCCTCCAGCAGAGCTCTTAAGTGAAACCTCTTGGGGTTTAGCACAGTGCTAATCCACCTTATTTTCCACAGTGCACCCTCTCATTTCCTAAATCTACACTCTATGACTTATTCTCTACCTCCCACTCCTCTGCTCCCATGTGCAGATCGCTCCTCCCACCTCAAAACTCAACCTGCTCGGCACACCACATCCATTACAGGATCCCAAAGGTCAGTATGGAATCAACTGTTCAAGAATTCATCCTTCACCATCACACAGGCTTGGTTTCACCACACAGTCAGTGGAGGAGCGGCTGAGAGAGCTGGGGGTGTTTAGCCTGGAGAACAGGAGTCTGAGGGGAGACCTCATTGTTCTCTACCTCCTCTAAGGGAGGTTGTGGAGAGGAAGGAGCTGGGCTCTTCTCCCAAAGGACAGGGGACAGGATGAGAGGGAATGGCCTCAAGCTCCACCAGGAGAGGTTCAGGTTGGATATTAGGAAAAAAATTTCACAGAAAGGGCCATTGGGCAGTGTCAGAGGCTGCCCAGGGAGGGCGTTGAGTCACCTTCCCTGGAGAGGTTTAAGGGACAGGTGGACAACGTGCTGAGGGACATGGGTTAGTGTTTGATGGGAATGGTTGGACTCAATGATCCAGTGGGTCTCTTCCAACCTTATGATTCTGTAAGTTTCATGCATATTTGATGGTTAAATCAAATACTGGCTTCCTGCTCACTGCAGTTTGGAAAGAAGCTAATTGGTATTTCATAACACCCTTTTTCACTGCAGGAACAGCAGATATTTACATCAACTGAGTGCTTTTGTTTGCCTGTGACCAACACAGTCCATAATTAGCTTTCTGACAAGACACTCGGGTGCTTTTCCAATATTGCTTGAGAGCGTCTGAGAGAATTTCTGCTGTGTAACCAAAGGTCAGAAGTCAAAGTCCAAGCCAAGGGTTACAAAGAGTCCAAAGCTGGAGTTCACCTGTAGGGGAAAATCATTCATATTTACACTAAGAATTGTCACCAGGTTTAAAAGCTTGGGTACAAAAGGAGTCAGACCATCGACTCTGTGGAACCAACTGCAAGGCTAGAAACATCTGCCACTTTAATAGACATGATTTCCTGAGGGACATGGTTTAGTGTTTGATAGGAATGGTTGGACTCAATGATCCGATGGGTCTCTTCCAACCTTGCTATGATTCTATGATTCTATGAGTGGAAATCAATAGTGCTCAACAAGAACCTCACTGCATTTCTTTTTGCTCTCTATTTACATTTGCTTGGATAAAAGTCAGCGTTTCTTTCCGGGCCTTTCTGGAGAGACTGAGCACTAAAGCCATTCGATTTGCACGGTTCAGTTTTGGAGAGGTAATAAAAAGTAGGATGGAAAGAATAAACATAGTTTTTTTAGTTGTTATCAACTGCTAGGTGCTTGACAGATTCACTGTGTGAATCTGGTGGCTTCCAGTAGCCATTCAGCACCAAATCCTGCTTTGAGGGAATCATAGAATCATAGAATAACCAGGTTGGAAGAGACCCACTTTGTTTCATTTAGGCACAGAGCAGCTTATGTGCCACCAGGTGATTCTCAGGAAACACTTAGGATCTGCTCAGTATACTTTTCTAAGGATATAGATGTCCTTCCTTGGCTCACTGGATCATCATGGATTTTGTGTCATGGATTGTCGATGCAGTGCCAGCAGAACAGATAAAACAGCCCAGAAAAACGAATCAGAAACAAACAATAAAACCCACCCCAGATTCTAAAAGAACGTGAGGTCATCTCCTGCCAGCCTCCAAGCTGAAATAGTCAGAAAGAAAAAATAACAAATCCCTGAGCTTTAGGGAATTGCAGCTGCTTTTAAGACAGACTGAATAATTGCCGCTTCCAGGCCAGCTCAGTACTTGAATTGATCACCTGCCTATTCTTCAATAAAACCTAAGGAATGAAAACACACAACCTTGTACACAAATAAGACTGTACATTAAAGGCACAAATGTTGAATATTGACTGATAAATTGCAGTTTGGGGACTTGTGCTATTTAATAAAACGCTCCGAACCAGCCTGGTTCATAACAAACATTCCTATAATTCCGCCTAACAACTGTAAGCATGTCAAGTTTATTTGCACATACGGAATGGCACAAAGAGCATAACTAACCTCATAAAATTGAAATAAATTACTGTTTTCCTTAGCAAATATGAACGTTCGGAAAGAGTTTGACGGCAGATTATGAAGAACACATTTCCATATGCGTATTAAAGTTGTGGATTTGTTTTCTTTTCCACAAAAACTGATGCTCAGAGAGAGAGTCTGCAGGGTGCTGGCAACATCTGTGTTGCAAACAACATATTTTGGGGTTTGTTCAGGATAGCTTTTCATGCAAGTTAAACGCATCCTTCCCAGCCATCCCGAAGTCTGACAAATGTCTCTTGGGTTGAAGATATGCTTAACCACTGCCACAGCCACCTTGGGATATCAGCACCTCCTTGTCCAATTCCTTTTACTGCTTTCTATTTGATGTTTTCGAGCTCCCTGTGAAATCAGAGATCATAGAATAACCAGGTTGGAAGAGACCCACTGGATCATCGAGTCCAACCATTCCCACCAATCACTAAACCATGTCCCTCAGCACCTCGTCCACCTGTCCCTTAAACCCCTCCAGGGAAGGTGACTCAATAGTTTGAGCAGAAATCCTGTGCCTTGGGCTTTGTGGAGACCACCTAATCACTGGTTTTGAACTTCACTCCCATTCCGATACAATCATCACCACTTCCATTACCACAGGCTATTAGACTCCATCATTATTATCCTCTCAAAACCCAAAGCAAAGCAATCATCAATTCCAGGACAGTAACAACAGTGTTTTAATCTCAGCCCTGCCCCTCTATGTAGAGAGTCCCAACACTTCTTTCCATCTCATCTTATTCTTTCTGTAGTTGCCAAGTCTTCTATTACTTTTTTTAACTATCTGTACAAGACCTAATTAGAATCATAGAATCACCAGGTTGGAAGAGACCCATCGCATCATCAAGTCCAACCATTCCTATCAAACACTAACCCATGTCCCTCAGGATCTCATCTACTTGTGCCTTAAACACCTCCAGGGAAGGTGAATCAACCACCTTCCTGGGCAGCCCAATGCCCAATGACCCTTTCCGTGAAAAACTTCCTCCTACTCTCTAGCCTAAATCTCCCCTGGCAGAGCTTCTTCCTGGAGACTATCAATTGTCACTTTATCTGGTACTTCTTGATCTCTAAGATTCAAATTGCTCTGCAGAAAAATTTTGGGTTTTTTTTTTTTTTAGGGTTTTTTTTTTATTATTCTCCAGGGGAAATTAAGGCAATAATTGCAGTTCCTGGTTGCCTAATAACTTTATAGAGCCCTTATCTCATACCCAGTGACTCCACTGCTGACTCATGGTACTATCATCCCTTTTACCCTTCCTTCCACCTAGAAATTTTGACCTTCCTATCTCAGTTTTACAGTTTTACCTTCACGTGCTGCGCTGCTGTGGACCCTCCACCAACTCCCAAGTGCCAGGGGACAGGACAAGAGGGAATGGCCTCAAGCTCCACCAGGGGAGATTTAGGCTAGAGAGGACATGGTTTAGTGTTTGATAGGAATGGTTGGTCTCGATGATCCGATGAGTCTCTTCCAACTTGGTTGTTCTATGTTTCTATGAACCCCATTTCCAAGCCTCCTTACATCAGTGTGCAAGTGTTTCCATAGCATCTTCAGTGCTCACAGCCAATTCCCAAGCTACATCAGACACATTCCTTCATGCACTGAATCATCTGACGGCAGTTTTCTTCGAAACAAGTACTTTCTCCCTCCTTCCCATCCATCACCCTCCCTCCTGTGGTATTTATGCATCCTGGATTTATCCTTTTTCACTTCATTTCATTTACTCCTGTGTCTTCATGCAGGCGTCAAGATGATGACTCCACTCCTTCTCCAACTTGTCCTCACATTTTCCAGTGACAGGCTCCTGTGATCGCTGACATTTTTAGAGCCAGCTGCTCAGTTCAACTCGCCAACAACCACTTTCATCCCTGCCAAGGTCTCCCTGGGATCCAGCACCTTACCCACCACCACTGAATCATAGAACCATAGAATCACCAGGTTGGAAGAGACCCACTGGATAAATCATAGAATCATAAATCATAGAATCATCAGGTTGGAAAAGACCCACCAGATCATTGAGTCCAACCATTCCTATCAAACACTAATCCATGTCTAAACCATTGCTTATTGAGCTCAATCAACGCCACTGGGGATCCCTCCTAGTCCTCAAATAACCCAGAAATGCTGCTGTCAATACCCTCCCTAGGCTACACGTAGTTCTCTCTGGTTTGGTAGAGCTGCCCAAAGACACTGCTAAATGATAAATTGCCTGATATCTCAAGGATTTTGCTGCCACGCAGCTCCTTGGAGAACAAGTCTTACGAGGAGCAACTGAGAGAGCTGGGGGTGTTTATCCTGGAGAAGAGGAGGCTGAGGGGAGACCTCATTGCTCTCTCCAACTCCCTGAAAGGAGGTTGTGGAGAGGAGGGAGGTGGCCTCTTCTGCGAAGGGACAGGGGACAGGACGAGAGGGAATGGCCTCAAGCTCCACCAGGTTAGGTTTAGGTTGGAAATTAGGAGGAAGTTTTCCACAGAAAGGATCATTGGGCACTGGAACAGGCTGCCCAGGGAGGTGGTTGACTCGCCTTCCCTGGAGGGGTTTAAGGGGCGGGTGGGTAAGGTGTTGAGGGACATGTTTTAGTGTTTGACAGGAATGGTTGGACTCGATGATCCAGTGGGTCTCATCCTACCTGGTGATTCTATGATGATTCTACCTCACTAGCCAGAGCTAAGAGCTCAACATTTTCTAGTGAAGATCCAGCCTGCAAAGGGCAGTGATAATAAGTAATATTTCAGACTAATGCCCAAAGAAAAAAATAAATTAAATTGGAAAGATACAGTATTTCAGGCTAACCTGAAACAAATTTCTCAGTTTATCTTACTTCTTTTTATAAAAGGAAATGACTACTGGATTGAGATCTTGCAGCTGATTTCTGGGGCTCGTCTGGAAGTTACGTTTTGCAGTTTTCAAGATTAAAATGATATTTCAGGACTCAAAATTGAAACGCATCATTTTGAAAACAGTGAGAGAAAAAAAGCTAGAGTTTACTAAAAGTAACTTTTTCAGCCATAACTAATTAAATTTATAGATCATCTCTCCTCCTCCAAGCTGGTTCCTCACTTAAAGATACAACAATTATATTTCTAAGGAATGCACATGATGTTATTTGTCCGGAGTATTTCCTTTGTTTTAATTCCTTTTACTATCTCTTTCTTGGAGAATTTCCACCCCAGAATCCAGCACGAAGAAGCTCTTAAAAAATTCCTGACTTGTTTTCCACATGTACGAAACGACAGTGCAGCCGCCGCGCCCCATCCACCCCATTCCTGCTCCAGAACTGGTGTGGTCTGCAAGATGCTCTTTCCCAGTTACACATGGAAAGAGTAAATCAGGGTTTTGTCTGATGATCTTGTTTTAAAAATAGCACAATTATTTCAGTCTGCACCAATTCAGAAAAGTTCGGCGCGTGTTTAAGTCTGTTCCAGTTCCCAACAGCTCTTCAACATCCACTTCAGCTAAACAAGCGTTTCTATCCCACTGAAGGCAACGGGACATACACACAAAGACATCAGTATTCCAAAGTCAGAAGCACAGGATAAGGTTTAAAAACTACATTTCATGTAAAAAATAAAGAGGTTCTTACTAAACTCCGCTTTCCATCACTGTCCCATCGCATCGTGTCAGTGGAGTGAGCAGCAAAGGAGATTTCCTAAAATAGGAACCCTAAATCAAACCCTAAATTTGATAGGAATGGTTGGACTAGAAGATCCGATGGGTCCCTTCCAATCTGGTTGTTCTATGATTCTACGATTCTATGAAATCAGTGAGTGTAGCTATCACGACTGGACAAAATTAGAGGAAAATCAAAGAGAGAGGTAATACCCACTTCTCCCGAGGTACTAATTGAAAAATTCATCTCTACAATAAATTCTATATTTATTCTGCCACAGCTTGTGACTTCTTTACGAATTATTTTGATACCCTGAACCAGAGGAACTAAAGAGTTGGATTTTGTTACCACTGCTTCCACTAACTCCTTGACAAGCAAAAGCACGAACTCCGCTCTCACTTAGCTCAAGGGAAGGCTTCGATGCTTTGTTTAGCAGGAATACTAATTGAAATGCACCAGTCAAAGGATGTGGCAGAAAGACAGGAAGCGTTTCTGAAGCTGCAAATTGAAATATAAGCAAGAATGTGTGAGAGGGACACCATTCGGCTGCCAGTCAGGGCAGCGTAACCTGACTGAAGCCCCAGGATTCACCCGGAGAACAAGGTCCAGGTTGGTAGATGCTACATGCAGCTGCAACCCCAGTTGCTAAAACATTTCTGAAAGGCAGAGGAGAATCATAGAACAACCAGGTTGGAAGAGACCCACTGGATCATCGAGTCCAACCATTCCTATCATACACTAACCCATGTCCCTTAGCACCTCATCCATCCATCCCTTAAACCCCTCCAAGGAAGGTGACTCAACCCCCTCCCTGGGCAGCCTGTTCCAATACCCAATGACCCTTTCTGTAGCAGCAGATGATCTTCTCAAATAATTCTAACATCTACAACAGAGAAGAAAGGGTTACTACTGACTGTATTTCCGTTCTGTAACAGAAGGAAAAAAAAGAAAAAAAAAAAATCCCAAAGAGGAGTGTAGATGAATTATGCTCAGGAGGAAGCTGGTGGATACGTGCAGGACGGGCCCCACGAAGCTGTACATGTTCTGCTCCAGCCCGGGATGAGACGCTGTGACCAACCCCTTTTGCTTTGTGTCCATAGGAGGCATAAAGCATCCGGGCAGCTGTTGCCATAGCCACCCCCCCTTTACGTCCCAGGGTCAAGTTTCCCTCAGCTCAGAAATATTATTTATAAGGTGGCTTAGGTGTGCCTTGCGCCTGGCAGCTAAAAATGGCAAGTCCCATCCCAGGGGAGCTTACAGCCCAAATTAGATGTAACATAGCGAAAGGGTCCAATAAACACGGGGGAGAGAAGGTCAGGGCAAGAGATGCTGTGTATACATCCTGTCAGCTCTTTTACTCTCCCTCTTGGAGGCTGTAAGGGCTGTGAATCCCTGTGTATTTCTGCACTCGCTCTGTTACGCAGCAGCCACTTGGAGATGACACCAAGGACGGGCTCGACAGCCTCTCCAGGCAAAGCTGAACCCTCAAGCCAGAGCTCAACAGCCCTTCTGAGGAGCTGCCAGACCTGTGGAATCCCCACCAGCCGAGCAGCGTTCCCTCCACTAGATCGCAGTGGTGCACAGGCACAGTCCCACTTCTGAACCAAGTGATGCAGATGAGGAAAACGCTGTTGTCGGCAGACCCAAGAGGATCAGGCACCTCAGGAAAGTGGAGGGCAGCATTTAGTCCCTGAAATGTCACGGAGAAACCAGGGGGTTTATAAGAACTGCTGAAGGAAGCATGAACAGGCCCTATGAGGAGCGGCTGAGAGAGCTGGGGTTGTTTAGCCTAGAGAAGAGGAGGCTGAGAGGAGACCTCATTACTCTCTACAACTACCTGAAAGGAGGTTGTGGAGAGGAGGGAGTTGGGCTCTTCTCGCAAGTGACAGGGGAGGGGATGAGAGGGGAGGGGATGAGAGGGGAGGGGAAGGGGAAGGGGAACACGGTCACATCTGTGCTCACATCCTCCAGCCAATTGTCACTCATGCCCCGGTTTTGGAAGGCAATTTCCAGCTGCAACAGGGTGTCAGCGTGGTCCTTTCCAGAGGCCAGGCCAGGCTTCATGGTCCATTTGCAATCAGACACCCCAAGCAACCGCCACAGTCTACCTACTCCACTCTCAGCCCTCCAGGAGCCCCTCTTCTCCCCAGAAATTTGACATTTCTTAATCTCAGCTCGTTTTCCAGGTCAGCAGCCTTGCTCTCTAGCACTCCCAGTCCTCCAGCAGAGACACACTGAACGCTGTCACTGTGTCCATGCTGCTGCCATCCTGACGAGCATCCCTGCTTCACGGGCAGCTGGAGGCAGAGCCGCAGGATCCGAGCCCTTCAACAGCAGCTATGCACTCACTCAGAGGATGCTCTGCTGCTGCAGTACCCACCAAACCACCTCAAAGCCATCACCAGCACATATACTGCTGGTCCCAGAAATTAGCCGATTGAAGGGACAGACATGAGCAAGACAGGCATAGCCAGGATTAGCCACTGAGCCCTGCAAGCTCTTCCCCTTTACCTCCAAAACAAAAGAAAGCAAAAAGTTATTTTGCCCTAAATTTCAATTAGTCTGAGGAAATCTTGTAGTGTCAAGCCATCTACTGGCCTCCTATAGACCCAGTGCAGCCTCCTGCCCCCAGTCATACAATCATAGAATCATAGAATCACCAGGTTGAGAGACCCATCGGATCATCCAGTCCAACCATTCCTATTAAACACTAAACCATGTCCCTCAGGACTTCATTCACCCGTCCCTTAAACACCTCCAGGGAAGGTGACTCAACCACCTCCCGGGGCAGCCTATTCCAATGCCCAATGACCCTTTCCGTGAAAAACTTCCTCCTAATCTCCAGCCTAAATCTCCCCTGGTGGAGCTTGAGGCCATTCCCTCTTGCCCTATCCCCTGTCCCTTGGGAGAAGAGGTCAGCTCCCTCCTCTCCACAACCTCCTTTCAGGGAGCTGGAGAGAGTAATGAGGTCTCCTCTCAGCCTCCTCTTCTCCATGATAAACACCCACAGCTCTCTCAGCCGTTCCTCATAAGGCCTGTTCTCCAGACCCCTCACCAGCCTCGTTGCTCTTCTCTGGACTCGCTCCAGAGCCTCAACATCCCTCTTGTGCTGAGGGGCCCACAATTGAACACAGGATTCAAGGAGTAGCCTCACCAGTGCTGAGTCCAGAGGGAGAATAACCTCCCTGGACCTGCTGATCACACCATTTCTGATACAAAGAATCATAGAATCACCAGGTTGGAAGAGACCCATTGGATCATCGAATCCAACCATTCCCACCAATCTCTAAACCATGTCCCTCAGCACCTTGTCCACACGTCCCTTAAACCCCTCCAGGGAAGGTGACTCAACCACCTCCCTGGGCAGGTTGTTCCTGTGTCCTGAAAGCTGCAGTTTAAAGCCACAACCTTTTCTGCCTCACAGCAGCTCAGCCTCAGCTTCCCCCCATGCACACGGAACGTAAACGCTCATAACTATTCAGCTGGTTCTGTGGTTTCACACTGAAAATACGTTGCTATGGAGAGCAGAGCCCAGACACATGCAGCCATCCCCATGCAGCACGGCAGAGGCAGCCCACAGCCTCTGCTGATATTTGCAGGCCCTCTGCTGCCGTCCGCACAAAGGCTGAAAATAGACCTACAGCTCAAATGAAGCATCTGCAACACTTCATTTCTGCCCATCTCCCCCCCGAGGCACTGAGATTTTTCACAAAAATCATAGCAAGCATCCCACATAGGCTCTGACATCACCTCGGTGATTTCTAATTCCTGGCTGCACACACACACACACACACACACACATGCCTTGAAAAGGAAATTCCTTGCAGCCCCATTTTCATTCTATGTCCTATTTTTGGCTGGAAAGCAGGTTTCCCTCCAGAGTCACCCTCCTGCCGGCACCCATAGGTGCTGCTCAGTCCTACTTATGCTTTAGAATCATAGAATCATAGAACAACCAGGTTGGAAGAGACCCATCGGATCATCGAGTCCAACCATTCCTATCAATCACTAACCCATGTCCCTCAGGACCTCATCTACACAACATAAAGCCACAACATAAAGCGATTCCTTCTGCTGCTTCACCTTGCTGCCCGGCTGACAGCAAAGGATCCGATTTCATTTTGAGCTAAACTTAGTAAAGGTCATTCAGCAGCAGCAAAGCGATCTGCAAGATCAGAGGTTGAGTGCAGGGGAACCCTGTCTGTGTCATTAAATCCCAACCTTCACAGTCTCCAAAATGCATGAGCTGGATCCTGAAGGAGGCTGAGCTGCTTCTGATCTCACTGATTTGATGAGACTTAGGAGAGCTCAGCAAAAGCAACCAAAACCCACAGCACCATGAACGAAGAACACATTTATCATAGAATCATAGAATAACCAGGTTGGAAGAGACCCATCAGATCATCGAGTCCAACCATTCCTATCAAACACTAAACCATGTCCCTCAGCACCTCATCTACCTGTGCTTTAAACACCTCCAGGGAAGGTGAGTCAACCACCTCCCTGGGCAGCCTATTCCAATGCCCAATGACCCTCTGTGTGAAAAAGTTCCTCCTAATCTCTAGCCTAAATCTCCCCTGGAGGAGCTTGAGGCCATTCCCTCTTGTCCTGTCCCCTGTCCCTTGGGAGAAGAGCCCAGCTCCCTCCTCTCTACAACCTCCTTTCAGGTAGTTGTAGAGAGCATAAGGTCTCCTCTCAGTCTCTTCTTCTCCAGGCTAAACAATTCAGGGTTTTTCTTTCCTAGGAATCTGTAAAATATTGCTTGTTTTTTCCCTCGTATTGTGGAAGAATTGACAAATCCTCAGCTGAGCCATAAACATGCAGCATTCAGCCCTTGATATCTAACAATCTATTTGTATTAAACTCTGAAATTATTTACAGTGGCCATAAACATCCTCCCAGCATCTGGCAAATAGGGAGAGAGCCTTGGAACTCACTGATTTACTTACATTACAAACCACTTTCTAATAAATAAATAAGCTCTTAATCTCTCACCCACATCAAGAGGCACATTGCGTACGATCCTATATTTAGGGGTCCTTTGGAGGTCAAGGATTCAGCCGCTGAATTTCTCTGAGTATCTTTCTTCGGTGAGTGTATGTTTATGCTCAAATACGTTGCCAGCTGAACGTCTTTATTTTGAAATCAGCTTAAAATTCTCACATTTGCTTTGAAAGCTGGAGAAGCAGTTGCTTGTTTTGCTTGAACCAAGGTCAAATTCTGATCTAAGGGGCACTTAAAAGAGCCAAGTAAATGCTTGCTGATTCTTTAGTGGTCACCTTCCTGGAAGACACTGCAGAGCATCCAGGCTGGCTCGCAGGGAGGGGATGCTCTCCAAGCCAGGAGGAGGATGACAGAACCCATGGAGGAAGATGAAAGTCATGCAGTGTTGCAAAAGGACTTGTTGTGCCTTGTTGGGGTACAACAACCCTGAGCAGCTACAGACTTGGAGAAGTCTGGCTGGAAAGTTGCCTAGAGGAGAAGGACCTGGAGGTGTTGGTTGACAGTGACTGACCATGAGCCAGCAGTGGCCCAGGTGGCTAAGAAGGCCAATGGCATCTTAGCTTGGATCAGAAACGGTGTGACCAGCAGGGTCAGGGAAGTTATTCTCCCTCTGGACTCAGCACTGGTGAGACTGCTCCTCAAATCCTATGTTCAGTTGTGGGCCCCTCAGCACAAGAAGGATGTTGAGGCTCTGGAGCAAGTCCAGAGAAGAGCAATGAAGCTGGTGAAGGGGCTGGAGAAGAAGAGGAGCGTCTGAGAGAGCTGGGGGTGTTTGTCCTGGAGAAGAGGAGGCTGAGGAGAGACTTCATTGCTCTCTCCAACTCCCTGAAAGGAGGTTGTGGAGAGGAGGGAGGTGGCCTCTTCTGCGAAGGGACAGGGGACAGGATGAGAGGGAATGGCCTCAAGCTTCACCAGGGGAGGTTCAGGCACAACATTAGGAAAAAATTCTTCACAGAAAGGGTCACTGGGCACAGGTAGAGGCTACCCAGGGAAGAGGTTGATTCACCTTCCCCGGAGGTGTTTAAGGTGCAGGTGGATGAGGTGCTAAGGGACATGGCTTATTGTTTGATAGGAATGGTTGGACTCAATGATCTGGTGGGTCTCTTCCAACCAGGTCTCTCCCCTGGCAGAGCTTGAGGCCATTCCCTCTCATCCTGTCCCCTGTCCCTTGGGAGAAGAACCCAGCTCCCTCCTCTCCACAACCTCCTTTCAGGGAGCTGTAGAAAGCAATAAGGTCTCCCCTCAACCTCCTCTTCTCCAGGATAAACCCCCCCAGCTCTCTGAGCCGCTCCTCACAGGGCCTGTTCTCCAGCCCCTTCACCAGCTTTGTTGCTGGTAACAACCCCACTCGTCCATTAAAAATATAATCAGAATGCAAATCAGCTTCTCCAGGTGCTCCCTGCATCCCCCTAGTGGGTTGTCTCCCCAGTGTCTCCTCGACTCAGTCAGTGTAGAAGTTCTGCAGAAACCTTTCTCAAACACAACTTCCAGCCAGCAAGAGGCTACTCTCTTAAAACTAGGCAGAATCTGCTGTTTTCCCAAGAATGATAAACAAAAGGCAAAAGCAATGGGATCGTTTCTGGTTTTCAACAGAAAAACATGTGATTTTGCATGACATTACTACAAGACTTGATGGAGCACAGTCTACTTGCTGCTGATCGGAGAGATATGGGGGGAGGTTGAATGAAAGAGTTTCTCTGTTCCTTCCTGAGCAATGCTCTAAGCTCACCCCCTGCTCGAACATTGCTTCACTCACCTCAAACAGGAACTCAGCCCTGAAACTATGCATGGAGAGAGTGAATAAATCTCATCTCCAAGGGTTTCCTGCTATTTCTACTGAATATCCAGTCCTATTAGTCAAAGTCAGGCTCCAGGCGACGTGAAAAATTGCAGAAATCCATCCCGCCTGTCACTAGAAACCAAAGGTCAGCCTCCAAACCTGAGAGAGTCCTTCCAGCTTTAGAAGGAGTTGACATTTCAAGACTACAAATGCAATTGTCAAAGCTCTGCACGTTCACGTGAGACAGGAAGGAAAAATAAGACCCCGGACAATGGGACCCTGGACGAGCGGTGGAGGAATCAGGCTTCTCACAGGAAGCTGTTTGCCAAAACTTAAAAATAGAAGCTGTTTACACAATAGATTGGAAAATGTCAATAGCCAAAAACATGTTAGGCAAGAGGACTTCAGATTAGAAGCACTGGGTGGGTCGTCCCATGAACATGTTCTAAAAATCATTATGGATTCTCTGAAACTGAGTAAAATTAGTGTTTTGGTGTGGTTTCTACTTCCACTTTCACCATTAAGGTTCCCTCCTCTCCATACCCACAAACATCTAGTTTCATCTCATCCCATTCTCCTGCCTCCCACTCATCCATAGAATCATAGAACAACCAGGTTGGAAGACACCCACCGGATCATCGAGTCCAACCATTCCTATCAAACACTAAACCATGTCCCTCAGGACCTCATCTACCTGTGCCTTAAACACCTCCAGGGAAGGTGAATCAACCACCTCCCTGGGCAGCCTATTCCTATCCAACCTCCATCCAAATGTCTCTTTCCACGACTCTCCCACCACGTCTGTAGACACCGACACGTGAACAGTCTGTGCTTTAACTGTGCTTGAGAGAAAGAGGTAGAAAGTCATGCTCCCCAGTTTCTGTTCCCATCCCTCAGGACCTTCCTCTGGGAGGTCACTTCATCTCCACGAGCTGTGACTTCAATCCTGCTCCCGTAAGCAGCTTGTGACACTCTGAGGGAGGTGGGCTCTTCTCCCAAGGGACGGGGGACAGGACAAGAGGGAATGGTCTCAAGCTCCACCAGGGGAGGGTCAGGCTGGACATAAGTTAAAAATTCTTCACTAAAAGGGTTATTAGGCAATGGAACAGGTTGCCCAGGGAGGTGGTTGACTCACCTTCTCTGGAGGGGTTTAAGATGTGGGTGGACGAGGTGCTGAGGGACATGGTTTAGTGGTTGATGGGAATGGTTGGACTCAATGATCCAGTGGGTCTCTTCCAACCTGGTTGTTCTATGATTCTATGATTCTGTAAGAAGATGTTTGCCTCCACACTTGCTCCTGTTCCAAGAGCCACCCAGGTGTCACAGCCTGACTATGTCAGCACAGCTCCAGCTCTGCCAGGTGTCTCCCTGCTGGGTGTTTGGTACCTGGGGAGGCAGGAGGAGGATGGAAAGAGCAACACGAACATGCCACTTCATGCCTAACTGGAAGAAACAAGAGGTATTTGGGTGTCCAAGGGAACCACCACACTTCCCCTTACACAGAAATTGCATCTTGTGCTTGCTGTGCACGGGGAAGCACGGGGCCAGCACAGTCCCATGACAACAGAAACCACAACAAATTTGTTCTCCTTTTTTTCAGATCCTTAAGGCATGGTGAATACAGAACTTGCAAGAGCTGAACTCCTCCCTTCAGTTTTACTTTACTTTCAACGCGGGTTATTCTCTGTTTTTCAGAAAAAAAAAAAAAAAAAAAACAGCGACGAGGCTCATTCTCCTGCATCATTCGCAGTTTCTGCATATGCTGAATCATAGAATCACAGAATCACCAGGTTGGAAAAGACCCACTGGATCATCAAGTCCAACCATTTGACCTCCTGCTCACTCCCATGGAGGTGGAGCTGCAGCCAATGCCCAGTTTCAGCTGCAGCACCTCTCCTAAGACACAGAGTCCAGGTGGACTTCTTGTTCTCACCCTTCACTGAAGCTCTTCAACAATTCCTTCTCACTGTCTGCATGAATCATAGAATCATAGAACAACTAGGTTGGAAGAGACCCATCGGATCATCGAGTCCAACCATTCCTATCAAACACTAACCCACATCCCTCAGGACCTTGGGATCTGGGATGGGATCTGCAGTCCTAAGTGAATAACACAGACACACTGTGTTATTTCAGTTTAGTACTCTCTAGACAACTGAAAAAAAAGCGTGAAAAATTCAATGTATTCCTTTTCCCTTCCTTTTCATGAAAATGGGGACAGTCTGGAAGATTTCTGGTCTCTTTGTGGCAATTGCTTTGGGACCTTTTTTGTTGATTTCATAGAATCATAGAACAACCAGGTTGGAAGGGACCCATCGGATCATAGAGTCCAACCATTATATAGAGAGATATATAAATACAGGTCTCCAGAGCTGTAAATGCTTAATGCACAGAGCTTCAGAAAAAAATCCTCCATTATCTTTAGTTAGTGAGAAGGCTTTATCTCACCACCAAGATTTCTACAATATTTTATCTTCACTCAGACCATTCAGTGAGTAAAACGGTCGCTCTCCTACCAGATAGAAAGCAGATACCATCCTGCCTCCCCTTGGAAAGCAACTGACACATCTCAGGAACAAGCAGCAGCAGTTATTAAATGGAAGAGAACCATCCCTTTTAACCCTGCTGAACTCCATCCAGCCTCAACATTTCCTAAACTGAAAAAAAAAAAAAAGAAAAAGATGACGCTACAAAATGTCTTACATAAATTTTGCTGTCCCAGGAGCCTCCAGTTCCCAGTCCCAATAAATTCATAGAATCATAGATTCACCAGGATGGAAGAGACCCACTGGATCATCGAGTCCAACCATTCCTATCAACCAGCCCTGGCTCCTTACAGGCACTACTGGACTTAACAAAGGTCACGCTAGCTGCTCATACCTTTTTGGCACTTCTTGTGCAACCTAATACCATCTGTCTGTCGCTCTGCCGTGTCACCTCCGGGTGCCACTTGGGAAGAAACACGTCACTGGTCACATTACACTGCAGACACCTGAGATGCCAGTACCCACGATCGCATCCTTCTCATGGCTACAAATTCACAGCAACAAAGAGCACGAAGGCAGTTCTGGTACCTGCAAATTATTCTCCAAGCTGCAAAGCTTTGCTTGGTAAATGTGACATTCTGTGTAAGAGACATAGATAGTTTTTAACTGTCGCACAAAAGCAACCCTGATGCGTAGCTTGGGGATGGATAAAGAGGTTGGGCTGGATGTGGGGGATGGATAAAGAATCATAGAATCATAGAACAACCAGGTTGGAAGAGACCCATCGGATCTTCTAGTCCAACCATTCCTATCAAACACTAAACCAAGTCCCTCAGGACCTCATCTACCCAACCCTTAAACACCTCCAGGGAAGGTGAATCAACCACCTCCCTCAGCAGCCTATTCCAGTGCCCAATGACCCTCTGTGTGAAAAACTTCCTCCTAATCTCTAGCCTAAATCTTCCCTGGTGGAGCTTGAGGCCATTCCCTCTTGTCCTATCCCCTGTCACTTGGGAGAAGAGCCCAGCTCCCTCCTCTCCACAACCTCCTTTCAGGTAGTTGTAGAGAGCAATGAGGTCTCCTCTCAGCCTCCTCTTCTCCAGGAGAAACACCCCCAGCTCTCTCAGCCGTTCCCCATAGGGCCTGTTCTCCAGCCCCTTCACCAGCCTCGTTGTTCTTCTCTGGACTTGCTCCAGAGCCTCAACATCCTTCTTGTGCTGAGGGGCCCACAACTGAACACAGGATTCAAGGAGCAGCCTCTCCAGTGCAGAGTACAGAGGGAGAATCACCTCCCTGGACCTGCTGGTCACACCGTATCTGATCCAAGCCAGGATGCCATTGGCCTTCTTGGCCACCTGGGCACACTGCTGGCTCACGTTCAGTCGCTGTCGACCAACACCCCCAGGTCCCTCTCCTCCTGGCAGCTTTCTAGACAGACTTCTCCCAGTCTGTAGCTGCTCAAGGTTGATGTGCCCCAAGTGCAGGACCCGGCATTTGGCCATGTTAAACCTCATGCCATTGGACTCTGCCCAGTGGTCCAGCCTGTTTAGGTTCTTTTGCAGAGCTTCCCTACCCTGCAGCAGATCAACACTTCCACTCAGCTTTGTGTCACCTGCAAACTTGCTAAGGGTACCCTCAATGCCCTCATCCAGGTCATTGATGAAGACATTGACCAGGGCTGGACCCAGCGAGATCACAGGGCGTCCCCCATGAAAAGCTGTAGCAAGGCAAGGAGGGGATTTTCAGCTCACCCTGCTCTGATTACTCAAGGACAAGTTGCAGGGACCACACTGTAGCCTATTGCCTGTCCCTCAAGCGATGCGCTGAGTGCCCACATCCAGCACAGCACCACGGCCACGCGGCTGTGCGGCACTCAGCTTCAGCGCCGTAGCTGGGGGGGAGCATACGGTGCGAGCCAGTTGCCGAGTCTGATGTTCAATGAGACTTGACGGGTCCTTCTGAGGTCTGCATGCAGAGCGAGAGCTCGGGGCCCCCAGGCCAACGACAGTGCCTGGGCTGTGCCCAGCCCCAGCGTGTCTGGGGCACGCAAGATTCAGCATTTGGATCATCTCACAGCAGGCTGGCGCGGACCCAGCAGCCCAAGCATCATCCTTGTCTGCAAGAGCACGGGGCTGGCTCGTGCTGCACTTTTACCCTCAGCATCGGGGCAGGAGGTGGGGATGCGCACGCAGGGACATCCTTCACTTGTCACCCCCAGGCTTCGGCCTGTTTCGTTCTCCACATCACCTAAAGGTGAAGAGGAGTTGAAAAACATCACACTGACAGCGCTGTGGGAGCTGCGGATACGAGGCCTTCTGCTCCACGCCAAGCAAACCCTCTGGAATGGTTTGGACGTGATGGGTAAACAGTGTTGGGCTTGCTCAGCAGGGAGACATTTGTATTTAGATGTTATAGATAAGTGGTGCATATTTGAGACATCTGAAAGTTATTATTCCAGGCACTTTCTAAACAGAGAATCGCAGTTGCACAGCCCCTTAACTCCAAGATGACAGGCGGGATAATGATTTAAATTATGGTTAAACATCGGCTCTGTTTTAAGTGGACGGAATTCAACATCACGGTAGGTTCAGGGGGATTGGGGGTGTATTGCGCAACACAACATTTGTAATCACTGGAGCTCAGATCCACGGGAGCTCCTGCGCCAACACCAAGCATCCCTCTTCACGCTGCGAGAACAGCAGCTGGAGGGATCCTCACAAAGGTAACACCACTCAGCTATCATCTGCCTCATTACAGAGCTACATTTGCAGAGCTACAGACTGGGAGAAGTCTGGCTGTAAAGCTGCCTGGAGGAGAGGTACCTGGAGGTGTTGGTCGACAACCGACTGAACAGGAGCCAGCAGTGTGCCCAGGGGGCCAAGAAGGCCAATGGCATCTTGGCTTGGATCAGAAATGGTGTGACCAGCAGGGCCAGGGAGGTTCTTCTCCCTCTGGACTCTGCGCTGGTGAGACTGCTCCTTGAATCCTGTGTTCAGTTGTGGGCCCCTCAGCACAAGAAGGATGTTGAGGCTCTGGAGCGAGTCCAGAGAAGAGCAACGAAGCTGGTGAAGGAGCTGGAGAACAGGCCCTATGAGGAATGGCTGAGAGAGTTGGGGTTGTTTAGCCTAGAGAAATGGAGGCTGAGGGGAGACCTCATTACTCTCTGCCACTTCCTGAAAGGAGGTTGTAGAGAGGAGGGAGCTGGGCTCTTCTCCCAAGGGACAGGGGACAGGACAAGAGGGAATGGCCTCAAGCTCCACCAGGGGAGATTTAGGCTGGACATTAGGAGGAAGTTTTTCTTGGAAAGGGTCATTGGTCACTGGCAGAGGTTGCCCAGGGAGGTGGTTGATTCACCTTCCCTGGAGGTGTTTAAGGGACGGGTGGACGAGGTGCTGAGGGACATGGTTTAGTGTTAGATAGGAATGGTTGGACTCGATGATCCAATGGGTCCCTTCCAACCTGGTTGTTCTATGATTCGATGATTACCACTCCCCCTAATTGCAACAGCTTAGACGAAGAGAAATGCCTTTTCGAAAGCAAAACATAAATTTTTTTCGCAGACTGTAAAACAGAGCTCGGCAATGAATCATAATTATTTCGCACAACGCTCTGCAACCCCCAGTGATTTATGCTTCCGGGAGTTCAAGCAGGTTGTGTTTGTTATGCTATCGCTCTGGTTTTAATGAAGAATATACCGATTTGTTCTTCATTATAAGTCACTCGGAGCACAACTCTTTGGTTGTATTAAGTCAGAGCAGCACATTTAGAGTCATAGAATCATAGAATCACCAGGTTGGAAGAGACCCATCAGATCATCGAGTCCAACCATTCCTATCAAACACTAACCCATGTCCCTCAGCACCTCATTTACCCGTCCCTTAAACCCCTCCAGGGAAGGTGAATCAACCCCCTCCCTGGGCAGCCTGTTCCACTGACCAATGACCCTTTCTGTGAAGAATTTTTTCCTTATGTTGAGCCTGAACCTCTCCTGGTGGAGCTTGAGGCCATGATTTGATTCATATGCAAGGAGTTCGTTTTCCAGTGCATTAATTAAGGGCTGGTACCCCTGCACTCAGCTCCCCCAGTCCCCACCTCTGCCCTGCAAGGCAGAAATTGCTCTCACAAAAGGTTTTTTGCCCCCACCACAAGCTGCTTGCTGACACGCCAAAGGTTAAGTGTGACAGCACACACTGCAGGCAAAGCTCCAGCAAAAACAAGCCCATGTCTCGTATGGAAAGGAGAAAAGGGAAGGAAGAATTAATTCCAAGCTTGTTCAGCATCTTATTGTCATAAGTGAGCCCCTAGGCAGTATCTCCGACCTACGGCATCCTCATTTCCCAAACGAGTGGTTCACAATAATGCAGGCAAAAGGGTCTCGTCACTGCTCAGAGCGCGAAGATGCAGTTGGGCCTAAAACAAGGCAATCGCACCTTGTCAGGGAGGGAAATTACATGGCTGATTAATAATGGATGAGCCCCGCAAAGGCTACTCATTCTGTTCAGCATAGCGGCATCTTGTCCTAATTATCCTCACTAATTATGCCGAAAATTGTTTGGGAACTTTAGGGGAAGCTGAGTTCACACACCTTTATCATAGAACCATAGAATCATAGAATCACTAGGTTGGAAGAGACCCACCGGATCATCAAGTTCAACCATTCCTATCATAGAATCATAGAACAACCAGGTTGGAAGAGACCCACCGGATCATCGAGTCCAACCATTCCTATCAAACACTTTAGTAACAGTTGTGCCTAGCAGGGAAGGAGAATTACAGCACAGCCTCTAGCAGGGCAACACAATATAAAAATGAATCATGAAACAGGAACTCGGGTCTCTGCCAGAAACACACTCACAAGGCATAGAAGTTAAGCAAAGGTAAGATAATTCCCTTGGAATGGTAGCTTGGCATGTTCACTCCAGCACACAAGTCCAATAACTCAGAGAAGCTGAAAACCACAATCATAGAATCATAGAACAACTGGGTTGGAAGAGACCCACCGGATCATCGAGTCCAACCATTCCTATCAAACACTAAACCATGTCCCTCAGGACCTCATCCATCCATCCCTCAAACCCCTCCAGGGAAGGTAACTCAACCTCCTCCCAGGGTAGCCTCTGCCACTGCCTAATGACCCTCTGTGTTAAAAACTTCCTCCTAATCTCTAGCCTAAATCTCCCCTGGCGGAGCTTGAGGCCATTCCCTCTTGTCCTGTCCCCTGTCCCTTGGGAGAAGAGCCCAGCTCCCTCCTCTCCACAACCTCCTTCCAGGTAGTTGTAGAGAGTAATGAGGTCTCCCTTCAGCCTCCTCTTCTCCAGGATAAACACCCCCAGCTCTCTCAGACGCTCCTCATAGGGCCTGTTCTCCAGCTCCTTCACCAGCTTCGTTGCTCTTCTCTGGACTCACTCCAGAGCCTCAACATCCTTCTTGTGCTGAGGGGCCCACAACTGGACACAGGATTCAAGGAGCAGCCTCACCAGCGCAGAGTCCAGAGGGAGAATCACCTCCCTGGCCCTGCTGGTCACACTGTTTCTGATCCAAGCCAGGATGCCATTGGCCTTCTTGGCCACCTGGGCACACTGCTGGCTCATGTTCAGTTGGCTGCCGACCAACACCTCCAGGTCCCTCTCCTCCTGGCAGCTTTTCAGCCAGACTTCTCCCAGTCTGTAGCTCTGCATAGGCTTGTTGTGCCCCAATTTCATAGTCTCCAGAGAAATAAACCCTACTCCTTTCTGTAGTCATCATCATTCTGCAGAGTCAGCATGGACTCCACTACCTGATGATGGGAAACAGGTCTGGGATATTCTTCAATGTCACCTTCTTTTCCATCTGTGACATCAAATGACAGAACAACAGACAGGTCTCCAAACAAAACCGCCGCTTGGCTTAGCTGCAGTCAGGAAAAGGACATTAAATAAGGAGACAGGGTTGCAATCAGCCCTTCTGAGGAAATAATAACCTGGGAAATTCTGACTCATGCCGATTTGTGATCAAGGACTGTGACTGAGATACCAAAAAAAGGAATTGAATCAGATTTTCATGGCTGTGTCAGAATGAATTAATTCTCATCATGTAAGCAGGAAAGATTTAACATCACAGAAGCATTTTCAGAATGACAGCAGGATATGGAGGCTGGAGTAAAGAAGAAAACATGATTACTGGGACGGAGAGACTGACAGCGAGGAAAGATAAAAAAGAACTAATTATACCATAAAATCATAGCTCAGTCAAGTAACTGCCAATAGGAACATCCTGAGGAGGGAACAGCACTTGTGAGCATCTGGCAAATATGCCCCAGATGATGCTTATGCCAAAATAACCAGAGAAACATCTCCAGGAGTGATGGTGAAGTTGCCTTTAGGGTTAACCCGGAGAAGCTACCATCACTCACCGCTGGTTTCCACTCTTCAGCAGAAGCCAGGAAGAGACGGCTACCTGGGCACGTGCTGTGGCCATTTACCCCTGTGCCCATCTCAAAGAGGGGCTAAGACTTTTTTTCCCCACTTTGTAGTTGCCAGTAAAACTGGTGCGAGTGGATGAGGTTCTGAGGGACATGGTTTAGAGATTGGTGGGAATGGTTGGACTCGATGACCCGGTGGGTCTCTTCCAACCTGCTGATTCCATTCCATTCCATCCTATTCTATTCCCTTCCATCCTATTCTATTCCCTCCTATTCTATTCTATTCCATTCCATTCCATTCCATTCCATCCTATTCTATTCCCTTCCATCCTATTCTATTCCCTCCTATTCTATTCTATTCCATTCCATTCCATTCCATTCCATCCTATTCTATTCCCTTCCATCCTATTCTATTCCCTCCTATTCTATTCTATTCCATTCCATTCCATTCCATTCTATTCTATTCCCTCCTATTCTATTCTATTCCATTCTATTCTATTCTATTCCATTCCATTCTATTCTATTCTATTCCATTCCATTCTATTCTATTCTATTCCATTCCATTCCATTCCCTCCCATTCTATTCCCTCCCATTCTATTCTATTCCCTCCCATTCTATTCTATTCTATTCTATTCTATTCTATTCTATTCTATTCTATTCTATTCTATTCTATTCTATTCTATTCTATTCTATTCTATTCTATTCTATTCTATTCACTCCCATTCTATTCTATTCCCTCCCATTCTATTCTATTCCCTCCCATTCTATTCTATTCCCTCCCATTCTATTCTATTCCCTCCCATTCTATTCTATTCCCTCCCATTCTGTTCCATTCTAAAGTCAGCTGATCTCATCCTGAATTCAGCTAAAACAAAGTCAGGCTATACCAATTCTAAATGCTCATTCACAGAAATTATTCAGGTTAGCGTAACTAGTTCTTTCTAAAGCCACATTTGCGAGTTATTTGCATTCTACGCTGTCCACTCTAACTCTGCAAGAAACTACCATAAGTCAGTGTGTATTTTAGAGAGGTTTTTTTTCCTCCACCAAGCCAGCCAGAGATGCTACAGGAGGGTGACATCTGCTGCCTACAGATACCAAGGAGAGCAAAAGAATCCAGCCAGGGAAGCGCCGCTGCAGAATGAGAAGGAAATGTAAATGTCTGTGGAAACGTGTTGATCAAATTGTCACCAGTTTCCCAGTTCAAGTAACCACACAGCTCTGTGCTGCTGGGATCCTCTGGACTCGGGTGTACAGAGAAAGAGGAAACACTCCACATTAAAGATTTGGGAAGCTTTAGATCTTTCCATGCGAGTGGCACAGTATTTCTTGGCACGGTATCAGCATGGGAATAGGATTATTGGATTCTAAAGGCTTTTTCCCTGGAGTGGTCTTTATCCTCTTAAAAGAAGATAGAGCAATTAAACATTTTTTTTTTCCTGAAGGGAATTAATTGTCTGTGAAGGGTCATACCAGTGGCCAGATGCATCACAAGAGATATTCATCTTAAACACATCAACCATAGCCAGCGGCATAAGATTTGATTCAGTGGCCAGCACCCTGATTTATCGATCTTTTATCCCTAGCAGCAGACTGAAAATTTACCAATCCCAAATAAACAATTTCAAAGATGGAATGGAAATTTCTTTTAGAATATTGGGTTGTTTAGCCTAGAGAAGAGGAGGTTGAGAGGAGACCTCATTACTCTCTACAACTACCTGAGAGGAGGGAGCTGGGCTCTTCTCCCAAGTGACAGGGGACAGGACAAGAGGGAATGGCCTCAAGCTCCACCAGGGGAGATTTAGGCTGGAGATTAGGAGGAAGTTTTTCCCAGAAAGGGTCATTGGGCATTGGAATAGGCTGCCAAGGGAGGTGGTTGATTCACCTTCCCTGGAGGTGTTTAAGGCACAGGTAGATGTGGTCCTCAGGGACATGGTTTAGAGTTTAGTGTTTGATAGGAAAGGTTGGACTCGATGATCCAATGGGTCTCTTCCAAACTGGTTGTTCTATGAGTCTATGAATATTTCTCTAAAGGCCTTTGATATCAAAATGATGCTAATGTTGAGAATCGAAACCTGTAAGGGACTGTTCTAGCACATATATGTGGAAATGCTTTTTATACCTCCAGCATGGACTAATCATGGAATCACCAGGTTGGAAGAGACTCACCAGATCATCGAGTCCAACCATTCCTATCAATCACTAAATCATGTCCCTCAGCACCTCATCCACCTGTCCCTTAAACCCCTCCAGGAAAGGTTACTCAACCACCTCCCTGGGCAGTCTCTGCCACTGCCCAATCACCCTTTCCATGAAGTATTTCTTACTAATGTCCAGTCTGAATCTCCCCTGGTGGAGCTTGAGGTCATTCCCTCTCGTCCTTTTCCCTGTCACTTGGGAGAAGAGGCCATCACCTTCCTCTCCACAACCTCCTTTCAGGTAGTTGGAGAGAGCAATGAGGTCTCCTCTCAGCCTCCTCTTCTCCAGGATAAACACCCCCATTAAAGCAGATTTGCAGTGAAGAGCACACATACGTATGGGGCAGCATATGAATCCCTCCCCCCCCAATCTCTCATTCCCTCCTACACCTACCCCAGAGCACTGGTGATGCCTTTGCCTTCACCCACCTGGAGAAGCACCACCCAAAATTTTACTTCTTAAGAAATTCTTTCATTTGGCTCAATACATTTTTTTTTCTACAAGGCAACCCCAAAGCTGCACTGTTTGTACAGACACAGAGCCACACAAATTATAACCACATATAATAACCACATATAACAACAACAAATAACCACAGTGTTATTTTGGGCATTGGAATAGGCTGCCCAGGGAGGTGGTTGATTCGCTTCCCTGGAGGGGTATAAGGGATGGGTAGATGAGGTGCTGAGGGACATGGTTTAGTTTTTGATAGGAATGGTTGGACTCGATGATCCGATGGGTCTCTTCCAACCTGGTTGTTCTATGATTCTATGAATTGTACTTTGTACTCATCAGAAAAGAGTCACATACAGCTGACGAACAGAGAGGCTCTTTCTGCCTCTGAAATCCAATCTAATGAATTATCTTTGGCATAAATGAACAAGCAGGTCAGAGGAGGGAGCTGGGCTCTTCTCCCAAGGGACAGGATGAGAGGGAATGGCCTCAAGCTCCACCAGGGGAGGTTCAGGCTGAACATTAGGAAAAAATTTTTCATGGAAAGGGTCATTGGGCATTGGAACAGGTTGCCGAGGGAGGGGGTTGAGTCACCTTCCCTGGAGGTGTTTAAGGTGTGGGTGGATGAAGTGCTGAGGGACATGGGTTAGTGTTTGATAGGAGTGGTTGGACCCAATGATCCAGTGGGTCTCTTCCAACCTGGTGGTTCTATGATTCTGTGCATTCACATCATGATTTAGCATGAAACTTGGTGTCCAAGGCCAATTACTAGCAGCAAGTCTCAGGCACACTCTTAAGCATCACATATTGGCAGAGCTATAGGTAAGGATTTCCAGGCTGAGCTCAACAACAATTCTGCTTATACTGCTTGGGGGGGAGGAAAAAAAAATTGGACACTTCAGAGACAAAGTAATCTTATTTTTAGCTCTGGTGCTGATACAGATTGAAAAGGCGATTTAATTTTATTAAATATTCTAAACTTTTTTTAATAACCCAGACACCTACAGGGATAACAAAATATCAGATCCTCTGCATGGGAAATTGCTTATTCAGCTGCTGCGATAGCAATTAGACATTGAAATGACAAAGTGCTATCTGGTGCCAGCAGAGACATACTGCACGAAGCCAGTGTTTAGTTTTATCATATAAGCAACGTTTAGCTGTCATCTGTCATGCAGGCTTAGGGAAAAGGGTCTCTGCAGCTGCAACAGCTGGAGCTGCAAGATTAGCGCAAGAAATTGTTTTACTTTTACCAGATCATCTACTCAGTTTACACCCAATCCTCACCTCCAGCTCCAACTGCCTTACAGCAGTGTAAACACACTGGGTTTGTCGTCTCGGAGCTTTACACATGAAGAAAAATTACCTTTCAGCTTTACAGCTCAAGTTTTGTACAGTTTAAGCTATTTCGGTGAATATTTTAGAGAGACGGGTATTGAGAAAGATGCAAAGATTAAGTCCCTGTATGAACACGCTCTCCCCACCTTTCTTTTAAAAGACACTTATTATTATACTTAGAGAATTATAATATGAACTACACTAGACAGACTAAGGTGAATACAATTATATCTCAAGCTCCACCAGGGGAGGTTTAGGCTGAAAAATTAGGAAAATAATTTTCACAGAAAGGGTCATGGGGCAACGGCAGAGACTGCCCAGGGAGGGGGTTGAGTCACCTTCCCTGGAGGGGTTTGGGGTACAGGTGGACGAGGTGCTGAGGGACATAGTTTGGTGTTTGATGGGAACGGTTGGACTCGATGATCCAGTGGGTCTCTTCCAACCTGGTTGTTCTATGATTCTATGAACTAACTATATCCGTGCAATAAATTCAGTATATATTCAATTATTCCCATAGTTAGTACCTTTACTAGACGTAAAACAAGGTCAAAGCCCTTTTAATTGGAATTACTCTTTCCAGACTGTCAGTTCCACAAATCTGCTAAAACATAGAATCATAGACTCATAGAACAACCAGGTTGGAAGAGACCCACCGGATCATCAAGTCCAACCGTTCCTATCAATAACACCACTTAGCAAAGGGAAGATAAACTTCCTAGTGTAAATCAGCAGCATTTACCCCCTTAAAGCAACAAGCAAATCAATCACCAGAACACATATAGAATCATAGAATCATAGAACAACCAGGTTGGAAGAGACCCATTGGATCATTGAGTCCAACCATTCCTATCAAACACTAAAGCAGAATAAGATATCATTTTTTTTTTTAATGAAGACACCCATCTTTGCAGTGACAACATCTGAACTACACTTTACACACACCCATACTGTAAACACCGCTTACAGTTGTCGGAATTTTCATATTTCCCCGAGCATTTATGGGCAACGTGCAAAATATTGTTGTATAGCCCTTCTTGCCTGTGTTAGGAACAATATTTCAGTTTACTAGAACTAAAGCAACTTTATAAAGCACAGAATTTATTTTGCCACTGGTCATTCCATCTTGTTACACTCTTCATTTTTCTCAGTCTGGGCAATAACAGGCAGACTAACCCCTCTTAAGTTTATTTCCACCTACGTTCACTTGCATCAACATGGATGCAATTTCAGATCATGTACTTATCCCAAATAGCAGAGTATGTGGCTGAGAGAATCATAGAATAATCAGGTTGGAAGAGACCCACCAGATCATCGAGCCCAACCATTCCTATCAATCACTAACCCATGTCCCTCAGCACCTCATCCACACATCCCTTAAACATCTCCAGGGAAGGTGAATCAACCACCTCCCTGGGCAGCCTCTGCCAGTGACCAATGACACTTTCTGGGAAAAACTTTTTCCTAATGTCCAGCTTGAAGCTCTCCTGGAGGAGCTTGAGGCCATTCCCTCTCGTCCTGTCCCTTGTCACTTGGGAGAAGAGCCCAGCTCCCTCCTCTCCACAACCTCCTTTCAGGGAGTTGGAGGGAGCAATGAGGTCTCCGCTCAGCCTCCTCTTCTCCAGGATAAACACACCCAGCTCTCTCAGCCGCTCCTGTTCTTCTCCAGCCCCTTCACCAGCTTCGTTGTTCTTCTCTGGACTCACTCCAGAGCCTCAATATCCTTCTTGTGCTGAGGGGCCCACAACTGAACACAGGACTCAAGGAGCGGCCTCACCAGTGCCGAGCACAGAAGGAGAAGAACCTCCCTGGCCCTGCTGGCCCCTTCTGCTCTCTTGTAGCAATTCTTTAGCTCCACGAGCAGTCCTGTTGAGGCAAAGGTGGTTCAGTTCAAGGCAACACGCGCTCCATCAAGCAAAGCTGCTAGAATAGATTTACCGCACAGAGTCAGAGTGATATCTCGCCATTCAACACCTCCCTCAGACCCAGTGCAGTCTGAGATGCTGACACATCAGAGATTTTATTTTTCCTGGCAAGAGACGCTGCCTTACCCCTCTGGCTCAGGCAGGGCCAGGGGAGATGCCAACCCCAAGCTCATCACCGCAAATTCTTACAATCAAATACAAAGAGAAGGGGAAAAAAAAGCTACCGCGTTCCTGAGGTCAAGATGAGCTCTGGCTTGCTTGGAAGCGCTGTCTCCAGCAGCCTGATCATCATAAGCAAGACAGACAGACCTGGAGGACACACAGACTGACCTCCAGTTACATCTGGAGAAACACGTCCCTCCAGAGGTGCTGTGGCAATAATCAGGGATTAACTAAAATGGCAAGAGATGAGTTACTTATGAAACCATTTTCACATTTTTCAGCTGCGTTAGAGAGCTTCCTGCAAGCTGCCATAGAGACAACAGCTACAGACCATAAAACTTTACGAGCAATTTAAATTCTCTCTTGCTCCCCTTAGGAGATGTGGAAAAACAATGACAACTGACTTCTTGCAGGTCGTGTATATCTTGCCTTCATTAAGCAGGACTCTGTTTAAACTCGTTATTATTCTTTGCCCTCAGATTGCTGCGGATTTCCAGAGAGAGGGTAAATAGTTTATAGCTTCCACTTTCAACAATGCACCATAAAAATACGCAGCATAGAATCATAGAATCACCAGGTTGGAAGAGACCCACCGGATCATCGAGTCCAACCATTCCTATCGAACACTAAACCATGTCCCTCAGCACCTTGTCCACCCGTCCCTTAAACACCTCCGGGGAAGGGGAATCAACCACCTCCCTGGGCAGCCTGTTCCAGTGCCCAATGACCCTTTCCGTGAAAAACTTCATCCTAATGTCCAGCCTAAATCTCCCCTGGCGGAGCTTGAGGCCATTCCCTCTTGTCCTGTCCCCTGTTCCATCTCTGTCGTGCTCTGAGAGAAAAGATACTAGATGCCAGGACTAGACGATCTTCACTGGTGCTTTCCAATCTCAACCATTACCACAGAATCACAGAATCACCAGGTTAGAAGAGACCCATCGGATCACTGAGTCCAACCATTCCAATCAAACAGGCACTCAAACAATCGTGTGATCATTTGCTACAACACTATGGCTAAAAACAAGGGGCAACTTCCAAAATCACACCATACAGTGGGTGAGCCTGGAATTCTTCACCAAACGGTACAGGAAAATCATAGAATCATAGAACAACCAGGTTGGAAGAGACCCACTGGTTCATGGAGTCCAACCATTCCTATCAAAATGTTAAGACAAGCATCACACTATCACTGAGGAAAGCTACCACCTCCACCATCCAGCACTAAGTCCACATGAAGATTTCTTAGTCTCTGCCAGCCTCACTAGCCAAGAGCTTGAAAGAAGCAGCCTAATGTTGCCCAGGGAGGTGGTTGATTCACCTTCCCTAGAGGTGTTTAAGGGACAGGTAGACAAGGTCCTGAGGGACATGGGTTAGTGTTTGATAGGAATGGTTGGGTCGATGATCCAATGGGTCTCTTCCAACCTGGTGATTCTATGATTCTAATGTAAGACAACATCATTTGATTCCCATGAGCTGCCTCCAGGGCTCTGAAGACTCCATGATTTAAACAACTGCTCCTTTCCTTTCCTTTTTTAATTTTTTTTTTATGTTTTATTATAGCAGTGAGGCAGCAGATTGCTTATATTCTCTTTTTCTCGGACTCTTTCCTAAGTGTGAATGAGCATGTGTATGTGTGTGTGTGTGTGTTGAAGTGACACTGTAAGGCTAAGCCGCATTTCTAGTAAATACAACTTTAAATTCCCCTGGAATGTAAAAGTGCACTCGTGCAAAACCAGCTGCCCAAAAAGGGAAGCGGAGCTGTAAAGCGTCCTTCAGCATGTCAGCAGGAGAGTCACTGTATAAGGGTATGTTTACATGTCACATAAGCCACCATCTATGCTGAAACTCATGCCTAAAACACAGAATATGCATGCACTCAACTGCAACCATCTCCCCTGTGCCTTTACGTTGTGGCTGGAAATGAGCTAAAACCTTGTGGTCAGAGTAGACCAGGTCGCTGGGCGAATTTAAGCCTTTTCATCTCACTGATGAGGATTAGAGGTAAGGAGAAGCCTCTCACTTGAGACTGAGCCTGTGAGCACTGTCAGCCTCATCACTGCAGCCACCTTCTAGGTGAATTTATAGAAACATAGAATCATAGAACAATCAGGTTGGAAGAGACCCATCGGATCATCGAGTCCAGCCATTCCTATCAAACACTAAACCATGTCCCTCAGCACCTCATCCACACACACCTTAAACACCTCCAGGGAAGGTGACTCAACCACCTCCCTGGGCAGCCTGTTCCAATGCCCAATGACCCTCTGTGTGAAAAACTTCCTCCCAATCTCCAGCCTAAATCTCCCCTGGAGGAGCTTGAGGCCATTCCCTCTTGTCCTGTCCCCTGTCCCTTGGGAGAAGAGCCCAGCTCCCTCCTCTCCACAACCTCCTCTCAGGGAGTTGTAGAGAGCAATAATTTCTCCCCTCAGTCTCCTCTTCTCCAGGAGAAACACCCCCAGCTCTCTCAGACACTCCTCATAGGGCTTGTTCTCCAGACCCCTCACCAGCTTCATCGCTCTTCTCTGGACTCGCTCCAGAGCCTCAACATCCTTCTTGTGCTGAGGGGCCCACAACTGAACACAGGATTCAAGGAGCGGCCTCACCAGTGCTGAGTCCAGAGGGAGAAGAACCTCCCTGGCCCTGCTGGTCACACCGTTTCTGATCCAAGCCAGGAGGCCATTGGCCTTCTTGGCCACCTGGGCACACTGCTGGCTCATGTTCAGTCGGTCGTGGACCAACGCCCCCAGGTCCCTCTCCTCCTGGCAGCTTTCTAGACAGACTTCTCCCAGTCTGTAGCTCTGCATAGGGCTGTTGTGCCCCAAGTGCAGGACCCGGCATTTGGCCGTGTTAAACCTCAGCCCACTGGAGTCTGCCCAGTGGTCCAGCCTGTTCAGATCCCTTTGCAGAGCCTCCCTACCCTCCAGCAGATCAACACTTCCACACAGCTTAGTGTCATCTGCAAACTTGCTAAGGGAGCACTCGATGCCTTCATCCAGGTCATTGATGAAGACATTGAACAGGGCTGGACCCAACCCTGAGCCCTGGGGAACCCCACTTGTCACTGGCCTCCAGCTGGATTTAGCACCATTTACCACCACTCTCTGGGCCCAACCATCTAGCCAGTTTTCCACCCAGGAGAGTGTGTGCCTGTCCAGGCCAGAGGCTGACAGTTTCTGTAGCAGAATGCTGGGAGAAACTGTGTCAAAGGCTTTACTGAAGTCCAGGAAGACCACATCCACAGCCTTTCCCAGAAATAATTCTGTGATAAAAAGAACGACAGTGACCAGAAACACTGAAGCTTCTAGTCAGATTCTGGGGTGAAATACACATAAAAGCAGTGCAGAGATGCAGTATAACTCTGCAGTTCTACAGTCATTGATAAAGTGGTGAAGCTGAAGAACAAGGAACATGTTTGGGGTTCAGAAGGGGAGAATAAAGCATTGAACTGGAGTTTGAAATGCCAGATTCTTCTGTCCAGCATAGCATCCCCAGGCTCCATCAGATGCCCTGCATGCCATACCAGGGTGAATCCAACCATATGTTTGTCGCTAAGCTACGAAATTCATTTGTCAAATCATGGGAGTTTCTGGCAAGTTGTCCCGCGCGCTGTATGTGTGGTCTGCTGCACTAAAAGCAGACGCGCAGAGGATTGCGGTGGCTTTGTCTATAGGATCCAGAGGCAACCCAGCCAACGATTTCGCTCGCTCTGAACTCTCAGTGCTGCGTAATAATGAATGGAGATACAGAGGACTCCAGTCAAAGATGTTTCAACGCGGTTACTAAGCTTACAGCCTGCTGAAGGCTGCTGGAATGAGCTATAAATACGTATCCGAGCTCCACGCCAACTGTGTAAACGCAGAAGCTGCCTCTTTCATTCTGGGACTTCATACCCACCAGAGTGTCCGGAGCCTGTGAGACTGGAGGTAAGTCAGAGTCTGGCTAAAGTCACATTTTCCTCGTGAAAGAGGATGCGGAAGACGCTAGAACAACGCAGGGGCGGATGACGGATAAGGAAATGATTCCTTGGGTGTTTTGAAAGGAAACACATAATCCAGAGTAATGGGGCCTCATTAATCAGGTGGAGGAGTTCTGAGGTGTCAAACCTCACAGGAACAGCCGGAGGACTTGGAGCCGTTCAATAAGCTCTTCTTAACTGAACCCTCAGCGTGACATTTGCCCAATTTCTAGATCCCAACTCAAATATCATCACCTTGGCCGGCAAACAGTGGCCTAGTGGCTCCAATTCAAGTTGATTCACAACAAAAGATAAATCTTCCTGCTCCTAAAAGGAATCAAAAGCTGCAGAGAAATTCATCAATTCCTCTGCCTTATGCAATCTTAGGTTGGCGGTTTTTTCAGCAAGAAAAGGTCAGGCCTATTTCTTCACCTCTGAACCTACATCCCTCTTCCCTGCCATGGAGCTGGCTACAGACATTCCTGCCACTGTATTTTTAATTCACGACGCAGTGCAGGGAGGAGGTAGAACTACCAGGACGAAGCTTCGTTAAAGATGTTGTTAATGATGTCATTTTAACAGAGATTATAGAATCACAGAATCACCAGATTGGAAGAGACCCACCGGATCATCAAGTCCAACCATTCCTATCAATCTCTAACCCATGTCCTCAGCAACTCATCCACCTGTCCCTTAAACCCCTCCAGGGAAGGGGAATCAACCCCCTCCCTGGGCAACCTGTTCCAATGCCCAATGACCCTTTGTGTTCTCTCAACCTAGCAAGATTATCTCATCTTCAGAAGGAACTTAGAATCACAGAATCATAGAACAACCAGGCTGGAAGGGACCCATCGGATCATCGAGTCCAACCATTCCTATCAAACACTAAACCATGTCCCTCAGGACCTCATGCACCCATCCCTTAAACACCTCCAGGGAAGGTGACTCAACCACCTTCCTGGGCAGCCTATTCCAATGCCCAATGACCCTTTGTGTTCTCTCAGCCTAGCAAGATTATCTCATCTTCAGAAGGAAGTTGAGTTCACGAAGGCCAGAAGGTACCATCTATGATGGTTTCCATGGTGAAAATAAGACCTATGAAACTACATTTACATAGACAAATGCTGTGATTTGCCCACCAGTGACAATGCGAAGCTGACTCTAAGGCTGCACCCTAACACCTCAGGGCCCCCAGCAACCTAGCTGGCCCCAAAGCTGGGCGCTTGGAGACTCTTTGCAGTTCTTCTAAGATGTACAAACTCAAATAGCAGAAACCTGCACATTCGGGGCTGGATTGAATCCTCGTGAATGCCAAACTACCTCTTAGAATGATAGAATCACCAGGTTGGAAGAGACCCATCGGATGGTCGAGTCCAATCATTCCTATCAAACACTAAACCATGTCCCTCAGCACCTCATCCACCGGCACCTTAAACACCTCCAGGGAAGGTGAGTCAACCCCTTCCCTGGGCAGCCTCTGCCAGTGCCTAACAACCCTTTCTCTGAAGAATTTTTACCTCTTTCAGCTGAGGATGGAAGAAGAGGACCAGCACTCAGCCCTCCTCGTCCTCCAACCCCAATTGAATATCCAACCTTCAATCTCCAGAGGACAATTCGAACCCCTCTGTGAAAGTAACACCTTGCCAAAACCCTCCCATAGCCTCTCCTAGGTAATCTGGAAGACATCCAAGTTTCAAATCTGCCCACTAAACCAGCCAGAAAATCACAATAGAGCCACCCAGGAAGGATTTATCCACAACATCCAAAATACTTCTCCCCACATCAGGAAAAGCAGCAGATGAAACAAAAAAAAAAAAAAGGTTGGAAGCTGTCCCCCCTTGCTCTTCAGGGAAATGGCCCTTGTTCCTCTCCAGATTATCATAGAATCATAGAACAACCAGGTTGGAAGAGACCCATTGGATCATCGAGTCCAACCATTCCCATCAAACACTAAACCATGTCCCTCAGCACCGCGTCCACCCATCCTTGAATTCCCTCCATGGAAGGGAGAATCACCAGGTTTGATAGAAAACACCTCAGAGTAGAAACCCCGTTATTTACAAGTGTCTTCTAGTCCTATATAGAGGTAGTTGTCTCCCACCTCCCACTCATGTTATATTTACGTGCTCAGTTTCCAACTTCCACTGTTCCAGGCTGAGGTTGTGGGATAATGAGGTCTCCTCTCAGCCTCCTAGCCTAGAGAAGAGGAGGCTGAGAGGAGACCTCATTACTCTCTTTGACTACCTGAAAGGAGGTTGTAGAGAGGAGGGAGCTGGGATCTTCTCCCAAGGGACAGGGGACAGGACGAGAGGGAATGGCCTCAAGCTCCACCAGGGGAGATTTAGGCTAGAGATTAGGAGGAAGTTTTTCACGGAAAGGGTCATTGGGCATTGGAACAGGCTGCTGAGGGAGGTGGTTGATTTACCTTCCCTGGAGGTGTTTAAGGGATGGGTGGATGAGGTGCTGAGGGACATGGTTTAGTGTTTGATAGGAATGGTTGGACTCAATGGTCCGATGGGTCTCTTCCAACCTTGTTGTTCTATGATTCTATGATAATCTGGAGAGGAACAAGGGCCGTTTCCCTGAACAGCAAGGGGGGACAGCTCAGCATCAGGTTTGCCCTTCGCCGGCGACAGCTCAGCATCATCCCTGCACATTCAGACCCAGGTACTCACCTAAGAGCTGCACCCCGCGGGTCAGTCCGTAGACGTCAATCAAAGCCCAGAGGGGCTCTGCTGTCCTCACGCCGCTGAAGAAGAGCATCGCAACGGAGTCGTTCACCCGATAGAAAACACGTCCTTTCTTGTCCACCCAGAAGGCGATGATGTTTCCCTCGTTCGCAAACTCTTCCGGCAAAGCCTTGGCCCAAAAACCGCTCTGGGAAACCAAGTCAGGGCAGGCGTACTTGGGCAGAGTGTCAGGGTTAATCCTCGATGGATCCTTGGACGTAAACCCCAGTCGAAGAGCCCCACTCCAGCAACACTGCTTTTTAGTGATCTGCAAAGATAACAGCAGCGATAACAGCATTTGGCACTTGGACATCGACTGAGAGATTACAAACTTCCCCACAATTTTTTTTCAGCTCCAAGCAGCAATGCTGCACACTTAGAATATAAATGTAAATATACATATTAAAAAAAAAATCAAATTAAATCTTTGCGGAGAGGTGAAATGTAATTACAGCTGCATGATGACTCACTTCTTTCTAGGGCAATTCCTTCTGGCCTAAGAATCATCCCCTCACAAAATGTGCTAGAGAAGAGCTTTTATCTCAGCACCTGCTGCAAGAGCTCTTCCCCCCACGGTGCTTGGATGGTGGGTATCTCATGACCCAAGGGAAAAGCACTGGCTCCAGCATCACAGCCACCACCATAGGGTTTTCTGGGTTTCCCAGCCAAGTAAAAGACAGTTTTACTCCTGTTTAAGGTTGTCAGATCGGATGAAATCACAGCCTTGCAGAAGAGAACTTGTGTGGGGGAAAGCGCAATTTATTTAACTGTATTACAGACATAATCAGGAGGCAATCATAGAATCACAGAACAACCGGGTTGGAAGAGACCCATCGGATCATTGAGTCCAACCATTCCTATCAAACACTAAACCACATCCCTCAGCACCTCGTCCACCCACACCTTAAACACCTCCAGGGAAGGTGAATCAACACCCTCCCTGAGCATACTCTGCCAGTGTCCAATGAACCTTTCCATGAAAATTTTTTTCCTACTGTCCAGCCTAAACCTCCCCTGGTGGAGCTTGAGGCCATTCCCTCTTGTCCTGTCCCTTGGGAGAAGAGCCCAGCTCCCTCCTCTCCACAACCTCCTGTCAGGTAGTTGGAGAGAGCAATGAGGTCTCCCCTCAGCCTCCTCTTCTCCAGGATAAACACCTCCAGCTCTCTCAGCCACTCCTCTTCTTCTCCAGCCCCTTCCCTAGCTTCATTGCTCTTCTCTGGACTCGCTCCAGAGCCTCAACATCCTTCTTGTGGTGAGGGGCTCACAACTGAACACAGGATTCAAGGAGCAGTCTCACCAGTGCAGAGTCCAGAGGGAGAAGAACCTCCCTAGACCTGCTGGTCACACCATTTCTGTTCCAAGCCAAGATGCAATGATAGATGTTGTCTTATGATTGAGGAAAACATATTTCTTTCAGCTGCGAGTGGTGTTTTCTAAGATATGTTGTGCACATCTACATCCCATCTGTCAGTATCCAGTTACTCATTGGGGGTTTACTCGTCTGGGGTCAGGAGCATCTGCTATAGCTCCTGGGATGGCGCATGTGCTCACATCCACCTTTCTGCACCTGAGAGGCAGCAGGACAAAGGATCATAGGTGCCTCCAGAGTCATCTCACAAACATTAAGCCTTGGACTGCCGGGGATCTGAGGGAGCAGGCAGCGGATGCTAAACACATGCAGCACATCCAAAATATCACCCAGTTACAAAGCCCCTTTCTTTCCCTGGAAGGAGGGTGTCTCCCAGGGCTTGTATGGTCCCCAGATGGAGACAATTCCCTTAGAGAATTTTCTCCCTCATTTTGTTTTTTGAATATGAACCTGCTGGGAATTTTGTTTCTCAAAGCGATTCAGGCTGTCAACATTCAGACTATGAGATGAAAGACATAAGGACACTGGAGCCAGCAGTGTGCCCAGGTAGCCAAGAAGGTCAATAGTATCTTGGCTTGGATCAGAAACAGTGTGACCAGTAGGTCCAGGGAGGTGATTCTCCCTCTGGACTCAGCACTGGTGAGGCCACTCCTTGAATCCTGTGTTCAGTTGTGGGCTCCTCAGCACAAGAAGGATGTTGAGGCTCTGGAGCAAGTCCAGAGAAGAGCCACGAAGCTGGTAAAGGGGCTGGAGAACAGGCCCTATGAGGAGCGGCTGAGAGAGCTGGGGGGGTTTATCCTGGAGAAGAGGAGGCTGAGAGGAGACCTCATTGCTCTCTCCAACTACCTGAAAGGAGGTTATGGAGAGGAGGGAGCTGGGCTCTTCTCCCAAGTGCCAGGGGACAGGACAAGAGGGAATGGCCTCAAGCTCCGCTAGGGGAGATTTAGGCTGGAAATTAGGAGGAAGTTTTTCCCAGAAAGTGTCATTGGTCACTGGCAGAGGCTGCCCAGGGAGGTGGTTGACTCACCTTCCCTGGAGGGGTTCAATGTGCAGATGGATGAGGTCTTGAGGGACTTGGTTTAGCGTTTGATAGGAATGGTTGGACTCAGTGATCCAGTGGGTCTCTTCCAACCTGGTTGTTCTATGATTCTATGATCTAATTCTGATATGGGGCCAGGAGAGCTCCTCCATGCCAGTTGACATGTAATTGGTGTTTCTCTCCATGCACTGAACGTGCAGCAAACGTGACAGCACTCGAGGTTGCCCTCTTCCATCAAAGCCTTGGCAGCCTCGGGTAATTTCACTCTTGGCTGCAGAACAAGAGCAGAAATGTGGATAGGTACCACCTACCAGATGTCACAAACTTGCTAAGGTTCCGTCCTTTCTCGCTCTGCCAAAGCGCTACCGGATCACATCAGTGGTGATGCCAGAGGCTGAACTGTCTGGGAGTGCAGGACTTTATCCTCAAAAGCCTGGCAGCAGACATTGTGTCCCAGCTTAGAAGCACAGGATTTTCACAAAGGGATTCTCCAGGACTTTTTTTTTTAAAATTTAGACTTCTCAGTTCTCTTCTGATCACATTTGTACATGTTGCATTTTCCTTTCATGTGTTCTTCTCCAAGGCAAATCTGTAACATGTGCCTTTGAAGGCACAAAAATCTCATAATAAAGTAACGGTTCAAAGCCTAGAGATTTCTGGTTTATCATTAAAGTATTCAGAGAAAATAACTCAGAGCTTCAGGAAAAAGTTATCACCAGACAGTTCCCCAGTTAAGCGAAGGCTGTTCCTTGTCTCTACTCAGTCCAGCCAAGCGTCTAAACTGTTTACGTGAAACACTTGAGCACTGACCTCAGTTCCAGGAACTAGGGGAAGCTCCTGCTTGTGGGATAGAATCATAGAATCACCAGGTTGGAAGAGACCCACTGGATCATCAAGTCCAACCATTCCTATCAAACACTAAACCACGTCCCTCAGCACCTCCAGGGAAGGTGAATCAACCACCTCCCTGGGCAGTCTATTCAAATGCCCAATGACCCTTTGTGTGAAAAAATTCATCCTAATCTCTAGCCTAAATCTCCCCTGACAGAGCTTGAGGCCATTCCCTCTTGTCCTGTCCCCTGTCCCTTGGGAGAAGAGCCCAGTTCCCTCCTCTCCACAACCTCCTCTCAGGTAGTCAAATAGAGCAATGAGGTCTCCCCTCAGCCTCCTCTTCTCCAGGCTAAACACCCCCAGCTCTCTCAGTCGTTCCTCATAAGGTCTGTTCTCCAGACCCCTCACCAGCCTCGTTGCTCATTCCCAAAGCTGCAAAGAAATCTCAGAATAAAACCCAAGATACACCAAAGAAACAGAACGGTATCTCCAGACTTCTTCCTTCTAGTTTTTTCAAAGGGAGCTTAACTTTATACAACCTGAATAATTGGGTTTATGGTTAGTCTTTAGCTGGGAAGAAGATTTAACACACCGTTTTCCATAGGCAAATGCAATAACAAGGCAATTGCAGGAGAGACTTATCAGAAAAGCGAAGATGTTTTCACATTTCCATCCATGCCCTGAGCACTGAAGCCTGTTGATTACCCCCGTGAGATCTTTCATTTAGACTCAGCAGGAGTTCTGCTCATAAATCCCTTGTGCAAAGATGAAAGACTCGCCTGCATATTCCTCACACACGTTGCGCAAGTTAAAATCCCCAAATACACAGTGATAAACAAGTGTGAATTTTCCTGAAATAACTATATTGTTTCAGAAGGAAGAACCCAGAACATTTACCTAAACCAGTGTTTGATAGGAATGGTTGGACTTGATGATCCAATGGGTCTTTTCCAACCTGCTGATTCTATGATTCTATGATCTTTGACGGTGCTTTCAAAAAAACAAAGTGCTGCTTTCATCTCCTCCTAAACAATTTTTCACAGTTGTTTGTCCAAACTGCTGGCCAAGACGGGAAAAATCCCATTAGGCAACTTGAGGGAGTCCTACGGGGTTTCTAGGCTGAACGGAAGCACTAAGATCTCCACAGGAATCATAGCAAACCTGGAGGAGGGATAGGACCAATGGTCCTGAGCCCAAAATCCCTGAAACTTCTCTCTAGTTTCAAAAGGAGGAATATTCCTTGTGTCTTGCTCCTTCCCTGGAGCCTAAACCTCCTCTGATGACAAAAGGAGAACTACCAACAAAGATCGCAGATCTTTAGAATCATAGAATCATCACAGAACAACCAGGTTGGAAGAGACCCATCGGGTCATCGAGTCCAACCATTCCTATCAAACACTAAACCATGTCCCTCAGGACCTCATCTACCTGTGCCTTAAACCTCTCCAGGGAAGGTGAATCAACCACCTCCCTGGGCAGCCTATTCCAATGCCCAATGAACCTCTGTGTGAAAAACTTCCTCCTAATCTCTAGCCTAAATCTCCCCTGGTGGAGCTTGAGGCCATGAGGCAAGACCTGACAACTGTACCTTTCAAGGGATTGGACTAGAAGATCGGATGGGTCCCTTCCAACCTGGTTGTTGGAATTCTATGATTCTATGAAAGATCTGGTGCAAGCACCAAAGCCTGGTGCACCCCAACATTCATTCACAGCAGCTCACAAGACAATAAGGAAAGGTATCCTTTACTCACCTTAAGCCTGACTTGCTCATAAATAACGATGGGCCTGTTGCTGAAGGTAATGGCATTGCAGAAGCTAGCCTGGCGCTTCACTGCCTTCTGCGTCGTGTCCATGATGATTTGGGATCCCTTGGTGTGGGGGTGGAAGAGCAGAGGGCTGATGGACAGGACTCCACACTGCGGGATGGGGAGACAGTGCTTCTGCTTGTGGTGACATCGGTGGGAGGAAGCCGAGAATGAGCCACCTAGGGAATCTGGAAGCAGAACGGGGGGAAAAAAGGATTTTAAATCTGCTGTGGATAAAAAACTTTCATTGCAAAAGAATCATAGAATCATAGAACAACCAGGTTGGAAGATATCCACTGGATGATTGAGTCCAACCATTCCTATCAAACACTAAACCATGTCCCTCAGCACCTCGTCCACCCACACCTTAAACACCTCCAGGGAAGGTGAATCAACCACCTCCCTGGGCAGCCTATTCCAGTGCCCAATGACCCATTCTGTGAAATATTTTTTCCTAATGTCCAGCCTGAACCTCCCCTGGTGGAGCATAAGGCCATTCCCTCTTGTCCTGTCCCCTGTCACTTGGGAGAAGAGCCCAGCTCCCTCCTCTCCACAACCTCCTCTCAGGGAGTTGCAGAGAGCAATGAGGTCTCCCCTCAGCCTCCTCTTCTCCAAGCTAAACACCTCCAGCTCTCTCAGGGGTTCCTCAAGAGTACTTCAGAGCAGGAGCACTTCGGACGGGAACTATAGATCAAAATAAATGTTAGTCAAATCCTTACTCTGTAAATCACTAAAGGGTTTCCAGAGGATCTTGAACAATGAAAGGTCAGAAGGATATGAAATGATCCATCTGGACAGTCTGATAGTACTGAGCATGACATGGAGAATGCAGGTTAACACTGAAATCATGGGTCATTTTCAGGTCACACATTAGAAGTGAGGGCAAGAATTGCTTCCAAAACTGGAACAAAGCACATATGAAGTCGCTAAATCGAAGTTATCACATTTACGGAGAATCTTCCACTTCCAGAGGACTCCCACACTACTTTATAATTTCTCTCACTCCTCCTTTACAAGGGTAGCTCCGTCAATTCCTGCCCCCAACCTTGCTAAGCACCAGCTCAGACACATACATCGCGAATTTATATTCAAGTACCAGTCAACAATAAGACACTCGGATTCCTTGAACCATAGAATCATAGAACCATAGAATCACCAGGTTGGAAGAGACCCACCAGATCATCGAGTCCAACCATTCCTATCAAACACTAAACCATGTCCCTCAGCACCTCGTCCACCCATCCTTTAAACACCTCCAGTGAAGGTGACTCAACCACCTCCCTGGGCAGCCTATTCCAATGCCCAATGACCCTTTCCATTCAATAATAGAAATGCAAAGGGTTAATGCTGGAGTACGGGAACCGAAACACTTGAAGTCACAGAGCATCTTGGGTTAAAGTTGAGTGAATTAGGGACACATCTACCCGGTGGATCTGAGCCAGCAGGTCAGATGTAGCACTTCCATCCAAGACTCCAAAACAAGCCAAAGCCAAAACATAACTTATTTTCATCTGCGCTATTTTAACAGTGATGAGATGTGTCAGGAGAGTCGCTTCACGCGCAGTGTAAGATTTTCCAAACTACGAGACAAGAGGCAGGTGCAGACAGACCACATGCACATGAAAGGAGATAACAGAAGTCAGGGTGGGGCTTGGAGTGCAGTTTTCTTATTTTTTTAATTTTTTTTAATGATAAAGCAAAGCCATGTTTAAAGGAACAGGTCCAAAAGACAAAAAGGTTGGTTTTACAAACATCTATGAGACAATCCTGCATGTAAAAAAAGCAGGCAATAGGAGCTGAAGTGGATTGCAAGATAGAATCATAGAACAACCAGGTTGGAAGAGACCCATCGGATCATCGAGTCCAACCATAATGGATCCATCTTTTAAACCTGACCGAAGGGTGAAAGGGTGGTCTTAGTGTGTGAGGAGCCTTCAAAGAAAATACGCTGATTTTTAATTTGATAGGGGAAAATAACACTAGAGATGCAAAAAGTGATAGTAAGGACAGAGGGTATGAAAACAGGTACAACAGGAGGAATTTCAAATAAATCCAAGTTTGGCAAGACTTTGTCAATCATAGAATCACCAGGTTGGAAGAGACCCACGAGATCATCGAGTCCAACCATTCCTATCAAACACTAAACCATGTCCCTCAGCACCTCGTCCACCCATCCCTTAAACACCTCCAGGGAAGGTGAATCAACCACCTCCCTCAGCAGCCTGTTCCGGTGCCTAACGACCCTTTCTGTGAAAATTTTTTCCTGATGTCCAGCCTGACCCTCCCCTGGTGGAGCTTGAGGCCATTCCCTCTCATCCTGTCCCTTGGGAGAAGAGCCCAGCTCCCTCCTCTCCACAACCTCCTCTCAGGTAGTCGTAGAGAGCAATGAGGTCTCCCCTCAGCCTCCTCTTCTCCAGGATAAACACCCCCAGCTCTCTCAGCTCCTCCTCATATGAATTTTTAATCTTGACATCTTCAGTGACAATGTGTAAGCAATAACCATACCCTGGTCCCTCATTAGGCACTGAATATTTAGCATTGCTCAGTCATTTGCAGCAATTCAGTCTCTAAGGTGGCACTGCCCCCATTCCAGTGGGTGCAGCCCGTTCCTTGGGTGCTCCCTCCTTGCTCTCTCGCCCCGTGCAAATCCCCCCACCCCCTGCAGACCAGAAGTCCACTAAGCACATAAGAAGAGCAAGAGCATAAGTAAACAGCCATATGCTTCTGTCTGCTGCCTAAGGAGGTGAGGGCACACACAAACACACACACACTTACATTCCCTCCCAGAAAGATGCTGGGCAACAGCAGGATGAATTGCCTCAGCAGCCACATCATCCGTGGTCATTAAGGTCCATGGAACAGAGAACGAGACCCTTCGACCAGCTCCTCACTGGTGAGGCCACTCCTTGAATACTGTGTGCAGTTGTGGGCCCCTCAGCACAAGAAGGATGTTGAGGCTCTGGAGAGAGTCCAGAGAAGAGAAACGAAGCTGGAGAAGGGGCTGGAGAACAGGCCTTATGAGGAATGGCTGAGAGAGCTGGGGGTGTTTATCCTGGAGAAGAGGAGGCTGAGAGGAGACCTCATTGCTCTCTCCAACTACCTGAAAGGAGGTTATGGAGAGGAGGGAGCTGGGCTCTTCTCCCAAGGGACAGGGGACAGGACAAGAGGGAATGGCCTCAAGCTCCGCTAGGGGAGATTTAGGCTGGAAATTAGGAGGAAGTTTTTCCCAGAAAGTGTCATTGGTCACTGGCAGAGGCTGCCCAGGGCGGTGGTTGACTCACCTTCCCTGGAGGGGTTCAATGTGCAGATGGACGAGGTGCTGAGGGATATGGGTTAGAGATTGGTGGGAATGGTTGGACTCGATCCGGTGGGTCTCTTCCAACCTGGTTGTTCTATGATTCTATGATCACGCAAACTAAGCCTAAATAGATATTGCAGATATTGGAGCTGCTGCGATTAGGACCAACAGCACCTCCACCCCTCTCTCCAACCTCCGTGTATGTGAGTGCACAGAAAGGGTGAGTTCAGCCTCTGCTCTGGCTCTGTTGCCCCACAAGTAGCTGTGTCTCCCTGCACAGCCCCAGGCAGCAGAGCAGCCATTCTCACAAGGTTCATGACAGTTCACACCGAAATAAAAATGTAGCTACATAAAAGCAGAGCCCGACTGCAAATATTTTACGGCCACATAGCATTTCCATACACTACAAATCAATGTAAAAAGATGTTTTCTTCAAGGGGCCTCGTATAGTCTGTGTTTCTAAACTGCATTCCCTCTGCTAAATATAAATCAGTAAGAGTTTTTGTTCCTCCAAAAGATTAACTAGCCTCAGTATTTTGGGATCTAATTCGGGAATACTTGTAGATGGGCCAGCATTCTCTTCCAATTTAAATAGAGTTTAATGGAAAGTCTGTCCTGGGCACATTTTCCATGTACGGCGCAATAGCTTGGAAGTCTGGATATTGAGAGTTCCCCAGAAACAGAAGTGACCGGTCAAGGATAAACTTCAGATATTTGTCAGGTCAAGGAGGAAGGTGGGAGCAATGGAGAGCAGTAAAAAGACAACCAAATCAGAGAATCACCAGGTTGGAAGAGACCCATCGGATCATCGAGTCCAACCATTCCCACCAATCTCTAAACCATGTCCTTCAGCACCTCATCCACCTGCACCTTAATCAACCACCTCCCTGGGCAGTCTGTTCCATTACCTAACGACCTTTTCAGTGAAAAATTTTTTCCTTATATTGAGCCTGAACCTCCCCTGGTGGAGCTTGAGGTCATTCCCTCTTGTCCTGTCCCTTGGGAGAAGAACTCAGGTCCCTCCTCTCCACAACCTCCTTTCAGGTATGGACCTGTGTAACCAAAATCCAAGAGATTATAGAAAATGCTGTAATCTACTGACAAAGTTACCCAAAAAAAAATGCAAATTCAAGATGCTCTTGTCCTGAACTCAATCCCTTGAGTTAGCTTTGACTCATACCTGTATAAAATAAAAGATTGTGCCTCTGGGCTCAAGATGTTGAATTGGGCCCACAGCACACTACTCTCATCACATGTTTATGATTTAATGAGCTGACTTGGGATGCTGTTCTTTACATTCCCTCTGTCACTGGTGGAAAGAGATAGGATAGATTACAGAATCATAGAATCACCAGGTTGGAAGAGACCCACTGGATCATTGAGTCCAACCATTCCCATCAAACACTAACCCATGCCCCTCAGCATCTCACCCACCCATCCCTTAAACCCCTCCAGGGAAGGTGACTCAACGCCCTCAAAACAACAGTTTTGAAATCGCCAGTGGTTTCACTGCCTCTTCTGCATTTTGCTGCTTGAATTTATAGCAAATGTCACATGTGTGTGTGCCCTCCCTTTAATTTAGCATCTGGATGGGTCAGGATATATATCCCGGAGCCTGCCTGCTCTTCTGCTGCTTCTTTTCCCCTTTTACCCAGCTGGACAATGTAGATTATGTTTATCACTCAGTACTACATACCACAAAGTTTTAAGCTGTAATACCACTTCCAAAGAATCTCAGGAAGCAGTTTATCTTGTGTCATATGTGGCATCTACACTTGGAGCGCACCCTTTTTCTTAATACGAGCCGTCCATTTACAGTCACTTGGAGATACTGTAAAAATTACATTATATTGTGTGTAGTCTCATTTAAAAGCACAGTGTTCGAGTCACATTTGTTTCTCAAACTTCCTCCTAAAGTTCTGCGCTGTCGTTCTTTGCAAGGTCTCTCGAGAGCTCTTTACCTTATCTGTATTTAAAGCTTAATAAGTTATTCTGAGATCATGGAATCACCAGGTTGGAAAGAACCCACTGGATCATCGAGTCCAAGAATTCCTATCAATCACTAAACCATGTCCCTCAGCACCTCGTCCACCTGTGCCTTAAACACCTCCTTGAATCCTGTGTTCAGTTCTGGGCCCCTCACCACAAGAAGGATGTTGAGGCTCTGGAGCGAGTCCAGAGAAGAGCAACGAGGTTGGAAGAGACCCACCAGATCATCAAGTCCAACCATTCCTATCAAACACTAAATCATGTCCCTCAGCACCTCATCCACCTGTCCCTTAAACACCTCCAGGGAAGGTGAATCACCCACCTCCCTAGGCAGCCTCTGCCACTGCCCAATCACCATTTCCATGAAAAATTTTTTCCTGATGTCCTGGGTCCCTCCCAAGAGAGATGTGCTAGAAAAGCAAATCAGTTTGGACTAGGAATAATCTGCTGCTTTAAAACTCATGCAAAAGGGCGTTTTTGCATATTCAGGTATTGATAAGAGTGGAAAGAAGAAGAAATACAAAGTCACACAACTCAGAGCATTGTTCCCACTACAGCCACGTTCATGCCGTGACTGCCTCGAAGGTCATGAGAGAATAGGAAACAAGCCTAACAGGCTCAGGGGGGTTTATTCTTTCAGGCTATTTCAGAAAAGGAAGGAGAAACTAAGCGTGGAGACCATTCATTCATTTTCCTTGCTCTTTATAGCCTGAAAAACTGTGGAAAATCCGAGTCTTTGTCCAGCTAAACGGCATTTTTTTTCTGATGACAAAGACCACTGGATTTTAATGTTTTTTTATATCTAATTCACCTGTTTCTCCAAGCCGCAGCTCTAAATTATAATTTAACAAGGACCACACTGCATCCCTGACATGCTCCTTCCTGCCAGCACACAGAGACGCAGCTGTTGAGCTGGAGTCCGCAGAGCCAGACCTCTGGGCCACGAAGCATTTCCCTGATTAGTTTTCTGCCCCCAAAAGCAGACCTCAGTGCATCATCCGAACCGACTGCCACAAATAAAATAAAAAAAATAATCTTAAATATTAGTCATGAAACTTAAGTTGCACAAATCCCAAACCGCTCTCCACTCTTCCCCAGAGGGTGCACTGCAAAATCACTTCGCTGGAGAGCTGAACTTATTTAAGGTAATTTGTGAATATTTACATGTTATTGCAGCTGCCCCCACGATGCTGCACACCCCCTTCTAGATCAACGGAGCCAGCAGCACCAAATTGTCACTAAAATACTGTTTCTGCTGGAGACAAAATGGATAAAAATGGATCAAAGGGTCATTGGGCATTGGAATAGGCTACCCAGGGAGGTGGTTGATTCACCTTCCCTGGAGGGGTTTAAGGGACGGGTGGACGAGGTGCTGAGGGACTTGGTTTAGTGTTTGATAGGAATGGTTGGACTCAATGATCCAGTGGGTCTCTTCCAACCTGGTTGTCCTATGATTCTATGATAAAGTCTGTCTATGAGGGTTCAGGCACAGGTTTCCCACAGCACAGGATTAAGAGAAGGTGGGAAGTGTATATTGCTATGTACCTAGAGACAGTGAATCTCAAAAAGTTCCAGTATCACAGAATCATAGAATAACCAGGTTGGAAGGGACCCATCGGATCATCGAGTCCAACCATTCCCATCAAACACTAAACCATGTCCCTCAGCACCTCATCCACCCGTCCCTTAAACACCTCCAGGGAAGGTGAATCAACCCCCTCCCTGGGCAGCCTGTTCCATTGCCTAATGACCCTTTCTGTGAAGAATTTTTTCCTTATGTCCAGCCTTACCCTCCCCAGGCAGAGCTTGAGGCCATTCCCTCTCATCCTGTCCCTTAGGAGAAGAGCCCAGCTCCCTCCTCTCCACAACCTCCCTTCAGGTACTTGTAGAGAGTAATGAGGTCTCCTCTCAGCCTCCTCTTCTCCAGGATAAACACCCCCAGCTCTCTCAGCCGCTCCTCATAAGGCCTTTTCTCCAGCCCCTTCACCAGCTAAAGAACTTCTAAAGAACTTCATGCGCTAAAGAACTTCTCAATGTCCTTCAAGCAATTGCTGGTACATCAGTCAGTCTGGAGCTGCAGTCAGCTCGGGATGAGACACAACCTGGAGTTCCCAGTGAGCAGCTTTGCTGTAGGAGGGTCCAGAGTAGAAAGGTCTCAAACCACTGATGGTCTCTTTCTCTTTGGAGATGAAAACTCAGAGGGTGGCATTGAACCAACACAGGATAACCAGTAACTAAACTGAGCGATTTTTCCTTTTCCAAGTTGCATGAAATTCACAGCACCAATAAGATCTTTGTAAAGTAAATTAAGATCCTTAGAACCATAGAATCACCAGGTTGGAAGAGACCCATTGGATCATCGAGTCCAACCATTCCTATCAAACACCAAACCATGTCCCTCAGCACCTCATCTTAAGACACTATTTTATGTTTCATAATCTGATTCTATTTGATGTGCAAAGACAGAAGTCATTTTGAGTTGAGATGCTTCAGCACATTACAGACACACATATATTTCCATCTTCCAGGGAGACTTTTAACTTTGTTTTTTCAACTTTGTCTCTTTGTAAGCTGCTTATTCTAACCTTTAAAAAACACCCCTTCTTAACAATAGCTCTGTCTCCAGTCATTCTTCCAACGGTGCTAGAGAAAAGCAAGTTTTTTATTTAAAGCACATTTAGTCGAGTCAGTGAATACTAGAGATCAGAGCTGAAGATACAGCTTCCAATAATCTCCCCCCAAAAGCCTTTTGCTTTCTCTCTCCTCCTCCCAAAACTCAAAGCGAGTAAAACATTTGTCTTTCTTCTGACCTGCGCAACAGATTTATTTCATTCCAGAACTTTTTCCCCAATGCCCTTGACACCAAGTTGCCGTTTGGCTGGTTTTCTAGCCTCTCGCTTCTCCAAGGAAAAAAAAGAAAAAGTCAAATCATGGAATCACTTTCCTTAAGTAAAAGATGTTTACCAGCAATCTCAACCGTAAAGTAGCAACCGACCCACAGTAAGTAACGCGTTTACGCCAGAGTAGTGACGAATGCCTGTTGAGCTGCAGCACTTAAGCCACTTGCATTTTAAACAGCAGTTTGTCAAGTGATGTTAATTATTTGGGAGGTCTCTGCTCCTAGAAACATAAACATTTCATTTCATACTGATCGCATTTTCTTTTCCATGTGGTGCTTCCAGCAGAGACCGGAATTAAAATGGCTTCTCCATGTGCCACAGTGTGGTTTATGGTTTAATTCCCCCTCTACGCGAGCAAGGAGGGGGTTGCTACACCAGGTCTCTGCACAGCATCTTCCACATCCTTGTTTTTCAAGGTGGGAACCTTCTCTCCACCAGTGGGAGAGATCTCCCAGGCTCAAACCCACCCACCAACACAGCCTTCCCGTGGCTGAGGTCTGGGACTTGCAGCAGTCTGAGGATCACATAGAATCATAAAATCACAGAACAACCAGGTTGGAAGAGAACCACAGCATCATCGAGTCCAACCATTCCTATCAAACACTAACCCATGTCCCTCAGCACCTCGTCCACCCATCCTTTAAACACCTCCAGGGAATCAACCGTTTTCACCTTCCACAAAAATCCCTTTCTTTTAGAGTTAATCTTTTTCAGACTGATCTCGACGCAACACTCTGCATGTGTGGATATCATTAATGTAAAATTCCTTAATTAAACGAAAGCAGGCCTACCAATTCTTAAATTACATGTCTAGAGAACGCCGCCTCTTGATTCCTGCTGTGTGTCAGCAATGATAATTGTATTTGTTTTGCAAATTTACTTTATACTGTTAACAACGATAATCTTCCGGCTGCAGCATTGCTTGTTTCGATGAAGCACGCAAATGACACCCTGGGACATGTCAGAGGATCCTACTAAACCTTCCTTGAAGACACACTTACCACTTTTAAACTGATCCCTGGAGGTGTTCAAGGTTGGACTCGATGATCCGGTGGGTCTCTTCCAACCTGGAGATTCTATGATTTATGATTCTATGATTTATCCAGTGGGTCTCTTCCAACCTGGTGATTCTATGATTCTATGATTTTAAGCTGCGAGTGGATGAGGTGCTGAGGGACATGGTTTAGACATTGGTGAGAATGGTTGGACTCGATGATCCGGTGAGTCTCTTCCAACCTGGTGATTCTATGATTCTATAGCTAAATGTATGACCCATAATTCTTAGGAAAACAAGAGTTAAGTAAGGAAGAGGTGAAAAAGGATCAGAGGTAAGAGTGCTTCCTTATCAGGGAGGGAGAGGATCCATCCAAGAAGACACAAATGGCCTCAAGCTCCACCAGGGGAGATTTAGGCTGGAGATTAGGAGGAAGTTTTTCACAGAAATGGTCATTGGGCATTGGAACAGGCTGCCCAGGGAGGTGGTTGATTCACCTTCCCTGGAGGTGTTTAAAGCAGGGGTGGATGAGGTGCTGAGGGACCTGGTTTAGTGTTTGATGGGAATGGTTGGACTCGATGATCCAATGGGTTCCTTCCAATCTGGTTGTTCTATGATATTATGATTCTATGAAATAAGACAACTGAAGTTGACAAATGACATTCAATCTCTAGGTCCCACCAGAACAGAAAAGCTAACAGGAAAATTCCACAGTAGCAAAGGATAAATGAGAAAGGGGATGTTCTCCTCTCTAACCACTTGTAGCAGTATCTCTACCGCCGAATACTGCCCCAACTAATAAAAAAATCATCTGCCTTTCACAACAAACAGAATAGTTTTCCAATATAAATCATAGAACAACTAGGTTTGAAGAGACCCATCGGATCATCGAGTCCAACCATTCCTATCAAACACTAAACCATGTCCCTCAGCACCTCATCTACCTGTGCTTTAAAACCCCTCCAGGGAAGGTGAATCAACCACCTCCCTGGGCAGCCTGTTCCAAAGCCCAGTGACCCTCTGTGTGAAAAACTTCCTCCTAATCTCTAGCCTAAAAATGAGGTTACCCATAAAATCTCTATAAACAGAGGAACTACACACTTTACTATCAGCGACCCTGGGAGGTTGGCAGGTGACCCACATGTCAGAGGCATGAACTGAAATAATCTCTGGGAGCCCCACTTAGAGCAAATTCCAACACTGCTTTGGCACTCTGCCCAGGGGCTTCTGCACCAGTTAATCCGACCCTGAGCAGGATTAATTCCTCGTACACACACACACACACACACACAAACTCATTTGCTCTCAAGGCTATATACCAACTGTGCTGAAAGCAAAGTGAGTTTAGAGTCTTTTTTTCCCCAGTCTCGTATTTGTTCTCAATGAGCAACTATCTGCAGAATATGGAAGAATCACAGAATTATAGAATCACCAGGTTGGAAGAGACCCACTGGATCATCAAGTCCAACCATTCCTATCAAACACTAAACCATGTCCCTCAGCACCTCGTCCACCTGTGCCTTAAACACCTCCAGGGAAGGGGAATCAACCACCTCCCTGGGCAGCCTATTCCAATGCCCAATCACCCCTTCCGTGAAAAACTTCCTCCTAATGTCCAACCTCCTTTCAGGTAGTTGTAGAGAGCAATGAGGTCTCCTCTCAGCCTCCTCTTCTCCAGGACAAACACCCCCAGCTCTCTCAGTCGCTCCTCTTTTTCTCCAGCCCCTTCCCCAGCTTCATTGCTCTTCTCTGGACTCGCTCCAGAGCCTCAACATCCTTCTTGTGCTGAGGGTCCCAGAACTGAACACAGGATTCGAGGAGCATTCTCACCAGGTTAACCTACTAGTCAGGCTGATCCTATCACCAGGCATTCCCTCAAATAAGAAGTTATCCTAAATCTAGATAATAACTTAGATATAATAAGAATACAAAGCAATATCAATTTGCAAGGAAATCACACTAATATGTGATAAACGCTGTCAGGTCTGCATTTCTTTCGCAACCATAGTTTCTTATTTCTTAACGTGATATTTGGAGTCTTAATTAGATGTAAGAAATGGAGGCTGAGAGGAGACCTCATTATTCTCTACAACTACCTGAAAGGCGGTTGTAGAGAGGAGGGAGCTGGTCTCTTCTCCCAAGGGACAGGGGACAGGACGAGAGGGAATGGCCTCAAGCTCCGCCAGGGGAGATTTAGACTAAAGATTAGGAGGAAGTTTTTCACGGAAAGGGTCATTGGGCATTGGAATAGGCTGCCCAGGGAGGTGGTTGATTCACCTTCCCTGGAGGTCTTTAAGGCACCGGTAGATGAGGTCTAGATGAGGGACATGGTTTGGTGTTTGATAGGAATGGTTGGACTCGATGATCCGATGGGTCTCTTCCAACCTGGTGATTCTATGATTCTACATATACAGAATACACAGAGCGAGAAACAAAGCGTGAGGATGATTTCAGCCCTTGCAGGTAGATACACTAATCACCACACTATAAGGAATTAAAAGAAAGCTAAAAATAGAGCTCTATTGTGTAAAGGAAGAATAAATGAAGTCACATACAGTAGCTTTTTTACACCAGGGAAGTAGCCTCCACCCTCTGCTGCTCCCCAAAGCCCCATAGTAGCAGCTCAGCAGCTCCTGCAAGCACTCAGGGTTCCCACACCACACAGGAATATCCCCTACCTCCCGCAAACACGTGTGAGCAAGAGCCAGAAATCGTTTTCCGGGAGAACAAAACACAGAGGAAGGACAACACCAGCGCTCCACACCTCTTCTGCACGGGAATACGTAAGCAGCGAGGTCTGCGGAAAACACGATCCTGATGAAATGGGAAATGACAGCCACCCAAGAGCCTGTTGCCGTGTAGCATGGCAAGAGTCCTGCTGCACCAAATATTCTGCCTCCCTCTCTCCTTTCGTGGCACGACCACAGCTGCACTGCTCACCAGGTCTATATATTTATATAATGGTAAGGGGAGAATCTGTTCATGTATCACAGAATCATAGAATCACCAGGTTGGAACAGACCCACCGGATCATCGAGTCCAACCGTTCCTATCAAATACATATAAATTTCATAGAATCATAGAATCACCAGGTTGGAAGAGACCCACTGAATCATCCAGTCCAACCATTCCTATCAAACACTAAACCATGTCCCTCAAGACCTCATCCACCCGTCCCTTAAACACCTCCAGGGAAGGTGAATCAACCCCCTCCCTGGGCAGCCTATTCCAATGCCCAATAATCCTCTGTGTGAAAAACTTCCTCCTAATCTCCAGCCTAAATCTCCCCTGGTGGAGCTTGAGGCCATTCCCTCTTGTCCTGTTCCCTGGCACTTGGGAGAAGAGCCCAGCTCCCTCCTCTCCACAATCTCCTTTCAGGGAGTTGGAGAGAGCAATGAGGTCTCCTCTCAGCCTCCTCTTCTCCAGGATAAACACCCCCAGCTCTCTCAGCCATTCCTCATAAGGTCTGATCTCCAGCCCCTTCACCAGCTTCATAGCTCTTCTCTGGACTCTCTCCAGAGCCTCAACATCCTTCTTGTGCTGAGGGGCCCACAACTGAACACAGGATTCAAGGAGCGGCCTCACCAGTGCTGAGTCCAGAGGGAGAAGAACCTCCCTGGCCCTGCTGGTCACACTGTTTCTGATCCAAGCCAGGATGCCATTGGCCTTCTTGGCCACCTGGGCACACTGCTGGCTCATGTTCAGTCGGTTGTCGACCAACATCCCCAGGTCCCTCTCCTGCTGGCAGCTTTCTAGACGGAAAAATATATGAACTATTATCAATATATATTATACCATCTCAAATAATACTTACATGGGTCTCCATATAGACCACACAAAGGTGCATAAGCCATTATTTATACTGTATCTATGACTTACAGAGCATCACATGCAAGCAGCTTCAAACCTCAGCCACTGAAACTGAAAATCACATCTGTCAATCAGCCCTCCCTCCCAGGCTGAAAAGCCGCTGCGCTGTCACTGGGGACTTCTCTGCAATTACATCAACGCCATATAATTACAGTTTGGAAAACGTGGCACAAGACACCTTTTTCCTTGTAAAAATGATCCCACCACGAAACACTGATAAATGCCTGTGAGTAATTAAAGCGAAAATAAAGCCAAGCCCTGCAAGGAGGGACTTATTATGTAGAAGGGAAGGTTATTGAGCAAACGTGCAGGTAGCTCAGATGCATCTATCCCCTGCACATGAATTAATCCACTGTGTACACTCTAGCCAGGCAAAAGCCCTCTGAAGGGATGTGTACACAGTAATCACTACCCTCTGCACATCGACGTACACTGAAAGCCTCTCCCAGCTCAGCGCAGAAGCTCACTAGGCTAAACCATCAATTTGTGTTAGCTTGGTTCTCAGTGAGAGTAAGAAAAATACTCAGATCATTTTTTTTCTCTGATAGAAACTCATGGAATGGTTGGACTCAATGATCCGGTGGGTCTATTCCAACCTGTTTATTCTATGATTCTATGATAGAATCGCAGAACAACCAGGTTGGAAGAGACCCCTCGGATCTTCTAGTCCAACCATTCCTATCAAACACTAACCCATGTCCCTCAGCACCTCATCCACCTGTCCCTTAAACCCCTCCAGGGAAGGTGACTCAACCACCTCCCTGGGCAGCCTATTCCAATGCCCAATGACCCTTTCCGTTAAAAAACTCCTCCTAATCTCTAGCCTAAATCTCCCCTGGTGGAGCTTGAGGCCATTCCCTCTTGTCCTGGCCCCTGTCCCTTGGGAGAAGAGCCCAGCTCCCTCCTCTCTACAACCTCCTCTCAGGTAGCTGGAGAGAGCAATGAGGTCTCCCTTCAGCCTCCTCTTCTCCAGGAGAAACACCCCCAGCTCTCTCAGACACTCCTCATAGGGCCTGTTCTCCAGACCCTTCACCAGCCTCGTTGCTCTACTCTGGACTCGCTCCAGAGCCTTAACATCGTTCTTGTGCTGAGGGGCCCACAACCGAACACAGAATTCAAGGAGTGGTCTCACCAGTGCTGAGTCCAGAGGGAGAATAACCTCCCTGGACCTGCTGGTCACACCATTCTATGATTCTATGATTGGTGGATCAGGCTCCCTAAAACTAAGAACAGGATCTTCCACAAATGCCACCTCACTCAGAACCATTAGGAGGAATTAAAACCACTACGGCAGGTGACGTTTGAATCAAACGCATAAAAAGAACACACGTAGTGCGACATATGCATCTATTAGAGTCGCGTTTCAAGCACGATTAACTAGCAAGTAGGTTAATATAAATATTTAGTAAATGCTGCCTATGTTATAGGAACATCGTAGCACGCAGGCATTCTTGAAGAAACTAGCCTCAGATGAACCTCAAGCAATCGTATTAATATTTCCTATTTAAAATATTGTTAAAGCCAAAGACAATTTTTCTTTTCACTGCTTCTCTCACAGCAAAGAAGGTACCCGGGGAGGGGATTGAGTCATCTTCCCTGGAAGGGTTTAAGGCACCGGCGGACGAGGTGATGAGGGACATGGGTTAGTGTTTGATAGGAATGGTTGGACTAGATGATCCGGTGGGTCTCTTCCAACTTGGTGATTCTATGATTCTATGACAAGCAATCATATCAACTTTTCCTGTTTAAAATGTTGTTAAACATCACATGTATAGATGCTAGTTTTTAAACAGCAAGTAAATAACCTGCCGGTCAAGGTTGCATTACCTCTGAACTTCCTATTTTGACTTTTCTTCTCATTGTGCAGAGTACTCTGGAAAGCACCCCAAAGACTTCTGTGGATGGTGCTGGGAAAGGGAATAGAGTCATAGAATAACCAGGTTGGAAGAGACCCATCGGATCATCGAGTCCAACCATTCCTATCAAACACTAACCCATGTCCCTCAGCACCTCGTCCACCCTTCCCTTAAACCCCTCCAGGGAAGGTGACTCAACCCCCTCCCTGGGCAGCCTGTTCCAGTGCCCAATGACCCTTTCCATGAAGAATTTTTTCCTTATGTCGAGCCTGAACCTCCCTGGTGGAGCTTGAAGAAATTCCCTCTCGTCCTGTCCACTTGACTGCCCTAAACCTCTGTCAGGGCACCTGGTTTTTAAATGTCACCACTTTGACTTTACATGTTTTTTTAGAGGGTGTCTCCCTCATGATGCACCTCAGGAGTTTTTATTCTGTCCTAGAGAAGAGGAGGCTGAGAGGAGACCTCATTACTCTCTATAACTACCTGAAAGGAGGTTGTAGAGAGGAGGGAGCTGGGCTCTTCTGCCAAGGGACAGGGGACAGGATGAGAGGGAATGGCCTCAAGCTCGGCCAGGGGAGATTTAGGCTAGAGATTAGGAGGAGGTTTTTCACAGAAAGGGTCATTGGGCATTGGAATAGGTTGCCCAGGGAGGTGGTTGATTCACCTTTGCTGGAGGGGTAGATGAGGTGCTGAGGGACATGGGTTAGTGTTTGATAAGAGTGGTTGGACTGGAAGATCCGATGGGTCCCTTCCAACCTGGTTGTTCTATGATTCTATGATTTACTCCTCTGACCCCACCAAGGTCACGGTGAGGGAGGGACCCAGCACACCACTCCAGGCTCTCACCTCCGAGAAACTGGCTGCCTCCCCAAAACCTGCTCAGCAGAGCCACGAGCAGCCAGCTCACATGCTATCTCCCCATCTGAGCTAATTTTCAGCAAGGTTAAATTACTCCGGTGCTTATTAAAAGCCCAGTCCCTCCTTGCAACACAGAGAGGTCACCAGGAATACCTGGAGGACACGAATTTCTGCTTTACCTGCGCTTTCTAAAAACAAACCACGTCAGCCCTGAAAGGCTGTCAATACAACCAACTCCTCTGGGTTTCATTACACGCATTTTCAATTAGTCTTCCAAGAAATGGAGAAGGTTTCGGTTTTCTTTCCTCAGCTATTTTGAGACACATCTGAAACAGAAATCATAGAATCACAGACCAACCAGGTTGGAAGAGACCCACTGGATCATCGAATCCAACCATTCCTATCAAAAAACTTGCATGGTTAGCTTACAACATTACTTACTCCATTACTTTTCTGAAATATTTTAGTACTTACTAAAGATTCAACGGAAAGATCGAACTGTGAGAACAGTAGCCACAGACAAACCACAAGCGCAGACGCAGCCTGTTTTTCTTAAATGTGCTTTGACTTTATTATTTTTTTAAATATAACGCACGCTCTTCCCCTTTTTTTTTTTTTTTAAGCATTATTGTGCTGAGCACAGCAGTGCATCACCTCCGAATTCAACCCAGCCCCCTATACAAAGAGGGAAATTTCATAGAATCACAGAACAACCAGGTTGGAAGGTACCCATTGGATCATCCAGTCCAACCATTCCTATCAAACACTAACCCATGTCCCTCAAGACCTCATCCACCCGTCCCTTAAACACCTCCAGGGAAGGTGAATCAACCCCCTCCCTGGGCAGCCTATTCCAATGCCCAATGACCTCTTCCATGAAAAACTTTTTCCTAATCTCCAGCCTAAATCTCCCCTGGTGGAGCTTGTGGCCATTCCCTCTTGTCCTCTCCCCTGTCACTTGGGAGAAGAGCCCAGCTCCCTCCTCTCCACAACCTCCTTTCAGGTAGTTGGAGAGAGTAATGAGGTCTCCTCTCAGCCTCCTCTTCTCTAGGCTAAACACCCCCAGCTCTCTCAGACGCTCCCTCATAGGGTCTGTTCTCCAGCCCCTTCCCCATCTTCATCGCTCTTCTCTGGACTCGCTCCAGAGCCTCAACATCCTTCTTGTGCTGAGGAGCCCACAACTGAACACAGGACTCAAGGAGTAGCCTCACCAGTGCTGAGTCCAGAGGGAGAATCACCTCCCTGGCCCTGCTGGTCACTCCATTTCTGATCCAAGCCAGGATGCCATTGGCCTTCTTGGCCACCTGGGCACACTGCTGGCTCATGGTCAGTCGCTGTCGACCAACACCCCCAGGTCCCTCTCCTCCTGGCAGCTTTCTAGACAGACTTCTCCCAGTCTGTAGCTCTGCATAGGGCTGTTGTGCTCCAAGTGCAGGACCCGGCATTTGGCCATGTTAAACCTCATGCCATTGGACTCTGCCCAGCTTAATTAATTTGGCTTAATTACCCACATCTCATTAATTACTGTGACAAAATGAAAATGAAAGAGAAGCACACTAGCTGGAGGAGAACCTCTGAAAGGCAGAAGTTGCAGGGTGAGAGTGCAGCGAGCTGCAGGCAGGAGAAACCCCAGCAAGGATGCCGAGTCCATGGCACATACAGGGAACATATAGACCTATCATTTTTTCCCAGTCAGTTCTTTAGGTTTGCTTTTTTTTATTTTCTTTGAAGTTTCAAAGGGTCAAAAGCACTTACAACCGCAAGACAACAGCTAAAATTCCTTTTTTCATCTTGACCTGAGAATCAGAGAACAACCAGGTTGGAAGAGACCCACCGGATCATCAAGTCCAACCTTTCCTATCAAACACTAACCCATGTCCCTCAGCACCTCATCCACCTGTCCCTTAAACACCTCCAGGGAAGGTGAATCAACCACCCCCCTGGGCAGCCTCTAACAGTGCCCAATGACCCTTTCCCATGAAATATTTTTTCCTAATATCCAGTCTGACCCTCCCCTGGTGGAGCTTGAGGCCACTTCCCCTCATCCTGTCCCCTGTCACTTAGGAGAAGAGCCCATAACCCTCTTCTCTATAACCTGCTTACTAAATACCTTTAGGGAGAAACTTATCTACTTCCTAACCATGTCTGTTGTCCCTTAAACTACCGAGTTTTGACTTGGTGACAAAGGGACATGGTTTAGTGTTTGATAGGAATGCTTGTACTCGATGATCCGATGGGTCTCTTCCAACCTGGTTGTTCTATGATTCTATGAAACATGAGAAGAATCAGCACCGTAACGTGAATAATTCACAGCCTAAGTGTATGAACCTCACGCAGAGCCACTCGGATAAAGTATACAAGACACTCCAAACCCACGTGAAGCTTTATCTGTGCCTTTCGTGCTCGTATTTACTATTACAACAAGGAAGTGGGGCTGAAAATACACTCGCATCACACTGAACATCCAACATATTCACTACATCCACAGTTAAGCAGAAAATTTCCAAGCAGCAGGCAAGTTAAAATGTTAAGGAGGGAGATATTCATAGAATCATAGAACAACCAGGTTGGAAGGGACCCAATGGATCTTCCAGTCCAACCACTCCTATCAAACACTAAACCATGTCCCTCAGCACCTCATCCACCCGTCCCTTAAACACCTCCAGGGAAGGGGAATCAACCACCAACCTGGGCAGCCTATTCCAATGCCCAATGACCCTTTCTGTGAAAAACCTCCTCCTAATCTCCAGCCTAAATATCCCCTGGTGGAGCTTGAGGCCATTCCCTCTCGTCCTGTCCCCTGGCACTTGGGAGAAGAGCCCAGCTCCCTCCTCTCAGGGAGTTGCAGAGAGCAATTCGGTCTCCCCTCAGCCTCCTCTTCTCCAGGATAAACACCCCCAGCTCTCTCAGCCGTTCCTCATAGGGCCTGTTCTCCAGTCCCTTCACCAGCTTCGTGGCTCTTCTCTGGACTCTCTCCAGAGCCTCAACATCCTTCTTGTGCTGAGGGGCCCACAACTGAACACAGGATTCAAGGAGCAGCCTCACCAGCGCTGAGTGCAGAGGGAGAATCACCTCCCTGGCCCTGCTGGTCACACCATTTCTGATATTCTCACAGAGGAATTTATGGCAAGAGGTTTGCGCAGAGAGGGACGTGGCTACCATTGCCCGGTGCCTACAGACCTCAAATCTAATTCAAACAGATTCTACACATCCAAACTGTGGTTTAACGTTGGCTCCGTGGGGTCTTCCAGCCCCTTTTCCAACTGTATCCCCTGCTTTCCATTCCCAGACCCAGAGAGCGCTCGGTCTCCTCTGAGCTCAGTCGCTTCAAACCAACCGTCAGCTCCAAACTGCGTCCCCCGAGCACAAAGTAAACCAGAACTAAAAATTTGTAAGTGACAGACAGATTATCTAGATATTAAACCAGCATTTGCATCAAGAAGCAGCTACGGGTGGGAAGGAGAAACGAGGTGACTCTTTGGAGAGAGACTCTTTGCCTCTCACCTGATTTTTTTTTTCCCGGTGAGAGCTGTCAGGCAGCTGTTAGTTATTTATCCCAGGGCCCTCCCCGACCCCTCTTTGCTCCACATGCCCCCAAAATGCTGGTCCCTCATCCTTAGAGGCGAAACCCAAGGGATGCTCGGGGTGAAGAGCATCCCCCGCTCCTTCCAACCTGTTCTCCGCATCCCTTGCGCCCTCCTGCCCTCTTCCCGCATCTCCCACTTCCTCCAGCACTCTCTCCGTGTCCCCCAGCCCTCTCGCCACATCCCTTGCTCCCTCTCACCCTCTCCTTGCATCCCTCACTCCCTCCTGCCCTGTTGCTGCATCCCCCACTCGTTCCAGCCCTCTCCCCACATCCTCCACTCCCTCCTGTCCTCTCCCCACATCCCCCGCTCCCTCCTGTCCTCTTCCGCACATCTCCCGCTCCCCCCAGCCCTCTCCCCGCATCCCCCAGCCCTCTCCCCACATCCCTCACTCCTTCCAGACCTCTTCCCCACATCCTCTGCTCCCCTCCTGCCCTCTTCTCTGCATCTCCGGCTCCTTCCAGCCCTCTCCCTGTATCCTTCACTCCCTCCTGCCCTCTCTCCCGCATCCTCCACTCCCTCCTGCCCTCTCTCCCGCATCCTTCACTCCCTCCTGCCCTCTCTCCCACATCCTCCACTCCCTCCTGCCCTCTCTCCCGCATCCTCCACTCCCTCCTGCCCTCTCTCCCGCATCCTCCACTCCCTCCTGCCCTCTCTCCCGCATCCTCCACTCCCTCCTGCCCTCTCTCCCGCATCCTCCACTCCCTCCTGCCCTCTCTCCCGCATCCTCCACTCCCTCCTGCCCTCTCTCCCGCATCCTCCACTCCCTCCTGCCCTCTCTCCCGCATCCTCCACTCCCTCCTGCCCTCTCTCCCGCATCCTCCACTCCCTCCAGCCCTCTCTCCCACATCCCTTGCTCCCTCCAGCCCTCTCCCCGCATCCTTCACTCCCTCCAGCCCTCTCTCCCGCATCCTTCACTCCCTCCTGCCCTCTCTCCCGCATTCCCCACTCCCTCCAGCCCTCTCCCCGCATCCCCCTGCCCTCTTCCCCGAATCCCTCGCTCCCTCCTGCCCTCTTCCCCGCATCCCATGCTCCCTCCAGCCCTCTCCCCGCATCCCTTGCTCCCTCCTGCCCTCTCCCCGCTCCCTACTACCCTCTCCTTGCATCCCCCTGCCCCCTTCCCTACATCCCTCGCTCCCTCCTGCCCTCTTCCCGCTCTCTCTAGCCCTTTCCTCGCATCCCCCAGCCCTGTCGCTGCGTCCCCCTCTCCCTCCTGCCCTCTCCCCGCATCCCCCGCTCCCTCCAGCCCTCTCCCCGCATCCCATGCTCCCTCCAACCCTCTCCCCGTCATCCCTCGGCTCCCTCCCGCCCTCTCCCCTCACCCTCCAACCCTCTCCTCGCATCCCTCGCTCCCTCCTGCCCTCTTTCCCGCATCACCCGCTCCTTCCATCCCTCTTCTCCGCATTCCCTGCTCCCTCCAGCCCTCTCCTCGTCATCCCTCGCTCCCTCCTGCCCTCTTCCCCGCATCCCTCGCTCCCCCCAGCCCTCTCCCCGCATCCCCCAGCCCTCTCACCACATCCCTCACTCCCTCCTGCCTTCTTCCCCACATCCCTCACTCCCTCCTGCCCTGTCGCTGCATCCCCCTCACCCTCCAGCCTTCTCCCCCCACCCCCCTCACCCTCCAAGCCCTCCCTCCGTATGCTCCGCTCCCTCCAGCCCTCTCCCCGCATCCCATGCTCCCTCCAACCCTCTCCCCGTCATCCCTCGGCTCCCTCCTGCCCTCTCCCCTCACCCTCCAGCCCTCTCCTCTCATCCCCCGCTCCCTCCTGCCCTCTTTCCCGCATCCATCGCTCCCTCCAGCCCTCTCCTCTCATCCCTCGCTCCCTCCTGCCCTCTTTCCCGCATCCCATGCTCCCTCCAGCCCTCTCCTCTCCTCCCTCGCTCCCTCCTGCCCTCTTTCCCGCATCACCCGCTCCTTCCATCCCTCTTTCCCGCATCCCTCGCTCCCTCCAACCCTCTCCCCGCATCCCCCGCTCCCTCCAGCCCTCTCCTCTCATCCCTCGCTCCCTCCTGCCCTCTTTCCCGCATCCCCCGCTCCCTCCATCCCTCTTCTCCGCATCCCCCGCTCCTTCCTGCCCTCTCCTCGCATCCCTCGCTCCCTCCAGCCCTCTCCTCGTCATCCCCCGCTCCCTCCTGCCCTCTCTCCGCATCCCCCGCTCCCTCCTGCCCTCTTCCCCGCATCCATCGCTCCCTCCAGCCCTCTCCCCGTCATCCCTCGCTCCCTCCTGCCCTCTCCCCGCATCCCCCGCTCCCTCCAACCCTCTCCTCTCATCCCTCGCTCCCTCCTGCCCTCTTTACCGCATCCCCCGCTCCCTCCATCCCTCTTCTCCGCATCCCCCGCTCCCTCCAGCCCTCTCCCCGCATCCCCCGCTCCCTCCTGCCCTCTTTCCCGCATCCCCCGCTCCTTCCATCCCTCTTCTCCGCATCCATCGCTCCCTCCAGCCCTCTCCTCGCATCCCTCGCTCCCTCCAGCCCTCTCCCCGCACCCCCCGGCCCGGGGGTCCTTACCGGCGATCAGGCTGCGGGTGAGCTGCCCCCCCATCCCGCAGCCCCCCCCGGGCACAGCCGCCGCTTGCCCCCGCGCCGCCCCGGGAGCTGCCACACGCTGATTTACATAAGGAGGAGGAGACTCCGCAGCTTCCTCAAATAGCTGCCGGTTCCAGCCTCTGTCTCTCTATCTCTGTGTGTGTGTGTGTGTCCCCGCACCCCCCACCCCGCCCCACGCACACGGAGGGAGACGGGGGAGAGCCACGCGGGAGGCTGCGGGAAGGAGAGAGGGATGCGGGAAAGTGTGGGACTGTCTGTGTGGAATGACCTGGATGAGGGCATCGAGGGTCCCCTTAGCAAGTTTGCAGGTGACACTGAGCTGTGTCCAAGTGAGGATCTGCTGGAGGGTAGGGAGGCTCTGCAAAGGGACCTAAACAGGCTGGATCCATGGGCTGAGACCAATGGGATGAGGTTTAACACGGCCAAATGGCGGGTCCTGCACTTGGGGCACAACAACCCTATGCAGAGCTACAGACTGGGAGAAGTCTGTCTAGAAAGCTACCTGGAGGAGAGGGACCTGGGGGTGTTGGTTGACAGTGACTGAACGTGAGCCAGCAGTGTGCCCAGGTGGCCAAGAAGGCCAATGGCATCTTGGCTTGGATCAGAAATGGTGTGACCAGCAGGGCCAGGGAGGTGATTCTCCCTCTGGACTCAGCACTGGTGAGGCTGCTCCTTGAATCCTGTGTTCAGTTCTGGGCTCCTCAGCACAAGAAGGATGTTGAGACTCTGGAGCAAGTCCAGAGAAGAGCAACGAAGCTGGTGAAGGGGCTGGAGAACAGGCCCTATGAGGAGCGGCTGAGAGAGCTGGGGGTGTTTATCCTGGAGAAGAGGAGGCTGAGAGGAGACCTCATTATTCTCTACAACTACCTGAGAGGAGGTTGTAGAGAGGAGGGAGTTGGGCTCTTCTCTCAAGTGACAGAGGACAGGACAAGAGGGAATGGCCTCAAGCTCCACCAGGGGAGATTTAAGCTGGAGATTAGGAGGAAGTTTTTCACACAGAGGATTATTGAGCATTGGAATAAGCTGCCCAGGGAGGTGGTTGATTCACCTTCCCTGGAGGTGTTTAAGGCACAGGTGTGTGAGGTGCTGAGGGACATGGTTTAGTGTTTGATAGGAATGGTTGGACTAGAAGATCCAATGGGTCTTTTCCAACCAGGTTGTTCTATGATTCTATGATTGATTCTAAATCCCTTCAGCTGTTTGAAACTTGGGGGTTTGGGACCCTGGAATACATGGGAATGGTGGGGAAAAAAAAAAAAAAAATCAGAGTTAAAAATTATTACCAGACATCGCAGCACCAGAGTCTTCAAACGGCCTCTGCTGGTTAATTATTAATAATTTAATAGGAAAGAAGTGGTGCTTGTAGCGCAGAACAGCTCAACACAGGCTGCAATAATAATAATAAACATTGTGCCCACTAAGCTCTCCAGTGCTCAGCCCGGATCCAACGCTCCCTGCTCTCCATAGAATCACCAGGTTGGAAGAGACCCACCAAGTCCAACCATTCCCATCATCAAACACTAACCCATATCCCTCAGCACCTCGTCCACCCATCATAAAATCATAGAATCAGAGAGCAACCAGGTTGGAAGAGACCCACCGGCTCATCAAGTCCCAGATCCAACACTCCCTGCTCTCCATAGAATCACCAGGTTGACCTGGCTGACCCACCAGCTCATCAACCATTCCCATCAAACACTAACCCATGTCCCTCAGCACCTCGTCCACCCGTCCCTTAAACCCCTCCAGGGAAGGTGACTCCAGTTGGTTGCCTCTGCCTGTGTTTTAAAAGCAGAAGGATGCTGAGGATGATGCAGGAACTCGCACGTTCCCTCCTCTCCGTCTCCAGCATCACACACCCCTAACCCTCATGCACATCTCCTGCATCTCTCCCGTCCACTGCTCTAAGGGTGGACACACACAGCAGCACATAGAATCTATGATTCTATCATAGAATCATAGAGCAACCAGGTTGGAAGGGACCCACCGGCTCATCGAGTCCAATCGTCCCTATCAAATGAGCTCATGCATCTTTACGCTGAGGTTGCTCTTTCCTCCTTCCGCAAACGAGCAGGAATCGAAACTGAGTGCGGCTCAGCCTCCCAACTCTTACCATGGTGCTGGGCCAATCCTGCCATCCCGCTGGCTCGACTCTGCCACCGGAAAAAAGGGCAATGGTTTTTTTTTTTTTTCTCCTCTCTCGCTGTAATAGTTATTGCTTAGGAGGGCTGAGTGCTGAGGTCTCAGGAAAAAAAAAAAAAAAAAAACAAACAACCAAACAAAAAAAAAAAACCAATAACACAGTGCAAATCAAAAAAGTCCAAGCCAAAAAGCACAGTCAGAGTGTTTGCACCAATGGCTGTGTGTCCAGCATTTCCAGTCTGGAAGTGGAACCTCTTCCAAGCAACAACCAGGCACCCCCTGGGTGCTCTCCCAGCAGAAGAGACTCACACCGGATCCCAAAGCCAGGCAGCAGCTCTCCCCTAGTTGAGCAGAACACACACTGAGCTGTGCTCCTCCCTGCCCAAAGTCACACTCTTGCAGAGCTTACAGCAGCTTCTTGGCAAAAGATTCTCTTTTTTTTTTTTCCCCTCCCCTGGCAGTCGATGCTGCATTTACAGCAGGAGCATTGCAGGGCGAGGATGCATTCCAGGGAGCTCCGCAGCCTGGTCCCCGCGTCCCAACAGGTGTGGAGCAACTCTTCATAGGATCACAGAACAACCAGGTTGGAAGAGACCCACAGCATCATCAAGTCCAACCATTCCTATCAAACACTAAACCATGTCCCTCAGCACCTTGTCTATCCATCCCTTAAACCCCTCCAGGGAAGGTGAATCAACCACCTCCCTGGGCAGCCTCTGCCACTGCCCAATCACCCTTTCTGGGAATTTTTTTTTCCTAATGTTCAGCCTGACCCTCCCCTGGTGGAGCTTGAGGCCATTCCCTCTCGTCCTGTCCCCTGTCCCTTGGGAGAAGAGCCCAGCTCCCTCCTCTCCACAACCTCCTTTCAGGTAGTTGTAGAGAATAATGAGGTCTCCTCTCAGCCTCCTCTTCTCCAGGATAAACACCCCCAGCTCTCTCAGACGCTCCTCATAAGGCCTGTTCTCCAGCCCCTTCACCAGCCTCGTTGCTCTTCTCTGGACTCACTCCAGAGCCTCAACATCCTTCTTGTGGTGAGGGGCCCACAACTGAACACAGGATTCGAGGAGCAGTCTCACCAGTGCCGAGTCCAAAGGGAGAATAAACTCCCTGTTGGGTCACACCAACCTGCTCCTGCTCTCAATCAGCATCCTGCTCTGTTCCTACAGATGCCACAAGGACTCTGCCTTTTTCTCTCCATGCTCAGGCTGATGGCGAAGGGCCTTACACCATCAACTTCATTGGGCATTGGAACAGGCTGTCCAGGGAGGTGGTTGATTCACCTTCCCTGGAGGTGTTTAAGGGACGGGTGGATGAGGTGCTGAGGGACATGGTTTAGTGTTTGATAGGAATGGTTGGACTCGATGATCCGATGGGTCTCTTCCAACCTGGTTGTTCTATGATTCTATGAACTACCAATTCTTCCCTCAGAGGGATGAAGATTGACTCGGACATCCAATCCCAAATTTCCTCCTTCGGTTTCTCCTCTCCCCTCTGCTTCCCACCCTTACCTTACCCTTGCTACAGCCACTGTGAATAATTGACTTCTTGGTTCACTGCCTCAACCAAGAGATTGCTAGGAAAAAAAAATATCATTCCACGTTGGCCCAAACCCGAATGCTTTGTGCATCTCGCTGAACAAAATGTTTCTTTAACTCAAAATGAAGCATTTCATTTGGGGAGTTATTTTTACCTCATTTTTTTATTCAAGTCACGGTCATTTAATCCAGCTCTGAAATAACGTCTTAGAAGAAAAAAAAAAAAATGAAGCCTTTTGTTTTGAATCCACTAAAAGGCAAATTTTGAATTGTTATCTTTCAAATTATTTTTTTTTTTTTTTTTTACAACTTATTGGCTTTGTTTGTTTGTCTGAGGGGGATGGCGGAAAGGGCAGGCGGCCAGAATGACTCATCCCATTTGGCAGAAAATTATAAACAATTTCAATTGATTTAAAAATTGCAGGGAGGGGGGAGTCAGGAAAAATCCAGTCCCCCCCTCATCCTGAATCCCCCCAGTGCTGCTGTGGAGCAAATTCTGGGGTCGCAGCCGCACGGAGCCACCCGTGATAGGCAGGCAGCCTGCCCAACCCCGACCTGAGATAATTCCTCAAGGATTATCTGCCAGATGGCAAATCTTGCCCTGATAGCCGCGTCAGGCTGGAACTTATTCCCAATTTGTTCTCATCACCTACAGGGCCATCTCAGACCTCGTCATTTTCCAAATTCCTCTCGTCGTTGGCATTGCTGATTTTCCTCTGGAGACAGAGAAAGCCTTCCCGCAACCCTATTTCACAGCTCCCTACGCCAATACCCTCTGTGTCCCCTTGGGGTATTTCTCTGCCCTTGCCAATACGGACAAAGCCTCCCATTTTGACATCAATATAAAAATCGATATCCTCAACGTTTGTGCTCCCTGCTAAATCACTGGCAAAGGTATTAGGGGCTGGACCCAGCGGAATCCCAGCCCCTAAATCCATTCCCATTGGTGAGCAGCAGGCAGTAAACTCCACCCAGGCAGCAGCACTGCTCTCCCAGCTGGGAGGAATCTGCTTGCGGGAGGATTTGGGGGCAACATCCAATCTTTCTAAATATACTTTCTAATATGCTTTCTCTTTCTAAATGTACTCAGCACTGGTGAGGCCGCTCCTCGAATCCTGTGTTCAGTTGTGGGCCCCTCAGCACAAGAAGGATGTTGAGGCTCTGGAGCGAGTCCAGAGAAGAGCAACAAAGCTGGTGAAGGGGCTGGAGAACAGGTGAAATGCTCACAAGCCTCTTCTGTATCATAGAATCACCAGGTTGGAAGAGACCCACCAGGTCATCGAGTCCAACCATTCCCATTAAGCACTAAATTAAAATTAATAGCTTAGCCTCTCATTGCTATTTCAGACTCTTCAAGCACAACAAGATTCGAAAGACACTTGGGCTTATCCAGATGTAATGGAAAACGGAGATGAAAGCATCTTACCAGAATCATAGAACAACCAGGTTGGAAGAGACCCATCAGATCATCGAGTCCAACCATTCCTATCAAACACTAACCCATGTCCCCCTCAGGACCTCGTCTACCCATTCCTTAAACACCTCAAGGGAAGGAGAATCAACCACCTCCCTGGGCAGCCTATTCCAATGCCCAATCACCCTCTGTGTGAAAAACTTTTTCCTAATGTTCAGCCTGAACCTCCTCTGGTGGAGCTTGAGGCCATTCCCTCTTGTCCTGTCCCTTGGGAGAAGAGCCCAGCTCCCTCCTCTCCACAACCTCCTTTCAGGGAGTTGTAGAGAGCAATGAGATCTCCTCTCAGTCTCCTCTTCTCTAGGTTAAAAGAAGAAACACTGTAATTTTAAAAAAAAAAAAAGCAACAAAATATTGATTTACAACACTTAATGACTTTTGCTTTAAGAGCAAGTGTAATAACCAGAGAACAGGCTAAAGTTTCTCTCTTTGAGTAAAGATTTTCTTGAGTTTCACATGAATGTATTTCTTTTTACTCTAACTGGGGGCAGAGGATGATGACAGCACAGCAGGACTGAGACATCATTTATTTCAAGCTCAGTTCTGTGACTATTAAACATTCGGAAATTTTGAACAGCATCATCCTGTGTGACAAGTACCATTTACTGACAGAAGCATAGGATTTTTCCACACAGAGCAGGGGAATACCCGGTGTGACACATATGGTTTGTACTCAAGTAGCTCATGGTTGGACTCGATGATCTGGTGGGTCTCTTCCAACCTGGTGATTCTCTGATTCACACTTTATCATAGGTAACTTCCAAGCTCTGCGCTGAAAAATGAAACTATCAGCTGGAATCGTCAGTATTTTTATGGTGTTTTCCCTTTAACATGTGACACTTGAACCAACACTATTTGTTTCATAGAATGATAGAACAACCAGGTTAGAAGAGACCCATCGGATCATCGAGTCCAACCATTCCTATCCAACCACGATATTTCACGATATTCCTGTAGGAAGAGGTGATGCCTTTCTGCCTGAGCTAGAGAAGCACAGTTTGAGCTTTTGCGAAAAGCCAAATGAGGATCTTACAAGCAACAGGTTAATTTACTTCAACAATCTCCATTCAATGCCCTCTGGAAAGAGCACGGGGAGTGTGAAACCGAAGAGGTAAATAAGGTAATCGGAGAGCGCTGGCAGCAGGGTACAAATGAAGGTTAGATAGACAACTTCCACTCCAGCACGTGTGAGCTTGAATTTATAATCTTAGAATCATAGAATCATGGGACAACCAGGTTGGAAGAGACCCACTGGATCATCGAGTCCAACCATTCCTATCAAACACTAACCCATGTCCCTCAGCACCTTGTCCAACCATCCCTTAAACACCTCCAGGGAAGGTGACTCAACCCCCTCCCTGGTCAGCCTCTGCCAGTTTAGAAGTTCCCTCAGTGTAGAGGTGTAATTTCCAAAGATTCTTCTTAGCAAACGCAGTGACAGGAGAACATAACCCCCGTGTTTCCCATCCTCCTACCCTTTCCAAGAACAGCCTCTCGCTTGCATAGACTGATGTTTGTAGCCAAGCAAAGGCACCGTGTGTTTGTGATGTAAATATTAGCCCAGCAGAGATACACGGTTTTATTACCCTGTTGAAAGTCCTTCAGAGAGGGAGGAGAAGGGCAGCAGGGACCAACAGAAATCTCTTGGGCTGATGAAGTGGCAGGCAGGACCATGCCACATTTGATAGGAATGGTTGGACTCGATGATCCGATGGGTCTCTTCCAACCTGGTTGTTCTATGATTCTATGTCCAAAAGACAACGTCCCCCACCACGTGTGCCTGCACGAAGGTGCAGCCTGGGCTTGGAGAGGCTCCTGGGGTCACAAAGAAGTTCTCAGCAGCCCTCACCGGTTCCCTGCGCACCCCTTCTCAGCCCAAAACTTCCCTGCCTCCTGCGACATCCTGGAGGAACGGGGATTTATTTACAAAACTTGCCCCTTACAAAGCAAGTTAGAATCATAGAATCAGAGAACAACCAGGTTGGAAGAGACCCATCGGATCATCAAGTCCAACCATTCCTATCAAACACTAAACCATGTCCCTCAGAACCTCATCTACCCGTGACTTAAACACCTCCAGGGAAGGTGAAAGGACTTCAAGGAGCCAAAGGAGCTGGAGGTCAAATACTCCAAGGGCAAAAAGCATGGCAAGGGTGAATTTGCCAGCTCAGGCAAGACGAATCTTGTAGATGTAAATACAAAACAAATCATGTCATTGCCTGACGCACGTATTGCCCTTTCCCACTCCCTCTGTTCATCTATTGCTCACCTCTTCTCCTGTCTCCTGCTCTCCCTCACCGGATACTGCTGTCCTGTACCTGCCTAGCCTTGGTTTTACAAGCTTTATCTGAAATTCTCCCTCCCTTTTATTGCTTTTAACTCCATTCTCCTATTACTCAAATGAAGAAGCTTTGCAAGTAACTCAGCGTCACAGAATCATAGAATCATAGAACAACCAGGTTGGAAAAGACCCATCGGATCATCGAGTCCAACCATTCCTATCAAACACTAAACCATGTCTCTCAGCACCTCATCCACCCACACCTTAAACACCTCCAGGGAAGGTGAATCAACCACCTACCTCCCTGGGCAGCCTATTCCAATGCCCAATGACCCTTTCTGTGAAAAACCTCCTCCTAATCTCTAGCCTAAACCTCCCCTGGTGGAGCTTGAGGCCATTCCCTCTTGTCCTGTCCCCTGTCGCTTGGGAGAAGAGCCCAGCTCCCTCCTCTCTACAACCTCCTTTCAGGTAGTTGTAGAGAGTAATGAGGTCTCCCCTCAGCCTCCTCTTCTCTAGGCAAGTAGTACCATGATACACCGTGAGCCAGAGGTAGTAGACTGGAGGCAGCAATTACTGGAATAAGAAATGAGGTTTGGTTCTTCAGCTCGGAGAAAACAGGATTTCATTGGTATAAAATCAGAGCTTTACTTTCATAAGACGTTTTGGTCCTAATTCATCACAGCACAAAGCAGATGAAAATAAACTGCAAATACTCTACTGAAGATAGAGATGAGGGGGTTGAGTCACCTTCCCTGGAGGGGTTTAAGGGATGGGCGGACGAGGTGCTGAAGGACATGGGTTAGTGTTTGATAGGAATGGTTGGACTCAGTGAGCCGGTGGGTCTCTTCCAACCTGGTTATTCTATGGTTCTATGATTCTATATTCCCCTCCAGCCACCCCTACATCCAACAGCCACATTTCCAGTGGGAGGGATCAGAGTTCAGTAGGACGTGAGCTTCGTAAAATACACCAAATGGAGAAAAACATCTTTACGCCTCAGATCTAAACCACACTAATATATTCTTCCCTACAGCAGCTCCAGCAAGCGTCTCTGACCTGCCACAGCTTCTTCTCATCTGCTGCAAACGTTCACAAACCAAACTAACGCTGCCTCTGCCACTTCTTTCTCTTCCTCCCATACACCCTGCTTCCCGGCCAAAGGTCTTTTTCACTTCTCTTTCCTCCCTTCTCCATTCTTTGTCTCAGCATCCTCTTCTCTGCCGCCCACGCACTTGGAAAGCAGAGAGGAGATCAATCTGGCAGGCTCAAATAGCAACCAAAAAAAAAGGAAAAAAAAGAAAGAAAATGAAAAGTAAGTTGTTTTCTAGCCTAGAAGCGTATTTTTATCTGGAGGGAGCAATCATATCTCTTCCCCTCTTCACCAGGAACCGAAGGGAATGGTGATGGTTCCCAAGGTCTCATATCCTCACAAAGAACAAGAGGGAAAGGTTGATGTTTCCGCCAAACAAACAGGCACCTCTGAACAGGAACATTAAGCTCCTTTTCAGTACAGTTTAAAATATCCATTTTTCACAAGGTGGGATTTGAGTAGCCGCTTTTCTTTGTTTACTTTTCTTGAAAAATGGCTGAGGACAAGCTCTGCTGCCTGGAGGCCCCTTAACCAGCCAAGGTGGTTATCGGCACCTCGGGGAGCGCTGGGCTGGCCCCGCACAGCACCCAAAAGGGGGGTTGGAAGGATGCAGACCCCCTCACGCAGCTCACACTTAACCATCAAGGTCCCAATCCTGCAATCTCTCAAGCATATGCCAAAAATTCACTCTGGCATAAAGCATCTAACGACATTAATGGCACATAACACAGCGATACAGTCCAGGCATGTGGAAATAATCACAAGCCCAGAACCCAGGGTGACTGATTTTTTCCCCATTCAACATATGTTTCACTTAGATGTCTGCTTCTTCCCACCCTTCTTTCTCTCAGTCTCCTCTAAACTATTATTTGGTTTTGGTGGAACACAGGAAAACATCTCTAATATGGGAACGTTAGAGGATAAATCAATCTGAGAAAAGAAAATAGTTAACGTAGACGTAAACGAGAGATTTTACTAAATTCACGTATTCCTAATAACACCCAGAAACCAACCCCAGTAGAAATGATCACCAAGCAGATAAAATACATCTGAACTCTGTTCAACACAAGGGTCTATAAATAATGTTTGTGATTCCTACATAGAATTAGAATCAAATAAATTGAGGTTCAATGAGGTATAAAAAATTGTTTATGAGGACCGAAGCGTAGCTTCCACAGGATGACTCAAGAACTCTAAGCTGTTCTATCCAGTTATTTGCTTTCTTAAGGTGAGCTGGGAGCCGTACCCCAGGCTGGTAAAACCCAGCAATGACATCATTTACGACATCAGCCCAAACAGAGCGGCTCTCCCTTCCTATCAGGTCATCTTAACTCATCTGTTCTTACGTCCTGGAGGTGTTTTATCTGCATTTCCACCTGCGCAGCAACATGTCAACTCCAATGACTTTTGTCACTTTAGCCTTTTGTAGCCACACGGTTAAAAAGCACAAAGACTTTATCAACGTAGTTATAACAACAGAGACCCCAAGAAGGATGTTGAGGCTCTGGAGCGAGTCCAGAGAAGAGCAACGAAGCTGGGGAAGAGGTTGGAGAACAAGTGGAGTAGCTGAGAGAGCTGGGGGTGTTTATGCTGGAGAAGAGGAGGCTGAGGGGAGACCTCATTGCTCTCGACAACTACCTGAAAGGAGGTTGTAGAGAGGAGGGAGCTGGGCTCTTCTCCCAAGGGACAGGGGACAGGATGAGAGGGAATGGCCTCAAGCTCCACCATAGGAGGTTTAGGCTGGACATTAGGAAAAAAATTTTAACAGAAAGGGTCATTTGGCAGTGTCAGAGGCTGCCCAGGGAGGTCGTTGATTCACCTTCCCTGAAGGTGTTTAAGGTGTGGGTGGATGAGGTGCTGAGGGACATGGGTTAGTGATTGATGGGAATGGTTGGACTCAATGATCTTCCAACCTGGTTATTCTACGATTCCATGTGGGCAACACAAACCACAGTAACTTCAGCAACTCCCCTACAAGTTGGTGGCTCTTGTTGGGGATGGCAGGGAGCCACCTGTCCCTGGATGCTCAGAGACCAGAGTTTCTTTGCTGGTCATTCCTTCTGGGTATGGTTCAGACAAACCTACAAACCAGTAGCCTCTACTAGGTTCCCCACAAGCCTAATGCCTCTTGCCAATGCCATTTAGCTACCTGATGTTTTGCAACTCTCTGAAACGTCCAACAGCCTGACCTCAAATCTCAGGCAACTTGATTCATCGCCCATTTCACCTTCTAGCAAAAAGAAGCCTTGTCTCTATCACACAGCTGGGAAAGACGCTGATCTGCTTCAGAGCACAGTCTGAGCCAATACTTGTCGGGATGTAGACAACTAGAGTCGAGGAAGGAGACTTGAAAGATGCTGAAACTTGAGTGGGAGAGGTGTGTAAAGAAGCACAAGAACGTTTAAAGGAGATGGGCACAATAAAGAGGAAAGATAATTTTCATTTTTTAAAATGAAACCTACGCGGGGCTTAATCTGCCGCTGCCCAAATCAATAAGAAGTTTGCCAGTGAAGCAAAACAAAAGCAGAAATGGAAACAACATCTGACGTTTGCCACGTTACTCATAGAAATTGGTGCAATTAACAGCCTTTGAGATGGATAAATAATATACTATAGGAGGCAGATGATCATAGAATCATAGAACAACCAGGTTGGAAGAGACCCATCGGATCATCGAGTCCAACCATTCCTATGAAATGATAGGAATCATTTGATATCATCATCAAATGATGAATCAAATTATTTTCACAGTATGAAGGTGTCACGATCTGGAGAGTTTTGAAGCTTGTAAATAAAGTCTGTTTGTGCTGAGTCATATTTCAAAAAGAGATTTTTTTTCCCATGTGGATACTCATGCTAAATCTATAAAGACACCAAATAAAAGAACACATGAGAGGAAAAAAAAAAAAAAAGATAAAAATACAACCTAGAGATTGAGATACATGTTCAAGAATAGAAAAGCATTTGGATGAAGTTTGTTGTGAATAATTCGTTGTCGAAGTGGCCCTCATAAACTTAAGCTCTTGAAATGTAAAAGAAGATATTTCTGTAAAGTATTAGTGTTTGGGAACCGATCGTATAAGCCTCAGAGGTCAACTCGTTATCCAGTAAAAACAAAAGCATCTGGCCTTGTATGTTTAAGATAATGAGGTGGCCACTGAGCGGTCACCATGGAAAACACGGTGTTCAGAAATTAATATCTATCTGAGCACAGAACACATAACGAAGAGGACAATGCAGAACAGAAAAACAAGACTTGGACATCAAAACCCAGAGATACTTGGTGGGATACACCAGGAGATAGTTGAAGGATGCTGTGAGGAACTGGAAAGCAACCTATGCAGCAGCCCAAAAGCAAGAAAGGGAATGAGAAATAAAAGAAATAAAGGGAATGGGAAGGATGACCAGTATTTGAAGGAGGCTAAAAGAAACCCGGGGAGGGACTGTTCACAGAGGGTTGTAGTGATCGGACTAGGGGTAATGGGGATAAACTGGAGAGGGGTAGATTTAGACATAAGGAAGAATTCCAACCTGGTTGTTCTATGATTCTGTGATTATCAGGAGGCTTAGTTGAAGCTAGAAGCTGGACAGGTACCGCTTGCATTTAACCATGGAGGCAGAACCCAAGCATTAACATGATCTCATAGCTAAAGGCTGCACTGCTGAGGTGTGAAAAAAATCACCCTGCGCATAGCAAACTCAGCACATCATCGTCAGTAACGAACAGTGGTTAACAAAGTTCCAGTCTCATCCAGGATCACGGGGTCTGTCTGCCCTGTGGCTCCTGTCCTGGGCATCTGCAGGAGGGAGGTAGCTGTTGAACAGTCTCCACAGGGAATGACCTCAAGCTACACCAGGGGAGGTTTAGGTTTGACATAAGGTAAAAATTCTCCACAGAAAGGGTTAATGACCACTGGAATTGTCTGCCCAGGGAGGTGGTTGACTCACCTTCCCTGGAGGTGTTTAAGGTGCAGGTAGACAAGATGCTGAGGGACATGGGTTAGTGTTTGATAGGAATGGTTGGACTCAATGATCCAGTGGGTCTCTTCCAACCTGGTGATTCTATGATTCAATAGACAATCCCCCAAGGAGGAGAATGAAAGCCTCAAAACAAAGAAAACATTTCCCAAGATTCCCAGAGTAAAGACAGCTTTGAAAGATCAGGGTGGTTGGAAAGAGGTGTCACCTTTCCCTCCACTGTCACTTCTTCATATGCTTCCAGAAAAAAGCCACTTGATGGCCTTTATCTACGCGGCAGTTGCACCATTACAGCTCCATCACAGCAGAGTCCCTATAGAGCCACCAAGATCAACGGACCACAGAAACCTAATTACATTATTACACTGCTAATTTGTCCACAGCTGAATGATTAAAACTCCGGTTCGTCAGACCCCTAGTGCTACACACTCACAGTCCTCGCAGTGCCCCTGATGTACAGAGTGGCCAAAGTCTTCGAGGCTGCAGGTTCTTCAGCCACATCATCTCCTACTAAACTCGATTAATCATAGAATCATAGAACAACCAGATTGGAAGAGACCCATCAGATCATCGAGTCCAACCATTCCTATCAAACACTAACCTATGACCCTCAGCACCTCGTCTGCCTGTGCCTTAAACACCTCCAGGGAAGGTCACTCAACCACCTCCCTGGGCAGCCTAATCCAATGCCCAATGACCTTTTCCGTGAAAAACTTCCTCCTAATCTCTAGCCTAAATCTCCCCTGGCAGAGCTTGAGGCCATTCCCTCTTGTCCTGTCCCCTAGGTCTAGCTTTTCAGGGCAGTCAAAGCTGGGGGTAGGTCTCATTCTGGAAACTGTGCTCGTTAGAGATAATTCCACAATTTACAGTTGTCGGGATTCAACAGGCTCCTATATCACAGTTTTCTAAATACTATCTGCACAGCAGATGTTTTGTGTGTGCACTCTGTCCCTCAGGCCTCTGCCATCTGTTTTTTACCTAATAAGTCAAATGTTCAGGTTTTTTTATTCAAACGAATAAAACATAGAATTATAGAATCATAGAATCACCAGGTTGGAAGAGACCCACCGGATCATCAAGTCCAACCATTCCTATCAAACACTAAACCATGTCCCTCAGCACCTTGTCCACCCGTCCCTTAAACCTCTCCAGGGAAGGTGAATCAACCACCTCCCTCAGCAGCCTATTCCAATGCCCAATGACCCTCTGTGGGAAAAACTTCCTCTTAATCTCTAGCCTAAATCTCCCCTGGTGGAGCTTGAGGCCATTCCCTCTCATCCTGTCCCCTGTCACTTGAGAGAAGAGCTCAGCTCCCTCCTCTCTACAACCTCCTTTCAGGTAGTTGTAGAGAGTAATGAGGTCTCCTCTCAGCCTCCTCTTCTCTAGGCTAAACACCCCCAGCTCTCTCAGCTGCTCCTCTTCTTCTCCAGCCCCTTCACCAGCTTCGTTGCTCTTCTCTGGACTCTCTCCAGAGCCTCAGACTTGTCCGTTTTAACAAAAGAATTGCATTAAGTTGCTGTCCCCAAGGCCACCAGACAACATGCTGGGGTGAACATGGAGGGGGAGGAAAGGAGCTCTACTTCTTTGTGCCGTTCCACAAAATCCAGCAACGACAACGGCTACAAAAAGCTGAGGATTTAAATGACCCTCGCATCTAAATGAATTCACTGGAAATACTTACAATTTTTTTTCCTCTTAGTAAACAGCCTGAAGATATGCAGACGCGGAAAAGTGCATTTAAGACGCCGAATCTGATGTTGCTGTCTATTTATGTCAACACACTTTCCAAATCAAAATACCGAAGCAAATGGCCTTCCCCTGGGAGCAAATGTTTGAATGCAGCGACGGGGACCAATTTAAGAAGATAGATACACCTGAAATATTTTCATTATGCTGAGGCTCCAGCCGCCTCTAGCAGAGACAAGTTGTGATTCACAGAAAGGAGATGACTGCAACAGAGACAAAAATCCGTTCTCTTTTCTCCAAGAGTGGACTGGTGGGATTTAGGGGAGGGCACAGCTAAGCCATCACCTGGTATTTTTAAAACCAGCAGTAATTCTCTCCACACCAGTTGCACACAGAAGGCAAAGTTTCTGCAGCTCTTCTGCACAAGAAACCATCGAATGGTTGGACTCGATGATCCGGTGGGTCTCTTCCAACCTGGTGATTCTACGATTCTATGATTCTATTTTTTCTCTTGTACTTGGTTGCAAATTAGGACTGTACATGCTCCTCTACTTCAAAACAGCGAATGGAACAGTATCTGTGAATTAGTTGAAGAAGCTCAAGCTCTGCCAGGGGAGGTTTAGGCTGGACATTAGGAAAAAAATTTTCAGAGAAAGGATAATTGGGCACTGGTAGAGGTTGCCCAGGGAGGGGGTTGAGTCACCTCCCCTGGAGGTGTTTAAGGGACAGGTAGACAAGATCCTGAGGGACATGGGTTAGTGTTTGATAGGAATGATTGGACTTGATCCGGTGGGTCTCTTCCAACCTGGTGATTCTATGATTCTAACCAAGAACAGCAGATGCTGCAACAGATGAGGATTTTCCATTTGCTTCTTACAAGCTCACTGAAAATCTATTATTATACTAGTTACATTTCAGCAACATCGTGGATCAAAGCATCATCTTGCCAGGCTCTGTGCATAGTTACAGGTAGACGTTCATAGAATCATAGAACAACCAGGTTGGAAGAGACCCACCGGATCATCGAGTCCAAATGTTCCTATCAAACACTAAACCATGTCCCTCAGCACCTCGTCCACCCATCCCTTAAACACCTCCAGGGAAGGGGAATTAACTACCGCCCTGGGCAGCCTCTGACAGGGACCAATGACACTTTCTGGGAAAAACAGAATGTTCAGCCTGACCCTCCCCTGGTGGAGCTTGAGGCCATTCCCTCTCGGCCTCTCCCCTGTCCCTTGGGAGAAGAGCCCAGCTCCCTCCTCTCTATAACCTCCTTTCAGGGAGTTGCAGAGAGCAATGAGGTCTCCTCTCAGCCTCCTCTTCTCCAGGAGAAACACCCCCAGCTCTCTCAGACGCTCCTCTTCTTCTCCAGCCCCTTCACCAGCTTCATTGCTCTTCTCCACACTTGCTCCACAGCCTCAACATCCTTCTTATGCTGAGGGGCCCACAACTGAACACAGGATTCAAGGAGCAGTCTCCCCAGTGCCGAGTCCAGAGGGAGAAGAACCTCCCTGGCCCTGCTGGTCACACTGTGCCTTTTCACCTGTTTCTATAGGTGAAGTTGCATTGCAGGACAACGTTGTCCCTCATGACCCAACCCATCCCCTAGTGTGCACAGACACTCCCCAGCTATGCACTGGTTTACTACCTCTGCCTGTAGAGAAATGTTGTGGGTTGCGTTGTGCAAACAATTTTATGTTGTCATCCTTCTTGGGTAAATAAGAGCTGATGGCAGCCTAGCAACTTCACTGGAAGGGATGATGGGCTCAGAAGTAAATTAATAATTGTGGTTTGAAGAGCCATTTTCCTTTCCACACTTGCAAGCTGGTTTTTAGCAAGATCAGAAACCGCACGTCAAAGGAGCTGGGTTCTATTTCCAGCGCTGGCAGTGGTCTTCTGACCTTGAGAGTCTGTTTCAAGTTTCTAAATTTATAAAATAGAGATGATGAGTTTCCTCCACTTTGGACAGATTTGGAGATCTTCAAATGACAAGTGCTATATAAAAGAGGGAAAGTTTCTGCCAGCGTAGTACTTAATAGATGGGTTCTTAGGCAACAGAGCAGTAGGCAGAGTAAGCAGTGCCTAAGCAAGTCATATGCCCTCGTCAATCAAGAGCAAGGGAGAAATTATCTTTTAAATTAAGTCCAAGCCCTGGGCAAGAGTGAAAGGACAACTCTATTCCAGCCCTTTTAACCCCCAGGTTTTTATAAGTGGGAATCTATCGTTGAGATCTACTAATTGCTACCATATTATAGAATCGTAGAATCATAGAATCACCAGGTTGGAAGAGACCCATTGGATCATCGAGTCCAACCATTCCTATCAAACACTAAACCATGTCCCTCAGCACCTCATCTACCGGTGCCTTAAACACCTCCAGGGAAGGTGAATCAACCACATCCCTGGGCAGCCTATTCCAGTGCCCAATGACCCTTTGTGTGAAAATCTTCCTCCTAATCTCTAGCCTAAATCTCCCCTGGTGGAGCTTGAGGCCATTCCCTCTTGTCCTGTCCCCTGTCCCTTGGGAGAAGAGCCCAGCTCCCTCCTCTCTACAACCTCCTTTCAGGTAGTGGGAGAGAGCAATGAGGTCTCCCCTCAGCCTCCTCTTCTCCAGGCTAAACACACCCAGCTCTCTCAGCCGTTCCCCATAGGGCCTGTTCTCCAGACCCCTCACCAGCCTCGTGGTTCTTCTCTGGACTCGCTCCACAGCCTCAACATCGTTCTTGTGCTGAGGGGCCCACAACTGAACACAGGATTCAAGGAGTAGCCTCACCAGTGCCGAGTACAGAGGGAGAATAACCTCCCTGGACCTGCTGGTCACACCATTTCTGATCCAAGCCAGGATGCCATTGGCCTTCTTGGCCACCTGGGCACACTGCTGGCTCATGTTCAGTCCCTGTCGACCAACACCCCCAGGTCCCTCTCCTCCAGGCAGCTTTCTAGACAGACTTCTCCCAGTCTGTAGCTCTGCATAGGGTTGTTGTGCCCTAAGTGCAGGATGCGGCATTTGGCCGTGTTAAACCTCATCCCACTGGACACTGCCCATGGGTCCAGCCTGTTTAGGTCCCTTTGCAGAGCCTCCCTAACCTCCAGCAGATCAACACTTCCACCCAGCTTAGTGTCATCTGCAAACTTGCTTTAGCTCCTGTATCTCCAGCAAAACCAAAAGTCTGCGCTCATGCCGTAAATGAAAGGAGGCTGCAAACTGAAACTGGACATAAGGCTTGAAATTACATGCGAATTCTCACAGAGGTTATAAAAGGGCCACTTGAATATAAAGGAGAGAGAGTGAAAAAAAAAAATCCCAGAGTCAGCTTTTAAAGAGAGAGGAATCCAGGCCAGATGGAAACACACTAATTTATAATGAGCAATGTGTAAAAAACTATCCAAATCATGGAGCTCAAAATGAGAATAAACAGTCATTCTTCCAATGGGGACAAGTACAGATAAGCTAAGAATCTGCTAAAAGGCTGAACTTTGAGTAACCCTTGTTGAATCAGTTAGTTACAACAAAAATCACCAGTACCTTTCACTAATGGTCAAAAAGAACCGCAGCAAAAATAGTGTTTACTTCCAACACAGCTAACCTGGAATTCCGTACTTGTCATCACGTCCAACAGAAAATTATCGCTGCTGTGCAGTAAACTACATAAAAACCAGACATGCTAAACACTTCTCCCATCTAGGATGAGCACAGAAGATCCTCCAAAATAGCCAGTTTGCCCAAGATGAAAGAATGCCTGCAGCTGGGCTCTTCTCCCAAGTGACAGGACGAGAGGGAATGGCCTCAAGCTTCACCAGGGGAGGTTTAGGCTAGAGATTAGGAGGAGGTTTTTCACGGAAAGGGTCATTGGGCATTGGAATAGGCTGCCCAGCGAGGTGGTTGATTCACCTTCCCTGGAGGTGTTTAAGGGACGGGTGGATGAGGTCCTGAGGGACATGGTTTAGTGTTTGATAGGAATGGTTGGACTCAATGATCCAGTGGGTCTCTTCCAACCTGGTTATTCTATCATTCTATGTTCCAGGACAAAATACTTTGTTCCAGGTCACAAAAATTCTAGGACAGTGCTGGGAAGTGACGGCAGGTGTCAGACCACCATCCAACCTCCTGACCTTCAGCGCACTATTCACAGTCCGGCCACGTGGACAAACCTTATTCTAACTGCACAGGTCAGATGCATCAGTGAAAGGAGCAGCTTCCCCTGGAGGTAGGCAGAGAGAGCTGCAAAATTTTCCTTGTGACAGGTCAGTTCATACCATAAAGCTTTTCCCGTATTCTCACCTCACACTGCCAACCCTTTTTGGTTTTGCTCATTCTTTTACTATCCTCTCTCACGTGTTACTGTAGGCAGGGCACTCGGCATTTCCCTAACACTCACAGAATCATAGAATCATAGAATAACCAGGTTGGAAGAGACCCATCAGATCATCAAGTCCAATCATTCCTATCAAACATTAAACCCTGTCCCTCAGGACCTCATCTACCTGTGCCTTAAACACCTCCAGGGAAGGTGAATCAACCACCTCCCTGGGCAGCCTGTTCCAATGCCCAATCACCCTTTCCATGAAAAAATTCCTCCTAATCTCTAGCCTAAATCTCCCCTGGCGGAGCTTGAGGCCATTCCCTCTTGTCCTGTCCCCTGTCCCTTGGCAGAAGAGCCCAGCTCCCTCCTCTCCACAACCTCCTTTCAGGGAGTTGTAGAGAGCAATGAGGTCTCCCCTCAGCCTCCTCTTCTCCAGGCTAAACAACCCCAGCTCTCTCAGCCATTCCTCATAGGGCCTGTTCTCCAGACCCCTCACCAGCCTCGTTACTCTTCTCTGCACTTGCTCCAGAGCCTGAACATCCTTCTTGTGGTGAGGGGCCCACAACTGAACACAGGATTCAAGGAGCAGTCTCACCAGTGCTGAGTCCAGAGGGAGAAGAACCTCCCTGGCCCTGCTGCTCACACTGTTTCTTATCCAAGCCAGGATGCCCTTGGCCTTCTTGGCCACCTGGGCACACTGCTGGCTCATGTTCAGTCACCTGTCAACCAACACCCCCAGGTCCCTCTCCTCCTGGTAGCTTTCTGAAAAACCTCCCAGGGCTGCTCAGCTGTACAAAGCAAAGGGTCTCGCTGCTCCACTCTGGTAGCTGTTATCCAAGCCTCCTCCTGCACAGTTGGCAGCTCAACTGCCTTTACCACAGCTTTTCAGCAGCAGCACAGGGAATTTCTCAGAGCAAAGCAGCTCAGGAAGCCAGAGACCGAAGCTGAGGCCACCTGGCCCAGAGCTGCACCTACTGTCACAAAGGGGATTTCACCCAGTCTGTCCTTAAGAGGATTAGGGAATCATCTAGTTGCAGAAAACAACAGTTGCATCTGCTGCTCCTCCAGCACAAGTCGCTCTTATCTGCTCTCACAAAGCTCATTTCTGCTCAGTCCTGACTTCTTCTTATATTTCACATAACATAGATGCTTAAAAGGGATGGGGGGGGGGGGGAGGGTGGATACAGGTGGAGGAGGAGCACCGGATCAAGTGTATTTAGAGTGCTCAGCAATTAGCTTCATCCATCACACGGCACTTAAAAAAAGCACAACTCCAAGCGAATAAACAAATAGGCCTGATTTTCAGAGGCTGGAGTCAAGTAGTCGCATTTCCTGAGGCTTCAGAGAGGCTTCAAGATGACTCTGGCGTGTTCAAAACTTGCAAAAATGGGACCAGTTATTTAGCAGTTTTAACGAGATCAACCTTAAAGCTCAGCTCTCAAGTGATATCCCAAATACATTTCTTATATCAGGCAAAAATCATCATTGCATTAGTTGTATATTATATATAGTTGTATATTATATATAGTTGTATAAAATCATAGAGTCATAGAACAACCAGGTTGGAAGAGACCCACCGGATCATCGAGTCCAACCATTCCTATCAAACACTAAACCATGTCCCTCAGCACTAGATACTTATAAAAGAAGAGGAAAAGAATGCAAATTCACTAAGGGAAAACCTATAATCTTCCTACATTCACAGCTTCTTGAACACTATGCCTCACCAGCCACTTTGATTTTTCCTCATTTCCAAGAGGATACAGCTGGAGAGAGATAAGATCGTGCCAGTAAGTCACTTGTATGGAGTTTACAGATAAGGACTTTTCAACTTTTGAGGTTTTATAAAGCAGAGTTGCAATTTAGACTTCAGCAGCAGCTTCACAGAAGAAATCCGGGATTGGCCATTTGACCCTAAGCAAATCAATCCTAATCCTGTATTGTAAGACTCTTGCACAGGATTGAGAACCCTTTCACTCCCAAAGTGGTCCTACCAGGTCAGGATTAAAACCAACACACACTCTTGCTCATCCCAGGGTTGCCACTGCTCTATACTTGATTAGCAATGGACTTTCTCTTATGCTTTAATTGTCAACAAGGGTGGTCTGGATGTACCACGCGTTCAGGGACAGATGCAAGGATGTAGGGTCACACAGGGCACAGTGAGGAGCTGCACCGGGTGGATATTACCTGACTTGTCATCTAAACCACCCTCCAAACGGTTTTCTCCCATAGCAACCATTCCCAGCACTTATCTACCCCAACCTCTTGATGTCTTTTACCAAGATTTTTTGGTGTTTTTTTAGTGTTTGATAGGAATGGTTGGACTTGATGATCCGATGGGTCTCTTCCAACCTGGTTGTTCTATGATTCTAAGATGTTTGGCTAAAATACTCCACCAAAGGTGGTTGCCCCTTCCCTGCTGCTGGAAGGGAAGGATAAGGGATTGCTCTGTGCTTTTTCACGGACTTCTCTGAGGAAGACTACCTCCCTTCACCCCCTCAAGGGAAATTAATCCACTTCTTGGTACAATTTCACAGAATCACCAAGTTGGAAAAGACCCACCAGATCATCGAGTCCAACCATTCCCATCAATCACTAACCCATGTCCCTCAGCACCTCATCCACCCATCCCTTAAACCCCTCCAGGGAAGGCATTTTCTCATTGGATATTGCTCCACTGCCTCATTTATTCTTGTTCACCTCCTTTGGGTTCCATCAAGTGTTTCCACATCCTTCTCCAAGCATTCTGGACAAAACCGGACACGTTACCCCAGCTCAGCCCCATCGCTGAGGGGAACGACTGCCCCAGCCTAGCTCTGCGGTTTCCACCTGTTTCCCTGAGAATAAAATTTCATTCTTTGCAGCAGGATTACACCATTTCTCATAGAATCACCAGGTTGGAAGAGACCCATCGGATCATCGAGTCCAACCATTCCTACCCAAACACTAACCCATGTCCCTCAGCACCTCATCCACCCATCCCTTAAACCCCTCCAGGGAAGGGGACTCAACCCCCTCGCTGGGCAGCCTCTGACAGTGTCCAATGACCCCTTCTGTGAAATTTTTTTTCCTAATGTTCAGCCTGAATCTATTCCCAAGGGAAGATTTGTTAGCAATATTCATTTCATAAGCACCGAGTGGCATCTCAATGATGACCCAGAGGATAATCAATACAGAGAGATTATGACTAGAAGGCTACTTCACCAAATAATTCAAATATTTCAAGGCTCTCTAGGAGAAGAGGAAAAACATAGAAGAGGTTAGTGGCTCTTTCTTCCTCTCATCTATTTTAGGAGTCGGATGCAGCGGTGGGGAAAGCACAAGCCGAATGCTTGGATCCTCAAATTCTCAGTGAGGACCTTGGATGCTGCTGGGGATGGATGCTTGGCTGGTAGTCACTTCGTGACCCCAGAACCTCAGGAGCCACCACCTGACCCGGCGCTGCCATAAGTGATGAGCTCCTGCTCACGTCTCGTAAGACTTGAGCGTTTCGTCAAAGCTAAGCTGTAATTTGAACGTTCAACCTTCGGAGATCTCCAGTAACGCGGGAAATGCCACCTCAGATCTCATCTCTACACAAAAGAGGAGTCAAGGAATAAAAATAGCAGCAGCCAGGTGCTCCGGTTTCTCAATGTGACTGGATTTGGCATGTGAAATATAGTAGGTTCAAAACAGTAATTACAGAATAATGCCTACGAGAAAAAGACCCAACTCATGAAAATGAAAGCAATTATAAGGAAAATTAGCAGAGAAAGAGAATTAATGGGAAAATAGGATTGATGACAGAGATCTTTTACTAGACGCCAGAAAAGTGACAAGTAAAAGTCTGCTCAGGAAAAAAAAAAAAAGAGACTTAGAATCATAGAATCATCAGGCTGGAAGAGACACATAGAATCATCAAGTCCAACCATTCCTATCAAACACTAAAGCATGTCCCTCAGACTTGCTTCATAAAATAAAGAAAATCAGCTGAAATCCAAAATGCTATGAAACTCAGTGAAAGGGATTTGATAGGATCATTAAGTCATTTAATAGTCAGGAATTGTTTTAAAAAGTGATGGAGAACAGAGCACATTCCATCAGTCAAGTCCATAATAGGTATAAGTAGCTATAAGAAATAAGATATAACCTACAAGTAGATAATCAGGAGAAATGAGCAGCTGCAAGGTTATTCATGAAGTTTTCCAGTAATCACACTCTACGGAACAAATTCCTCTGTGTTTGGGAGGAATCATAGAATCACCAGGTTGGAAGAGACCCACCGGATCATCGAGTCCAACCATTCCTATCAATCTCTAACCCATGTCCCTCAGCACCTCATCCACCCGCATCTTGAACCCCTCCAGGGAAAGTGACTTAACCCCCTCCCTGGGCAGTCTCTGTCAGTGCCCAGTGACACTTCCCATGAAGCATTGGCATTGGAATAGGCTGCCCTGATTGGGGGTTGATTCACCTTCCCTGGAGGGATTTAAGGGACGGGTGGACGAGGTGCTGAGGGACATGGGTTAGTGTTTGATAGGAATGGTTGGACTCAATGATCCAATGGGTCTCTTCCAACCTGGTGATTCTATGATCGATGCAACAGTGCTCCAGATCTACAAAAAAAAAAAATAATAATTTCTGTTGTCTTTTACCATCTGCCCTTTCTTTTCTATGCCTTCAGCCTGGTTGCCTTGTGGTTAAATATGAGCACAGAAAAATAATCTAACTGTATACCACAACTGTAAATCAGCAGCACTGCAGAGCACACAGAGTTCATGCTGCGTCTCACTGTGAATTTCTCTCCTGCCACTCAATGAGCCTGTTAGGTAAACGTAAAACAGGAGCACACATTAATTTTTTTCTGCTTTATGACCTCCAACCAGCTTAAACACAATTGCAGAGACTCCGATTAGTCTTCTGTTTATACTGTGCTGGCCTGTCCCAGCGTAGAAATTAAACAATTAATGATAAAACAAATGAAGTTAGTCCTAGCCAGGGAATAAACACCTTCTGGGTGCACCTACTGGGATTGTGCAGCTCCCATTTATTGTGCAGAGGACCAAGAGCACAGAGCTGCTTAAAGTTGGATCTCCAGTCACTACGTTGGCCGTTCAATGGATGTACTTAAGATTTCTGGACAGAGTGAACAGCAGAAGCAAGAAATATCGCTCCCCTGAAACAGGCAGCACCACATGGGGCTGATGTTGAGTGCTTCAGAACCAACCTGCTCTGCTCTGACCCCCACAATCGCCTCATATGCTCCAAAGAGTTGGAAAGATCCCTCACAGCAGCACAAAGCTTATCACCTCCAAGTCATCAGCTACAGGAGTTTGCATAAAGAAAATGTCTGGATTCCCAGTTCTGCATTGGAGGTGGGATTTGTAGGTCGATGAGGACTTTGTCCTGCACTTGGGGCACAACAACCCTGAGCAGCTACAGACTAGGGGAAGTCTGGCTGGAAACTGCCTGGAGGAGAAGGACCTGGGGGTGTTGGTTGACAGGGACTGACCATGAGGCAGCAGTGTGCCCAGGTGGCCAAGAAGGCCAATGGTATCTTGGCTTGGATCAGAAATGGTGTGACCAGCAGGTCCAGGGAGGTCCTTCTCCCTCTGTACTCAGCTCTGGTGAGACTGCTCCTCGAATCCTATGTTCAGTTGTGGGCCCCTCACCACAAGAAGGATGTTGAGGCTCTGGAGTAAGTCCAGAGAAGAGCAACGAAGCTGGGGAAGGGGCTGGAGAAGCAGAGGAGCAGCTGAGAGAGCTGAGGGTGTTTATCCTGGAGAAGAAGCAGCTGAAGGGACACCTCATTGCTCTCTCCAACTACCTGAAAAGAGGTTGTAGAGAGGAGGGAGCTGGGCTCTTCTCCCAAGGGACAGGGGACAGGACGAGAGGGAATGGCCTCAAGCTCCACCAGGGGAGGATCAGGCTGGACATTATGAAAAAATATTTCAGGGAAAGTGTCATTTGGCACTGTCGAGGCTGCCCAGGGAGGGGGTTGATTCACCATCTCTGGAGGGGTTTAAGGGATGGGTGGACGAGGTGCTGAGGGATATGGTTTAGTGTTTGATGGGAATGGTTGGACTCAATGATCCGGTGGGTCTCTTCCAACCTAGTGATTCTATGATACCGCGGGAAGCACAGTTTTGTGAGGATAATATCCAGTGTTCCTACAACTGAGGAAGCACTTGAGAGGACAAGCAGTGGTGCACACAAACTCCTGTTTTGTGAATGCAAATACCTCCCCTTTATGCATGTGCAATTTCTTTCCAGCATAGAGTAACGGAGAGAATGGGGATAGAGTGCACAGCAAGCAAGAGGGAGCCTGAAAACCTAGCAAGCAGCATCAAATATTTACGAGGATACCTTCTGGATTGAGATGCAGGAAATCTTGACTCCTAGAATCACCAGGTTGGAAGAGGCCCACCGGATCATCGAGTCCAACCATTCCTATCAAACACTAACCTATGTCCCTCAGCACCTCATCTACCAGTGCCTTAAACACCTCCAGGGAAGGTGAATCAACCACCTACCTCCCTGGGCAGCCTATTCCAATGCCCAGTGACCCTTTCCGTGAAAAACTTCCTCCTAATCTCTAGCCTAAATCTCCCCTGGTGGAGCTTGAGGCCATTCCCTCTTGTCCTGTCCCCTGTCGCTTGGGAGAAGAGCCCAGCTCCCTCCTCTCTACAACCTCCTTTCAGGTAGTTGGAGAGAGTAATGAGGTCTCCTCTCAGCCTCCTCTTCTCCAGGTTAAACCACCCCAGGTCTCTCAGCTACACATACGAATATAGAAAATGAAATATTTTTACAAATACGTGAAATCTACTGAGGATTCTAATAAAGGAAGATCTGGAAATCTGTTGAACACTGATAATAATGATGAAATCGTTTTTAACACCTTATTATCTCCTGGAAAAAAAAAAATAGGCAGTGTTACAGATAACACTGCTGCACTCAAGAATAAGTTACGCAATTGCAGGCTTTACAATGAAAACATGCCCTGAAGGACAAGTGCGCTTGCTAGAATCGGAAAAATCTGTCAGCTAAAGCTGTTATATGATAAACTAGAAATAAAAGCATTATTCAGGCCAAGCTGGGGTCATTTACTGCACTATTTATCCAATATAACTCCTGCACTTGGCTTCTTTAAAAGTGGCCCCCCAGCTCCACAGCTCATAACAGCTACGCAGACGCCTTCCCATTCAATTAGGGTTGGGCTGCAAACCCCTCGGTTGAGATGCTTACGTGACTCAGCTCATTAACGCGACTGCCAGATACATAATGCATCACCTAACGAGCTGTGCAGAATCATAGAATCATAGAACAACCAGGTTGGAAGAGACCCACCAGATCATCGAGTCCAACCATTCCTATCAAACACTAAACCATGTCCCTCAGCACCTCATCTACTCGTGCCTTAAACACCTCCAGGGAAGGTGAATCAACCCTGTGGCCCTCACAGTAGCACAATCGGTTCTTGATAACGACAGAGCTCACTGAATACTCTGGAAAGAAACACCACAACACACCCTCACCTGTGGATGCTGTAGTATTTTGAAGGACCAGGAGCCTTGAAAGGGCTCTGAAAGGCGGAAATGTTATTATTTGGGACAGGACGAGAGGGAATGGCCTCAGGCTCCACCAGGGAAGATTCAGGCTGGACATTAGGAAAAAAAAATTCATGGAAAGAGTCACTGGGCATTGGAACAGGCTGCCCAGGGAGATGGTTGATTCACCTTCCCTGGAGGGATTTAAGGTGCAGGTGGATGAGGTGCTGAGGGACATGGGTTAGTGTTTGATAAGAATGGTTGGACTCGATGATCCAATGGGTCTCTTCCAAGCTGGTGATTCTATGATTCTAGGTATTTAACCCTTCCCACCACAAACTGAAGATCCATGCCACAAACTGTTCTCTGAGAAGGGGGAAATGCTCTTCACACTCCAGCAATGCCATATCAATAGTCCTAACATCAACAGGTTTATTATCTTTAGTGTTTGATGGGGATGGTTCTATGATTATCTATCGAGCCACTAATTGCACTGCTTTTTCACGGGGAAAGCAAAACATCACAGTCAGTAATACATTTTGCAGTCCTGGACCTGACTGGGGCACTCGCTCCCAGCTCCAGCAGAGCAGAGAATATGTAACACAGCTCCGTAGAGTGCAAGACAGACCTTGACAACGAAGATCTTATAGAATCATAGAATCACTAGGTTGGAAGAGACCCACCGGATCATCAAGTCCAACCATTCCCACCAATCTCTAAACCATGTCCCTCAGCACCTCATCCACCTCTGCCTTAAACACCTCCAGGGAAGGTGAATCAACCCCCTCCCTGGGCAGCCTCTTCCAATGCCCAATGACATTCTTGCAAATCTTGCCCCCCAACAAGACAGAGATTACAGAGAGCAACATGCAACGCTGCATCCTAACCAAAGCAGCTGCCAAACACGATCTGATCCCATTCAAATTCACCTCCTGCAGGCCCCGGGGCTCCTAGGAGATAAAACATCTCATGGGAGGTTAACAGAGAGCTCAGCTCCGGACGTCAATTCAATGGGAACTCCCTGAGCACCATATATTTGGTAGATATGGGTATCATGCACCAAGAATGTATGTTCACTGCAGCTCTGGCTGTTTTCTAGTTGGAGTCGCCTTTCTGAAGTCACTTTTACACACCAAAAACATTTTTTTCTGACTGATTCAGAAACATGCTATAGTAATAGAGGGGAGACAGGGAGTCTGCCCAGCTCTGCTCAGCTTTATCTCTACCAGCTGCTGCACAGAGCACAAGAAATTCGGGATTCACGGCAAAAACATTTTTCTTAACAGGCCTACGGCCTATTGAGAGGGACGGAAGTTTATTACCATCGGTGACTCACTCCCTGCTGAAGCTTTTTTCCTGGACGAACTGCATTCTACGCTATTATGTTCCAGTAACAATAAATTAATAGTAGGCAAGGGAATTCAGAGTTCGTTGCACAAAAATACGACCCAAGCAAGGAAAATAGAGAATATGCTACAGAGATTAAGCAAAATATTTCATTCCTCCCCCCTCTGATGTGCAAGAATTATTAGCCCTTCATAATAAGCTTCTTTTTTTTGTCACAAGAGAGGCACAAGCACAAGGTATCGAAAATAAATTGTGTTTATACCAGGAGTAACTTAAATAAAACATCTTTTTCTTCTGTCAGTTCGTGTAGTAAGGGCAGAAATTTTTCTCCCCTTAACATAGCAGAAGAGTCTGACGAGATCTTAGAATCATAAAACAACCAGGTTGGAAGAGACCCATCGGATCATTGAGTCCAACCATTCCTATCAAACACTAAACCATGTCCCTCAGCACCTCATCCACCCGTCCCTTAAACACCTCCAGGGAAGGTGACTCAACCCCCTCCCTGGGCAGCCTGTCCCAATGCCCAATGACCCTCTGTGTGAAAAACTTCCTCCTTCCTATCCTATCTTAGGATACCTGGGATCAGTCCTTGATCCTACTCATCTTCCTCCGATTCCTGACAAATTATTTCACCTCCCTCTCCCTCTTCCCCAACCTGTAAGCTAGGAACAGTACCTCCAGCTTGGCAAAAAGCTGTGAAAATAGCCTCCTTTAACGATTTTAGGGCCACATTTAGAGGTAGGGAGGCAGACAACACCACATTAAATCCATCAACACCAATTAATTGGACTCAGCACCAATTATGGTTGGACTCAATGATCTGGTGTGTCTCTTCCAACCCGGTGATTCTACGATTCTATGATAATGGCTGTGGAGGAAGAAGTTGACTCCACTTTTGCATTAAAATCGCAGGTTCATTCTCCCACTTCCTATACCATCAGCTGCTTTTGAGTTTCATGCTGTGTATTAGGATTTCCACAACATCATGTTATAAGCTTTTGGGTTCTTTTAAACTCTACGGCAACCTGGGGAGTTGTGCAAAGTAATTCTTAATTTTTAAAAAAAAAAAAAAAAAAAAACCTTAGAATCATAGAATCACCAGGTTGGAAGAGACCTACCGGATCATTGAGTCTAACCATTCCCATCAAACACTAACCCATGTCCCTCAGGACCTTATACTGGAAACTATAGTTTCACTCTGCACTAATAAGGAATTTATGGAAGAAAAAATGTAAGAAAAGAATTTAAATCTGGAAAAGATACTTTGAACTTCACGCCCACTCACATCTAAGCTGATCAAAATATGGCTTCATGGTTGGAATTGATGATCTGGTGGGTCTCTTCCAACCTGGTTATTCTATGATTCTATGATTTTTGTCTCTTTCATCTACGTTTTGCTTGGAGAAGAGGAGGTTGAGGGGGGGGACCTCATTGATCTCTACAACTACCTGAAAGGAGGTTGTCGAGAGGAGGGAGCTGGGCTCTTCTCCCAAGGGACAGGGGACAGGACAAGAGGGAGTGGCCTCAAGCTCCAACAAGGGAGATTTAGACTGGACATTAGGAGGAAGTTTTTCACAGAAAGGGTCATTGGGCAGTGGCAGAGGCTGCCCAGGGACGTAGTTGAGTCACCTTCCCTGGAAGGGTTTAAGGGACGGGTGGACAAGGTGCTGAGGGACATGGGTTAGTCTTTGATAGGAATGGTTGGACTCAATGATCCGGTGGGTCTCTTCCAACCTGGTTGTTCTATGATTCTAACAGGACACCCTCCTGCTCTTCTTGAAAGAGTTTCACAGGCTCAGACCCAGAGGTACCAGTTCTTCTGACTGTGGCCACAACAGAGTAAAAGCATCTCCCACTCAGTCTGTGCAGGAAGAGATAAGTCTATCTGTTTACTGCCACCAAGGCATGACACAGACACAGCCTATTTACAGAAACGATCAAGATTCTATAAAATATCTTCAAAATACACCAGGTATCAGGCACTGTGTTTACAGAAAGCGCAAAGCAATCTGAAGGCATCTGTAATTATTGCTCGCTCTGAAAGTGAGTTTTTAAAGGGAAAGGTGAGTGGGAAAGGGGAATAAACTCTCGTGGTTCTGACTGTCAATTAAGTACAAGTGTTAGTAATGGAAAGATTTTTTTAAAAAAGGAGCGAATATACAAAAGCTCATCCCACCCATCTGAGTAAGCAGACAAATGTGAAGAGCTTGGCTGCTCCAAAATGTTGTTGGACCCTGCGGTGTGACCAGGGCAAGGGAGCTCCTAGGAATGCTCTACTGCCCTTGTCCCCAGAACCAGGAGGGCTCCCGCGTCCCTCCAGCCTCCAAGGAGCCAAAACTCACTGATATAACAATATTGGGCATTGGAATAGGCTGCCCAGGGAGGTGGTTGAGTCACCTTCCCTGGAGGGGTTTAAGGAATGGGTGGACGAGGTGCTTAGGGACATGGGTTAGTGTTTGACAGAAATGGTTGGACTGGATCCTGTGGGTCTCTTCCAACCTGGTGATTCTATGATTCTATGCTCCTACAAACTGGATGCAACCAACAAGCGGAAGACAGGGCAGGATTTGTCCCATCGTGCCTCCTCGAAGACGTGAATCACTTCTGCAGCTCTCCCAGCACAGCCTGGTGGGTGATGCATCATGAGAGCAACCCGACCCCCCGAGCCTCCCCAGGGTGGGAGTCCCACAGCTGCCACATTACAACTGTGACTGTTATTCCAAATAAGGGAACTCGTTGCAAACTTCCCTCAAGCTGCCTCGTTCTGGCTGGTTTATGTTAGGGAGACAAGACTAAACAGACCTTCATATTTTCAGAATTAACCACTAAAAATGAAAAATTGGTTGTTTGTTTCCAGAGCGCAGATGAAGGAGAGTCCTGCAGCCAGTGGCCCCTTTTGGAAACTGTGCCATAACGAACCCAGCATCAGTTTATCTCCTTTTTCTTGAGAGTCTGGGGATGGATACAGTGAACAGCAACCACGTCTAAGCCCCGAGTCACACTTTGGTGCAACCACACCGTCTCCCTCTGGTTTACACCAAAGTGAACCAGGTTTGGCCCCGTGGCGGTTTTCCTACTGTATTTCCCAATTATTTTACCACTGCCGAAGTCAGATTTTTTTTAAAAAAAAGATTATCTATTAAATGTCAGATAAGGGAAAGTTTGACTGCATTTTAGCAAACTTACACTGCTGTCACGAACATAAGTAGAATCATAGAATCATAGAATAACCAGGTTGGAAGAGACCCACCAGATCATCGAGTACAACCATTCCTATCAAACACAAAACTTGAAGGCCCTGGTCAACCTTACCTGGGCTTTCCTCCATCCCCACCCTGCTCTCCCCATCAGACCGTGGACCCATCCTGAAGCCTCTATGTTCCTGCCTCCTAGAAGAACCCACCCCTTCCAGTCCTGTCTCTCACCCCATCTCATGCTCCTCCTGACTCCCTGGATCACAGAACAGTTTGGGTTGGAAATAGGAGCAGGTCACTTCATTTTCCTCTTGTTAAACTCTTTCAGTTGTCTAACAACTCAAACATCTGACTTTCTTTTTAGCACAGTAAGGCTTGAATTAGATGGGTTTAGGCTGCACTCCTTGAACTGATGCCTCCCAAGGGACAGGACGAGAGGGAAGACCTCACTGCTCTCTACAACTCCCTGAAAGAAGGTTGTGGAGAGGAGGGAGCTGGGCTTTTCTCCCAAGAAACAGGGGACAGGACGAGAGGGAATGGCCTCAAGCTCCACCAGGGGAGATTTAGGCTGGACATTAGGAAAAAAAATTCATGGAAAGGGTCATTGGGCAGTGGCAGAGGCTGCCCAGGGAGGGGGTTGAGTCACCTTCCCTGGAGGTGTTTAAGGGATGGGTGGAAAAGGTGCTGAGGGACATGGGTTAGTGCTTGATAGGAATGGTTGGACTCGATGATCCAGTGGGTCTCTTCCAGCCTGGTTGTTCTATGATTCCATGATTCACACTTATCTGTTTCCTAAACCACGTGGAAGCTGTGTGACCGCTTAGCCCAGTGCTGAGCTCAACGTACTATCAGCACCTCTGAGAAGAGCTTATTTACTCAGGTGCAGCTCAGGTAAATTGAATTCACCTCTGCCTGAGCACAGACATATGCTCACATCCCAGATGGCTCTATCTGGGTACTGCCTGCTTAACCCTTCCTTTGGTTTTTCCCCATCCCTGCACAGCCACGGGCTGTTTACTCAAACCCGATGCACAAGATAAGCCTCAATGTGACAAAGAAATATGGAAAACAGACAAACACTGCCGGGGATGTGACATCTATTCAAAACCAGAATTTCAATATAGTGCTTGTGGTTAAACAAAGAGGGAGGGAAACAAGAAACAAGGGAAAGGTCCTATGAGGCAACAAGGACACGGATCCTATCTTTCACCAACACTTAGAAGAAACACATCCTCAGCTCCTCTTTCATAAATACAGACTAAGTTCCATCAGAAATGGTGTGACCAGTAGGACCAGGGAGTTTATTCTCCCTCTGGACTCAGCACTGGTGAGGCCGCACCTCAAATCCTGTGTTCAGTTGTGGGCCCCTCACCACAAGAAGGATGTTGAGAGAGCTCAGAAAGGACCCCACTCCTTATCAGCCTCCTACCACATCCCAAAACCCAGCAAAGGCTCTCAAAGCACACACCAGGGCATTGGAATGGGCTGCCCAGGGAGGGGGTTGATTCACCTTCCCTGGAGGGGTTTAAGGTGCAGGTGGACGAGGTGCTGAGGGACAAGGGTTAGAAGTTATCTGCCAGTAAACCATGTCCCTGAGCACCTCGTCTACCCATCTTTAAATACCTTCAGGGAAGGTGACTCAACCACCCCCTGGGCAGCCTGTTCCAGTGCCCAATGACCCTTTCTGTGAAAGAAACCCTTTTTAAACAGAACGGTGCTCTTCCCAGGAGACTCTTCCCAAAAATTTTTCCTCTTTGTAATCATTCAATCAGGAATTGAAAAAAAAAAAAGTTATTGAAAAACATCAATTTGCTGTTCCAAATGCTTAAAGAGAGACAACAACAAGAAAACACAAGTTTGAAAAGAGACAACAGCAAGTTCTTGAGCACAAAGCAGGGGCTGGGATTATCCCTCTCTATAGGAATTAATTTTTTTCCTCCAAATTATGTTTGCGTGAGGCAAGATTTAATCTAAACAGTGAAATCTGTGTAGATGGGTGCTTGCTTTTACCAGAATCACTTCTTAAAAAAAAGGCAGATGCTGCTCTTTGCTGCAGGACTAGAGGGATTGCATGACTTCCAGTTTACATCAGTATCTCTCACCATCTGGTTCAGTATCAGGACCTCAAATCCAAAACAAGGTTCCATGTAGAACATGATGCGATGGAGCTTTTTGCTGCTGCATAATCCCCAGCAAGTACATCAATAGTTAATTCAAGTAACACTACGCTGACACAGTCCTCTCTGGTATCAAGTTCTGGGATACCTGAACTCAAGCAAAACTTGATTACGATATAGGCACATGGTCTCTTAAACCATAGAGTGAACGTCAGGCTAATTTGAGACAACTCTTGTCTTGAGGTGATGAGCATCAATTAAATTTTGTTTGGCAGCTCAAACAGTAGAAGTGCAGTACCTTGAAAAGATGCTAACTGCTTCTACAAGTAGTTTTAGAGCAGCAAGCACGCAGAGAATCATAGAACAACCAGGTTGGAAGAGACCCACTGGATCATCAAGTCCAACCATTCCTATCAAACACTAAACCATGTCCCTCAGCATCTCGTCTACCCATCCCTTAAACACCTCCAGGGAAGGTGATTCAACCACCTCCCTGGGCAGCCTATTCCAGTGCCCAATGACCCTCTGTGTGAAAAACTTCCTCCTAATCTCCAGCCTAAATCTCCCCTGGTGGAGCTTGAGGCCATTCCCTCTCGTCCTGTCCCCTGACCCTTGGGAGAAGAGCCCAGCTCCCTCCTCTCCACAACCTCCTTTCAGGGAGTTGTAGAGAGCAATGAGGTCTCCTCTCGGCCTCCTCTTCTCCAGGATAAACACCCCCAGAAACACCTCCATCCATGCCTGAGCAGCTTCCCTGGAGGGAGGAGATCAGGGTAGGAGGCAAAGCTCCATCTCCTTCACTCTACAAGCACAAGCAGCTCTCATTAATTCAACTAATCCAGGGCAATTCACACTAGTGGAAGGAGATGAGTGCCTGTGCACACAGAGATATAGAATCATAGAATCACCAGGCTGGAAGAGACCCATTGGATCACTGAGTCCAACCATATATCCAATCATATGTCCATATGCACTTAGAGATAGGTACATGACATGGTTTAGTGTTTGATAGGAATGGTTGGACTCGAGGATCCGGTGGGTCTCTTCCAACCTGGTGATTCCATGATTCTATATCTCTGTGTGTGCATGAACACGGCCAAAGCCTCCCGGATCCTGCTCAGGCCACTACTCCTAATTTACTATCCCCTTCCCTCCCCTATCCCTCAGCTTTACAAACCATTGTTTAACCACTGAAGCATTTGAGGGAGTTTTAGTTCCGCAACAAACCCTCAAAAAAAAAAAAAAATCTCTGAAACGGTTACACTCGAAAGGGAGAACATGCGTCTGCACTAAAATTACCTCTGCAGCTTTTACAGAGTTTTTTAATAGGCAATAAAGTTGTGGCTTCAGGAACAGGTTGTTAAGATCAGGCTAAATACTCTCACTTACACCACTGAGGAGCCAAACATTTCGGGGCAGTAAGCATCATCTTACACATTTATTTGGTGGTGTCTGTCCTGTCTGCAGCCTGGAGGGGGGTTCAGTGCGAGAGGCTCAGCTGTAAATCACAGCCAGACAGAGCCGGCAGCCGGGTGTGCGCAGCAACAGGGACAGCTAGCGGACACGGGAGCAAAGCCTTTCACATCTTCCTCCTCCTCCTCTCCTCCATCTGCATCAAAATCCAAGAGCCTTGGAGATATTTTAGGAGGAAGTTTTTCACGGAAAGGGTCATTGGGCATTGGAACAGGTTGCCCAGGGAGGTGGTTGATTCACCTTCCCTGGAGGTCTTTAAGGAACAGGTGGATGAGATCCTGAGGGACTTGGTTTAGTGTTTGATAGGAATGGTTGGACTCAATGATCCGATGGGTCTCTTCCAACCTGGTGATCCTATGATATAAGCCACAGAACTTAGGCTGCACGTACAGGGTCCTTCACCTCTGAACAAACAGCACCCAGGACCGAGACCTTCCACTCTGCTGGTGCAGGGAGTGCTCTTCATAGAATCATAGAATCACCAGGTTGGAAGAGACCCACTGGATCATCGAGTCCAACCATTCCCACCAATGTCTAAACCACGTCCCTAAGTACCTCATCCATATGTGCCTTAAACTCCTCCAGGGAAGGTGACTCAACCCCTTCCCTGGGCAGCCTGTTCCAGTGCCTAACGACCCTTTCTGTGAAGAATTTTTTCCTTATGTCGAGCCTGAACCTCCCCTGGCAGAGCTTGAGGCCATTCTTGCCCCGATGCTTTTACCACCAAGGCTGTACAACCTCCCTCTGATGAGATTTTCATAGAATCATAGAACAACCAGGTTGGAAGAGACCCACCGGATCACTGAGTCCAACCATTATATTGTCGGTGGTTACACTCTTATGCAGCACCAATCAAGCATTTCAAGGAGTCATTGGCACAGCCAGGGCTTGATTTACTGCCTTGCGGTTTGCTCACTACCCCCTTCCACCACCTGCAGCACTCACTTGCGTTTACACGTCTTTCTGCAGGGAAGAAAATGGGCTGCTGGAGGCATAAAGTCTGTCTCTTCATTGATTCACCTTCCCTGGAGGGGTTTAAGGGACGGGTGGATGAGGTGCTGAGGGACATGGGTTAGTGTTTGATAGGAATGGTTGGACTCGATCTGGTGGGTCTCTTCCAAACTGGTTGTTCTATCATTCTATCATTTCAATCTATGGGCAATGGCCTCATATTGCAGAGGAAAAAGTGGTGGGAGACGTGCCCAACATCACACCAAGAAAGCATCATGGTGTGGAATTCCCAAAGTTTGTGAAAATTTACCAGGCAATGAGCACCTTTAGGTGCCATCAACCCAAGGACCAGCAGGGCCAGTGCTGAAGTGAAGTCAAAAACCTGCTGCTTCTTCTCAGGAGGAAAATAGCTTTTTGAAACTGTCCATTATTCTCTGTCGCACCAAGCAAGGAACACACTGTACTTTTTGATACTGATTCACAAACACTAAATCCCCTCTTCCCACTACTGGTGACTCATAAAGTGACTCATTCACCTCTAGATGGTTTTATTTCCCCCATATTTGAAATTAAAAAAAAAAAATCCCCCACAACAGCCTCTTTGAAAAAAAAAAATAGCGTTTTATTCCATTTATCAACTTGCTTACAACACAGATTAAAGGAGAATTCATCTGAGTCCAGACACTAACTCACTCATCTGGATGGTCTAAAAAGTCAGCAGACTCTGTTACTTTCCTCACTAGAGGCAGCTGAAGAAAAAGCAACACAATTGACAGAGAGATGGAGTCCAACCATTCCTATCAAACACTAACCCATGTCCCTCAGCACCTCGTCCACCCGACCCTTAAACACCTCCAGGGAAGGTGAACCAACTACCTCCCTGGGCAGCCTCTGCTAGTGCCTAGCGGCAAGCCTGAACCTCCCCTGATGGAGCTTGAGGCCATTCCCTCTTGTCCTGTCCCCTGTCACTTGGGAGAAGAGCCCAGCTCCCTCCTCTCTACAACCTCCTTTCAGGTAGCTGTAGATAACTAAGAGTAAAAAAAAAAAAAAAGAGAGATATTACTCTGCCTGCAGCAGAGAACTGAAGAAATGGGTTCTTAGATACCAGAGACACCTTGTAGATAAAGACAGATGTAAAATCACCATCTCTCAGCATCCTTAGCAAAGTAAGACTTCATATCACACTAGAGAACAACACCGAGCCACAACGCTCTAGCACAACTCTACAGTTCTCATTCAAGTATCTCAAGTATTTCGATAGGAATGGTTGGACTTGATGATCCGGTGGGTCTCTTCCAACTTGGTTGTGCTACAATTCTATGATCTCATTCCACTGCTAAGTGAAAAACCCAGCACGCTCAGGGTTAACGTCAACCATCGTTATTTCCCAAGCATGGGTTACACTTGCAGTTTTATCATTCCAGCCCCTACTAAGTTGTAGATCTCCTCCAGCCAAACATTAGCTAAATATCAGCAAGATTAGGTTTACTAACACTCTTGCACTGTGACCCAAGTTGAATGGGTTTGAGGTACAAAAAAAAAAAAAAAGTGTTTCCAGTACACACATCTAATTAGTAACAAGTCAGAGAGTAAAAATTTCTGTTTCCCCACCGAGTAGCAGCTTCCACTTCTATGTTATATGTTATTCACTTAGAAAGTTATTCTTATCTCCCAAGAGCATGTGATTTATTAGCAGAGTGGGTACAGTTGGTACCTAACACTCGGCCAGTTGGAACTCGAGGGAAACTCAGAGGCCGAGCCTCATCTCTGCTTACGAACTTGGATGAAGTCCCGGCTGAAGAGATGATATAGCAGGAAGGCACCAGCAGAAAAGCTCCAACCAAACGTAAACACAGGAATCGGAGACAGGGAAATTTGTCCTGTGTTATTGTATGAAAGCACAAACACCATACTAGGGCTTGGGGAAAGAGGAATCATAGAATCATAGAACAACCAGGTTGGAAGAGACCCATCGCATCATCGAGTCCAACCATTCCTATCAAACACTAAACCATGTCCCTCAGCACCTCATCTACCCGTCCCTTAAACACCTCCAGGGAAGGGGAATCAACCATCTACCTGGGCAGCCTATTCCAATGCCCAATCACACTTTCTATGAAAAACTTCCTCCTGATGTCTAGCCTAAATCTCCCCTGGAGGAGCTTGAGGCCATTCCCTCTTGTCCTGTCCCCTGTCCCTTGGGAGAAGGGCCCAGCTCCCTCCTCTCTACAACCTCCCTTCTGGGAGTTGGAAAGAGCAATGAGGTCTCCTCTCAGCCTCCTCTTCTCCAGGATAAACAACCCCAGCTCTCTCAGACACTCCTCATAGGTTCTGTTCTCCAGACCCTTCACCAGCTTCGTTGCTCTTCTCTGGACTCACTCTAGAGCCTCAACATCCTTCTTGTGCTGAGGGGCCCACAACTGTCCCCAGGATTCAAGGAGCGGCCTCACCAGTGCTGAGTAGAGGGAGAATCACCTCCCTGGCCCTGCTGGTCACACCATTTCTGATCCAAGCCAGGATGCCATTGGCCTTCTTGGCCACCTGGGCACACTGCTGGCTCATATTCAGTCCCTGTCAACCAACACCCCCAGGTCCCTCTCCTCCTGGCAGCTTTCCAGCCAGACTTCTCCCAGTCTGTAGCTCTGCATAGGGTTGTTGAGCCCCAAGTGCAGGACCCAGCATTTGGCCGTGATAAATCTCATGCTACTGGACTCAGCCCGTGGATCCAGCCTATTCAGATCCCTTGGCAGAGCCTCCCTACCCTCCAGCAGATCCACACAGCTTTGTGTCATCTGCAAACTTGCTAAGGGTACCCTCAATGCCCTCATCCAGGTCATTGATGAAGACATTGAACAGGGCTGGACCCAGCACTGAGCCCTGGGGAACCCTACTTGTCACTGGCCTCCAGCTGGATTTAACACCATTTTCCACCAGGAAGAACAAGGTAGTACTGAAACGGCATTAAAATGAAGCGTGACCAGCTGCCTTCATCTCCAGGAGCTCGAGTAGCAAGTCCGAGACACTCATGATTTCTGATTTAATGAAGACGTAAGTCCGTGATGCAGAGTTGGTTACTACCTTTTAGCTTCCAGGTTCCAAAAGAGCTGCCAGAGAGCATTATTTTTAACGCCTTCTCACACAGGGATAGAGTTTCCGAGGGAGCTGCCAAACCTCGCAAGGGTTTGCGCTTTCCCTTTCCAACACTTTTCTTAGAAAGCTGGAAATAACATTACCTTGCCTAAATGGCCCTTTTTAATTAATTTAGCTTTGCTTTAAAAACAACCACCAAGGAGAAGAATGGAGCTGAACTTTGGGGGAACTTGGAACTGTTTCTTTTGACACGGAGCTAAATAAAGCTTGATGAGCCAGTTGTAGAGATCTAGAAGAGGCTGTTTTAATAAGGGTGCACGTTATCCAAGGCAGAGCCTGCGTATTTCTTGCTGCACCAGAGCACACAGACCATAATCCTAGACAGGGTTGCAGGCTTACCCTAAGATAAACTCCGACAGCACTGGTTATTACCACTGTGAAAGCCAGAGCTTGTTCCCATCCAAGCAAATGGGAGCAGCGTTAGCCTCTGTGCTTTATTCTTTGTCCTAAGAAGCATTATTTAAATGGAAGTACAGCTGACGATTCATCTGGGCTACAGATTAGGGAGTGCGGGTAAAAGCAGAGCTCCCAACACCTCTTTGTTGCTCTCGTGAGCCAGTCACACAAGAAAACCAGTATCTCTCTGGGACAGAAAGATGGAGGGTACCTCGGCTGTAACCAGAGGCGAGAGGTACAAAGCTAATCATAGAATCACCAGGTTGGAAGAAACCCAACGGATCATCGAGTCCAACCATTCCCACCAAACACTAAACCACGTCCCTCAGGACCTCATCTACCAATGCCTTAAACACCTCCAGGGACGGTGAATGGAAGGCAGCATTTCCCAGCAATAATCACTCAGGTGAGAGGAGCCAGACCTCAGAGCTTCAAAACCCACCTTTTCCACACAGATACTGCTGAGCAGCCTCCTGCTCCTCCTCCCTCTGCTTCCAGACTGGGTGGGAAAGGAAGGAGAGGGCAAGGTGGCATTAATATGCAGATTGGAGGAGATGACTCACAGCCCCTTCCAATTAACTCCCTGCAAAGGAAAACAATTCCAGGCTTTTCTTGCTATAAGGTAGCCTGGGAAATAGAGGAAGGCACAACACTGAACCTGCCATTTCCCACTTGGTCTTTCATTCAGCGCTTGATGTTTACCCAAGTTTATCACTTAGCTGGGGGTGTTTAGACTGGAGAAGAGGAGGCTGAGGGGAGACCTCATTGCTCTCTACAACTACCTGAAAGGAGGTTGTGGAGAGGAGGGAGCTGGGCTCTTCTCCCAAGAAACAGGGGACAGGACGAGAGGGAATGGCCTCAAGCTCCACCAGGGGAGGTTTAGGTTGGACATTAGGAAAAAAATTTTTCACAGAAAGGGTCATTGGGTAGTGGCAAAGGCTGCCCAGGGAGGTGGCTGAGTCCCCTTCCCTGGAGGGGTTTAAGGTGTGGGTGGATGAGGTGCTGAGGAACATGGGTTAGTGTTTGATAGGAATGGTTGGACTCAATCCGGTGGGTCTCTTCCAACCTGGTTCTTCTATGATTCTATGATCTCTGGCTCCTCTTGGTAATTCAATAAGAAAACCACACAACCCACGCTGCTGCCAGGGCTGCAGAGGTTTCTCAGCTCTAGCAAACGCTATCAATGTGGTAAAGGAGAAGCAGATTGCCTGGGTGGCTATTTCACTCTTTCTCGACTGAGAGAAGCGATCCCCACATTAAATCAAAGAATCCTAGAACAACCAGGTTGGAAGAGACCCACCAGATCATCGAGTCCAACCATTCCTATCAAACACTAAACACTATGAAATGTAGAATATAAGGTTTTTTTTTTAAAAAAAGAGGCTTATTTTTTTCATCAGTCATTTTATTTCTTAGGAGAGCTGACACACAGTGGTCCTTTGAGCTGATTCGATGAAGAAAGCAACCCCTGTATTCTTTGCAGAATACTAATATGGTCTTTGGAAGCAAGTTCCTCGATTGACGCTTACAAAGGTGGTACAATCAGTCCTCTGTGGGGAGATGATGAAGAGGCCAAAGCACTGTGTCTGGCAAAGGCACAGTGACAGGGGACAGGACAAGAGGGAATGGCCTCAAGCTCCACCAGGGGAGATTTAGGTTGGACATTAGGAAAAAAATATTTCATGGAAAGGGACATTGGGCACTGGAACAAGCTATCTAGGGAGATGGTTGATTCACCTTCCCTGGAGGGGTTTAAGGGACAGGTGGACAAGGTGCTGAGGGACATGGGTTAGTGTTTGATGGGAATGGTTGGACTCGATGATCCAGTGGGTCTCTTCCAACCTGGCAATTCTATGATTGTATGATTCTATGATTACTTAAGTTCAAAAAATAAGTCAGTTTAGAAGGATGGGTGCTGGTTCAGGATGGATGCTGTGAGAGCCAACAGTCCCCAGGACTACAGTTGGACTCGTGGTTCACAAAAAACTTAAATATCACAGTTCTGGGAAGCTGACCTTCAAGGTCTTCCCCGGAGGTGTTTAAGGGGCGGGTGGATGAGGTGCTGAGAGACATGATTTAGAGACTGGTGGGAATGGTTGGACTCGATGATCCAGTGGGTCTCTTCCAATCTGGTGATTTTATGATTCTATGATTCTATGGTCACCAGTGGTGGAAGAGGAAATGCAGCAGATCCAACATTGATCAGCTCAAACCTCCTCAGAACCCACACTGAGCCACTAGTTTGGGTCTAAAGAACAGCAGTAGGAACCAAGTACTTCCATTTTTTTTCCTAACGCTTGGTTCTGGTTAGAATTAGGCCACAACAATAGCAATGCAACTCTGGACTCAATGATCCGATGGGTCTCTTCCAACATGGTTGTTCTATGATTCTATGACTCCTTCCTTTATTCCTACGCACAGGCACTGTGAGGTACAGACAGACAAACACTCTTTGGTGCCTGCGTGGGAGAAGTAGGAACATCAAGCAGAAGGATTTCTCTCCACTGAGTCCTGCTGGGACTGGTAGACCATCCTGTCATCCATTAACAAGAAGATTTCTGCAGTGTTCAGATTCTCTTCTCCTGCAGAGGTTGCTGTGAGGAGACAACAGGGAGAGAAAGTGCAATGCACTCTTCGCCATAGAATCATAGAACCACCAGGTTGGAAGAGACCCACCGGATCATTGAGTCCAACCATAACTACTTGCAGTGGTCCCGGCTTGCTCAGCAAACCAGACAAGAGCAGCAAGGAAACTGCCAAGGACCCCACTTCTCTGGCAGTAGATGCATAGGCAGCAGCCAATCGAATCACTTAATTCCATATTTATTTCCAAGTATTTATTTCCTGAGGTTAGATCTTGGTTAATCAATCCATAAAGCAGCCATTCAGCACCTGGCCAACAAAGTTTAAAAGCTGTCTCGAGAGTCTTGTGCCAAAGTAATACTACAAATTATGCTTTCAACATCATTTCCCATAATTTTTTTTTCTCTCTTTCTGGCACATCACTACCCACAAGAAAGCCAAAATGAGACTGTAGCACTTCTTTCCACAGTAGCCCATCACAGCAGCGATTCATAGAATTATAGAACAACCAGGTTGGAAGAGGCCCACCACATCATCGAGTCCAATCATTCTTATCGAGTACTAAACCATGTCCCTCAGCACCTCATCCACCCATCCCTTAAACCGCTCTAGGGAAGGTGAATGAACCCCCTCCCTGGGCAGCCTGTTCCAATGCACAATGACCCTTTCTGTGAAAATTTTTTTCCTAATGTCCAGCCTGACCCTCCCCTAGTGGAGCTTGAGGCCATTCCCTCTTGTCCTGTCCCCTGTCCCTTGGGAAAAGAGCCCAGCTCCCTCCTCTCCACAACCTCCTCTCAGGTAGTTGGAGAGAGCAATGAGGTCTCCTCTCAGCCTCCTCTTCTCCAGGATAAACACCCCCAGCTCTCTCAGCCGTTCCTCTTCTTCTCCAGCCCCTTCCCCAGCGTCGTTGCTCTTCTCTGGACTCGCTCCAGATTCCAAAGTTTGTCCCACAATACAGTAAAATCCATTAGTCCAGAAGACTCATTATTAGTTTGACTGACATACCCACCCATCCCAGAAGCCCTCCATCCACCACAGCAGCAACTTCATCAAGTGCACGAAGAACTTTGCTGTTGCGTGTCCCCTGGTGCATTAGCCGGAGTAATTACATCCAGCTGCACAGCGCAAAGTTACAGAAAACAATTTCATTAGGGTCCCATTAGGACTTAGACCAGTTGATCTTTTTACATGCAAGACTCTGGTGAGGAGTAGCTTTGGGCATTAATTTGGATGTATTGCTAAAGTCATTAACCAGACTGCAGATTTCTATCCACAGGCTCTGGCTTCCACCCATCTCCCAGCAGCCTACACCAGCCACTCAGGGTCTGGTACTTAAAGTGTGGCAGTTCACAGAATCACAGAATCACCAGGTTGGAAGAGACCCACCGGATCATCGAGTCCAACCATTCCCATCAAACACTAAACCATGTCCCTCAGGACCTCATCTACCCACACCTTAAACACCTCCAGGGAAGGTGAATCAACCACCTCCATGGGCAGCCTCTGCCACTGCCCAATGACCCTCTGTGTGAAAAACTTCCTCTTAATCTCCAGCCTAAATCTCCCCTGGTGGAGCTTGAGGCTATTCCCTCTTGTCCTGTCCCCTGTCCCTTGGGAGAAGAGGCCAGTTCCCTCCTCTCCACAACCTCCTTTCAGGTAGTGGCAGAGAGTAATGAGGTCTCCTCTCAGCCTCCTCTTCTCCAGGATAAACACCCCCAGCTCTCTCAGACGCTCCTCATAAGGCCTGTTCTCCAGCCCCTTCACCAGCTTCGTTTCTCTTCTCTGGACTCGCTCCAGAGCCTCAACATCCTTCTTGTGCTGAAGGGCCCACAACTGAACACAGGATTCAAGGAGCGGCCTCACCAGTGCTGAGTCCAGAGGGAGAATAACCTCCCTGGCCCTGCTGGTCACACCATTTCTGATCCAAACCAGGATGCCATTGGCCTTCTTGGCCAACTGGGCACACTGCTGTCCCGCCCTGACCCACTGAGAAACCTTAAAGGCCACAGTGCAAGATCATTATAATGTTGATTTCGGATAACCTTGAACAGGATAAGGCATGAGTCTAATGATCCAACCACAAGAGATTTTGATTATTGGTTTTTTTAAGGATAATTCAGTGTATGCATCGAGCTAAACAGAAAGCCCTGTGTCATAATAAAGCTGTCACGATGTTCTGGAAATACGGTCTCACTGGAGGAACACATTGTAATTTTATATCCAGCTATTTCAGAAGACGAGGCCAAGCCCTGAGTGACAGACGCTTGGATGAAACAACACATGAATTAAACATAATTACACCAGAAAAAAAAAAGCAAAACAGTAAAACAGAACTAATCATCGAGGCCCCCGTGTTGTACTGCAGGCAGTGACATTTGCATTGGCACAGGGTATTCCCATCCAGAGAGCTCCAAATCCTCCACGAATATCCTTAATTAAATAGTCTGCTGTGCAGCCAGAGGGAGGAAGGGTTTGTTGCCCCTAGTTTTGCAGAAAGAAAGGTTGAAATCCCTCCGTGAATTCCCTTCAGTAGGGAAGCTTTGATGTATTTTCCCCATAAAATTCTGCCCTCTAGAAACCTGTCTCCATATGCAACGTTCTCCCAATCCATATTTAACCTAGAGAAGAGAATCATAGAATCATAGAACAACCAGGTTGGAAGAGACCCATCGGATCATCAAGCCAAACCATTCCTATCAAACACTAAACCATCTCCCTCAGAACCTCATCCACCCGTCCCTTAAACACCTCCAGGGAAGGGGAATCAACCACCTCCCTGGGCAGCCTCTTCCAATGCCCAATGACCCTTCCTGTGAAAAACCTCCTCCTAATCTCTAGCCTAAATATCCCCTGGTGGAGCCTGAGGCCATTCCTTCTTGTCCTGTCCCCCTTCACTTGGGAGAAGAGCCCAGCTCCCTCCTCTCCTCAACCTCCTTTCAGGGAGTTGTGGAGAGCAATGAGGTCTCCTCTCAGCCTCCTCTTCTCCAGGAGAAACACCCCCAGCTCTCTCAGACGCTCCTCATAGGGCCTGTTCTCCAGCCCCTTCACCAGCTTCGTTGCTCTTCTCTGGACTTGCTCCAGAGGCTCAACACCCTTCTTGGGCTGAGGGGCCCACAACTGAACACAGGATTCAAGGAGCGGCCTCACCAGTGCTGAGTCCAGAGGGAGAATCACCTCCCTGGACCTGCTGGTCACACCATTTCTGATCCAAGCCAGGAGGCCATTGGCCTTCTTGGCCACCTGGGCACACTGCTGGCTCATGGTCAGTCGCTGTCGACCAACACCCCCAGGTCCCTCTCCTCCTGGCAGCTTTCCAGCCAGGCTTCTCCCAGTCTGTAGCTCTGCATAGGGCTGTTGTGCCCCAAGTGCAGGACCCGGCATTTGGCCGTGTTATACCTCAGCCCATTGGACTTAGCCCATTGATCCAGCCTGTTTAGGTCCCTTTGCAGAGCCTCCCTACCCTCCAGTAGATCTACATTTCCACACAGCTTTGTGTGAAATATAACCATATTTGAGAAATCTGCCTTTTTTTTCTAGCTTTGCATTCTAGCTGGATCTCCAGCCCCTTCTTTATGTCAACAGCAGACGACTGTGTGATAGGCTTCATCTAGCAGGGTTGGTAACTAACCTAAAAAAAGGCAGATGGAAGCATTAAATATTTATTGGACTGGAGTGCATTGATTTTGGAAATTAACACTTTGCAAATTACGTCTCTGTAAACACAAATTAAACAGTCAAGCCCAGTCCAGTCCAGGTTCTGAGTAAGCTGCAACTCTTTCTGTAAAACATATGTATCCATAAAAAGTACTAAAGCATGAGAAACTAACACTTCTCTACCGATTTCCATCTGCACGCACCAAATTGCTCTGTGATCATGAATTAATTAAAACTTTGGAATGGGTTTCCACATCAAATGGGAAGAGTGGGAGCCCTTGTGGCTGGCACTTAGGCATCGTGCCAGTTAAGGCTGCAGGAGGAGATCATAGAATCACGGAATCATAGAACAACCAGGTTGGAGGAGACACACCGGATTATCAAGTCCAAACATTCCTATCAAACACTAACCCATGTCCCTCAGCACCTCGTCCACCCACACCTTAAACACCTCCAGGGAAGGTGACTCAACACCCTCCCTGGGCAGCCTCTGACACTGCCCAATGACCCTTTCTGGGAAATATTTTTTCCGAATTTCCAGCCTGAACCTCCCCTGGTGGAGCTTGAGGCTATTCCCTCTCGTCCTGTCCCTTGGGAGAAGAGCCCAGCAACCTCCTCTCAGGGAGCTGGAGACAGCAATGAGGTCTCCCCTCAGCCTCCTCTTCTCCAGGATAAACAACTCCAGCTCTCTCAGCTGCTCCTCTTTTTCTCCAACCCCTTCCCCAGCTTTGTTGCTCTTCTCTGGACTCGCTCCAGAGCCTCAACATCCTTCTTGTGCTGAGGGGCCCACAACTGAACACAGGATTCAAGGAGCAGTCTCACCAGTGCTGAGTCCAGAGGGAGAATCACCTCCTTGGCCCTGCTGGTCACACCATTTCTGATCCAAGCCAAGATGCCATTGGCCTTCTTGGCCACCTGGGCACACTGCTGGCTCCTGTTCAGTCGCTGTCAACCAACACCCCCAGGTCCTTCTCCTCCAGGCAGCTTTCTAGACAGACCTCTCCTAGTCTGTAGCTCCGTATAGGGTTGTTGAGATAATACATCACTTCAAAAAGCCATGGACTCCGTGACCTCCTGTTCCTAGTGATACTGATGCTGGGATTGAACTGGTGATAACAATGGGACTGAAGCAGTGCAAGAAACCACAAGAAAGGTGCAACTGATACAGGCTCACCGGCTCCGTGTTAGTTCCAGTAGTGCAATGGTAAATAGCATAAAGCTGCTATTTGCTTTTGAGTTCTCCTGTTCACGTGGGAATAGATTTACTCAAGAGATATTGCAGTTTTATTCCCTCAAGTAGAATATTAATATCCCACTCGTGCTATTGGTTGGACTCGATGATCCGGTGGGTCTTTTCCAACCTGGTGATTCTATGATTCTATGACTCTCTGATTCTATATATTAGTGAATCGGAAGCTTTGGGTACCACCCTACACCCTTTACTTCTTCATCCCAGGTCATTATACACTATATTTTCTGACTGTATCTGGATTATTTTTCCCACGCTTTGAGCACACCACTGCCTTTTTCACTTTCTCCCTTCCCCAAAACATATTTTAAAACCCACCAGCAATTAACAAACTCACCCACACAAGAATGGTAAGTGTGTAAAACAGACTCTGAGTTTTTCTTCACGCTACAGTGATGAGAGGGGAAAAGAGACCTCATTGCTCTCTCCAGCTACCTGAAAGGAGGTTGTGGAGAGGAGGGAGCTGGGCTCTTCTCCCAAGGGACAGGGGACAGGACTAGAGGGAATGGCTTCAAGATCCACCAGGGGAGGTTTAGGCTGAACATTAGGAGGAAGTTTTTCCCATAAAGGGTTGTTGGGCATTGGAATAGGCTGCCCAGGGAGGTGGTTGATTCAACTTCCCTGGAAGTGTTTAAGGGACGGGTGGATGAGGTGCTGAGGGACATGGGTTAGTGTTTGATGGGAATGGTTGGACTCGATGATCCGGTGGGTCTCTTCCAACCTGGTGATTCTATGAGAAAGGTGTGAGGTGTCACAGCCACAACTAGGAACTCGGGTGGGATGCAGATGTGCTGGCAGGACCTACACACATTTTATCACGTGCACCAGGATTCTCCTGTTTGCTTTCTCACTTTCTCTCCCATTCCAAGGTGCAGATCGGTTTCAGGGCCCCAAGAGCTCCTAGGAGCTCACGAGCAAGTTTGCCGAAGAAGATAAAGAGAACAAGGCTGCCAGGGGACTTTAATGAGAGCTCCTTCTATTCTCATGGTGCAGTTACAAGGCAGATAATGAAACAGAGGCTGGTTTGTTTGTTTTTTAATGAGCTCCATTTATATTTAACTTTAACTATCCCCATTTGTTTTCTCCGAATCAAACCTCTACTGCTGAATTTGTGCGCATCAGAGTTATTAAAGGGCAGCTTTAATCTGATTTACTGCAGAGTTCCGAGCACGGATGTACTCACAGGAGGGGTTGATAGTGCACAGCAGCAGTGTTTGCAGCAGAATTGATGGCAAAATTGACCATAACTTCTCTGCTGCCTCACAGAAAGCTGAAGTAACCCCAGGACTTGTCCGAGGGCATTTTTCTCCCGAGTGGTTGTAACATCAAGAGGTTAAGACTGCTGTTAAAATGAGTTTTATAATCCACAAACTAGTAGCTGGAGAAAAGCAGGTGCCTCACCCAACAGATTTCATCTGGAAGTTAGTGATGCTTGAATCATAGGATCACCATGTTGGAAGAAACCCATCGGATCATCGAGTCCAACCATTCCTATCAAACACTAAACCATGTCCCTCAGCACCTCATCTACCTGTGCCTTAAATCCCTCCAGGGAAGGTGAATCAACCACCTCCCTGGGCAGCCTGTTCCAATGCCCAATCACCCTTTCCATGAAAAACTTCCTCATAATCTCCAGCCTAAATGTCCCCTGGTGGAGCTTGAGGCCATTCCCTCTCGTCCTGTCCCCTGTCCCTTGGGAGAAGAGCCCAGCTCCCTCCTCTCCACAACCTCCTTTCAGGTACTTGCAGAGAGTAATGAGGTCTCCTCTCAGCCTCCTCTTCTCCAGGGTAAACACCCCCAGCTCTCTCAGACGCTCCTCATAGGGCCTGTTCTCCAGACCCCTCACCAGCCTCATTGCTCTTCTCTGGACTTGCTCCAGAGCCTCAACGTCCTTCTCGTGGTGAGGGGCCCACAACTGAACATAGGATTCGAGGAGCAGTCTCACCAGTGCTGAGTACAGAGGGAAAATATAATACAAGGTCTCAGATAAGGCAGAGTTGCCTTGTTTGTATTGCAACACTGTTTTAAGTGGAGTTTGCAGTTGCTCAGGGGTTGGTCTCAGGTGTGTGAGGTGAGGTCGGGGGATTTCTAGCTCCCATCAGCCCCAAGAAGCAGGACTGGCTCCATGTGCGAACGGGAGATCTCCAAGGAAAACGCAGGTGCTGCGGGAAGCCTGGCTGGGAACACAACAGCATCGCTCTTCCTGCTGAACAGACATCACATTGGCATCGTTCAGAGGTGATGCTCGAGATGAGTCTGCAGTTCAGCTGCAGAAACGCCTGAGCTGGCGCAGGTCAAGGCTGCAGTGTGACTGCACCACCCACCCCAGGGAATGGAAGGGCCAAGGTGTCCCCTGAGATCCCTACAGGTGACAAAAGAACCACGCACATTCGGATGAGCTGGCATGGTCCTACTTGTCATAGAAATTCAGTCTCAGGTTGAGCTCTAACTGGGGCTGTGATCAGCTAGAAATTGTGCTGATGTCACATACGACAGCGCTTTGCATTTTAAATGAGTCCAATGGGATGAGGTTTAACACGGTCAAATGCTGGGTCCTGCACTTGGGGCACAACAACCCTATGCAGAGCTACAGACTGGGAGAAGTCTGGCTGGAAAACTGCCAGGAGGAGAGGGACCTGGGGGTGTTGGTCGACAGCCGACTGAACATGAGGCAGCAGTGTGCCCAGGTGGCCAAGAAGGCCAATGGCATCCTGGCTTGGATCAGAAATGGTGTGACCAGCAGGGCCAGGGAAGTGATTCTCCCTCTATACTCAGCACTGGTGAGGCCGCTCCTTGAATCCTGTGTTCAGTTGTGGGCCCCTCAGCACAAGGAGGATATTGAGGCTCTGAGCGAATCCAGAGAAGAGCAACGAAGCTGGTGAAGGGTCTGGAGAACAGGCCCTATGAGGAGCAGCTGAGAGAGCTGGGGGTGTTTAGCCTAGAGAAGAGGAGGCTGAGGGGAGACCTCATTGCTCTCTACAACTCCCTGAGAGGAGGTTGTGGAGAGGAGGGAGCTGGGCTCTTCTCCCAAGGGACAGGGGACAGGACAAGAGGGAATGGCCTCAAGCTCCGCCAGGGGAGATTTAGGCTGGAGATTAGGAGGAAGTTCTTCACACAGAGGTTCATTGGGCATTGGAAGAGCCTGCCCAGGGAGGTGGTTGAGTCACCTTCCCTGGAGGGGTTTAAGGGACGGGTGGATGAGGTGCTGAGGGACATGGGTTAGAGACTGGTGGGAATGGTTGGACTCGATGATCCGGTGGGTCTCTTGGAACCTGGTGATTCTACGATAGAGTCAATACCTGCATTCCACATGCCTCAGAGAGCTGGGAGGACACTTCGTGAATGTCTCTGACAACTGCCACCAGAGGACAGCGAAAACACCATCAATTTATTTAAAATCTTATTTAAACCAAGACAGAAAATCTCATCACCACTGGTGCCGTTTTCTGAAGTGCAACACGTAAAAAACAAACAAGTGCTACAAACCTCAGGTAGATGAGGTGCTAAGGGGCATGATTTAGAGATTGGTAGGAATGGTTAGAGCAGATGATCCAGTGGGTCTCTTCCAACCCGGTGATTCTATGATTCAAAAAAACTTTCCTCTCTCCTCTTGCCATCCTGCTAATCCTGTTGTCTGGGGCTATAAAAAGGCACAGCACAGGAGCACGTCTCTCGTTCTGATCTGTTTCCGTGTTTATAACCATCGCTTACCTAATGACACTTCGGAAGTGTTGCCAAGGAGACTATTTGCATCCTGCTCCACGTTGCTAAAGCAACACTGCTAAATCAGCCGCGGAGCCCTCAGCCTTCACCTAGAGCATTTGCATTGCTATTAAAATGAAATAGTCACAGGCTTAAAGTACATTTGGGTCACTCGCTCATGGAAACACCTGAAAATAGTCCAATGGCAGCTAAGGGTTCCCCCTTAAATCCAACACATCTAGGTCTCCATCTCTTACGCAGATTTCCAGCTTGTCTTTCGCACAGAAAAATCAAGATGTCTTTTATTTCACACCACAACCTGCCTCCACGGGACTTCTTTCCCATATATATTTTGCTTTTCTTGGTAGATTTCAAGTGATTTTAACTGTCATGAATAATTACAGCATCTTACTAGTTAGCGAAGCGTGGCAGAAGGCAGTTTGTAAGTCGTATGAATTTTGGAGGCACAAGATGGCTCGGAGGCACTGGAAACGCGACAACTTGCCTGCAGTTTATGGGTCAGCAGCTCCTCCTCACCCCGAGTCTTAGTTCAGCAGGAAAGAGCTTCAAGACAGCCCATGGAAAAATGACTAATAGGGTGAAATACTCATTAAGGAGGCAATGATGAAATCAAAATAATCTGAAACTATTAAGAGCTCTAAACAAGGTATAAACCAAAATAAAGGCCAAGGGCTATTCTTGGTGAAATTACAGAATAAATCAGACAAAGAAACACAAAAGACTGTTGGTAGGAGGGAGAGTGAGTATAAGGAATCAAGAAGTGTGTTTGCAAGGGTTTCCAAGGCAAGTAACAGCTTCTCTAGAGGAGTTGGGATATTCATAGAATTGTAGAATGACCAGGTTGGAAGAGACCTGTCAGATCATCGAGTTCAATCATTCCTATCAAACACTAAACCATGTCCCTCAGGACCTTGTCCACCCGTGTCTTAAACATCTCCAGGGAAGGTGAAACAACCACCTCCCTGGGCAGCCTATTCCAATGCCCAATGACCCTTTCTATGAAAAATTTCCTCCTAATGTCTAGCCTAAACCTCCCCTGGTGGAGCTTGAGGTCATTCCCCCTTGTGCTGTCCCCTGTCCCTTGGGAGTAATTTGCCTCATCTCCTCAAAAGGGTAAAAATGTCATAGAATCATAAAACAACCAGGTTGGAAGAGACCCACCGGACCATCAAGTCCAACCATTCCTATCAAACACTAAACCATGTCCCTCAGAACCTCATCCACCTGTCCCTTAAACACCTCCAGGGAAGGTGACTCAACCACCAACCTGGGCAGCCTGTTCCAATGCCCAATGACCCTCTGTGTGAAAAACTTCCTCCTAATCTCCAGCCTAAATCTCCCCTGGCAGAGCTTGAGGCCATTCCCTCTTGTCCTGTCCCCTGTCCCTTGGGAGAAGAGCCCAGCTCCCTCCTCTCTACAACCTCCTTTCAGGTAGTTGGAGAGAGCAATGAGGTCTCCTCTCAGCCTCCTCTTCTCCAGGAGAAACAACCCCAGCTCTCTCAGCCGCTCCTCATAGGGTCTGTTCTCCAGCCCCTTCACCAGCTTCGCTGCTCTTCTCTGGACTTGCTCCAGAGCCTCAACATCCTTCTTGTGGTGAGGGGCCCACAACTGAACACAGGATTCAAGGAGCAGCCTCACCAGTGCTGAGTACAGAGGGAGAATCACCTCCCTGGCCCTGCTGGTCACACCATTTCTGATCCAAACCAGGATGCCATTGGCCTTCTTGGCCACCTGGGCACACTGCTGGCTCATGGTCAGTTGGCTGCCAACCAACAACCCCAGGTTCTTCTCCTCCTGGCAATTTTCCAGCCAGGCTTCCCCTAGTCTGTAGCTCTGCATAGGATTGTTGTGCTTCAAGTGCAGGACCCAGCATTTGGCCATGTTAAACCTCATCCTATTGCACTTTGCCCATGGATCCAGCCCGTTTAGGTCCCTTTGCAGAGCCTCCCTACCCTCCAGCAGATCAACACTTCCACACAACTTTGTGTCGTCTACAAACTTGCTAAGGGTACCCTCAATGCCTTCATCCAGGTTGTTGATGAAGACATTGAACAGGGCTGGAGCCAGCACTGAGCCCTGGGGAACCCAGTTTGTGCTTTTAACAATATTTAAGGATGCTTTTCAAATGGCTGCAAGAGGCAGAAGTGCCTGGCTGAGTGAGTCATAGGGAGCTGAACAACATCACCTTCTCTCAGAAGGATGCTGCTGCTGGGGCTTTGCCAAACAGGGAGGAGGTGACATGTGTAAGTGGAGGTGAATTCCTGCTCTGCTCTGCAAAGGGAATTCAGTGGGAAGCACCTGAGGCCAAGAATTTCCCTAGGAAAAAAAAAAAAACACATCCCAAGCCTGGATCACATGAACCCTCTGGGAACTGAAGGAACAGGCCCTATGAGGAACGTCTGAGAGAGCTGGGGGCGTTTATCCTGGAGAAGAGGAGGTTGAGGGGAGACCTCATTGCTCTCTACAACTTCCTGAGAGGAGGTTGTGGAGAGGAGGGAGCTGGACTCTTCTCCCAAGGGACAGGGGACAGGACGAGAGGGAATGGCCTCAAGCTCCACCAGGGGAGGGTCAGGCAGGATATTAGGAAAAAATTTTTCACAGAAAGGGTCATTGAGCACTGGCAGAGGCTGCCCAGGGAGGGGGTTGATTCACCTTCCCTGGAGGGGTTTAAGGGATGGGTAGACAAGGCCCTGAGGGACACGGTTTAGTGTTTGATAGGAATGGTTGGACTCGATGATCCGGTGGGTCACTTCCAACCTGGTGATTCTATAATTCTATGATTCTATGTAGGACCACAGTGTTGAAATGATTCATTGAGTCCTCCTGCTGCAGAATTGTCATGCAGAATATAAATAAAACATTTTACCTTCCCAGACATCAGCCTATTTTAGGAAAAGTAGATAGCAGGATTTCTTTCCTGCCTCCCTGCACCAGCTGCGGAGAGACTCAGGCCCTCACGTTTTGTCTTTGATTCAGCTCCTCCAAGAGAAGGCGTGACAAGGGCACAGAACGATGCTTCTGTAGTTGAGGCTCTGGAGAGAGTCCAGAGAAGACCAACGAAGCTGGTGAGGGGGTTGGAGAAGAAGAGGAGTGGTTAAGAGAGCTGGAGGTGTTTATCCTGGAGAAAAGGAGGCTGAGAGGAGACCTCGTTACTCTCTACAACTACCTGAAAGGAGGTTGTGGAGAGGAGGGAGCTGGGCTATTCTCCCAAGGGACAGGGGACAGGACAAGAGGGAATGGTCTCAAGCTCCACCAGGGGAGGATCAGGGGTCAGGCTGGACATCAGGAAAAAATTTTTTACAGAAAGGGTCATTGGGCAGTGTCAGAGGCTGCCCAGGGAGAGGGTTGATTCACCTTCCCTGGAGAGGTTTAAGGTGTGGGTGGACGAGGTGCTGAGGGACATGGTTTAGTGTTTGATAGGAATGGTTGGACTCGATGATCCGGTGGGTCTCTTCCAAACTGGTGATTCTATGATTCTACGACCATGGCTGGAGAACATGTGTTGCCGGAGATCCTCCTCCAAGCCACCCCACTGCAGGTGAGCAGCACTGGGGTTCAAACAAACGCTCAAAGTCCTCCTTTAACTCCCTTCAAAGGGAAAAAAAGGTGGCTCAAGCCTCGTGGGGCTTCAGATCTATGACCACCATCCTTCCCTTGCGTCTCCTCCCATGGTCACCAGAAGGAAACACCACCAAGGTTTATCAAGTGGTCTGCAGCTCTGTGTGAGAAAGGGTTTTCCATGCCCATGGAAAGGGTAAGAAACAAGGATTTGCATTACTAGCTAAGCAGAGAGAGGAGAGCAGAGGAGGTGTTATCCTTGCCATCAGCCAACTCCTTCTCCTCCTGTGGGAAACAAGATGAAAAGAGTTTTTCTCTGTTCCACCTATGCCACTGTGAAATTTTCTGGGGAGCTTCTGTTGGCTTTGGATCAGGTCCAGGACCTTTTTTGGACACAGCCAGCACTGTATGATGCATCTGGGTTATTCATTAGCAAAAGGGTTCCCTCTGCAAGCGAGAGAGCCTTATCAAAACATGCCCCACTCTGTGTCTGACCCAAGAGAGTCGACACGGAGAAGTTCTCACCCCACCCTGAGAAACGCTGCGAAACTGCGAATTATCATCTCTTCCCTCGTTTCGCTCCCTACGTGGCCTTATCTAAACTACACCATAAATCTTCTGGGGTTTATCTGAACTCTCCTCCTCCTGGTGACATTCTGTACTCCTGAAAAACGTCGTCTCCGTATGAATTACAAGGAGCGCGGCAATGACGCTTGGGCAGGAGCAAGGGAAGCAGTGGGAAAATAGCTAAAAGCTACACGGAACTGTTTTCCTACTCGTAATCTTCTGTCATATTCTGAGTTGGGAGATTAGATAACAAGACTATTTATAGCAACACCACTGGGTGTGCATCACTAAACCTTCGCTGTAAGACCACACTAGTATGAAATTTTAATTTTGCCTGTGTCACAGCTTCATTTGCAGCAAAACAGTCACAGCGGAGTCATTAATAATGGATGCAGCATTAATATTTTGGAATTGGGAGATTACCCTCGGTCTCTGTTCCCCACCTATTACTAGGTAATTTTTCCTCCTGGGTTTCACGTTGGAGTGACAACTGGAAACTGACTATATCTGCTCAGCCACCAAACACGTTGCGTGGGAAAGAGCAACCAGAGCTCATTCCATTCACTACTGCAGGTCTCACCAGCAGATATCAAGAAGGCCAATGGCATCTTGGATCGGAGCAGAAACGGTGTGACCAGCAGGGCCAGGGAGGTTATTCTCCCTCTGGACTCAGCACTGGTGAGACTGCTCCTTGAATTCTGTGTTCAGGTCTGGGCCTATCAGCACAAGAAGGATGTTGAGGCTCTGGAGAGAGTCCAGAGAAGAAAAATGAAGCTGGTGAAGGGGCTGGAGAAGAAGAGAAGCGACTGAGAGAGCTGGGGGTGTTTATCCTGGAGAAGAGGAGGCTGAGGGGAGACCTCATTGCTCTCTGCAACTACCTGAAAGGAGGTTGTGGAGAGGAGGGAGCTGGGCTCTTCTCCCAAGGGACAGGGGACAGGACGAGAGGGAATGGCCTCAAGCTCCACCAGGGGAGGTTCAGGTTGGATATTAGGAAAAAATATTTCCCAGAAAGGGTCATTGGGCACTGTCGAGGCTGCCCAGGGAGGTGGTTGATTCATCTTCCCTGGAGGTGTTTCAGGGACGGGTGGAACAGGTGCTGAGGGACATGGTTTAGTGTTTGATAGGAATGGTTGGACTCGATGATCCGGTGGGTCACTTCCAACCTGGTGATCCTATGTTTCTATGATTCTTTATCACTGGGCATCTGAACACTAAACCTTTTAAAACAAAAGGTATTTGTGGTTTTCAATACAGAGAACTTCTTGCAAATTTGTTTTATCTTATGCCTGCTAAAGGCTGCAGCTGCTGAAGGGCTGTTCCCTGTCCCTTGGCAGAAGAGCCCAGCTCCCTCCTCTCCACAACCTCCTTTCAGGTAGTTGTAGAGAGCAAGGAAAGGCTGCAACATAATCAATTAGCGAGACAGGTTTTATCTTCTCAATTTTCTACCACTTCTATTCAAGTGACTCACTCACGGACGTAATACAAACTCTATTTGCGACACTTACAGTTCTTGGTATCCTGCGTTCTACAGTGACTCGATATTCCTCTGTAAAAGCATCTCTTCCCTTCCTACCTAGTAAATATTTAAGCGCAAAACCGGCATTCACCACCTACAAAAATGATTCTGCAAGATGGAGAGGCAGATATTTAAAAAGTCAGTGGCATCAGCTGCTCAAATAAAAGAAATCCTGAGTAATATCAATACAATTAAACACTATATTAAACAGGTATCCCTTAAGGAGGATATTTGAACCAAATTTCTGAGGAAGAATGGGAATCTGTGTAGTAAATAAGCTTTGGATCTACAGCTGCTTGGCTTATCCACCAAAAGCCTGTCCAGTAGCAAGTCAAGACTCTTAACACTCATCTTCGCTTTAGATGGTGTTGATGAGCAGCAGAGCACAAAACACGGTTACATGTCCATCCAAGTAGCAGTTAAAGGGAAATCAAGCAGAGCTCATGCCTAACAGAGGATAAAAGATGATCAGTGGGGTTTTTATAGCATATGTTCATAGAATCATAGAACAACCAGGTTGGAAGAGACCCACCGGATCATCGAGTCCAACCATTCCTATCAAACACTAAACCATGTCCCTCAGCACCTCATCAGCCTGTCCCTTAAACACCTCCAGGGAAGGTGAATCAACCACCTCCCTGGGCAGCCCATTCCAATGCCCAATGACCCTCTGTGTGAAAAACTTCCTCCTAATCTCCAGCCTAAATCTCCCCTGGCGGAGCTTGAGGCCATTCCATGTTGATATATGGGAAGTCAACCTAAATTAGAACAAGCCAAGCATAACACGATGACGTTTCTTCTGACTGTGTCAGGGTGTCAGCTACAGCTTTTCAGGTAGGGTAAAGCCAGAGGGATGCTCGGACAGGAGCACTTTGCAAAGAGTTTCATGTTCCCATTGAGCATCTCATGGTCTCTAGACTCTCTAGAAGCCAGGATCCCTCTTTCATAGAAACATAGAACAACCAGGTTGGACAAGACCCACCGGATCATCTAGTCCAACCATTCCTATCAAACACTAACCCATGACCCTCAGCACCTCGTCCACCCGTCCCTTAAACACCTCCAGGGAAGGTGACTCAACCTCCTCCCTGGACAGAGCTCTGCAGCCACTGCCTTGCTGAAAGGACTGGAATGCAGTTGGGAAATAACTTAGGATTTATTGAACTTCCCAAGTCCTGATGCTCTGGCCACATCATAGAAATGAGACAACAGTCAATAGGGAATCCTGCATATGCCTGTGCGTGTGTGCAATCCTACACGTGTAGGAACACGTGGAAACATCAACATTACCAGTGTAAAACCCAAATACTGAAACAGGCTGCCCAGGGAGAGGGTTGATTCACCTTCCCTGGAGGGGTTTAAGGGACGGGTGGACGAGGTGCTGAGGGACATGGGTTAGTGTTTGATAGGAATGGTTGGACTTGATGATCCAGTGGGTGTTTATCCTGGAGAAGAGGAGGCTGAGAGGAGACCTCATCGCTCTCTCCAACTACCTGAGAGGAGGTTGTGGAGAGGAGGGAGCTGGGCTCTTCTCCCAAGGGACAGGACTAGAGGCAATGGCCTCAAGCAACACCAGGGGAGGGTCAGGCTCAACATAAGGAAAAAAATTTTCACAGAAAGGGTCATTGGGCACTGGCAGACACTACCCAGGGAGGGGATTGATTCACCTTCCCTGGAGGTGTTTAAGGTGCACGTGGATGAGGTGCTGAGGGATATGGGTTAGTGATTGATGGGAACAGTTGGACTCCATGATCCAGTGGGTGGGTCTCTTCCAACCTGGTTGTTCTATAATTCTATCAACTGAGATGGACTAATAGAGAACTGTATAAACACAGTGACACCACAGCATCCTCTGCCCCATTATTTTACAACACAATTCTGTTTGAATCCTGTAACTGGAAGGCTAAATAAACGATAACGTAACCATAAACTAAAATGTAATAGATAAATGCATGCTGTGTATAAGAGATCCCCAGGAACAACTGGAGTGGAAAACCTATTTTCCTTAAATTTAAACCACATAGAATCATAGAATCACTAGGTTGGAAGAGACCCACCGGATCATGAGTCCAACCGTTCCTATCAAACGCTAACCCATGCCCCTCAGCACCTCGTCCACCCGTCCCTTAAACCCCTCCAGGGAAGGTGACTCAACCCCCTCCCTGGGCAGCCTGTTCCAGTGCCCAATGACCTTTTCAGTGAAAAATTTTTGCATCAACCCAGACATTAGTCTGGATAAGTATCTCCCTGCCCTCCTGCCCCACTACACAGCTGGCAATGCTCTAGTTGGCTACGTTAAAAGGTAGCTCAGGTTTATGCACAATCACAGCCAAAGTAGAACATTTAACCACTGGTAGACCCTGAGTTTCAGTTAAAAATCAGCTTTTGCCCCCAGAACCACTTGGGGATTTTTCAGCTTGTGGCACAGCACCAAGCACCTGCCCAGAGCTGTGATTAAAAGGAAGTTTTTCATGGAAAGGGTCATTGGGCAGTGGCAGAGGCTGCCCAGGGAGGGGGTTGATTCACTTTCCCTGGAGGTGTTTCAGGGACAGGTGGATGAGGTCCTGAGGGACATGGTTTAGTGTTTGATAGGAATGGTTGGACTTGATGATCTGGTGGGTCTCTTCCAACCCGGTGATTCTATGATTCTATAAAGGAAGAAACGACGCTGGAATTTGGCAGCTCACAGCACAGGGCTGAGCACCTGCATGGTGCTGTGATTAAGGTTAATCCTAGATCAACCGTTTCTGGGTCGAGACAATATGAAAATACATGCGCCGCAGACCCCGTTCCTCAAGCAAGCCCAGAATTTGACTGCTCAGACATCCTAAATTTCAAGGCAGACCCAAGTCAGAGCACATCCAAGTAGCCCCCATGAAGGTACATACTGTAAGTAAAACAACATGTACTTATGTACTTGCCACAGGCAACAATTCCAGCCATGCAGAAGTACCTGGTTCTGCAGTTATTCTAGCAGCAGTAGGCAAGAACAGCTGCCAAATCCAAAAAACTTCCAAGCCTCTGTATTAGAAACCTTCCCAGAGACAGAGAAATCCACTCTCTCATTGCTCTCTACAGCTACCTGAAAGGAGGTTCCTACTGGTTTTCAAAAGCAGCCTTGAGAAATATAGACTCATAGAACAACCAGGTTGGAAGAGACCCACCGGATCATCAAGTCCAACTGTTCCCACCAATCTCTAACCCATGTCCCTCAGCACCTCATCCACCCTTCCCTTAAACCCCTCCAGGGAAGGTGACTCAACCCCCTACCTGGGCAGCCTCTGCCACTGCCCATTGATCCTTTCTGGGAAAGGGTCACTGGGTCGTATAGAGCATCATTGGCCATATAGAGCATCATTGGCCATATAGAGCATCATTGGCCATATAGAGCATCATTGGCCATATAGAGCATCACCAGCTGGCAAAGCACCACATGAATTCCTGGGAAATTCCTGACAAGCTGCAGAATTATCTCCTCCACCCAGAGGCTTCAGCACCGTATGAAAAGGATGATAGGAGAGGAAAAGACGGATAAATTGCCATGTTTGGAGCACCGGGTAATTTTTGGTGATTTGAATCATAGAACAACCAGGTTGGAAGAGACCCATCGGATCATCGAGTCCAACCAAATGCAATAAATCAATGTTGGGTAGCACGAGGCAAAAAAAATCCAGTGCCTGGGAAAAGGTGAAATAAACCTGACAACCTCAGGCAGGAAAAACTTGATACCTACAATCCACACACACTGAGAAAGTCAGAGAGAAACAAGCACAACCCAGAAGAGAATGACGGCAGAAGGGCAGGAGGAAATCCTTCAAAATTTTAAATTATTAAATTTATGACTCTCTAAAGCTAAAAGAAAATGAAAGAGTACTTCAAAAAAGAAGCAATTATGACTGTAATGGGAGCTGAGGTTATCTCACATGACACCCCTTAGTGTACTGCCTCACCCCAGCTTCTAATTCCCATCAGCAGCAGCAGCAGCTGCTGACGTTCTTTTACTCTCCACTTCATCTAGTGAGTGCAAAAAATGGAGCTGGCAGCAGGATAATCTTCCCTATCAGCAACATACAATTATTGAAACGCCTCCACCAGCCGGATCACTATCTCCTGCGTGTATTTCAGAAGGTCGTAAAACACCAGTCAAAGGAGAAGAAAGTCTGACATATTTATGTGTTGGGGGATATAAAGGTCGGGAGAGCAACCACAAAAATGCAAGTGAAGTCATAGAATCATAGATCAACCAGGTTGGAAGAGACACACTGGATCATTGAGTCCAACCATTCCTATCAAACACTAAACCATGTCCCTCAGCACCTCATCTACCCACACCTTAAACACCTCCAGGGAAGGTGAATCAACCCCCTCCCTGGGCAGCCTCTGACACTGTCCAATGACCCTTTCTGGGAAAACTTTTTCCTAATGTTCAGCCAGAACCTCCCCTGGTGGAGCCTGACCAAACTCTCCACAATTCCCTCTCGTCCTGTCCCCAGTCCCTTGGGAGAAGAGGCCATTACCGTCCTCTCTACAACCTGCTTTCAGGGAGTTGGAGACAGCAATGAGGTCTCCCCTCAGCCTCCTCTTCTCACAAGTCTGTGTAATCCTGACTATTATCCCCCATGGGCCAGGAAAAGCACTAAAGCTCCTGCCTCCTTGGTAAACCGAGGCACAGCAGGTTGTGTTTCTGGGGGCAGAGGTTTCCTAGCAAAATAATGGATGGAGAACTGCTCTGCCAAGGTACCAGCCTGCTTCACATGGTACTCTGGAGATACAAACCCACAGAGCTCACCCAAACATGCGAGCGAGAGCTGTGTGTATGAGTGAGCAGTAAGCACAGGGGGATTGAATCACAGAATCATAGAACAACAAGGTTGGAAGAGACCCATTGGATCATCGAGTCCAACCATTCCTATCAAACACTAAACCATGTCCCTCAGCGCCTCACCTACTCGTGCCTTAAACCCCTCCAGGGAAGGTGAATCAACCACCTCCCTGGGCAGCCTATTCCAATGCCAAATGACCCCTTCCATGAAAAACTTCCTCCTAAATGGTTAGATTCAATGATCCGGTGGGTCTCTTCCAACCTGGTGATTCTATGATTCTACGATCGTGGAAGCACCCAGCACAACATGACTCAGACCTCGACAAAAGCCTCCAGATGCCACTGTAATACAAATAATAAAGAATAACCCGTGAGTAATCAGCTGCTGCTGAAAAGAGGATCTCCGAGTAGCTCGGGCTGCCTCAGTAATAAGGCACATGCATTCTTTTGCATAAATATCATTAACTCATGAGAAAACCAACAGGAAGAATCATAGAATCATAGAACAACCAGGCTGGAAGAGACCCATTGGATCATCGAGTCCAACCATTCCTATCAAACACTAAATCATGTCCCTCAGGACCTCATCTGCTCTCTGTCACTCATTGTGAAAATCTACCTTCCAGGCAAGACGGGGGCTCAGGAAAGAGCAGCAAACTTGAGTAGGAGGCTAGAGGAAACTGTTTAAGAGAGCAGACAGTAATACCTCTCGGCATTTACAATGCAATATTGATCTGCTGTCCGAAGACATGGCTAAGCCTCCTTGATGCTGAGGACACAGAGACAAAGCTGTGTGGGAGTGTGGATCTGCTGGAGGGTAGGGAAGCTCTGCAAAGGGACCTAAACAGGCTGGACCACTGGGCAGTGTCCAGTGGGATGAGGTTTAACACAGCCAAATGGCGGGTCCTGCACTTGGGGCACAACAACCCTATGCAGAGCTACAGACTGGGAGAAGTCTGTCTAGAAAGCTGCCAGGAGGAGAGGGACCTGGGGGTGTTGGTCGACAGCGACTGACCATGAGCCAGCAGTGTGCCCAGGTGGCCAAGAAGGCCAATGGCATCCTGGCTTGGATCAGAAATGGTGTGACCAGCAGGGCCAGGGAGGTTCTTCTCCCTCTGGACTCAGCACTGGTGAGACTGCTCCTCGAATCCTGTGTTCAGTTGTGGGCCCCTCAGCACAAGAAGGATGTTGAGATTGTGGAGTGAGTCCAGAGAAGAGCAACAAAGCTGGGGAAGGGGCTGGAGAACAGGCCCTATGAGGAGCGGCTGAGAGAGCTGGGGGTGTATAGCCTAGAGAAGAGGAGGCTGAGAGGAGACCTCATTACTCTCTACAAGTACCTGAAAGGAGGTTATAGAGAGGAGGGAGTTGGGCTCTTCTCCCTAGTGACAGGGGACAGGACGAGAGGGAATGGTCTCAAGCTCCACCAGGGGAGGGTCAGGCTGGAAATTAGGAAAAAAATTTCACAGAAAGGGTCATTGGGCATTGGAACAGGTTGCCCAGGGAGAGGGTTCACTCGCCTTCTCTGGAGGTGTTTAAGGTGTGGGTGGATGAGATCCTGAGGGACATGGTTTAGAGATTGGTGGGAATGGTTGGACTTGATGATCCGGTGGGTCTCTTCCAACCTGGTGATTCTACGATTCTAAGAACCCTGGAGCAGGGAGAGGGGTTGAACTGGGAAGGTATGTCTTGAGAAGCAGGTCAGTCAGACTGCCCTGGCACCAGTGAATACACAGTACACAGAGCCACTGGTGCAAAGGCTGATCTTTTTCATCTCAGAATCTAAGAGATTAGATACAGCTGCATTTTTTCCCACTCTTTTCCACTCCAAACAGCCACACACACCTTGTTTGATAGCTATCATAAACCATATCTCAGAGAGGGTGGACAGCAAAAATTTCCTGGAGTTCGTCCAAGAACAACCAGGTTGGAAGAGACCCACCGGATCATCAAGTCCAACCATTCCTATCAAACACTAATTCGTGTCCCTCAGCACCTCGTCCACCCATCCCTTAAACACCTCCAGGGAAGGTGAATCAACCACCTCCCTGGGCAGCCTCTACCAGTGACCAATCATAGTTTCTTTAGCAAGAATGAGCCTAAATCCCTGCTGGTGCTGGGTTAGAAGAGGCAGCCGCAGAAGGAAAGTACTAGATGGTGTCCAGACTCTCAAGGTTCAGTCTCCCTAACACTGAGCCAGACGCTGAGGGAAGAACAAGAGGAGACCTTCAATTAAAATGCACTTTACGAAACGTTAAGTGGCAGATACGGAACAAAACTGTGCGACATTCATACTTTTCGCTGCTCTGCCTCCAGACCGTTTTTACAGGGACCTGTCAGATGCAATCAGACTTGTTTATTCGGCATTTAAATGTAGGACCTGAGGCAGTCTGATTGCAAAAAAAAAAACCACAGAAAAGGCACATATTGTCCCTGGCACTTGCTTGGGTTTTACGACAAATGCCTGGTTAACTCTTTACTCCAAATCAAAATGATTTCAATGCTAAATTATAGTCTTGAGAATATTTCTGCTTCCTGTGGAAGCAGAGGTAGAAATTTAATTAAAACAGAAATTAAAGGAAGGAAGAAGAAAGAAACAAAGTGCCACTACCACTCACTCTACATCCCTCCTGAAAACCAGGCAATTCATACAGAGCATCTTCAAAATCTCATGGAAGCCATTGATAGGGGATTGAGTGACAGTGTCCTTTCTGGCTCTGGTTTATGAATTCCTGTCTGCTTAAAATCATAGAATCATAGAACAACCAGGTTGGAAGAGACCCATCGGATCATCGAGTCCAACCATTCCTATCAAACACTAAAACTGCTTAAGGTTGCTCCAGAAAGACTTTCAGCCGACAGCACGATTCTTAAGAGACAAATCCTCCCTGGCAGGTTACAATCGAATACCGACTACTACAGCATCACATGTGCCTTCACATTTGTACTGACAGAGGATCACGGTTTAGGGTTCAGCATCCCTCTCTTCACTAGTCTGACTGCCTTGTCCATGACAGAGCAGGAAGAATTCATAACATCTCCTCGCGTGGTCATCAAAAAAAATATATATATGATATAGAATCATAGAACAACCAGGTTGGAAGGGACCCATCGGATCATCGAGTCCAACCATTTCTATCAAACACTAAACCAAGTCCCTCAGGACCTCATCTACCCGTCCCTTAAACACCTCCAGGGAAGGTGAATCAACCACCTCCCTGGGCAGCCTATTCCAATGCCCAATCACACTTTCTGTGAAAAACTTCCTCCTAATCTCCAGCCTAAATCTCCCCTGGTGGAGCTTAAGGCCATTCCCTCTTGTCCTGTTCCCTGTCACTTGGGAGAAGAGGTCAGCTCCCTCACTTATAATCACCCTCACTTCAAGCAACTGTTCTGAATCATCCAAGGACAGAGGGAGGTGTAACATAAGAATAATGCAAGTATCAGAAAATCCTTCACTATAACAACCAGCTGTCCAGCTCATCATTTACCATTTCCAGTCCTCTAGATGACGACAAAAACATGTCTGAAAGCACAACAAAAACGACAGCAAACAGCAACATCCCTGTTTTCCGTGCTGGTGGCTGCAAATCCTGCAAGGAGCAGGGGAAGCTGCAACAAGTTTAGAAGATCTGAAATGGCTGTGTGAGCAGCACCTTCCCTCGCACCCTGGTTACAGAGAACCATCTGACGTTCCCTCCCCGCATCATCCGGTGCCTTCGGCCATGAAAATGTGCTTAGTGAATAGCACTGAACACATACGGTGCGTAGCCAAGGAAAAGAGTTTCAACAATGAAGAGTTATTTTCTGCTACCACCCTCCTGGTTTACAGCAAAAGGGAGTGAAAAAGGGCAGGGACAGAGGAGACCATGGGCAGTCCCTCCTGCTTGCCCTCCAGAAGCCATCCCAGTCCGATTCGGTCCCAGTAGCGGCGCAGGATTTCAGAAAAGGGATTTCATTTCCTACCAGGGATGCTCAGAGCACCAGCAGTACTTGGGATAGTTGGGGTGCTCATACTGCTGGGGATGCTTGGGCTGCTGGGGGTGCCAGGGATGCTCAGGGTGCTGGGGATTCTTGGGGTGCTGGGAGTGCCTGTCCTGTTGGGGATGCTCAAGGTGTCAGGGATGCTGGGGACACTCGGGGCTCCAGGTGCTCAGGGTGCCAGGAGAGCCCATCCTGCTGGGGATGGTCGGGGTATTAGAGGTACTGAGGGTTCTCGGGGGGCCAGTAGATGCTAGGAGTACCCTACCTGCTGGGGATGTTTGGGCTGCTGGGGATGCTGGGGGTGCCAGGGATGCTCAGGGTGCCAAGGGATTCTTGGAGTGCTGGGAGAGCCTGTCCTTCTGGGGATGCTCAAGGTGTCAGGGATGCTGGGGACACTCAGGGTGCCAGGGGATAAATGCTCCAGGTGCTCAGGGTGCCAGGAAAGCCCATCCGGCTGGGGATGGTCGGGGTGTTAGAGGTATTGAGGGTGCTCGGGGGGCCAGCAGATGCTAGGAGTGCCCTACCTGTTGGGGATGCTCGGGGTGTTGGGGGTACCAGGGCTGCTAGGGATGCCCATCCTACCAGAGATGCTCGGGGTGCCAAGGGACACTCAGGATGCCAGGAGTGCCCATCCTGCTGGGGATGCTTGGGGTGCCAAGGGGCATTCAGGATCCTCCGGATGCCAGGAGTGTCTGTCCTGCTGGGGATGCTCAGGGTATTGGGGATGCTCGGGATGCCAGCAGTGCCCATCCTGCTGGGCATGCTCAGGGTGTTGGGGGTACTGAGGATGCTTGGGGTGCCAAGGGATGCTCAGGGTTCTCTGGATGCCAGGAGTGCTAGTCCTGCTGGGGATGCTCAGTGTGCCAAGGGACACTCAGGATGCTCTGGATGCCAGGATTGCTGGTCCTGTTGGGGATGCTCAGGGTATTGGGGGCATTGGGGGTGCTCAAGATGCCAGCAGTGCCCATCCTGCTGGGGATGCTCAGGTTTGTAGGGGGTGCTGGGGGTCCCCATCCTGCTGGGGATGCTCAAGGTGTCAGGGATGCTGGGGATGCTCAGGGTGCAGGGGGATGCTCGGGATGCCCATCCTGCCAGAGATGCTCAGGGTTCTCTGGATGCCAGGAGTGCCCATCCTGCTGGGGATGCTCAGGGTGTTTGGGGCATTGGGGATGCTAGACTGTCCATCCTGCTGGGGATGCTGAGGGTGTTAGGGGCATTGGGGATGCTTGGGATGCCAGCAGTGCTCATCCTGCCGGGGATGCTCAGGGTTCTAGGGGTGCCGGGGGTGCCCGCTCTGCCGGGGATGCTCAAGTGTCAGGGATGCCGGGGACACTCATGGTTCTCTAGATGCCAGGAGTGCTAGTCCTGCTGGGGATGCTCAGGATGTTGGGGGCATTGGGGATGCTCAGGGTGCCAAGGGGCACTCAGAATGCTCTGGATGCCAGCAGTGCCAGTCCTGCTGGGGGTGCTCAGGGTATTGGGGGCATTGGGGATGCTTGGGACACCAGCAGGGCCCATCCTGCTGGGGATGCTCGGGGTGACAAGGGTGACAAGGGGCATTCAGGATGCTCTGGATGCCAGGATTGCTGATCCTGCTGGGGATGCTCAGGGTATTGGGGGCATTGGGGATGCTCGGGATGCCAGCAGTGCCCATCCTGCTGGGGACGCTCAGGGTTCTGGGGGTGCCGGGGGTGCCCGTCCTGCTGAGGATGCTCAAGGTGTCAGGGATGCTGGGGACGCTCAGGTTGCCAGGGGATGCTCGGGGTGCAGGGGCCGCTGAAGGTGCCAGGGGATGCTCGGGACGCTCGGGGGGGGTGGGGGGGGGGGGGGGGGGGTACCTTTGAGGTGGCAGTGTCGGGCGCGGTGCAGGCGGCCCTGGGCGGCGCGGGGCAGCGCGGGGATGCTGGAGAAGCGGCTCCCCATGGCGGCAGCCGAGCCCGTGCGTCTCCGCCCGCGCCCCCTCCGCCCAGCGGCCCCGAGGAGGGAGGGGAGGGGAGGGGCGGGGAGGGGAGGGGAGGGGCAGAGGCAGCAGCAGAGAGGCTCCCCCGCCGCCTCCCGTCGCCATGGAGACCGCACAGCCGCCCCCCCCCCCCCCCCCCCCCCCCCCACGGGCGCGGCAGGTGAGGAGCAGGGACACCCACACCCCAACCCGGAAGCCTGGGAGCACAGGGGGCGGGGCAGAGAATCAGGGAATCAGAGAACAAGCAGGTTGGAAGAGACCCATCGGATCATCGAGTCCAACCATTCCTATCAAACACTAACCCATGTCCCTCAGCACCTCATCCACCCGTCCCTTAAACACCTCCAGGGAAGGTGACTCAACCACCTCCCTGGGCAGCCTATTCCAATGCCCAATGACCCTCTGTGTGAAAAACTTCCTCCTAATCTCCAGCCTAAACCTCCCCTGGTGGAGCTTGAGACCATTCCCTCTTGTCCTTTCCTCTGTCCCTTGGGAGAAGAGCCCAGCTCCCTCCTCTCCACAACCTCCCTTCAAGGTAGTTGGAGAGAGCAATGAGGTCTCCCCTCAGCCTCCTCCAGACTAAACAATCCCAGCTCTCTCAGCCCCTCCTCCTAGGGCCTGTTCTCCAGCCCCTTCCCCAGCTTTGTTGCTCTTCTCTGGACTCACTCCACAATCTCAACATCCTTCTTGTGCTGAGGGGCCCACAACTGAACACAGGATTCAAGGAGCAGCCTCACCAGTGCTGAGTCCAGAGGGAGAATCACCTCCCTGGCCCTGCTGGTCACACCATTTCTGATCCAAGCCAGGATGCCATTGGCCTTCTTGGCCACCTGGGCACACTGCTGGCTCATGGTCAGTCACTGTTGACCAACACCCCCAGGTCCCTCTCCTCCTGGCAGTTTTCCAGCCAGACTTCTCCCAGTCTGTAGCTCTGCATAGGGCTGTTGTGCCCCAAGTGCACATCAAGATCCAGTGGGTCTCTTCCAACCTGGTGATTCTATGATAGTTAAAACAGCAATAGGAGGGAGCCATATAGATCAGCCTTAGCAACAAACTCAGCTTCTGTGAGGGATGAACATCGCTTTGCCTGCAGTTCACAACATGGGGAGGGATGCAAAACAGCACCAGCGTTTTGCTCTGATCGCATCTCGGTTCACTTTATCTAAGAGTTTTTAAATTTGCTTCCGACGCCGGTTGGAGAAGGAATGAGAAGGAGGGGCTGCTTGCCGTCCTTGCCAATTTCTGTCAGCTCTTCCCACAGAAAATGTCGAGCAGGGTGAGAAATATGCTCTGCGATCACAGGGGCCCTCGACAGACACAACAGGATCACACTGATTCTGGGGTTTTGCCTTTTCCCTGCGCTGCGGCAACAGGGAGCACGGAAAGAGCTTGTGAAAACTGCAGAGCTTTCAGTCCAGAAAGTCAGGACATGCCTTAGAGTCACAGAATCATAGAAAAACCAGGTTGGAAGAGACCCACCGGGTCATCAAGTCCAACCTTGATTCTTAGTGACATCAAATGAATTGGCTAATTAGGGACACGCAGTCCTGAGGGACATGGTTTAGTGTTTGATAGGAATGGGTGGACTTGATGATCCGATGGGTCTCTTCCAACCTGGTTGTTCTATGATTCTATGATCCTGGGGATCTAGCGGAGAGAGCATGCTGGGTGGTAGAGCAGGAGAAGTTTGCATGAATTTTAATTCCTCTCCACCTTCCACGTCTGTGCGTGAGCAGCTGGCCACCCATTTGTAACTTGGGCTTAGAAGTCGGCAGAGACAATGCAATCAGTCCATGAGCTTCACCTGAAATAAGGATCAGCTCTAGGAAAGGTGTTAACATCACAATTATCATTACATTATCATTACATTGCTCTCTCTAACTACCTGAAAGGAGGTTGTGGAGAGGAGGGAGCTGGGCTCTTCTCCCAAGGGACAGGGGACAGGATGAGAGGGGATGGCCTCAAGCTCCACCAGGGGAGATTTAGGCTGGAGATTAGGAGGAAGTTTTTCACACAGAGGGTGATTGGGCATTGGAACAGGCTGCCCAGGGAGGGAGTTGATTCCCCTTCCCTGGAGGGGTTTAAGGGACGGGTGGATGAGGTGCTGAGGGACGTGGGTTAGCGTTTGATAGGAATGGTTGGACTCGGTGATCCAGTGGGTCTCTTCCAACCTGGTAATTCTATGATTCTACGACTTTCAGAAGAGGGAGAAAGTCACAAGCCCCAAGTGTAGGTCAGGACAGCCCCACAGCCACTTCCTTCCACAGAGGAAACCTTCAAGGGGCACATTTGTGTCATATCCCAGAGGCCCAGATCTCACTGCTAAGCTTGGGCTTACACGAAAGGCCAGTACTGGGCAGAGGCTATTTCCAGGGGTGCCAGCTCCTCCCTATTTAAAAGACCCTTTGATCTGCAAGAGAAATCGAACAGGAATTTAGCACAGCTAATAGCCAAGTCTTTGATCTTCCCTTTGGAGCTCCACTGCCTGTCAGCCAGCTTTAACCCCCACACACACACCCCTCAAAGCAATACAAGCACAAGATTCCTCCCTTGCACATTAAAATGAATTTGCAAGCTCCATAGAGAGAAAAGTGTTGCAGGGTTTTTGCTCCCCTTCACTTTATTTCCTTGAAACATCCCCCTGGACAATGAACCTTCCCTTTATTCTCACCTTCACATCTATTTCAGGATGGTGCATATTTCTTCCAGACCATCGTGGCAGAAAGTCTGAGGACTATTTGCCTTCTAAAGAATCATAGAATCACCAGGTTGGAAGAGACCCGCCGGATCATCGAGTTCAACCATTCCCATCAAACATTAAACCATGTCCCTCCGGACCTCGTCTACCCGTCCCTTAAACACCTCTAGGGAAGGTGAATCAACCACCTCCCTGGGCAGCCTATTCCAATGCCCAATGACCCTTTCTGTGAAAAACTTCCTCCTAATCTCCAGCCTAAATCTCCCCTGGTGGTCCCTCTCATCCTGTCCCTTGGGAGAAGAGCTCAGCTGGTGAGCTCAGGTGCTGAGGGACATGGGTTAGTGTTTGATAGGAATGGTTGGACTCGATGATCCGGTGGGTCTCTTCCAACCTAGTGATTCTATGATTCTATAATTGCTAAATTCAGCAAAACAGGTGAAACTTTTTCCAGGGATACAGTCCTGTCCCCGCACTGAGAACCAACCCCACAAGTAAATATCAGCTTTAATTTTGGCTTGACAGCCAGGAGCAGCTAGCACACATTTCAGAATTATAGTCTTGAAATGCACAACTAAATTGGAGAGGAACAGAGGAGAGAACAAGTCCCCAGCAAGGCTCATTTGAATAATCTTGCTGACAGATCTGTTCTTCTCTCAAAATTTCCAGTCTGCGCAAGGGATCACAATATGAAATCAGACACCATCGCTGGGTTTTGATAAATGGGAACATAAGAACTAAAAACCGAGTTAAACACTCCCTTTCTGTCTGAATAAATGCTCCATTTGAACAGCACCAATCGTATTTCTCATGCTGTCACTACGATCCTGCAGGCGGCATTAGAGCCCAGAAACTCAGCATCACCCATCATTACTCACTTAAAATCATAGAACAACCAGGTTGGAAGAGACCCATCGGATCATCGAGTCCAACCATTCCTATCAAACACTAAACCATGTCCCTCAGCACCTCATCTACCTGTGCCTTAAACACCTCCAGGGAAGGGGAATCAACCACCTCCCTGGGCAGCCTATTCCAGTGACCAATGACCCTTTCCATGAAAAACTTCCTCCTAATTTCTAGCCTAAATCTCCCCTGGCGGAGCTTGAGGCCATTCCCTCTCGTCCTGTCCCCTGTCCCTTGGGAGAAGAGTCCAGCTCCCTCCTCTCCACAACCTCCTTTCAGGGAGTTGCAGAGAGCAATGAGGTCTCCCCTCAGCCTCCTCTTCTCCAGGAGAAACGCCCCCAGCTCTCTCAGCCACTCCTCATAAGACCTGTTCTGATAAAGTCAAGAGCTCGGTGACAAGACAACCTTGTGCAACAGGACTCTAATTTTACTGGAAGATGAATTGCAGCTACCGTGAAGCATCAGTTTTAAGTGCTTCGTGGACGTGTGGTTTAGCTCAGGTGGCCCTAGCAGCAGAAGGTGAACGAAAGGGTATTTTGTTTTAATCAGATCACGGATTTTGCTTCGGATCAGAAGTCACTTATTATTCTGCACAGGAACATAGAATCATAGAATAACCAGGTTGGAAGAGACCCACAGGATCATCGAGTCCAACCATTCCTATCAAAATCATATGATTAAACAGGAGAGTGTGTGTATACACATACATTGAGTAACAAGCTCACATGACTTTCATAATATTTAAGCTGTTACCTCTACTTCAGATATTTGGAAAAACTCCTTCTTTGCAGCAAATAAGGAGAAAAGCTAACTGAGAAAATTTTGACATTAGTCTGGGTGATTAAGACGTCTTCTCCACAGTTTATAAACAATTGTGTTTTTGCTAGCCCCGAATGAACTGTCTAAAAAGATTGCTGCTCTCCAGCTGAACTGCTCTGAACCAGACAGGTTCATGCGATAAGAGAGATTTTTATCTGGAAGAAAAGGCTTTGACAAAAGCAGCCGCAGCAGCTAGGGGGGTAGAGAGATGTCAGAGCCTCTCAGCCCTTCCCACGCAGGCTCCATCGCGGGTGACAGCTGCTGCCCGTGCAGGATCGTGTCTGCTCGGATGAGAAGCAGCTGAGGCTTCAGCCCTGTGACTGCGCCGCCCGGGGCTGGGGTGGTTGGCGAAGGGGCTGTCAAAGGATGTGACTTAAGGATTCTGACAAGAGTGAGCTTCTGGAGGTTTTTTGGGGGGTTGGATTTTTTCTTTTAACTCTGCCAGAGAAAGGCTGCGATGAGGCTCTGAAGCGAGTTTGGAATCAGCACTGGTGCCTGAATCATAGAACAACCAGGTTGGAAGAGACCCACCGGATCATCAAGTCCAACCGTTCCTATCCTAAAGGAAATCCAAGACGAACCCAGACCCCATCATAGAATCATAGAACAATCAGGTTGGATGAGACCCAGTGGATCATCGAGTCCAACCATTCCCATCAATCACTAACCCATGTCCCTCAGGACCTCATCTACCCATCCCTTAAACACCTCCAGGGAAGGTGAATCAACCACCTCCCTGGGCAGCCTATTCCAATGCCCAATGACCCTTTCCGTGAAAAACTTCCTCCTAAAGGTGGGAACACAGGTCTCAGTGCCTGCTCCTTGTGCCCATACAGCGCTCATTTTAATCAAATTCTGCATGGAGGTGGCATCCCCTTGTGGCAATTAATGAGCTGAGAAATCAGGAAGGAAGAGGCATTCAGAGCTGAATTAATTTCCTAGCCGTCTCCCGCAGCCTGGGGATGTGTTGGATGGGTTTAGCATTCCTGGTTGGCCGTAGGGTAACTCCACAGCCAGCAAGAGAGGCCCCAAAAGGACTGAGGTAAGAACTCAGCCTCCCCCAGTGCTGATGGGGGAAACCTCCTTAGAGCTGGACATGTGCCCTCAGGTCAGGTGGCAACGCTGCTGAGCCCTTGCAGAGAAATCATAGAATCACCAGGTTGGAAGAGACCCACCAGGTCATCGAGTCTAACCATTCCCATCAATCACTAATCCATGCCCCTCAGCACCTCATCCACCCGTCCCTTAAACCCCTCCAGGGAAGGTGACTCAACCCCCTCCCTCTGCCGCTGCCCAATGACCCTTTCTGTGAACAATCCTACAATGAGGGGGAAAAAATAATCAATTTTTATCAGGGCAAAGCAGTTATTTTTCTGTGCACACCTGCCTTGACATCACCTGAGGAGCAGCTGACCAACACACGTAACCATTTTCTAAAAATATTTTCCCCCAGGCAGACATTCAGCAAAGAAACAATTAAATCCAGGTAATTAAATAATTTGTCAAATTATAAACATCAGCATATAGCTTCCTAATGAGGTAACTCATCATCTTCCATGCCACTGGCCAGGAGCAGTCCTGCCGGAGCCCTGGGGTCCTTCCCCACTGCTGGGGACAAGCACAGAAACCTGCTCCGTCATCCAAGACGAAGACTACAGGTTGAGACAAAAAGGCTACAAGTTGTATTTTAATCCCATAAAGTTGCAGTGAAGGGCATCCCACTCCCCCTCCTGCTGTCCTGCGGCACTGAGGCAGAAGCAAGAGTCATCCAACATCCATGTCCAAAATATGCACCGAGGAGCAACATGTCCCAGCACAGTTTTGGAGATTCACTGCTCAGGAGCACCTACACCACTGGGGACCTCGGGCAGGTCCCCTTGCTAGAGGACAGGAATTAAAATTTTACTACTTTCTCCTCTTTATTTCACCCTAAGAACTGAAGAATCAACTGTGCTTGGTTTCGATAATAATTTTGAACATAGAATCATAGAACAACCAGGTTGGAAGGGACCCATCGGATCTTCAGCAATTTACTTACCTCAAGGGTCGCTTCCTTCTCTCCAGGAGGCTCCTTAGGTTTTTTGATGCTAATTAAAGAATATCTCTTTCCTTCTACAATTCGCAACTCCGTTTCTCATCTCTGAGTTACTGGGGAGACCCTAGATCACAACAGAGCACAGTAACAACCCTCAGGCACTCTTTATAAACCCCAAACATCCAGGCCAGGTGACTGTAGTTGGGAGAAGCAATGTTCCCTCATAGCTTTTACTCTCCAGAGGATGCTTCCTATTATAATCATAGAATCACAGAATCACCAGGTGGGAAGAGACCCACCAGATCATCGAGTCCAACCAAACTATTCTTTTTATGTCTTATTTTCCAGAGCTACGAAGAACCCTTTGGCCTTCACTATGTTTTCGCCCAGGAGAGCTGGAAAGGCAAAATGTTTTCTCTATAGTAATTGTTCCACAGAGAGAGCACAACACTCCTGAACCCAAGTCAGCACATCAATGAAAGCTGTTAAATAAGAAATTCAGCCAGTGTGAAAGCAGATGGGAGGCAAGATGGGCTGCACCCTGGCTAAAAATCACCTGTGGGGTTCAACAAGGGGTCCTGATGCCCTGTAACAGCAGAATGGAAACATTAACTGCTCAGCTGCAGGTTTTTATTGCTCCCAGGTGAACATTAACCACCGTTTCCACTCACTGCTAACGGAGAATGCAAATATTACAGGGGATGTGATTGTATTTTATTCAAGGAGTGAGGTGATTTGCTGTTTAGATCAGTGCAGGTGACTCTCCACCCGTCCCTTAAAATACCTCCAGGGAAGGTGAATCAACCACCTCCCTGGGCAGCCTCTGCCACTGCCTAATGACTCTTTCTGTGAAAAACTTCATCCTACTGTCCAGCCTGAACCTTCCTGGGTGGAGCTTGAGGCCATTCCCTCTCGTCCTGTCTCCTGTCACTTGGGAGAAGAGCCCAGTTCCCTCCTCCCCGCAACCTCCTTTCAGGGAGTTGTAGACTAATATATGAGCTGATAAGAAACCTGAAAATGTTTTCAAATGAATGCAAGAGAGTGGGAAATGGCGCCGAATACATCAGAAAGAAACTGAGCTTCCTATGTGGTTGCTCTCTGCAACTCCCTGAGAGGAGGTTGTGGAGAGGAGGGAGCTGGGCTCTTCTCCCAAGGGACAGGACGAGAGGGAATGGCCTCAAGCTCCACCAGGGGAGGTTCAGGCTGGACATTAGGAAAAAATTTTCATGGAAAAGGTCACTGGGCACTGTCAGAGACTGCCCAGGGAGGGGTTTGAGTCACCATCCCTGGAGGGGTTTAAAAGACAGGTAGACAAGGTGCTGAGGGACATGGTTTAGTGTTGATAGGAATGGTTGGACTTGATGATCCAGTGGGTCTTTTCCAACCTGGTGATTCTATGATTCTATGTACTCTGTATAGCCAAGAGCAGCATTAGCCCCAAAGTGCCATATGAGGCTTTGGAGCTGTGGATTCTCACAGCCTCCCGATCAACGGGCTGGTCCTTTCAGCCCATTTCCATAGGGAAATTTGCACTCCAGGAGGTGCATCCAGCTCAGAGCCAGGTGTGTGCTCCCAGCCTCCCCCCTGCCCCACTCGGGGAGACCTGCTCACCAAAACCAAACCGGGTGGCAGCAGTAATGCAGATGAACTCATTGGACTTGCCTGGTTTCTCCTGGTTGGTAAGTAGCTCCACTGTCCTCAATCAGTGGAGGAGGCAGATCGCAGGCATCCACAGATGAAACAGATGAAACTTAGCTTCTCCAGGAGGGGAGGAAGGGATCCAGCACTGCCAGAGGCTGTCACTGCTTGGCACATGGAGCAACCCTGAAAATTAAAAATGGGCATTAAAAACAGCTGCCAGAGCCTGCATCCATCTGCCCACCTAGAAGAGCTACCAGCTGCTCTGGAAGATAAGCACTGAGCGAGAGACAGATCCGTGAAGCCGTGTGCCAGCACTGAAGCCTCAGCACAGAATTTTCCTCCTGCCACAGCAGAGCTTTTCCATCCCTCTCCTCTTGCCCTGCAAGCTGAGCCGCATCCCCCGACCCCTGGCAGCAGAAGTGGTGGCAGAGGGCGACAGGTCAGCTCAGGAATCCTCCAGGAGGTGCAGCTTTGGATGAATCATAGAATCATAGAACAACCAGGTTGGAAGGGACCCATTGGATCATCTAGTCCAACCATAAAGAACAAGAAAGAACAAGATGGATCGTTTCCGGATGATCTTCCAGTACTTCCAGTCCAACTCGGAGTCTGTGATGAACGGGATCTGCGGACTCTTAGCCCTGGCTAGTGTCAAGATGTACACCTCCTTCGAGTTCAGCTGCCCCTGCCTGCCACGCTACAACATGGCATATGGTTTGGGGATCATGTTCGTGCCTCCCGTCGCCCTTTTCCTCTGCGGCCTCATCCTCAACAGACAGTCCCTGGTGATGCTGGAGGAGTGGAGGCGACCGCAGGGGCGCAGAAGGAAGGATCTGGCTGTCATCAGGTGAGCTTGGTGCTGGGAGTGGGGTCCCCTCTTTCACGTCCTGTTTAGCTGTCTTGTCTCCGTAGCTTTGATCCTCCTGCTAATTCATTTTATAGAATGATAGAATCACCAGGCTGGAAGAGACTCATCGGGTGATCAAGTCAAACCATTCCTATCAAACACTAACCCATGTCCCTCAGCACCTCGTCCACCCGTCCCTTAAACACCTCCAGGGAAGGTGAATCAAACACCTCCCTGGACAGCCGGTTCTAGTGCCCAATCACCCTTTCTGTGAAGAATTTTTTCTAATGTCCAGCCTGACCCTCCCCTGGTGGAGCTTGAGGCCATTCCCTCTCGTCCTGTCCCCTGTCCCTTGGCAGAAGAGCCCAGCTCCCTTCACTCTACAACCTCCTTTCAGGGAGTTGGAGAGAGCAATGAGGTCTCCCCTCAGCCTCCTCTTCTCCAGGATAAACACCCCCAGCTCTCTCAGCCGCTCCTCTTAAGACCTGTTCTCCAGCCCCTTCACCAGCTTCGTTGCTCTTCTCTGGACTCGCTCCAGAGCCTCAACACCCTTCTTGTGCTGAGGGGCCCACAACTGTCCCCAGGATTCAAGGAGCAGCCTCACCAGTGCAGAGCACAGAGGAAGAAGACAATGGAAAGCTGACTAGGATTTGTGCCTGGAAGACATAAGCCTAGAGTTGAGACGAGTGCATAATGAGGCAACTGCACCACATTGAATGCAGCAGCCTGCAGAGTACCAGCCCAGACATCACCAGGAGGCAGCACCGACAAAGCAATGCGGAGCTGAGCAATGATGTGTAGAGTCTTGGAAGTCACCGCTCCTTGAATCGTGTGTTCAGTTCTGAGACCTTCAGCACAAGAAGGATGTTGAGGCTCTGGAGTGAGTGCAGAGAAGAGAATGGAGCTGGGGAAGGGGTTGGAGAAGAAGAGGAGCAGCTGAGAGAGCTGGGGGTGTTTATCCTGGAGAAGAGGAGGCTGAGAGGAGACCTCATTGCTCTCTACAACTCCCTGAGAGGAGGTTGTGGAGAGGAGGGAGCTGGGCTCTTCTCCCAAGGGACAGGGGACAGGACAAGAGGGAATGGCCTCAAGCTCCACCAGGGGAGATTTAGACTAGAGATTAGGAGGAAGTTTTTCACACAGAGGTTCATTGGGCATTGGAATAGGCTGCCCAGGGAGGTGGTTGAGTCACCTTCCCTGGAGGGGTTTAAGGGACAGGTGGACGAGGTGCTGAGGGACATGGTTTAGTGTTTTATAGGAATGATTGGATTCAATGATCCAATGAGTCTCTTCCAACCTGGTGATTCTGTGATTCTATGATTCACATTTCTGGCTCCAGCAGGGCCGTTTAGCCTAGAGCAGACTGCATCCAACCAAGGAGAAAGCTCCCAGCATTTTCTACCCACCCGTTTCTCTCTCCTGCCCCAGGTACATGTGTTCCTCCGTCGTGCAGCGAGCCATGGTGGCCCCTGTCGTCTGGATCGTAGTCACCCTCCTGGATGGCAAATGCCTGATCTGTGCATTCAGTGGCTCCGTGGACCCGGAGAAGTTCACAGGCTTCGCCAACAGCAGCCTGGGGCAGGCGCAGCAGCTTCTGGCCAAGGTGCCCTGCAAGGACGACGAGCTCATGAGGAACAACACGTCCCGCAAGGCAGTGTCCAGGTACCTGCGCTGCTGGTCCCAGGTAGGTCAGTGCTGGCAGAGCCCCTGGCGTTGGTGAGGGGCCCGGGACACACTTCATCTGCTTCTGCTCTTCCTTGTTTTCTCATAGTTCCACCACGATCAGGCTGGGAGCAAGACGGCTCTTTTGCTTCCTTATGCTCCTTTATGATAATCTCCAGAGTTCTTTGGGTAGGAAAATCATAGAATCATGGTATCACCAGGTTGGAAAAGATCCACTGGATCATCAAGTCCAACCATTCCTATCAAACACTAAACACTGTCCCTTAAACCCCTCCAGGGAATGTGAATCAACCCCCTCCCTGGGCAGCCTCTGCCAGGGACCAATCACCCTTTCTGGGAAAAATTTTTTCCTAATGTCCAGCCTGAATCTCCCCTGGTGGAGCTTGAGGCCATTCCCTCTCATCCTGTCCCCTGTCCCTTGGGAGAAGAGCCCAGCTCCCTCCTCTCCACAACCTCCTTTCAGGGAGTTGTAGAGAGTAATGAGGTCTCCTCTCAGCCTCCTCTTCTCCAGGATAAACACCCCCAGCTCTCTCAGCTGTTCCTCATAAGGTCTGTTCTCCAGCTCCTTCACCAGCTTCGTTGCTCTTCTCTGGACTCTCTCCAGAGCATCAACATCCTTCTTGTGGTTGGAGGTAAGTGAGCATCAAAGGGGAGCACTGAAGTCCTCCTCTTCTCCTGGGGAGCTTTGCTAAAAGTAAATGCCTGGTTGTTCCAGGCTAACTTTGCCAACAGCTGCCCTGAACTATTGATGCACTGACAAATCTCTGTATTTACTTGTTGGATGTTAACCCAACCCTCTCAGTGCAGTTTGTGGGTGTGAACTTCAGGGACAGAGCAAGAACAGGAGTCCAGATACATCACCTCTCCCCTCAAGCCACACACCTGAGGTGCTGAGGGACATGGGTTAGTGTTTGATAGGAACGGTTGGACTCAATGATCCGGTGGGTCTCTTCCAACCTGCTTGTTCTATGATTCTATGATAATTTCTCTGTCACTGTGCCTGTCTTGCTCCTTGTCCACCACTTCTTTCTTATCCCACAGGCCCTCGGCTGGAGCATTTTGTTGATCCTTGTGGTAGCAGCTTTCCTCGCCTGCTGGCTCAGGCCTTGCTTCGACCAGGCTGCCCTCCTGCAGGCGCGTCACTGGAGCAACTACATCGACATCGAGCAAAAGATTTTCGAGGAGACCTGCTGCGAGCACAGCCGGCTCTTCGCTCACAAGTGCATCCTCCACTTCTTCGAAAGCATGCGGAGAGAGATAAAACTGCATGGCTTCCACTTGCAGAGGGAGGGAGAGGGGGCTGAGGAAGAGGAAGAGCTTCTCCGAGGTGTCACAGATCAGGACCAGGTGAATAAACTTCTGGAAATGTGGTACTATGAGAAGCCTCCTCTGAACGTCAGGCAGGTGAGGCATCACCTGGGGTGAGAGAGATCCCTGCACAGGCAGCTCTGGTATCCACACCAAATCCTCCCAGTCCACTGGTGTATAAAGGGGGCTTTGCCCTGTAGACACTGCCACCTCTGCACAAAGCAAGAATCATAGAATCATAGAACAACCAGGTTGGAAGAGACCTATCGGATCATCGAGTCCAACCATTCCTATCAAACACTAAACCATGTCCCTCATGGTGCCAACCACGGTGCCGTTCCGGCTGATACCTCTGTCTGGCAATTCTCTTTGGATGCATTAAACTCTTTACTGCAAACTAACCCTGTGCAGACACTTATTTTCCTCCAGATCGAGGCTCACGCTGATGCTCACTTTGTACCTGGGAGTAAAGGGTGCAAGGCTGTGAGGACAATAGGTAGAGAAGAATTGTTTTCTTCACTGAGCATGGAGAGATGGGGGAAGCAAGGCCCTCAGGAGGAAAGAAAATAGTGAGAAAGGAGCAAAAAAATACCTGCCATCACCTTGTAACTAAACCCCAAATGAGATGTCAAATTGAAAATGTATAACAATGCCTCAAAGTAACTCATTGAGCATAGAATCATAGAACAACCAGGTTGGAAAAGACCCACCGGATCATCGAGTCCAACCATTCCTATCAAACACTAAACATAGAATCATAGAATCATAGAACAACCAGGTTGGAAGGGACCCATTGGATCATCGAGTCCAACCACTCCCATCAAACACTAACCCATGTCCCTCAGCACCTCATCCACCCACACCTTAAACACCTCCAGGAAAGGTGAATCAACCACCTCCGTAGCCAGACTGCTCCAGTGCCCAATGACCCTTTCCATGAAAATTTTTTTCCTGATGTCCAGCCTGACCCTCCCCTGGTGGAACTTGAGACCATTCCCTCTCGTCCTGCCCCTTGTCCCTTGGGAGAAGAACCCAGCTCCCTCCTCTCCACAACCTCCTCTCAGGTAGTTGTAGAGAGTAATGAGGTCTCCCCTCAGCCTCTTCTTCTCCAGGATAAACACCCCCAGCTCTCTCAGCCGCTCCTCATCTTCTAGGAGGTGCATCACCTCCTCCCCAGGATGTGACAGGGAGATGCTTGGAAAAACACAGAGATGACAAATAACTCCATGGTCCATCTGTGGGCAGCTGCACCCCTGGACCAGCCCATCCAGGGCTGCCTGGGGCAGGAGGATGGGTTGCAGAGATTTTCTTATTTGCATCGCAAAATCAGCTCTGGCTGAATCCCTGAGCTCTCCTGGGGGTGCTCAGAGGGGGCACAATGACAGCTCTTTAGGTCCAGGGAGATTCTGAGCTCACTTTTGAAGCCAGCATCGCGCTTCGAATTTTCTCTCTGGTTGACTTCTATCAAACATAACATTGCAAATCTCAGGGTGAGACTCGGTTCAGATACACCACTCTGCACTAGTCAAATGAACTGTTTTCCTAGCCCACTCGGAGCAGAGTCAGCCGCTCCCCTTTGCATGCTGCTTTCCATGTTCGCAGGTATTAAGTCATCCCAGAGCGGCTGCAAAATATGAAATGCAAAAAAGAGGAAGAGGAACAACTTTGTTGAGAGAGAAAACCAGAGGATTTAAGAGTACAGCCATAGGGTTTAGCAGGTCTACAAGGGCTCACACATTGCTTACAGAGCAACGAAGCTGGGGAAGGGGCTGGAGAAGAAGAGGAGCATCTGAGAGAGCTGGGGGTGTTTATCCTGGAGAAGAGGAGGCTGAGGGGAGACCTCATTGCTCTCTTTGACTACTGAAAGGAGGTTGTGGAGAGGAGGGAGCTGGGCTCTTCTCCCAAGGGACAGGGGCCAGGACGAGAGGGAATGGCCTCAAGCTCCACCAGGGGAGGTTCAGGCTGGACATTAAGAAAAAATATTTCTCAGAAAGGGTCACTGGGCAGTGTCAGAGGCTGCCCAGGGAGGGGGTTGAGTCACCTTCCCTGGAGGTGTTTAAGGTGTGGGTGGATGAGGTGCTGAGGGACATGGTTTAGTGTTTGATAGGAATGGTTGGACTCGATGATTCAATGGGTCTCTTCCAACCTGGTTGTTCTATGATTCAATGAGAAGTACCAGTGCTCTACACCGAGTAAGCTCACATCCTGCATTCATGTTTAATGAAAGGCAGAGTTTTCCTGGAGATCAAAAAAAAAAAAAAATCACTGGTTTTTACAAGGCTGATTCATGCAGACTTTAATGGGAACTGCTCTTCAAAAAGCCACTTGTCAGGTGAAGAGGGAAGCCAGCTCAATGCTCTTAGCTAGCACTACAGTAATTCTCATCTATATTCATGCAGCTAAATCTCTCCCCATTTGATGAGATCATGCAATTAACCTCCCCAAAGAAGACAGAGCTAGAACAGCCCAGGTACTACCCACACGCTGTGTTCTCACCCTCTGTGGTAGCATCTCAGGGTGTAGGTGACTTTATCAGCTGAGCCTCAGGGCTGGTACGAGGGGACACAGCAGAAACTGCAGCACTGACTAATGGTCAAAACACCTCGTTTGGCTTCTGACCTTTGGTACTGATGCACTGTGAAGCCTTGAGGATAAGTGTCTCCTGCACACCCCTCACCACAAGAAGGATGTTGAGGCTCTGGAGTGAGTCCAGAGAAGAGCTAAATACCCCCAGCTCTTTCAGCCGCTCATCTTCTTCTCCAGCCCCTTCACCAGCTTCGTTGCTCTTCTCTGGACTCGCTCCAGAGCCTCAACATCCTTCTCTTGCTGAGGGGCCCACAACTGAACACGGGATTCAAGGAGCAGTCTCACCAGTGCTGAGTCCAGAGGGAGAAGAACCTCCCTGGGCCTGCTAGTCACACCATTTCTGATCCAAGCCAAGATGCCATTGGCCTTCTTGGCCACCTGGGCCACTTCTGGCTTTACTCCTCCTTCCACTGCCTTTCCTTTTCTCTTCCCTTCCCTCTGCAGAATAAAACAGGGAAAAAAGGCATTTTCCAGTGAAATGGAAGCAGGTACAGACAGCAGGGCTGGCAGACCTGTGGGGCACTTGCTTTAGACACCTCTGGGGTGATGGGCAGGGCTCTGGAGCCCTGATTTTCCCTGAAGAGGGGGTTGGCATCCAGTTCCATCCTGGGAGGAGCACCCTCCTCCTGCATTTGCAAGCAGAGGCCCAGCAGCCAACTCCCCTTTCTGCACAGCTTGCTCTGTGCTAACACCTGCACCTTCCAGCCAAGGGGATGGGTGGCCCAGCGGCTGCAGAAATGGGGATGTGGAGAAGAATGAAGGCAGTTTTAGCAAACCAGAAACAACCTGGGGCCCACAGACCCAAAGAAGAGCAGGGGGAAGCAAACGCTGAACTTTTGCAAGCAGCGAAGTCAGCAGGGGATAATATTTTACTTTTTTGCTTTGAATATTGGGGCTGCAAGAGCGTATGAAAGGATCAGTGAACTGCACAGAGACTGGTTGATGTCCCTCTCTGAAGAGCAGGACTGAAGGAATCATAGAATCATAGAATCACCAGGTTGGAAGAGACCCACCAGATCATTGAGTCCAACCGTCAAGAGCAAAGCAAACAGAGGCAGTAGCTTGGATGCTGGTAGGGGGAGGAATCCCATCAAGGGAAGATGGACAAGTTTCGGATGATCTTCCAGTTCTTCCAGTCCAACCAGGAGTCCTTCATGAGTGGCATCTGCGGGATCATGGCTCTCGCCAGCGCCCAGATGTACTCGGCCTTCGATTTCAACTGCCCCTGCCTGCCAGGCTATAACCTGGCCTATGGGCTGGGCATCCTCCTGGTGCCCCCCCTCATCTTGTTCCTGCTGGGCTTTGTGCTAAACAACAACGTCTCCATGCTGGCAGAGGAGTGGAGGCGACCCCAGGGCCGGCGAGGGAAGGATCCGGCCGTCCTGCGCTACATGTTCTGCTCCATGGCCCAAAGGGCCATGATCGCCCCCGTGGTTTGGGTGGCGGTGACCCTGCTGGACGGCAAGTGTGTCACCTGCGCCTTCTGCACCTCGGTGCCCGTGGAGACCCTGGGCAACGCCAGCCACCCCAGCCTCTCCCAAAGGGAGGTGGAGAGGGTCCTCGCCCGCATCCCCTGCAAGGAGATCTACGATGGACAGGAGCTCATCGCAAACGAAGTGGCCATCAGGTACCTGCGCTGCATCTCGCAGGTAAGAGGGGTTTAAGGGACGGCTACCTTGGCAGAACAGTTCTCCTTCCCTTCTTTTGCTAGGAAGCCTCTGCCCCCAGAAACACAACTTGCCGTGCCTCAGTTTACCAAGGAGGTAGGAGCTTTAGTGCTTTTCCTGGCCCATGGGGGTAATAGGATTACACAGACTTATGAGAAGAGGAGGCTGAGAGGAGAGCTCATTGCTCTCTATAACTACCTGAAAAGAGGTTGTAGAGAGGAGGGTAATGGCCTCTTCTCCCAAGGGACAGGACAAGAGGGAATGGCCTCAAGCTCCACCAGGGGTGATTTAGGCTGGACATTAGGAAAAAAATTTCACATAAAAGGGTGATTGGGCAGTGGCAGAGGCTGCCCAGGGAGGTGGTTGAGTCACCTTCCCTGGAGGCGTTTAAGGCACAGGTGGACAAAAAGCTGAGGGACATGATTTAGTCCTTGATAGGAATGGTTGGACTCCATGATCCGGTGGGTCTCTTCCAACCTGGTTATTCCATGATTCTATTCTATGATTTTGCAGGGGTATAAGGTGTTCAGACTCATCTCCTGAGAGTTATCCACCCAGTGTGGTGTAGAGATTGAAGCTGTAGGTTGTGATGATAATTTGGTAACTTGGTCCCCACTGCTGCCTGGGGGTGCAGGGCAGCAATAAACAACCAAGACATTTCATAGAATCATAGAACAACCAGGTTGGAAGAGACCCATCGGATCATCGAGTCCAACCATTCCTATCAAAAACTAACCCATGTCCCTCAGCACCTCATCTACCTGTGCCTTAAACACCTCCAGGGAAGGTGAATCAACCACCTCCCTGGGCAGCCTATTCCAATGCCCAATGACCCTTTGTGTGAAAAACTTTCTCCTAATCAGAGCAAGCTCTGAAGGGGCTGATGTGGCTGTTACCCTGTGGCTGGACTATCACCCCCTTCTGTAATCCACCAGTTGCTCTTGTTGCTTATTATAACATTTATAGGTGACAGCTTAATAACCATCAATGCCACTTGCATGGAACTAGCCAGCACGTGTTTATTAATATTAACCATCGCAGGACACCTCAAGTGAAGAATTGCCACTACCAGTGTGTCCCTGTAATTTCCCTTCAGCTCTCTCCTCCTGGCCACGTTAGAGACAGGATGGTCTGACTCACTCTGGTCACTCATGTTTAAAAGCAGCTCCTCTCCCTGACCTCCTTGGGGCAGACAGGAATTATTATCCGCACTTTAAAAGAAAAGGAGGCACAGGGACTTCTCCGAAGACATAAAGTAGATTTTCCTGGGTTGACTCCCATATTAAACCCTTTTTTTTTTTTCCTTGACTCCTGTATTAAACCCTTTTTTTTTTTTATGTATGAAACGTAAAAAACCCTCCTGTATTAAAAGCTCTCTTTCCCCCAGAAGCTGTTTTAATAACTGTTTCCCCCAAAAAGAGCTCTGTTTTAAAAACTGTTCTCCCCAAAAAGATGTTTTAGAAATTTTGCTTTCCCCAGAAGCTCCACATTAAAGTCTTTCCTCCCCCGAAGCTTTCCGTTAAAAACTGTTTTCACACAAACCCCCTGTTTTAAAAACTCCAGTGTCCCCTCAAAAAACCTTTCAAAACCTTTAAAAACCTTTAAAACCTTCCCTGAAGGTGTGTAAGGCACAGGTAGACGAGGTGCTGAGGGACATGGGTTGGTGTTTGATGGGAATGGTTGGACTCGATGATCCGGTGGGTCTTTTCCAAACTGATGATTCTATGATTCTATGATTCTATGACTCCGATTACCAGCTGCCACAAAGCACTGGGAGCTGCAAAACAAGAGGTGCCACCTAGATATCCCCCTCCCAGGTGCTTTTTTAGGTGTCTGCGTTTACAGGGCTGTTCACCCTTGAGAGCTCTGCCCACTCAGCCTGAGCTGATGGGAACAAGATTGACTGGTCCTGGCTCTGCCCTCGTTTCACCCTTCCCGTCAGACCCAATTAACAGGGGAGCCTGTCGCCTCTGCTCACCCATGACAGACGTCACCAACAGCTCGAGAAAAGCGTTAGACAGCGGCTTAAATACAGGGAATGTCTGGAAGAATGTTAGCTGCGAGTCAGAGGACATGGACTATCCCAGACTCGGGTATCAGAGGCAGGATTGAGGACTGAGTGCAGGACTCAGTCTGGTGTTACCTACGGTCACCGTGTGCTGATGCCACCCACGCACGGTGAGAAGCGGAGAGGAGCTGCCTATGGGTGCATCGAATAAAATTTTGGTGCAAAGGCATTGGTGCCGTACATGGTACTTACCAGGAGTACATCCCCCTGGGGAAGGGGCTGGAGAAGAAGAGGAGAGGCTGAGCGAGCTGGGGGTGTTTAGCCTGGAGAAGAGGAGGCTGAGGGGAGACCTCATTGCTCTCTCCAACTCCCTGAGAGGAGGTTGTGGAGAGGAGGGAGCTGGGCTCTTCTCCCAAGGGACAGGACGAGAGGGAATGGCCTCAAGCTCCACCAGGGGAGGTTCAGGATGGACATCAGAAAAAAAATTTTCACAGAAAGGGTCACTGGGCATTGGAACAAGCTGCCCAGGGAAGGGGTTGAGTCACCCTCCCTGGAGGGGTTTAAGGGATGGGTGGACGAGGTGCTGAGGGACATGGGTTAGTGTTTGATGGGAATGGTTGGACTCAATGATCTGGTGGGTCTCTTCCAACCTGGTGATTCTATGATTCTATGGATTGGGTCTTCTTGTTCAGCTTTGCAATGTAAACGTGGCTAAATGTCAAAAAACCCGAAGGAGAGCCAGGCTCGGTCACAGCCTGGGGGGGCTCCTATCACCAAGCACGTGCTCTGCCTTGTTCCCCGTCCTCCCTGCAGGCTCTGGGCTGGTGCTTCGTGCTGCTGATGACGACGCTGGCTTTCTTGGTCCGATCCCTGCGGCCCTGCTTCACCCAAGCTGCCTTCCTGAAGAGCAGGTACTGGTCCCACTACATCGACATCGAACGCAAGCTGTTCGACGAGACCTGCACGGAGCACGCCAGGAGCTTTGCCAAGATCTGCATCCAGCAATTCTTCGAGGGCATGAGCACGGACCTGGCGGCCGCTGGCTGCCACCAGCCCAGGGACAACCCTACTGATGCAGGGGAAGCTGTCGGGAAGCTCTTGGGCATCACCGACCAGGGCACCATGAACATGGCCCTGAAGAACTGGCACCGGTGTAAACCCCCACTGCACCTCCACCCACACACCCTCCCTGTCCTCAACAGTTGGACAGACAAAGAGAAGACCCCTGCACACCCCCCTGTGCCCCAAAGGGAGAGAGCTGCCTACTACAGCCACGTGTGAGCTCACTAGGTCTGTGGAAGCTTTTGGGGGAGGAGGCAGGGGCCAAGGCCAGCACCGTGGTGGCCGCAGGGGCACCCAAAGCAAGTTTGCAGATGCAAACAAAGCAAGTTCCCTTAGCAAGTTTGCAGATGACACAAAGCTGTGTGGAAGTGTCAATCTGCTCAAGGGTAGGGAAGCTCTGCAAAGGGACCTAAACAGGCTGGAGCGCTGGGCAGTGTCCAATGGCATGAGGTTTAACACGGCCAAATGGCAGGTCTTGCACTTGGGGCACAACAACCCTATGCAGAGCTACAGACGGGGAGAGGCCTGGCTGGAAAACTGCCAGGAGGAGAGGGACCTGGGGGTGTTGGTCAACAGTGACTGACCATGAGCCAGCAGTGTGCCCAGGGGGCCAAGAAGGCCAATGGCATCCTGGCTTGGATCAGAAATGGTGTGACCAGCAGGTCCAGGGAGGTGATTCTCCCTCTGGACTCAGCACTGGTGAGGCCACTCCTTGAATCCTGTGTTCAGTTCTGGGCCTCTCACCACAAGAAGGACGTTGAGGCTCTGGAGCGAGTCCAGAGAAGAGCCACAAAGCTGGTGAAGGGGCTGGAGAACAGGCCCTATGAGGAGCATCTGAGAGAGCTGGGGGTGTTTATCCTGGAGAAGAGGAGGCTGAAAGGAGACCTCATTACTCTCTACAACTCCCTGAGAGGAGGTTGTGGAGAGGAGGGAGCTGGGCTCTTCTCCCAAGTGACAGCGAACAGGATAAGACAAAGAATGGCCTCAAGCTTCACCAGGGGAGACTTAGGCTGGACATTAGGAAAAATTTTTTTCACACAGAGGGTCATTGGGCATTGGAATAAGCTGCCCAGGGAGGTGGTTGTGCCACCCTCCGTGGAGGCATTTAAGGGACAGGTAGATGAGGTCCTGAGGGACATGGTTTAGTGTTTGATAGGAATGTTTGGACTCCATGATCTGATGGGTCTCTTCCAGCCTGGTTGTTCTATGATTCTATGAAAGGACTCAGCGGTGCTGGTGCCAGCCTGCCTGCTCCCACATCCAGTCCTCCAGCACTGGTATTTCAAGTTTTGTGCTGCCCAAGGCCGTGATGGACAAGCCCCAGGGACACCAAAAGGCACGATGCATCAGCCAAATGCATCCCACACCACCAAGCACCAGGTTTGTGCTGCAAAAACACGGTGTAAACACTTCCTTTCTTTCACCACACACTCTGCACCAGGCATCTAATCATAGAATCACCAGGTTGGAAGAGACCCGTCGGATCATCGAGTCCAACCATTCCTATCAAACACTAACCCATGTCCCTCAGAATTTAAGCAGTATTATATACTCCCTGGTGGGGAAACAAGCTGGGGTTCCTTTCTCATGCCAAGCTGTGAAGCTCCTGAGGCTTCCCCTATTATCTCTTCACACACTACATCTCTATGGACACACACACCTTCTAGGCCACGAGGACCTTTTAAATAAATTTTATCCAAGCAACAAGCTAGTGATGGGGCATCCCACGCTGAAGGGAACAGTGTGGCTCAGTGTCCCAGGTACTATTCAATGAGGAGCCTATGGAGATGCTCCTTGAAGTGGTCAATCATAGAATCATAGAATCATAGAACAACCAGGTTGGAAGAGACCCATCGGATCATCGAGTCCAACCCTAAAAAAAGGCTACAGCACCCGGTATTCTCAGGCAGTCTCCCATCCAAGTACTAACCGGGCCCAACCCTGCTTAGCTGCCAAGATCGGTCATTCTCAGGGTGGTGTGGCCATAGGCTACACTAGACAAGGACTAGACAAGGAGAAGAGTTATCACAAATCATAGAACGGTTTGCATTGGAAGGGACCTTAAAGGTCATCCCATGGGCAGGGACACCTCCCACTGGCTCAGGTTGCTCACATCCTCACCCAACCTGGCCTTGAGCACCTCCAGGGATGGAGCGGAGCAGCTACGACTTCTCAGCAACCTGGGCCAGTGCCTCACCACTCTCACAGTAAAACATTTCTTCCTCCTATCAAATCTAAATCTTCCCTCTTTCAGTGTAAAATCATCCCTGCACACAGAGACCCTTCCCAGCTCTCCTATACCCCCTTCAGCACTGGGAGGCTCCTAGAATGTCTCCCCAGAGCCTTCTCTTCTCTAGGCTGAACAAACCTCTATCACTCACCAGCACAGAGGGCAGGGGTCAGGCCACCCCCTCAGGTCACAAATCTGCTGGAGGACAGTTGATTATTGCAATTTTCCCTAGATTTCTCCCCTGACAAAACCATCGACGTTAAAAACCCACCCGGGTGTTCGTTTAAAGAGCCAAATAAATAATTCAGGCTCACGGTGCAAGCTCCATGCTCGGAGCTGTAAAAGCTGTTTGTTATCAAAGTTGTGGGTGTTTCTTTATTTGAATGCAGTGGATCGAGGGGGGGTCCCAGGGCCAAGTCTGGGGTGCTGAGGCCTTTTGGCTGGTGTGTGATGACCAGAGGTGAACCACAGAACCCGAGGATGATAGGATGAAGCCCTAATTTTATTACCCATAGGCAGAAGGAAAATCACTTTTGAGAGAGGAGTTTTACCACATCTTTTTCAAAATGCTCATCCCCTTGAAATTTCTGCTCCTACATCCTTGTTCAAATCAACGTTAGAGCTCGTTGGCAAGAGAGGTGACTGCCATTTGCATAGACCTTAATTTTCAGTGTGTTAATCCCAGAGAAGCAGTGGGGAAAAGAGAACAAAGGACCAAAATGACAAGGAAACCCTCTGAGCTGCTGCGAGAACACCTTAGCGAGCCCCTAGCCAAGGGCAGGCTGGATGTGGCCAACTCCCAGGAGAAAGGACGGTGACACAGATCTGTCATTAATCTTCACCTCCCAAGCTTTAATTAAACCACCTACCCAGAAATGAATAGGCACACAGCCTGATTTACAAAGCAAAGGAGATGGAAAGATAAAGGCGGTTTCATCTCTATTATTTGCAGTTGAGCACTGTCAAGGGCTCACGGAGAAAAAATCATAGAATCACAGAATCATAGAACAGCCAGGTTGGAAGAGACCCATCGGATCATCGAGTCCAACCATTCCTATCAAACACTAAACCAAGTCCCTCAGGACCTCATCCACCTGTGCCTTAAACACCTCCAGGGAAGTTGAATTTAGGGACCTCCTTCATCACCTTCAGGAGGAGATCCCTCACTAGAGAACCTGATGTGGCCCCTGACAGCTGGACTGCACCCCCAGAGCTGAGCCTGGGTAGCCACAGTGCCCCAAGCACGGAGAGAGCTCCAGGAGCCTCTGCCTGGCAGGGAAACCAATCCAAGCACTGAGGTGTGGAAGCACCAGGAGATAGAATCATAGAATCACCAGGTTGGAAAAGACCTCTTGGATTGAGTCCAGCCATTCCTATCTGCCACTAAACCACATCCAGGACATGCACCGCACCCAAACGCAAAATCCCACCAGAGGATCTAGGGGTAAGAAGGAGGAATCAGTCCAAAAATGCCAGCTGAACGGCTGATGCTGAGCTATGCTTTAAGCTTTCTCCCGGGCAGAGGAACGTGGGTGTTGTTGAAAATTAGCCTGTGCTGAAGGCATCCTCGAGGAAGAGCCAAGTTTAACCCTGGGGATACAGCGACAAGGAAGCTGGCGGAAGGACGGAAGCCTCCGGCCTCTGCAACAGGCTGAGCGAGAGCTGGAGCCAAGGGACAGATGGCAGAGAGGAGGGAGCAACGCAAGGGGAAACGTGCTCAGCTGCCTCACTGGCTTGAGAGGAAAAGCAGGGCAGGAATGCGCCGAGCTCACAGCCCAAGCTCCCCCAGCCCCACTCAGCCCCCAGCACACCTCGCAGCAGCCCCTTTTGCTCAGTGCCAGGCAGGGGGAAGCAAATCCTGGCTGCCCCACAGAGCTCGAGGACAGCGGATTCCTGCCTCTCCAGAAAACCCAGCCAGGCTGGTGTCTTCCCCCTGGCTCCCAAGCACAAAAGCAGCAGTTTCTGCATCTCCAAGCAGGAGGAGGGCTTCTCCCCCAGCAACCATGGGGGCTGTTATCTGTCCCCTGGCTGGTGGGAGCTCCAAAATTTTCCTTGTGCATCCCAGCGAGGCACCTCATCTCTCCCACCCTCCCGGCAAAAACGAAGCTCTCTCCCAGCCTGTGCACAGCTGCATCGCGGGGCCTGAAAAAGAACGATGTGTTTTTTCCAGTGACTCATTCTCAGCCTTTCCTTTCATTTCCCTTCCATTTTTTTTTTTTTTTTCAAAGGCACAACCTCAGCCCTGCACCCAGCAGAAGCCAAGCGCCTGCTCCTCGCCCCACCCAAGCGCGGGGCCCAAGAACCACCTCCTCTCTCCTCCCAAAAGTCGACAGCCTTTACAGACACGTTACAGGCTGAAAAAGGAAGCTGCTAAACTCCTAACACTGTTCTCATCAGCTTTCGCTTCGCCCATCAGGCCAGACTCGGCCACATCTCCACTTCTGCACAGCCTCACGTGCTGCTGGGAACCCCCCAAAGCCCAAGCAAAAACCACACAAAGAGCAGAGAAGCCTCCAGAACTGCTTTCAACAACTTTTCAAGTAAGTGACTTCATTTTTTTTCTTGCTTTCACGCATGCTTTAGGGGTAGACATTAACAGAAGCAGATAAAATTCATCTACACACAACTTCTCTCTTGACCTCCTACCCCGAGACAGGCACTACCCAAGCAAAGAAGGGTAACCATCCCAAAACGGGACGTTCCCTTTTGCCAGCTGCTCTTATTTTTGCTTTCCCGGCTGCCAGACACTGTCAGGAAGGTTGTGGGGCCTGGTTTATCAGGGCTAGTTGCTGGTAACTCTGATAACAGGGTTTTGGATGAACAAGTTTGCAGGTTTTAGCGTGTGGCTGCAAAGGTGATGTTCCCCAAAAGGCGCAGCTGGAGCTGGGGCCCTGGCTCCCCCAGCACATGGCTGCAGGTTTGAGCTGGCCCAGCTCCTCTGCCAAGGGAGTTTTGCATATGGAAAGCTGGGAAGATGGAGGAAAAGAGCAGCAAGGGCTGTTTGGTTTTGAACTCAGCAGCAGAGACTGTAAAGGGAGCACCGCGGCTTAGACCCATCAGGGAACATCAGGGAGCGCTGGGCTGAGTCCAATGGGATGAGGTTTAACACGGCCAAATGCCGCATCCTGCACTTGGGGCACAACAACCCTATGCAGAGCTACAGACTGGGAGAAGTCTGGTTGGAAAACTGCCAGGAGGAGAGGGACCTGGGGGTGTTGGTCGACAGCGACTGAACATGAGCCAGCAGTGTGCCCAGGTGGCCAAGAAGGCCAATGGCATCTTGGCTTGGATCAGAAACAGCGCGACCAGTAGGTCCAGGGAGGTTCTTCTCCCTCTGGACTCAGCACTGGTGAGGCCGCTCCTTGAATCCTGTGTTCAGTTCTGGGCTCTCACCACAAGAAGGATGTTGAGGCTCTGGAGAGAGTCCAGAGAAGAGCAACAAGGCTGGGGAAGGGGCTGGAGAACAGGCCCTATGAGGAGTATCTGAGAGAGCTGGGGGTGTTTATCCTGGAGAAGAGGAGGCTGAGAGGAGACCTCATTACTCTCTACAACTACCTGAAAGGAGGCTGTGGAGAGGAGGGAGCTGGGCTCTTCTCCCAAGTGACAGGGGACAAGACAAGAGGGAATGGCCTCAAACTCCCCCAGGGGAGATATAGGATAGAGATTAGGAGGAAGTTTTTCACACAGAGGGTGATTGGGCATTGGAATAGGCTGCCCAGGGAGGGGGTTGATTCACCTTCCCTGGAGGTGTTTAAGGCACGGGTGGATGAGGTCTTGAGGGAATAATTGGTTTAGTTTTTGATAAGGAATGGTTGGACTCGATGATCAGATGGGTCTCTTCCAACCTGGTTGTTCTATGATTCTATGAACAGAGGCCAAACCAGGAGCTGGTGAGGTAGCAGATGAACCAAAGCACAGTGTACGAGCAAGCCTTGTCTAAGAAACTAACAATTAAGCTACCTTTGTCTTCTCTAGCACAAATGTCACCCACAGCTGGGGTTGGCCTGGGGAAGCCTTCCTGGGAGCAGGTTTCAGGGCAGCCCCGCTGGGGGTCAGGGCTTGGTGGCTGCCCCAGATGCACACGGATGCTGCCAGCACCGTGCAAGCCACCAGAGACAGTTAGTCAGACACCCAGGTCCTTCCTGTACCCAGCGAACCTCGGCGACGGCAGTTCCTCTGAGGCCAGGGGGTTTCACCACACTGGTGAGGGCTCCCAGAGCTACCCAGGTGCTTCCTGAGACAGGGGTGATGCAGTGCAGATGGAAAGTCAACTAAGAAATTATTAAATTTATGGGCTGCCCAGGGAGGTGGTTGACTCGCCTTCCCTGGAGGTGTTTAAGGGGTGTGTGGACGAGGTGCTGAGGGACATGGGTTAGCGATTGATAGGAATGGTTGGACTCGATGATCGGGTGGGTCTCTTCCAACCTGGTGATTCTATGATTCTACAAGATGCAGGATGGAATGGGGGAAATGGCATCACTGCAGAGAGCACAGATAGACCCACCCAATCTTTTTCCTGCCCTCCAAGAAAAGGGCACGTGCTTTCCCCTGCTTGGTACTGACTGCCTGCACACCACACAGCCCTGACAGCTGGGCAGGCAGCCCAGTATAACCAGTGATGTACTGGGAGCAGGAGCTGGAGGAAGCAACACAGGCAAAAGGGCAGTGAAGTGCAGCAAGGTGTACAGGTCCAGAGACCTGAATTCAGGCCACTAAGTAGAGTCTGAGCAAGAACTGTGGGTCAGGATACCAAGTACGGTTATGTGAAGCAGTTGGAAGAAAGGAGGAGATGATCCTGCCACACCTAATCCTAGCAAAAACTCCTACAGAGTTGCTGCACCAGCTTTATCAGCATTTGGTTTCTATCCTGGGTCATCAAGATAAGCTTCCATTTCACGGGATGTTAATGTCTCTTGCAGGCAGCAAGAAGCCTGGAGGAGGCTGAGAGGAGACCTCATAGTTCTCTACAACTACCTGAAAGGAGGTTGTAGAGAGCAGGGAGCTGGGCTCTTCTCCCAAGTGACAGGGGACAGGACAAGAGGAAATGGTCTCAAGCTCTGCCAGGGGAGATTTAGGCTGGAGATTAGGAGGAAGTTTTTCACAGAAAGGGTCATTGGGCATTGGAATAGGCTGCCCAGGGAGGTGGTTGATTCACCGTCTCTGGAGGTATTTAAGGCACAGGTAGACGAGGTCCTGAGGGACATGGTTTAGTGATTGATAGGAAGGGTTGGACTTGATGATCCAATGGGTCTCTTCCAACCTGGTGATTCTATGATTAAGCCCTGAGCATCCCCTCATCCTTCTCCCTATCCCCGTTCATAGACCTGCTGGGCCAGCTCGCAGCACCTCTTGCTGTCTCCCTGCTGGGACCTCACCTATTGTTAGATATTAATTCATCAGGTTGGAAGGAGGAGGTAACACCCACCGTACTTGCAAGGGAGCAGAGCATGAGCTCTCAGGTGCCACACGTGCCTGGGCTGGCATGAGCCAGGGGCAGGGCTGGGGCCACAGCCCAGTGCCAAGGCTCCAGTCCAGTTAACCCAGTAACATGACGTCCTCCTTTGTTCTAGGCTTGGGAGAGCAGCAAGTGTCCGGTGGTGACGCTGACCAGTAATCGCCTCTGTGGGAAGTGACTAAAACCAAAGAGAAGAAAAGACAAACACGCAAATAACAGCTGCTCCATTAATAATCTTTGCTGCAGACATGTTTTTGGAGACCTTAGTGGGGAAATACAACAACTGAGGTTTTCGCATGTTGCTTAGGCTGGATCCTTCTTTGGCTCCTTGAGAAATATCCCAAAGATCAGCAACCAGCTCCAGCGGCTGAGACGCCAGGCAGGAGGTAGGAAGAGCAGTCCAGCCAGTCCAAGGCTACTTCAGATTGCATCGTGTCCCTCGGTGCTGGGAGGTGGGCCAGCACAGCCCCCCCCCACTGCAGCACACACCAGCGCTCATCACCCTTGGGATGAGATGGCTGCCCTCATCGCTGAAAACTTCCGCTTCCTCTCGTTGTTCTTCAAGAGCAAAGATGTGATGATCTTCAACGGTTTGGTAGCTCTGGGCACAGTGGGCAGCGAGGAGCTCTTCTCAGTCTTCGCCTTCAACTGCCCCTGCTCCCCTGCCCGCAACTACATCTACGGGCTGGCTGCTATCGGCGTCCCCGCCCTGGCCCTCTTCCTCATCGGCGTCATCTTGAACAACCACACCTGGAACCTGGTGGCCGAGTGCCACAAGCGTGGCACCAAGAACTTCTCCGCTGCTGCCACCTTCCTCCTCTTCGGCTCCATCATGGGCCGGGCGGCCGTGGCGCCCGTGACCTGGTCGGTCATCTCTCTGCTGCGCGGGGAGGCTTACATCTGCGCCCTCAGCGAGTTTGTCAGGCCGGCCTCCCTGGACAAGTTCCCGGCCGACCACGGGGCTGAGGTGCTGGCCAGGTTCCCCTGTAAAGACGTACCCGCAAACCTCACCAAGTACAGGGATGACGTGACGCGGAGGCTGAGATATGAATCCCAGGTAGGCAACACCAGGAAGAAAGCCGCGCAGTGGGTAAGACCGCCTTGCCATGACCTAATGCAGCCTCTCTCCTCTCTCTCAGCTCTTCGGCTGGCTGCTCATCGGCATCGTCGCCGTCCTGGTTTTCCTCACCAAGTGCCTGAAGCACTGCTGCTCACCGCTGAGCTACCGGCAGGAATCTTACTGGGCCCAGTACCGCTCCAACGAGGACAAGCTCTTCCGCCGCACAGCCGAGGTCCACTCCAGGATCCTGGCGGCCAAGAACGTGAAGCAATTCTTCGGCTTTGTGGCTCTGGACAAGGAGGAGAAGGAGCTGGTGCAGGAGTTCCCGGTGGAGGACGTCCAGCCAAGCCCCCAGTGGAATGCCATCACCGGTGTCTACATCTACCGGGAGAACAAGGGTTTCCCCCTCTACAGCCGGCTCCACAAATGGGCAAAAGGGGTGGAAGGGAATGGGCCAACCCCAGAAGGCCACGAAATGCTCTTTTTGGCTTCCTAAGACAGATGGGGGCTGGTGGCACTTCCCCAGACTGCCTGGCAGGCCTGGCACGCGGCTGAGGGATTCACTGGGAACGTTGCTCCAGGATTGCTTCTGAGCAGGTAAATACGATCAACAGCCTCAATGTAGAGGCTGATAAGCAATACACTGACCTGGGGAACCCCGCCCTCAGAGACAGCTAACTTCTCACTGCTCTCAGAGACAAGGGGAGCAGAGAGTAGATGCACATGTGCCAGTGCACCCTGCTGTCTAACACATCAGCAGAAGCCTTGGGGAGCAGGAGGTGAGCCTGACTCTTCTAACTGCGACTCCTTTGATAGGAATGGTTGGACTAGAAGATCCGATGGGTCCCTTCCAACCTGGTTGTTCTATGATTCTATGATTCCTTCAGCCTCACTTGTCTTCCCCGTGGCAAGGTCAGCCCCAACCATCCCACACACCTACTTGTTTTACTGACATTGGCATCTTCTCACAGTTGTGCAGTGCCTGGTAGGCAGGCAGGGCCCAGAGCCCTTTACAAACTTTACAGCACAAGGAAGAGAGAGCGGCAGTGAGTAAATTCCTGTGGCGAGGGGGATGCAATAGCAGCTGAGAAGGAACAGGGCAGTATTACAGCAGCACAGCAAATAACTGAGAGACTAAGGCAGGAGGAATCACCAATGTTCCTGGTATTCCCAAAGACACTCTGTAATTACCAAGTTGGAATTCGGATAGTACACCAAACACCCTTTGTTCTCACCAAAGTGCCTGGCACACTCTAATGAGTCCAGATGGTCGCGAGCGGCAGTTTATAAACCCAGAACTTGGCATCATCAGCAGAATAACTCTCGGGTGAGGTGGCTCAGTGGACGCTGAGAGGACGCAGCACCTCCAAGTGAGCCACACCACTGTCCTGCAGCTCACTGCATTTCTCACCCAGTCATTGGATAAGCTGCAAGTTGCAGCACGACCTCAGCCAGAATTAGTTTACATGTATGTGTGTGTTTATACAAGTATATATAGTGCGTATGCTATGTAATTATAATTAGCTGTATTCATGGAATGTCTTTCTTTGAGGGAAAAGGGGTGAGAAAGGTGCCAGTCAAGAGCACAATACGATCACTCAGCTGCTACACTGGGGACTCCAGCCCTAGTAATGAAAGAATAAGAACGGGGTCGGAGCCCTCTCCCTACCCTTAACCACTGAATTTTGTTAAATTCTTCCCACTGCCTTAAACCTTCGGCTGCAGGAATCATTTATCTTATGGACATGCTCTGAGAAAGCAAAGTCAAAGGTGTAAAATTCCTGTCCTGACCATGACTCTGTGCCGACTATGGCTCCGAGGCTGCTCTTCTGGCACCGCACAGTCCCTTTGCTCCCAAGGGTCAGCCCTGGGTACCCAACACTGTTACAAGAGCTACAGGATAATGAAGTTTATTTCTCCTACTTGTACTGTTTCCTTTTACCCTGTGCCGTTTACCAAAAAGCCTTAAGTTGTTCAAAAAATTACTCAAACACGGAGAGCTCAGAGGGCCTTACGCACAAGGACGTTTGAAATAAATTATTAAAGTGAGAGCTATTTCTCATTGCCTTCCGAGTTTTTTTCAGGGGGACACAAAAGGCATAATTAAACACGCCCTTTGAACTCAAGGATTGGAAATTTGTTTTTTTCTTTCTACTAAACACTCGGATTTTGACCTATCCAGATGGTCTCGTAATGACAAGTTTTAAAGTATTACTTTATTATTATTTTGATAGGAATGGTTGGACTAGAAGATCCTGATGGGTCCCTTCCAACCTGGCTGTTCTATGATTCTATGATTACCACATATTACAAGTTAGTAACACTGCTGTTTAGCTCTTCTCGCAGTACTAACACAAATCTTGAACATCAGGATATACAACTGAAGCAAAGGATAGAAAATTTACGTAGAAACCTCTTTACAAATACATCCTCTTCTGAAAAAGAACTGGAGGGCATTCCCTCATATAAAGAGGCTGGAACACTGCTTACTAGGCAAGGGTGAGGCACCTCAGGATCCCTGTTCAGCTTCTCCGCAGATTTGGCTTGGATTTCAGGGAAGGCCTGGCTCCCAGCCTCGCCGCCAATAATCTGCCAGAGCAATCAAATGCAGGTTAAATGAAATCGCAATAACTTGAGATGAAAGAGAGAGTCATTTGCATTTCTTCTCACGAGCCCTCAAGTGCGAGCATCCAGCCACAGATGCCGCCCCCACACTTCGGTCAGCAGATGCAAGGTAGGTTGCCGAAACAAAGCAGCATTCCTTACTTCCTTTACTCCCCTCACCTTGTTCCTTAAGAGTTCTAATTGTTGCTTTGAACCACCTCCACCCCAGCTCCTTCTCCTCCCCTCGCACTCCCCTGAAGGGGCAAGACTCACAAGGCTTGAGAGTGGATTTGTTTATAGTAAGAATATACAATGAGCATAAACCATCTTTTGCTCTGTTTATCTGCCTTCTCTTCTCCATGAATGTGCTTTGAGTAGGAATGTTAGACCAGGCTGCTCCTTGAATCCTGTGTTCAGTTGTGGGCCCCTCACCACAAGAAGGATGTTGAGGCTCTGGAGCGAGTCCAGAGAAGAGCAACGAAGCTGGGGAAGGGGCTGGAGAACAGGCCTTATGAGGAACGGCTGAGAGAGCTGGGGGTGTTTCTCCTGGAGAAGAGGAGGCTGAGAGGAGACCTCATTGCTCTCTCCAACTCCCTGAAAGGAAGTGTGAAGAGGAGGGAGCTGGGCTCTTCTCCCAAGGGACAGGGGACAGGATGAGAGGGAATGGCCTCAAGCTCCACCAGGGGAGATTTAGGCTGGACATTAGTCAAAAATTCTTCACACAAAGGGTCATTGGGTATTGGAACAGGCTGCCCAGGGAGGTGCTTGATTCACCTTCCCTGAAGGTGTTTAAGGTATGGGTGGACGAGGTCCTGAGGGGCATCGTTTAGTGCTTGATAAGGAATGGTTGGACTCAATGATCCAGTGGGTCTCTTCCAACCTGGTTGTTCTATGATTCTATGATTAACTCCAGCCACTTCCCAAGTGCTGGGACGGGGCTAGGAGCACGGCCAGCTTGTCCGTTTACCCTCCCTCTTTTTGGAGAGGGAGGGTAAATGGGACAGCTCACAGTGAGGAGCAGAGCAAGCCACGGAACTCAAAAATACTTGTTTGCAGTTACAGGGATTTCTTTTTCCTCCTCTCCTCTGACCCCACTGAGAGAGCCCTGAGCTTCTGGCCTTCGTGGTCCCTCAGCATCCTCACAAATGCTGTCCCCACCACATGTCCTCCCTCAGTGGTAACGCTGAGGTGATGGGTATTAACCCACGTGGCTTTACACACCAGCCAAGAGGGAAATGGAGCTGCCTGGCTTCCTGACATGCTGAATCACACAGGCTGCAAGCTCACACTCCTCCTGCTTTTCCTCCAAACTTGGAAAACAACCCCATTACGGAGCAGCCTACCAGTTAGGGCAACACTTCCCAGCTGCAGGATGGGTTCAAATCAGGATCCTCCAGTATAGAGAATTACACACAAGTCTTATTTTCCCTGCTGACTACTGTAGAGACTCTAATAGCCCCAGTAGTCAAGAAGAAACAATACCTCAAAGGGATCTTGGTTTCTGTTGTAATGCTTATTTACATATTCTATTATGTAACTAATTAATCCAAAGGAAAAAGCCACCATCATGGCAGCTGCATTCTTTGAAAAAAAAGCAGCAGCTGCTACTGGATGTTTCAAGCAGCTTCCTCTTCTAGAAGAGCATTAAGCAAAATCTCAGCAGAGTATCCTGCTCTCTCTGGGAGGAAGAAGTGAAATTACTTGTTTCTGGATCCCAACAGGCGTCAGAATGAATTAAAAGCTGAATCACTCAGCCTTGCCAGCACCAGGCATTCAGAGACAGAAAAGCTCTATCCTGTAGAGCTCTGTAGTTGAGTTCGGAAACGGTGTGACCAGCAGGTCCAGGGAGGTGGTTCTCCCTCTGTACTCAGCCCTGGTGAGGTCGCTCCTTGAATCCTGTGTTCAGTTGTGGGCCCCTCAGCACAAGAAGGATGTTGAGGCTCTGGAGCGAGTCCAGAGAAGAGCCACGAAGCTGGTGAAGGGGCTGGAGAACAGGCCTTATGAGGAGTGTCTGAGAGAGCTGGGATTGTTTAGCCTGGAGGAGGCTGAGAGGAGACCTCATTACTCTCTACAAGTACCTGAAAGGAGGTTGTGGAGAGGAGGGAGGTGGGCTTTTCTCCCAAGTGACAGGGGACAGGACAAGAGGGCCTCAAGCTCCACCAGGGGAGATTTAGGTTGGAGATTAGGAGGAAGTTCTTCACACAGAGGGTCATTGGGCATTGGAATAGGCTGCCCAGGGAGGTGGTTGATTCCCCTTCCCTGGAGGTGTTTAAGGTACAGGTGGATGAGGTCCTGAGGGACTTGGTTTAGTGTTTGATAGGAATGGTTGGACTCGATGATGCGATGGGTCTCTTCCAACCTGGTTGTTCTATGATTCTATGACCTACAATGAGTAAGACTCATTTGGTATTTCAAAGCTGAGCACCAATCTACGTTGGATAATCAAACCCATTTCGTGTCCTGTGCTTTTCAATTCTTCAACTGTAAAACATGTGAGCACTTTCACATCTTACTGGAGTTACAGGAATTTGGATCCTAAGGCACCAATACCAGTGACAGAGCCTATGTAAGTACCCAAGATGCTTGGGTTTTTTTCCAAGCAAAAGGTTAGACAGAGATGATTTTTTCCAGAACAGAAAAAAACAAGTTTCCTTTGACTTCACTGATTCCTACTAAGAGACAACAGACTTACTGTAGCAAGTCCAGCAGAGGGACAGGAAAATGATTACAGGACTGGAGTATCCTTCATCCGAGGGGAGGTGGCTGAGAGAGTTGCAACTGCTCAGCCTGAGGAGAAAGCTCAAAGTAGATCTTATCCACATATATAAATACCTGATACAAGGATGTAAAAAAAGTGGAACCAGACACTTACTGATGCTCAGTGATGGCACAAAAGGAAATCAGTACGAACCTAAATACAATAAACTCTGTCTATATGTAAGAAAATGCTTTTTTTTTTACTGTGAATGTGGTCAAATACTAGAATAGATTGCGCAGAGAGGCTGTAAATTCTCCATTCTTGGAGAAATCAAAACCAAACTGGACACGGTCCTGAGCAGCTATTCCAGCTGACCCCTGCTTTGAACCAGATGATCTCCAGAGGTTGCTTCCAACTTCAACTATTGCCACAATCCTGTGTTCCTCTGCCAATTTCTAGGAGCAGGAAAGGCACTTGAGATAAATCTTCTGAAACATTAATTCAGCCAAAATTCAAAATATCTTCTCTGCCATGTTGACAAAAACAATTTATAAGACATGGCTGTACTTAAAAATAATGGGTCATAACTGCACCATTTCCTCAGCAAATTCGAACAAGCACGGCTGATGTTTGTATTGATTATAAAACAGTCTATATTTAAAAACATGTCTTCAAAGTCACGAACAGACAAGGATTATCTGCAGCATTTGAACAAAGAGGCAAACATTTATCAAATCTTTTCCTTTGATTGTTTGCTCCTTCCAGTTTTTTTTATAGACCAACACTCTCCAGAAACTGACTGTCCACAGACACTCGAGGCAGAACTCCACATACACCTCTCAGTTCTCACAACACACGAAGAGTCGAGTCTCCCTGCTCTTACTTGCACCAGACTCAGGTGTCAGCAAGGGAACTCTTGGTCTCCACATACTCAAGTGCTGCTCTTTTAACAGCCAGGACGCTTTCTGTTGTACCAAATTTCTTCTCGTAATCCAGGTAGCGCTTAAAGAAGAATTTCATCTTCTTTGGTGCCAGGCTCAGGTGTATGACCCTTTCAAATATGTCCCTGCAAGAAAGCAAAGTGATCAGATCAGTGTGTTGGTGATAGCACTCAATGCAATGTACCCTGTTGCTGAACAAATAGCAAAAAGTCAGGGGAAGCATTCAACCTGCTGCAAAGTGTTGGTGCTTGAAGAAAGAGATTCCTGACAACTGGCCAAAACCTCAAAAAAGCAGCTTTATATTTGCCTGCAGAACCCAGGTTAACTTAATCTAAGACCCAGCCCTGTACTTGACCCTGCATTCAATTAAATGGATGTGGTTGGATCTGTACTGCAGGAAGCTGGACTTCTTTTTGTAAACTCTCAGAAAAGGAAAAGAAGAGAAATTTCTCCATTCCTATGTTACAAGGTACACAAGGGCTTGATCTCACCCTTCAGAATCATAGAACCATAGAACAACCAGGTTGGAAGAGACCCATCGGATCATCGAGTCCAACCATTCCTATCAAACACTAAACCATGTCCCTCAGTACCTTGTCCATTCGTCCCTTAAATCCCTCCCAGGGAAGGTGACACAACCCCCTCCCTGGGCAGCTTGTTCCAATGCACAGTGACCTTTTCTGTGAAAAACTTCTTCCTAACATCCAGCCTGAATCTTCCCTGGTGGAGCTTGAGGCCATTCCCTCTCATCCTGTCCCTTGGGAGAAGAGCCCAGCTCCCTCCTCTCTACAACCTCCTTTCTGGGAGTTGGAGAGAGCAATGAGGTCTCCCCTCAGCCTCCTCTTCTCCAGGATAAACACCCCCAACACTCTCAGCCGCTCCTCTTCTTCTCCAGCCCCTTCACCAGCTTCGTTGTTCTTCTCTGGACTCACTCCAGAGCCTCAACATCCTTCTTGTGGTGAGGGGCCCACAACTGGCCCAGGTACCAGGCAATCCCTCCAGAACGACAGATGAGCCTCAGTGCAAGTCTTTTACATTCTGTCACAGAGGCCACTACTCATTAATCAGTCCCTCTCTGCCCTGTGGATCTCCTGGGAGTCTCTTCAGCCCTAGCAAGGATAAGCACTTGCACACACCCCCGATTTCTCTCTTTAAGTGATAAAAATTCTCTTTTGCTCTGTCCTGGGAAGCCCTGTAAAACCTCCTGCTGCAGGGTACACCTCTGCTCTTTAAGTTGTTGCTCCAGGCACTGTGCTCTGCCCACTCCCAGCCTGCGTGACTCACCGTACTTCCTTCTGGCTACCGTGTTTGATCATGATGTCCATGTAGATGGACCAGATGTCTGTCCGCTTGGGATAACTGCTGAGGGTGCTCTCAAAGAGGGCCTTGGCATGGTCCGAGTCCCCAAAACGGAACTCGAGCTGTGCAAACCTTGAAATGACATCCACATCTGGAACAAGAAACGACAGGTTAGGGTATCACAGCAGATCTCTTTGCTGTAAACAAACAAGAGTGGTATCTACACAGAACAGAGACAGCACCGTCACTACTCAGAGACAAAAGGCTCTGCTGCAAAGTTTTTCTGGACCAAGACGGGATCAGAGTGGAAGAGAGAAGAGACACGGTTCACTACTTATTTCTGCTCTCTGCAGGAATCAGCAGTTTATTCTTATATTCAAAATACATCTTGCAGCAAAATGCATCTGCGACTAGACCAACTGAACTTCTCTAGAACAAAAGAAGACTCAAGGTCATCTTTACTTTGGGTGCTTTGCTTTTGCCCAACACAGCAGGTTCTGTTACAGGAGAATTTAGTATTGATACAAAGGCAGTTCTCTCTCTCCCAAGCATGTTCAGCACCAACTGGTTGTGCTTTTCACTTATTAACAGATATTGTTAGTAAGTGAAAAAGACATTGTCTCCCTCATTGAGCATAAAGGAGACCTCATTGCTCTCTCCAACTACCTGAAAGGAAGTCATGGAGAGGAGGGAGCCGGGCTCTCCTCCCAGTGGACAGGAAAAGAGGGAATGGCCTCAAGCTTCACCAGGGGAGGTTCAGGACGGACATTAGGAAAAAATATTTCATGGAAAGGGCCACTGGGCACTAGCAGAGGCTGCCCAGGGAGGGGTTTGTGTCACCTTCCCTGGAGGGGTTTAAGAGATGGGTGGACAAGGTGCTGAGGGACATGGTTTAGTGATTGGTGGGAATGGTTGGACTTGATGATCCACTGGGTCTCTTCCAACCTGGTGATTCTACGATTGTCATGGGCAGAGATAGCGGAGGTCACTACACCTACAGGAGACCTATCAATACACGGTCCACATTACAGACATGAAAGAGTGCTTACGTTCTTTGGTGGGCAAAGCCTTGAGAGCACGCTCCAAAAGCCTGTGTGTAGCGTCGATCTGACCTTGCTTCAGGAGGAAAGAGGCGTATTTCAGCCACACAGATTTCTCCTGACGGAAACGTTTCAGCATCGTGTGGTACAAGTCTTCTGCTTGCTGAAAGAGCAGAGTCAGGTTAGATGTTTGATAGGAATGGTTGGACTCGATGATCCGATGGGTCTCTTCCAACTTGGTTGTTCTATGATTCTATGATCACAGGTTCATAATAAGGCCTTGTAGCTTTAACACTTTTACTCTCGGCCCAAACACTTATGAGAGAGAAGCAAGTATTAACAGTTACTCGTTGACTAGCAAACATAATTATTAATCACAGTTAAGAACAAGATAGATCAGATGTCTGACAGCTGGAAGCTTATACAACCAGCAGCACTGGTACTTTAAAGGCAGGACAGAGTGGAATACGCGCCTGGGACTTGCTTGCACTATCTCACCTTGTACTTCTCAGAATTGGCATAGATGTCACACAGATGCTGGAAGACTTTCAGAGGTTCGTTGTATTGAACAGCTCTCTCAAAGACCTTCATCAGCGTCTCCTCAGTTCCATACATGTTCTCCAAGTTCAGCAGAGCCACCCAGACATTTAGCTTCTCCTGTTCTTCCCTTCAAGAAGATGCAAACAAGAATATTTAGCCTTCCACCAGCCTAAATAAGCTGCTTGCAAGCCACCCTACAAAGACTCAGTGACTTGTAGGGGACATACTGCTCATTGAAACATCACTTTTTAACATTAACGTATCATTCATTCAGTGAGATGGTTTGTACTCTCCCTCACTCTCTAGGCCTTTCACTCCACATATACCTTCACAGAATGAATGACTGGCAGAAAGAAATTAAAAAAAAATTCTTTGAGATGCTAAAGCTGAATGTGAAGCAGTTTACAGGTAGTTATTTTTACCCAGTGCTAAGATGTAACAAAGCCTGTGGTTGAAAAAAACACCCTAAAACATACAATTGCCACATCTCTGCTATCAAAAATGGATGCCCTGCTCCCAGGGACTAGATCTTATTACTCAGAGGCCGCTGCCCCTCTCACTGCCCTCTGTTATTTAACTTGACGTCAAAAGGACAACATGACAACAGAGATGAACTAAACCATCTGAGAAAGTGATACTTATGCACAAAGCAGCCCATTCTGCACTCTGGTAAAATCACTTTTAGAATAAAACACAGCAGTTGTTTCACACTCCAACTTTTCATCACTGTTGTTTGTAATTAAAAACCACAAGGATGATTCAAGAACACATAGTATACTTAATCAGGTTGTAGAGATGATTTAATGCAAAAGGATGCAGCCTTATGACAGAAGTTTCACTGTTTGATTCAGACCACATAATATTATGTTCTTCCAAACCCTTCTGACTGCTCAGAAGTGTCTTCTTGTATGCTCAGGGGTACCTTGGGGAGTTACCACACTCATAAGCTGCAGCAAGTCAGCTACAGGCCACCTGTGGTGACTCTGGCCAGACCTTCAAAGGACGACTTTAATTTAATCCTTTTGAGCTCACTGAAACAGACTCTGCCACTCCACACGTGACAACACTGCCAATGCTCTTCTCCCACACCTCCATCACCACGATTTATTCTTTGGGGCAAAGATCCCCATCGTTACCTGAAGCAGATGGTTTTAAGTGCTCTCTCTGCCACAGCTCTGGCCTTCTCGATCTCAGTAGCCTGGAGGTGGAAAGCCATGTACTGCAGCCAGAGGATGGAGCTGTTGGGACTGCTCAGCACCAGGCGGTCAAAGTCATCTGCTGACTGGGGCTGTCGATTGGGGTCCATCAGAGCTGCCTCTAATTTGCAGAGCTCCTTCTCCTTCTTCTGCTTCTCTAGCTCCTTCTCCTTCTTTGTTTGTTTCTTCAGCTGAAAAAGCACAAAGTGAGGACTAAGGAAGAGCAGAAACGTCACGGGGGGAACAGGGAGGCCCAGTTAAGCCCAGTCAGACTCAGTGAGCCCAAGGCTGGGTCAGTTGTTTAAGAGAGAAGGAAAGGACAAGAGGGAATGGCCTCCAGCTCCACCAGGTTTAGGCTGGACATTAGGAGGAAGTTTGTCACAGAAAGGGTCATTGGGCATTGGAACAAGCTGCCCAGGGAGGGGGTTGATTCACCTTCCCTGGAGGGGTTTAAGGGACGGGTGGACAAGGTGCTGAGGGACATGGGTTAGTGTTCAATAGGAATGGCTGGACTCGATGATCTGGTGGGTCTCTTCCAACCTGGTTGTTCTATGGTTCTATGATAAAGTGGTGCACACACCTCACCCCTTTACACACAGTTCACAACTCCAAGAAGAGCAGTAGTACATGAAATCTCACTTCTTTTCATGAAGTACACTGAGGAACCAAATATTTTTCAAGTCTTTCACCTCAACGGCAAGATTAATGCTTCACCACTCCCTCTCATTCTCCCACCTTTATCCTCTGAGCCAGTGCTCACTACCACCCTCCACTCAGTAAAATGCAGAATAAATGGGAAGAAATCGTGCAAGACTTGTGTACGTTGCCAGATCACAAGGGGGACTTAGGTCTTAATTCCACAGTTCTCTGCACAAGGCAGCTACCTCTTGGGCAAAAAAAAGGTCTCTACAGAGGTTTTGAGGGACAGAAGAAATCCTGAAGAGCGAACAGGAAAGCAACTCATGAGATGGGTTCTGATTTTGCTAAGTGGCTCACATTGGAAAACCCTATCAATAAAATTACAGCATAAAGATTTTTGTATTTTTCTAAATAAGACTAATTTGAAAAGGTTTTTCATCTCTAAGTTTCCTGTAAATTTACAACATCTAGTGTTTGATAGGAATGGTTGGACTCCATGATCCGGTGGGTCTCTTCCAACCTGGTTGTTCTATGGTTATATGATTCTATGAAAAGCAAAAAACAGAGCTGACAAATACAAAAAATTTGTTTCCATGAGAAATTTTTTTTGACCCTAATTATTTTTTTTTTAGCATAGCAACATGACAAGCCCTATTTTGATGCAGCCAAGCTAAAACAGAGCCTTAACATCTCTGAAGAAGAAGAGAAATCTGCTACGTCCAGTGCTTGGAGTTGCTGAGGAAGTTCTGTATTAGCTGTCAAGAGATGTTCCCTTGGGTTAAAAAGGTTTTGATGTGGGGAAGAGAGACATGTAAACACAGAGATGCCATTTTACAGCCACCATATGGCGTCTCCTTCATAGGCAACACTACTACACTGTACCTTAGACTGTGGATCTTCCTCCTCCTCGCTCTCCGAGCTCTCTTCCTTCTGATTCAGCACAGGTAAATTCATTGCATCGATATCCTCCACCCAGGTGAAGGCTGTGGAAACCTGCAGCCTGGGAGCTTCACCGCGTTTCTTCAGCTGTTGGGATAAAGGAATGCTGTGTTTTAATTTGAAGTTTTCACTCGGAGATCAAACAAACTGCTGTTTGCTTGTGGCTTCCCTCTGGCCAGGACTACTGACTTGTCACACTTGCAAACAACCCGTCAGCAAAACCACTCGACTCAGGTCATCATGGCTGTAATTTAAACTCAATCCATCCCAAGCCATTTTCAGCTGACACAAACACCAGCCTGTGTCACTCCTATCCACAGCAACGATGCTTATTGTCATCCAAGTCAAAACTGACATACCTCAATAGGGTTGGAAAGTAATCTCAGGCTCAGGTTCTCCAGACTTCTCACCTTAGATTTCTTTTTAGCTGCATCTTCCTCTTGCTCATCATCATCCTCCTCCTCCCGGTAATATACCTCAATTCCACTGTCACTTTCATCTGCTGGGCAGATCTTCCTTTTTTTTGGCTTCACCTCCTGCAACAAGGGGAAATGAGTGGGTGGTGGAGGGCAACAACCAGGATGACTCTTAAAGGCAATTCTGACCACAAAGTTAAGAGTCTGACAACAGAGAGAGGGTGGAGCGATTCCAGAGAAGAGCAACAAAGCTGGGGAAGGGGCTGGAGAACAGGTCTTATGAGGAACAGCTGAGAGAGCTGGTGGTGTTTAGCCTGGAGAAGAGGAGGCTGAGGGGAGACCTCATTGCTCTCTACAACTCTCTGAAAGGAGGTTGTGGAGAGGAGGGAGATGGGCTCTTCTCCCAAGGGACAGGGGACAGGACGAGAGGGAATGGCCTCAAGCTCCACCAAGGGAGGGTCAGGCTGGATATCAGGAAAAAGTTTTTCACAGAAAGGGTCATTGGTCACTGGAACAGGCTGCCCAGGGACGGGGGTGATTCACCTTCCCTGGAGGTGTTTAAGGGACGGGTGGATGAGGTGCTGAGGGACATGGTTTAGTGTTTGATAGGAATGGTTGGACTAGAAGATCCCATGGGTCTCTTCCAACCTGGTGATTCTGTGGTGCAGTGACAGAGAACCCCACACTATCCACTCACATAACAGAGAATAATCCTATGTGTACCGTGCTTATGGGGCCAAGACCAACAGGATAGTCCACACAGCAACTGGACTGCTAATTCAGTTAACTCCTACGTTAATGGAGTAGTTTCTGATCCCTGCTCATCTCCATGCAATTTAATCTTTTTCCTGGTCTGTAGAATTCCTCAGCCTGATTCCAGTGGATCTTCCTAGTCACTTAAGCATTTGGGCCAAACAAGTCCTTTCGCATGTCCTGCACAGTGATATCCATACCTGCTCCCTTTCAGAGTTTCCTCTTTTCCGTTTTGTCTTCATCTCAAGCTCTTCTCTCTTTTCCTGATCATCTGCCTCTTTTTTCTCTTCCTCTGCATCATGTCTTGGTAGGCCTAAGGATTCAGGCAAGATGCTCGGCATTCCAGTGTCCTCAGGCAGGAGAGAGAGCTCAATATGTTTTCCTTTTCCTTTTCCATTTACACTGTGGTGCATTGCCAGGAGTAGCAGGAGAAAACAAACAAACAAAAAAAATCAGAGCATTTACAATGACTGCAAGGATATGCACTTCTTAAAAATCCCCCCAGCTTTTATCTCCCCTCTTTCCATCCTCTCCTCCTTTACCATTTCGTTTCTAATAATGCACAGTTCCTCTTAAAGAACACTGGACCTACCCAAGAACCTTGGCAGTGAGCAGCTTTCCTTCAGGCAGGTACTTTTCATATAAGGAGTGTTTCTGGACAAAGTAAGGGGAAACATTCTGGAACAGGATCCGGCCCAGAACAGAAGTGGACAAGCTGATAAGAGGAAGAAAACAAGGTAAGTATTCCATGGGGGGGGGAAAGCAAAAGGCAAAATACCTCCAGTGACTATTATCTGTGGCACTATCAGTTCTACAGAGCATCAACCAAACTTTTCTTACTTTAATTTCACAGACTTAAGAAAGCAGCAATGACATCTTAATTCTCAGGAGGAAATTCATTTTACAACAGAATCAGAGAATCACAGAATCAGAGAATCACAGAATCAGAGAATCACAGAATCAGAGAATCACAGAATCAGAGAATCACAGAATCAGAGAATCACAGAATCAGAGAATCACAGAATCAGAGAATCACAGAATCAGAGAATCACAGAATCAGAGAATCACAGAATCAGAGAATCACAGAATCAGAGAATCACAGAATCAGAGAATCACAGAATCAGAGAATCACAGAATCAGAGAATCACAGAATCAGAGAATCACAGAATCAGAGAATCACAGAATCAGAGAATCACAGAATCAGAGAATCACAGAATCAGAGAATCACAGAATCAGAGAATCACAGAATCAGAGAATCACAGAATCAGAGAATCACAGAATCAGAGAATCACAGAATCAGAGAATCACAGAATCAGAGAATCACAGAATCAGAGAATCACAGAATCAGAGAATCACAGAATCAGAGAATCACAGAATCAGAGAATCACAGAATCAGAGAATCACAGAATCAGAGAATCACAGAATCAGAGAATCACAGAATCAGAGAATCACAGAATCAGAGAATCACAGAATCAGAGAATCACAGAATCAGAGAATCACAGAATCAGAGAATCACAGAATCAGAGAATCACAGAATCAGAGAATCACAGAATCAGAGAATCACAGAATCAGAGAATCACAGAATCAGAGAATCACAGAATCAGAGAATCACAGAATCAGAGAATCACAGAATCAGAGAATCACAGAATCAGAGAATCACAGAATCAGAGAATCACAGAATCAGAGAATCACAGAATCAGAGAATCACAGAATCAGAGAATCACAGAATCAGAGAATCACAGAATCAGAGAATCACAGAATCAGAGAATCACAGAATCAGAGAATCACAGAATCAGAGAATCACAGAATCAGAGAATCACAGAATCAGAGAATCACAGAATCAGAGAATCACAGAATCAGAGAATCACAGAATCAGAGAATCACAGAATCAGAGAATCACAGAATCAGAGAATCACAGAATCAGAGAATCACAGAATCAGAGAATCACAGAATCAGAGAATCACAGAATCAGAGAATCACAGAATCAGAGAATCACAGAATCAGAGAATCACAGAATCAGAGAATCACAGAATCAGAGAATCACAGAATCAGAGAATCACAGAATCACAGAATCAGAGAATCACAGAATCAGAGAATCACAGAATCACAGAATCACAGAATCACAGAATCACAGAATCACAGAATCACAGAATCACAGAATCACAGAATCACAGAATCACAGAATCACAGAATCACAGAATCACAGAATCACAGAATCACAGAATCACAGAATCACAGAATCACAGAATCACAGAATCACAGAATCACAGAATCACAGAATCACAGAATCACAGAATCACAGAATCACAGAATCACAAGGTTGGAAAAGACCACTGCAACATGGCATTTATGCCAGAGATCACCCCGAAACAAGATTCCAGAATCATATATTCAAAGTAACTTCACGATCCCCATTTCCCAGTACAATTTTCATATGCTACTCACCCAAAGAATACACCTGACGGGGTGATTGATTTAACATAGCCTCTCACTAGCTGGTCTTTTTTAACATCGTTAATACATGTTATTTCAACATCCTTGACTTTCCTGGTGCTCTTTGGGTTCAGCCTGAAAGAAGAGAAGTTATAAATGAAAACACCAATCTGAATAATCCACATTCTGCTCTGGATATCAACAAAAAGGTGTCAGTATTAATAACAGGTAGTACTTTCTGGTAAATGTACTGCATCAGAGACGCCAGTTTGTTCAAATGTAGAGACAATCTGCATCTCTGCAAAGCTACACAGAACATTAGGGACAAGACAGGCTGCTGTAAACAAAGCCTAATGAAACAGATCAGCCTGGATTCCTCTAACACAAAGAAAATGAGTGAAATGCTGTCTGGAATTCTGCACAGTCTTGACTTAGCATTTTTCCCACTTATTTCTAAGACACTTTGTGGTTTATGCATTTTTGTTCCACAAGGAAGACAAAGCAAGAGGCTCAAGTCTGAAGAAATATTTAGGAGTAAGTCTATTTAATCAAAATGTGTAAATGCAGCTAAGCACTAAAGAGCAGGAGATCAACTGTAGAGAACGGAAGACATACCGGGACTGCCGGAGAGATAATTGGATTTTGCCATTCTCATTGGAGAGGATGTAACACCTGCATGGTAGAGCAAAGGGAGAAAACAAAGTATTTTACCTGTTAAAAAAAAGTTATAGGTAGAAAAAAAAAATATATATTTTCACTATCAGAGTGAAGCCCTATATGAAACAAACTATTCTGTCTGTTGGAGCATTTGCTGTCTAACACAAACCAGCACAAAGCAACAGTTCACAAAATCAGCTAAAGGGCTTTTTGAAACATATCTACTTGATTTACTCAGTCTCTGTTGCTAGTACAAAAAAATATTAAGAATGCTACAGTTGAATTATAATTGGACTCGATGATCAGGTGGGTCTCTTCCAACCTGGTTGTTCTATGAATCACTTTGTTGCACTCTCCAGCATTCCCAACAAGTCTGAAGGAGGGAAATGCAACTACTGGGGCATTACAAATGTAAAGAAAACTGACTTGTCAAACAGCCCAGAGAACCACAGCAGTCAGGGATCAACTTCTGGCAGTAAAGAGCCTGTCACCAGCAGCAGCATATTCCTAAGACTTAGAGCTTGAGGGAACAGGAAAGAGTTACTGACCTGACAATCTTGCCGAGTTTGAAATCGCTCAAAGGATTCTCCGTGAACGTATCACTGAGGTGAAAGATGCTGACTTTGCCAGTCTTCCCACCTGGCAGCGCGAGAGTCAAACCAACATGCGGAGTCACCTTTGTCACCATGCCCACCGTGACGGTGTCCTGGGCCAGGGACTGGATTCCTGGAAAAAGCAAAGGAGGGAGAAGGCTTCATAATACTCCAGAAGTATATAATCCAGGCAACAAGGAAGATGAGTCAGTGAAGCTGATTTTAGTTGCCTAGTCACATATTAAACCCATCAGCTTTTTATAAAATGCAGTCTATACCCTCTCCCAGTTCACACCAGTGTTTGCTGTGATGGTCTCCAAGTTGTATAGTCACAATCATAGAATCACCAGGTTGGAAGAGACCCATCAGATCATGGAGTCCAACCATTCCTATCAAACACTAAACCATGTCCCTCAGCACCTCATCTACCCGTCCCTTAAACACCTCCAGGGAAGGTGAATCAACCACCTCCCTGGGCAGCCTATTCCAATGCCCAATGACCCTTTGTGTGAAAAACTTCCTCCTAAGTGGAAGACCCAGAAGTGGAAGTCCTAAGACCCAGAATAACTGACAAACTTCAGCAAACGCATTATACCATCTCATGTCCAAGATCTAAAAGGAAAACCTTCATAAGGGCTCAGAGATGAACAGGAACAAAGCAGGAAAGTGACTCTTTTATAGTCTAAGGTCTGCCCTCTCTTGCTGCTACACCCAGGGTTTGTTCTGTCCTACAGGGAGGTACCGCTTGGCTCCAGAGCGCAACACCTTCACCTGGGGAGTCAGTGCAAGCCCACTTCTGAGCAAAAGCATCATGTCCTGCTGGTAAGGGTCCACAATACCTGTGAGTGACAAGCAGAGGTTTGTTTCGGTGACATCTGTTCCAGTCACCGTAGCTGATATTGCTTGGCCATTTTTGAAGCTCTTCTCTGGATGTTTTAAGACCTGAAAGAAAAAAAGATTTCCGCTTATTACCCGAAAAAGAGCATTGCACACCTCTGGTGTTTCTTTTATGAAGGTTCACACTTTCTATATGCATTTTCAACGTGTACACTTGACTGACAGCTCAGCACTGCTTCAATGACTCTGCTATTTCAAACCAAACAAGCTACAGGCATAGCACTTGCCTGTCAGTAAGGGACAGTGATGCCTAAAGGGCAGAGCACTGGATTATGAGTTCATGTGGATGTCAGAAGTGTCCACAGTCATTACTCATGGTCATCCACACAGGAAAAAATTTGTGTAGCTTATTTGTAATGTCCTCTTACCTTGGTGTTGAGAGACAACAGTAGAAGGGGAACTCTTCCTCGAATGTCAGGGGCAACTTCTACCTCCAGCCAATTTTTGAGGATGTTATACTGAGAAGATCAAAAAAAATAGAGAAGACAGCATGAAAACTTGAGAAAAACACCTCTCCCCAATAGATTCGCTGATTGATAGGAATGGTTGGACTCAATGATCTGGTGAGCCTCTTCCAACCTGGTGATTCTACGATTCTATGTTAAGGTTAGAAAAAAATACTCCAGCCTTGGCTGTTGCAAAAAGGAAAAAAAGTGATTTGGCTTCTACTCTTACAAGCATAACACCAGCATAATTTCTGAACGGGCCTCTCACTAGTGTGCAGGGTGAAAAGTGTCTGCTGGCAACAAACAGCCAGCGAAAAGGATGAATCAGCTAGACTCCGAGTGTAGAAAATGTGACTTCCTTCTCCTGCTCTCTCCATAAGACACTGTGCTTCGTATGGGTCACTCTCAGCTGACGAAAACCATAGTACTGTCAGTGTTTAGGACTGATCTAAGCCCCTGAGGCCAACCCCACTTGCTGCCTCCCCCAGCACACTTCTTAGGAGGACTCTGACCTCACCTTTTTCACAAAACAGGTGACTCTCTGTCCAACATCGTACAGGCCAAGTTTCTTGAGGGAACTGTCTTCTTTAAGGTTCAGCATTGCTGTGACTTCCCCTTTCATTTCGCTGTTTACAAACAAAGAAAGAGGACAACACTAAGACAGCTTTGGTCCTAATGAGGAAGACAGGAGTGAGAAATCTAAGAGATTAGAGGGAGCCGGTACTAATGTGACAATGTGTTTGTGACATTCACCCGCTCCCCAGATGCATCCTTTTGCAGGGAATTCATTCTTCCACAAGCTTAAGAGGGAATCCCTTCTGAATCCAGACTGGGAGACACTGAAGCTAAAAGGACATTCAAAAGAAATCATGTGCTGGGAGAGCACTGTGAGGTTTAACTCAGCTCCCAGACCCAAGTTAGTGTCAAAGAGAGAATAAGAGGCCTTGTCACAGAGCATGTATATGGAGCTCCCTGCTCACGGTTAGTTTCTTCACAAGTGGGAGGAACAAGCGAAGGAATCGACAAGGAGAGAAGGACAGTGAAGCATGTGAAGACAGCAGAGGCTGACACTTGCCTTGGTCGAATGCTGAGCTCTGGAACAGACTGCGTGAAGTGTGGATGGGTGATAGGCAGGTACCTACAGAACAGGAAAAGGACTGTAGCTTGTCATGACTTTCCCAGGCCCCGGTCACCTGTAATCCTCCCTGCACTGGCTAAAAAATAAGCTCAAAAACTTCTACAGCTACCGAAGCCTTTGAGTTCCAGTTTTTCAAGGAACTATTTCACTGACAATTTAGGTACCCAAAATTTAGCCCCTGGGGCTAAATCCTGCTTCCATTTAAGACTTCCACTGGACCTTAAGCGTTTAGATACAGGCCTTATGAGGAGTGGCTGAGAGAGCTGGGGGTGTTTAGCCTGGAGAAGAGGAGGTTGAGGGGAGACCTCATTGCTCTCTACAACTACCGACGGGAGATTATAGAGAGGAGGGTAATGGCCTCTTCTCCCAAGTGACAGGGGACAGGACGAGACTTCCCTCAAGCTCTGCCAAGGGAGATCTAGTCTGGACATTAGGAAAAAACTTCTCATGAAAAGGGTGATTGGGCACTGGCAGAGGCTGCCCAGGGAGGGAGTTGAGTCACCTTCCCTGGAGGGGTTTAAGGGACGGGTGGACAAGGGAGGGACATGGTTTAGTGTTTGATAGGAATGGTTGAACTCGATGATCTGGTGGGTCTCTTCCAACCTGGTTGTTCTATGATTCTATACTGTTTTTTCTTGCAAGACAGAGAGCTAATTCTCAGGTATAATAGATTTTCTCAAGCCTCAAGTACTCCAGCAAAGATAGCTGTACTGTATCTTGTGGCAGAGAGATAAGTTGATTAACTGTTTCACCCCTTGCAGTCCCCAAGAAGTAATATAATGAGCATATTTTCCTACCTGTGAGTATTCACATCTCTGCCTCCAATGATTCGGGCAGTCACCTTCTGCCCAGCTCTCAGAGTAGATGTTGGAAAAGAGCCTATGGGCACATCATCCAGAATCCGGGATGCATGGATTGAACCTGTCAGCTTGTCATCAATAGCAACCGTGACATGGGTTGGTTTGACAGATTTAACAGTACCAGTAACAACATCCCCCGCGGACAGCGAGTGTTTCACAGCAGTCAGCATCTCTTCTGCTGCTGTCTCCGATTCGTTCCGGACCCTTACAAAACCATTCTTCTTCGCTGGGCCTTGTACTGCTAATAAGACTCCATAGTCATTCATCTTCGCTACTTTTAAGGTCGCAGAGATTGTCTGTCCCACCTTCAGTTTTTCCGAGTCAAAGCGGAAGGTGTCGTTGAAATGAGAGGCGATGGGGATAGCTGCCAGCTGGCCTGTTTCCAAAGACACAATGGCAAACTCTTCTGCTACGTGCTGCACGACGGCAGAGTGCCGAGAGTTCTCGGTGAGCCGCTAGACAGAAAGAAAGATCATAGAATCACAGAACAACCAGGTTGGAAGGGACCCATCGGATCTTCTAGTCCAACCATTCCTATCAAACATTAAACCAAGTCCCTCAAGACCTCATCCACCCGTCCCTTAAACACCCCCAGGGAAGGTGAAGCAACCACCTCCCTGGGCAGCCTATTCCCAATGCCCAATGACCCTCTGTGTGAAGAACTTCCTTCTAATCTGCAGCCTAAATCTCCCCTGGCGCTAATCTCCAGCCTAAATCTCCCCTGGCGATAGTGACTTCCCCTGCTGAGATTCTGACCCCCCTCCACTCAACCACCCGCAGTTCTGAAGGAGGGAACAGTCAACCCAAATCTATTAATTGAGTAGAGTTTGAGAGGCAAAAAGGAAAACACAGATACAAAAACCGAACACATACTTGCTTGGGTTTCTGTTTTAAGACTTTTTCCCGAAGAGAAACATACACCTTGGATGTGAGGGCATCCACATGAAGAACCAATGCTTTGGTTTTCTTACCGGGAGCAATACTTTTGTCTGCAAATGAGAACAGGATTTATCTCCTGATGACAGATCTTCCCATGACAGTGAAAAACTATGAGCTATTGAGCGAGTGCTACGTGACATACTGGAAGGGTTGAATTTAATTCCTGAAGATCACAGTAATAAGAAGACCGCTTAATTACCAAATGTAACTATGTTGCTGTAATCAAATTAACTCAGTGGCCACATGTAGAAGTCATATTTAAGAAAAGATTTCTCCAACATTAAGCTCAAGGAAGAAAAGAATTTTTTTTATTCAGAAAAAGAGGTTGATAATTTATGGAAGAACTAAATTGATTTTACGAAGAAGCAACTCTGAAGTAATGCAGACAAGGCTGACTAAACACAAATTCAAAGTAATAAAGGTTTCGAAAAAAAGATTATGCTAACATTTGCACAATAACATCATCAGCCTATCCACTGAGGAAACAAAGGAACTCTTCTGAATGCCAAAGCTCTGGGACGTAACTCCTGCTGAAGTTAGCAGTATAGATTGGTTTCATTAGTTTATTCATTAAGTCAGCATGTACTTGTTTGGTTCTGCACAGTACGGCACTTTTCAGCTTTAATTTTTGAAGCTGCAGTCCTGTTTAGAAGTCCCAGTGATTTAAAAGAAAAATTAACAGCAACTTCAGGCAGAGCAGGCTGCAAGGATGAAGCTTCTGAAGTAAGAAATCAAAGCAAGGAAGCCGGAGCTTGTATTAATACTTTGTCTTCATACAGTATGTTTCAACCAAGGACCCCAGAGCATAAATCAGACCTCACAATATACCCAACTCAGAAGAGAATGGAATATTTCAGTTGGAAGGAACCTACAATGATCAACCTGTCGAATTGCCTGACCAATTCAGAACTGAGTATAGAATCAGAGAATCACTAGGTTGGAAGAGACCCATCGGATCATCGAGTCCAACCATTCCTATCAAACACTAAACCATGTCCTTCAGCACCTCGTCTACCCGTCCCTTAAGCCCCTCCAGGGAAGGTGAATGAACCACCTCCCTGGGCAGCCTATTCCAATGCCCAATGACCCTTACCATGAAAGAGTAAAAGTTAAAGCATGTTATTCAGGGCACTGAATCTACCTAGATCCCTCTACAAGGTATCTCGTCCCTCCAGAGCACATCCCAGTTTGGTATCATCAACAAACCTGTTAATGGTTCAAACAACTCCAGCATAAATATATTGAAGACAACTGGCACTGGGATTGAGGCCTGAGGAACATCATTCGTGACCAGTCGCCAGCCAGAAATGAGGCCAAGATACAAGGCATAGAATCAGAGAATCGTTAAACAACCAGGTTGGAAGAGACCCACCTGATCATCCAGTCCAACCATTCCTATCAAACACTAATCCATGTACCTCAGCACCTTGTCCACCTGCACCTTAAACCCCTCTGGGGAAGGTGAATTAACCCCCTCCCTGGGCAGCCTCTGACACTGCCCAGTGACCCTTTCTGGGAAAAACTTTTTCCTAATGTCCAGCCTGAACCTCCCCTAGTGGAGCTTGAGGCCATTCCCTCTCGTCCTGTCCCCGGTCACTTGGGAGAAGAGTCCAGCTCCCTCCTCTTCACAACCTCCTTTCAGGTAGTTGTAGAGAGCAATGAGGTCTCCCCTCAGCCTCCTCTTCTCCAGGATAAACACCCCCAGCTCTCTCAGCCGCTCCTCTTCTTCTCCAGCCCCTTCACCAGCTTCGTTGCTCTTCTCTAGACAAGTTGCTCAAAGCCTCATCCAAACTAGCCTCGAACACTTCCTACCTTGGTTCCCCAGCAGAATTAACTTCGGGACAGAAGTTTCAATGCAGAAGAGTGAAAACCAAAGCAAGCAGTAGAAGCAAAGCCCCTCACCTCCCACATGGTAGCGAGTGGCTGTCACAGTCAAGCCTGTGACACAGCTGCCACTGAACAGCGCTGAGCCATCCTCCTTCACCTCCTGCACCACCAGCTGCAGCTCCTTCCCAGGCACCAACTCACAGAGGCCTTGGGCCGTGTTGGATTCCCCTAAAGAAAGGAAAGAGTGAGGAATCAGTTTTATTAATGTTATTTCTCCACAAAACAAAGTTGCTCACAAAAGTACGAAGAAGAATTTATATCCACGTTCGCAAGAGAAAGCAGTTTAGGCTACGAAATCTGTAGAAATACAAAGAAGTTCTAAGATTCAAAGTAGAAAGACTTCTGTGAAACTAAGGATCTGATCCAATCTAATATAAAAATGGTCACACATCACTGGACACACAAAAAGGTGAAAAACTAACGCTTAAAAACTTTATTTCATTACTAAAAGTGATTAGTACTAAAAACAGACATGTCACTTCACAAAATACAGGAAGCAACACACTAAATATTTCTGGATGTAAAACAAATCTAAAAAGGCAAAGAGAATCGGACAAAAATAAACGGTAATATATATTCCTAAATACTAGAAAAAGAGCATTTCACTTAAAAGAAAACGGTTTTCCCTTTTTGTTCCACTGCAGCCCCTTATTTTGCGAGCAGAACACATTGACTCTTTTACCTCTTCTTCTCAACAAATTCCTTATTTCCTTCAACTCCTTGAAATACTGATTGAGCAAAGCAAAGCTCTCCGCAGCGGAATCGCCTGAGCTGCACTCTGACACCTTCAGATTGAGGAGAACACGCTGCTTCTCCTCGTCAGTGCTCATCACCTTGGCAATCACAGTCTGTCCCACCACAAAGTGGTCCTTGGTGTCCGTCACAAACTTGTCACACATGCTCTGTACGAAGCAAACAAAAGAACAAGGGTTACTCAGCACAGCTGCTCACTACCAACCACCCACAGGGCTGTCCAGAAGAGTCTGAGTTAAGGCTTCACGAAAATGCATAAGAGAAACTAACAAGGACTAAGTCATAAGTTAAAATTCACAGAATCATAGAATAGTCTGAGTTGGAAGGGACCTTAAGGATCATCAAGTTCCAACCCTCCTGCCATCAAGAACAGGCCTTATGAGGAACAGCTGAGAGAGCTGGAGGTGTTTATCCTGGAGAAGAGGAGGCTGAGGGGAGACCTCATTGCTCTCTACAACTACCTGAAGGGAGGTTGTGGAGAGGAGGGAGCTGGGCTCTTCTCCCAAGGGACAGGACAAGAGGGAATGCCCTCAAGCTCCACCAGGGGAAGTTCAGGCGGAACATTAGGAAAAAAATTTTCATGGAAAGGGTCACTGGGCAGTGTCAGAGGCTGCCGAGGGAGAGGGTTGAGTCACCTTCCCTGGAGGTGTTTAAGGGACGAGTGGACAAGGTGCTGAGGGACATGGGTTAGTGTTTGATAGGAATGGTTGGACTCGATGATCCAGTGGGTCTCTTCCAACCTGGTTATTCTATGATTCTGTGATCTCTCCCTGGATCAGGCTGCCCAACGTCCATCCAGCCTGGCCTTGAACACCTCCAGGGATGATGCAGCCACAGCTTCCCTGGGCAACCTGTTAATTACTGAAGTCACATAAAATCCTTGTTTGAAGCTTTAGCTCACTTGAATGAAGTCCTTTAGTTCATTTTGGAAACAAACTAAAACATAACCCTATTCCTCCTCCTGGTGGAAGCAGTGTAAACGCAGGATCCAAGCCCTGCTTTCTCCTCCTTGTTATTCACCTTTGTTAAAAGCCATATTTCAAGTATGCCTGATGATACATGTGCCATTTACTGGAGGGAACATATCGCTTACCACTTTGGGTGCCAGTCCCGTCACACCGAAAGGGAACTCCACAAACACTCCAAACGGCATCACGTTCCTCACGTAACCAGCCAACAGCATCCCAGGCTGGATTTCAGAGAAACATCTCACAACTTGTTCATCCTGTACAGCGGAAATCACTGCAGACTTTCTGCTCAAGATCTGAACAGCCGTTTAGGAAAAAAGGAAAAAGATTAATAGAGCCCAATGCCAAGCAAACCTCTTGGTGCCACTACCCATTAGGTACTTTTTTGCAGGTTAGACAGCAGAGGAGCTCAAGCTCCTGCAATTCCAATTTCTGTCTTGATATCTCTACATTAGAATTTAGAATCATAGAATCACCAGGTTGGAAGAGACCCACCGGATCATCAAGTCCAACCACTCCCACCAATCTCTAAACCATGTCCCTCAGTACCTCATCCACCTGCAACTTAAACCCCTCCAGGGAAGGTGAATCAAACACCTCCCTGGGCAGCCTCTGACACTGCCCAATAACACTTTGAGTAAAGAATTTTTTCCTTATGTGGAGCCTGAACCTCCCCTGGTGGAGCTTGAGGCCATTCCCTCTCTTCCTGTCCCTTGGGAGAAGAGCCCAGCTCCCTCCTCTCCACAACCTCCCTTCAGGTAGTTGTAGAGAGCAATAAGGTTTCCCCTCAGTCTCCTCTTCTCTGGGCTAAACAATCTCATAGAATCATCAGAATTCTATGAATCATAGAATCTACGAGAATTTAGCAACCAATATCTTCTCAGTTGCTCAGCATTAAGATTCATTCACTAGCAAAAACTTCAACTTCCTAGTATTTCAGTTCTAATTTTTTGGGAAAAAGCAGCAACAGTTTTGTTAAGGTTGGAATAAGATTAGCAGCCCAGAAGCTGATTTGGAAGATCAGTCAATTCACAATAGTTCTGACAGAATTCTAGCAGCAGATGAGCCTCACTTAACACAAGTTATGACTCTTTGAAGCATCATTAGCTTGATGGGCACTTCCACTTCAACACACTAACTAGGATCCCTTCCTTCCCCTCTCCTCCCTGCTTCGTTTGTCTGGTTGAGGTGGAAAAGGATACAATATGCTCTCCCTTGTCACTCAGACACATGACTCTGGGCAGGACATCCCCCTCTCGAAGACAATGCCACAGGAGCTTGCTGTTAGCGATAAAGTCAGAAAGGTGCATTGTGGGAATCATGGCTGTCACGTCGCCTTCATCGTCCAAGATAGAAACCTCTAGCACGTTATCTTTCTTCTTCAAGACTTTCACATCAACCATCTGAAAAGAAAAACAAATGCAGGGATATGAAATGCCAAGTGTATTTCTCCTAGAGAAATCAAAAGCTAGAAAAATCCTCTTTGTTGTGACTTTTTATTTGAAGGGGAAAGGGAATAATTTAAATAAGATTAGAACTCCACTGGTCCCACATTAACAATAACTGCAGGGTATAGTTATCATCATTCCAAAGACAATAGGGAAGCATTTCAAAATATTGTTCTGAAGTCGTCTTTCCAGGGAGGAAAAAGCAGCTGCTTTTGGAGTGAGAAAATCAGCAGCATCCAGAAGACAGAGGACCCCACCTAGGAGTAGGAGCACTAATTGGTACCTCCAGAAGGACTATCCAGTGGGTCTCTTCCAACCTGGTGATTCTATGACTCTATCCTGAGTCTCCTTCATCCTTACTTGACAACAGAGACTCTGGTTTTGATGCAGGAGATGAACCACACAATAAGAAATGCACACCTACTGCTAGTTCCTGACCATCAACAGCTTTTCTTGAAGCAAAGTTTCACCTCACTGTGTGGAACACAAGTAGGAAAAGGCAAAAAAGGGAGTAGCCATTGAATTCAATACCTCTCCTATTTGATATTTCACTTCTTGTTTCCTCTTTGCAGTACATTCCTTTTTTCCTTCTTCCAGGGTAGGCTTGCTTGATAACCTGAAGGACAACAAGAGTCTTTCCTGCTGGGGCTCACATTTTAAGACCATTACTTTAACAACCTGCAGCAGAAGAAGATTAAACAGAAGCTGAATTCATAGAAACATAGAACCACAGAATCATAGAACCACCAGGTTGGACGAGACCCACCGGATCATCGAGTCCAACTGTTCCTATCGAACACTAACCCATGAATTCAGCTGACATCCCCCCACAGCGACCTACAAAACGAGACAGAGACCTCTAAGGACAGCAGGTCAGTGACTACAACTTAGCAGTTTCAACTAGAGACAAATGTCCTTCTGGTCACACAGATAGAAAATGGGGAGTACCTAATCAATAAATTACTTGCTAGAAGTATGTGGCAGGTCTGTAACAGAATTGAGACCAAAATAACCATCGCCATATTTGCAGTCAGAAATCTTAATTAGAAAAAATACTCTTCTCCTTAGAGAGACAACAAACTGCAGGATTAGAGATAAAAAACCCCACCAGAATTATGAAAAGGGCTGAGATCTCTATAAGCTTGCTCACAAGGAAGACTGTTTGGGTCTTTGGAGGCTTTGCAGCTTCCCTGGAGGTGTTTAAGGGATGGGTGGACGAGGTGCTGAGGGACATGGGTTAGTGTTTGATGGGAATGGTTGGACTCGATGATCCAGTGGGTCGCTTGCAACCTGGTGATTCCATGATTTAAGTGAGCATCATGGTTTCCAGAGTGCCTGGTTTAAAATGCACATGATTTGAACCAAAAAGGGGAATCGGAATCTTCAGACAACCCGATCCTTCAAATTCTGTAGGTAAAGAGTTTTAACTTCCTCAGGAGAAACTGTAGCCCAGAATCCCAAACTTCTACTGAGATCTCAGTAACTCATCCAAGCATCACCCCTTTATCACATCCCACAGTGCCTCCCCCACACCAGAACAAAGAGAGCCCAGAAATAAAAGACAGATCTGTGAAATACTCAGAGCTGTCCCTGTCATGGCCTAATCTGTTCAAATGGAGCATAACTATTACTTTAAAAGTATGAACATGAACTCCTCTTGGTGTAGCTGGTCCTACAGGGGAAAATCCATGTTTGGGCCAACTTAACCACAGATTTCTCCTCTGTATTCAAACACAAGGAATGGCAAGGCTACATTAATTACCTGGCCTTCATGGAAGACTTGATCCGGACAAGATATAGGCTCTGAACTCAGCTCATTCTTCGGTACTAGGCCCTTGACATCGTTGTAGAACTTGACAATGCAACCAAACTCCCTGGCACACACCACAAAGCCATGTGTGATCAGACCTGGTTTTGCATCTTCATAACAGGAGAGGACTGGAAGCTTTGACTGGACAAGACTTTTCTTTAGAGTAAGGATCAGCTTCTTTCCTGCAGGATTGCACTCTAGCACCTACAAGAAAGGAGTGCAAAAAGGTTCAAAAAGCACATCTGCAGTTGTCTGATCAATCCAGCTGCTAAATACTCAGAAAAAAAAAAGAAGTGTAGAGCAGCTGAAAACCCTGTGGGGCAGCTCTCACCCGACACTTGAGTTCATCTCCTATGCTGAACTTCTTCTCAGGCTGCTTCAGGATCACATCAGCGAGATGCAGGGATGGCACAAGCCCTTTAATCCCATCAGCCACTTTCACCTGCATCCCGATGGGTTTCAGAGCAAGCACTTTGCCCTAGAACACAAAACAGGGAAAAGTAAATTTGGTACGAAAAGCAGATCATGCACAGTAGGAAACAGCCAGGACACGGCACCGCTTACTATCAGCACATCGAATCACCATCCAAAAAACAATCTTACTCCACCCAACTCAATTTGGCCTGTGAATCGATTGTGATAGCAGACATACAAGCTCTTACAATGAGCGCAAGGCAAATTTTCATTTCTTTCACTCAAGCCTTTCTAACATGTCCATGGCCATAAATAAACAACTGATCGTGGCTAAAATGTGATGCCCTAGCAGCACCACGAACATAAACCTGAAGAAAATGGGGAAAGAAAAGTATCATATTCCATCAATCAAGTTCTGCAAAGAGAGGGTTTTTCTCATTTTCCTCCTTCACTAGTGAGGATCAGAAGTGGAATACACACATTAGGTAGAGGAAGAGCATGTTAGTTAGATCACTGCTCCAAGTACAAATGCCACAAAGCACTGGCTTGGATCAGAAACAGTGTGACCAGCAGGGCCAGGGAGGTTATTCTCCCTCTGGACTCAGCACTGGTGAGAGCGCTCCTCGAATCCTGTGTTCAGTTCTGGGCCCCTCAGCACAAGAAGGATGTGGAGGCTCTGGAGTGAGTCCAGAGAAGAGCAACAAAGCTGGGGAAGGGGCTGGAGAAGAAGAGGAGCAGCTGAGAGAGCTGGGGGGGGTTTAGCCTGAAGAAGAGCAGGCTGAGGGGAGTCCTCAGTGCTCTCTACAACTCCCTGAAAGCAGGTTGTAGAGAGGAGGGAGCTGGGCTCTTCTCCCAAGGGACAAGGGGCAGGACAAGAGGGAATGGCCTCAAGCTCCGCCAGGAGAAGTTCAGGCTGGACATTAGGAAAAAATTTTTCCCAGAAAGGGTCTACTGCGTCAGTCCTTCAGTAGCTCACCTGTACCACATCCCCCACGTGGATATCTTGGTATTGCAGAATCCGTGCTTCAATGATCTTACTAGGAAAGAGACACAGCAAGAGATGACCCATCAGTCGGCTTGAAGGAAACCCAGGAAAAAAGGAAAAAATCTCCCCTTTGCTTTGACCCCATTATTCCCCATAAAAGTCACTCTTCTACAACTCCAGAGCTCTTATGTTTTACTCCAGATGATCCAACCTCCCAAAACAACTCTCTGGATAAAGTTCAGGGAGGCTCACTAGGCTGCACTCCATGGAAGAGCCAGGCAGCTATGGTCACCAGCCATGGCTCCATGAAAGGGGAATCCATCACCTGCATCACTTAAAGCCTTATAGGTGGAAATATTAAGCGGAAGCAATAAAATGGGCTGGAAGATCAAGGTTTCGCTTCATGCTTAGCCACAGTCTTTTGACATTATCTCAGCAGATGTAATTCAACCTCTCTGGGCGTCAGCCCAACAACTACATTGATGGTGACCTAACTCCCTGTAGTACAGGCAGGATACGCAGACAACCTGACACAAGCCAACAGATAAAAGCCAAAAACCCTAAATGGCAAATCCCATTCCAGCAAAAGAATGCAGTAATTCCCATGCTTGATCAAGCCTTTCCAACCCTTCAAACAATTTTCTGGAAGAGTCTATGGAACTTACTACTTCAGAGATACAACAGACATCTCATCCATCAGGCTGTAGCCAATGATCCAACATTTATGCTTGCTCCCTGCCTTAAATGCCCCAGGTCTCAATGATTTTCTGGTTTTTGAAAGATGTTTCAACTAGGGAAAAAAAAAAAAATTACAATTCAGTGTTTGGAAAACGGAAGCACTGATATAGACCTTAGGTTGAAGTAGCAGCATCTGATCAAATTGTTCCTCTGATATACTTACTCTGCGAAGCAAGTCTCACCAGTTCTTCTTCAACAACACTCTTACATTCCAACTTCAACAAGGGGAGGTATGACCTGGCTTTTCACATTGTCCGGATTTTATTATATTTGTTTCACAAAGAACATAAAGGTAGAAAATACAATCTCCTCCTAGCCTCCTTCTCCAGGAAGGAGAGACAGCTATGGAAAATAGTGAGACCAGCAGGTCCAGGATGGTTATTCTCCCTCTGTACTCGGCACTGGTGAGACTGCTCCTCCAATCCTGGAGTTGGTTCTGGGTCCCTCACTACAAGAGGTATGTTGAGGCTCTGGAGCGAGTCCAGAGAAGAGCAACGAAGCTGGTGAAGGGGCTGGAGAAGAGGAGTGGCTGAGAGAGTTGGGGGTGTTTAGCCTGGAGAAGGCTGAGGGAAGACCTTATTGCTCTTTATAACTACCTGAAGGGAGGTTGTGGAAAGGAGGAAGCTGGGCTCTTCTGCCAAGGGACAGGGGACAGAACAAGAGGGAATGGCCTCAAGCTCCACCAGGGGAGGTTCAGGCTCAACATAAGGAAAAAATTCTTCACAGAAAGGGTCGTTAGGCTCCGGAACAGGCTGCCCAGGGAGAGGGTTGAGTCGCCTTCCCTGGAGGGGTTTAAGGGACGGGTGGACGAGGTGCTGAGGGACATGGTTTAGAGATTGGTGGGAATGGTTGGACTTGATGATCTGGTGGGTCTCTTCCAACCTGGTGTTTCTACGATTCTACGAAAACTCCCCTAGTCGTCTTGGTACTTACCCGTGCAAATGCAAGGCTGCCATCATCAAGCTCAAAGACTGCACCAAACTGCTTGTAGAAAGCTTTCACTGTCGCCTCCTCCACCACTGCCCACATGCGATCGCTGGAGAGCTGGTTTGGTGACCCCCCAGGGTGAAGGAAGGACTGGCGCAGCGTCAGCCGCACCACCTTGGAGGTGGGGTGGACAGAGAGGATGCAAGCTTTCACCTGGGAGAAGATAATAAGCTTGTTAAGCTCAAGTTCGTTAACAAAAAAGACACGTTGCTCATGATTTTAGACAGAACGCTTGGTACGTGAACTCTGTCCACGTACAGGCACTTCCCAACATTGCTACTAAGACATGATTTCAGTTCTAACAGTTTTACAGACAAGGAACTTCTGCTTTTGTCTGTTGTTTATGGGCTAGGCTGGTACATGACCTCACAAGAAATTTTCCGTTACTTGAAATTCTCCGTCCCTCTTGAGGGAATTGGTTTAGTGTTTGATAGGAATGGTTGGACTAGAAGATCCGATGGGTCCCTTCCAACCTGGTTGTTCTATGATTCTATGAAAGACTAATTCTTCCCAAATTAGTCTTCGAGTATCCCAGGAGTGGCTTTGCTCTTTAGAGTTCTAAAGCAGCCGTGACAGTAATTGAGGTAAAATATGAGAAAGAGAGATCTCATCATTAAGATTTCAAAGATTGTTCCACTGAAACACGGGAGGAGATAAGAGATGTTGTAAAGCAACATACCAAGTCCAGCCCATCCCTCACCCTCCTTACCACTTGATCTGGAGAATAGTTCATGGATTTCTCCGGGTCTGTGTGTATGAAATCCACGATGCCAGTGAAGGAAGACAGAAAGCTCAGTTTGATCCCCATTGGCGTCACCTAGAAAGGGAAGGAAAAGATGCCAAATAAAAAAAAACCTGTGCTTAGTTTTTGTGCAGCTCAGAATCAGAGTGCAATTCACGCATTTCACCATAAGGCACCATCAGTGCTAATCAACAAGCGCATCATAAAAGACAAGAAATCTGCTAACGATGCTGCTTTCTATGTTATTTGAAAAACTGTTCTTTAGTGTTTTCAGTAATGCTGTTTACTCCAGATATTACTCCTAACCTGTGGAATACTTTCCCCAGGCAAAGGCCAGCGAAGCACTAAATTGATCCCTGTTCTGCTTCAAGCTCCACCACTAGCCTCAAGCAGAAGCCTTTACACTAATGGAATCACGATCAGGACACAGATCAGACCTTAGGTGAATGAAGCGGAGGCCGTGTCTAGCAGTAAAGTGTTTACTACTGTAAAATAATTGAGACCAAGCACAAAATTTCCCAGGACCTACACGTCCATCTTTACTTGACCTGTCTCCCTACCTTCAATAAATCTAAGGAAAAAAAAAAAAAAAAAAAACAAACCCAAACTACCAAACCAAAAAATCGAGCCCAAACTACCAAACCAAAAAATCGAGCCCAAACTACCAAACCAAAAAATCGAGCCCAAACTACCAAACCAAAAAATCGAGCCCAAACTACCAAACCAAAAAAGTAAACCCAAAGCAGAGCTCACTTTCTGCACTCGAGCTTTCACCACCAGCCCCGGCAATAAATTAGACAGCGTCCAATTCTGTTGCTCTGTTGCAAGGGATGCAGCAACCTCTGCTCGATCAATGGATACACGAACCACTCTTCCCTCATTCTTTACTTCCACAATGACACAGTTGAGGTTCTGGCCTATTTTCAAGTCAGATCCTACGAAGATAAATCACAGCATAAAACATCCCCCAAGGAAGACTCAAGGACCCCCCTTCCACTTCCAAATTTTTAATTAGCTGCCTCTATTTCAAGAGGCCAGAACTCCTCCCAGACATCCTCCACCCCACTTGAACCCCAGCAGCTCCTCCTGTGCTCCTACTCACCTCTCTTGACCGCTTTGATGTAATTTTGGGCTTTCTGACGAGGCAGGAAAGCGTGAGTCCCACTGACTCCAATATCAATGAGGTAGCCGTGGTCTTCCACGCTGGACACACAGCCACAGAGTAGCTGTTGGGATGGAATTTACAGGAGGTTATAGAAAGGAGGGTGCTGGGCTCTTCTCCCAAGTGACAGGGGACAGGACAAGAGGGAATGGTCTTAAGCTCTGCCAGGGGAGATTTAGGCTCAACATAAGTAAAAAATTCTTCACAGAAAGGGTCGTTAGGCACTGGAACAGGCTGCCCAGGGAGGGGGTTGACTCGCCTTCCCTGGAGGTGTTTAAGGGACGGGTGGATGAGGTGCTGAGGGACATGGGTTAGTGTTTGATAGGAATGGTTGCACTCGATCTGGTGGGTCTCTTCCAATCTGGTTGTTCTATGATTCTATGGATTCCAAGTACTGCAATTCAGTAATGGAGGGAAACAGCCAGGTCTTCAAAAAATTCACATCTGGCAAGAGATTCCCCACTCAAATATTCACTTTTTTCATGAGGACAGAACAGTTTCCAGAGCTTATTGGGCAGTGGGGTCTCAACTCTACCCTTATCCAACTATGCACATACAGATTTCACAGACCAACAAGGGAAAAAAATTGTGATGCTCAAAACCTGTAGGTGTTCTAACACCACAGAGCTGGAAACGCAAAACCTAAACATTTGAGCACCTCTGCAAAGCAGGTAGAATATTATTCTCTGCACAAATAACCATGAAAACTACTCAGAAGCAAGTCATCACGTAACTCGTCTATATTGAAACAGGTGAATGGATTTCCTGAGTGGTGACATGGAACCAGGACTCGACACCACCCTCTCCTCCCAGTGGAAGCAGCTCCACATTCTTCTCCGATCCCAAAACGTTCCCCAACACACCATGGAAGAAGCATCTCAAAGCTCAGAAAAGCTTAGAGGCTGTGACAGACCCAGAGCACGTACCATGCCTGATGCGAGCGCTGAAGCGTTCAGACCCTTATTGACCTTCTTGGGGTCAATCGATAACTTGATGCTTCGACGTCCATCAGCGTTTTTCTCAACACTGGTGACAATGCACCTGACCAGTGTCCCTGGAGGATACATGTCCGAGAGGGAATGCAAGTCCTGCCCAGCAAGGTGATTAAGAGAAAAAGAGAGATTTTACAATGTTAAATTATACGAGAAGGTCATAATTTGTAACTGAAGTAGCTTTTTAAACAGAAATCCCATAGAAAAGTCCTGTTTCGCTGTCAACACAACAACAAAGACAAGAAATAGCACAAACTCATTGTTCTCTACAACTACCTGAAAGGAGGTTGTGGAGAGGAGGGAGCTGGGCTCTTCTCCCAAGGGACAAGCGACAGGACAGGAGAGAATGGCCTCAAGCTCTGCCAGGGGAGGGTCAGGCTCAACAGCAGGAAAAAATTTTCATGGAAAGGTTCATTGGGCCCTGGAACAGGGAAGGGGTTCAGTCACCTTCCCTGGAGGTGTTTAAGGGACAGGTGGACGAGGTGCTGAGGGACATGGGTTAGTGGTTGATAGGAATAGTTTGACTCAATGATCCAGTGGGTCTCTTCCAACCTGGTGATTCTGTGATCCTCGTTCTTTCTAGCAATCATCATTATCAGGAAGTCAAGGTTTGCTTGGAAAAAAACAGTTCCCAACCACAGCCAGTCTATGGTAGCACTATGCAGCAGCACATTGCATACAGCAACACAATGAAATCCCAAGAAGTGTACTAATCCCCATCACATCAACTTCCAAACGCTTCTCTAGCTTCCTCCCATCACTGCCTGTAGACAGAGATCAGTATTTAGCTTCAGCAACAAACAGGCAGCACAAATCTGTCCACATTCAACATTCTGGTTATAAAGTTTCTGGATTATTTACCCAAAGCTAGGGCAGGTGATCAAACTCAAGTCAGCTGCAAGACACCAGAAACAAGACTCCTAAACAAGACAGGGTTGGTTCTGAGGTAATCATCAACACTCGCAAGCTCCCATGCACAAATCACAGCCCCATTCCAAGGTCTCACCTCCAAGAGCTCTCCTTGGGCCACCTCCTTGCTCAGCAGTTTGCTGTAGGCATCGCTGATCTGTGTGACTGTCACGAATCCTGAGAGCCCATTGGGCAAGCTGACGATTAGCTCGTAGTCGCTGGCTTCTTTTACACATCCAAGGAGCAGCATCCCCTCACAGAGTGCCTGGGAAAGCAGGAAGAATAACATACAGCAAATATCTTGGTAAGTCAGTGACAAAAGAGTGGTAAAAACACTGTTGTCCCAAATCCCTGATGTATTTTGTAGGTTTAGTGAGGAAGAACATGCCATTTTTACATAGCTCAGCAGAGAGATGTAGACAAAAATCAAACGTTTATCCACAAACCTCAATTGCGAGTGGTTCAATGTTAACAACATTGGCTTTCGCAGCAGCTGTTTTGTCTGTCTTAAACCTTTTCCGCTTTCCTTGATCCCTCTGGTTCCTTTTTCTCTTCTGAGATTGTTCCTCATGGTGAACCTGATGCAGATTATGAGCAGAGAGTTAAAAAATATTGGATAAAGATGTAGAGATTAACTTGAGGCAAAGCTCTGCTGCCAAGAATAAAATTAGAAAAAGTAGGACTGGAGAAAAAAAAAAAAAAAAAGAGCAAACTTAACCACTAGACCTACGTTCAAGTTTAACAAAATACCTCCTTTGGGCTGAGGCTGATCATTAATAAAACTGTGAATCTTGAGAACAAAAAATAGTGATGTAAGTGATCTGCACCACACTCTAATAGGAAAAGAAAGACCAAACTTAATCCATATCCACTACCAGCAGCCTCATTCCATCAGCACCTCAGGATAAGATGCTGTGGAAAGTTTAAAAGCTAAAACCTGATCAATAATTTTGATTAAACTCTTCTACTCTCACATCCAACACTCATCAGACATCAGGAACCTTTAAGAGATCAGAAGAAAGGTAGATGTCAGCAGTTGCTTCTTTCTGGAAGTCCCTTCTATAGTTGACTATAGAAATATGGGATGGGAGGGATTGCAGGTTGTATTCTGACAGTGGAAGAATTCATCCCAAGCAGGCAAACAACTTACATCAAACAAATTGTCCCGCTCTAACTTGGAGTTGGCTTTTTTCCCCTCTGTGGGTTTTTTCTGGATACCCCCACGAGGAAAGTTTTCCTCCGTGGATGCCATGTTTGCAATTCTACAGGACAAATGAAGAACAGATATTAAAAGTGCAGTTATTACACTTGTTCCTTACAAACACCGAAGAGACTAAAAAGGCAAAATACACTCAAACCAAGACAGAACTTGAAGAGCTACTTCACAAGCATTGACAAAACAGAAATTCAGGTCCTAACGTATTTAACAGTTAACTACAGTGAAGTGCAGCACGCTCCATCCCTGACACTTTTTACTATCGCCGAGTTTCACTAAAGTATTATTAAGGCATTTAGATCATAGAATCATAAAATCACCAGGCTGGAAGAGACCCACAGCAGACCCATCACATTCAACCATTCCCTTCAATCGCTAACCCATGTCCCTCAACACCTCACCCACCCGTGCCTGAAACACCTCCAGGGAAGGGGAATCAACCACCTCCCTGGGCAGCCTCTGACACTGCCCAGTGAACTTTTCTGTGAATTTTTTTTCCTAATGCTCAGCCTAAATCTCCCCTGGTGAAGCTTGAGGCCATTCCCTCTCATCCTGTCCCCTGTCCCTTGGGAGAAGAGCCCAGCTCCCCCCTCTCCACAACCTCCACTCAGGTAGTTGCACAGAGCAATAAGGTCCCCCCTCAGCCTCCTCTTCTCCAGGATAAACACCCCCAGCTCTCTCAGATGCTCCTCTTCTTCTCCAGCCCCTTCACCAGCTTCGTGGCTCTTCTCTGAACTCGCTCCAGAGCCTCAACATGCTTCTTGTACTGAGGGACCCAAAACTGGACACAGGATTCAAGGAGAGGCCTCACCAATGCTGAGTCCAGAGGGAGAATCACCTCCTTGGCCCTGCTGGTCACACTGTTTCTGATCCAAGCCAGGATGCCATTGGCCTTCTTGGCCACCTGGGCACACTGCTGGCTCATGTTTAGTCGGCTGTCGACCAACACCCCCAGGTCTCTGTTCCCATATTTAGAACCATAGAATGGTTTGGGGTTTAGGTGACCTCAAAGATCATCCAGTTACAACTAGTCTGCCATGGGCAAGGACATCTCCTGCTCAATGGCCTCAAGCTCTGCCAGGGGAGATTTAGGCTGGAGATTAGGAGGAAGTTTTTCACACAGAGAGTCATTGGAATAGGCTGCCCAGGGAGGGGGTTGATTCACCTTCCCTGGAGATGTTTAAGGGACGGGTGGATGAGGTCTTGAGGGACTTGGTTTAGTGTTTGATAGGAATGGTTGGACTAGATGATCCGATGGATTCCTTCCAACCCTTCCAACCTAGTTGTTCTATGATTCTATGAATCAGGTTGTTCAAAGCATCACCCAGCCTGGCCTCGAGCCCCTCCAGGGAAGGGGCATCCATGGCTTCTCTGGGCTACCTGGGCCAGAGCTTTCCCACACCCTCAGTAAAAAATTCTTTCCTCGTATCCAACCTAAATCTTTCCGCTTTAAAACTAAAACCGTTACCCTCTCACTGCACTCCCTGATAAAGACCCCCTCGGCAGCTTTCCCACCCCTTTTCGTATTAGAAGGTTGGTCTAAGGTGTCCCTGCAGCCTCCTTTTCTCTAGGCTGAGGAAGCACTTGTACCAGTGCTTCACCACCCCCACAGCTATTTATCATTTTAGCCAGCGCTCCCACCAAGGAGCCAGCACTGAGGCCCACAAACACCTTCATGCGAGAGCCCACCTCTCCGCCGAGACGCAGCAGGGCCAGGAGAGGCCGGAGCTCTTCCCTCCCGCGGCCGCGACCAGAAAGGAGCCCGGGAGAGGGCAGAGGCACCGGGACCGGCAGCCACACACGTGAGGAACAGGAAGCGCCGGAAGCAGCCAGTGGGGAAAGCGGAAACGGAAGTGGCGGCACCGCTATCCAGCCAATCAGGAGGGGGCGGGGACAGGAAGTGTGCAGGGTGCCCAGGTGGCCAAGAAGGCCAATGACATCCTGGCTTGGATCAGAAATGGTGTGACCGGCAGGTCCAGGGAGGCTATTCTCCCTCTGTACTCAGCACTGGGGAGGCCGCTCCTTGAATCCTGTGTTCAGTTGTGGGCCCCTCAGCACAAGAAGGATGTTGAGGCTCTAGAGCGAGTCCAGAGAAGAGCAACGAAGCTGGTGAAGGGTCTGGAGAACAAGCCTTATGAGGAGCGGCTGAGAGAGCTGGGGGTGTTTATCCTGGAGAAGAGGAGGCTGAGGGGAGACCTCATTACTCTCTCCAACTCCCTGAAAGGAGGTTGTGGAGAGGAGGGAGCTGGACTCTTCTCCCAAGGGACAGGGGACAGGACAAGAGGGAATGGCCTCAAGCTCCACCAGGGGAGGTTTAGGCTAGAGATTAGGAGGAAGTTTTTCACGGAAAGGGTCATTGGGCATTGGAATAGGCTGCCCAGGGAAGTGGTTGATTCCCCTTCCCTGGAGATGTTTAAGGCACGGGTAGATGAGGTCCTGAGGGACATGGTTTAGAGACTGGTGGGAATGGTTGGACTCGATGATCCGATGGATCTCTTCCAACCTGGTGATTCTATGATTCTATTAATCCCGGTGATAGGCGGGGCTGCGCGCCGGGGGCGGGGCTGGAGGCCTCGTGGGATTGGCTGTAGCGCCCAATGTGGGCGGGGACACCGCGCGGTGGACGTGGCTTTGCCTCATACCTTTTGTGGGCGTGGCTTTTGTCGTATGGGAGTGGTTACGCACGGTGGGCGGGGCACGCACTGTGGGTACGCGCACGCGCGGCCGCCATCTTGTGGGAGGGCGCTGCGGAAGGGCAGGGAGCGGCGGCATCGGGGACGGCGCAGGTACTGGGACTCTGGGGCGGCCGCGGAGACCTTGCCACCGTCCTTCCTCCTTTCTCCCTCGCCTAGGGCTGCGCCGCCGGGTAGGCAGCGGCGCTTCTGCGGCCTCGAGCTGTTATCGAGCGCCCGCGACCTTCAGCCGCGGCCTCGCGCCCTCACGGTGCCTGAGGTGGGGGGACTCAGGGCCCTGGACTCCTCCCATAGGGACCTGTGGGGCCTGGGCTCTAGCACTGGCCTAGGAAAAGGCGGTCGTGGCCTTTCTAAGGGGTTTATTTCCACAAATCATAGAGATGTACTCAGCTCTGGTGAGGCCGTTCCTTGAATACTGTGTTCAGTTCTGGACCACTCACCGCAAGAAGGAGGTTGAGGCTCTGGAGCGAGTCCAGAGAAGAGCAACGGGGCTGGAGAACAGGCCCTATGAGGAGCGGCTGAGAGAGCTGGGGGTGTTTATCCTGGAGAAGAGGAGGCTGAGAGGAGACCTAATTACTCTCAACAGCTACCTGAAAGGAGGTTGTAGAGAGGAGGGAGCTGGGCCCTTCTCCCAAGGGACAGGGGACAGGGCAAGAGGGAATGGCCTCAAGCTCCACCAGGGGAAATTTAGGCTGGAGATTAGGAGGAAGCTTTTCACACAGAGGGTCATTGGTCATTGGAATAGGCTGCCCAGGGAGGTGATTGATTCACCTTCCCTGGAGGTGTTTAAGGGACATGTGGACAAGGTGTTGAGGGACATGGTTTAGTGTTTGATAGGAATGGGTAGACTCGATGATCTGGTGGGTCTCTTCCAACCTAGTGATTCTATGATTCTATGAATACTAGGGTGAGCAAGTATAATATAGTAGAAACATGCAGCTGAGAGCAGAGCAGTTTTTATTAACAACATTTGCACTCTTGATATGGTGTAGAATCGGTAAAGCAGCATTTTGAATCATGAAGCGGAGTAGTGATCTGGTCTGATCCTGTCACCAGGTTTTTAGGCGTCTAATCGAAGCTGTTTCTCAGCTGAACTGCTGATGATTTATCTTAATTGCATGTTGCAGATTCCTGAAGAATTGGTAGAAATTTACCTGTGTTGAATGTTTAGGCAGGATTGGCAGCTCTAAAACTGCTTTCTGGGATTTTTCCATTTATTATCATCATACTGATTTTTGGGGTTTTTTTTAAATGTTTAAACTCAACTGAACTCGTTTCCTTTCCTGCTCTTAAGTCACCTGTTTTGTACCTAATGCTCTGAACATGCCTGTTGCTTATCTGTATCCCCTGTTTGTTGAGTGTCCTGAATGCAGTTTCCTATAGCTGACAATGGAACTGTTAATTTAGGTTTAGAGATTAATTTGATTTTTCTGTTGATTCTGTCCAACTGACTTTAAATTCATTAACTGTCTCGTATTGCTCGTTAGGACAAGCAACTATGGCCGGCCACGACTCAGGATCTCAACACCAGTTCACTGGGTTTCAGAAATACTTCAATTCCTACACCATCACAGGCAGGAGGAACGTATGTATTACATCTCTTAACTTTTCTCTTCTAGTATAATGGCGTTTCCTGTGGTTTTAGACTGAAACTAAACTTAAATTTTATGTTTTCC